>OY776293.1:11219933-12661400 GCA_963675345.1 Trididemnum clinides | reverse complement strand
AACTTCCGATTCAAGCCCCGAAATTTTGAAGGCGCGAAAAAACAATGCATTTTGATTTAGCATCAAATAGTGTGACCCCGTATCCTTGCAAAATTTTAGTTGGCTGAGTCCCTTCGCAGTATCGTAAAAATTTTCTGTAGTCTGGATCGAAAGCGATTGTGCAGTGGTAGACACACATTAAATCAGCACGTCTGAGCCTGTGAAACGCGGGAAAAAAGGCGTAAAATCGACGGAAAAATGAAACTAACGTCACAGACCAATTTGAACTTGTGGGATTGCTATTTAATTGTGCTCTAATTTTGATCTTTATGCTGGTGCTTTGTTACGTTTTTTTATTTGTATTCTTTTTGCAGTTTTTTAATTATTTTAATTTTTGAAGTTTTTAAGTATGCCGTTGTAATGACATTAAAAATTGTAAGTTGCATCTGAACCTCATTCGCTTGTTTTTTTGTTTTTACACAGTTGTGAAAAAGGTGCTAATTGAAGCTGGCTCCAAGCGATACCGCATTTTGATGAGACGTGAAATTTCGATTAAGAAAGACATAATGCTGCCAATGAAAAGGCGGTCAAAAAAATGTCGGCAACCCTCCACACATTCAAAAAAAAGTTAAATAGCCTCTGACTAAAGCCTTGTGTTAGATCCAGCTTCAAACATCAAGGTCCGTGTTGCGGAATTGATTTCAAACTGGTTAACGATGGAAATTAAGGTTTGTCGAATCGCCGTCGAGTTGCCGAAGCCGTTTTTCACATCTTCCGGGGCTGGTCTTTGAGTTTCTCAAGCTTTCAATTTTTTTGTTGCATTCAGTCTTTAATTGCGCCTCTTTGCTTTGTATTTTTTTTATTTTTTCCCTACCCATTCCGAGGGATGTGGGGGTATGGTTGGAGACCATATAGCTCCAGAAGTTGGGCAACTCCCCAAGGCCTGGACCAGAGGTGGTTGGATAGTCGCCAAAAAGCAAGCGGCGCAAAAAGTGCGTTGCAGGATAGTGCAGAATGAAATGAGAGATATCCTGAGTCGAATGACAATAGGCCCTGCACGAAGTTTCTCAATTCTAGAGAGAGAATGAGTTCAACAGAAGGCTGTGTCCGTTGCAGCGAAGACTAGAGAGGATGCAGCAAGCGTGATAAGGAAGCACAAGTTTCTTCGGATACTGAGGAAACCTATGTGTTAAAGGAATTTAAATGAAACTACTCCTCCAGTCCGAGAAAAGAAAGCAGTGAATACGTCGGGGAGATTACACTGGCCGCTCAAACTTGGTGACGTTGCTAACGCTGAAAAAAGAAGCCTTAGGAATGGAGCGTGAGAACGGCCAGAAAAAAAGCTTTGTAGAGAAAGGCAAGAGACTACTTGAATGGGCCCCATGAGGTAGCAGCGATAACAGAATAAATAGTTGAGATTAGGGAAGAACTTGATCTTCAGCGAAAATACATGTGCAAAAAATAGTGCGGTCAAAAGTGAACATAAGAATAGTTGGTAGTGAGATTGAAGCGTAGAGGGAAATTGAATAAGAGGAGGTTGGCTTAATGAGAATAAACCAAAAGGAGGACTCTCATTTGCTTGGGTTGAAAGGAAGACACCAGAGCTTGTGTGGCTGCCGCTGCAGCAGGTACCGAGGGAGTGTAGAACTAAATGGCTAGTTTGTCATCATTAAGAGAGCAGCTAACGGAAAATGGTAGAGGCATTGGGAAATCATTGATAAAAAGAGAGAAAAAAACAGATTCTAGCGGAACGCCCCCACACACTCGAAACAAGCGACTTTGGTGATTTTAAAAAACACAAAAGCGCCTATCAGAAAGAAAAGATTGAGTCTGTTGAAGAAAGCAGAGCCAGGTCAGCCAAAACAAAATTGCGTAAAAGAGCCGAATAACAAACAAAGTCAATAGCTTTAAAGAAGCCAATAGAAGCAAGAATTGTCCGAAGGCCCGGTTTGGGTTTGTTAAACCGATCCGAAATAAACTGAGAAAGATAAAAAATTTTATTTAAAGTAGGCCGATCAGGGTGGAAACAGACCTGGCGAAAATGTAGAATAGAGTTGAACTCCTGAAAAAAAAGTTGACAGAATAGCGCTCAAATAGCTTTGAAACGCAGGAGGTTACAGAGATAGGCCGGAAGGAAGTAGGTAAGGCGTGAGGTTTTCCATCTAATAAATGGAAATAATTTTTTAAATCTTCCAGATGAGGAAAAAAATCCAAACACAAGGAAAGATTAAACATGTGAAAAAGAAGATTCTTGTGAGAGCGAAAGGGATGCTTTAGCATGAGTTAGGCAACTCCGTATTGGCCAGTAGCACAGGAAGAGGAGAGGAGAGGCAGGGGGGGAGCCGCTAGAAATTCAGTGGAAGTAAACGGACAGCAGAAAAAGAAGTGAGACTCTTCGGAGCACGAGGCCAGTCGGAGCTCAGACAAGCAGCCTTTATCTCTACTACGCTTTGCTTGGCCTAAAGACAGAAAAGTAAGAGCTTGGGTAGTTGGCGTAAACCGATGCCGTCTCCCTGGGAGAAGAGCAGTTGGGGAAAGAGCGAGAAGAAGTAGCAAAGCCAGCAACGGAGCGGAGGATAAAATAGGCTAATTCAGGATCAGATTTAGCAGAGAGAGATGAGCATTTTTCGTGCCATGCTCTACTTTTGCTTTGGCAATGACCGAAGAGGCTGGGACGTAAGCCTGGCGCTTTTCATCACTTTTGTGAGCGTGAGCAAAAGCCTTGCATCTTTCTCTAACCGTTTCTTTCACTTCAAAAAACCACCAGGTTCTATTTTGACGTTGGACGCGGCCAAAAGAAATAAAAGTTTTAGGCGGATTCAATGTCAATGAGGTAAGAGGGAAGCAGCAGAGATATGAAAACGAGAGGAGTATTTTCCAGCAGAAAGACTAGTAAAATGATGAAAGAACGACGCGATGGCGTAGTGATTAGAGTGCCTGATTTGCAGTCGGTAGACCTGGGGTTCATTCCCGTTGTCGAGTCATACCAAAAGACTTTAAAAAATGGTATCCACAGCTTACCTACTTGGAGCTCGACATTTGGAGAAGGTTGTGGAGAACAAGCAGGCAAGTTGGCTTCTTGTGTCCTTGGGCAAGGTACTTAACGGGACGCCCCCACCTTTATGGGAAGACAGGTGGTCCAGACACGTCTGAAATGGGAACTTGCTAGTCAGTGCGGACGTCCCGTCCAAAATATAGCGACACAATTTACTTTCTCGTGAGTGGAGGATAAACATGGACAATACAAATAAAAAGAAGCCAAGTCATCCAAACGAGATTTCTGAAAATTGAAGAACGGGGGACGCTTATTGGAGTGAGAGGAGGGACAAAAAGGAACGGTAAGGAGAACTGGAAGGTAATCAGGGATCAAGTCCGGGAACTCCTCCCAAAAGCAAGAAAGGGCAGAAAAGGAAGGGGTGGCTGCCGAAGGAATGATGAAGAAAAGTAGCCTATGGCTTTCGGGGTCATTGAGGAAAAGTAGGTCGGAGGAGATAACTCAATCGAATACTTCTTCCTCGCGAGGGAGTAAAGTATCTTTTGAGTCCCAAAGTGGGAGATGGCTGTTGAAGTCGCCCAAAATGAAAAGATTTCTGGAGGCAGGGAGCACAGAGGGGAAAAGGAGTCGAATCTACTACCTGCCGAAAAAGAGCGCATAGAATGAGCCTAGATGCTTAAAACAGAGAGATGGGAGGAGTTGAAATTTCAGAAAAGGATAGGTTCTGTCTGACGAAAATAACTACACGTTCGAGTCATGATGAGAAAGAGAGCTATACCGTTGCAAAGTAGAGTATCCAGCGATCCGCAAAGATATAGAAGAATTATTATAGGATAACTGGTCACAGATAAGATGGATAGGAAACAAAGGAAACAAGTTTAACATTTCTGGAACCTAGGCATCCAGTGTTCCCAAGTGAGTGATGGCTGTTAAAGTCCTGAGCGAGTCGGGAGAAGGAAGAAAAAGCAGGAGCGTAGAAAAAGAGCTGGTAGTGGTGGAGATGGAGAAGAAACTAAATGAGGAGTTGGTGACAGGGAAGAAGGAGGGTAGAAGATTTGTAAACAAGGATGGGAAGAAAGAATTGCAATATAGGAGGGGTAGGTTGTTTTGTACAATGAAAGTATACGTGTTTGACGGCCGTTTTGTGTTTGAGTCATATTTTGTGCTTCTAACAATTTTATCAAAGCTTTATGTGTGATTCCATGAAACTGATATCAAGCTGCTTCAAAAGATTGTGATTTCTGATTAGAATTGTCAGGGACCGTTTCCCTCACAACAATCTTTGAAAAAGTAAAAGCTCATTGCCGAGATGTTTTCGTGGGTTGAGTTTTATTCAAAGAACTCGACCTTCAAACGGTTGTTGGCCCTGCAGTTTGATACAAAAAACTTTCTGGCTTATAGTTGTGAATTTAACACCAGAATAGCAAGTGGGTAGATTTCTTGCGAAAGAAATTTCACGGTTGTTTTTCTTGCTTAGTCCCTATACATGTAAGAGGCACAGGTCATTTCAGCAGCAATCTCAAAATCGGTCTGAATCCAGTTTTGTGTAAATCTATAAAAGAAATACAGACAAAGGATCAAGTTTTCCGACAACTTTCGTAAACTGACAAATTTGGTTTTGCCCTTTTTTCCGAAGATTATTTGACACACTTCTTGTTCCTCGCAATTTCAAAACAGTATTGGGCCTCTTCGCTCTGCTGTGAGAACATCTTCCTTCTGAAATCTTATTAGGCAAATGACAAGTATATTTTTTATTGTAGTTTTCAAGATAACTTCTAAATTTTAGAGTTTACACAAAATTTGTTTGCAGAAAGTTATGACAGAGTTGAAACTTATTTCACAAAAAGAAAAGATATACAGGGTCATCCATAATGATGGGACACATTTTAAATGCTTTTTCCTACAAATATGAAAACGATACAGATAGATGAATTTATTTATTACATAACTGATACTCAGGAGTTTAACGAGTTGTGTAAGATTTGAATATTACATCAAGTTTAATTATATTCAAGTATTGATTTAGAAACCCTTGTAATATTATGGACTCCAAAAGAAATTTCATATACAGGGGTGGCCATAAGTCACTTTACCCAGTTCAAATAATAATAATTGAACTGGGTAAAGTGACTTACGGCCACCCCTGTATAGTCGAGGAATATTTTTCCAGCCAAAGATCCATCATTGTAGCCCAAAGAAAGTTCAGACAACGTTTTAGAAAGCAAGAGGCACCATCCCGAAAAGTGATCCTTCGTGCAGTTACAAATTTTCGAATGGCAGGCGATGCCAGTAAGAGAAAATCCTCAGGTCGACTTCGAACATCTCGTAATGCAGAAAACTGTGGACGTGTGGAGAAGGCCCTTACATATATGTAGTATTCAGATCTTAGATAACAGTGTGTCAGTTTTGCAATGAGTTAGTTATGTGTGAATTGTGTTAAACTCCTGAGTATCATTTACGTAATAAATAAATTTACTTATCTGTGTCGATTTCATATTTGTAGAAAAAAGCATTTAAAATGTATTCCATCATTACGGATCATCCTGCATCTTGTAATAAATTGCCCTAATTTTTGTTTACTTAGGCGTAAAAACGCGGTGTTTTCCCTTTTGATGAATTCTATTTTGTTTAGATGTGTCTAGCGAAAGTGTTTACTTACGATTGAAATACTGATATAGATCAAAATACTTAGGGTAATGTCAACTGTTTTTCTCGTTGCACATTTTTGATTTGCAAAAAAAATCAAAAACTCTATCCGCTTTTTTTCCGCTAAGGCTTAGTAACCGGCGTTTTTACGTCATTGCGTACTAGTGCGTGACGTGGCATCCACACTTCCTGACGCAAATCTCGAATAACCGTTAATGACAACGCCTTATCAGCAACCATGTTTCTGGTTTCATGAAACAGAATTTTGGACTTCAGTGGCATAGGCTACGAGAGGTATTGCTCTATTCGGTTTATTAGTGGAGTGTCAACCTTCCTAAGTTTAGTCAGTAGAGTATCTTCAACAAGGACTAAACCATAGTCAGCTTAACTCAAACTGTAGGGTAGGGTGTAGTGTAGGCTTATAAGAAAGAAAGTTTTGAGACGCACTGATTGGCTTACTGGATATACAAAGTCTTCCAATTCAGACAATTATATATTTTGTAATGATGATAGTTCAAAGGTAGCTGACAGACAAACAAGTAGTTTTGTGGAAAAGGGTTAAATCTGCCATTTTAGTTTCAATCGACACTTTTTCAGAAAAACTTGGTGCCAAATGCTCACTTCGCATGACCAAGCTTCCTATCTATTTAATATAAATTAGAGTTTTATTGCTGGCAAGTGCAAAATTGATAATATAGACCTATTGCATCGTGGTAACGTAACAATTTGTGCAGTCTCCTTTCCAGTGTCAAAGTATTGCACTGAAAGAAGCCCTAAAACATGGCAGTCAAAACTATAAGAATGTTTAAATTATTTTTAATTTTCTATTATTTGATTCAGCTGCATCGTTTTAGGTCTTGATTTGTGCTTTATTGCAAATTCAATCACTTATGGTAGCTCTTGTCTAAAGCAAACAGTTGTAGCATTGTAGATCTCAGCTGATTAAAAAAAAAACTTAACCAACACAGTTAACACAAGATAAACAGGGGTCAGGAGACTGCCAGTGGCTCATCACATGGCAATATGATAATGATTATTTTTGTGGTGGTGGATAGGGTATCAACACTGGCTTTTAGCTTTCAACCTTAATGTGCTGGTCAAGAATTTTTATTGGTTACATTTAGAATGTGATCAAGGCATCGGTTGGTCATCATAATGATGCATTTGCATCAACTGCATATCCTGTCAATGCAGTTATCAGAAGTGTTTGTTATAGTAAGCCTAATCACACAATAAAAAATAGGCAGTGGCTATTTTGCCATCAACGGCAATTTGCCCTTGGAATCTATTTTGCCGTAATCATTCACGTGTGTTTATATAGCCAAATTTGCTATTATTACACCAGTGACACTGTGGTGTAGTGGATAGAGCGCTGGTCTTGAGATACGATGGTTATGGGTTCGAATCTCAGCTGGAAGGGCTTTAAAAGAAAGGCAGTGTACACTGAAGGGGCAGGCCCGGTATGTAAATGTATGGGGCAGTGTACACTGAAGGGGCAGGCCCGGTATGTAAATGTATGGGGCAGTGTACACTGGAAGGAGTGTACACGGTGGGGGATAGAGACCTGGGGGTGCAAAAATTTTTTAATTGGTTTTTAAAATTGACCATTCAGAGACGACCAAAAGTCACATGTTTATTACGTCATTTAGATTGACCAATCACAAATAACTCACGGCAAAATAGTCTCTGAGGGTAAATTGTCGTCGACGGCAAAATAGCTGCTGCCTAAAAAATATGTAATCAACATGATTAGGTTAATGAAATTCACTTGGGTAGCTTCATCATTGTGCAGTAAAAAGTTAAAGAGAAAAGAATTTAAAAGATGGTTCAAAGTTTGAATCTTCAGAGGAATTACTGGCTGCTCTCAGCAAATATAAAGAAGAAAAAAACATATTTTATAGATAAAGACACAGAACAAAAAATTTAGACTTTACAGATTAGGCCTACTCATTGCATTACATACGTTTGTAACAAGTTTACTAGCTTGTGTCTACAATGCAGAGTCAAGTGCTGTTTCTAAAGACACAACAGTGTGATGCTCAGAATGAGCTAACTCTTGAAGGTTATTTTGCCCTCAGATATTTATGATTATCAATTTGAATGATATATTTAATGTGTCACGTTTGGTCATTTGTGATTGGTCAGTTTCAATGACAAATTTTTAAATTGTGCACACCCCTATACATTCACATATCAGGCCTCCCCCTCCAGTGTACACTGCATTCGTCTAAGTACCCTGCCAGTGAAGATTCAAACCTGTAGCCATTGCACTTTAAGGTAGGTGCACTACACCACAGCATCATTCCCAGAATTCTAGCAAATATACCTATTTAAGCATATGAATGGTGACGACAAACTAGCCACTTCTTACATTGAAATATGTTGTTTGTTAGAACTTGCTGATTTGAGGAAATTAATTTAGCCTGCTATTTCTATCAGTTTTAATAGTTTAAAATGCTTGTTAGCTGATGAAAACAAAATAGATCATATGCAAAATAAAATCACAACTAATTTTATATTGTTTTAATTTTCCTCAGGAGAAATAGCTTCAATGATCTTGAATCTGAAAGTGAAAATATTTGTTCTTATTATGAATTATTTATGCACCTGTAACCAATGCATCCCGTCTATTTTGTCCTACACTATTAGTGTGCCCTTAAATTTGCAGATTTGCTACAATGTACTCAGCATTATAGTTGACTCATGGGTAGTATTACTGCATTCAAGTGTCATGGTTTGGAGTTCAACTCTTTGTAGTTGTTTCTTCTCTAATTGGTGCTAGATTCTCTGTAAGAATTTATGCAGTAAAATATTATGATTTTTTATTGAATTGTGTAACAGCAGTGTACACTGGGGGGAAGGTGTATAAAGCACTAGAGGGTGTACACTGAATATTAGATTTTTGTCAAGTGACGCTTTTAATTTGTCATAGAAATCGACTCATCACAAACAACCAAAATACACATTATTTTGAAGCTTGAACAACTTCTTCAATTAGGAATGTTCAATGGCAAAATAGGTTCCAAAAGTTAAATGTTGTCAGCAGCAAATTTCCACTGCCTATGAAATATGACATAGCCCCACCACTAATTTGTACCCCAATTAAATCAAACTATCTGGTTCTCCACTAAAGTGATGGGCAGTGGTCCACTTGTGGATCACAGCATTATAAGTCAGGTGGGACTGAAGCTATGAAAATGTACACAGACCTTTAAGAAGTGAACCTCAACTATAAAAAAATTGAGAACGTCTGGCCTAACTCCACTATTCTTCTCATGTTATTCATGTGATTATTTTTGCCAAATTAACTGTTCCACTTAATAGGGCATGTAATGATGCACAGCTGATGCAAATGCAAAGATGTTGATGTGCATTCAGGGCCATAATCATGTGTTGAATTTAATCAATAAGAATTCTTGACTGACATTGTAATCATAATATTTTATTGCACATCACATTTTAAATCCTCGTTTAAATACACACCAGTACATCTTCATGGCTAGATTTTGATAGTAAAATTGTGTTTAGTGGCCTTGGTAATGGCTACAGGTCTGATAAGCAAAAATATCAAGGTCCCAAAACTTATCAAGACATTTATGGACCCCCAGAAGATATGAGAAACCCTAGTTAGCATTGTTGTGCTAAGCATAAAACAATTTTCCAGACCTGCTTTAGAGCTACCAAAATTCCACATTTTGCTTGTATTGCTTCAAATAGACTTAGTCTATTGCTTATTAGAATCTGCTGAGTAGAGGATATCATACCAAAGTGTCTTTTCTAAGTGGAGCAACACTTCAATACAAAAATGCATATTAATAGAATTGCAAAAGTTCTTTTGAAAATATAAAAAAAACACGAACAAAATAAAAGAAATCGCAGAAATACCAACGCCAAATGATAAATCTTCAAACCAACTTCATTATTAAATTTTCAGAAACAAGTTTGACTCTATTTTATTTTTTATGTAGTGCTCTTACCTGGTGTCAAAAGCACTACTGCGCAACTGATGGATATAGCTATCATTGATAAGTTGCTTACTGTTAGTGAATGCTTTAGTCTTACTTCCTCAGACAACTTACCATTCTTGCAGGCATCTAACCTGCTGAGCTTTATTGTCAACGAGCCCCATTGTTTCTTGCCAGCCATGCTTTAAACTTATGCAGTTTGCTTAACCAAAAGCTTGCCTGCCATCATGCTTGCAAAGTGATGTAATCACTTAAATCAAGACTCCTGTTTAACATAGCTGCACAAGATATTCTAGCAAAGTTTGCTGATGTCAGTGCAGCTAGCTGAGTAGATCGTTAATTGGATAGAATGGCACAAAAAATGTGGCCACAGGTCCAATTAGTGAAATTGGTTAAGTTGCATGCCATATCTATATTCTAAGGTGGTTGTGTTAAATATTTATGCAAGGTTTGCCAGTTATTGATCAAGTGCATTTCGTAATGCTTTAAAAGGAGAGCTGCCATATTTATTTGTGTGCATTACACTCTCCTCATTCCCATGTCATCAAATCACACACAGCTGCTTTTTAAAACTAACATCTCGTAGTTTGTTTTTAACTCCATATGATTATTTCTGGTTGCACCACATAGCACGACTGTGGATGCATTCTTAGGCCTGATGCCAGACCTGGCTCTAGTATCATGGACCTAAAAAGATCTATCTAGGTCAGGCTTAACCAAGTCTTTGCTCAGCCAATAACAAAAAAAAGACTGAACCTGTTTTTATTTCACAAGCCATATAATCTATTTGCCTGCCAAAAAAATAGTTTATGAAATCGCTTAATTCTGGCAAGTGCAAAATGTTGTTTAGTCTTTGAAGTAGTAGCCACCTAAAGCTGTTATTTTCGGTTTGAGCATGCTGCTTATTAGATTGCACATTAGCATGCAAACAAATTACGCAAAGGATTACAAAATAATCACCATAACACTATTTGATCAAATAACTCAAGCTATAAAAAGTCATCATTTCTAATATAAAACTCTTTAAATTTTACACAAAATTAAATATTGCTACATCATCTTCCGTGTGGAGCAGAAAGCAAATCGTATAACAAACCTAGTTGTTATCATTCCAAAACTGCCAACATAGCAATATGACAACACTCCATTTGGTTATTCGTTCATTTGCTCCTGTTATGTTACTATCAATATAGCATTACCAAAATGTTATTATTGTATACCATGTTAAAAACAATGAAACGTTTTTGCCAAAGGTGAGCATTCTTATGTAGCTGCAAAGTTTTGGCATGCCCTGTGAAATCCCAAACTGGGCAGCTATGTTGGTGCAGATCGTGATTATATCAAGAAGTAAAAGCAATTGACGATTCCATTTGCCTATATGGCAATGCCCTTAGAGTCTGGAATCTGCTAACCTACAACTGCAAGTTCTGATGTTTGCCTTTTGTCATGATTGTTTCAAGCAAAAGTTAAGTTATAATCTGATATTGTTAACCATATGAAAGCGATGTCACCCAGCATTTGACTAAACAAGATATCTGACATTACACTTAAGAATAGCCAAATTAATCAGTTAAAGCTCAGTGGTTCGGGTACTTTATTTTTGATAAACTTATTAAGTTTACTGACCAGGCTTTGCTTACAATTAGATTAGTTTACTTTAAGCCACAAAGGCTTGTTTCTGAGAGAAGAAAAACATGGGTCTGTCAATAGGAAAGTTATTTACCAGTCTCTTTGGCAAAAAGGAGATGAGAATATTAATGGTTGGACTTGATGCTGCTGGAAAAACAACAATTTTGTACAAATTGAAACTTGGAGAAATCGTAACAACCATTCCTACGATAGGTGAGAAATCGGTCCAGCCTAAGCTTGTAGTTCTACGTTTTTGGTTTACTGCAATTGCTAATTTTACTGTTTATGTTTAACAGGATTTAATGTTGAAACTGTTGAATACAAAAACATTAGTTTCACAGTATGGGATGTTGGTGGTCAAGACAAAATTCGTCCTTTGTGGAGACATTATTTCCAAAACACACAAGGTATGTAGACCGCTATCTCTGTCAGTTGTGGAAGTAGTAATCATTAATGTTACAAGATTAAATTACAGTGCCTACCAAAAGTTTAAGACCACCCCCAATTTTTCTTCTCATTGAGTGAATAACTTACCCTTGTACCATCAAATATTTTTATTTCATAAAAATTCAGGTTTTCACATGGAATTCATGTTTCTGGAGTTCCTCTGAAGTAGTTTTTAGATACATTAGTCCATATTTTATCCAAATTTAGTACTTTGATGTTTCCTGCCGCTTTTGATTACTTTGCTCCAATGCCATGGCATACTGTAGATTCTTGCAATACTCTATTGAAGACTCTTACCCATACTTTTATCACTCTTGTCAGATCTTCAGCACTTAACGATTGCTTTTCTGCAACTTTATCCTTCATTTCAGCCCACAGGTTCTCTGTTGGGTTGAGGTAAGAGCTGTTGCATGGCTGTTTCAAGACCTTGACTTTGATTTTTGCAAGAAAATTTGCCACAACTTTTGATCAGTGGCAATGGGCATCAATTTTCATAAAGATTGTGCATCTCTGGATACGCATGCACATTTTCAGCTCATCCGACAGTAGCTCAATGTGTTGGGTGGTTGGGAGCCATTCATTGTCATCAGCAAGGCAAAACATAGAGTCCAGCTACACAATTTTCCAAAATAGCACCCCGAATTATTTGACTTAAAGTGTGTTTCATCATAAAAATTACATATTTCCTATCGTAACACTTCCCTGGTAGTCTGCCAACGTATTTTTTCCTCAGGAATTACTGATAAGTGAACTCATCAGAGAATATGATATTATGCCATCAGGTTTCAGTTCAGTGCTGGTCTTAGCAATGAAGGCCATGCGCTTGGCCTTCATTACTAGTGTCAGTCGTGGTTTTTTTGCAGGTTTGTAAGATTTTAGGCCAATTCCTTTTGAAAATTGCCATAGAACAGTCATATCACTTACTGTAATGCCACGAAACATGGGAGCTCGAATTTTTTTTGACAGAACTCGTTGGCCACCTTGTGACTTTATTTCACCAGATGGTCGTCTCATATGCTAGTTTGTCTGGGTCTTTCACATCCCATCAGGTCCTTATTCCAGCCGTACAGTTGAAATTTCTTGACGGTACTACAAAACAGGCATAGTGCACACATATTAGGCCTACTATGCCTATTTATAACCACCTAATTTCTTGATGGCCTGATGAACTGCAGTCTTACTCAACTTAAGTCAGATGGATATCTGCCGTTCTGATAATTCTTCATCATCTGGGGTGACGATTTGGGCCTTTTAAACCTTACTTGGGGACTTTTTGTGACTCATTTTCACTATTCTCAAATTTCGAAAAAGTCGATCAAAAATCTACCTCGGTGTTAACTGCAGGAAAACAATACGCTTGATGAGCGTTTAAAATCAAAACAACAATTATAGTGCCATGAGACGATGCAATATTTTTAAATCTTATTATTTTTATGGGTGGTCTCAAACTTTTGGTAGGCACTGCAGCTGTAGTCATTGCTCTAATTCCCTACGTATTAATTGGGTTGCTTCCCAATTTTGTGTTGCACTAACATTGAAAGATGTCAAAAATTTCATTTCAACTCAAGTTGTAATTCCTTTTTTACAACGTCTTATTTTTTAATTGAGATTTCCAAGTACCTCTATCATCAATCAATCGGTTTCAATGATGAAAATTTATTTAACTCATCGAAAGTAAAATGAACAGCATGTTTGAGAAACTTCTTCGTTGTCGTTTGAGCTGTTCGTTCTGAGCGTTATACAGGAAGTTGTAGATACACTGCGTGAGCGCTCATGCTCTTTGCGAGTCTTCAGTTAGACTGGGCCACCACTACCGGTAGATGTAAAATGAACGACGTGTTTGAGAAACTGCGCAATGATTACGATTTTCATGTCAACAATCAGCGGTGCATATCGTTGTAGTCGCCGCAAGCCGTTGTTTGAACCCAAAACATGAGGTTATAGTATGTTTCGTCATACCGCATGCAACGTGACACTCTGAGCGCTCAACCCTTCATTTTGATGCAAATTGGATGTCAGGCAGCCACTTTATTTCATTAGTTGCCTTTAAAAAAACCTACTATTTCAATTGCTGGTGCACTAATTGAGTATGACAAAGAGATAGCAAAAAGACCAGGGATCATCAAGTCAGCTACCAACCATACGTTTATTTATTCATACATTTATCCATGCTCCAGTAGAGTAAGTACAGACAATAGTTCGTTCCTATTGATCCTTGTTTTGTTAGGTTTGATCTTTGTGGTAGACAGCAACGACAAAGAACGGTTAGGAGAAGCCTCAGAGGAATTGAAGCGAATGCTTGGCGAAGATGAGCTCAGAGATGCGGTGGTGTTGGTGTTTGCTAACAAACAGGTGACATTTTTATCCGCTAGACATGCAGGAAAATAACTGAGCACTAAGCAAGCGTTCTCCCCCGTTTCGGAGTTTACGACTTTGGCATTGTGGTTGAATTGCCTGGTGTTGCTTTTATGAAATGTCCTGTATATTACAGTTTTCCCAGCAGAAAAAACGTTGTAATCTACTTTCCAAGAGTGCAGCAATCCAGTCCTGTTACGGTTTGAACTGGTGGTCATTCGATCATTTTAACTACAAAACGTCACTCTATTGTGCTCGGCCGATGATTTTTGATGTTATTGCATTTTTATGAGCATTTCATGATTTTTTTCCGCATATGATTACATCAGAAGTATTCGTTTTTTTAGATCTGTACTGCATTTATCTATTCACGATCTACCCTGAGTCACAGTTAACATTTGGCATTGCTTTTAGTATCAAGGCACTTCCGCAAATCTTATTATTTTAAATGCGCGTGTTTACCCTGAAGTTGCAAATGCCTAGTTTGTACTGTTCACACCTATTTTGACGTTGGTATACATTTTTTTTTTTTTGAGTAAATGTTGAAAAGGGAAGTCATAGAATGTATGAAACTAGTGGATTGGGTTTTTGTTGCTCATGATAAACGGTAAAAAATGTTTACTTCACAAATGTATGCTCATCGAAAAATTTACATGAATGTTTATAGGATCTTCCCAATGCTGCGAGCTGCTCGGAAATTACCGAAAAGCTTGGCTTATCAAGCATGAGAAGAAGGTGGTACATTCAAGCTACGTGTGCTACGAGCGGTGATGGCTTGTATGAAGGATTAGATTGGTTATCGAACGAATTAAAAAACGCTTCTGTGAAATAATTGGCCCGGTTTTGTTTCTTGCAATGAACATTCAGGTGCAAACTCTTGAGGAGTGTACAGTGAAGAATAATAATATTTAACTGTTATTTCAATTGTAGTATCAATGTTAGGTTAAAAAGCATTCTTTCGTTTATGTAATTGCTAAATTATCTAATCTACACTTGAAAAACCTATTTTCATTTTGTGCGTGATGCTGCTTTGTGTTAACATTTTAGTTCGTTTATACAGTTTCCGATTATTTTAACGTATTGTGCTTTGACCCAAAGCACTCTTCCTCTTAAATCGTCGTTTATACTAGGAATAGTTAAACATTGGGTGCATTTGCTGCTAACGTTTATAAAGATCCAAGTCATTTTATCTAAAACTACTAGTTATGTTTATCGATATTACATTGCATTTAGTGACGAGCCGATCTGGTTCTGTAGCTGTTTCTTGTTGACGATTAGGTTTATTCATTGTGTCATGACCAATAATCCCTGCGAGCTTTTGACAATTTTGCAGATACAGTACCTCGAAATTGAATCATTCAATAAAATGTAATATGCGTCCAACTCTAGTTTTGTGTTTAAAAAAATCCACGGTAGGTGAAATACAAATTTTAATGTTTTCAGTTGTAGGTTTCATCAAAAATTTCAAAGAAATGAGCCCGCCGTTGTCTGAAAACATGAGCTCAATTTAGTCACCAATTTGTCAAAAGAAAGGTCCACCCAGTGGAAACAGTTGGTCATGACCTATGGCCAGCATAAGGGCTGACTAATTTACTTTAGTGGTGCTATATTTACACACACATGTGCGATACCAAATAAGCAACATCAAATTTTAACCATACTGTACTTTTTCCACTTGCATCAGCAAAGAATATGATTATATAGCAAATAGTCATTAACTTGAAGTGAGTGCTTCGCACATTTTTTACGATATTTTTCTTTTGGAAAACTATGATTCTGTGATATTTTGCAAATGATTTAACCACAAATTATATTGAAACAAAGGTAAATAAGTAAAGCGAAATAAGTTATGTTTATTAGAAAAATGTCTTATTACCCTTCCTAAATCGATATAACTTGACAGAGCTTGGGACCAAACTGACTGATTCCAATTGATGTTGCCAACTAATTGTCTATTTAACTTATCAACTAGCTGTACGTTTTGTTTTAGAGTACTGCTGTAGCTGTGTGATGCGTTTCATCTTGAAGCCTTGTATAAAGCGTTATGTTATAAGTTGGGGTGGCTTATCTGTTTTGTGTATAGTAGTTATTACTGTGCATTAAAATTTCAAATATGCTGGTAATCTTCGTAATGGTGCCGGAACTAAATGATTGTATGGCTACCTACATGTCAAAAGCTTTTTAAACCTTTAACATTGATAGTATTTTAAAAATACAGTATGCAATCTTCCTGGTTAAATTAAATACATTTTACCAAACTCTGTAAGTAGAGTATTTAACCATTAATACAGCTATATCAGTGTATGATTCTATGTTGTATGATGGTATTGTAGTGTATTTTTTGCGTGCAGATTTATGTTTAATTAGCAAGAAGTTTAGGCTGTAAAATTTCAAAATGGGAGGTGTGTTTGCAAAACTGTTTTCTGGATTGTTCGGGAAAAAAGAGATGAGAATATTAATGGTTGGACTTGATGCTGCTGGAAAAACAACGATTTTGTACAAATTAAAACTTGGAGAAATCGTAACAACCATTCCTACTATTGGTGAGCCTCAAAGTCCTGCATTTTTGAAATGTTTCTTGAAATAACATCTGTGATGATAAAGTATGCTCTATATCAAGAAGTGAAACCCAGATACTCAATTGTACTGAAAAATCTATTAATGTTACTAGTTTTATTTTATGCGTATGAGCTTAAGTGGTGTTTATTACTCTTCAAAGACAAACTGAGCCTGTGCAGCGGGTAGGCTGCACGACCGTGTCACCTGTCTGTCTCGTAAGTGTAGAGGCATTCCATCAAATTTTTTTGCAAGGGACAGGCGAAGTTCTTTTTCGCTTGGGTTAAATGGATGTCTCTATGCGTTTATTGAAAAAAGCTGACAAGGAATCACAAAGTTTGTGAAAGTTTTTACCAGAGCTATGGAGCAAAAAAGTTAAAATAACACAGTTTGAGACTATGCATTGCACAACTTGTGTATAAAACCGTTTTGCTATTTTTGTCGCAGGAGAATTACTCTGACAATTTTTTTCCACAGGCACAATTGCTCAGCGCGTTGCAAAGTATACTTAGTATGTAACAATGAACTCTTGCTTCACCAGGTTAGAGTTGTGAAGCTGCTCACCCAGCATATCGCTAGAGGCGACTCTTGGATACTTACCAATGGCAGTCCGCCTTGTTGGTGGTGGGGCTACCAGTCAGTAATTTGCATTCATGACTGGTTTGAAATGGGCTGCCACTTTCCCTTAGCCTAATTCAATTAGGCTGACGGCGTAAACCTGGATTGCTGTTCGTGCCGTACCTCCATCCCAAGGAAGAGGAGGGGTAAACCAACCAACTTATTTAGCAATGAAGCCATTTTTTTGATATTAGATTGCTTGCCATTGGTTCTCCACAAATATTGGGAAACTAAGTCATAATTCGATGTAGCTGCAGTTGTAGCAATGTAAACAACAGTTTTCCCTCCTTTCAAAAGAAAGGGTGTCAATGACACGCAATTTTCTTCAAATAGTTCAAAGGCTCTTGTAGGAAAATGTGTTACAAATCGGTGGCATAAAACAATTTTTTTACAGGTTTCAATGTCGAGACTGTTGAATATAAGAATATTAGTTTCACAGTGTGGGATGTTGGTGGCCAAGACAAAATCCGTCCTTTGTGGAGACACTACTATCAAAACACTCAAGGTACTCATTAAAGCCATCAAGTTTAGGAGATAGAAGTTAACTTCTATAGGCACACTGTTCTAGTTGCTGTAGTTGCCTTCTTTATTTTTGTGCTGTTACACTTTTTTTGGCTTGCGTTTTGGCTGTTTAACTGTTTTTATCATTACCGTGCTGTACCAGTGCTTTACTGAATTCAAGCAGCATAGTAAAAACGAGCAAGCAACACGCAATGTGTGAACGCGGGTTCAATGACCGCCTAGTTTCTGCTCCGTTGTGGCAGTAGTTGTAGAAGTGCCATATGCCAGCAAGCAGTACTGGTAACTCCGTAGCCAGTTTGAACACTGCTTGTTTTGTGCAACTGTTAGGTTGTCTGATTATTAGATGATAAAAATATTCACGACCGAGTTTAAGCCATAGCAAAGAAATTTTTACGTGACTGCTTTAAATGCCCGTCTTCAACTGATCTAATGCAAGACGTTCACAATTTTAGTCTCTGAAACTGCATTAGTACTTCCGAAATAAAATTTGTTTTTTTTTTATAGTTTTGGATTTAATTCGGTGTTACTATATTTTCAGTTTGGCTGTTTTATGAAGGTTGTAGCTAAACTTTGAAGCTGCAATTGATATTTTATGCTGGCGTGCACTTAGTTTCATAGTGATTAATTGATTAAACAAGTCTTCATCTATTGTTGGCGTTGAATAAAGGTCGCTGTTCGCTATACACGTTTTGTACGTTTTTTGCCCTCGTCATTTTTGTATGAAACTTTCCATCCACTTAGATAATAATTTGTTTGATGCTTCACAGTATTTGTTGCTGTTCGAATATCCTAGTTTGTCCGCAAAGCACGTGCCAAAAGCGTATGCGTTTTGGGGGACAAAAACGGACAAAAAGATTTTTGTTGACAAAACCGGTTGTTCACACAACAAGGTATACTTGATATGAATATCCAAGCGGATGAAATTTTTTGTACAAAAGCACTGCAGTGTACAGCCACTCTACAGCGCACTTTGATTGCGTTTGTTCCCTTAAATTTTAGAGCAAAACCTTTTGTTGTGTCAAAACGAATGCTTTGTGCTCAAATAAATCAACACTTTTCTGAAAAACAAGTTGGTTCACAGTAAATGTGTGGAAAGCTGTTGATCCGCAACCATTTCAAAAGTGGGATGTACTTTACTTACAGCTGCTTATCTCAATTCATTTGAAAGAAGATGTTCCCTACACAAGGCCATCTTCTTTCTGGAATCTTTTGTTTTGAGAAAGAAAGCGTGTTCTAATATTTAGCTGATCATTCGATTGCCGCAAAGCCGTTTTGAATTAAGGGGAAAATTGGCGCAGCATAGCTAGGTTTACATCTTACTTGAGATTGATAGCGGAAGACTGTCCACCGCTGACTTACAATTCTAGGTCAGTGCAAAAAAATGTGACAAGTTTTTGATTTTTCGAAGCATAACGTTGCTATTTATGTGGGCAGGTTTGATTTTCGTTGTCGACAGCAACGACAGGGAGAGAAGTGCAGAAGCTCGAGAAGAACTTAATCGTATGCTTAGCGAAGATGAATTGAGAGATGCAGTGCTGTTGGTGTTTGCCAATAAGCAGGTAAATATCGAAAATCTGCTGAACGACTACGCTGATTG
Organism: Trididemnum clinides; assembly: GCA_963675345.1. NCBI lineage: Eukaryota > Metazoa > Chordata > Ascidiacea > Aplousobranchia > Didemnidae > Trididemnum > Trididemnum clinides. The sequence continues at coordinate 12,642,091 of OY776293.1, read as the reverse complement.
CTCAATAGCATATTCTCGAAGCTCTTTTTCTTTGTTGTTGCTGTTTTGCTTGCTTCTCCTCTTGGGATGAAGGCACAGACTTGGTCTTTACTCTGCGATCCAAAGGTCAAGCTAGCGGAAAGCGGAAGTTCATTGATCTAGTGCAACGAGGCGTACTGCCGCATTTGGTGTCCAATAGTCGCCGCTTGCTGCGTGTTAGGTGAGCGACCTCACTATTCTTACGTGGTAAAGCTCGGGCACGGAGCTCTTATGACCAGCTGTGGGAAGAAAATTTGGGGGACGAAATAATAGGTTGCACAACGAATTTTAGGCCCTTTGTCAAGAGAAATGCATTCGTTTCGTTTTTGAAGTTTGTCACGCTAAAAAAATTGCGTAAGACATTTATTAGTTTCGGAATAGGTACGCCTCTAGTCTGGCGCGTTGTTCAGCTGTGTTTAAAAAAAGCAGATTGGTCTCGCCGTCACTGTCGGACTTCCGGTTAGTTTGCTCTGTGGCATTAATTACCTCAGCGTTAAGTTACGGCCTTGAGCTTGGCTTTCTCTTGCGTACACCCTAGCGTTCGTTGCAATAGTATGCTAGAAGTATTCTCAGTGTAGCTCACGCCTATTGGTACTATAAAGAAATTTCTGAGAGGTACAGTTTTTCGGGGTGCATGACGATAGTGTTCTTGTATTAAGTCATATGTCTTTTTTCCGCGTTTTTTTAGGCTTAGACGGACTGATTCAATCTATCATTGCTCACTCACTTTGTACCAAGTTTTGTTGGAACAACGCAGCACTTATTCGGAATGCCCTTCCTGACGAATACTAATCGTGTTCTTATAGTTTCGTACTCCAGATTTTTCGTTCCAAGTCGAAAATGATTACCACTTTACCACTGTGACCGCAAAACACTATCCTTGTATCTTGTTCAGTAAATATGTAACTTTATTTTAGGATCTCCCCAATGCTTATCCTGTTTCCGAACTTCAAGAAAAGCTCGGCCTTAGTTCTCTCCGAAATCGCGATTGGTACATTCAGGCTACGTGCGCTACTTCTGGAGACGGCCTCTACGAAGGTCTTGACTGGTTGTCCGACAAACTTAAAAAAGCCAATTAAAAAAGTGCTGTTCATTTTTTTTTCTTACTACAATGTAAATATGTGTAGCCGTAAAAACCGACTTAAAGAAACGTTTGTAAAATCTTAAGTTGAAAAATGTGCTTTGAATTTTTAAAAGACCAAGCGTGAGAGAAACACGTGCTCCCTTTGTCGTCTGCTTTGGCTCTAGCCATCTGTATTATACACGGTTTCAAATATTTTTTTTCAGTAGCAGGCAAGATAGGCTTGTTACCTTTCAAAGGATTTCATTTGCTAATATGCGCTACGTCGTGTTTCCAAATTCAGTGACTGTAGTGTATTATGCATCTGGCACTACCACGTATTCTCAACTACAGTGGTTAAAACTTCGAGACTTAAATTTCGCGGTTCTAATTTGAGATGGCTTGTCATGAAAAATGTATTGGGCCACAGTTTTAGAATGTAAAAGACGTCATAGCAAGTGACACATATTATGACGTCATCGCAAGGTTATGTATTGTGACGTCATATCAATCATGTAACTCATTGCTTTGAGGCTAGTGATGTTTTGCTCCTATCTGAAGCACGGTGCCTAGATTAACTTGTTTTTAAATAAAGATCTGTTTTCGTGTTACGCTAGTCTTGAGGACAAATCCCTAATCATGGATGGTTTCCGGTGGGGCAAGGTTAATCCAATAAAAGAAAAATAAAAAGGCTTCAGGTGCAAATTTTTACTGATCTTAAATATTTTCCCACCCTGTGTTTGACCTCTTGTCCATGAGTCTGTAATCACGCCATTGGTTGTCGTTGTGAAGTACGGCTACTAAATTTTCGCCAAAGTGATATTCTAGCGAGTTCTCGTCCATCTTGTGCTGGTTCCACATGTTTTCAAGCACACTATGAATGCAGTAGTGAAATCGAGCATTTACTGAAGAGTTTTAAACGGCTAAAAAAAGCTTTGACCTGTAACTTCCGCCTCATCAAACTATTTTTATGAAATGTTTCATACAATGTTGTTTTCCGATTTGCGCTCCATAAACTTGCTGTTTCTCATCCAGTACTCACTTTATGAATATTGTATTCTGTGTCGTTAAATCATGTTCCATGTTGACACCCTTTCTGTTTGATTAGACCAAAAATGTTTACATGACCTTAGTCAGTTTATTTTTTATTAGGTTTATGAATCAGCGCAATAACTGTATCGTTGTTTACGTATAGCTAGCATATTGCTGCGCACAGCCCTACATTGCTAAAAGTTACCCTAATAAGCTGCTAAAAGTGAGCGTTAAAAAGCAAACTTTTGATATTATTAGCTGCTTGTGTGACTACTTGTAATAACAAGAACTGCATGTTCAGTAGAAATTAAGGAAATTTTGAAGTGGTAGTTCCTCTATTTTTGCACGACTTCATAAGTGTAACTTTCAGGATAGTGTTTGGTTTCATTGTTTGCTTATTGGACGTTGATTGTGTAATCGTTTTTTGAGTGTCCAATGTCCACAATCTCAATAACTTTTCTCCCACTATCCCAGTTATTTCTAGCTGTCAGTTTTCATTTAATCTTGTGTCTTTGTTGTGGGAACAAGAAAATGAAATACAAACTTACGTATATAATTGTTAAGGTTGGATTTTTAAGCTTACAGGATGGTGATTGAAATTAGGTTCGAGCTTTTGTTGACGTTGGGTTCACTGCTGCCTAGATCCGATTCCGCTTTATCTTGATCCGATTCCGCTTTATCTTGCTAGTACATGCGAATTTGAAAAACGATGAAAACTTTGTTGTTTTTTAAAACAACATGATTGGATCTGCGCTTCAGCTTACAATATTGTTTTATTGGGGGAGGGTTCCAAGCTTATGAATAAGTGAAATATGGTCCGAAAAAATGCTTTTTTAATTTTAAAGGTAAGTGGAAAACTAAGCCCTTTTCTATTAAAAAAAAATCAGTTTGAGAAGGGAGTGTCGCCTCCTTTTTAAGGGTTTGAGGTGCTACGCCTAGCAGTATACCGAATTGGTTATCAAAACCTGTCGTCTCCAGTAATGCCGTTCTAGATAAATCTTAATTTGTACTGTAGAATTAACATTGTAGGCTAATCACGGTTAACCGAATAGCGCACCGTAACGAGAATCAATTCGTGCCACTGTAATTCCCGTCAGATCACAATTGGCTTAACCCTTTTAGACACCTAGGGGTACTCTGTTTTAAAGTGTACAATATATTGAACAAAATGTCTGCAGGGGTTGAAACAATTGTGCGAAATCCCAGGATTTTTTTTCAAACTCGCTGAAATTTGGTAAAGCCTCTCGTAATGAAAATTATCTCTTCTGCAAATCCCGTTAAAAAGTTATAGATTTTCCGGTGACAAGTATGTAGTGGGATCAATAAGTGACGTCGTAGAACAAACAAAAATTGAGAAGTTCGGGGGTAAACCGAAAATTAATCTAGAAAAGAATGTCTTACTGGAATCGTAATTTATAGCCATGCTTTTCAGCATTTTTAGCAACATGAAACCTCTGATGCAAGTTTATAAATGTCGTGGAACCTGGCCCGTAACCAGACATTTCTTCCGGAGCGGCCCAATTAGTTCAAAGCACTTAAAAAATATTAAAATGACCAGAGGCAAAACCTAGAGATTACAACAACCATTCAAAAATTAGCATGATAAAGTCAGGAATCCAAAAAGTGTACCTACCACTTCGTCATAAAAACGCGCAAATCATCTTACCAATTCGCTAACTGTCTTATTTGTCTCGTTAGGTAGAAATTTAAAAGTGTTAGATTGCGTTCGCACATAGGTGTATGAGCATGAAAAAAGCATTGCTCTCGGTGTCAAGCAGCGAAACTTTGTTTCAAAACCTGCTCTATCGGTAAGAAGTTTTATATCTGGTTACGAAAACTGCTGGGTACGAACATAGCCTGAGGGTTGAGGTGTCGGTTTATTATACCAGCTTTAAAACCGGTGCCTATTTTCAACTTGATGCGTTGTCATCTTCTAATGTGGCTGATACAAACTGCTTGTGTGATGCAAACTGTTCATACATCGGTATGACCACACGTCATTTAGCCACCAGAGTACATGAGCATCTTCACTCCACAATAACTAAAACAGCAATCACAGAGCATCTACAGGTATGTGATAGCCATAAGGAAAATAGCAACCAAAATTTGTGTAATGCCATCAAAAGTGCAACACAGAACAAGGGAGCAAAATTCATGAAGATCTGCAAATCAAGAAAAATCAATTCACAACTCAGCAAACCACTGTATGTCAATGGTTCTTCATTTTCACTAAATATATTTTAGTGTTTGTGATTGATCATACTATTTCGCTACTCTCTCCGTGTATAAGTTCATTTGTTTTGCGATTCGCCCATGTTAAGTCCTACTGCGCAACGCTTTATGAATTGTAGTAAGAAATGTTTTGTTTTGCCAAAAGAAACTAAAGGAGGTAAAGCCTTTAATGCTCTCCGAGCTCTTTTTAATGTTTTGCGGAGCCCTAGGATTGCGCGTCATCCCTATTGAAAACATCAATTTGTTATCAGTTTTTCCTGATAACGTTGGTTGTCTCGAAGTTGCATAGAGTGACAGGCTACTACTCATAAATGACGTTTTTAAGATTCGCTGCTGCAATCGATTAGTTAGATCACGTTAGATTAAACTCGGTCAAAGGTTGAAAAAATCAAATTGAACCATTAAGTTGTGACCTAGTTGTATCTACAAAGTATTGATAGTGCATGTTGCTTGCTAGTAAATTTCAAGCGATCTTCTATTTCAGAGGGATCTGCCTGCCTTCAGCATCACACTAAGATAAATAGAAAAACTGCTTAAAAACAATTACCAACATCGTACTGTACAATGCAACAATCTATTGCATGTCAATAGCCCGCGACCGGTTTCGACCTATTGGGGTCTCATCAAGCGGGTGTAAAAGATATACAACAACAAATATGCTAAGCCTAAATCATGACAGATTTCCCATTGTGTACAAAAGTATAGTGCAACATTAATATGTCAAGATGGCTGTGTGTCCTTAAATGAGACCCCTTAACATAGGTATCGCTGTATGGTACTGCTTTGTGTTTCATCATTATTTTGCACACAATGGAAAATCTGTTATGATTTAGGCTTAACATATCTGTTATTGTGTATCTTTTACATCCGCCTGATGACACCCAATAAGATCGAAACCGGTCGTGGGCTATTGGCCTGTTATAGATTGTTGTAGCCTATTGTACAGTATGATGTTGGTAATGGTTTTTAAGCAATTTTTCTATTTATCTCAAGTTAGACCTTAACATTGGAATGCATGTAAAAACGTGTCGCTTTTGCTTGTAGCTTAAATGTGGGTATACACACCATACCCGTTTGTACGTTTTTGTCTGGTTTGCTTGTTTTTGTCCGGTTTCATACGTCTTTTGTTCACAAGTGTTTTTGTTGGGAAATTTTCCTGCGTTTGGAAATTTATATCTTGTTACACAGTATACCTTGTTGTGTAAACATCCGGCTTTGTCCGCAAAGTACGTACCAAAACGTTTTTTACGTACTTGCCCCTCAAAAACCTGTATACTTTTGGTACGTATTTTGCGGAGAAAATGGGATGTTCAGACAACAGCAAATAATGTAAAGCATCATATAAATTTTTAAGTGATCAAAACTTTTGTACAAAAAACAACAAAGAAAAAACGTTTATATACCGGACAAATCCACGCAAAAACGCATTTTGTGTGCAGCCATCTTGACGCGCTGAATACTGTCAAATGAATGCATTTGTGACTAACGATCAATTGCCGGCAAGCTGGTTGCGTACAAAGTGCGCTCTTGATATATCGGGTGAGCAAAAAAAGTGATGGCCCTGTTTAATCACGAATAACTAAAACTAAGCTTTGCATGCAAATTAAATTCCGTACATGTCATGAGCAGGTAGTTTTGGTCAAGTGGTAAAATTTTCAGCCAAAAATATTCATAAGCACAGGAATAATGAGGAAATACAAAATTCAGATCTAGATATGCTATGCCAGACGTTGACTTAAAATTTACTTCCCACGGCTTTAATCAAAAAAATGGTCGGTATGGCCTCCATCTTCCGAATCAACCAATCAAAGTCTCTTTTTCCAAGAAGATATGGATCTACGAATTTCAGCAACTGATATTTTATCCCACTTTTCTTATATCTTGTTCTTTAGTTCCTGTTCTGTAAAACTTTTCCCTCCACCCGACATAAACTTTTTCGGTTAACTCTCAGTTTCGCTGCGATATCGACATAAGACTTCGTAATGCACCTGATTCACGTGCTAGTGGTCGTGGGTTCGACGCTCGGCTGGGTGACCCATTTCTTTTTCAGTTGTGAACAAACTTTCAGCGAGCATGTAGGGTTGGGCAGGGGAGGAAATAGCAAATCTAAGCCCTCCTCTAAAAGATAACGTCTAGCACTGCACATTTTGACCTGAATTTTGTATTTTCTCATTATTCCTGTGTTTATGAATATTTTTGGCTGAAAATTTTACCACTTGACCAAAACTACCTGCTCATAACATGTAACAAGTTTAATTTGTGTGCAAAGCTTAGTTTTAGAGTTATTCGTGACTAAACAGGGCCATCACTTTTTTCTGTTCACCCGATATACTGTGTATCCACAATTTCACAAACGGGTATTATGCGAATGATGTTGGACGTTGGTTGGTTTTCCTTGGGTCATTAAGAAAGCTGTAGCCTATTTTAAATACCTGAAGTTCCTAGTTGCATATTTTCGTAATAGCTATTGTCCAGTGTTCATTCAAATTGCATTTAACACCACGTTTGTTGATAACACCCACCAGGGCTACCAGTTGGCTATGTCTGGTTAGAAATATTAATTCAGCTGGCTGTGCTTGCTATTACCAAACAAAATCTCTGAAAACAGCAAAGATATGTTTGCAAAAATGGAGCATTACTTCTATACCCCTTATTCCGATCGTTGTACTGGTACTTTGAATAAATGCTGTACTTACAAACGCTGTACCATTTCACAAATTCTAAGCGTTCTTTCCAATAAGTAGGAGGAGCACAAAGTCAAAATTGGGGGTGTTTTTGTTTTGTGATTACACGAATAATTTATCTCGTGGTAGGCTTATTTCACGTCTTGGTGGAAACCTATTGTATTGATATTGGTGACACCAATTCCGTTGCTGCACCTATGTACCTTGGTCCAGGAATCGAGCTAAAAGGATCAAGTGGCGGATCCAGAAGGATATGGGACTGCAACCCTTCCACGAGGTTTTCTTAGTCTTAGTTTCGTTTAACTTATTTGTTTGCATATATCTCGAAGATTTTTGTCTAAACAATACGACTTTGAAAAATACGATACCACCTCAAAAAATATCTTTAACCTCTCCTTCAAAAGTTTTAGGTTCCACTATGGCTATGGTCTATCGGTTGCATCCGATCATGCTATGGGCATCATAACCAATTTTCAAGAAAAAATTTTCCTCCATAGGTAAAGTTGCATATTTGGTGTCTAAGATTTCGCACAGTTGTATAGACCTATTGGCCAATTTTTTCTACTGATTTTCTTACAAGCTATAAGTTTCTTAAATATTCACACAATACCCACCTCCCTACCAACAAATTAACATTGTGCTTACTTACAACCAGGAAACAATTTCACAAACTTTCATGCGCTCATTTGATTAAGAGCTTAGAGGCAAAAATTGTGGAAAGAAGCTGAAGCGATCAATGTATTTACAGGAATTAAGCTTACAACTTTTTCGTAATTGTAGGTCCGGTCATAAAACTCAGAGTCTCTAACTGCGCGCATGTTTCTTGGTCCCGGCGTAAACGCACCCAGGGGAGGGCAAAAAGACTATGAGACCTTAACTAGGATCTGCAGTTCAGTTCTTGCTACAAAATAAGTCATGGCTTAAGTGGATAACCAATTGACCAGCTGTTTGTGCTAAAGAAAAGGAGAATTTTTCTCAATCCAGCGAGATTTTGTATTAAAACTCAGCATTAATCCCACTTGGCTATATGTGATAATAAAGTCTTAAGGGTTAAGATTAGTCGCACTGGCAACATGTATGTACAACAAAGGTATTCCAATGTCGAGTCCACTTGCAATTCAGTTATTATAAACTTCGTACTGACCCATTGCATTATTGAAAAACCAGATTTAAACCGGAATGTAAGCAGTGTAATGTATTATTTTACTTTGACAGACGACATATTAACAATACTCTTTACTATTTACATCTGCTGTCAAAATGACTGTGAATAATAAGTGCAGCTGCTGCCTGCAGCTGTTTTTACAGAAATGGTACCAAGCAACATTTTGGTGAAATAATAGCTTTTTGAAGCATGTAAAAAAAGAAGAAAAAACCCTTTAAACTAAAGCGTTGAATGCTTAATCGCGTATTGCATCCAATATGCAAAGTACAGGGTGGGTCAAAAGTCTTGTTACCCCCTTGTAAAATCAATACAGCATATAATGAATAGTAAGTTTGATTTGGTTTTGGGTCTTGTCTCCCAATTCAGAATTGTCGCTATTTATTGGTCTATTGAGTCCGTTTATGCCCCATCATTGTCATAACATATGTTGATTCGACACCAAGTTCTGTCAAATATTTTCCTACGCATTTGAGGTTTAACTTCGTTGAAATCATCTGCCACTGCTTGCTTCAACTCATCAGAGTTCACGTAGCGCTGTTGTGCAACTTTCTTTTATGAAGCCCCATAAAGAATTGTCACATGTGGTCAGGTCAGGACTTCAAGACGGCCAGTCTAGTGGAATTGGCAAGGTGGCAGATTCACGGCCAATCCAACAAACGGGAAAAACTTCATTAAAATATTCCTTTTCAGTTATTGCAAAATGAGCTGGCGCCCATCTAGTTGGAACCAGACACTGCTTTCAATCCCAAGGCTTTGCAATTGTGGTATGAACCAATTTTTAAGCATGGCTAAATAGTTAAGGTGACTGACAGATCCATCAAAGAAATATGGACCAAACGGGTGCTCGCTATTTATTGCTCCCCATACCATGACATGTGGAAGATGATGTTCCACTTCTTCACATTATTGTGGATTCTGCTTGGCAAAACACAATGTTCCGCTATCGAGAACTCCGGTATATGGCGCATTTATCACTGGAAATGACTGTTTATTTTGTTGACACCATCCAAAATTCCTGGAGCATTTTTCTAAATGCATTTTGTCGGCAGTTTAAATTGTCATCTGACAGCTCTTGAACAAACAATGGTCAATATGGAAACAGTTTGAGGTCAAGTTTCATGTGCCTTCTTAAAGTGGTGCTTGGTACTCCAATCTCCGCTGACAGCTTTCTTGTAGACTTTTTTAGAGATTTGCTAATTGCGTAGTCAACATCTTGGCATTGAGTTCCTCTTAATTGTGGTCTGCCAGTTTTTGGTTTATCCTTTGCACTGCCAGTTGGGAAAAGTTTTCTTGATCTATCCTTTTACCTGCCAGTTGGGAAAAGTCCCATCTCAAACGTGTTTGTTTTGTTGGAGATTCTTTTCTGAATTGTTGCTGGAAGTCATTCCGCACCTATCTCATCTACTTTCCTGTTTGAGTACGTTCATGGATCCGGATACTAGCAACAATTTTTTCTTCCGAAGTGTAATCGCTTGTGTCACACATGCTTCAATTGCTTATTAAAAAAATGTTCCCTAAAATTTTTGAAAACGCTGCAAGTAAAAATTAAGATTCAGAAATTTAATAACTAAACTCTTTTGAGAATACCAAAAATACTACAAACTAAGTTTTTTAAAGGAAGGCCTGGGAAGCCGCCTAATCCGATATGTTGAACTTCGACGTTACCGATGGGGGCGCAGCGAGTGTAATAATTTAACTGCCTACAGTTACCAGTGGCAACTAATGGTCCTAATATTTAAAATTGGTATGTATTTTTAGAATTAAGCTTTTAATTCTGAAAATACATATTAACCACCGTGCTGGCGCACTTCGACAGTTTTGAAGCACTTGAACGGATAAAATTTGTTAAGTGTGAGGACGCCTGTGGTGACAACAGGACAAATAAGACGTTACTAAGAACTCATGAAACTTGGGAGACATGTAGCGGTTATGCGCAATCCCTTATTGTGTTTTTTTAATCGATTGCGTTTCAAAAAACAATAATTTTGTATTGGAACAAGATTTAACAATGAGAAAAACACTCACTTTTTTATTAGTGTTTTCACAGCTATTTATTGGGTTTAGCTGGCTTGGCTGGCTGACCGATATTGTTAACTTCGACATTACTGGTGGGGACCCTCTCGACGGCACCGAAAGAGCCGACTTGTCTAAAGTATAAAGTGCAACTCGGTCTGTGAGTGTGCACCTACGTACGTGCGCTTTAACTCTTCCGAAACTACTGGGTGTAAAAACATCACACTTGGCACGATTGATCACCCCCCGAGGTAAGTGTAACAAGGGATTTGGTGACGTCATAATCAGAAATATCGTTTATAAATTTGCAGTTTTTGACGGACGACAACATTTTTTTCCAAACAAAAGCAATCTCCCGATTTACCAACTTCAATAAATTTTACTCTTTTGGGGTCGAAGATGACGTCATAATTAGCAATTGTTTGGAAACTTGCTTTCTCAAAAACTATTGACTGTAGAAACACGATTAAAAGCTTTTTTGGGAGATATTAACAAGGTGGTTTTGATAACAAAATGTTCAACAACAATTTAAGCTAAATTGACAATGCATCAAGCGATTTATTTTTTTAGTATGTTCAACATTCTAAGCATGTTTTTTCTTTTCTGTATAGTGCTTCAAACTAGCTTTCGACTTTAAAAAGTTTCCTGGTACGATTAAAGCAAAAAAAGCAGCAGGAAGCAGCTACGCGTTATGCTTTTATTCACTCCTATTTCAAAGGCAAACAGCTTATATGCTGCCTGATAAAGCAGAATAGCACATTACGGTATTTAAATAGCAGTAAGTCAAAAAACCTGTTCATTAGTAATGCAGTGGCAAGTTGTATTACTTTTGTACAGTCGTGCTGCACTTGCAAGCCTGACTAATCTTTACCTCTAAAACATATTGATCAAATGTAGCAAAGTCAATAAAATTGACGATATTTCACTTTAAATGTCACTGGAATCAAAACAGCAATCCGCATATATACCACAAATCCTGGTCCAAGCATTACGGCTTGAACCACAACCCAACTTATTATGGGGCGCCATTTGTTCACCGCTGATTACACATGTTTTAGGACAACATTTATGACTAAATCAAATGCATTTGTTTAAATGCACAAATACATTTAACATTTGTTTAAATGTTTTTAACATTTGTTTAAATGCACAAATACATTTAACATTTGTTTAAATGTTTTCAACATTTGTTTAAATGCACAAATACATATGTCACTCAACCGTATCATTCACATATGTCACTCAACCGTATCGTATCGTTCTTTAAAGGGAATGTACTGCGAATAACGCTTTTCCGATAAATTTGGTCATTGGACCATCACGCGATAGGTTTGCGACAGACTCGTTTGAAATGGGCGACAGGCGCGACATAGTTAAAATTCTTGAAACATGTGGTCTGCAGCAAATTAAACCACCAACCGCAAAAGTCCGAGTCTCTTACTACAAGATGTCTGCTGGATAGGATATAGGGTGACTGCTGGAAGCAAAAGTGCAACATAGGCTGTATAGATTTATGCTATTAGTCAATGAACTCAGTCTGCCAGTTTCTTGCAGAAAATAATGATACTTATGAAAGACTATATATGTATATATATACATCATAGGTAGGCTGGCCATTTTTCGAAATGCAAAACCGGGACGCTTATTGCAGACTGCTATTATGACTAGGTAGGGTGGCCATACGTTCCGATTTAGGCGGGACAGATCTCCAATTGAGCGTCCCGTTTTTGCATGAGCAAATAACGGGACAGTGAATGGCCGCCTTTCACGAAGCAAAATAGTTGGGCTTACTATAGACTCTAGATCAAAATAGGGACGCTCAAGACCGCGGTCGCGCCTACGGTGAGGTGGATCTCCAAAAAAAAAAGGTCACCACCAATTTCGCTGCCCGTTTGTTGTCATTTTCGGCCGGAATCATCATTCAGGTAGGGTTCGCTGCCAACATGCCCTAGTTTATCACGGCTAACTTTGGCATATCCTAGGTCAAGCTGTGCTGCATGACTGAGCGAAAACACCAGACATTCGATAACTTAACTGGGACAGGCATGAAAAAGCGGGACTGTCCCGCCTAAAACGGGACGTATGGCCACCCTAATCATAGGATAAAACATTAAAAAACCTTTTTAATTTTATATCCTATGATTTATATTTTCTTTATTATCTTGTTTAATCAATTTACTGTAAATGCCGACTCGTTTCGGCCATGCTACATGCAATGTAACTATAAGTGCTAAACTCGCAGTCTTTTTATGAATATAAGTTACAACATCTTTGAGCGATTTATCATTCGCCAAACTTTTCCTCTGCTGATGATATATTATTATGTAAACTCTTGGCTAAATTCGACAACATAAATATTCTTCTAAGTAAATAATTAGGGATTTTAAATTTCTCTGGATTTGGTTGGGTCAATATTTCTTATTAACTATGTCGCGCCTGTCGCCCATTTCAAACGAGTCTGTCGCAAACCTATCGCGTGATGGTCCAATGACCAAATTTATCGGAAAAGCGTTATTCGCAGTACATTCCCTTTAAAGAACGATACGATACGGTTGAGTGACATATGTGAATGATACGGTTGAGTGACATATGTATTTGTGCATTTAAACAAATGTTGAAAACATTTAAACAAATGTTAAATGTATTTGTGCATTTAAACAAATGTTAAAAACATTTAAACAAATGTTAAATGTATTTGTGCATTTAAACAAATGCATTTGATTTAGTCATAAATGTTGTCCTAAAACATGTGTAATCAGCGGTGAACAAATGGCGCCCCATAACTTATTGTAATAACTTTAACAGTAAGTGCTTGACTTTGAGTTACTTTGCATTTACGCTAGCTGCGAATATGCCAGTACCTGGCGATATACGAGCAGCTAGTGATTTTAGGTTATACAACTAGGCATACAATTACGAAAGTTGTTAGTATTATGCCAATTGTTTAATAGATTGTTTCAGAAATCAATCTTGCCCCGAAACTGCACATTTATGCTTCCCTTTACTTCGTAAAATGAACGAATCAAACTTTTCGAAATCATTGACGGTTTCACTTGAGAGCAAGAATAATTTTTTAGTACCTGTTGTAAACAGCGCTAACAAGATGTTGATAGGGACTTCGAAAACCTCGGGGGAAATATACGCTACCAACCCTGATGCTTTTCGATTCTACAGGGGTGGCCATAAGTCACTTTATCCAGTTCAAATAATAATAATTGAATTGGGTAAAGTGACTTATGGCCACCCCTGTATTCCTATTAACTACATAGTATTTTTGTTTTTTAAACGTGGATTGGTTATGCCAACAACACATTAAATTTTAATTACTGTTCTCACAACTACTCATACTCTTCATCTCGACGTTACTGATGGGGGCTCTGCATTTGTAAATACTTAAATTCCGGTCAGTTTGCTTTTTCCTTGGCTGCGTTTATGCCAGGACCAAGTAAGGAGCGCACAGCCGAAAGCTTTTGGTGGAACCACTAGGCGTAGAATTACGAAAAAGTCCTAGATACTGGTCCCAACAATTGATGACTTAATCCTGAAAATACATAACAATTACTTTGGCGCCCTCCCCCCTCCCCTACTCCGCAACTTTGAAGTTATGCTTCCATGTATTTTATCAAATAAAATTGTAAACTTTTGTCAAATCATTGCCTGTTTCAGTTGTGAGCAAATCCAGTTTCTAAGCGCGCCTATGCTGTAAACAGAGCAAGTGAGATGTGGTAAAGGGCCCGAGAACCTTCGAAGGAAATAAAGCGATTACGCGCAATCCAGCTGTAATGTTTTTCAATCGATTTGACTATAGAACGAAAACTGACTACGTCAAAAAAACATTCGCTTTTTATTACTGTTCTTATAAATATCAATTGGGTGAATCCGAGAAGCCGCCTGATACGATAATTTTTCACTTTGACACTACTGATGAGGGCCCAGTCAGTGTAATAACTTAACTGCGAGCGCTTGATTTCGGGTTAGTTTTCTCTTTGCCTGACTGCGTTTATGCCAGCAACAAGCGACATGCGCGCAGCCAGTGGCGTTAGCTCATACGAATACGCCTGCAGTTACATAGAAGTGATAACTAATGGTCCAAATATTTAAAAGCTTAGTCCTGAAAATACATATCAACCACCGTGCTGGCGCACTTCAACAGTTTGATATGCTTTGAAGCACTGGCTTAATTGAACGGATAAAATTTGTTGAGTTTAATGATGCCTGTGGTGATAACGACGTTACCATTGGGTGATCAGAAGTTTTTTGACAAAAAGTAGTACATTTCATGTTCACAGGCCAACAATTTTAGTTTTAATTATATTCCGACCTTAAAAGCCAGTACGGATGATATAGTGTGTCTGATGAGTAGCGCTCAACGATAATGGCGTTATTTAACCAGAAATCAATATTTTCGTATCGATACTGAACGAAAATATAGTTAACACTTCAATGCGTCTATCTATATTCAGAAAGCATGTTTTAAAATCATCAAGTTTAAACGAATGAACAAGAGTAGCAAAACAAAAAGTAAGGCTAAAGAATAGATACACACACACAAATGGCAACAATGCTAAAATTAACCAGTAGAAAAGAACACTAAAACCTACAAACATGAAATGCTACTATTTAATAACAGAAAAACAGACAATTTTTGATGAGCAGGATAGGATACCAGCTTGATTGCAATATGCATAAGATCACAAAGCGTCTCACAAATTGGTTTATACCGTCAAGTATAACACTGCGGTAACTATTTGGAAGAAAGCTCAATGCTTAGCTTCAGTCTAAAATCTATATTTTTCCCACCCATGTATCTTTTTAAGTATTGCTTTTTTTTTAGCCAATTTCGTCGCGAAAGCATCACATCGCAGATTGAAATTTGACTTTGTCATGAGTGTGGCCTTGATAGTTTCTACAAGAAATCTATTTTTTTCATCAGTCCATAAAGCGTTCATCTAGGAAAAAATTCTTTCCACAGGAGCATTACTTTCCAGAAGGCACATAAGAACTGCACTAAGTTTTCTTAAGTTTGGTGTATTGATCTCAAGTTCAGACGAGAGATCAAAAACTTTCTTCCATCGATCACTTAGTGAGGTACCATTGTCTTGCCAGTTATTGAGAATATCAGAAATCAAAACCTGTTGCAGATACGTAACTTCATCAAACACGCTATCAATGGAGATAGAAACATTAGGACATTTTTCCTGGAGAAACAATCCTACCTTTTGAAACTCGGAACGTTCTGGAAAGTTTTTCAAAAGAAGGCATTGCAAATCCTTCAGGTCATCAACATGTTTGCCCCAAGCGTTCAGATAAGCAACTGCAGCAGAATAAAATATACGAGATATTTTTTAAAATTCTTCTATAGTTGTAAGTCCTTCTTCTGAAAGATTGAACAAAAGTACTGATACCGATTCAGAAATGAAGTCATCAGCGAGTCTTCCTCTCAGCACTATTCCTAAACTCTTCAATTTTTCACCGGTTTCAACAGCACAGCAATCTTGACTTTCAAGCTGTCGAATTGTACCACTGAACAGCGTCAAATTTGCGTGAGCAAACGTCACTCAAAGCTTGGTGAGAGAATCGTCAAACAGTTTTCTTAGAACTGCTGGGCCTTTTTCAAGGGAGAGAAAGTACAATTTTAATGGAGCATACATTTGTAAGATTCATTCCACTGCGGGAAGCATGGATAACCACCGCACGGTGCTGTGTGACAAAATAGTTTGGTACGCTTCCCCGACAAAATCACAAAAGTCCTTCAGAGCTTCGACTCTCACGGTATAAATGTGGAAGTATCAATACACTTTTCGCAGTAAATGCTCAACATCAACTGGAATAGTGTCCATAGCTGTTCGACAAGTGTTGTGAACAACGTGCGCTGGCATCCCAAGCCAATTACTTCTCTTTGCAAAGCAGTTTTCACTTTAGTGTGCACATTCACTCTCCCTGCACGGTTTAAACCACAAAAGTTTGAATTGGTATTATCCGCGGACATGGCAACGATTTTATCACTATCACCAAACTTGTCAATTACCTTTAGAATTTCTGAAGATATTATTTCGGCAGTTTCACCTTTGGCGTCAATAAAGTCTATCAACTTAGTCGCAATTTCATTACTTTCGTTATTGTAAAATCGTGCCAGGATCGGCAGTAGCTTTAAATGTCCGTGATTAGATGTGTCAATTGACAAGGCTGTTGCTTCGGTCTTGATTAAGTCTTGCGACACCAACTCCAAGGCCCAAGGAGCAAATATATTTTTAACAATCGCTTCGCATTTGGTTCTGGCACATGTGAACTTTTGCTGATAAAAATTACATATCATTGAGCCAGTACAGTCCATAGAACGAAAGCTGTGATTGTGGTGTATCGTATGATATGCAAAGCTACCTTCTTGTGCGGCAAACTCGTATTCGGTGTTGGTTGGTTCTTTTCTTTTAAAAAAAGTGTTCATTGAAGACGAGCCAGCTCTTGCAGAGACAGAAGATTTATGTCTGCAGGTGGTTTTATGACTTTTCACCTGCGCTCTATCACTGTTGGTTATGGAGAAAGTAGTTGAGCAAAAACTGCAGAACACCTTGCCATCACTTCCAATGTCACGCAGATAAGGGAAGTCCTGAAATAAATATGGTTCATATAAAATTTGCTCATATGAAAACGGAAACAGTAAACAAAAACGAATCTTACTTTCAAAATATCGTGAGTAATTTGATACTTTCGTCACTTTGCTGCCGTAGTGGCTGTCAATCCTTCGCAATAAACCCGAAAAATAAAATTGTCGCATTCGTAATTGAGTATTATTGCTGACTCTTTCTGTAAGCCGGCTTTGTTGAAAAACAAACATATTATACGTTTTATAGTTAGCGACCACAAAAAAATGAAACAACCGATTTGTCCTCACAAATTCATTATTTCATGACAATGCTGTCTGAAATAACACCATTCCAAATGTCTTTGCAAGCATAGGGTTCAAAGAGTTCAATTAGAGTTTACTTCAAAAAATAGTTACAGTCAACTTCGGATATAAGGGATGTGAAATAAGGGATTTTCGCTTGTAAGGGACGGTTTCAAATGGTCCCAATCACAATTTTCTATAGTAATTTCAGTCGGTTGTAAGGGATAACCCATTCTGCCAAGGAATTTCTGTCTGCGAGATGTCGAATTCAGCTTTATAGGTTAATCGTACTTCTGTAGCTGCCTTTCGGCTTTCAACTACGGTAGCAGTCTAATGCCCATTGCGACGTTTGTATGCGGGGAATGCATAAAAAGCTTCAAAAAGGGTGTTTGAGCATTTAAAACTTGCGATCTTACGGTATCGGATCAAACTGTGTACATTCGGTTATAAGGGATATCCGGATATAAGGGAGTGATTGAGCTGGTCCCGACGTGTCTCTTATATCCGGAGTTGACTGTACTAGCAACCTTAATATTCACTGTAGAGTTGTACAGTTGGAATCATATTTTTCTCTCATTTGCGTAATAAAAAAAAGTTTGAGTGTGTGAACACAAAAAAGTAGTACAGAAGTCCAAAAAGTAGCACGTCTGTTCACCCTAGGTTACCAAGAACTCAAGAAACTTGGGAGACATGTAGCAGTTATGCGCAATCCCCCACTGTGTTTTTTTTAATCGATTGCGTTTCAAAAAACAATAATTTTGTATTGGAACAAGATTTGACAATGTGAAAAACATTTACTTTTTTGTTTGTATTTTTTCAACTACGCTATGTGTGTAGCCAGCTTGGCCAGCTTGTTGTTGATAAAGCTTAAGTTGTCTGAAAACTTTTTTTATTGCAAGCACACCTCGTTGATATCTCCCGAAAAAGCTTTCGCCACGTTCCTTCGGTCATTTTTTTTGAGAATATGAGCAAAACAAACTATAAAATCATTTTTGAATGAGATGTAGTCTTAGTTCTCAAAAACATGAAGTTTCCTAAAATTGGTAAGTGTGGTGCTGGCTTTTGTTTTAGCAAAAAACCGCTTTTCTCCATAAAAAATCCAATGGCACAAAAATTTTTCTTTCATCGTTTTGTCACCAAGACGTCATCACTTTCCTGATGACACTCACCGGATTGATGGCAAATCGCGCAAATAGTAATGTTTGATCGTTCAATAGTTTCGGAAGAGTAAAGGCTGGTTTCCATGAGGCGAAGATTGCAGTCATAGCGCGAAAAATTCTTTCTTTCTCCATTTGGTTTTATGCGCGGAGAAACAAAGAATTTTTCGCGCTATGACTGCAATCTACGCCTAATGGACACCAGCTTTTAAGATCAAAAAAACGATTTTAAATACTAAATCACTTGTTGTGTAGTCGACAAAGCTTCAATCGTTAGAGAACTATTTTTGTCGGAAGCATCTTTTTAGTATCTCCCAAAAAATCTTTTGATCTCTACTGTCAGCTTTTTTTTGAGAAAATAAAATAATACAAGAAGCAAGTGATGCACTTTGAGCAAACTGCAGACAGTGACACTGTTTCAACTTATCAGATCTTTTCAATGAAGTTGGTGACCGACAAGAAGCTAGAGGCGGTCTAAGCTATGCTTTATTAAAAGCCTCTAGTTTCTTGTCGGTCACCAACTGCGCTGAAGAGACATGATAAATCGAAACAGTGTCACTGTCTTAAAGAAAATAAGTTTTACAATTAGTCGTTAATTATGACGTCATGTGACTTTCGAAACAGGTAAAATGTGTTGAAATTGATAAGTCAGTTGATGGCTTTGTTTGAGGAAAAAGCCCCTTCCTTTCGTCAAAAAATGCGATTTTCAAAAAATTGTTTGATTGTCACGTCACTCATTCCGTTGTGGCACTTACCCACAAGAAGCCATCAATTATACCAAGTTTCATATTTGTACGTCCAGTAGTTTCGAAAGAGCTAAAACACAAACATGCATACCCATACACACACACACACACACACACACACACACACACACACACACACACAGAGAGACACAGACAAAATTACGCTCTATAGTACAGATGGTTTCTAACGTGGATAGTTAGTAAATACGCATTTTCTTTAAATAATTGGCCTATACCTACTTCAAAATCATAATCGACAACACATACTGACGACGGCTGCGATAAATCGGCTTCTGGGCATGAGCATAAGCTGTATGGGGTCGTGAACTTATTTTGTAAAAATAGGGATGAATGAAGGTACCCTTTATCTACTACTTCTAGGTCACCCTCAGGCAAGGTGCAGCACCCGTAAGTCTTCTCTAGCTAAGGTAACATGTTTTTTTGCATTGGCAGCACGTACATTGGTAACTGATTGACAACTGTTCGCGTACATGGCAATGTGGGACGGTTGAGACAAAGGGACCGAAGAGACATTCACATTGCTCGAAATGCTGTGAAAATGAACTTCTTGTTTGGTCTTGCCCAGGTGGTTTCAAATTCGCTTTAATAGTAATGAGTGAAAGTTAATCGTATGTTTTTTACACTCTAAAGCAGATGTTTTAAGGTTAGCACAAAATTAATTTTGCATAGTTAAGATAAGTTCAAGAATATAATAGTGAGGGTCATCAAAGCCTAAAAACAAATTATCAGTAGTGCTGGAGGGGTCATTGACTCATAGAATACTTTTTATTTTGAAGTGCTTCAAATTCCAAAAACGCTTAGTGCAGGCCGCGTAGTAATGCTTTCAATATTTTACGCAAGATTTCAAACGACGGTGATAATGAAAAAAAAGCTCATATAATGTTTAAGGGTTATTATGCTACCGCTACTAACAATCAAAAAATGCAGACGTTGAGATGGAAAGAATCAAAATATAAATAATATATTGGGTAATAATTGTTATGCAGATTAGTCAGATAGTGTACTCTTATTTCTATATAACTGCATATTGATCAATCAAAGTTCTGAACAAATTAGAGTTTATAAAGCTAAGAAATGATGATATTTACGGACAAGTACCACCACAAGTCTGGTGCTACAAAAAAAAAAAAGAAAGATCAGCAAGAGAAGCAAGTTTTTTGAATGGGCGGAGAAATCTCAACAGCATTTTTGTTCCTGTTAGAGCCACCGGTTTCACTTCGCAAAATATTGCTCAAGCGGGTTCGGTTGTCTGCTCCAGTGAATTTCCAGAAGTTAACGTGGAAGATGAAGAGCGTGGACTTCATTGAAGTTTTACTGTAATCAACACCACGACCAGCGAGAATGTTCGAAGTAGTGTTTCAGAAAACGAAATAGTGGACGCTGAACAACCTAGAAACTACTTCTCAGTAGACAATGAAACGGTTCCATGTTCAACAGCTGCAACTACAGTGCCATTGTCCTCTTCACAACAGGGTAAAAAATTGTACGATTTCAATATTAGTGTAGTAGAAAATGAATATTCTTCAGCTGTTCAAATTAATGAAACTGTTTGACGAGAACATGAAAAATTCCTCCTGCAGTTTCTAGATGAACGGTCGGTCATTTCCTTTTAGCGTGCTCAAAATGAAATTGCCCAACGGTGAATTTGTTCCACGCGATTGGTTAGTGTGGTGCAAAATAATACAAGCTTTGTTTTGCTTTCCTTGTCGCTCATTTTGCACGTCTTCAAACCGCTCCTCTTTTGCGACACCAAGTGGATATTCTACTCAGAAGTGGAAATAGTTACACGAAAAAGTTCCCGAGCATCAAAACAGAAAAAACCGTAAACAGTGCTATTTGGAATTGCGTTCTTTGGAACACCGTTTTGTTTGTCAATCATCGATAAACGAGCTGATGATGCAAGGTATACAAAACGAGGTACAAGTCTGGCAGCAAATATTGCACCGAGTTATAGATGTCGTACTGCTCTGTGGAACCAGCAACCGCATTGGTGATATAAACAACGGCAATTTTTGGGCATTCAGTCATTACAATCCCATTTCGGAGAGTCACCTCCAAAAAGTGAAAAGATCACAAATGTTTAAATCTCAGTTGCAAGTGCACTACTGGTCACCAGCAACTCAAAATGAGCTTATCGCCTGCGGTGCTAATAAATCAGTAAGTCAGCTTCTATTGCAAAGACAACACGCGAAGTACTACTCCGAAATTGTCGAAGCAATACCAGATTCTCCCTATCAAGAGAACACTGTATTTTTACTGGTCTATTTGCCCTTGCTGGAGCAGAAAAATTACAAACTTTTGAAATTGAAAGAAAGGTTCCCAATCCTAAAGTTTGTGAATTGCAACAAAAAAACTGGTCAGGACATTGCCAATTTGATCTGCACAGCGTTGAACGAAGGCGGTATACCTATTGCTGATTGCTGAGATCAGGGATACGACAACGGCTGTAATACGAGTAGGGAACATAAAGGCGCTCAATCGGTTATTAAGCGACAAAATACCTTGGCTGTGTTTTCTTCGTGTGGTTGCCACACTCTTAACTTGTGTGGTGCCCAGGCTGCTGAATCCTGCCCAGAAGTCATTACAGTGCGTTTAGAACAGGGGTGGGCAACCTTTTTCACTGGGGGGCCACTTTCGAAAATTTTAACAACGTCGAGGGCCAGTCACCGCCAAATATGTATAAAATTATAAAATGCAAAGCACAACCCGTGTATTATGTTACAAATTATTATATAGCATCACATACAGTTAATGTTGGTTTTGAGACTCGAAAGTTACAACACAACGTCCTTGACCTCTTGTGTGGTCGATTCGGCTATGAAAAGAATCGGATTTTTGCGTAAAGTCATAGACGGTACAAATAGCTAAATAAATCGATTTTTAAAAAAAAAATTTTTTTTGTCCTGCCATCATCGAGGGCCACATTGACTGGCCTGGAGGGCCGGATTGTGGCCCGCTGGCCGTGGGTTGCACACCCCTGGTTTAGAATGTCACTGCGCATCTAATATTTCAATGTGTACATAGCTATTTGATTTTGATTATTTTATGATTGTGATATGTATAGTCTTTAGCATATTGTAAAAACAAGGACCAACCAAGTGAAAGTTAATAATTTATTTAAAACTTATAATAACTGCTGAAAATGTTCACAATGCTTACGAATGCAAAGATCAGTTCGACGCTTTAATTTCTCGAATATTCAATGAATCTCTTCTTGACTGATAGCGGTAATTTGGCATCGGATGTTATCTTGTAAGTTTCGTGGTTTGTTTTGATAAACCTTCTGCTTCAGGCTCCCCGCAAGTAAAAATCCAAAACACTCAAGTCCGGGGATCTTGGAGGCCAAAATCCTTTAGAGATAAATCGTGCTTGGAATACGTCACTTAAGTTGTGAAGCGAAGAATTAGCGGTTTGTGCAGTGGCCCCATCTTGTTGAAAGTAACCGTTAGTCTTTCCTCTTCACCTAAGTCGTTGATAAAAGGTGTGATAATGTCATTGCGATAACTTTCTGCTGTGATAGTGTGGTGAAGAATATCCTCCAATTATTTGTCTTCTGGACATCGCACACCATACTCCAACTTTGAGAGAAGGCAATTTAATTAATAACGGGTGCACACATACTTTCTAAACGCACTTTACTTTTTTCGGATCAATTGAAAAGCTGTACAAGTTTTTCAGCAGCAGTCCACAAATATCGGAAATTTTGTTACACTCTCTGCGATGCAGTCTTCTCAAGCTGTCTGACACGCGCTGTTCACCTAGAATCTACAGGGTACAACCGTTTGCTAAGAGCATTTCAAAAACTGCTAAAGCTGTACAAACGGCACTTGATCTCGTTCTGACTGCGGAAACAAGATCTGATGCAATTGGTCTTTTACAATACTGCAGGTCGTTTAAATGCATGGTCTTGTCTTCTAAATGGTTTAAAGTTCTCTCTGCAATTGATTTAAGAAATAGAGTTCTTCAAACAAGAGATGTAACATTAGATGTTGAAATCGCTAACTTGAAAAGCCTACTTGAAGACCTGGAGCATATAAGGAAAACCTGGGATGCTATTTGTGCTCAGTGCAAAGCTGCGCCGAAAATGTTGGCATTAATGCAACGTTTAAGAGTGACATACAACAAGACGTAAGACGCAAGGTGGCTGAGAGATCTTCTGCCTTCACACAATCGCCAGCACATGGTCCTGGTTATGAGTTCAAAAAAACGCAAATTTTTAAAGTTTTGATTGATTGTGTGACAGTAGACATACGGAAAAGATTTAAAGCAGCCGAAAATACTGAATAATACGCTTTGTGTGTTACGAAGTATTCAACAACTGAAGATACAACAATTGAAAGGCAGGCCAGAACGCTCTTCGAAAAGTATAGCAATGACATAACTTATATGAAGATATTGTTGATGAGATTAAACATTTGAAGAAGATTCACTTTGCCAATATCACATCGAGCACTTTGGGTCCTTTCGATTTGTTCATAAAGTTGCATCAACTACATCTCGAAACGATATTTTCTAACGTGTGTGTGATGTTAAGCATTTTTTTTTGCACCATTCCAGTGTCCGTGGCATCCGCTGAACAATCTTTCAGTACTCTTGCAAAAGTAAAAAACGTATTGAGATCTTCGATGTGCCAGAATCGCCTTTCAAGTTTGGGAGTACTAGCAGCAGAAGCCCCCGAAGCAAGAAAGTTGAGTTTCGATCTTATTATTGATCATTTTGCTGTGCTTGAAGCTCGTAAAGCTGCACTATGTTAGCAAACCTCCCCATGTTTTTTTCAATTTAATCATGTAGAGTATCACAGTATACGACAGATCTCGATTCGGATTCGCAACAGTTAGGGGCTGTTCAAATAATATCATATGACGCTTCTTGGCGAGGGAGTAAGCAAGCGTTAAATTATTGGCAAAAGAATGGCCTATAACGTTAAAAAAACCTCATGGAGGA
The DNA here is from genome assembly GCA_963675345.1 of Trididemnum clinides. Lineage (NCBI taxonomy): Eukaryota > Metazoa > Chordata > Ascidiacea > Aplousobranchia > Didemnidae > Trididemnum > Trididemnum clinides. Next base: position 12,618,133 of record OY776293.1, on the reverse strand, counting down.
TAAATTTATCGAAGAAAAGCGTCATATGAAATTTGAACATCCTCTTACTCTGCAATTTAGATGTTTTTCGATTGCTTACGGAATTTTATTGTCTGAAGTCTGAACAACACTGACCGTATTCTTTGGTTTGTTTTTCTTTTCTTACATATTCTTGTTAAAAATTTTGCAGTCTTTGATGTACGTACCGATGACTTTTGTTCCTAATGCGTTGCGAGTTCTTTCAGAGCGTCTAACAAGCTATTTATTGACGCACTGCTTAAGTGGTGTAATTAGCGTAAACTAAGCTTCCACTAGCCTATTTTGTTTCTGTGCTGTAAGTTAATTAAAAGTTGTCTTTTTTGCTTGGGGGCCTGCCCAGAAGTTATTACAGTGCGTTTAGAACAGGGGTGTGCAATCTTTTTCACTGGGGAGCCACTTTCGAAAATTTTAACAACGTCGGGGGCCAGTCACCGCCAAATATGTATAAAATTATAAAATGCAAAACACAACCCGTGTATTATGTTATAAATTATTATATAGCATCACATACAGTTAATGTTGGTTTTGAGGCTAGAAAGTTACAACACAACGTCCTTGACCTCTTGTGTGGTCGATTCGGCTATGAAAAGAATCGGATTTTTGCGTAAAGTCATAAATGGTACAAATAGCTAAATAAATCGATTTTTAAAAAAAAAATTTTTTTTGTCCTGCCATCTTCGAGGGCCACATTGACTGGCCTGGAGGGCCGGATTGTGGCCCGCGGGCCGTGGGTTGCACACCCCTGGTTTAGAATGTCACTGCGCATCTAATATTTCAATGTGTACATAGCTATTTGATTTTGATTATTTTATGATTGTGATATGTATAGTCTTTAGCATATTGTAAAAACAAGGACCAACCAAGTGAAAGTTAATAATTTATTTAAAACTTATAATAACTGCTGAAAATGTTCACAATGCTTACGAATGCAAAGATCAGTTCGACGCTTTAATTTCTCGAATATTCAATGAATCTCTTCTTGACTGATAGCGGTAATTTGGCATCGGATGTTATCTTGTAAGTTTCGTGGTTTGTTTTGATAAACCTTCTGCTTCAGGCTCCCCGCAAGTAAAAATCCAAAACACTCAAGCCTGAGGATCTTGGAGGCCAAAATCCTATAGAGATGAATCGTGCTTGGAATACGTCACTTAAGTTGTGAAGCGAAGAATTAGCGGTTTGTGCAGTGGCCCCATCTTGTTGAAAGTAACCGTTAGTCTTTCCTCTTCACCTAAGTCGTTGATAAAAGGTGTGATAATGTCATTGCGATAACTTTCTGCTGTGATAGTGTGGTGAAGAATATCCTCCAATTATTTGTCTTCTGGACATCGCACACCATACTCCAACTTTGAGAGAACGCAATTTAATTAATAACGGGTGCACACATACTTTCTAAACGCACTTTACTTTTTTCGGATCAATTGAAAAGCTGTACAAGTTTTTCAGCAGCAGCCCACAAATATCGGAAATTTTGTTACACTCTCTGCGATGCAGTCTTCTCAAGCTGTCTGACACGCGCTGGTCACCTAGAATCTACAGGGTGCAACCATTTGCTAAGAGCATTTCAAAAACTGCTAAAGCTGTACAAACGGCACTTGATCTCGTTCTGACTGCGGAAACAAGATGTGATGCAATTGGTCTTATACAATACTGCAGGTCGTTTAAATGCATGGTCTTGCCTTCTAAATGGTTTAAAGTTCTCTCTGCAATTGATTTAAGAAATAGAGTTCTTCAAACAAGAGATGTAACATTAGATGTTGAAATCGCTAACTTGAAAAGCCTACTTGAAGACCTGGAGCATATAAGGAAGACCTGGGATGCTATTTGTGCTCAGTGCAAAGCTGTCGCCGAAAATGTTGGCATTAATGCAACGTTTAAGAGTGACATACAACAAAACGTAAGATGCAAGGTGGCTGAGAGATCTTCTGCCTTCACACAATCGCCAGCACATGGTCCTGGTTATGAGTTCAAAAAAACGCAAATTTTTTAAGTTTTGATTGATTGTGTGACAGCAGACACATGCAAAAGATTTAAAGCAGCGGAAAATACTGAAAAATTCGCTTTGTGTGTTATGGAAGTATTCAACAACTGAAGATACAACAATTGAAAGGCAGGCCAGAACGCTCTTCGAAAAGTATAGCAATGACCTATATGAAGATATTGTTGATGAGATTAAAGATTTGAAGAAGATTCACTTTGCCAATATCTCATCGAGCACTTTGGGTCCTTTCGATTTGTTCATAAAGTTGCATCAACTACATTTCGAAACGATATTTTCTAACGTGTGTCTAATGTTTCGCATTTTTTTTGCACCATTCCAGTGTCCGTGGCATCCGCTGAACAATCTTTCCGTACTCTTGCAAAAGTAAAAGCGTATTGAGATCTTCAATGTATCAGGATCGCCTTTCAAGTTTGGGAGTACTAGGAGCAGAAGCCCCCGAAGCAGGAAAGTTGAGTTTCGATCCTATTATTGATCATTTTGCTGGACTTAAAAGCTCGTAAAGCTGCACTATGTTAGTAAACCTTCCCACGTTTTTTCAGTTTAATCATGTAGAGTATCACAGTATACGACAGATCTCGATTCGGATTCGCTACAGTTAGGGGCTGTTCAAATAATATCATATGACGCTTCTTGGCGAGGGGGTAAGCAAGCGTTAAATTATTGGCAAAAGAATGGCCTATAACGTTAAAAAACCCTTATGGAGGGTAAATTTACCGAAGAAAATCGTCATATGAAATTTGAACATCCTCTTACTCTGCAATCTAGATGTTTTTCGATTGCTTACGGAATTTTATTGTCTGAAGTTTAAACAACACTGACCGTATTCTTTGCTTTGTTCGTTTTTCTTTTCTTACATATTCTTGTGAAAAATTTTACAGTCTTTGATGTACGTACCGATGACTTTTGCTCCTAATGCGTTGCGAGTTCTTTCAGAGCGTCTAACAAGCTATTTATTGACGCACTGCTTAAGTGGTGTAATTAGCGTAAACTAAGCTTCCACTAGCCTATTTTGTTTCTGTGCTGTAAGTTAATTAAAAGTTGTCTTTTTTGCTTGGGGGCCCTTTCGTATTTGCCATATATTTTTGCCATATTTATCTTCCATTCACGAGAAAGTGATGTATCGCTATGTTTGGACGGTAAGTCCGCACTCGCTTAGGAGTTGCTATTTTCGAGGTGTCTGGGTCACCTGTCTTCCACATAAAGGTGAGTCGTCCCGTTAAGTGCCTTGCCCAAGGACAAAACAAGCGAACTTGCCGGCTTGTTCTCCACAACCTCCTTTAAATGCCGAGCGCCAAGCAGGGAAGCTGTAGATGTCAATTTTTAAAGTCTTTTGATATGACTCGACAAGGGGAATGAACTCCAGGTCTTCCGACTGCAAAGCGGACGCTCTAAGCTCTACGCCATTGCGTCGGTTTCTTGTCCTCGGTCTTGAAATTTCTCTCAACGGCCCTGTCAGTCCCACTTTTCTACAGACTTTGAAATTCTGTTTTTATTAATTTTTTGTGTTTCTTTTGCAACTTTATTTTTTGTTGATTTTTTACCCCTATTAAGTGGAAGCTGTTGCAGTCCCACGTAAGGATATCAAGCCTACAAACTTGTGTTTTTATTATGATTCGCTTGCCACAACGTTTTAGCGTTTTGTTTTAAACTCCTTTTTTTGCGCTATACCAATTATGTTTCGTGCTCTGTAGCCAGTTTTATGTTGATGGCAAGAAATAAGAAGCAAAAGTACTTCACTGAATTGCTAAGGAGCTTCCTTTTTGTGGTTTCATAAACCACAACAACAGGAAGGCTTTGTATGACGTTGTAGTGCAACGGCAGGCATCTGGCTGTCGTCCGGCGTCAAAAGAGTGCACTCCATATAATGACTAGTCACTTCTATCATGATAGCTACTTTCGTAGATTCCGTTCGGTTTATAACTCAACAATTGCTGTTGATGACTTTCGGTTTGTGGTTTGTAACATCTTCGTGCTCATAGACGCTTAGCAGCTGGATCACATTGCCGCGATAGCTGCGCATGTATGCATCGAAGTTGTAGAGGCTGCAACAACGTCACACATTCGGCACGAAAGAAAGTGGCTGACAAAAAGCTGTAATTTATGCTGGAAAGGTATAGGGAAAACACCAAGTTTAGCGATTATTTTGAGAACTTATGAAAAATTGATTACAAATTTGAGTAAATTATTGCTAGTTTGTTACTTGGAATAAAATAAATTTAGTTAAAAGCAATTTGATTGAGATTAAGTCTTTCCGTTGGCAAGTCTAACTCAATACGGTGTGCCGATTTGCCGAAAATTTGGCCTAAAGAGAGGTATCATTTATTCCTATGTTAAAAACAATTCCATGCCATTTAGATACCCGTAGGTAGGCCTATATCCGCAGAATCAACCATTATTTGATTACTACCACCAGGGCTGTAAATTTTTTATTTGCCCTTGGTTTAATTGGTCCACCAGCCTAGGCAATAGCCCAAAAATTTGTTTAAGAAATAGCTAAGGTCACGAAGGGAAAGCTGTCGAAGGCTGGCCTCAGTCATGACACTTGAAGAAGAAGGTCACAAAATTACATCTGATATATCAATGTAACCACTCTGCAAGCATTATTGACAAAAAATTTCAAAAACTATTCATTTTATCCATCAATAACTGCTCCAACATATGACATGCAGTTGAGAAGTGTGGCCTGTCATCTAAACTACAATATAATTTAGGGTTCGGGCTACAACTTTTCAATATGTTTATGCAACTTAATATGCTCTTTAAATTGCACACTACAATTAACTTAAACTCGGTATTCCCAAATGCGCTAATTATTCGAATGCGAAACCTTGCCAAAAGCTGGCTGCAAATTAGCTTGCATGTTTAGCCCATAATGGTTAACTAGTAGCAATAACAAATAAACCTTCCAACTTCTTACCGTACTTTGACTTCAGATTCATTCCATAACATCAGTAAAATAACAAATTTAACGTTTGTCTAACAAAAGTATATTTTATCCATTTCATTTACGAAAAACGATATCACTCCTATTTAATGAAATGCAAAAATATTGAAAGTGGTCAGCCACTTTTTTCGAAAGCACATTTTGGTGACGTTTAATCAGATGCGCAAAACCTTCCTATTCCCTCCCATCAAACTTCAACGTCTCGAAATGATCGAAGAGCGTTATTATCGCGCATTCGCAAAGAATTCGACCAGCAGCAGCAGCGGGTCCTGCATGCGGGATCACCAATGCTGAATATTATCAAATGAATGCATTCATGATTAGCGATCAATCTCGCCTGCAAGCCGGTTACCGCAATTGATACGTCTTTGATATCCATAATCGCTGACCATCTTCCTATTTGTGATTTATTGTAACTGATGCAACAAACTACATAATTTTGTAAGCAAAGTAAGAAGAGTTTCTAAATTACTGCAAAGCAATTGAAGAATGTTGTGTCACTGTAGATCCGATTTCTTGATCTCAACTTTTGCTCTATTATTTTTCTGAGTGTGCAAGTGGTTTATGATTGATTTTTTTCTATCAAAATACGGGTGAATTAAAGGTGTTGTAAATCAAAGTTTAAAAAACTGTGAAAAATAATACCAAGACTCTAATCAACAAGGAATACTTTAGCGCTTTTTCCTCCAAAATTATTCTCAAAACACCATAAAATGGTAACCGAGTCCCAAGAAAATTAAATTGCTATGTGGCCCTCACCTTTGAAAAGAATTGTAATTCAATGAAACACTTAGCTGACGACCGAGCACTTCGAATGTCACTATTCATATCGCCTGGGTTTGGGTTTTTGTGAATTACCTGAAATGTTTTGGCGGTCAAACATTTAGACTTGATAGCTAACTGGTAGGTGTATAGTTTGCGAAGTGCAGAGAGCAGACTTAAAATCGGTGTACGCAATAGCTTATATGTATTTGTCAGGTTTTGCTCTCATGCATTTCGTCATAAAAATTTTCTTAAACTTAAATATTTATCTGATGCAACACAGTAGGTTATGTGTTTTGTTTGAATGTCCGATTTTGACTGCGAAGTGCGTATCAAGGGCATATTCAGATTTGTGAAAAAAAAACTTACAAAAAGATTTATAGATATATTATTTTTACCCAATGGCAAATTTGTTTTTAGTATGTTTATTATTGAGTGTTTTACACCCACCTGATGAGACCCAATGAGGTCGAAACCGGTGGCGGATTATTCACATGATGTAATAGATTGCTGTTTGGTACCGTATGATGAAGGTGATCATTTTTGAGCAAAAATTTCTATTTTACCTCAGTATGATGGTGGAGGCAGATCCCTTTTAATAGGAGATCGCCTTGAAAATTTCTAATTAGCAACTATAAGCAACTTCTATGTTTTGTAAAAAGATTTATGTTGACAAAATTGGTTGTTCACCCGACAAGGTATGCTGCATAGCATCATATTAACATCAAAAAAGATAAATATTTCTTTCCAAAAATGCTTAAGAGCAGAAAACTTACAAAGCCGGACTAAAAACGTAGAAAACCACATGCAAAACGTACAATATGTACATCCACCTTTATAGCTTAAACGCACTTTTGTGTGCTACAAAAATATTGATGATGTCGGCTTTTATGTTTTCAAAGCTCAAAAAATACAAAACAAGCACTTTAAAATAGACAAATTGTGACAATGAGTGTCATTGCCGTAGCTACAGTCACGTAGCACTCCAACTTCGGCCCCCCCCCCCCCAAAGTAAGCGCAAGAGCCCCTGCGCACAGGTCATATCACTTTAGAGGTGTAAAATTGAAAAGCTGCATTAAGAAAATACACCACAATTTGTACATAAGTAAACAGGCTAATGTCACAATAAAGCATGCCGATACCGAAGGTGCAAGTCATAAAAAATTCGGCACCGATGCCAGAGTTCAGTAGGACATTTATGCAGACACTGCGAAACGAAAGCAATGACACTGAAAAACATGAAAAAGTTATAAAAACACAGTATCATTTAAATAGTCTGGAGCGAACCTTTTTGTTCGCAAATGCTGTTATGACATTGTCATAATCAAGAGATCGGGCGCAGTCATTTTCGATTGACAACATGGCTAATGAAGATAGTCTACTGTCTGTCATAGACGTTCTATTAAAAGTTTTGATCAGTTTCAATTTGCTGAAGCTTCTTTCAGCGCTGGCAACAGTCACGGGGCAAGTTAGTAAGATTCGAAGTGCGATGTACACATTCGGATACAATTCAAATAAATGAGTCTTTAGAAGATAGTTCAGAAAGTCTTGAGCCGTATTGAGATTGCGTTTTTTTTGTAAAATTAAAACAAACCGCTGTAGCTCAGCGCACATTTCATCAGAATCAATGTCACCGAACTTTTTTTGGAACTCTTTACAGCAAGTAAGAAGAGCATTTTCTTGTTGCACAAGCAAAAGTTTGTCTCGTGTGTACAAAATCGAAAAGGCGGAAGAAACCTCACGTAACAAATTAAAGCGCTCCTTTATTGACATAATAGCCTGGTCTACTAATGGATAGAAAAAGTTGCTTTTAAATTTCAGTTCAGGAGTAGCTCGTTGTTCCTCTTCACCTTGGTAATCAAACAATCTTCTTTTCTTTCCACTTCTTGACGGAGGAAAAGAAGGATCAATATCCAATTCCTGTGCTATTTCAACAGCAGATGTTGCGGCACTGTTATAACCCGTTGTGCGATAGTTTTGCAAAAACTTTTCAGTTGCCTGGATTTCCGTTTCCATTGTATGAAGGGAGACTCCATACGATTGAAGAATCTTGCTTGCTTTATTGACTTGGAATAGGATATCATACCAAATAAACACCGACAAAAGAAAACTCCATTTTGATAAATGAGCTATCAACGATTTTGTTTCTGAGGCAGCTCTTCCATCTTTTCTTTCTATGGAAATGGCTTCCAAGTCTTTCAGTGCCAGCAACACCTCTTTTAAATTGTATCGAAGAGGTTTGATGCATTTAATTCTGCTTTCCCAACGAGTATCAGATTGTGATTTTATGGACAGCTCCACATGTTTCTTCAAAATTTCCCAACGCTGAGCAGAGGAAGAAAACAGCACATACAACCTTGTAAGTACTCCAAAAAATGTCAATGCTTCCGTCGATGAATTAGCACTGTCAACAACAACTAAGTTAAGGGTATGGTTTGCACAGGGCACGTAAACAGCTTTGGGATTGATGTCTAGCATTCTTGCTTGGACCCCAGAATGTTTTCCTTTCATGTTAGCACCATTATCATATGACTGACCTCGACAATCAGACAATTCGAGTTGCAGTTCGGTCGCTTTTTCTAAGAAAGCGTCCAACAAGCCTTTCCCAGTACTGTCACTTATTCTCAAGTAGCCAAAAAATGTTTCTTTAACAACAGCAGCTTCTTCATTACATAGTACATAACGGAGAATGACAGACATTTGTTCATGATGTCACATATCTGGAGTGCAGTCCAAAATTATAGAAAAATATTTTGCCAATTTCAATTGCTGTAAATTTTCTTTTTCAACTTCTGTCGCTAGCAATTCAATTAGTTCATTTTGTACGGTAGGACTCAAATAGTGATCTTTAGTGTTTTTATTCTTGATTCTGTCTTGAAGCTCTTTTAGGATCGGATCTCTTCTTGCCAAAAGCTCAAATATACCCAGAAAATTTCCATTGTCAGGAGATCCTAAGACTTCTTCAGATCCTCTAAAAGCACGATTCCTTTCCGATAGAAACAAGGCAATGTTGATAAGTCTCTCTAAAACATTTCTCCAAAAACGTCTTTCATTGAAAAAAATATTCATCTCGCGTTTGTCGATAGTGGATGAATTTCTTATCCCTTCAGATAGCAACATCCATTGACTGCAGCATTCTTGGTGGGAAATGCCGTTTTCATGGTCTTTCAGTTTTTTCGAAAAACCCTCCCAAGTATTTATACTACTACAAAAGGGGCTTAGTGTTTTTCCAAATAGCTTACAACAAAAGCAAAAAACTTGATCTGATTCCCCAGAATAAACTAGCCACGACCGTGAAACACTTTCACCATTAGGTAACACACGTTTATAATGGTTGGAGGAAAAACGTCGCCTTGGAGTTGTGTTATTATATGGAAAATTCATTATTAGTTGATGTGGTCCACGCTTTACTATATCACATCGTTGAGCATCAGAAATACTTTCAGGCCATTTACATGGGTCATCAGGGATAGGGGTAAATTGAGATTCAGTTATTTTTGATATTGAAGGTTGCGTATTGGCAGGTAAATCACAACTTACATTTTCTAGAAATTCACAATCACTTTGATGCTGATCGTCATAGTCTTCTTTTTCTTGTACACTATAGTTTTCTTCATCCCTCTCGGTACTAGTGCCAGGTCTACTCTGCTCAGTAATCTTGAAAAAATCTGTCATCTTGGGCAATTTCGCTACAGCATCTCGAGCAGTGGCTGCTTCTTTTCTCTTTTGAGCACCACTTTTTGAACGTTTCATTCTATACAATGTCAATAAAATACTTTATCTGCACTCTGCAGTGTATATATATTGTCCCGGTATTTATAGCCAAACAGAATTCCAGACCATTCTATGATTGTTGCGTAACAACGGCATTGTTAGGTCAATCGAATATTCAAGATTCTACCAGAAAATCAATCGAAATATTCTAGATTCTGCGAGATAAAATGACCTAGCATTCACTTATGATGTCACAAGCCAATTTCTTCCTACAGTTTAAATCGGTTGTAAACAAGTCTGCTGAACTGAAAATAGTCACGTAGCCAAAAAGCAATTTCAGACTAACTTGGGCCCCCAAAGTTGGCCTGGCCCCCCCCCAATTGGGGGGTTTGGGGGGCGGCTGCTACGTCTCTGCGTAGCTAGTGTAGCGATGGATGGTGGTCGTGGGGCTAAGCCACAGAAGCAGATGGGTAAAGAGCTCTGACGACTAATTCCGTGGCTGTTTACCATGCCTATAGTGTAGTTCGCTATTTATTCTTGAATCGCTTTCACTTACACAAAATAGAACATCACACTTAGGGTACTAACAATATCACTTCTCGGAAAGGCACTTGAACGACTGAAGAAGTTGACCGACTGAAGAAGTCTATCGGCTGAAGAACTCGACTAACTGAAGATTTCGATCAACCGAAGAAGGAAAAAGGCAGACCAATAGTTTATATATTTATTTAACAGACCCGTTAACTTTCAGCAAAGTCAACTTTAGTCCAGCATAAATCACACTAGAATAGCTCAACGAGAGCAAACAAACGCAGAGCATAAACAACAAACAAACCCAGAGTGTAAACACAGAGTTGCAGAGATGGTTGAAGCCCCTAAGAAGGCAAAAGACTAACGGTCATGTAGGAGGAGAAACTGATTATAAAACTGGCTGGTTAGGAAATTATCAGAATTTACCAGTGAGGAAATCCAAATATTACAAGAATTTGCACATCGAATCAAAAAGCAAGCAACGTATTTTCGAATCAATGCTTGAAAAGTACATATATTGTTCTGTACAAGAGTCGAAGATATACTTACTCGACGACGCAAGTTAAATAGTATCCTGTAAGCATGATTGTAGCTTACTCGGAGAAGGTGAAAGGTAGATGTCGATAAGACGACCAAATACTACTGCCGTAGAAACTATACATAAACGTGCGAAACAAATAATTTTTTACGTTTTTAGAACAGTCGGAGAATTTTCTACGAAGTTTATTTGCTGTACCATAAACGTTTATTTGCTGTACCATAGACATGTTGGTACATGTCGATATCATCTCGCAAATCACATGTTAAAAGAAAACCTAAATATTTCACTTTTTCTACATAATCAATTATACAGTTACCTAATTGTATTTTGGGCACAAAATTGAACTTCAAAAACTTAGTTTTAAACATCATTATTTTGGTTTTAGAGCAGTTAAAAGAGATATCATGGCTTTGCGTATATTCATAGCAGACATCTAGCAACTTTTGAAGGCCTTTGCAGCTAGGTGCAATACAGCATATATCGTCGGCATACAAAATATTATTTAGACATTGTTGACCAATAAAGCAACCAACGTTAAGTTTGTTAAGGGTCTGTGAAAGTTGATTCATATAGACAGCAAATAGAATGAGACTCAAAATGCTACCTTGTCTCACTCCATCTGAGACAGTAAAAAACTTAGAATAAGTAGTACCCAATCTAACACAGAGAAGTTGACTGGAATACCAGTTAGCTAAGAGTTTTACAAAGACTTCAGGAACATTGCATTCAGTAAGTTTTTTAAACAAAATATGATGATTAACTTTATCGAATGCTTTAGAGGCATCCAAAAAGGCAACAAACACCGGACTTCCGTGAGTATTGTATTGCGAAATGGCTATATATATATACAGGGTGGCCGAAAAGTCCCAGGACACTCTATTTTTAATATTTTAATGCTGTTAAATATGATTGTTTTAATATTCTAATGTTGTTAAAACAATTTATTTGATTTATTTTTTCAGGTTATTTAGGTTATTTCAGGTCATGACTGACATCAGTGTATTTACTGCTGAGGAGCGCTTAATTGCTGCTGTTTGGGTTCACGACCACATCAGGAATGACATGACTATAGAAGATATTCGAAGTGCTTTCACAGAAAGATTTGGAAAGCCCGCGCCATCAAGAAGTAATCTGTACCTGTGGGAGAAGAAAGTTTTTGAAACAGGTAGCGTTCTGGATCAGGCAAGAAGTGGCAGGCCTGAAACACGAAAGGAAACGTGTGCTGGTGTTCAAGAATCACTGCAACAGTTCCCCAAGAAATCCACCAGAAAACGTTCTGCTGAACTTGGAATACCAAGGGCTACCATGATGGATCATATGAAAAAGGACTTGGATGTCAAAGCTTATAAGCCACCCAAAATACATGTATAGTGTCCTGGGACTTTTCGGCCACCCTGTATACACACAAAATTGAACTTCAAAAACTTAGTTTTAAACATCATTATTTTGGTTTTAGAGCAGTTAAAAGAGATATCATGGCTTTGCGTATATTCATAGCAGACATCTAGCAACTTTTGAAGGCCTTTGCAGTCCTGGGACTTTCGGCCACCCTGTATACACACACACACACACACACACACACACACACACACACATAGCGGTGACGTCATAATAGTTGCTACACTAGCAAGGAGCCAAAACCCCCTGTCAAATTTTTTGTGCCTGATTAAAGTAAGAACCTATTTTAGACATAAAGGCTACAGAATGTCGATCTCCAAAAAATGTTATCCAAAGCCCGAAAAATGTCAAAATGTCTCCACCAAAAATTTGCTTTCGGCTTCGCTGATGAAAGACAGGATAAAGTAATTGTGTAAAACGATCCGTTTAGCTTAGCGCATTTATTTCCAATTTCCAGGTTATTCATGAATCAATGACGAAAAACAAACAGGTACATGACAACGCTACAACAAATAACCAAATCGAAGTGCAGCATTGAATAAGGAAGCCTGAAGCAGGGTTATCAAACTGGCGGCCTGCGACGTAATATTTTGTGGTCTGCGCAAGAATTTTTGGCACAGTGCGAATACCTGATCTCCGAATTTTAGAAAATTGTTCTCGGAAAGAAAAAAAGAAATAGCTGTAATTAAGTGAAAATACTGACAATTGCCCTGATGAGAACATTTACTTTTTTAAAAAAAATTCTTCAAGTAGCCATTGAGTAAAAAATGTGAGAAAATCCCTATTGAAAGCATTGATGTCCAAGAAAATACATACAGTGTGTATAGTCTGATCTGCTTAAATTTTTTTGCAACATAGTCCGGCCTGCATAAAATCCAGGTATGTAAATGGCCCACAGTACTGAATAAGTTTGACACCCTTGGCCTACGGCTTCAATTGCTTTTTGTGTGAAAAAGAAGTATAATAAAAGCAATTTGAGAATGCAGAAATGTAGATCATTAACCTGTTAACCCCTGCGAATTGGTTTCTGAGCCAGTCTGTGCTTAATTCAGTACCGTAATTGGAGAACAGAATGAACAAGTTTCGAGAGTGGAAAGTTATTTGGAATTTTTTGGATAGATTAGCCTAACTGGTTGAGTAAGCTAAGCTCACCTAATTTGCTCAATTTAGTTCTGATTCAAAAGATCTTCAATAACTTAAATCAGTCTGCATTGTAGTTTCTACCTATAGCTTATTGTGGGTTGATAAACTGAAAATCATTCCTGTTGTCAAATCATTGTGCATTTAGCACTTAGCTCCTTCAAACATGCACATCACATAGACTTTTGCGGAGTCAAGCATATGTTTGGTTTTGAGCTTGCCCTTCACTCTCAAACTAATATCTGAATATGGCTTGTGGTGTTTGAAAATGTTTAGATATGCTCATCTAGGCTAGGTTAGAGATGCACATGTAGGCTAGGCTAAAGATGCTGTAGGTGGTGATGTTTATTCACAAGACTGCTCAGCGACTTTTTTGTCTCAAAAAGAAATTTACTTAGATGTTGAGTGTTTATGGTGGATGATTTAAGTACAGTAGATCTTGACACTCTTTGTCATTAGAAACACAAATAATTAAGACTTTTTGCCACGCTGATTCAACCAAACTTGAAGGAGAAAAGAATAAACCATCCCCTTATTGTTGTGTTGTAGTAGTGATTCGTTAGTTGGTTCATTTACTTTTGACCAGCAAAACACACTTTAAACAAAAGAGGACAACACAGCAACAGTCAGAAACAGAAAGCAACAACAAATGCTATTTGTTAAGAAGCATACCTTTAACTTTTAACAAAAATAAAAAAATCAAATTAGAGTGTAGTTACTGCACCAAAAAAAAAGCAGAAAAAAGAAAATTAATTTTACATAAGACTACAAAGTACTTGGCCAATCGTTTTTATCTGCAAATATAAATGATAAAATGCCAAGAAATATCAAAGTGGTTGAGGTCCAAAAACCAAAACTGCCTAAAAGGTGATGATGCTTTAGAGTTGGTTAGAAAGAGGTATTTTTCAAAGTGGTTGGCATTGAGTGTCAAATAGACTGCAAATTTGAATGGTAGCCTGGAATAGAGGAGGCATGTTCACAAAAATGTTTCTTAATATTACCATTAAAATCTTCTTGTATAATTGTCCATTCAGTTGAAATCTTGTCTAAAATTATAAAGTAGAATGGGAGAGACACAATTAGTAAAAACTGGAACAACATAGATATGGTAGCAACTATGATGTCTATACTACCAAAATATTTTTCAAATTTATTTTTGGTCCTGATATACCACTAAATGAGTAAGGTGCTATTTGTAGCAAGATTAATGTTTTTAGGGCCTTATGAAACTCTTTAATGGTTTTAATGTTTTTGATTGAATCAAATATTATGCTCCACATTGCAGGCCTTTTATAATTAAAAGACTGCAAGGTTAATTAGCAACTGACAGTAATTTGAAACATTCAAATCATTTTTAGTTTTTCTAGTATTGTCTTTAGAAAGCAGTGGCTATTTTGTTGTCAGACGTTTGTGATAGGTCAGTTTGAATGACATATTAAGCATGTGATTTTTGGTTGTTTCTGTTATTCAGTTTCAATGACAAATTTTTAAAATGTGCACCCTGGTATACACTCTTTTGTACATTCACATACTGGTCCTCCCTTTTTGGTGTACACTGTCTTTACCTAAGTGCCCTGCCAGTGAAAATTCCAACCCGTAGCCATTGCATTTCAAGGCATTCGTACTATCCACTCCCAGAAGTATAGCAAATATTATTAATTAAACACACTTGAATGGTGGTGGCAAAATAGCCTCCAAGGCTAAAATGGCAAAATAGCCATTTTTTGGAATATAGATCAAAAGTATGTCCAAATGCACTTAAGTAACAAGGTATTAAAATGTTGGTATATAAAATTACCATCTCAAAATTTAAATGACTGTTCAACTGGCATTATTTCATTTTCTTTTACTATACAAGAAACAGATGTTCTATGATTCACATTAAATATTAATCGACTGCACTGAGTTTTTTGAATCATAGCTGTATTTTTGAAATATGAAGAGAAAATGCAATATGTGAGATAGCTTTTTATCAGAGAGTTGTAAAGCATTAGTAATGATTTTTTATTTAAAAATAAAATACATGTTGTTCACCACTCCAGTTTATTCTAGTCTTTAAATATTTTCCAGATGCAGCTTCCAATTCGGATGCTTATAGATTGTTACTCCCAAAAGTTTTGTCTAATTCGTTTAACCATCTTATTTTTCTATGTATAGACTAAGATAACTAGAGGCAGCTTGACTGCTGCAGTGTGAAAAACTGAAATATCTTTTATTAATGTGTAAGGTTGGCTTATTGGCATTTAATCATGAGTCAATATTCTCTATTTCTTGATTTTCAATAGCCTATTAAAGAGTGATTTATAGAACTTTGTCATCAGCTAACATGATAGTATTTTTGGTATTTGTGCAGTTAGGGTGATTGTTAACATAAATTAAAAATAGTAAAGGCCGGAGTATTTGAACCCTGAGGAACTAAATATTGCTGCACACTTTTATCAGATAATGTCATTTATAGCTAGTGCCATTCAGTGGCCCCTATCAGTATTGTCAAAGTTAAGAATCAGTTCAGCCAGCTGCACAAGCTTCACACAATGAAAAATGTTTTTTAACTTATCCAATGCTTGTTGCCAAATAAAAAGTGCCATTTTTTGGAAGGAAATCAAACAAAACGGGGGGTGTGCCAATCTGTAATTTTCCTAAAGTTTTTGGAGTCTGGCAATCTCCTGTTTGAACTGTTTTCAGCATAGACAACTGGACTTGCTTACAGTGGAAACATTCAATGATTTCACGAATTGTTGTGCATTCATTTGATGAAGTGCATGATACGCATCAATTCAAAGTTGTTGCAGGATGCCAAAGTCATTTATATGTATTTCTAAGAATAAGCTGTTAATGTTGTGGCCCACTTTTTATGACTTTTTGGTAACTTTAAGTCTATTTACTTGATCTAAATCCTTTGTTTGCACATATGCAGGTTGGCCCTGGCATAACTGCAGGCAGGGAAAAAGCAAACTAACCTGAAGTCAAGCACTTACAGTACAGTTATTACAATAGCAGGGCCCCATCAGTAATGCCAAAGATAAAAGTATCAATTCATCTAGCTATACTAGTTTTACCCTGTAGAAAGTTATGAGGACAGATAAGAAAAGTTAATGTTTTTTTGACCTAGCCAATTCTCATTTCAAAATCAAAAGTACCATTAGTTTAAAAAGAGTTGAGTAAAAAATCTTTATGGGTGGTTGCGCATAGTTCTTTTACTTTTCCCCAAGTGTTTGAAATCACAAAAAAGGTCTTGTATGCCCTGTTACCAGCTGAGGCACACTTTAGAACTGGACTTGCCTGCAATTTTACCACTTGCATGGAAACATAAATGTAGTTTGCGGAAGGTCACCAAAGTGATTGTTTATTTTTAAGACATAAGCTGATATATATTTGGGATACTGCTCTCAACTTTTCATAATTGTTGGCATATTTGAATGAGCTAAATCTTTTGGTTTCTTGTACGTTGCACTGTCCTTACATAATTGCACTTAGGGTAAGAGAAAGCTAACCCAAAGTCAAGCACATACAGTGGAGTTATTGCAATAAGTTAGGTGATCAATACTATAATTCATTGACAAGGTTTTGGTGCTGAAGATGTGAATAATATTTGTGATACCTGCAAGATTTTACATAAAAAATCACCAATTTGCTCAACTTTGCTGCACTTGACTAATAAGCTTATGTCTTAGAGATTATGATTAATCAGGCTTGTGACACAATTATAAAAAAGTATTTTAACTTGCGATACTAAAGAAACAGGTTTTAAGGCCCATGGTATGTTAATACTGTTATGTATCTTTCATTATCGGGCAGCCTATCAGTTTTCGGTTGTGAAATGAGAAAGTAAAGCAACTTGAAGTACAGCTTACTTTAATTACACCAGAGAGCATTATGACATCATTGAACTAGTTTGATGCACTCAAAAAAGAGAGAAAGCATGCTTAAAAAATGAATCGCTTGTTGCATCATCAATTCTGCTTAGATTGTTGGAGAGTTTTTTTCATTGAAAGCACCTTGTTGATATCTCCCAAAAAAGCTTTTAGTAACATTTTGTGGTCAGTAGTTTTTGAGAAAATAAAGGGAAGAAATTTTGCGATCAAGCATCGACTGTGACATCATCTTACACCCCAAAGGGGTAAAATTTTAGCAAGTTGGTATGTTGGGGTCTGGCTTTCATTTGAGCAACCAACTGCTTTTCTCTGTGAAGTGTAAATTTAAAGGATATTCTGTAATTATGATGTCATCATGACATCACAAACCCCCTTGTGATGGTCGCTCCAGGAGGTAATTAATTGTGCCAAGTATGATGTTTGCAAGCACAGCAGTTTCAGAGGAGTCAAAAACAGACAGAAAAAATTGCACTATATCATAAAAATATTGCCATAGCTGTAATGATTAACCATCAGACCAACCAAGTACTCAGCACCAAAATTTATCCAGCCCCCAAACCAATGGCAGTTTGACCGATCACACTAGCAGACACTAAGCATAAAAGTGCAATATATGGGGTCTTTGGCATTAAATGCTAATTATAATTTCTTTTTGTTGTGTTACCAGTTTAGGCCATGCAATACTTTTATCGTTATTGCATAGGCTATATTAATTATTGCAGTGAAATGCACACAAAACCTGGAAATAGATTTTGCTTGTGTTGGTAAGAACAAAAACAATCAAGATTATGGGAAATTGCCAAAATTGTTGTGGAAAATCTTTGAGGTACTTAATTTAATGTATAGTGTATCTGTTATATTTGTGATTGATGTTGGGTATAACTTTTGTTTGGGTATTCATCAAATAGATGACAGTCTCGTTTGCTTTTGATTCTATTAATTGTATTGGAGATGTCAAATTTATATTGTCTTGCAGAAAAGTTACAATATTGATTGTTGGATTAGATAATGCTGGAAAAACAACTGCAGCCAAGGTAGTACAAAAGTTGCCCATCAACTCTGTCGCTCCTACTGTTGGGTATTCATCTGATGAATTCACTTTTGGTAAGTTGGTTTAGTCAAAATAAAACTTGAGGAATTTTAAAAATTCTACAACAACTTTTTATCTTAAGTTTTTGTCTATGTGGCAATTTGTGCCATCTGTTTAAGATTGACTATACCTACCTTCATGCACACATAAACCTGTTTAATCCGCTTTTTCTCTTAAAAAGGGTTGTGAGAGCAGCAGCCCTACAAGTTTCCTATAGACTTCACAATCTCCATCTACATCTATTAACGCATTTGGTTTGATTCCAAGCCTTGGATTTTGAGGACAAATAACTTATGCAACTCATCCACATAGTTCTTGAACTGGCAAACATTTTTTTTCTTGTTGTTATAGCTAAAAGAATTTTACAAGCGAGTCCTAGGTTATTCTGCATGTTAGTGCAGCTAATCTAATATGAAGAAACAGTGGCTCAAGGTTAAGAGATTTTCAAATTAAGGCGTTACAAATTTTTTTCTTTTTGTTTACTCACAACTCTTTTCAAAGATTCCACTTTTTCAATACTAGCGAATTTGTTTCAAAAATCTTAAAAAGAAATTAGGTTTGCTGCTTAAAAATCATGTTTTCTAACATAAACTAGGCATCTACGTAAATATGTTTTCAATTTATCAAAAAAAATAGTCAAATTATTTACTTGATTAGTCAGTACTCTGCTGAGCCGTATCATCAATTTATTTACTGATTCTTTGCAGAGTTTGCTATTTTGGTACAATTATTGGAACACTAAAGCTATTAATGTATCAATGATTGCCCTACAAGGTGTACACAAAGTCTCTTCACAATTTAAAAAATATGTTTCAAAGGCAGTTGATGAGATATTTTAACCAGATTTGTTTTATCTTAATCAATGGTTATCTAAATTTTTTTCAGCTAGCAATATAATATACCTCTATATGAAAAATGGCCTTGTCACAAAAACATGAAAGTTTGCCTCGTCACTGAAACAAACTCGCTTAAGGAATGCTTCATCCTCAGAAATTTGTTCCAGCATGTTAACCGCAAACTCTTTTCGCTTTGGCTTGTCATTTGGCTCAAGTGCACATAACAGTTGCACTTTGTAAAGAGTACAATGGTAAATTCTTGTGTAAGATATTGTGCTTTGTTTAACTTGATGGATCCAACTGTCTGGCAGCAGTGTGGATGGACTTTGTAGAACAAGCAAAGGCCTGTCTTACACGATCGATGTTTTCCTCAGATGTTTTGGTCGCCCACTCCTCCCTTTATCCAACACTGTCCCAGTTTCCACTAGAGATGTACCAATACCACATTTTAAGCTGACACCGATACTACTACTTATACCAGCATTTAGAGCCAATACTAATACTGTCGATACCATTGATACTTTTTATGTATTGAGCACCAGCAATAAATGCTTTTGTAAGCAGCACTGAAGAATGTATTTAGTAAATCTAGCTTTTTATTGCATTTTGAATTTTTTCTTGGTAGTTATCTATCATTATTCATTACAATATTATTGCAAATCTGTAAAAGAAAGTTGAACAAGTCAAGCAGTACTTTTTTATAGCAAAATACCAAAACAATGGATGGAATACTATTATTCTAAGAAAATAGGCTTACCTTAAAAACACAAAAGATTAAAAAATAAAATAAAATGAGAAAGTAACAATGTCGTAACCGAAAAAAAACTTGACAACAAAATGAAAACACCTCGGCCAATGAAAATTTCCCATAGACGTATTAATAAAAAAGTATTTTCAAGTTGCAGCTATTATCACACAAACAGCACTCACAAGTCAAAACTAAAAATATACGCTACCAAACTGCAGCTTTTCTAGCAAAAAATCAGCTTGGTAAGTCAAAACTGAAAAATGTGTTTACCATACTTAAAAAGAATCGAAACCATTCACAAACTGCACACTCGTATTATCAATTAAACTGTCTTCACATTATAGTCAAAATTAAAAACTTCTCATCACTCCCTCCTCTTAAAAATTCATTGTTACATAAATTGCAGATTACTTTTTTGGCGTCAGTAGCTTTAACATTAAAAAATTTCCATACAATGCTTTTATTAGAAGTGATTTTTAGTAACCTCTTCCTCTGAAGTTAAAAGAGAAACTGAAATTTATAGAATACTTTTAATATGTATATTTATATAAACACAATATTGAGTGTTAAACGATGTTTGGGTCCTGTTTGAAAGATCGCCCTCTTTCTGGTCATTATTGACACACTACAAATCATTAATTATGTTACAAATGCTATCCAGTTTCAGGGGGGGAACAAAAATTTTTTATATTTATTTTGTGCTTAATAAGTATCGCTAGGTATCGGCTATATTTAACCGATACCGATGCTACTACCCGATACCATCGATACCGATGCTAAAGTATCGGTACATCACTAGTTTCCCCCAACTTTCTTGTGCTATGCACGAATTGAAGGACTGGATGGTAGATCTCTTCCATAGTTAGTTCTGTAGTTTCACTAAGTCTGCGCATCCAATTTTGTCTCAATAAACCGTGATTCACGTTGTGCCTTCTATTGAAGGGCAGTCGTTTTATAGGGGCTCATTAAACAGAATATCTGAAATACACATTTTCAATCTTAATAAAAACTCAATAGACATTGATTAGAAAAAAACAAATCTGGTTAAGACATTTCATCAACTGCCTTTGTAATAAATTTTTTAAACTGCAAAGAGACTTTGTGGAGACCCTGTATGTTAAAATACTAAAATGGTACATTACCGAGAAAATATTTTGAGTAAAATAAAAACTGCTGCAGCAATTATTAAAATTTCATGTAGCAAAATCACTTCAAAACTCAGCAATAGATGAGTTGATTTAGCAGTTGGAGATAGTGAGATGAGCAAAGGATTCGTAGGAATGCTATCTGTGATTTACTTCCACAAGAAAAAATGCTGGCTAAGTATTTGTATGGACATTCTTGATTTTAGACTTCTGCAGGTTTTCACGTTTTTTCTAAATTCATTGCTTTTGCAATTTTATTGAGTTGTGAAGTTACATGATTTATTTGATTAAATATATTGAATAAAACAGGAATGTGCAGCCTTTTTTGCCGGCGGACCTATTTCTGACTTTGAAAATTCCACGGGTCAGTTGAAGTTTATATCCGGGCTCAATTAAGCTCGCCAGCTGCAATTAGCGACAGTATTAATGGGATATGGCAGTGAAACCCTTTTTTTGGAGGTCATAGTTTTCACAGCTGTAAATTTTCCAAAATTTTCCAAATTGGTCAATGATGACTTTTTTTTTCTTTTGGAGATCAATATTTTGCCAAAATTTTACAGCTTCAATTTCTCCGAAGTTTCGAAATTTTTTCCACAAACCACAAAATTCTTCTGCGGACCTCAAAAATTTCACGCCACGAGCTGTAGGTTGCACGCAGGTTGTAATAGAATATAGAGGCATCCAAAGCTGTGATGATCTACATTTGAATAACTATGATGCAGTTTTTAATAAAGACCATGGACAGGTCACCACGTAAAGTAGTCTCAGTAAAAACTTACTTCAGGTTGAATTTGAACCCATGATCTTCTAGCTGGAATGTGAGCCCAAGCTTTAGGTAACGAGACTTTTCACTAGGAGCTTACCTTTGATCACTGTTCCACCACAGTAGGTCAGTTAGCTGTGTAAATTTTTTTAAAGCAATGCAACATGGGCTCAACGAAGAGATTGTAATGTTACAATAGGTTATGATGTAATGTTGTACAAGTAATTTTTCAAGGACAGATCTTGGCTCTTCGTGCCTCTTCATATTGAATATGATCTGGAAGCCAAGTTTTCTTTCTACCGCATGATGATCATATTGGCTGAACAAGCGGTTACCCAGTAACCGCATCTGTATGATAACCTCAATAAATTCACCTTTGCTGATGTCCATTCAATGTGATTTAATTATCTGTCTTGTCAGTCATTCATCTGCTAATTTTTAATGGCTTTTTGTTTTTTCAGGTAAATATGAAGTAATATTAATTGATGTCGGAGGAGGTAAAAGAATTCGTGATATTTGGAAGAATTATTTTGCTGAAATACATGGATCTATATATGTGGTTGATTCATCTGACCACGAAAGATTGGAAGAATCAAAGATAGAGCTGACGCAGTTGCTGAGTAACCCTTTGGTCAGTGGAAAGCCAATCCTATTGTACGTGTGGTGTACGTTGGTTGTGGTGTGATCTTGAACTTTTTATGAATTATTCGACTGTTTAGTGAAGCATCGCTATATTTGACCAGTCAGCACCCGAAGCTTGACGAGACATTTCAGACTACTACATTAGATTTGGTTCCAATATTTTAGCGACTTTTTATTTTTGTATGATAGTTAAAATATGATTTAGAGTAAAATTACGCGTTCTTTACTACAGAAGGATCATTTTACAAATTTAGACTTGCCAATAAACAAGACAAGCCGGGCGCTTTGGATGAAGTTGATATTGATCAAAAACTTAATCTTGAAGCAATTGTCAATCAGTATAAATGCCTTTGCAAAGTGGTGAGACATTTTGGAAATAAAAAGTACTTTTTTTGTGCTGTGCATTATTTCTAATTTCATTTTCGGTTATTTTTGCTCGACAATAATTAGTGTTACATTTTGGTACATGTCATTTTTTTTGGAACAACAGCGGATTCGCGGTCGCCTACAGAAATTAAATTACTCTGCTATAGACGATAATTCAGTCGCTATTCGAATAGAATTGAAAACATTTTCGACAAAACCAAAAAGTACTTAATTGCTGTTGAATTTTTGTAGTAATTTCATTTTTTTAAGTTTCATCGTTATTTGTCATTTAAGCAAGTACAGTCGCGTCAAAACCCAATTTACAAAAACCATCTTCGCTGGCTTCTTTCAAAACTACACGATGGCATGTTGCACTTGCGGAATTGTTTTTGATGCAATCAATAAATGGGTAGTGTGCTCAAAGCTGCACAAATTTTACTTCGGGCTTTGTTTCTCACCACCATTTTTCAGTTATCGCCCTAAGTAAAGATACGGCATTAAGATCGATGAAACGTTGTTGTTACTTATGTAGTTTTTAGTTGTTTGTTTGAATATAACGTCTTAAGTATGTTTCATGTCTGAAGTCATAGCCGGCCAATTTTTTTTTTAAGGGGATAGCTATATGTTTTGTTCTTTAAGACTTTTTGAAGGTTGTAGACTTAAAAGCAGAAATCAATCACAGTTCGGGATGATCTATTGTTAGAGAACTTTCAGAAACTTTGTCATAATTGGTGGTTTACCTTATAACAACTTTGATAAATGCTGTGAGGCGTGTGGCAATTGACTCGAGTCGTCACGTATTTACGTTTCCAAAAAATTGCCATACTTGACCCTTATATAGTAAACGTGACAATAATTGTTCTGATTAGCCCTTTCGTCAGTGTGAGCGCGCGTGATTATTTTACCGTGGTGTAGTGGTATTGTTGCGAGCTTCAGAACAAAAGGTCGTGAGTTCAAAACTCTATAGAAAAGCCGCTGGCATTCGTCTGGAAGGACATCTGGAATTTAAAGTGCTACGTTGCTCCAGTAAAAAGTCTGGTTCGTAAGCGAGTGTATAGTGGTAGAAATACATTGAATCGGCACGTCTGAGCCTGCGAAACGCGGGAAAAATGACGTAAAACCCACTTTTTTAAAGGAAATGTGTGCTGCCATTCGAAACCAAAAGGACAAGGCAGTGAAGAACGGATTGGCGTGGCTGCTATCGGTGATCGATCAAGATTATGAGAATTTGAGCAATCGAATCTCAACCGATGTCAAACAGCGCGATATTGAAATGGAGCGAGAAATGGCAGCCAGAAGGGAGAGAGTACGCTTACGAAGAGAGGAAAGGTATTGTTTTGATTAGTTTGCTGCCTCTTTTCCGCGCGAGCCTAATATTTTCGGAAATGTTGGATTGTAATAAGCCAATGTTCTAAGCTCTGCAGGCTTACCTTATTGCTATTAACATTCAGTTAAAATTGGAGATGCGATGGCATTAAATCAACCTGGTCTTACTGATCTGATTACTCATGAAAAGGAGAAAGCTAATCATCAGCCAATTTACCCGCACGCCACAAAACATAATTACGTCAAGCACTTAGTCTGTGGTAGTTGATAAATAATTCATTGTCAATTATCCACAAACTACAAACTTTGAGAGCCAGTTAGTACCAGAAGTTATTAGGAAGTTTTCCCTTTTATTATTTCCTATTTAAATTAACTCCAAAACAGAAATTTAACTCTTCTTGTCTTGTAAATTTTTACCTGCTCTAAGCCAGTGTTTCCTTAATTGGTTGACATCTTGGCAACTCAAGGTTAAATGGGCTGACTTCAAAGCCAAATTGCTTCTAAAAAAGACAATTTTAATTTCTGCGATCTCAAGTCGTCATAAATCTGATAAAAATGTTTTCCACTAAGAGCACCCTTGTAGATTTTTGTGCAAGAATATGCTGTACCTGTAGTAGTGTAACACAGGAGTGTCAAACTCGTGGGCTTCTGGGGGCCACATTGCATGTTGGCAATCGTGCCGAGTGCCACATAATGTTTTCGATTTGGAGATCGCCACTTCTCCGGGTAACGGTCTTTGTAATATAGCCTGCAGCGAGGTCGATCTCCAAAAAAAAAGATCATTACCTTTCCAGCATCTCCACACCATTGTCCTTCTTCAGGCATCATGAATCAAAAATCGAGTTCTGTGGCACGAAGTGGAGTTGATCTCCAAATAAAAAAAGTCTGTACCTCTCAAGTGTCGTCTGTGTTAAGGGGTTCAAACGTTTCTTCGAAGATGAAACGTTGCAATACTGCCGAAATTTATTAAGAATTTTAGAATCGTCTGGTGGGCCGCATTGAAAGGCTCCAAGGGCCGCGAGTTTAACATACACTCCTAATGTAAAAAGTAGTCGACAAAACTATTAAGTGATTCCTCGACGTGAAACCTGACATTTTATTACGTAAACAACCTCAAATGACAAAAGAAAGGAGTCCCAACTCAACTGGATACTAGGATAAACAACAGCTTTTTGCGATTGCCACAGTAGCAATTGTGATCAGTCAAACTTGTTGCGTTGTCCGTTCTCTTTCTCTGCCTGGAGGCATGGGGTGAAACGATATTTAGGCTCACACCGCAAGTTAAAATAGGCTAATAGACAACCGTGGTTGATGTCAAACCAATCGTGAGTACATATCGCAGACTTGTAGTCCCAGCAGCCACCGCTTACAAGGCGGCCTGCCATTTAAGGATGGCCGAAGGTTGCTTTTTACAAACGATGGGCAATTAGCTTTTCGTTGCTTGCGATCTGTGAAATGGGCTGAGTGCATGTGTCAAGGTAATAGGCCACAAGAGAACTTCACTCTTTTCTGTGGGATTGAGGCACCGTATTGAACGGTAATTCAGGTTGCCATTGTAAACCTAATTAAGGCCAGGCCAGGAGAAATCGGCAGTCCATTTTCAATCAATCATGAGTACAAATTACTAGCTTTCGTTAACATAGCTTAAACGTCGTTTTCGTTTCAGAGCTGCTCAGGAAGCAGAGGAAGAAGCGAAGAACCTCGCAAATGGAGATCACCAGGCTGACAACAATCTTGTTAAAATCCACGACGACTTTTCTCTGCCCCCCAGTCCATCTGTTCACTCCCCTGCTGAATCACCTTCGAAGGTTCGTAAGTCAGGTCTGGGCGATGAGCTTTTGGATGATGATGATGATGAAAGCATTCAGCTGTCCCTTCCGGGTGCGATCCCAGCTTCGAGCACTGGTGTGGCAAGGCCGGTGTCAAACGAAAGCAACTCGATGAGGGAAACAAGTACTCCAATTAGATCACGAAATTCTTCGCCTAGCATACTGGTCAGAACCGATCAGGCTGTGACGTTTACTGCTCATGCGAACGGGGTCCGTCGTACAGCTGAAGGAGAAAGTGATCAACAGCGTCTTACTCCTGAGCATCCGTCCTCGGAGGCGTCATGGACTCCTTCGACACCCCTACCAGGTTAGATTTCACAGAAAACTTTCGATTTTGCACAATAGATGTTTAGAGTCGCTTCATGTCTGTACTGTTGGCAGTGCAACCAAGCAGAATAAGTTGCCGTAAAGTAAATTTATAGAGACACGACATTGTCATCGTAGTGTTTAAACTTATGACCTTGCGATTATTATGGTCATAAACTGCCCCAATGCACTTGAATACGTCGCAGTGTATTTCCTATTCTTGTAATGGGTTTGCCCGGTCTGGTTTTTCCTTAGCCTTCATTAGTCAAAATTTCCGACATTAATTGTCAAAACTTTGTTTCTTAATTGTGCAGTTTAAGGTTTTGCAAATTTGTTTGTTTGTGTTGCTCTTTTTGCAACACGAAAACCTTAAATTTATTTTTTTAAAAGAATCGATTGTAGAAACGCGATTTCAAGCTTTTTAAAAGGATGATAGCAAGGTGTTTCCGATACAAATAATATTCTTACAATTTAGGCTTTATGGAGGATGCAACAAGCGGTTAAGCATTTAAACGTTTTTAAGCAGGCTTTTTTACGTTGAACCCTTCAAAAAAGCGCTGTTTTGTAATAGTGTTGAGTAACGTCATAATGTTGTCTAGAACCACCTGAGTAAAAATGACAGCAATCTGGTATCTGTACTTGTTATCCACTGTCACTTTAAACGCAAACGTTAATAGTAAAGCCTATCACCGATATGATGCCTGTTAAAGCACAATGATGGATTACAGCCAGGGATGTGGAAGCGGTCCTTTTTCTGTGGAAGCAGAAGTGTGAAAATTCCACCGCTTCTGCTTTCACATAGGAGGGAAGAGTGGTGGGAGAAAAGGAATTGGTTCTGCTATCCTTTGGAGAAGAGCGAATAGAGGGAGCATAAACATTAAAAAATGAGAGCTAGCAGGAGTCGTTTAGAGAGATGTTGACCTCTACATAATCAGAGTAGGGGTCAAGCGAAGAAAGAGAGGAGGTAGAAAGCTCAGAGAAGGATAAGCCCTGCCTGACGAAAATGATGATGCCGCTGCTAGCGTCTGTGACATCAGTAGAAAAAATACCAGATCGGGAGTGGCTGCCATCGGATCGCAGAGCAGAGGATCCAGGGATTCGGAAAGAGGAAGATAAATTAAGGTTAGATTCCTGGATACAAATAAGGTCAACGAGATGAGACGAAATGAAGTGTAGCACTTCAGTTCTCCTGGCTCGGAGACCCCCAACATTCCATTCACGAACACTGAGAGAGTTAGGGAGGGGAAGAAGAAACAGAAGGTAAAGAGAAACAGCCAGGAGCATAAACCAGTGGTTAGGGTGCAGAGAGAGAAGACACTTAGTGGGCGGAAAAGGATAAGAGGTTTGAAGGCGAGGGTGGGGTGCGAGTGCAGCATTAACAGAAGGGGCCAGATAGAGCAGTGGAGGTATATTAGCTGGAAGAATCCGAGGAGGAAGTCACAGTGCTGGTAGCAGCAGGGAGGGCAGCTCCAGGAGTGAGAACTGCCTAGAGTTCTGAATCTAGAAAAGGAACGTATTGAGCACTTTGAATGAACCCAATTAGAGCATGTGCAGCATTGCACTGACCTACCCCGCCAGGTCACATTTCAAGCGCACACTGAACAGGAAAAGACAGGACAAGGGTTAGGATGAATGTTGCCGCTCATCAGGAGAAGGAGAAGAACGAGAGAACGGGCAAGAGAAAGGCAGGAGAAGAGAGAAGACAGGCCGATTTTAAAGAGGCTGCGTGCTACCCTTCGCGGTCGTTCAAGGAGGCTGCACGGCAAAAAAATGGTTTGTGTGATTGGAGTGCCTGGGGTAACTGGGACCCTCGGGAAGGCCAACAGCCATTTTAACCCAACCCAAACGGGGTTGGGGACCGCACCACCACGTTAAGGCGGCTGTTGTTTGATGCCGTTCAATTTTGCTCGCTTTACATGTATTAATGTATACTATTTATATGACAGAAATTTTGCACTCCACTATCCAAAAAGATCGGAGTCAATACGTGTTTCGGGGACAGACAGAAGGTCCGCAATGATAATTAGAGTTAAAGTTAACTCAAAGTCAGAATTAGTTGAGGATAGAGAGCGAAAATCAGCGCTATACGGTGTAATTTGTTGTTGTGACGACAGGTTATTGTCGAGAGCTGTAATATGTAGTCATACGGTTTAGATCTGAGAAGCATTAGGTTAACTGTTGTAAAAGCAGTTGTAAGTAGTGAAGGAATTTGTAATAATTGTCTATTTGTGGAAGTGTTTAATTATTTTTTGAATTGTAGTAACGAAATATTTGATTTTCTTGCAAGCAATTTATGATTTCTAAAGTTTTGTTAGTGGGTGTTCCGTGACAAACGAGAAAGTGCATTATGGGTTCCGCGATGACAAAAAGATTGAAAAGCACTGTTCTACATTCAACACGAGTTCTATTATCTAAAAAAAAAAGAAACACCGAGTAGTTCGGAATAATAAGCTCAAGCGAAGTAGATAAAGTAATAGCAGTAAACGAAGGTTTTTGTCTTCTCAAACTGATGAAGTGTAGAAGGCAGGCTACAGACCCACAAAAGTTTAAAAAATTGCCAACGGTTTTTTTTTCGTATTTTGTTAGTGGAAGCGGAAGCTGTTGAAATTAATAACCGCTTCCACATCCCTGATTACAGCACTAATATACCAGTTTAAATGTGGCTTTTAATAGTGCTACGGCCAATATGAAAAGTTATGATGTTTGACTCTGTTAAATTGTTATTTTTTATTGTAGATGGATGCTTCATAATTGTAACTCGGCGAAGTACGAGTACGCCCCATAAAGATGGAGGCATTGCGTTGAGTGCCTTGCCCAAGGACACAACAAGCAAGCTTGCCGGCTTGTTGTCGGTCCACACTATCACTTTTTTATGCTGCGCTCCAAGCAAGGAAGCTGCGAACACCACTTTTTAAAGTCTTTTGGTATGACTCGACTTAGGAAATGAACCCTGGGTCTACCGACTGCGAAGCGGACGCTCTAACCACTACACTACCGAGCCGGTATGTTTGTTTCTTCGCATTTTACCATATCACGGCATTACAGCGTCCTTCCACCACTTTGAATTTATGCCCCCAAAGTCTTAGTCAAATGTATGCACGAAAGTTTGTGAAATTATTTGCTGTTTGTAAGTAAGCAAAGTATTAATTTATTAATATACTGATTGATATTATGCGCGTAGTTTGCGAAATCCAAAGTTTGAGGGGAAGTCAAAAAGAAAAAAAGGTCATTAGGTTTATACACTTGTGTGAAATCATAGCTACCAAATGTAAAATCGTATCTACGGAGGAAAATTTTCTTGAAAATGATTTATTTAGCCAACTGGGTGACCGGATGTCACACAATTAGGGTAGGTATAGCTCTGCTCGCTCTATAATGGGATTAAGGCACATAAGTGCAGTCAAGGAATTTGTCACAAATATCATCGTAGGGGGAATGGCATTGCGCCAAGTCAAATAAGCCTACCCCCAAATGACTTACTTATTTCCATAATCACACTGCAAAAGCCATCACGGTGTTCTACCCAATTTGATTTTGTGCCCCCTAAACCTACGAGAAGGAACGGATAGATTTATGAAATGCTAGAGAGCTCGTGAGTAAGACCAGTGTTAATGCAAAATACGATGATTGGGATCAGAAGCATTTAGTGGCGTTGTTCGCATTTATACCAACTTTTTGTTACTGCTCTCAAAAATAATATTTTGGTAAAGCCGGTTAGTTAAGTCAGAAAAATATGGCAGATAAATTAAACCAATTTTATGATGACATTTCTTGTAAGGACCAAAAAAGTAGTCTTTAAAATATTTTGTATTCTATTTAGCGGCACATTGTGCTCAAGTTGAGACATTTTATTTTCTAGGTGATGTTGATTTAATAAAAACGAAAAAGAAACGTAAAAAGACTAATAGAGTTGTGCCTGGAGGGGATGCAATAATGTCCGGCAGCATTCTTCCTCCTAAGAAATTGGCTCCTCTCAGAAAGCAAAGTTCAAGTTCGGAAGACTTAAAGGCAAATGGAACCGAATCGAATTTCGGTGAGTATTCAAAGTGAGAATAAACAAACATGTAGTCAGATGTAACTGGCATGAGGCGGTGCAAAAGCGCTTCTGCTCGGTAGCTCTCTCACAACCTCTTAATTATTATGCAGGTAATCTTCAAATTTTGCTACAGTGTGCCGTAGTTTAACTAGTAGACCATCTGTCAACCATCAAGATTATAATACCACCGAAATCGTTTTGCTCAACTTTTTTTGAAGTGCAAGTGTACTCTGTGATTGTGAGAAGTAAATTCCTTTGAAGGAGCATGTTTGCTAGCATAACTGATGTTGCTGGCTTAGTGTTACCACTTGCCTCTCACTATACAGCATTTGTATATAGTCAAGTGTCACTTTAAACTTCTAAATCTATATTGGCAAGAAGCACAGCTAACAGCTGCTTATTTTACCGTTTTTAGAACCGAAGCTGTGATTTATAAGTATGTACGGAATAATACTAGTAGTTAGTATTACTAACATTATGGCTGGTTACATCTTGCACACTATTACTAATATTATGGCTGGTTACATCTTGCACACTTAGCAGTTGTTCACTTGGTTGAAGCTTAGAGCAATCTTACTCAACCGCTGAGCACGGGTTATTTCATATCGTAAACAAAAAACAGTTTAGCAATGGTGATGATTCTCCTGTTTCTTGAAATGATGTTACACGGATAATTTAAGTCTCGCTTCGCACTCAATGAATCAAATCGCAAAAAAGCTGATCCAGTTACAAAAAAGAGATCGCGTTTTGAACGAGTCATCGAAATTGGCAGCCTCGCGACCACCAACAAGGCAGACTGCTCCATTAGTGGACGCGCAAAGTTGTGCTTATCACATGTTGGGAGAGCAGCGTCACTATTCTAATGCGGGAAATCGTCGCAATCAAACTGAAATAGATACCCAACGTATCGACGAACTATCTGCGTTTATGCTCCGATTAATTAGATTAATCTTGAACCAAATGTAAGGCTCATACCGACACAACATATCGACGAACTTTTTGCGTTTATGCTTCGATCAATTACTAGGGCGATGATGTAGCGGTCAGAAAGTACTGCTTCCCAGTCATTAATTAAGCCTTGATACAATTCTTATCAAGTCACATCACAAACCCTAGAAATGCTACCGGTATTGACGTATCTCTTTTTTACTGAACTTTCGAGGAACCATAAGGTGAATCCGAAGTTGAAAAATTGGTCTTCTCTCTTGGTGCTCTGCACGAAAGAGATTGCGTCGAGAAATAGCTGGCGAGTTCGCCTGTGGTTACCTTGCAAATGGCACGTAATGGAATTCCTCCAACTTTTCAGTGCAGACAAGTGGAAGGGTGGAGTAGTTTGCCCGCCACAGAGGTTTAGTTTCAACTACTACCAAACAGCATCAATTCACGCTGTAAAACCAAACAGAGTTATGACTGTTTTTGCGCTTTTTTTTGTGTTTTACGGGTTGTGGACCTGGTTCTATCAGTTAAGCAGAAATTGAGCGCAAGATCGGATTTGTTTTAAAAATAGCTGTGGTGGTTTAGGGCCATCTGTGATAATATTTTTGAATTCAAAAAACGGCTATGTCACGTATGTGGACGTACACCATGAACAAACAATCTGACTTACGTCCATAATTAAGACATATACCACTTTTTAACAGCAAAACAACAGCTACCTCTGTACATTAATCGTTATTTATATGAACCTAGTTCATATAGATAATCTGGTCTGGTTGGAGTAAAAGTATTACTAGGTTGTTACTACTATCCGCTGCAAGGTATGTACAATATAACGATTGCAAGTAATAAGTCAAACGAAACAGTACATATCTTTTTGACTAACATTATCTTTGCTAGGTAATTAAGAAAGTGATCTTTGCCTTGCGGCTATACAGCAATTATTGCATACCTGCCATACAATTGCTAAGCGAACGATTGCTGGATCAGGGTAACCTAATAAAAACTTTAATTTCAGCACTTGACAAAAGTGGTTTAGTTATTACGAGCAGAGCGGTTAAGTCAGTCGCGTATACCTACAATTTATTTTAAATTGTTACATGGCTTGATTTTGTTGTTTTTCTACTGCTTGGCTTTTGACCTGAGTTTCTCAAACATTTCTACATGTCTCTCCTGCAAACCTCAGAATCAGATACTTAAATTCTTTCCTACACAAATTGCAAAAAATATTTACAAAAACATCGAGTTTAATTAAAAAATATTTTTACAAACTACATAATCGAAATGAATATTTGCAAGTGCATTGTCATTTGACTTGTGTGAAAACCCTGAGCCTCACAGCATCTAACTAAAAATTCATCGAGGAATGCGCACGTCAGCGTTGTTTGAAAATCCCCACGGTGGTAGAAGTCGAGTGATATTTTCTGGGAGAAAATGTACCTCAAAGCATTAAAAGAACATTCCGCTACATATATTGTCGGAAATGGAAGTAGTACTTTCTCAGCCACTGTAGCCAATTTGGTATACTGTACTTCGCTCTTATCAGCTGGTTTTTAAATGCTTGGATAGATTTAATGTTGTCATCACTTTGTAAGTGTGTTAATTAAAGCAATTATGAAAACTTTTTATAATACACTATTTCACTTTAGAAGATCCTTCTAAATGTTTGCGTAGAATCTATTCCTTTTGATTCGTTATTCTCAAGTCACTGGACTTATCTGACCAAACTGCCATGAAATTTTGATTTTATGTAAACTACTTATTGCTTTATAAAGACTTCTAAATTTCAAAAAATTGTGGAACAACCTGCATAATCCGAGGTATTTGCGGCTTGTAGGTAGACATGCTTTGTGGTCATACGTCATATACTGTAGGGTTGAAGAGGGGTAAAGGGAATAACTACGGAACATGGTCTGAAATTAATTAGAGGGTTTAGAATCGACTAAGGGGTCCCAATTTTTTGAGCTTCAAGTTTTATCCTGTTGTTCCCCCAGCCTTCCCCTTGCAAAAAGATAACAGAGTGTGCTTTCAAGAATTTGATCTCCAGAAATAAAAGAATCTTTAGGTCTTTAACTCGTGAGAAGCACTAAAATCGCTTTCTAGCAATTAATCAACAATGAAGGTCTTTAGGTAGAAAAGCAGCGCGATGAGCTCTCCTCTGAAAATCATGTTCTTACGCCACTAGTTTTGGTCTCAAAAACCTTGGTGTGGCGATAGGGTCAACCTCTCAACGGTTTTAGTCTCTTAAAAGCTGCAATAGATCACGTTACAGAGTTAACTGCACGGAAGGTGATGAGATCGCAACGCCGTCTGATGAAAACATTTTCTATAGAAGTATCCTTTGGCATATTGCGGTATACAACAATTTTGTTTGTTATGCACAGCAAAATAATACTTTTTATTTACTTATTTCAATATTTCAGCAAAGGTTTGCTAAATTTACTTACATTTGAACCAAGCGTCACTTAAATTTTATAGGCAAACAAATATGCAGTTTCGTCTTGTATAAGCTACGGCAATAATGAAAGGCGCTACCAATACATGTGCACAACAGCAGTGATATAAAAAAGTGTGTGCAAAAGGAATATTCAAAACTGAACCACTAACTCCTCTCATAAAAGCTTACGCTTAAAGTTTATCTGGGGGTCTTCTAATTTTCTGCAGTTGGAAAAGTTTGAAGTGTGTAGTGTTTCACCTCATACTTTTTGACCCTCTAAATTGTGGGACTACGTAATTTGCTCTTAGCCCAGGTTTTGCAGCTTTTGTTATAAGCATTGCAACACATTTTGGTTATTCTGTATGTTTTTATTGACTTTATTATATTGGAAATCCTCGTTGTGGCTTAGTTGCTGTGTTTCTGCTGTCTATGTCCAAAAATGAGGGAGATCACTTAGAAAAAAGATTTGATCTTATTTGCTAAAGCTTAGTATAAAAACAAATCGGATACTTACGCTCTTTTCAAAACCTTGCAGAATTACAATATGTAATACTTTATTTTTACGTTTTTTGGCTTTTTTCAAATTCATGATTTTGGACTTTGCTCTGTTTAGTTTTACAGCGACGCCATGAACACATAAATGCCGAGGAGTAAAAGACATAGCATTAACTTAGTGAAAATGTCGGTGTTAACTAGTTTCAAATTTCACCCGCAAAGCTGTTTCTTGTTAGACACTTGTGCTGATATTTGCTGGAGATCCATCCACCATTGCTGGCGTGATCGAAAATATGGAAGTGTACTCTTGTATGGCGTGCAATTGTAAATCTGGCTTAACAATTTTTAAAAGAGTGCTGTTCCATTAACATTTCGTTATACAAACAAACTTATTTTGTTTGTATAGTATACAACAGTATGCTGAGTGCTACTTGTATTTTAGTAACCAACCAAGTTATCCATTTCTAACTCGACATTGAGGGACTGATTGTGAGAGAAAAGGGTTAAGAACTATCTTGTGACAGTTCAAGATAGAGGATTTGAAGGATAAATGTTACGTAACCCTCTCAATACACTTTCCTATCCTTCAGTTTGGTTGGAAGTGGCTGCTGTCAAACTTGTAATGGCGTTAAAGCGTTAGTAATGGATGACGATGCCTTTTCTAGTCGCATTATATTTTGCCCTTAAATGCATAATTATGAAACTTGTATCAAAATGAAAAGCCAGCTTGGTGAGCATTTTGTTCGAACTTATCTCATCAAAATTGCTAAATTTTATTTCTAGCCAGATGTCGTGTTTACACCAGCCGCTCAATGAATGCATAACTAAGCTCTCTTCCATTGATGTTTTTTTGTGCCGCAGCACTGATCACAAGGTGCTTGGAATTGTATCATCACTTATGCATGGTGTATGAGAGGGTTGAAGGGCACAGTTTAAAAACCACAGTGTTCCCTCGATACTTCGCAATTCAAGTTTAGCGGCTTCAGTCCATCGCGGTATTTTTAAAAAAAAAATTTTTTTGATTGGCTGCGTATCACATCGCTGATTGTCTGCACTGATTGTCCGTGCATAATCACACCATTCTCGTTCACCTTGTTAACTGTGTCTCGTGAATCTTAAGGTTGTAAGTGTTGTACAGTACATTGTTTGCGATTGCAGTACTGTACTGTTAACCCTTACAATGACAGTATCGGATTGTGTTCAGAATAAACAAAACAGAAAACATTTCCTAATTTTCCGGGTTCTTTATCCTTCAGTTTTCAAAAAAGTAAGCACTCATGAATACTATGCGCATGAATAGGTGTCGAAAAGTAAGCGTTCATGTACTGTATACCTGTATTAGCCCAAAGGCTCCGGGAATTCTATAGTGCCGCCACTTCGCGGTTTTTCACTTATCGCTGTGGGGTCTGGAACGCATTAACCGCGATAAGCGAGAGAACACTGTAATGCTATTAAAATACAGAGAGGTAACAAACTAAACTTGTTTTAATTCAGGTCGTCTGAAATTGCCCCCACTCTTCGCTAAACCGAATGCGCACGAAGACGATGACATCATCGTATAATTACGTAGTCGTTGACGTTGTCATCAGGTGCAATGTGTGTGCACTCAATTTGTAATTTTTATATCTTTATACATTTTTTAATAAACGTTTAGCATTAGCATTTAAACCAACGTGTTTTTTTTGGAGGAAAAATTTCCATGAAGATATTGTCTTCGTTTTTGTGTAGAACTTGAAAAATATAAACTTTACCCCAAACTGCGGTGGCCCCACTTAGGTCCGTGACACCCGGGGCACATACAAGAGCCATCCCCTGCTTTAAAAAACGAGTTGTAAAGAGCGAGCGCATATTAATGGTAATTTTCTTACCTCTATGGAGACTAATCGCCAGATTTTTTTCT
Source organism: Trididemnum clinides (assembly GCA_963675345.1). NCBI lineage: Eukaryota > Metazoa > Chordata > Ascidiacea > Aplousobranchia > Didemnidae > Trididemnum > Trididemnum clinides. Next base: position 12,582,356 of record OY776293.1, on the reverse strand, counting down.
ACAGTGTCATTCCGCAGTTGCAAAATAACATCTTTCAGCAACCACTATTAACAATAATATTTTCAAAGACGTGCTTGCTAGATTATTACTTCAGGAGGAATCTGGAACCGGATCTCCAAAAATTTTTCCAGGCTGTTGCTTGATCAGTGACCACTATTTGTGGCGTTATCCCTCATATTAATTTATGCATTGTGGATACCCCAAAAGAAAAATGCTAAATCCGCCCCATAATCTCCTTCAATGATGTCATTCGCGGTGGGTTGCCTTCTTTGTGATGCTACTGCCAAATCTTTAAAGACTTTTTTTGACAATTTTTTTACCTACGCTCCCTCAACAGGACATTTTTAAATGCATTATGAAATCATACGTTTTTTTAATCCACTTTTTTCTCAAGGATTGCAGGGACAGGAGTCCAAAGTGTTCTCAATAAACTACAGTCTCCTGCTACATGCGCTTACTCGCATAGTTTAGTTCAATGGCAAGTCGTTCACCCAGTTTTTGAATGGCCAAGCGGTCTTTTCCTGTATGTGTGCCAAATAGCATTTAAATAATGACTCGAAGCTTTCTAGTTAACACGGCTAAATCAACGCTGCTGAGGTCTATCAATACAGTATATTGCCCATTCGTGATACTTAATCCTTAAACTCTCATTTCCGCAGTTTGCGCTCGAGATCGTACCTTTGCTGTTACTATTCATGACTTAGGGCTGTAGCCTGTAGGTGAGGTTATAGGAACAAATACCTGGTCGATCTGCTCTTGATCAAGTTTTCCCTGTGTCAGTACATTGCAAGTAGTTTTAACAAATCCAAGCCGGGCTCTCGAACCTTGCTTATTTCGGCTGGCCTCCCAACTTGCTTTATTCGATGGACTCAATCTTTGTCTTTTCGACAGTTGCGCGTGCGTCGTGTATCAAAATCTTGCAAGTTGCTTCTTTTAGGTCCGTCAAAGTTTTTCGCTAGGATCCGTTCTTGGCCCTGTTCTATTCTCATTTTTCAAAAATCTCCCCGCGTATCTGCCTTTTTCCATCAGCTGTTCATCTTTGTGCTGACGACCTGGCCTTCTGGTTGTCCTCCCCCTCGGTACCTGTTGCTTCGGAGTACACACAAGGAGCTCGTAGTCGACTGGAGCACTGGTTCTCAATCCTAGCAAATGTGAAGCCTCGTTTTTGGTGCATCTCCATCAAGCTAAGCTCCAATCCCTCCTTATTCACATTCTCTTTCCACTTTAATCCCACTACTGCTTTTTTCGGGGTCACTTGTGATCCTTTTCTTCACATGTATCTTCGCTAAATGCCAAGCTCTTCCCTCGTCTGAAGGCCTTAAGCTATATCTTTGCTTCCTCATGGGAGTCCTCCAAGAAGCCGCATGCTCTTTTGTACGAAGCTTTTTTAGATCCGTGCGCCATCATTGGCTGCTTCTGGTCCTCTCCTATCCGTCTTTCTTTGTTTGAGGTATCCCTATTTCCCTTACGATTCACCTTGGCTCGTTTCACCTCATCGTCTAACGAGAGGGCCTTACGTCTTCGGAGCCTCCTTTTCCATTTCACGTTAGGCCAGACTCAAGAGTGAAACCTAGGGTCTCCAGGTCTTCCTGGATAGTCTTTGCATCCAATTACCCCCTTAGACTTTTTTCTTTCACCGGTGAGGCTCTCTGTTTTTCCTTGTTCTCCTTAAAACCCACCTTCCTTCAACGTGGAGCTTATTGGTTCTACTCCATGCTCTCGCTCTGACCTTTCTCGCCAAAGGGCGGTTCTTTCCCATCTTCATCTCTCTCTCGTCGGGATTTTATAATTTGGACCAGTGACTGTTTCCTTTCAGCAAAAGAGGCTCTGGCGTCTTTGCCAACTGCTCGCTGTTCCCAAGACCACCCTTTCCTGTTTGAAAAGCCCAGTGTGTCCTGTCTTTTCTGCTAAGCGCTACCTCATTCTGCAAAACCTCTACTGGTCTTGGCAGCATCAACAAGTCTGCCAATTCTTTTCCTTTCAGACTCTCACTCTGACCATGCTATTCTTTTCTCCTTCTTTCTATCTCACACTCTCTGGAAAATCTGGCTGGACTATCCTGGGTAACCCGAACTTAAGTGGACAGGGTGGGATAAGATCTTAAAAAGGGTGCTTTGATTTGTGATCGAGAGCCAGTAGTGGATGTTTCAAGACCCTTTCTCTCCTTTTTGTTGGAGATCACCTCTCAGAAAGGCAAAAGTAATCTAATTTTTACTCTAAATTAGGATGACTTTTTTTTGGAGATCAGCATTTTGAACGGGCGGTCTAACCTATTTCTACTTCAAAGTTGGGTGTTTACGTTTTATTTTAGAGTTAACATTAAGCTAACGAAGCATTATGCCCCCTTCCCCGTTCAGGCACCATTGAAACTGTCCTCTTTTACTTTTTCCTTGTCTATCAGGTTACATTGGGTCCCTGGCGACTCATTTCTCCCAGGAAATATCACGGCCAATGAGTTTGCCAGACGATTTGCGCTGCTCCAGCCATCTACAGCCCCATGCTGTCTCTCTTACCTCTCGAGTACTTTCTTTGGGACTAGAGGTGTACTGTCTCTTCCGAATTCTTTGGCACGCAGGTCCACGGAGGAACTTGTGTTTTCTCATTGTGTCCGCTCACGTTTTTGCTGCTATACACACAGCCTTGTGTTAAACTTATCTCTCAAGAATTGCGAATCCTTCGTGCAGCGCCTGCGGCTATCCGACTCAGGACACTTTCGTCCCATTCTGCACTGCCGAGTTACAGACTGCGCCGCTCGCTCTTTGGCAACTCCCTATTTGTACGACCTCTTCCAAGCCTGGGAGAGTTGTATGGCCTTTAGGGCTCCAAAGTCTCTCGCCATGCCTCCATCCCCCGGAAGAGGTGGGGTAACAACCACAAAGCTGCCCGCGCTTCGGCAAGCGACAACCGTCATTTCATCAACACTTAACGTTGTCTGCTTGAAATCTTCAATTTACAAAATGACATTAATCCAAAACTCCCTTGTTGATTCTTTATTATATGTTATTAAGTCGAAGTACAATAAATGGAATAAAACAACATGGAGAGAAAAATGAAACGCAATGAAATAAAAGAAGTGCAAAGTAAAAATTATTAAATAGTAAAATTAGCACTATTCAAATAACCTGGGATATCTCTGTTCTAGTTGGAATTCCCTTGCTTGATGCACTGCATAAGGAAGAAATGCGCTGTGCAAAAAGAAGTGGTAACTCCGAACCACCATCTATGCACAAACTTGAAGGTTTTTGTGTGACCGCAGAATAAAAATGCAATGCAAAAACATTTGCTGTGTGAAAATTTTCTAGGATAATACTGATAAACAAAAATAGCATGGCTTATAATTAGTCATAGGATTCAAAATTTTAAGAACAGGTTCTCTTTTGTATCAAACTCATTAACAACAGGTTCCCTCATTTTAGAAAGCCCATTTGCTGCGGTCGTCTAAGGTCTATAACAAAAAACAAGAACGGGTTCGCTGATTATCACGACACTCCAAGAACGGGTTCGCACGAACCCCCTGAATCCCATCACTGCTTATAACATAATTAGTCACCAATAAACACAAAATAACATTGTTAAGGAAATTAAAGATATGTAAGAAGCGTATGGAGTGTGCTTTTGCATCAAACCTTCTGCTGCAATTGACAGACAATAAATAGATGGCGTAAAAATAAGTAAAATTTCTTCGCTAGTCAATGAACTTGAAACATGCCACAACTTGCTAAATGCATAGCTAAACAATAAAATGCACAAAATTCCTAACAGAAGTCGAATAGATTCTTTCAATAATGGAAAGAATTTACGATTAAAAATAACTTTAAAACGCAAACAGTTATTGAGGTAGACCACAAGAGTGATGGCTTCGGCCACAAAACATATTCCAACTGTCAACCGCGCAGCGATATGAACTGAGGCATGAAGAGCGAAGTGCACCAGCAATACAAAAGCTCCAGCATATACAGTGATGCTGTTACCCCATTGTGAAGAGCGGGCGTATACTGATATTTGAACTCCTTCGCAAGTTTTCCTGCAATCACAAATTTTTATGTTGTATGAGAATAGACCAATAGAGCTGAGTTAGGGAGCTGTGCACAAACTGCGTACACACCATAATACCAAAACACATGATGAAAAGGGGCTCTTAGCATTAAAGTGGGCCCGTATAACACAAGGCCTTCAGCCCCATTACCCCGGAAAAAGCCATTCTAAATATATTGGGTACACTTTAAGGAATGCTAACCTTTTTGAGCGAGTGCTTGATACTTTGACTATTATGTACAATTGATTACAGTCAGAGGCGTACGCAAAAATTTTTTGAGGGGACGCGAGAAAATGTGCTCAAGGCATGATTGTCTTAAGGGATCCGTGGGTGTGTCCCCCGGGAAAATTTTGCAAAATTGTACTCAAATATACGTGATTGTAGGGCTTTCTGGAACCACTTTTGAGGTGATTTTTGCTTGAAATCTGTTAGCTTTTGTCACTGCTACACTTAAGAAATCATTAACAGCTCGCGTTTTTACACGTACAACGGATACGATGCAGCTGCGTAGTAAGCTTTTCAAAGAGCTCATCAATCAAATTTTATAATCTAAAAAGATTCTACTCGTAATTCCTATTGTTTAACCCTGTATGACTACCACATTGCCTAGCACCTCATATAGCTTAGTACACTAACAATCATTCAGGCAGAGTTCAATAAAGTGGAACGAACGTTAACGTGCAACGTCAAATGTGCAAATAAAGAAATGTGGAACAAGTTTTGCAACAGCTGCTATGAAACAGAAAAGGAACTAAATAGTACTGCAAAATGAAGACAAAGCTGATTTGAGAGATTTAAACTAATTTCATCGCTATAAAGCAGGTTATATGTTGGTCAACATTACAAGCATAATGACAGACAATAATATTTAAGGTTTTCCTGAAGGGGCCGCACACATAAGAGCTCCCCTACGTACGCCACTGATTAGACTGTTCACCAAAATTTTTGTATCATGCCAAGTAAGAGTTGCTTCAAGGTAATTTCAAATCGCTGATTTCAAATCTGTTGTCAGATTTTCTCCATCACGTCAGGATTTAAAACACTGTGCACTGGTGGTGTAATTTAGGCTGTCATTTTATATCACTTTTTTCTCCATGAATTCAAAAACTGTAAACTTGTAGCGTTGACGTACGTGTCATTCGTCTTTTAGGGGCTGTAAAACTTTGGCATACGATCGGCTTTAAGGGTTTATGACGAGATATTAACTCTTTTGCCTGTGTGAAATGTGAAGAACTTTATAAGTAGGGATGGAAATGAATTCTGATTCAAAATATTACAGTGCATAGTTCAGGAAGAAAGCTTAAGTAAGATATGTAGCCCTTGCATCGAACCTCAACCAGGGACTACTTCGCTTACAAAGAGAGAAAATAATGAATTCAATTTTGTATTTTGTTTGTTTAAATTTTATCAATTTTAATGCTTTTTCTTTTTTGCAACTACCTCAAAAACTAAATTGCTAGTATTGAAACGCAATAACAATCGGCGCTTGATTGCATTTTATAGCTTGGTTTGAATTATAATGATTAGCCATAACTACAGTGATGCAATAGTAGGTTGCTGATATTGTGAGAGATGCAATTTGTGACCTGCTAATGTGCAATATTAAACGTTTACATTGTACAGTCCAGTGATGAAACAACTATAAAGTGTCAGACGTTTAGCCTATAGCAGGGGTGGTCATATTTGGTGTAGCAAAGATCCAAAAACAACAGATGCCATCATTGAAAGAGCCGCTATGCCACTCTGAGCTTGATTTAACTCATTGCCAGGATGAATAGAAGGTAAAAACGATTTTTTTTTTGGAGATCAATGCTTTGAAAGCGCCCTATTGACAACTCATGCATGTAAATAATAGGTGATGACGTTTTTTGGGGGGAGTTATTATTTTCAAAGCCCAATATCACGCATTTGGACTATTCCACCAGACCAAACAACTTAACGTGTCACACAGCAGGTAGCACACCACTACACTACATCACTGCACACAAAAAACGTCTCAAAAGAGCCGCTTTCAAAGTCCCAAAGAGCCACGGTTTGGCCACCCCTGGCCTATAGCATAAGAATGATAAAAAAATTGAGAATTTATATAAAGATTGCTGTGTTTTTGTAGCTGGGTATTTAAAAGCAAGCTTGCACGTTTTGTGCCAGGTACTGTCTCAGTAGCTAAGCAAAGCAAAGAGCATTAACAAACGTAAACAATGCAGAGTCCTTTTGACTATAAATTAGTATAGATATATTATTCTTTCGTTGAAGAAGCTATGTCATATCTACAGTTTTAGAAACCTTAGATAACTATTTTATTGAATGAAGATGCATTGCTGGTGATACGTTAACAGTTTATATTTGTCATAAAGCCAACTTTCATTCCATTGTGACATAGCATTATATAAAATATGTTGAATCGCAGAAGAAGATGCAAAAATGATCCAGATCATTTTTGCTACATCAGTGGGAAGTACATCCCACCTGTGCACCGTTGAAAACCCTCTCGTGAAGTAAAAGTTGCTTATAAATGTTACTTTGGGAGCAAAGTCCAGGATAAGCACTGAGTCCAACACATAAATTGTAATGCTTGGAACATACAACTACTTCGATGGCTTGCTGGAGAAAAGAAGAAAATGCCATTTTGTGTTCCCATGGTTTAGTAGAGCAAGCTGATCACTCTACTGACTGCTATTTCTACCCAACGAATATAAAGAGATTTTCAAGAAAGAGCAAATCAAGTACACTGACGGCAGATCTGCTGTAAAGCTAGTTCCGCACAGCAACCACATTCCTACTCCTTCAGTTCCTCCAACTGATGCCTTGAAAGGAGAAACTTCTTCTGAGTCTCAAAGTTCAATTGAAGCATATGAGTGCAAAGTGTATGCAGAGAAGAGCGAACAAACATGGCCCAAAATTGATTAGCCAAGATACCTTGAATGATCTAGTGAGAAATTGTGTTTACCCAAAGAGAAAGCACAGCTTTAAGTTCAGGGTTAAAACAATGAAATCTACTTAAAACAAGCACAAAGATCACTTTTTTCACCACTGACATGATAAACTGTCATTTTTTTACAACGAAAAACACATTGTTTTTGCAACATTTCCGCTTTGGTAATTATTGGGATACCAACATGAATCTGATCAGCATAGAATATTCATCGATGCCAGTAAAAGAAATCTTAAAGCTGTTTTACTTCACTGTGGCAACACAAAGCCTTTTGTGCCAATGGCATATGCTGTTCGTAGGAACGAGAGTGATAAAACTATAAAAATTCTTTTAAAAGCAATTGAGTACTCCAAGTATCTTTGGATGGTGTACAGAGATTTGAGAGTGATTTCCTTGCTGCTTGGCCTACAACTAGGCTACACAAAGCATATGTGCTTTTGCATCTTTGGGACAGTTACGATGATAGAAACCACTATAGCAAAAACCTTCCTCCTTCTCGAGGAGAGTTTGCAGCTGGAAGACATCATTTAAATATACATCTCTCGTATATCTACAAAAAGTATTCCTTTCCACCACTTCATACAAAATTTGGATTCATGAAAAATTCTTTCAAAGCAATGGATCAGCATGGAGTTTTTCAATACTTGTTGGAAAAATTTGGCATCAAGAAAAGTGAGGTGAAAATAAAAGCAGGTGTTTTTGTTAGACCAGAAATTAGAAATCAAATGAAAAGTGAGAACTTTCGTCAACATTTAAATAGCCTTGAGTTGCACACCTGGTATCATTCAAACAGGTGGTACACAATAGTCTTGGAAGCAAAAAAGTAAAAACTAGGCCAATTATGGGCTAGAAATGTTAGTGGCATATCAGAGATTAAGGGGTTGTTTGTTATTGCAATTACATTTACTACACTCGCACTTAGACTTTTTTCCTGACAACTTGGGACATGTCAGGCAATGATCATTTTTGTTAGCCAATGATCAAAGGCTTGACCAAGACATTTTTGTAATTGAAGAGTGCTGCCAGGGAAAGCTGAACGATAGAATGATGGGTGAATATTGTTGATAACTGCAGAGAGAAAGCAACAGCTTGTACATGTGCGAAGCAAGAAGTTGAATACATTTTTAACTCTCTTCTGAAACTCGTGTAATGAAACAAACCCTTAGCAGTATCCTATTTACTGTTTTGAACAAAAAAACAATAGAATTAAGTTGTATATTACTGTTTTTAAACAAAAAAACAATAGAATTACAATGTACAATGCATTCTACCAGGTAGCCAAAATGCACATATTTTTGCTAAAAGTGTAAATTTAAGAATGAAATATCATAAGTCTGATGTGATGGAAAAAACGTAGAACAGATTTGAAATCAGTAGCCTGAAATTACCAAAGAATAGCTAAAAACTGTCTAAATACCAAATTTTTTCCATCTTTTTGTTTTTTTTTTGGTTGTACAGTGTTATTTGTATCTGTGCAAAATTAATGCTCATTCCCTTCTACCAGTGAGTTAGTTACCCCTCCTTGCCGCATTGGTATGGCCTTGGGCCTGCAGCATGTGGAAAGTCTTCATCTTGAAAATAACCTTTAAACTTAAAAAAATTTATGGATTCCTTCTCACTTACAATTAGGACCCTTTTCAATGAATGAGCATCCAGTCCTGGCTGGACTAAATCCTACTCTAGGCATAATCTCCTTGTAAAAATTCCACACAGATCTCCCAGTCAAAAGGCTCAGTGTTCGATGGCATAATGGGATCAAAGTTATTGGGCACTCACAGGTTCTGTGTTCTTTTAATTCCATTTTAATCCTCTCATAAAAAGGTTTTAATATGCGAAGACAAACATATGATAAATGGCTTTCAGATCATGGATTTTGCCAGAAATTTTTGTTACAGACAGTCAAAATGTCGGTACAGCACCAGATTGTGATCTATTACACATTGGAAAACTAATCTCCTGAGCACAAGACATCAAAATTAAAACTCTGTATTAAGAAACATTGTTTTCAATTAAAGGTCTAGCCTACAATACTCGGTGTTCAGAAAAGGCTCTTCTCTAGCACCATGCGAGCAGTAGTCTACTACTAACTCTGAAGTGGGTGTGAACACAATGTTCTAGTGTACCTGAAAAAACATTTTTCCATGACTCTAACAAAAAAATACATGACAAGAGTATCAGTATTTGATATATCAACAGGACTGAGAAGCAATCCTTAATTTCAGCCCTCCTTCCTCAATGAGTTTCGTTTTTTAGTTTTCCCATGACCATGCAAATGCTTAAGTAATCCAGAGACAATGAAAGTACAAGAAAAAGAAGCACAGTAATTACACTTTACTGGATAAGATCAGGTAGCCAAGTGCTGTACTAACATTGAGGAAGGAGCACATAAAGATGCAAACGTTTGTCATGTATTATTGTCCTCCAGTCAAACAAAAGCCTTAGCATAAATGCTAGAAAACTGTTCTGTAAGACACGGAATTTTTGGAGTTTTTGGTGGGCTACTACTGGGACAGTGTGTTTTTACCACATTTGGTACCAAGCATAGAAATTTGACTCAAAATCAATCACCTTTTCCAAGAGCAGGACAGCGAAGCCAATAGAGATTCAAATGCACGATCATAGTCACCACAAATAGGGTCCACCCCAGTGGTTCTCAATGGAGAGTTACTTGGCTCTCTAAAGGAATCACTTCTTAGTGGGAGGAAATTCGATCTAGTGAGGAATTGGTGAGAAAAAAATCAGGGTCGCAAACTGCTTTGCAATTAGGATGTAGATTTCAATGTTTCCAGATGGGTTCCCAAATGACCTCCAAAAAATTAAGGTGTACACCTTTAAATGTGAGGTACGGTAAGAAAGAAATGATTGAGCTTGAGGTTTGCAAGCAAGAAACTTAGATAAAACATTGAAAACCAGTGGCCTTACTCATTTCAAAAAAACAACCGAGGAAAAGTAAGAGGCTCTTGACGTTGGGTAAAAGAATTTTATTTTCTGGAAAATGGCACGCGTTTTGGAAGAAAAGTTAAGGGCATAACTATGACTAGGGCTACATTTCCTTTCCGTAAAAGTGCACCCAGGGTCTTAACAAGCTTGCTCAACTGGCTCGTAAATAAGCCAAAGATTTAAAAATTTACTCAAAAGGCAACGACTTCCAGCAATCTATTCAGAAAAGAAGAAGCTTACTTTACTGTAAAGAAGTTGACTGTACAGTTAATAATTACACTTACCTTTTAATTAAATTGTCGTCCTCTTCATTGCTTAGAGCCACGTTTTCTTGCATAGGTTAAATTCAAGCAGGCTAACATACAATAAAACCGGAGGTAACAAAACTATGAAGTCAACTTCAGTCGCAATCTTCTGGTCTCCCACTATTCCGTTGTTTGGTGGAGAACTTGGTTGAATAAAAGAATTGGATGATTAAATGTGAAAGATTATTTACTGAGTTGCTGAGAAACCAGACTGCCAAATATATTTTTAAAAATGCATTTGTCATTAGAAAGCCGAACCAATAAAACATTTTTTCGGTTCGGGTGAAGAAGAGTTACTTTTATTGGTTGAGTTACGATTCAGGTTCAGGGTTTGGTTTGGTTTCGGGTTCAAACCCAAAACTAGTTTTGAGGCCGGTTTTTTCTTTTGATTTTATTGCATGTTTCAATGATTTTCTTTTTTAATGGCTTGTTTTTACAAAAGAATTTTGAAATGAATACAAAAAGATGGAAAAATAAAAAGAAAAGGAACTCAATTGAGATTTGACTTAGTTGGTGACGGTCAAAAGTACGATAACAAATAAGACCGTTTTTTTACGAACAAACAAATCAAAAAATATGATTTTATTTATGAAATATATGACAGTATATGATTTTATTTGTAAACCATTAAATTTATGCTGATCTTAGTTATTAACAACTGATCGCATTTAAACCCGTTTTTGCCCGAATTTTATTTTTTTGAAATTTGTTCCATAAAAAGTTGTGTTTTCATGCCAAAGGACATATTTCGGTGTTATTTTAGTTTATTTTTTCTTTGTTTGTTTGTTATATTGTAATTTTGTTGTGTTCCAAACGGGAACAGGACATGAATGGGAGTCACCAAAGCGTAAAAGTTTTCGATTGTTTTTTTGCAAGAAACAAGTAAAGCATGGTATTTTTATACTACAAATGGACTTTTTACTTCGTTTTGCGTCATAGACGTATGGTGGACACAAAATTAACACCGTCTAGGCTATAAAAAACAGTTGTGATGAAATATGAAAGGCATGCAGCATATGAAAGAACAAACGCAAAAACAAGAAAACATGGAAAAACAGAAAAAATAGTTCGCGACAACATTGTACCGGTACGTATCACGGGATATCAATTTTTTGCCTAGTGATGCTCCATCTTGTGGAATTCTTCGAAGCACAGTTTGTGTAAATTAACTCCGCACTTCTTGCACATCTTCCTGGAGTTTTTCTTGCACAGAGTGCATCTGGACTGCTTTTCGGCTGGTAGCAAAAAATGATTTGCGCTGTCAAAGCAGATTCCTGGAAGAACCCTTTTCTCTAAAGGCTTTGTCGCTGCTGGACGACCAGGAATAGCAAGAGGGGTGCTATACTTCTGCAGATAAAACTGCACTATGCGTCTGGTAAATCCCAAATAATCAAGAGGACTGTTATTGTCGCCCTTTCTGTACAACTGCCGCGCGTTGTAAAAACTTGCATTAACTGTAAACGCAAAAACAGGCTTCCATCATTTCTTTGATCGTACTCCCGTTCTGTAATTGTTGATGTTTTGGTCCATGCGGTCTACACTACCCATAAAATGGTTGTACTGGGGAACCATGAAAAGTTGATCCACTTGTTTTTTCTGTGCATCTTTGGCAATCCAGCGAGTGGCTTTCACGATAGGCATGGTGGGATCAACAGTTGACACTAGTGATACGACTGTGTTGTCATTCCAAGTGGTCAGCGCAATTCCTTCCCCTTGTTCAAGGCAAAAATCAAAGCTGCCTCGTGGGCGCTTGGCCATCTCTTTTGAGTCAATCATTCCAGCTTTCTCGGTTTGGTTTGATTTTACGGTCCCGGTGTAAATAATTTTTTTAGAATTTCAACAAATTTGACAGAAAGAAAGCGATCGCCATAGATTTTGAATGGTAGGTCTGGAGAAAGCTCCGAAACCAAATCTAGAACATCTGAGGCTCCGACGCCAAGCTCTTTATCGTATGTTCCACAAGCTCCTTGGTAGGGATCACACACTGGATAAGATATCCTAAGCGATCGCAAAGGCACCACATCTTGTAGCCAAAACGGATAGGCTTGCCTCTAAAAAACTGTTTTGCGCCGTGTCTTCCAAAATAGGATATCATGCTTCCATCGACGCAAAGCTTTTCATCTAGTATCGCATACTGCAAGAACCGTTCATTGGGCATTGTAAGCAGGGGGCGCATTTTTGTGAATTTATCGTCTTTAGTAAGTTTTGTGTTGTCAGAAAAATGAGCATATGCCTTCAAGATTTCAAATCTATTTCTATGCATTGCGTTAGATACAAATGGCAAGTACGATTCGGAGTGGTACTCCCACATCATGCGCCATCTTAGAAATGACATGTACCCTGATAGCATCAGTATACCCAGCCAGCACTTAATTTTCTCTGGATTGGTTGAGAACGAGGCATCACCTTTATCTTGAGACGCCTACAGATTGAACATGCTTATGATGAAGTTTGTCAGTTCTTCATCATGGAAGAGCTCGAAATATTCTTCAGGCTGCATGCCCTCTTTATATGTTTTTCTTCCAAGTGTGAAGGGTGGAAAGCTTGGCCGTAAATCTTGGTTTTTCACCCATCGTCTCTTTCGTCTCAAACCGGTTCCAGAAGTTGAAGAACTTTCCGTCTCTAAAGAAAGTTGAGGACTGTCGGCACTGGAATCAAAGAAACAACCAATTGGGTTGTCCCCTTTCATTGCCTTCCGGAGACTGAGATATTGAAACAACTCTCGCCTCAGCATTAGCCAGTAGGTGTTTTCCACTGAGACTATTCACGCTGCCACCTGTGTTTTCATCGCCGCTGCACCTTCACTGTCAAAACCATCACTGGGAGGTTGAATAAACACCATCGCTGAAATAACTGTTTCATCTTCTTCGATCTGAGCAAAGATTTCTTCAGCAGTAAGAAACCTAAAAAAAGATTTTTTACATAACGGCTCATGCCCAGTGTTCCCGAAAGAGAACATCATTGTGAAAACAAATATGACACTCCACCTCGAATTCAAATTCAAGATTAATCCTTTCTGCCTGTAACTATAGTACATAGTCATATAATTACAACATTGGTTATGCAGAAAAATATACTAACACTAAGCCAAAAACTTACCTTTTTGACCGTGAATCACGTGATGTTGAAGGTTCATCAGACATGTTTACACAATTCACAGCAGGACACAAAAATTTTAGAACAAGCAACGTCAACTTCTACCTAGCACTATATTTAACTAGTAGAAATACCTGAATTCACAAAATTGATTTAATAACAAGATTTATTACTAATATAGGCAAAGTGATGTTCCCTTTCAGAAGCACTGGGGAAAAAAAGGGTTAAGATTTTGCTTGTTTTGAACAATAGCCTAACTCACTCGCACAACAAACAAAACAATTTGTGAGTCACTTAAAAATCGCTACAAAATTCAACGCATCTAATCAAAAGGCAGTTCTCCAAAATTTTTTTGGATCGAGCAATAGTTGCATCTAGCTACTTAGTCGAAAGAGTCAATGCTCGAAAAGCGTGGTACTCTTGTCTGTTAATATTTCAGCATAGGCTGACTTACGAGAAACAGCGGTGTTTACCGTGTTCAACGACTGAATTGCACTACGCAAAATAGTTGGTGAAGACGATATCACTAATCAAAGTTGACATCATTAGGTTAGCGCATTTTGGCCGCAGAAATCGATAAGATTGCTGCTTTTTATTGCTTCGTGAAACTCGGCATAAAAACTCTCTCGGCCTCTCCCATTAACAAAACATCAAATTTTAATGTGTACAAAGGCCGTTTGAGCTCGTCTACCAACAAAGGTAACCTACTAGAGTTCAATCTATGCAATGTAAAGTAAATACGAAAAGTCATATTTCAATAGCCTAAAACAAAAATTATGCACTTTTCATGACTTTATAATTGCTGTAAATTAATCCCGCAAAATGTGATTGTTTTACTGTGGAATGTTTAACAACTTTGTGTACCAGTACTAATAAAATGATATAACTTTCATGAATTTTACTTGCGCTAATGATGATCTATTATTTCACAACCCAATATAGTTTAATATATTGCTGTTGGCTTTTTTAAATAGTTTTGTTCTAACGAGAAAATTATTGCCTAGGATAGATTTGCATAAAAGTCCATATTTTCAACAGCAGCTATGTAACTTCCATCATACCTGAAAACCCAAAAACAAACAAGGAAAAAGTCTGGTAATACTACTGAACTCGCTTTAGTTTCCAAAAGGACATAAAATTTAAGGGACACAAATCGCATTGTAACATAACAATCCTTAAAGATTACGTAAAAAAATCACAAAATCACAACAGCAAATTCCGATCTTATTTTGCTTTCCTGCGCCAATGCGAAGCAAAATTTTAGTTACTTACCTCACCTACTCGTAGATTGATCGCGCCAGTAGATAGGTCGCACCCTTGGTTTGAGGCAATTAAAGTGGGTATTTGGGTTTGACTTGCAGATTGGTCGCGCTAAAATCTGGGGAATCAAACTGCCAATGATAAAATCAAAGACCATGAAATATTTATCTTCATTTCAAAAATTTGCTTACAAATATTGAAACATTTTTCTCAGTTGTTCATCAGATATTGTATTGTCATCAATGGTCATGTCATAGTAGTCATTCAGCTCATCATCCCTTATGCCAGTTATAATATGCTCATCTTCATCCTCATTTTTTTGTCATGTACGAACGTGAAGCAATTGTATCGACATCCCCATTCTCTGTCTTCTCTGTGCTTGAGGCAACCAAATCCTCATAAAGCATATTATTTTCAGAATCGGAAAGATCGTTTCATATACGATTTGTGCGCAGGACAGCTTTTTAATGCCTAACGTACGCATTCTGGTACTTGGATCTGGGTTTGCGCGTTAACGCAGTGACAGCTGCTGAAAACTTAATCCCAATTTATAGGTATGTCGAGTAGATAGGTCGCACCCCTATTTTTGGAAGAAAATTTTGATAAAAAAGGTCCGACCAATTTCAGGTATGTACGGTAACTTATTTTTCGAAATCGAACTTTTGGATACCAGACAAAGCCCATACAATTACGTATGCAATCAGAATTGTCAGTTTTCTAAATGGATCTGCCGAACTAGACAAACCGTTTAAACAAAACGCTATCGCTAACGTTCAGGTTATGCAAAATTTATTATCATCGGTTCAGTTCCTGCTCTTGTTCAATTCTTTATAAAAATTGTGATACAGGTTCATTGCGGGTTCACCAGTGTCAAATTTTAGAAGTTCGGGTTTGGTTTGGTTCAGGAAAAATAAGCGGTTGATACCAGTTTTGTGGTTCGGGTTCGTTTCGACGGACTACTCTTAATGGCTAATTTTGGTTCTGATGAGCAAGAACTAAGTTATTTGGAGAATGTATTTTGCTTTGAGTCCGCCTTAAACTTTAGTAGACAAATACCCAAGAGTTGGCATGAACTTTGCACAGGTAGTTTACCCATGAGACTTGTATCGTTTTAGCTATGACACAGGGGCGTAACTAAGTCATTTGCGGTGGGGGGATTATTTTAAAAAAGAAAAGGCTCAACCAAAATCCTTATATTATAATTTACGCATCTTAGCTTTTTCAGTAGAATCCATTTTTTGCCCTAAGTTGCGTTTCATGAAATGGATGAGGCCGCAACTTTTGCTACTAATTTCTTTCGTGGGACTGACCTAAAATAAATTCATCCTACCCGTACCAAGAGCTGGAAGAAAACTTGTACAAAAATCATAAGCCTACCTCTGCCCGCAATGCCACAAAATATTTGACATTTTTTATCTCAAACACGCAAAATCCAGTTGCTTTTCATAGTTGCTTTTCATTGCTTTTTCATAGCTCTTCATTGCTTCATAGCTCACTTCGTCACCGGTAGTTTACAAAGGGTGGCCAGTGCCCCGGTGTCCCCTCTGAATTTCTCTGATTACGTTTTGTTACGACACCATACCCTCGCTATAGAGTTACGTCACCGTGATGGAGATATATAAAGAACTCCTTTCATTAAAACTGCGTTAGAACGCTCAAGAAATTGCTGCGTTTCCAAGTTTTCGTTTCATTCGCAATGGCCAACAAAGGATTTGCGTACGGCCTCAGTGCTCAAGTGGCGAGAAAGGTAAACTTTAATGAGAAACTCTGTAAATTTGTATCATGAGTATGTAATTTTTTGTAAAGCAAGTAAACAGTAGACTGTTAAAAAGCTCTCTTCTAAAATGCTGTTTGAAACTATGCATTGATTATCTTCGGCAGCCTGATATCAACAAATTCAAAGAATCTGAAATGAAATCGTTCCCAGATTGGCATATTTTTAGCTTTGATAATTTGGCATGCACTCGATTTCTACGAGATAGGCTGTATAGAATCGAAGCGAACTTTGGTAGGCCATAGCCGTTTCACCGTTATTTGTAGATTGAAGGAAAAAGAGATCCAGAGAAAGAAGCAGAAGTACAACATTGGATCGAAACGATTGCGGAATGCAAGTTTAACGACAGCGAATCTTTCGAAGGGAATTTAAGAAATGGTGTTTTACTATGCAAGTGCGTAATGCTTTCGCGTAAAGCATCATGTATAGGCGACGTGGTTGAGTGAATTTGGGTGTCATTTTACGGCGGATATAATTGAATGGTCGTACGTTCAAATCCCACGGTGGCTGTGCTGCTGTTCCTTGGCAAATGCACTTTGCAGGCCCCATAGAATGACATTATTTTTGGGCGGGATACTTTTTGAAAACCCTAGCTGCAGAGAATATTTTCAACAACATTGGTGTCAACTCATGCTGAAAACTTTGGAACGTGAATCCTTAGACCCCCAGCTTAAAGAAGATTTTTTTAATGGGTGCACCTTTTTGGAGACCGCTTTTGGATATATTTTCTAATTTCTGTAGGGACCAGTGTTGTCGCAGCTCCCGATGTTACAAACTCGTAAGACGCCGGTCTATCTATTTCGGATGTTGGGAAGACAAGTATATATAACTCCTCTCGTCATTTTACAAATCGGTTTGCCAAACAGCAGCCTTTAATATTTTACTGTATTAGACTTGTCAACAAGATCAAGCCCAAAGCTGTCAAAAAAATTTCTGAAAGCGAGAAACCATTCAATCAGGTATGAAAAATATTTGAGCTTATAATTATTTCTGATGAGAAAATGATCAAGCTACGTCACATTTTTGCGACAGTTTAAGATCTATTGCCAAAGATCATTACGATGAAAAATTAAAAATTAAAAGTTAAGATGACTTTGCTTTCTCTAATGTCATTGCTTTTGTTTCTGTCTTTCAAAAATGATAAAAATGGTAATCAATAAGATTTTAATTATCAAAGATAAAAAAGCCTATAGATACTTGCCTTGCGTTCATTTGAAACTGTCGAAAAATTATGACGTCTTATTTTTTATTTAACGGTTGGAAGTTTTAAGACGTTTTCAATTTTTTGTTGGGGGAAATTCGGTCGAAACAAGCTTCTTTACCTCCACAAAATAAATAAAAACTAAAAGTGTAGCCTGGGGAGGGAAAATGGACATCCTACACTCCAAAAAAACGCCTTCGAAAAGTTTCCAAAATCAAAGGTAATGAATTTTATTTAGAATCATCTAATAAATTTGCCAAATAGCTAGTTTGCAATAAATGGTTAGTGGACTACATTTTCTCCCCTCCCCCACCCCCTTCTCACAAATTTCTTGTGTTGCTACTTCACTGGTGAAAACTTAATTTTTGTTTATTGTTTTCTTTTAAATTTGAAGTTGTTTTTGAAGCGTTTTATGACCTTTTTCGACTAGAAGTCTCCAGTATTGCAAATAGGCTATTTCGTGGAGATTCATTTCAATTTGTAGTTCTATCCATCAATTTAGTAGATCAATGATCTGTTAACACAAGTTTATTCCCCAGTTTCTCGACAGCTGATAAAATATCTTTCCAAAAATGGATTCGCAGTTATAGAAGCATCGCTTCTTCAGTTCAAGCTGTTTCTCAAGGGACCTAAAACTGGCCAACGTCACGACATTATAATAGTTGGCAACACCAATGACCGAATACAATGACGTAATGCATAATTTGAAGCATTCAACTATAAGTTTAAAAACGGAATAAAAACATGTACTATTTCGTTTAATCACAGTATGGTTCAATTTCTTTGTTGAGTTATACCAAAGACTTAAAAAACGGTAGGCTTATTTATAGACCTCCCTGCTTTGCGCTCTGCAATAAGTGTGGAATGGAAAACGAGTAATTTAATTTCATCTTTTTAGATGGAAAATATTAACAATTTTTTGACTTCGATTGAAAAGTACGGAGTTCCAAAAACGGATCTTTTTCAAACTGTGGATTTATACGAAGCGTCTAATATCCCTGCAGTCACCGCTACTTTGTTTGCTCTTGGAAGAATTGTAAGTATCAAACGACCGATTTTAGGGGCGTTGAGAGTGTAGGCCCGATACCTTATTTAGGAGGCTTGTTGAGCACTTTTTGGGTTGTTGTTTTTTTATTTTGAGATAAACTTTTAAAAATTCAACGATTTGTTTCTTGAAAACCTTCTTTGAGATTAAGTTTTAAAATAATCTTTTGTTGATTTCGAGCAAAGCTTTTGTTCAAATCGATATTCTTTTTCTTGCTATTTGAACGAAAAAATCGTTTTTTTGGCAATTAACTCAAAAACTTGATTTATTTACACTATTTTTTTACGCGGTGAACACACCGAAAATTCCTGACCCCCTATAAAATTGTTGGCCCAGGTGCGGAAGTACTCCAGAGAATCCTCTTGCCATTGCTACTGCCACTCAAACAATCAAACGTATTTACTTGTTAAATCGTTTTCCTGAACCTTTATTCGTAAAGAAGCGGCGGCAACATGGCAGAGCTGGTTTGAAGCGCTGGTTATGGCAAAAATTATTGAAAAAGCCTAATACTGTGTTCGAATCTTACAATGGCTATATTGTTGGGCATTTTACAAGGACTTTATTTCAGAAAGCGCCAACTATACAGGTAGTCTAGGCCGAATACGGTAATACTCAGCAAGTTAAGCGCAATCTTGAAGCTTGAAACAATTTATTTTACAGTGTCAAACAAAACCTGAATGGAAGGAAGGTAGTTCCAGTTACAAAAATTGGCCTATATTGGGACCTAAGCAAGCTGAAGAGCACTTGAGAGAATTTGATGAAAAAACCATTCAAGAAGGAAAGAAAGTTATCGGCATTCAGGCTGGCACTAACAAGCTAGCTAGTCAGGCCGGGCAAAGTTTTGGTGGAAGAAGACAAGTCAGCTAAATGTGACATTCAACTCCACTTTTATCTCGTTGTCATTGCTTCTTTTAAAAGCAACATGTGTAAGCATGTTGGGGATCTAAATCTATTTTTTTGTAGAGGTGATTGAAATTGAAATAAAAACTTTTCTTTATCAATTTGTGAACATGCTAAGCGTTAAGCTACACGTCAGTTGTTAGAGTGGTATTTTCTTCAAAGCAAATATCCCCGGTTATCATGTGACA
This sequence comes from Trididemnum clinides, assembly GCA_963675345.1. Lineage (NCBI taxonomy): Eukaryota > Metazoa > Chordata > Ascidiacea > Aplousobranchia > Didemnidae > Trididemnum > Trididemnum clinides. Next base: position 12,562,679 of record OY776293.1, on the reverse strand, counting down.
AAGCCTAACATGACAAGCTGAAGTTAATTGGAGAATACTAGTCGCTAAGCTTGATCTGATACAAATTACATAGATGAGAACATCCCTTGCATTATGAGCTCGCATAGGCTACTTACTACTTCATTTTTACGACTCATGCTTGAATACTAATACGTAAGTGTATAATATAGTGATTAGAGCGTCAGTTTCGTATTCGGTAAACATCGGCTCAATTCGGTGCCGTCACTACATGGGGACGTGCCCCCTTTGACGGTTGCTTGTACTCCCTGTTTTGGGTTACTCTAAATTCTTTGTTTTGTTTGGAGGACCGCGTAACGACAAGACAACAAACAATAGTACCGGTATTAAGGAAGTAAGATTTCTGATGCAAAATAACGTTCAATTCAACCTAATTCTCGTTTGACGCTGTCAATTCTTTGCACAGTTGTGGCGCAATCAACTGCTGTAACAATAATTGTGACGCAGTAAACCGTCTTATTAACAGATACAGCAGATGTTTTCATTTCGCTTATTTATTAAGGGTCAATGTTGCCAGTTTCGCGGTTTTCCCGTGGAATTGGGCTACTTTTGATTAGGTGTTGCGGGAAAAATTTAGCAGTCGCGGTTTTTGGACTATTTTTTGCCATCCCGTTCCGCTATTTTGGGCTAGTTTTTGGAATGACAACAAGTGTAAAAGTACGCGATAACGGTGTGTGACATGGAGGTTGTTGCCGTCGTTGGCGTATTTTTGGATGAAATACAGCTCGAAAATAGGCTCAACTGGCAATAAAACGCAATATTTTTCAAACACCAAGTTGATTTGACACCGGCTGGTGATGACCTTTTTTTTTTGGAGATCATCGTCTAGCCGAAGGAAAAATTACCAAAGCCGTGGGTCAATACGATCACGGCAACAGCAGCGTTGGCCTGTTTTCTTTGGAAATCAAGCTGAAGCACAGGCTGACTTGGCTATGGCCATTGCTTGGAAATCAAACACTGTGCTGATGCCGGGCCTGGACTGTTCTCCCAACGGCCCTGTATGGATTAACTTTGCAAATTTTGAGCTATTTCTCAACTGGCAAGCGTTGGGCTATTCTGGGCTAGTTTTAAGGTACCATTTGGGCTGAAAACTTGAAGAAAATCTGGCAACAATGTTAAGCATGTAAACGGCGCAAAATGAGTTTGAGAGATTGGTTGCAAAGTTTTAATTTGAGTGAAAGTTCTGAAAGTTCGCAAGGTCTCAGCTCGTCTGTTAGATGTAGTGCACCAACAACATCTGCTGCACGTAGGCCTATGAGCAAACGAAAATCTGCTGATGCTAATAATTTGAGAGTTGACGACCCAAAGCAAGTCAGGCTGCGCGCTTATTCTGTAAGCATGTTTGGTGCCAAGAAGAAATGCTTCAATGCTGCATGGTATCAGAAGTGGAATTGGTTGGAACATTTTGTCAAGTTTGAAGCAGCTTTTTGCTTTCGTCGCCGCAATTTTGAATCTAAAGGTGGAGGAGACTTTCGAGGAATGCGTTGTGAATCAACTTTTACAACCGTTGGCCATCGTAATTGGAAGCATGCTACTAAAATGAATAGAGGTTTTTCCAAGCATGCTGCCTCCAAAGAACACTTAGCTTGCAACAGTACCTGGAAAGAAAAAATCAAACTGTCTGGAATGGCTACGGAAATTACCTCATTAGTCAACACAGAAGCAACCGAAAGAAATTGCTACTATTTTTCTACCATAATTGACATAGTTGCTTTTTTTGCTACTCGTCAATTGGCATTCAGACTGCCAATTGACGCGTTTGAAAACTGACGCGTTTGAAAGCAAAGACGGAAGCGAAATGGACTCTTTTTAAGTCTGTTTAATTACATTGTTGAAAAAGACCAGCGTTTACGTGCGATCATGAAAACTATCCCACAAAATGCAACGTATACCAGTCCCGATATGCAAAAGAAATTTATTGCTGCTATGCGCTCAGTAGTAACCGAGGGTATTGAGCAAAAATTTTGAAATTCTTGGTATACAATCAAAGTTGATGGCACCAAGGACCCAATTGGTGTAAAAAACATTTTCATAATTATCGTTTTTTAACGAGCAGTATTTGAGAACATTTAGTTTTATTAAGCACCGATTCGGGTGATGCAAAATCAATTATTGACGTGATTTTGGCGGAACTTACAAAAGCAGGATTGACTTCATCAAAGATACTCAGTACAAGTCTATGATGGCGCATTTGTAATGGCATACACTGTGGAGGAGGAGTTTAACGTTTATGGCAGGAACGAGAAAAACAGAAAGATTCCTTGTGTGCACTGCCTGAACCATAAACTGAACCTTATTGTGTTGCACGCAAAGTCGGTTGAACAAGCCAGCAATGATTTTTTGCACGTTTGTGTTAGTCTTTACAATTTTTTTCGCAAGTCCACAGTTGCACTTCACTATGATGGTGAAAAGTTGAAACGCCTGCTTGAGCAGAGGTGGACTGGTCATCTGGTAACAGAAACAGCTGTTCTCAATTCTTTTCAAGATATAAACTTCGCTTCTCCAAGAGATGGGTACTTCAAGGGGTACATAAAGCAGAAACACGTGTAGAGGCATCAGGACTGCTTTAAGAAGTGTAGGAACAAAGTTTCTTGTTCATTGCGAAGATGCTTTACAAGCTATGCATTGCTATATAATCATTCTTATTGTCGCAGTTTTAAACAATTTGTTGATGATGACAATTAGATTTATAAGCTTGTGCTATGTTTGTCAGTCTTGTTATGCTGCTGGGCCACCATAACGGCGAGTAGACTGCTTGGCTCCCAGATTAAAGTAGAAGCAATTAAATGGCTTGTCTCAGATCTCAGGAGAAGCTCATACCAAAAACCATTTTGATGTTATTACCAGCGTGATGGCTTAAAATATTAAACAAATATGATATTTCGGGACTGAGTGGTTTCAGGACTACCTGCGTCACAGATACCTGAATTTATTTTTCTTAACGAGACTTGAAAAATGGTATTCACAATTTCCCTGCTTGGCGCTCATCACGCAACGGTAGTGTGGTGAACAAGCCCGAAACTTGGATAGGTATTGTTTGGCAAAGGCATTAACGTTATATCTGATGCCTTCGTGTTTACAATAGCAGACAGATGGTGGAACTAAGCAGTCTACCTATTGTGGTGCCCGGTCAAACAAAGGACCAGCAAACAACAGTTCATATAGATGTGCTCAAAACAAAGCATCTAGCTCACATACGAAGAGATCAAAACATCTTTTCGTGCTTAAATTTGATTGGCATTTCGCGTTTCTTTACCAAATATTGTATGATGCAATATTTTGCATGCCAATATCATGAGCAAATTACCTTTTGCGTAATGCGAAAAATTGTTATTTGCAAGAATATTTTTATGATGTTATGTGTAGTGCAATTTCATATCGTGTCCAGGAAGCGAGGATTGTCACAAAAAATTTTAAATTGCTCCTCGCATCACTTTGCCTTTTGGTTGATCGTTACCACAGACAGGCACTCCAAGTGTTTGGTTGTTTTCTATGGTTTTACTATTCTAAAACCGGTGCGATGGTGTAGTGGTTAGAGCGTCCGCTTCGCAGTCGGTAGACCTGGGATTCATTTCCTTTGTCGAGTCATACCAAAAGACTTTAAAAAATGGTATTCACAGCTTCCCTTCTTGGCGCTCAGCACATAGGGATAGTGTGGAGAACAAGCCGGCAAGCTTGCTTATTGTGTCCTTGGGCAAGGCACTTAACGGGATGCTTCCGTCTTTATGTGGCAGACAGATGGTGGGGCCGAGCAGTCTACCCGTCGTGGTGGCCCAGTCTGACGAAAGACATGCAAACCGAGCACGAGCTCATACGCGTGAATGACTGTTCTAAAATCATAGGTGATGTCACTGTTTCAAGAACAGCCTCAGGTCATCAGTTTGCTATGTTAATGTGAAAGGCAGTGAATGAATGTGCGTCGGCAGTATGGATTACCCGTTGGTGCTGTTTGGAAACCGATTAATTAAACATTAATTTACTGGTTCATATCCTAACAAGGTCTTTGTGTTACTGTGGTCTTAATGAAGAGAGTAAACGTGTATTACCTAGTGAGGCCAAGCAGTCCTACCAAAAGACTGCAAAATAGAACCACAAAGGGTATTCCGTTTTGAAACGGCTTCTTTATAGTGCATGTTATAGGTTTTAAGTTTGTTTGCTCCAGCCAGCAATATTCTTCAAGCTGAGAATACTGACTTATCAACTCGGATGACACTTGTTTCCGCGTGAGTTGAAAGCGTTCACAATCTTTGGACAGAAGAAAAATTTTGTGATATATGGGATAAGGTCGTTACTCAAATTGATGCTCATTGAAGACGAACACGACGTGATAATACTTTTGCTACAATACTATGTAGTCGAAGAAACAACCGGAAATAATGAAATAAATAAAGACGAAATACGGAAAGTATTTTATAGCACATTGGATCAAGTCATCAATGACATAGACGTGCGTTTTAGCCATCAAAATACAAAACTATATGCTACTGTCTGTGCTCTTCAACCTGAAAACAGCAACTTCTTGCATGTAAAAATGGTCCAGGCTCTTTTGGATTTGGTAGACCGCACAAGTGTGGAAGCAGAATTTGATGTTGCTTAAACGTAGGTGCAAAATTCAACGGTGATGAGAAGACAAAGCTGACAACAACCAAACTCCTTTTTGAACATTATGAAGTACTTAAAGCGATGCCTACTGTACATCTTGCACTAAAACTAGGAGTCACTTTCAGGGCCTCTATCCCAAACTGTGAGAACTGTTTTTCTGTTCTGAAAATTGTCGTGCGAGATTGCAGGCATGATACCCGTGCTTCACCGGTGTAGAATTGTGAAGCTGCTCACCAAGCATGTCGTAGGAGGCGACTCTTGGGTACCCACCAATGACAGTCCGCCTTGTTGGTGGTGGGGCTACCAGTCAGTAATTTGCATTCATGACTGGTTTAAAATGGGCTGCCACTTTTCCCCTAGCCTAATTAAATTAGGTTGACGGTGTGAACCTGGATTGCTGTCGGTGCCGTACCTCCATCCCAAGGAAGAGGAGGAGTAAACCAACCAACGAATCAAAGATCGCAGGCAATCAATAAAGCACACTCGCAAAGCCCATATTGCCCAACTTGCGTTTGAAAGCGACTTAACAAAAAAACTAAAAACTGATTAGAAAGAAAACGTCTTTCGACAGTTCAGTACCTCAAATCGTAGGCTACAGTTATTTTGGTTGAACCCAGTTGATTTACTTTATTTTAAACTTTTCGGTGTTCTTTGTTTCACTGTATTAGTTCCGCACTTCTGTGTTTTTTCTTGAAAAATTTATTAGTTTAGTATTCGACAATGCTCTTCTTTAGTTATTTAATTGTGATTCATTGGCTACCAACAGTACAACAATATGTATCTTGATGCGTCATGTACTTGACTAACGTTACTTATATTAGCAGTACAGACAAATCCGGTTAATTGCATAGTCAATTTGTCAAGCGATTAAGATCAATCTGCTTAAGATTAAGATCAATAAATCAATTTGCTTCTTTCATGCGATTAAGTGGATTATGCGTTTATCCAAAATTAGTATATAAACACACAAATAAAACATTGCAAAAGACAAACTATTATTTGATCATAAACAACATTGTTCCAATCATGTAAAATACAGCGCAATAATAGTTGGTTTAATGTTGTTTTGCATGCTCTCTTGTAATTGCTTTTTATACAAAAAAACGTGTCCATGTCTGGGCCTTCACTCTGCAAACGTCGCCGAATTGTATCCAGAGCGTTTAACACTATTTTGTGGCGGGATAGTGAGAACTGAATTAGCAGCGCTTTCTTCCTCGAGGTCATTGTTTCCAAATTGCATTTTTTCACTTACATCAAAGACAGACAATTGTGAAGTACACGTGCGAATTTGTGCTCGCATACTGTAAAAAAATCTGCTGCAAGATCAAAGAATTCTGGAATGCTGCAAGATCAAATTTTGCAAACATTAAAGATGTCGCTTGAAGTTGATCAAGAAATCTTGCAGCATTTTTTACAGTGCACTGCGTGCTCCCACTGCGCTTGTAATTGGCGTCTGTCTTTCAGCAATGCCAAAACGTTGCCGAAGACGAATTGTTTTGCTTAATTTTGCGACTAACACTTTGGTCAATCGAATAAACAGCTTTTATTTCTATGCAATTAAACGGATTATGCAATAAGCCGATATGCGATTAACCGGACTATTTTCTTTGAAAAAGTCAGGCTATGGTTTGGGTTTCTAATTCTTATGCAATAAAATATATTACGCGATTATCCGACATGCAATTAACTGGATTCGTCTGTATATTGAACTTTTTGTACCGGTAGTTGGGTGGTTTAAGTTTCAAGCACCATTTCACATCCTGAGTTTACACCATTGAGCCCATCAAGTATGGCAAAATCTCAAGTTACATTATATTATGAATTTATCTCATCATCAATACACGATCAGTCATATCTATTTTAAGATCATAAAGGTTCGCATCGCATGCAATTCAAAACATTCTATACCTAATAACCGTCTTTTTTTTAAACAAAAATACAAAATTTTCAAAATTGCACAAAATTTGCAGCCGTACAAAATCAGTTTTAAAATGCAAAATTTAATCGATTTTGGTGCCCTCTCACTTTCGCCTTGTGCTCCACCACTTCGTCTGCTCTGGCGACGGCACTGGTTCAATGCCAATGTCGAGTCATACTGAAAACTAAAAATGCATTACTCACAGTTTTCCTGCTTGATGTTTAGCACGAAAGAGATAGTTGGGAGATAAGTTCGCATGTTACAGCTTATCCTTCAATCGTTGGTTAAGATATTTATCGGAATATGTCCATTTTTATGTGGCATACTGATGGTAAAGTCGGCCAGTTTTCCAGTCCAGCGCGGTGGCCCAATCTAACTAAAGTCTAGCAAGAAAAGAATGAGCTGACATTTAAACACCAAAAGAAAATCAAACAATGACAGCGACGCCGAATCAATTTGAAGGGCCAAAGCTCTAGAAAGCTGTTTATCTTCGGTCGATTCGTTCTGCGTTTAGGCGAGAGCATTTGGGTTCTGCGGCCAAGTTGAGATTGAAATATTAAGTTTGTTTAATTCTGTTGTTGTAGCTATGATGACAAAGACTAGAACACTTGAAAAACTGAAAAGATTGTTACTGGTTGGGCAGCGGTTTTCAAACATTTTGTCATGTGATGCATTTGAAAAAATTTCTAGATTAATGAGGCACCAGACCACATCCTTATTCTATTCGCCATACTGCCAGATAAATGTGACTCAAAAGCTAAACAACTTCCACAATACTAGGAAGATTCCGCTCTAGGTCTGTCGTCTTTAATTGTAATTATCGTAACTTATCTTTCTTGTTTTCATTCATTTTGCTACTCCCTGCCTCAATCTTTATGTCAAAAGGGTGCAAATTGATTTTTACGTAGCAAGTTGACTATCACAACAATGTGTTGACAACACTTTTGTTAAAAAACAATTGATAATGAGCGTTAGAAGAAAATAAATAGAAAATCTACGTGCTGAACGCTTTTGATGAGAGCAAAACGAGAATTATTGACACAAAACTACATTATTATGCGACGCCCTGGGAAGATTAAAACGACGCACAGTTTGCGAATCACTGCAGTAGGCTTTGACTAGCGACATCACTTGATGGCCAATGGCACATCCAGAAAAAGATAATCACAAAATAATCTTCGTGATTCAATGTAACGTTTTGAAAAAAATTAACAAAAAAGTTAAGCATTACCCCGAATCTGAATAACCAAGGAGCGTTCTGTTCCTACATTTTTGGCGGCGTTATGACAGGGCCGTTGAGAGAAATTTCGGGCACGGGAACAAGAAATGCGAACGGGCCTCCAAGCAAAAAAGATAATTTTCAATTAACAAACAGCACAGAAACAAAATAGGCTAGTGGAAGCTTAGTTTACGCTAATTATTATACCACTTGAGCAGTGCGTTAATAAATAGCCTGTTAGCCGCTCTGAAAGAACTTGCAACTCATTAGGAACAAAAGTTACCGGTACGTACATCAAAGACTGCAAAATTTTTCACAAGAATATGTAAGAAAAGAAAAACGAACAACGCAAAGAATACGGTCAGTGTTGTTTAAACTTCAGACAATAAAATTCCGTAAGCAATCGAAAAACATCTAGATTGCAGAGTAAGAGGATGTTCAAATTTCATATGACGATTTTCTTCAGTAAATTTACCCTCCATAAGGGTTTTTTAACGTTATAAGCCATTCTTTTGCCAATAATTTAACGCCTGCCTACCCCCTCGCCAAGAAGCGTCATATGATATTATTTGAACAGCCCCTAACTGTAGCGAATCCGAATCGAGATCTGCCGTATACTGTCATACTCTACATGATTGAACTGAAAAAAACGTGGGAAGGTTTACTAACATAGTGCAGCTTTACGAGCTTCAAGCCTAGCAAAATGATCAAGAATACAATCAAAACTCAACTTTCCTGCTTCGAGGGCTTCTGCTGCTAGTACTCCCGAACTTGAAAGGCGATCCTGATACATTGAAGATCTCAATACGCTTTTACTTTTGCAAGAGTACTGAAAGATTGTTCAGCGGATGCCACGGACACTGGAATGGTGCAAAAAAATGAGTAACATCACACACACGTTAGAAAATATCGTTTCGAGATGTATTTCGTGCAACTTTATCAACTGATCGAAAGGACCCAAAGTGCTCGATGTGATATTGGCAAAGTGAATCTTCTTCAAATCTTTAATCTCATCAACAATATCTTCATATATGTCATTGCTATATTTTTCGAAGAGCGCTCTGGCCTGCCTTTCAATTGTTGTATCTTCAGTTGTTGAATACTTCCATAACACACAAAGCGAATTTTTCAGTATTTTCCGCTGCTTTAAATCTTTTGCATGTGTCTGCTGTCATACAGTCAATCAAAACGTAAAAACCTAGCGTTTTGAGGACCATGTGCTGGCGATTGTGTGAAGGCAGAAGATCTCTCAGCCACCTTGCGTCTTACGTCTTGTTGTATGTCACTCTTAAACGTTGCATTAATGCCAACATTTTCGGCGACAGCTTTGCACTGAGCACAAATAGCATCCCAGGTCTTCCTTACATGCTCCAGGTCTTCAAGTAGGCTCTTCAAGTTAGCGATTTCATCATCCAATGTTACATCTCTTGCTTGACTTAAATCAATTGCAGAGAGAACTTTAAACCATGCAAAAGGCAAGACAATGCATTTAAACGACCTACAGCATTTTAAAAGGCCAATTGCATCAGATCTCGATTTCGCAGTCCGAACGAGATCAGGTACCGTTTTTACAGTTTCAGCAATTTTTGAAATGCTCAAAGCAAACGGTTGTACGCTGTCGATTCTAGCTGACCAGCGCGTGTCAGACAGCTTGTGAAGACTGCACCCCAGATAGCGTAACAAAATTTCCCATCTCTCTGGACTGCTGCAGAAAAACTTGTACAACTTTTCAATTGATCCAAAAAAAGTAATAATTTCTGGACAGGATTCAGCAGCCTGGGCACCACACAAGTTTAGAGTATGACAACCACACGAAGAAAAAACAGCCAAGGTATTTTATCGCTTAATAACCGATTGATCGTCTTTATATTCCCATTCATATTATACTGCTGTTATTGTATCCCTGATCTCAGCAATCAGCAATAGGTATACGGCTTTCATTCGACGCTGTGCAGATCAAATTGGCAATGTCCTGACCAGTTTTTTTGTTGCAATTCAAAAAACTTAGCAACCTTTCTTTCAATTTCAAACGATTTGTAATTTTTCTGCTGCAGCAAGTGCAAATAGAGTAGTAAAAAAACAATGTGCTCGTGATGCGAAGAATCTGGTGTTGCTTCGACAATTACGGAGTAGTACTTCGCATGTTGTCTTTGCAATAGAAGCTGACTTACCAATTTATTAGCACAGCAGGCGATAAGATCATTTTGAGTTGCTGGTGACCAGTAGTGCACTTGCAACTGAGATTTGAACATCTGTGATCTTTTAACTTTTTGGAGGTGACTTTCCAAAATGGGATCGTAATGACTGATTAATTTTTAAATGCCCAAAAATTGCCGTTGTTTATATCACCAATGCGGTTGCTGGTTCCACGAAAAGCTGGGCCTTGCTCACCCAAGAACAGTACGACATCAATAACTCGGTGCAATATTTGCTGCCAGACTTGTACCTCGTTTTGTATACCTTGCATCATCAGCTCGTTTATCGGTGATTGACAAACAAAACGGTGTTATCGCACCAATGCCCATTTTTTAACTCACCGATAATCGAACTGCAGCCCTGAGAACAGGAGTCTTATTGCACGTATTGTTTTGTCGCGCTTCACTTTGTTACAATTATCTATTTCTACACTCTGACCTAAGCACATAAAACGCGTGGCTTCAGGCTCTTACTAATTATGTACATAAAGAAAAAGAAGTGACTTCAAATTCTATTTTTGGTTTTTGAATTTTGCTGGTTATATCGTTGAGGATAAAAGTCTAGTCAATTTTCTCGCGCTGGCCTATTCGAAGTTTTTTATTGTTATTCTGTCAATATACCCATTGATTTTACTGTTTGATTTTAAACTGGTGGTTGCATAGATAACAGTGGGAGGAAGGCAGTCCCGTAGCACTCCAACTTCGGCCCCCCCCCAAAGTAAGCGCAAGAGCCCCTGCGCACAGATCATATCACTTTAGAGGTGTAAAATTGAAAAGCCGCATTAAGAAAATACACCACAATTTGTACATAAGTAAACAGGCTAATGTCAGAATAAAGCATGCCGATACCGAAGGTGCAAGTCATAAAAAATTCGGCACCGATGCCAGAGTTCAGTAGGACATTTATGCAGACACTGCGAAACGAAAGCAATGACACTGAAAAACATGAAAAAGTTATAAAAACACAGTATCATTTAAATAGTCTGGAGCGAACCTTTTTGTTCGCAAATGCTGTTATGACATTGTCATAATCAAGAGATCGGGCGCAGTCATTTTCGATTGACAACATGGCTAATGAAGATAGTCTACTGTCTGTCATAGACGTTCTATTAAAAGTTTTGATCAGTTTCAATTTGCTGAAGCTTCTTTCAGCGCTGGCAACAGTCACGGGGCAAGTTAGTAAGATTCGAAGTGCGATGTACACATTCGGATACAATTCAAATAAATGAGTCTTTAGAAGATAGTTCAGAAAGTCTTGAGCCGTATTGAGATGGCGTTTTTTTTGTAAAATTAAAACAAACCGCTGTAGCTCAGCGCTCATTTCATCAGAATCAATGTCACCGAACTTTTTATGGAACTCTTTACAGCAAGTAAGAAGAGCATTTTCTTGTTGCACAAGCAAAAGTTTGTCTCGTGTGTACAAAAACGAAAAGGCAGAAGAAACCTCACGTAACAAATTAAAGCGCTCCTTTATTGACATAATAGCCTGGTCTACTAATGGATAGAAAAAGTTGCTTTTAAATTTCAGTTCAGGAGTAGCTCGTTGTTCCTCTTCACCTTGGTAATCAAACAATCTTCTTTTCTTTCCACTTCTTGACGGAGGAAAAGAAGGATCAATATCCAATTCCTGTGCTATTTCAACAGCAGATGTTGCGGCACTGTCATAACCCGTTGTGCGATAGTTTTGCAAAAACTTTTCAGTTGCCTGGATTTCCGTTTCCATTGTATGAAGGGAGACTCCATACGATTGAAGAATCTTGCTTGCTTTATTGACTTGGAATAGGATATCATACCAAATAAACACCGACAAAAGAAAACTCCATTTTGATAAATGAGCTATCAACGATTTTGTTTCTGAGGCAGCTCTTCCATCTTTTCTTTCTATGGAAATGGCTTCCAAGTCTTTCAGTGCCAGCAACACCTCTTTTAAATTGTATCGAAGAGGTTTGATGCATTTAATTCTGCTTTCCCAACGAGTATCAGATTGTGACTTTATGGACAGCTCCACATGTTTCTTCAAAATTTCCCAACGCTGAGCAGAGGAAGAAAACAGCACATACAACCTTGTAAGTACTCCAAAAAATGTCAATGCTTCCGTCGATGAATTAGCACTGTCAACAACAACTAAGTTAAGGGTATGGTTTGCACAGGGCACGTAAACAGCTTTGGGATTGATGTCTAGCATTCTTGCTTGGACCCCAGAATGTTTTCCTTTCATGTTAGCACCATTATCATATGACTGACCTCGACAATCAGACAATTCGAGTTGCAGTTCGGTCGCTTTTTCTAAGAAAGCGTCCAACAAGCCTTTCCCAGTACTGTCACTTATTCTCAAGTAGCCAAAAAATGTTTCTTTAACAACAGCAGCTTCTTCATTACATAGTACATAACGGAGAATGACAGACATTTGTTCATGATGTGACATATCTGGAGTGCAGTCCAAAATTATAGAAAAATATTTTGCCAATTTCAATTGCTGTAAATTTTCTTTTTCAACTTCTGTCGCTAGCAATTCAATTAGTTCATTTTGTATGGTAGGACTCAAATAGTGATCTTTAGTGTTTTTATTCTTGATTCTGTCTTGAAGCTCTTTTAGGATCGGATCTCTTCTTGCCAAAAGCTCAAATATACCCAGAAAATTTCCATTGTGAGGAGATCCTAAGACTTCTTCAGATCCTCTAAAAGCAAGATTCCTTTCCGATAGAAACAAGGCAATGTCGATAAGTCTCTCTAAAACATTTCTCCAAAAACGTCTTTCATTGAAAAAAATATTCATCTCGCGTTTGTCGATAGTGGATGAATTTCTTATCCCTTCAGCTAGCAACATCCATTGACTGCAGCATTCTTGGTGGGAAATGCCGTTTTCATGGTCTTTCAGTTTTTTCGAAAAACCCTCCCATGTATTTATACCACTACAAAAGGGGCTTAGTGTTTTTCCAAATAGCTTACAACAAAAGCAAAAAACTTGATCTGATTCCCCACAATAAACTAGCCACGACCGTGAAACACTTTCACCATTAGGTAACACACGTTTATAATGGTTGGAGGAAAAACGTCGCCTTGGAGTTGTGTTATTATATGGAAAATTCATTATTAGTTGATGTGGTCCACGCTTTACTATATCACATCGTTGAGCATCAGAAATACTTTTAGGCCATTTACATGGGTCATCAGGGATAGGAGTAAATTGAGATTCAGTTATTTTTGATATTGAAGGTTGCGTATTGGCAGGTAAATCACAACTTACATTTTCTGGAAATTCACAATCACTTTGATGCTGATCGTCATAGTCTTCTTTTTCTTGTACACTATAGTTTTCTTCATCCCTCTCGGTACAAGTGCCAGGTCTACTCTGCTCAGTAATCTTGAAAAAATCTGTCATCTTGGGCAATTTCGCTACAGCATCTCGAGCAGTGGCTGCTTCTTTTCTCTTTTGAGCACCACTTTTTAACGTTTCATTCTATACAATGTCAATAAAATACTTTATCTGCACTCTGCAGTGTATATATATTGTCCCGGTATTTATAGCCAAACAGAATTCCAGACCATTCTATGATTGTTGCGTAACAACGGCATTGTTACGTCAATCGAATATTCAAGATTCTACCAGAAAATCAATCGAAATATTCTAGATTCTGCGAGATAAAATGACGTTGCATTCACTTATGATGTCACAAGCCAATTTCTTCCTACAGTTTAAATCAGTTGTAAACAAGTCTGCTGAACTGAAAATAGTCACGTAGCCAAAAGGCAATTTCAGACTAACTTGGGCCCCCAAAGTTGACCTGGGCCCCCCCCAATTGGGGGGTTTGGGGGGCGGCTGCTACGTTTCTGGAGGAAGGTCCTGGCCGTCCGCCAGTGACACCTATAATAGAAGATTCATCCCCTTCGAGTGGTGAATCCTTACCAAACGGTGTTCCAAAGAACGCCATTCCAAATAGCACTGTTTACGGTTTTTGCTGTTTTGGTGCTCGGAAACTTTTTCGTGTAACTTTTGATCCTTCTTCTCAGTAGAACAGGGGTTCCCAACCAGGGGTGTGAGGCAGCATCTTAGGGGGTGCGAGATGATCATTCAGATAAAGTAAGGATAAAGTAAAGACAAGTGCAATACACCTTGATCATTTGTTTGGTTTATTCCCCAAAACAGCTTTTTGGCCAAAGTCGGGACGCTCAGCTATAGATCGCGCCCTGACGGTGGAGTGGATCTCCAAAAAAAGAAAAGAAAAGGTCACCACCTTCTTTTTGTCGTTGGCAGCGAAAGCAGCCGACAACGACAAGAAAATGGTGGTGACCTTTTTTTTTTTTTGGAGATCCACCCCACCGACAGGGCGCGATCTAACACTGAGCGTCCCGACTTTAGCCAAAAAGCTGTGCACAGCCTTCAATTCAACCCGAAACGATACTGATCTCCAAAAAAAAAGGTCAACACACGCAATTTCAGCCTAGCCTTTAAAATTGCCCCAGCCCGGGACATGTTAAAATACTTTAGGGGTGCGAGAACATATTGAGATATTTTAAGGGTGTGGGCCTTTATAAAGGTTGGGAACCACTGCAGTAGAATCAGGGATATCTAAAACAACCAAAGTTGTTCTAGATATCCCTGAGTAGAATATTCACTTGGTGTCGCAAAAGAGGAGCGGTTTGAAGACATGCAAAATGAGCGATAAGGAAAGCAAAACAAAGCTTGTTTTGTTCTGCTCCACACTAACCAATCGCGTGGAACAAATTCTTCGTTGGGCAATTTCATTTTGAGCACGCTAAAAGGAAATGAACGTTCTGTGTTATCATCTGGAAACTGCAGGGGGAATCTTTCATCACCTCGTCAAACAGTTTCATTGATTTGAACAGCTGAAGAATATTCATTTTCTACTATACCAATATTGAAATCGTACAATTTTTTACCCAGTTGCGGAGAGGACAATCGCTCTGTAGTTGCAGTTGTTGAACATGGAACCGTTTCATTGTCTACTGAGAGGTAGTTGCTAGGTTGTTCAGGGTCCACTATTTCGTTTTCTGAAACACTACTTCGAACATTCTCGCTGGTCGTGGTGTTGATTACAGTAAAACTTCAATCAAGTTCACGCTCTTCATCTTCCACGTTAACTTCTGGAAATTCACTGGAGCAGACAACCGAACCCGCTTGAGCAATATTTTGCGAAGTCGAACCGGTAGCTCCAACAAAAACAAAAATGCTGTCAAGTTTTCTCTGCCCGTTCAACAAACTTGCTTCTCTTGTTGCTCTTTCTTTTCTCTTTGTAGCACCAGACTTATGGTGGTACTTGTCCGTAAATATCATCATTTCTTAGCTTTATAAACTCTAATTTGTTCAGAACTTTGATTGATCAATATGCAGTTATATAGAAATAAGAGTACACTCTCTGACTAATTTGCATAACAATTATTACACAATATATTATTTATATTTTGATTCTTTCCATCTCAACGTCTGCATTTTTTGATTTTTAGTAGCGGTAGCATAATAATCCTTTAACATTATATGAATTTTTTTTCATTATCACTATCGTTTGAAACCTTGGGTAAAATTATTGAAAGCTTTGCAGCGCGGGCTGCACTAAACGTTTTTGAAATTTGCAGCACTTCAAAATAAAAAGTATTCCATGAGTCAATGACCCCTCCAACCCTCCTGATGACTTTTTTTAAGTCTGAGTCTACACAACTATGGGTAAGACTAATTTACATAGCGTTGGAATGTAGAAATTGTTGGAACAAATAGTATTCTGACAATTTCTACATTACGATGCTCAATCTCGAGACTCCATTGCTCCAAAATTGGTACGACCCTCTATGATTGAGCAAGGTTCAGTCCAGGGAATACCTTAAAACACTTAGTTTCATTCCTACCCCTACATTTAATAATTTTTTACTCCGACGATTAAGACATTCCGATGCTCCGTAAATTAGTGATACTCACAACTATTTGATTTCTTTTCTTTTAAAATACTTAGCTGAAATACATGGCCAAGCATAACATTACTTTTACAGGCTATTGACGGGTTATTGGGGTTAATTAGGAACAAAATTACGTTTATACGCTAGGCTAACTATAGCTATCCATAGACAGGCCTGATCTTATAGTTATCCTTTCACTTTAATTAAAATCTTTTCTCCTGTCCTGACCTGTCGCTCACTAACTACCGATTAATATTCTTTTAACGTGTTTTTTCGGTAGTAAATTTCTGTTCTACTCTACCACGGCATTATGAACCGCGATATTAAATCTGTGATTTTAAATCTCAAATCCGCGATTTTTAATCTCAATGCAACAGTACACCAACCATCTCAAAAGCGTTCCGCTGTTTAATCAACCGAGGAAGAAATTGCATTGTTACGTCACTACGCACTAGTGATTGCAAAGTGTTAAACAAGGTTCCTGCAAATCCTACCGACTTCCGTACAGACAATAGGCATTGAATATCCAAACAGTCAAAAAGCAAATCAAATAGCATAACTAGTTACTTTGCAACGCCTATAATTCACCTTCGCCTGGTTTGTTTCGTGTCAATAAAACCTGCAAGACTACCGGTATGCGGTGACTAAGAATGCAGTTGAGGGGGCGCCGTATATAACCTTTCAACAGCTTGAAGCAATCAAAGTTAGGTTAGTTTAATTGTGACTGTCGTTTATTTGTCAGATTAAAAAATACCCGTTGCCTGGATAGTCTTTTCAGTTATTTAGTCACTAGTCAGGGATCCACTTCTTCAACGCTTGTTCAGTTTGGAATTCATCACGACCGGTTTACAAATGAGTATAAATAGGCCTACGCAACTTTTAACATCTAAAATTACATAACATAATAAGTTTATCTTTTCGTTCCCCCCCCCCCCCCCTGGTATTTGGCGCCACATCAGACCCATGTCAGGGATGAGAGCCCGCACGTGACAAGTAAAACCAATCCGCGTTAATTATTTTTATATTTTTTGCGCACTTGACTACAGCTCGGGCCCTCTGAAAGAGCTCGGGCCTGGGTACTCTGTACCCCTTCCCCCCTCAATTGATCTGCTTTGTGAGTGGTTTGCTAACTAACGTTTTTACTTATCAGCGAAATTGAATTAAGCCGGTTAGTTCAATTTTTTTTAATCTCAAACTGAGTTTCGAAAAAAGCTTGTTATAGGGGATAATTGATTTTATTGTGAGTTTCCATATTGACATCAGTGAAAACGATTTGTAGAAGTGATGGGCTACACAGCTTTTATCCATTTCCCTCCTTTTAACCGTGATATATTATAGTATAAATTCCAGCCAAGTATAAATTATCACTTGGTGGCAGTAAAAACATCGTCATAGAAACTTTCTAAGCTTGGTATAATTTTGAAATCTGTTTTTCTTCAGCCTAAGTATATTTGGTTTCTCAATTTTTAAATTAGCGTTGAATAGCCTGCATTGCTTTTAAGTGGAATTTTTCTATTAGTTTTTCATAGGTGAATAACTGTAAATTTTAGCATATGACTTAAGGATACAGGTGTAGTTATGTAAAATTGTTAAGAAAAACTGGCTTACTTGCTACGGTCATACCAGTACAATAAGCATGACTGAAAGTCAAGCTAAAACTAAAAGGTAAGTGTAAAAAAAATGGTTGGGCTAAAAATGCATGAGCTTAAGAATGGAATATTAAACATATTGTTGTTGTCAATCTTGGGAATTTATCCCAAGATCTTGGAAATTTTGAAGGCCGCTGGTGACTTTGTTTTTGTAAAAGTTCTGTGGGATAAATCTTGGGAATTTTTGGTGAAAAATGAAGGCCTTAAATAATTAATTTATGTAAATTGGAAAGTCAAATTCTGGATATTTCTGTGCGTTGGAAAAAGGTGATCACATTTTTTGGAAATCAACTCCACATCAAGAAGAATTTTGTAGTGGTTGAAAAAATTTTAGTTATGATGAACCTCAAAGACACAAAGTGACAAAACGTTTCAGAAACTTGGGATTTTTTATGGAAAAATAGTCTTTTTTCAGACTTTTTTACCCAGTCTTGGGATTTTTCCACATTACCAATTGGAAACTATGAACATTATATAAAACTGTGAGATTGCTTACAGATAACATGAATAAGTGCAATAACATTTACACGTAGATCATTCTAAGTCTACTGTAGTTCATGCAATTTTTTTCGGATTTTAAGGTAATCTTATTTGATTTATTCTACTTTAGGACTGGTTCTGTGGTGGGCAGTCTTGCATCTGTTGAAAGCAAAGGTAAACCTAGAAGTTATCCACTGTGGCCGGAATTCAATGAAAACGACATTAATGCTGAGAAATGGGTATAGTAGAGTAATTTTTAGGAATTATATTTTATCTTGTGTATATCTTACTCTAATTATGCTTGTCTAGAATCCTGAAATGGTTAGCAAATGAGGTATGTTTGAAAAGTGACCGGACTGTGCAAATTATTTTATTTCAAATGCCACATAAAAATTACAACTTATCCCTTTCAATGTAATTTCCTTGAGCTTGGATGCACTTTTTCATTTTCTGCTGCCACGCTTCCATGCACTCCTGGAAAGATTCTTCCAGGATTGCTCGGAGTTCCTTCATCACTGTTATTGTAATCGCTGTCGAGTCTTGAAAACGAGTTCCTTTAATGACTCTTTTGACCTTGGGGAACAGGAAAAAATCACAGGGAGCCAGATCTGGTGATTAGAGTAATTGCTCCAACATGGCGATATTGTTTTTTGTATGAAATTCCTGGATGCTCAAGGTGTTCTGAGCTGGAGTATTGTTATGATAAAGCAGCCATGACTTCATCTCCCACAATGAACGTGTCAAATGTGGCAAAATGTCTTTGTAACCATTCATATTAATGGTTGGCCCCGTGGCAAGAATTTCATATCAACAATTCCATGAACATCAAAGAAAACGATCAGCATCACTTTGACTTTCGACTTGATCAGCCTTGCTTTCTTGGGGCTTGGTGACTATGCACTCTTCCATTCAAGGCTCTGCCATTTGGTGAGTGGATTGTACTTGAAGATTCACAACTCGTCACTGGTAACAACTCTAATTAGCATATCTGCTTCAGTTTCAAGTTCTTTCAAAATGTCTTGACACTCTTGCAGTTGACATTCCTTTTGCTCATCATTCAGCAACCTTGGTACCATTTTTGCACAAATCATTTTCATCTCGAGATCTTCGATGATGATTGTCCACACCCTCTCACCGTAAATGCTCAACTCATCTGCCATCATTCTAACTGTATGCATTGGTCACTGTGCACTTTTTCTTTTACATGCTCAACAGTTTTCTTTATTCTGCTTGTTGTTGACCTTCCCCTCCTGGGGTCATCTTCCACATCCTCTCTTCTCCCGTGTCACTCAAAGATCTGAGTTCTTGACATTATTGGATCTCTGCAGACTTCTCGGAGCAACTTGAATGTTTCAGTTGGAATTTTTTCAAGCTAAACAAGAAACTTTAAGTTGATTCATTGTTTGATGCTCATTGTTTACCAAAGAATAAACAGCAAAAAATCTTAATTTGTTAAATTATCCCCAAATGAGCTACAGTAAAGTAACTTTAAAGAAAAGCCTGTGAAAAAGCGTATGAGTGTCACAGAATGCTGAAACTGCATTTTTCAAACACACAACAATGTGCAATCTTAAAAACAAAACTTTTATCATTGTAGTAAACGTTGCTCGTGCAGAGCATACGGTCCCAATACTTTTCATACATTGCCTCATGTGCTGGTTGATATCTTTTTAAAGATCTATTTACTTTTTGTGAGAAAGTTTCACTCTTCACAGTATTTTTCTATTTGTTTTTGTTTTGAGAGTGTTAAATTTTGAGTTATATAGTTTTATTGTCTGGTTGCGAAAAACCTTTGTTGGTGAAACTGGAACAACTTTGTGTTCAGACTGGCTTAAGTGTTTCCAATACTGCTACAAGGTCCGTTTTGACCACAAGCAGTTTATCCAAAATGAAAAAATCGCTATAACATGCCTTTCTTAAAGACATGGTAGCATGTCCGTCACAAAGTTCAAACGCTTGATCATTGACAGCACAAATGGCACTCCAAGTTACTAAACTCTGTGGCTTACTTGCCAGCATATATTGATTTGGTTACATTTTTTCATGGTTTTTCTAAATAACGTCTAAATTTGTTAGTATTAGTAAATGCCTAAAAAATGTTGGATTGTTTTATATTTGTAGTATACATTCAATTAGAATTAGTGTAATAATTTTCTTTGATTTTTTTGCTGTGATTCCAGGTAAGATGATAAATAAGATTTATCAAATTGCTGATTATAATAAGTCTTAAGCTTTCTGTTTCTTTTATTTATCAATTTAGTTTTATTGCAATTCTACGTTTTTTAGGAAGGAAATCCAAAAAGCAAAGAAAAAGGAAAGAGTCCTAATTTACAATTTTATGATGACCAAGAGGGAAAAATAGACCTTCCTTCTTCCATTAAAGTAGATCATTGGAAACGACCTCAGGTTTGTAAGACTCCTTAAAATCTCCTTTTTATTTTTCTTGGAAACAGCAAAGCTAAGATTTTTTTATTCATATGTTATGGCAAGAGCTCTTTCTTCTCAGCTATCTATTTAATCATCGATCTTATTAGTGTAGCTTATCATGTGACTGAAATATTTTTAATAAACAATTGCATGGGATAATTTTTCATGCTCTGGTCTCAAAAAATAATGTTTTCTGTTTTGATATTAAGGCAATTGGAATTAGATGCAGTTGCTTCACAAATTAATTTCTAATACGTAGAATGTGAAGCAGGGCTTTACAAGACGTGGATTTTCTCTTTCTATGGTTTTAAGTTTGAGTAAAAGCAATCTTTTTGATAAATTTTATCAAAATATCAATTCTTGGTCATGAAGTATTAGTTGGTGAATAGCATTTAGTGGTGTTATAATGTGATGTAGGACTTCATTGCTTCCAAGATTCCAGTTGTGGTTGATAATGAAAACTTCATTGATTTGATGCATCCCAATGAACATCTGTGTCACAGCCAGGTGAAGTACTTTATAACTTGAATATGCAATGATGTTTTTTTTCATTATCTTGTTGTTTTCTGGAGGTACAAGTTATTTGTGTACTTTCATCATACCAATCATGATATTCATCGATAGGTTATGCAGTTGCTCCAATTGCGAAAATGATTAAATAGATTCAGTTAAGCATGGAAAAAGATTGCCCCTTCAAGATTTTTTAGAGCACCATGAACTGGACTCTTTAAACTACTCCGTTGCAGTGATTCCTCAAAAGTTGTTTCAATTTGATTTGAAATTACATTCATTTTTTTTTTGCTAAAACGTGCAACGGTTCATTTCCAAAAATATTCTTTATGTTGCACCTGGTCATGTTTTGCAGTCGCTTTCAACAATATAGGACCACCCAAATTACAACATATTGCAGCAAACTTGGAACTAGTGCATCATTGAACTGTCCAAATTACATTATTTCATCTAGGAAACACATTGTTACATCATAGTCAAATATGGAATTTTCAAATTTACTGATTTATATCTCTAGTCGTTTGTGGTGAAGAGTAATATTATGGATGAAAAGTCTTTTTACCCTTTTTCAAAGTAGAGAAAAATGGGCAAAAACCCTTGTTACTGGCCGTTGAGCGTGCACAGATTGTGGCTTTGCCTGAAGAAAGATTCTCAGAAAGGCAAATGGCGAAAAGACTACAATTTAGCGAAAGTTCAGTCTACCATGCCATAGAAAAATTTAAGAAGCATGGAACTTATGGTGACATAAAAAAAAAACTACTAGATCCCACAAAACTTCACCAAGAGATGCTCATGCCATCAGACTAGCTGTCATGCGATTCTCTACTAGTTGTTATCATAAATCATGCGCCAATCTGCTAAAAAAATGGTACAGATATTAATATTAGCACAGTTTCACGTTGTATAAGCAAAGAGTTTGGTGTAAAATCTTATGAACCCACTGCAAAGCCACGTCTGACGTCAGCTATGAAAAAGAAGAGATTATCTTATGTCATAAAACATCTTCATTGGACTGTAGAAAAATGGGGAATAGTACGAGGAGCATTCAAGCACTATGCAGAATTTTTCAATTTTTTATTGATTTCCATTTACAATGAATTTATTTTTCAACATAACCTCCGTCACGGTCGATGCACTTCCCCAGGCGGTGTTTCCATCCATTTATACCATTTTTGAAAAATTCTGCAGACTGATTTCTAAGCCATGTTTTGCTTCATCAGTGCTATTGAAACGGACTCCTTTCAGATGTTCTTTGAGTTTTGGAAATAGGAAAAAATCAGATGGGGATAGATCTGGGCTATAAGGTGGATGTGGCAGCAATCGACTAGAACAACTCCTTCCTGGTCCCAGAAAACAGTAGCCATCACCTTGTTGATGGATCTCTCAGACTTGAATTTGATTGGACCAGCTGATTCAATAGCACTGATGAAGCAAAACATGCAGCAAAAACATGGCTTAGAAATCAGCCTGCAGAATTTTTCAAAAATGGTATAAATGGATGGAAACACCGCCTGGGGAAGTGCATCGACCGTGACGGAGGTTATGTTGAAAAATAAATTCATTGTAAATAGAAATCAATAAGAAATTGAAAAATTCTGCGTATTTTTTGAATGCCCCTCCTATTACCCTATGACAAATTCATCGTTTAGCACTTTGCAGTGCTAAAGAGGCATGTTTGAAGATCAAAATGCCAAAGATTTAATGTAAAGTACACTGTCAGTGCAGTAAACTTCTCCCAAACCAGATGGTTTAGGGTGCCATGAGCAAGCATGGGATTGCTGGGTTGTATTTTCTTTCCCCAGGCACCACCACAAATGGCCCGAAATATGTCAAACTGCTTTAGAAAAGGCTTAGTTTACACATGGCAAAACACAACACCTCTGTATTCATGCATGATGGTGCACCATGCCACAGATTAAAAGTGGTTTCTGAATATTGAACAAAACGCAATGTGGCAGTTCTTGAGTGGCCTAGAAACAACCCAGACTTGAACCCAATCGAAAACTTGTGGAGTTACATGAAGAATAAAGTGGCAGAAAAGCGACCATCCAGTGCTTCAGAACTTGTAACCAATAAAAGAAGTTTGGGTTAAAGAAATCGGCCCAGAGTACTGTGCAATGTGTGCATTCCTAGTAAAAAGTATGCCCAACTGTCTTGCTGCAGTAGTGCAAGAGAAAGGTGGACACAAATAATCCACAAAGTAGCCTCATTTTAAACAAAAAATAAAAGTGAAGTACTTCGATTATTTGCCGTTAGGTGTTATGTTTCATTACCAATAAACATCTCTTTTTGAACATAAAACTGATTTACGTTTTCATAGTTTGAAAAATTTAGAAAATTTCAGGATGGTTCTACACTTTTGCAAATAACAGTAGTAATCACAGACCAGTGAGTATTTATGCTAATGCCACTTATTTTTAGCTCATGCGAACGATTATTAGTCAAATGATGATACTTTGGGATATTTCAAGAACAAAAACATCAAAGTGAGTAGAAAATCTTTTATTAGCACAAATTAATAACTGTTGCAAAATTGCCACAAGTATTACAGCTTATACTTTAGGGCTAGATTTTTCAACCTTTTTTCTAGTTTATCATTTGGCAATTTTCCAAAACAATTTTTTCCGGTGTTGTTTTTGTTTTCTTTTTGTTTAACTCATGCATCCATCTTAGTGTTGTGATAATCATTTCTGTCTTCAGAGCAAAAGACTCTAAGTTAAGAATCTGTTAAAACACCAATGGAATTTTCCAGGAAGTTTTCAAAGTCTAAAGTTCCGTGATGCTCTTGAAAAATATTTGGTTGGAGAATGAGATAGGAAGTGAATGATGACAGACAACTTATGGAATTAGTATGCTTAACCCTGTAAAATGGCAAAAAAAGAATTAAACTCTAGCTATTTTTTGTTTGAACACGCAATTCCTATAAAAAAAATATGTAATTATTGAAACACCTGAAGTATAGTTGTGAAATAGACGCATGTGAACCATTATGTTGACTGCTGAGCTTGAAACAAACATTAAACTTCAAAACAATAAACTCTTTTTTGTTGATACAAAATACCAGTTAAACATGAGCCTAATTTGATGACTGTAAAAACAGTTGTTACAATTTCTACTTCATTAAATTTGCTCTGTTGTACACTGTTTTTAGGCTATGCAAAAGTAAGCATCTCAAAATGCTATTAACTGTAAACTTCAAGTTTCACCGATTTAAATTGTGCTCAAAGTTGTGGCGTGTTCATAAGCATAGCTTGGGGGGCTACTGGGGCTATGTCCTACCCCTAAATTTTTTGAATCCGCTGAAGGAATGAAGGTGTTTTCAGGTATAATTACTACGAAACGTAAATCATCAAATAAGGTGATCCAACAAAACTGAGGTAAAAATTGAGAAGTTTGGGTCAAAATGTCGATCTTGAAAGAAACAAAAAGGTTATCCAACAAAGTTCATATCTTTGGTCCCTCCAAAAATTTGCTAATGGACATGCCAACAGCTTTGAGCAAAATGTTTTGAAGTAAATGTACAGTGGCATGATGATTAAAATGTTGCATATAAGATCATTTCATGATTGGTAATCTTGCAGCTATTCACTGGCCATGATTGAAGATGTAATGCTCTATTTCAATTAAATTGCTCATTGGCAATGCGTTGAAAATGTGCACAGCAATTAAATTTTCCATTTATCTTCACTATTTTTCGTATGATCATAAGCCTACACTTAAGTTGAAGTTAAACAGTGTTTTTGAATTTAAAATGCTACATGCGCAATGTGCGAGCCACTGTTGCGAGATTAAAGTTTCAAAAATTATTTGTACTAATTTTGAGTTGCTATTATTTGGATTTAGATCGGAAAATGCTGAAATTAATCCGTGGCTGCCATGGGAGCACATTTATTCTCTTTGCAAAGCTGGAAAAGGTCACATGCCTCTCCATAATCAGTATGGAAAATATGTTGTACGGCTGTACTGGATGGTAAGTGGACGGCTTGTGGACACTTTTGTGGTTCAGTAATAGATTGAGCTGCAGATAGATTAAACGGATGTGGGAAATTAAATGCCATGCCGTAGTTATGAGTCCATTTTTCACGTAGATCAGTGGTTCTCAAACTGTGCGTCGCGACGCCCCGGTGCGTCGTTTCAATTTTCCAAGGGCGTCGCGCAATATTTTGGTTTTGTGCCATTAAGTCTAGGTTTTATTGCCTCAAAAGAGTTCTGATCGTAGATTCTTTTCTTACTTTCTTCTGACATTTTCACAATAGTGTTTTAAATACACTGTTGACTTGTTATTCAAGAATCAAATTGCAAAAGTTTTACTTAATGGGCGAAAAATATACAAAGGATAAAGCATTCAGTTGTATGTTGGACGAAAACAGGAAAGATGAGTTACAAACTTAGAAGAGCGTAATTTTACGATTGAAGATGACAAACCAATCCAAAATCTAGGAAGCATAAGGACAGTTATTTATGTAGATTATGGGTCACATTTATCTCGCAGTACGGCAAACTAAACTGTAGGATGCTGTCTGGCGCGTCGCAAAGTCTCGCAAGCTTTTTTTAAATGCGTCGCATCGAAAAAAGTTTGAGAACCACTGACGTAGATCATAGAATATGAGTTTTATTACACTGCTTGGTTGTAGTTTTTTTAGTCGAGGCTCTCTATACCGGCATTACTGGCAACGCGAAAACGAATCCTAGTACTAGTTGTACCTATGAAGTTTTTTTCCGTAATTGTAGTGTAGATGAAGCACATAATCAACGGTATTGCTTACAGGGTGCTTGGAGAAAAATCACAGTTGACGATTTGATGCCGTTTGATTTGGATGGGAAGCTGCTTCTACCAATGTCAACATCAGATCATGAATTATGGCCAATGCTGTTATCAAAAGCTCTTATCAAAATCGCTGCTATAGAGTAAGTTTAGTTTGGCGACATCGAACTTTGTTTCCTTCCGTTTGCAATTGACACTGGAGACCATGAAGCGTGTGAAGAATTAATAAGCGTTTTTCCGTGATCTACTGAAAAAAAAGCAGTTTTAGATGTATTAAACTTTGAGAAACGATTTTTACCCTTATTGCTTTTCAGCAAGGTTTTGTGGTGAAGGTAGTTTTAGTTTTAAAAAATCGTGTCAAAATAAATGTACTTTCATTTTCTTGCAATGAACTGACTGTGGCTCCTGTTTTGCAGCAAAGGGAAGCAATAATTCAATTGATCTTTAAACCTTGTGACTTTTAACTTGTTGGTATGGATATGGATTCGGATCCCACTTTCAGCATTGCTTTAGCATTTAAAGAGTTGTGACATATTATGGCGTGTATGCTAGCTTTTGCGTCCTTTTTGCCCGCTTTTTTGCAAGCTTTGACGTACTGATTCAGTTTATATCCATCACTACAAACTCGCTTTCAAACCAGACTTTTATTATAGCATATTTAATTGATGTTTCTCTTGATGCAGTAATTTATAATACAAATAAATTATGATCACTTCTACGATATATACGTAGACTACACATACAGCTGAACGTAGTAACTACTGGTAGAGCCAGCTGCCTCAAATTGTACCTCGAAATCCTTAATATTTTCCAGTTATAACTTTGCTTCCTCTGACTCGCCTGAAATAGGAGATTATTTCGTGATTCAATGTTTAACCGGATGGATTCCTGAGATTATTCCACTCCAGTAAGTCGCTAATCATAATGTGCAGTAGCCCATTCTCTATTAATGATTTTCTTAACTTAAAAGCATTTGTCATTTTTATTTACGTTGAAAACCTTTGTGTTCAAATATCCGAAGTTTTTGTGGCTCTAACGGCGATAAGCTGTAGTGTTTTGGTAAACACCATCTCTTAATTACTTTTGATTCACAATTAAGTATTGGAACGGTTTTGGACTAGTTATGTTGTTGTATTTATTCTTCCAATCAGTGATGGAGGCACGGCCTAAAACGGATATTTTGATCCACACAAATTCAAATTGGATCAGGCTAAGCGCTACCGGAAAATGGCAGTCTATTTGAAATCAAAAATGAATTTAGATTGCAAAACGGTTGCTATACTGCCCGCAAAGCCAACTGCCATACGTGGGTGCCCAACAGTCGCTTTTTACGACCTACTTGGCCGGCAGCTTCAGTATCCTAACGTCGCAATGTACGGGTCGGTAGCGATGTACCTTTGTGAGATAAGATTGCGAGACGATTGCCATAGTTTGTTCTGTAAATATTGTGCTTTTCAGAAAGGCTTTTGTGCGGCCTTTTTTCTCACTGAGCTACAGTGTCTGTCATACCAATGCAATGTGCTTGCAGTAGTGGCACTCTGGAGTTGTTGGAACATTTGTTCCAATTTCGGAAAAGACAGACTTTTTGCGTTTAGGAAGGCAAAGAGTTAAACAAGAAAATATTACGTTTAATATAATCTTTGTTTGTGTAACTTTTTCTCTTCCTAGTGTTGCAAGTTTTATATACAATTATAAAGGTTCCTTGGATCATATAACAAAACGTAATTGGCCTACGTTACTTTAATAGAACGAGTCATAACCACAGCGTGTGGGAACTGATGAAGAAATTGTTACCAGAATGGAAATTGCCAGGTGAAAAGGAAAAAACATCTGAAAGGTGAATTGGTTGCAGCTTTCATGATAGTCATATTTTTTATTGCATTGTTGCATTTCTTGTGTTAGGATTGTGTCTTAATTATGGCAACTTCGTGTGACTAACACGCGTTGTTTGGTTGGTTGGTGAAAACATTATATTTTAGTGGAAAAGAAACTTCTGCTCCTACAACTCTTTCTGCTAAACCGACGGAATCCACAAAGAATGAACATCCAAGCGGAGTAGCGAAGGCAGAAAAACCGGATAAAGGAAGCGGGAAAGGTCAGTTTTGTTTGCATAAAACGTTGATACATTTTTCCCGGTCTGTAAATACCAAGCAGTTATGACCTGATTCTGATGAAACTGAAATGTGGAGAATACGTTCAGTACGATGTGATGTTGCTCTCGTGTTTCCTGAGTTGGATTTCAATTCCGGCAGGGATTTGCATCTTTGTATTATTGGAGAAGACCTTACGCTGCAACCTGACTGTAGTTTGGTGTAGAAATGCTCCGTACCAACGGTACTTACAACTCACATGTATTCATTCATGTATGCATTGTTGGCTAGCATTGAGTCAGACTGGACCACAGCGACTGGTAGACTGCTCTTCCCCACCACCTGCCTGCCACGGGAAGTGCTTTTTCAAGGACTCAACTGGCTAGCTTTTCGTCTTTTTCTCCACGCCACCTCTTTCGCATTGAGCAGCAAGTGACATGTATATCGGTTTAGCAGTGTATCTCAACCCCAAAGTGTTCAAAAGCGATGCTTTGGTATAAAAGTTTTTCGTTGCCAGATAAAAGATGTATCTAGCAGGCTGAAATCCATTCTTTTTTTGCAGAGGGCAAAGGTGGTAAAGAGAGTTCTAAAAAACGTGATGAAAAAGAGAAAAGTAAGTCTCGCCCCCACTCGGCTCGGTCCATATCAGCAAGATCAGGTGCAGGTAGCCCGACTGCTTTGCCGTGAGCTTGACAGTGTGCTGACGTTGACGAAGCATGCCGTGTTCTAACACCATTTGTGTGACTTAACGATTTCTCGATTTGCTGCTTGCCGTGACTAAATTTAATATGCGATTTTAATTAACTTTTGGGAACAGTAATGTAAGCTTTCTACCACTGAAGGCTCGTGTAAATCAAAATGGTGTTTGAAGATAATGTTGATGATGATTGCCTCTCCTCTTCCTTGAAATGATGGCCGTGTGCTACTAGATTATCCACGTTTCACGCCGTAAACTAAGCCAATGAAGCAGGAACATGCTGATTGGGTTGGGAAAAGCGCGAGCCATTTTGCAGCTCCGAACAAGTTCTGTATGCGGGCTGGTGACTCCATCACCAACTAGACCGATGCCATTGGTGCGTAGAAAAAAAAGTCGCCACTTACATTTTGAGTGAGCTGCTTCACTATTTTAACTCTGTCAATCACGAAAAAGTATTGCTTTCAGAGATCCAGTCAGTAGATAAAAAGACATTGATTTTTTCGAAAATTTTTTCTTGACTTTCTTGAAAAAGGCTTTTTCTGAATTTGGGGGAAGTGCAGAAGGAATTTTCCGATATCCCTAGGCCTAGGTACTGTCTCGACTAATTGTGACATTAGCTGTGAGTGGTAATTGCAGTTATTTTTCAGACAAGTCGGTTGTTGATGAGCCAGTCGTACTTCGCCCGGAAGATGTTCAAACAGCTGTATTTGCTACATTCAGTCAGCAGCATACTTCACCCGCTCCGATGACGCTGCTGCGAGACATGGTATGCTGCAGTTGTGTCAGGGGGAGAAGTTCTCGCCTAGTTACACTATGTTAGGCGGAACGCGCTAGCAACTTGTCTTAAAAAGAGCTCTAGACTACTTAATTAGGGTTTCTAAAAGCTCTTTTATATTTTGATAGCAACGCTTTCCAAGGAGGTCTTGGGTTTCTGCGTAATTGGTATGCTGCAACCTGCTGTCGTGTCAAATGAAAAAGAGCTAAAGTTTCGGTATTTTCGAACTTTAATACAGAACTGAAATAAGCTAAAAACTGTTTTGTTTGACGTGCATCTGCTATTGAGAAGCGCTCCACGAAAAGCATAGCTAACCGGTTATTTTCAAATAATGATTATGTTGCAATCAATAAACTATTTGCTGTCAATTTGAATTGTCAAGGCCGATTCGAGTGAACAGCTCAGAAAGCTCGGACTTTCACATCTTCATACTCATCCGGTGTTCTTGTCCCAATCTCGCTCCTGCTCCTTAATTCCGCCTGTTCCAGTTCCTGAAGTTCCTAGATGGAAACTTATCCGCCCGCACAGAAAAAAGGTTCCGCCTACAGATGAACCACAACGTAAGTTAATCATGCGTAAAAATATTTTCTTGATGTTATTGTTTGTGTTGTTGATGTTTGTGCCTCCTCTCCCTTGAGGTGTCTACATAGCGGACATCCAGGATCACGCCGCAAATTTAGTCGTAGGCCATAGCAGAAAGCGGCAGTTTATTTCAAACCAGTGATGATTACACCTGCTCTAGTATTCTCACTGCCGATGAGGCGATCTGTCATTGGTGGTTGCCCAAAAATAGCCTTTCACAATACACTTCGTCTTCAGCTTTGCTGTTCTAATAATAAAAATTTCAGCTGAACCAATTTAGTGTCGTTTATATAGCAGGCGTTGGTAGTCATCCCTTGGTGTTGTAAGCCAAAAATAGAAATTTCGCTTCCCGATTGAACGTTTACGACGTGCCCAAAGCAGGATTACGTGGCGTGCGGCATGGATGAGTGCACTTATCCTCTGCTTTCAAGCTTTTTAAGTTTTGATGTGGATTGCACTGGCCGCAATAACAAGCATCGGTGATGCAAGATCTTGTTTAGCTATTCTTTTAACTCTCTTGGTTAATGTGTTTTGTTTTACCACAATCACTGGCACCAGTACGAAAATTGCTTTTCCAAAAAAGCAATTATGCAGATCCCATTTTGAGCTGGCTGCTTTGTGACTGCAAGACCAAGATATTAAACCTGACTGTTCTATCGTTTGTGTCCTGCATTCCCATTGCTTTTACCTAAAACTTTTTTGACGCCTCGCACATCATTTGTGTTTCCATAGAATGGCTTTTATCACGTCATAGCCGCTCTGAAAAAGCTAAACCGTGAGCTATTGATGGAGACGCATCGTTATTGACGTATTTTTTATTTCCAGCCACTCCTGAGCCACCAAAACCTGACCAATGGTTGGAGATTATCTCTCCATTTATCGGATATCGTCCTCCTTTGAATATTCCTGACAGTGCTGCATCTGCCTCCGCAGGATCTTTCTTGCTTGATGAAGCAGATGAGGAGCGAGAATTGGCGTAAGCTTGATAGAAAAATTTTTTTTTTCTTTTTTGGCTTAGACATCTCTTTTGATTGTTCTTAAAGGCTGGTTTCCATTAGGCGTAGATTGCAGGCGTGGCGTGGAAAATTCTTTGTTTCTCTATTTAGTTTCACGGTACGCCTGCAAACTACGCCTAATGGAAACCAGACTTAATAGTGAAAATATTGCTGAAACTTCAAAAATTGATCGCAAATGTGAATTTCAGCGATAAAGTAACGAAACCGAGAATGCCGTCTACTCGTAATTCGAAGAGAAGTGACCATGCGTCCAGTCGCAAAGGCGGGAATCTGGATGGACTTAGTCATCCCACCCCCTCCAGCCCTGCCCTTCACAGTAAAGGTATTATTAAGCGACAGCGCGTCGCAAAATTCATTTTTCACAAACAGAGATAGGAGGGTCTAAACAGAAACAATACGAATTTGGTCGAGTAGTTTTCAAGATCTCTGAATTGCTGAAGATTTTGCTTTTTAAATGTAGTTTGGAGTTGTTAATTTGACGCTAACTACTCCTTCATTACTCTGGACAAAAAGGTATTCGAGAAGGTTAGAGAGGGCGGTTGAACACTTAACTATGCATATAACCTTTCTGTTTCTAAACTCATGGAAATCTTTTTTTGTAAAAACTTTTTGATGATATAAACCTTTGAAACCACTCCCTAACGTTTATTGCTTTATAATTGTTCTGTGGTGTTGTTGTGACGGGCACGTGGCGTGAAGCTAGCCAGGTGGACACTGCATGACTAATCGAGCTTAAAAAAGTGGCTGTCGATTTCTAACTGGTTGTTGTTGTGGTTACCCCTATTTCCTGGGAATGTAGGCATGGCATGAAACGATTGTACAGATTCATGCCACAAACCTAAATTAATTTAAGTATGGGGAAAGCGGCAGCTTACTTCGAACCATTCACGAATGTAGATTACTGACTGGTAGCCCCACCACCAAGGCGCTCTGCCATTACTGGGTAGCCAAAAGTTGCCTTTTGCGACATGTTGAGTTTGCAGTTTCACTGTTCTAACTCGGCAAGACGCAGGAAATTTCGGACCAGTCGTGAACAACGTCGTCGTGATTGCCGCACCAGACTCATAGCTTTACCACTCTCAAAAGAAGCATTGTTGGCGCTCAACAGTTTTATTTTACGACGTGCAGCTGCGTCTGCAGCTTCACTATGCTATGTTGGTAAACCACGAACTACTGCGGTTATGTGTTGCTCGTTATGATCGGCAATGCCTTATTTTTCTTAGCTTCTTTTTCATGTTGATATTTGCAGTGGGTTCAGCTGAAGATTTGTCTGCAAAAGGTGAAGAAGAGGAAGAACAAGAACAAGCTGCCGAAGTATGTCAGCAGTTGGTTCGAAATATATTTAAATAGTTGGTTTGATAATAGTTAAAGAAAAGCTAGAAACAAACGATTGTAGGTGTCTAGATCAAGGTTGTCAAGCCGGCGGCCCGCAGGCCAAATCTGGCCGGCGACCTAATATTTTATGGTCCGCACAAGGGTTTTGTGGCATAGTGCGAGTACCTCACCTCAAAATTTGGTCTTCGAAAAATTGTTCTCCAAAAGAAAAAAATTTTTCAAGTTGTAATTAAGTCAAAATAGTGACAATCGCCGAGGTGAGAACATTTATTTTCAAAAAAAGTTCTTCAAGTAGCTACTAAGTGAAAAATGCGAGAAAATACTTATTGAAAGCACTAATCTCCAAAAAAATATATAGTCTGACCTGCTTAAATTTTTTACAACGTGGTCCGGCCTGCATTAAATCCAGGTATGTAAATGTGGCCCACCGCGCTGAATGAGTTTGACACCCCTGGTCTAGATAAAGTCGTTACAATTATGATCTTTTCCCAAGCAAAGGGCATTTCTTTTTAACTAGTGTGCTGCGATATATTTTATTTTAGCTGGTTTGGTTTGTATTTATTGTTTTTTAAGAAATTCATGTATGATTTATTTATGCGTATCAGGTCGTTCTATGTTTGCTAGACTAACCCGAGTGAGCCACAGCGGCGGATAGATCGCTCGGTCCATCTGTGCACTTCGCAAAGATGGAGTTGCGCCGTCAAGAACCTTTTTCAAGGCGCAACTAGTAAAGTTGTTGAATTTTCTTTGCATTATTTTTTTCGTGTTGAGCTCCTAGCAAAATAGCTCTAAACTTTACTTTTCAGAAATCTTTGGCATGACCCAGTTGAAGTTTACGCCAGCAGCCTAATGCATTTGATGCTTCTAAAATTGGGGGCGTGTAAGCTTTATCTCGAGGCGCAGGGCCATGGTGCCATGGCCATCGTCGGTTCAGTTTCAAAATGAAATAATCAGCTCTTTGAAAAGTTGATCTACAAAAACGGAAAAAGGTTTTTATGTTGTTTCGGAAACCAAAAGTGGGAAAATAACCGCTTTGTAAAATTTGATGTCCCTAAAGTTTTTTACGTATTAAGGTGGAGGCACGGGTTTTATTGGCATTGTCAAGGGTGGACGTCTCAAAAAGCTCAAAAACCCCTGCTTCCACCTTTGCGCCATCCAGGCAGGTTCTTTCATGAAGTCAAATTGATAGCAGGTACGACAGAACACGACTCGAGTGAAGGTCGAACTCCAGTCTTCCGATACTTGATGCTAATGTTAGGTGCTCACACAAAGCACTTTGATTCGAAACTTCCAAAATTTCTTTTGGACAGCAGCCTTGGGACTTTCTTGAGAAAAAAAAAGCGCGTTTAATGCTTATAACTTGTACAACTAAATTGTACAGGAGGAGGGAGAGGTTGCAGTGATGCCCGCTGAAGAAGACGTTTTGAAGAAATCTTGGGTCGATTTCGATGATTTTTGCAAGTCATTCACGTGAGTCGCAAACACATCTGGCGCATAACCAGCATATTTGCGAGTTAATCAAAACTGTAGTGGCTGTTTTTCTGAAAGTGTTGATGGGGTCTCTAAAAAAAGTTTTTTCTCTCTATGAGGCAAAGTGAAATCGCTTAATCGGTTTCACCTTTTTAGCTGCTTTTCCGGTTGCGCCTTTGAATACAGCATCTGTTGATAAAATGTAACTCTTTCAAAATCATTTTCAAATGAAGCAGTAATCTATTCCTCTATGTTTTATTTTCAAAATGCAAATGTATGTTCTCTTAAACTGCAAAATGTATGTTTTATTTACATAAGAAGTACAGCATTACGCCTATGTGTGTTGTAACTTTTTTTGGTCTAAATGTATGCAACATATATTTTTGATAGATACAAAATGTACAAAGATTTACCAATCGCCACAATGGAAACAGTTAAAGTAATCATATGGGATCATAGGCCAACTTATCGTCATTTCTGATCCTGAGTAAAATTTATGAACAAAAATCAAGCATCATACAAAAACCGTGCTTCACCGGTTTAGAATTGTGAAGCTGCTCACCAAGCATGTCGTAGGAGGCGACTCTTGGGTACCCACCAATGACAGTCCGCCTTGTTGGTGGTGGGGTTACCAGTCAGTAATTTGCATTCATGACTGGTTCAAAATAGGCTGCCACTTTTCCCCTAGCCTAATTAAATTAGGTTGACGGCGTGAACCTGGATTGCTGTTTACGCCGTACCTCCATCCCAAGGAAGAGGAGGAGTAAACCAACCAACTAGCTAGTTTCGCCGTTAATTTCATAGATTTTAGAAGAATATAGAGGTTATATATGCACAATATAGAGGTTGCTAGTTGCTAGGTAGCAAGTTTCAGGCAATCCCCTATCAAGAGGGAATTGCCTTCAGCATCACACAGGTAAAATAGAAAATTTTGCGCCAATATGATAATGATAACCAACATCATGCGGTACCATACAGCAAGTTGTTACATCATGTCAATAACCTGCGACCTGTTTCGATGTTATTGGGTCTCATCAAGCGGTAACAAATTTGCTCTTATTTAGCATTTTTATTATTGAGTGTCTTTTGCACCCTCCTCATGAGACTCAATAAGATCGAAGCCGGTCGCGGGTTATTTACATGATGTAGCAGATTTCTGTATGGTATCGTATGACGTTCGTGATCATTTTTGAGCAAAGTTTTCTATTTTAGCTTATGTTCTGCACGACCAACATTTTATTTGTATTTTATTTTTCTGTGATTGCAGTAACGTGGTGATCTTCCACAAACCCAACACCTATCCGTACAATGAACACATGACCGAGTTCAAACAGCTTGCTTTGAGCGCGGGAACAAATCCGGTTCAAACAGGAAAGAAAGGGTAAGTGTTGAAGTTGAAAAGAGGAACTACTTCTTTTTATTCAGTTAACCGTAGTCTGTGAAATTTCTTGCCTTGATTTTGCGACTGCAATGTTACATTGGATTATAGTTAGTTTTTCGTCCGGCAGTCTTCTAATATTCTTGGACGATTTGTTGTTGCGTGGGCGCGCGCGTGCGCGTGTGTGTTGGTGTGTATGTGTTTGTTTACTTTCCTGGATCATGCATAGCATGAAACAGTCCGCGCCTAATGAAGACCAAACTAGGTAAAAGTGCCAGTTATTTCGAATTGGTTGTGATAATAATTTACAAATTGGTTGTCCTACCACCAGAAAGCGGATCGCCATTAGTGGGTGTCGAAAGTCGCCTTTGACAATATGCTAAGATTGAACGATCATCTTCTAATTTGGTGAAGCTCGGGCCTTTATTAGAACTTCGAGTGGTTGAAACTGCGCTTTACGGCGAAAACGATCGAATTGGTCGTGCGTTCAAGCCTTAGGGTTGTTGAGTTGTTGTTTTGAAAGGCACTTCATAGTTTTTTCTGCCTGACGCTTTCTGAAAAGCAGTAGTATCAGCCGTTTTAAGCGAATCGTTTGTACTCGGTAACGCCAAAGCTGGTTTGGACAGTGTTCCATGCTTAGCACCGGCGTTTCAGCACTAAATCTGTTGGATAACCACAACCAATCTTGTTGACAAAATCTTCTTTTTTAGATCAGCTCAAACGAATCAAGTTGCTTCAAACACAAATATAACAAGGAACGCTCACAGTCCTGTCGTACCACGTATATTTGAGGTCAGCCAATGATATAATTATTATTGAGACGAAAATTCAATTCCCGAGTAATAGTGAAGACTTGTCGCTCAGCGATAGAAGTGATGTGGAGAATGAAATACGAAACTGACTCTACTCAGTCACGATTACAAAATTGTTCCGGCAATGAAAAATGTTGCGGTTGAATGGCAAAAAAAATGCGGTAACTTCATTTCCAATGTGTTATGAATACCAACTGCAATGTTGCAGTTTTCCTATCAGAGAAATTGTTAGATTTAATCAAGTTTGAATGACACCTGATTGGTCAAACGGCGCACGATTGTCCGTAAGATATTTCATGTAAATAGGCTACTTGAGCATATTGTTGAAAAGATGGTCGTTAACTGTTCACGTGCACTTACTAGTTCTGCAAACAAGCAGTGAAATTGTCTTAAAGTGCTATTTTCCAATCCAGTGTTTATCTTTTTGTGTTTGGGTACCACCTGAAATTTTTTTGCTGTCACCGCGTAGTGCTTATCACCAAACGCGCAATCAGGAAAGAGGGGGTGAATTCTCTTCCCTCCTTTTCCATGTTATAGTCATGTGCGCGATCATTCTGCCTCAAAGCAGAATAATAAAGATCTTTTTTGGTAACACCCAATAAAATATGCCTCTAATATCGTATAAATATCTCTTTTAGAAAACCAAAAAGTTTCTGGGCTAGTCCCCGGTGCAAAGGTCTTGCTTGAGTTACTAAGTGGCACTGAGTTTTCAGTAAATAAGTTCAAATTTGCAATAAGCGACAGTTACAGCAATTGACGTTATTTATTTATATGACTTTAAACTTTGTATGTAACTGAAAAGTTGTAAGAATACCATCTGGAAAGAGCTGGCGGAATCGTTTGAGAACCACTAATGCAATTGTTGACAAGCTGATTGACTTAAAGTGTGAAATCTGTTTTGCAGAGCATGTTCAATGAAGAGCGGGTACCAAGTTTTTTATTCGTGGACAGTGTCGCACAAACTGAACTTATCGTCAATTATTCTGTGTTGCCAAGATGGTTCGGCCTTGAAGAGAAGAAATTATCAGACAAGGAGTCAGTGGCAGGAGCATCCGAAGGTAAGCGGTGCTGGAAAACTCATTTTTCAAGTCTGTGTATCGATGATGCATAACTTTGAACTGGCTTTGGAAAATTGGCGTTGGGGAAGATTTGAGGTATCTGTTAAATAAAACTATAGGCTGGTTTCCATTAGGCGTAAATTGCAGACGTAGGGTGAAAAATTCTTTGTTTCTCTATTTAGAGAGAGGGTCATAGAGAGAGTTGACCCTCTCTCCAAATAGAGAAACAAAGAATTTTTCACGCTACGTCTGCAATTTACGCCTAATGAAAACCAGCCACAAATCAGCCCATCAATCATGCGCTTATCCTCATGCGTTCTATGCTAGCCTGTAGTAACGTTGAGCCGGCACGACGGGTGGATTGCTCAGTCTTGCCACTTGTCTGCCTCGCAAAAGTGGATTTCCAAGGACATAACGAGCGACCTTGCTGAGTCAAGTCAGCTCAAGTGCAGGATGTGAAAACACAAGTAACCAATAATTATGTGAACGAGCGCTGATCACTCTTCAATTAGCGAGGTGCATTAAGTTTTCGATTTGTGTGCTCGATGTACTGCACTTGAGCTGGTATTGTTTTTATTCCAACTTTAAAATTCGCGAACTTATTAGTGGCTTTGACGCAACACCACTATTGAGCGCGACAGGAAAAGTCTTCAAATTTCAAGTCTTACAGAAGAGCGACTGTGATTCAAGAACCGTCCATGCCTGTTGCAGAGTTTTATGAAGGTTGCCTGACGGTGCTTCCAGCATTGACGTTCCGCTGAGCAGAAGAAGTGACCGTAATATAGTAAAAGACGCGGCAATGCGGTTGATGCTGCGGTTGAATCCAAGACCTTTCGATCATGGTTATCATAAATGGTAGACCAATCCATCTCGATGTAGCCCAGGCCCAGCTATTTTGATTAAACTTGATATTGCGTCCGAAATTTGCTGAATGGAATTATTCCGCCGGAGAACCGAATTGACACCGTAATCGCGTAATATAGCAATTTGAATGTGACTCAACTTTCGCCTTTCTATGCAAGTAATGTCCAGCTTGAAATATGAATCAGCGCGAAAGTTGTTCTGACATGGTTCAATGCGCGTCCTGTCGCTACAAAATATTTTCCGACGAGCTTGAAATGAAGCAAGCTGTAAGCCAAGCGCAGACAAAACGATCGTGTCCGGTAATTGAGACCGGCATTTTAGAAAGATAAATTGCGGTTTCGTATCTCTTTCAGCTGTCAGTTATAAGCACGATCCCAACATTCCTTCCGGCATATTGGTGGTGGAGCAGTACACGTGGAAAAGCTTGGTGACGGGTCAACCTTTGCTGCGAATCAAAACAACAGGTTAGATGAAAACGCTTGATTGTAGCGTACGAGCTCATCACACTCTGTTTATTAGTCAGTAATCATACTGGAGCACTGCGACGGACATGTTCGGCTTCACCATCTGTCTGCTACGTAAAGGTGGAGGAATTCCGTAAAGTGTCCTTCACAACGATACAACAAGGCAACTTGTTGCTTTTTCACCATCTGTCTCTTTTGTGCTGTATGCCAACCACGGAAGCTGTAAATATTGTTTTTAACAACTCTCAAGTGTGACCTAACCTAAATTTGAGCCACCGATCTACTGTATTCAAAGCGGACAAAGCGTAGAGAAGACATTATCATATATCAAGGCTTTTTAAATTGAAACTTTTTTCTGTGTTTCGCAGTTTAAAATTTACCCGATTAACTGACGGCATAAAACGTATTGTATTTTGTGTATCATAAGCATTTAAAAATTAGCCCATAGCGGTTAACATTTGGTGCTTTTGATTAATTTTTTGCAGTATTTTCGACATACTCAATGGACCAGTTTCCTTTGCCTTGATTAAAATACAAGAACTGTATTTCTCTTGATTTGTTTTTTATAAAATTGTCAATAAATTCTGATTTACCGTAGCTTCTATCTCAGACTCAAAATTTATAGCGATATGAGCACGCAATAGTCTTTTCTTGTGGAAAAACATAACTTAGTATGTAAGTTTAGATACCGTATTTTGAAGTTGCATCTGATATTGTCGAACGTCCAGGTTCCCAATGATATGATTGTTTTGCAATGCAAGGGCGTTGCGAGCTTGCATTCTTGATACAGTGCCGTGGCGTAGGTTTTGGCCACTCTGTATGGAAGCAAAAAATGCAGCCTCATTTTTGGATCAAACAAGACATAAATGTCGATGTTAAAATCCTATGTTCAGATACAGCTAACATTTTGTTTGCGGCAGTCAAAAATAGACGCCCTGTGCGGAGTGCACACCTGTTGCTACCCTGCTTTGTTGAGGATCTTTTTTTTGAGATGATCCTGTGTCTTTTTGTTTCCATTTTTGACTTGATGATTTCGTATTTTTTTTTGGAGATGAAATCTTGCTGCGCGTTTTTTGATTTGATGCATAGGATTGATGCAATGAAATCATGCTGCCTAATCGAAATGAATGATGCTGGGTTGTCAATGCAAGCCATTGGCACTAAGAGTAATTCACTTGTTTGGACCACGGTTACTGGGCTGTCTTAAAGATTTTGGGTGGGATATATGGGATTTGTCATTGAACTAGTTTAGATATCGCATCTAGCTAGAGATTGTGTGATTTACCTTGGACAACTTTCAAAAGAGTCAAAACTAGTTTAAAGCCGTTGTCTTTCTCTCTATGCAAGCAAAAGGTCACGACGCATTTACTGTTGTTCAGGTACAAAAGCAGCTTGCTTGACCCTCCCAGCTGGGCGACACGTTCTCCGATTTGTTTTTTCCTCCCCTCTTGGTTATCACGTGCACATTTGCTCAACGACCAAGTTCGTTTTCGGCGATGAAGATACAGTAATGTTGCCACTCAAAGAAGTAACTTTGTGATCTTTTTATTTTTGTAAAGCCACCGAGAATAATTTCCTTATCTAGCCTCTTTATTACTGGCCAAGTCGGCAATGGAAATATTTTCTCTGAGGCAATGATGTTGTACTATAAGTTAAGATTATTCTTGTTTATTAGCAATTATTTTGGTTATATGTTCATCAGTTTAGAATGCTAAAGCTGCTGATCCAGCATGTCGTCAGAGGCAACTTTTGGGCAGCCAGTAATGGCGATTCTCTTTTGTGGCTGTGGGGCTGCCAGGCTTGTATTTATAACTGACTCGAAATGTCTGCTGCTTTTCCTTACATCTATCAGCATGATCATTCTTGCTTGATTGATTAGGTTTTCTGAATGTGGCCTGAATGTTTCATTTCGCGCCGTGCCCTCTTTTCACAGAGAAAAAGATTATCAAGCTTGAGCCATACGACATTGGTCTCGCTTTGTAAAGATCGCCTGTTTTTCGTGCCCTTGGGAAAGGCACTTTACGGTAAATTCCCCTGGTTGGTTGCAGAATTTGCGTTAGAACTGGTTTGTGCCTGGAATGCAGTCTGCTTATGAAATGTTTGAGATATAACGTATTTGTGGTACAACTGACCGATTGTTTAACTTGTAGTCGGAAGTTTGCAAGTTTACTCCGAGCTCTTTGTCGCATGCGACATGGCTGAGCGATACCGTCGTTTGCTTTCAAGCTCACGATTAAGGTCCAAACTATGGCTGGCAACTGCGAGTACGGGTGATAGCTGATTTTAAAAGGGGGACTGAAGAACGAAATATCAATAGAAGGAGAACTGAAGGACAAAACCAAATGGGTGTCTAGAAATCAAAAAAAAACTAAAAATGAATGCAGTTTTGATTTCATCACCTCTAAGGTCTTCTTTAAAGGGAGCGAATAGTTTTTAATTCAAAATAGGGTGAGCCATACGATCTGCATTTTCAAATGAGAAAACGAAGGAACTGAATATAGCTACAGGTATCTACCAGTACTGTCAGTATTGCTCATCACAAAACCAACTGTGGCTCAACTTGATTTTTTTCGCCTTGGTCTACCGGAAAATTTCAAAAGTAAACTTTTTGAACTAACTTTTGCAGTAACCCAGGCAGCCTATTTTTCAGAAACATAAACAGGTGCTTCCGCATCTTTTTTTAATTTCAAAATCCTTTGTCCTGTATATTGATAATTTTAAAAGACACGGAACTATGTAAAAACTGCTTTTTTGATTTTTTTGAAACTCAACTGATTTTGTCAATTGGCGCCTTTTTAAGATGTTAGGACAATTTTTCATTCTTCATTAGTACATTGGTACCTACTGATCTATGAGTCGATATATGTTCTTACTTTGGCTGCTTTACAGGAAAGTTGTCGTTTTGTCGAAACTGCTTCTCACATTATGAGCAGCGTGGATAAGTGTCTTGAAACCTTTGGAAATAAAACTGAATTTCAATCTGCCTGCAAAGAACTGCGCAAGGCTTACATGCCAAGTCCGGCTATAAACAAGCATGAATTACAGCGACATCATGCGGTGCGATTTCGCTTTGTATTAACTAGCCAAAGTTGACGCATTTTTCTCA
This sequence comes from Trididemnum clinides, assembly GCA_963675345.1. Lineage (NCBI taxonomy): Eukaryota > Metazoa > Chordata > Ascidiacea > Aplousobranchia > Didemnidae > Trididemnum > Trididemnum clinides. The sequence continues at coordinate 12,521,339 of OY776293.1, read as the reverse complement.
GAGCAATAAGGCGATTGCCTTATTGACTCGAAGGCCAATCCCTGGTTACGTGGGTGCAACCAAGAAAGTCGGTTAGGAGGCTCACCCCCACCCCTTTCTTTGTTGAGTCACTTTGCCGCAAAAAGATTGAAGACCTGTTCTTTAGAGACACTCAACATATTCCTACAAAAAATAGTATGATTTTGGTTACTTCACCCCCCCTCCTACAAAAATCCTAGTTACCTAAATAACTTGATTACAGTGCTTGTGGTGGAAATCCTCCACGCAGAACGTATTGGAAATTCCGAAGTGGATGTAAATTCAAGTTCTGCATGTAACCGATGATCTTCCTCTGAACAGAGGAAGAGGATAATAAAATAATAAAAAGAGGATAATGGTGTACAACTCCGATTTCTTATATACTGTTACACAAGTTGCTGACTCCCTCCAATTGGATTTATTATAGGCTAGATCTACTAACTCATAATGTATAGCTGATGCTGACAGCACTTTTTCGATCTTTACGGTCTCATCAGAGTATATTTTTGTGATTGCTTGAATAACTTAGCTCATTAATGAGAACAGGTTTTGAAGAGCTTAATAATTCAGTTGCAGCATCAGTGTCAGAAGCATTACCTGTGTTTTATTGCCAGAACTGGTTGTTTGGCAACCGCAATTTTTTGTTGATAAAATTTGCTAGCTGGTAGTTGACGCGATGAACATTGAGGGGCAAGTAGATGAAAGGCCACGCTCACGAAGATTTCTTTAGAGACTCAGCTCTAACTCTGAATGAGACCTTTTTTGAGGAACAAACACTTTTAACGGGTCAAAAAATTCCTTGAAATTACCATCCTCTTTTACCCTATCATAATATTTCTAAGTTTTGCTACACATATTATAATAAGTTGTTTAGTTTTCCCGCAAACAACTCTGCTTGAGTAATTGTTGAAGATACAGCAACAGTACTGTTTTCCAGGCTTGGCACAAAGCATTCTACTCCACTATCCTTGCTGCCATTGGAGATGCAAAAACAGGAGACCTAGTTTTTGCATTGCGCGTTTTTCTCATGGATCTTGACCCCGCATCAGTCACAGAGATAACAACTGATGGTGAGGCTTGTGGCTTTCTTTGTGTTTCTTTTTTATATTATATCCGACAGTAGGTCGAGTTTGTTTTTTTGGCGACATGATTTAGGGAAGTGGTTGTAAAGCAGGTGCCCGCCAGACCTTGTCAAAAACAACACCTAGATCGAACAAAAATAGAGCTGTATTTAGTTCAGCGTTTCTCAAAGGGTGAGTCGCGAAAACATGACGATGGGATGGCGAGTATAAATTTGGATATAGTTTTTATATAGCATGAGTATTCTCAGCGGTGGGAACCGGCTCCCTATCACCTGTGGTCGGGAAGAGGAGGGGAGCAAAACATGTGCAACCTCTCAAAGAACATTGTTTAGAAAAGTTAATCTAGAAAAGAGAAAACGAGGGTTTTGAATTTCGACCTGGATAGAAAACAAGTGAGTTTGGAGTTGGAAATCAATTGATTTCCAAAAAAAAAAGATCAATACCCTAAGTTTGCCATCGAAAACACAAAATTTTAGGCTCTCAAAAGTATAGATCATCAAAAAAATGTCAACACTTTCAAGTTTCCGATAAAAATACAACATTATGGACTTTTTTCTCGTCCCTCTTAAAAACTTTAATCGAAGGGGTCCCGTTCAAAATTTTGGGGGAGGGGAGATAGTTTACCTTGGGTTGTACACTATTGTGTGTATTTATGTACAGTATATGGATCGCAGTTGTTGTTGTTTATCCGACCCCTTCCGAGGGATGGGGGCATGATAGAAGACCATGGAGCCCCAGAAGCCGGGCAACTCCCCAGGGCCTGGACCAGAGGTCGTAGAGAGAGTGAGCGGCGCAAAGAGTCCGTAGCTGGACAGTGCAGAATGAGATGAGAGGTGTCCTGGGACGAGTGTCCACAGGCGCTGCAGGAAGGGCTCTCGATTCTGCCAATCCTAGTGAGATAAGAACCTAAAAGAAGGCTGTGTCCGCTGCAGCGAAGACGAGAGAGGACATCGCGAGCATGACGAGGGAGCACAAGTTCTTCAGTGGAAATCGAGAGAACCTGTGTGTCAAAGAACTTCGATGAGACAGTACGCCTCCAGTCCGAGAAATGACAAGAGGGGATACGAGAAACAGAGGAGAGAGACTGCAAGGGACTGTAGAGGGCGCAAGTAGCGCTCCCCGTCTGGCCAGCTCATCAGCCCCGTCGTTCCCCGGGCGAAACGAGTGTCCGGGGACCCATTGTAGCATGATAGAACAGGAGAGAGAAGACAGTTCCTGCCAGATCTGCCGGAGAGTTTCAGGTAAAAGGAAAGATCGAGGAGAGAGCAGGGTGGTGAGGACAGAACGAGAGTCACATAGTAGTAGAAGACAAGAGAAGTGGCAGACTTGTTGGTGCTGCCGAGACCAGCAAAGAGTTTGCAGAATGGCGCAGGCTTCAGCGGAAAAACTTGAACATACTGGGCCTGCTGAAAAGGAAAAAGTGGCCTCAGTGCCACAGAGAGAGCAGTTGGCAAGAACGCCGGAGCCGCCCTTGCCAAAAGGAAAAGGAACAGAGCCGTCTGTCCAGAGCACCAGATCATGAGTGGGGAGAGAGTCAAGGTGGGCGAGAGCGGCACCTTGGCGAAAAAGAAGAGGATCGGAGCGGGAGCATGAAGAGGAAAGGGTGTACTCCACCGTGAAGGAAGGCAGATTCCAAGGAGGAAAGGGAGGGCAAGCAAGAAGAGCCTCCCTATAACAAGTAGAAGGAAGCATGAGTGGGTGAGTGGACGCAAAAGCTCTCCAGGACGATCTCCACAGTCTTGGTTTCACTCCAAGTCTGGCCAAACCTGAACTAGGGAAAGGAGGTTGGGAGACGAAGAGCCCGCTCATAAGAAAAAAGAGTGAAATGAGTCAGGGTGACTCGTAGGGGAGGTAAAGAAGTCTCGGAAAGAAGAAATGGGATGGGGGAGGACGAGAGGCAGCCGGTAATGGCGCGACTGGCCGCTCAGTGGAGGCGTTCCAATTTGGTGAAATTGGTAGCGCTTAGAAAAGGAAACCATCCAGGTGAAGCGTAAGTGAGAAGGGACCGAAGAAAAGTTTTATACAGAAGAGAGAGGGACTCCTTAGAGGGGCCCCATGAGGAAGCAGAAATACAGCGTAAGGCCTTGAGACGTGGGAAGAACTTGGCCTTCAGCAAAGATACGTGTTTAGAAAAGGAAAGAGTGCGGTCGAAGGTGACCCCCAAAAAAGTTGGAGTGGGATTGAAACGGAGGCGGGAGCCGAGTAGGAGGAGGTTGGGTTTAGCCTGGTGGGGATCCACTGAGAAGAAGGAGGCCTCACATTTGCTCGGATTGAGAGGGAGATACCAGTACTCAGACCAGCGCTCCAATCGAAACAGAGCTCCTTGTGTGGCCTCCACCAAAGCGGGGACCGAGGGGGAGGAGGACCAAATGGCCAGATCGTCAGCGTAAAGAGAGCAGCTGACGGTAGAAGGCAGAGAAGCCGGAAGATCATTAATGAAGAGAGAGAAAAGTACAGGGCCAAGAACGGGTCCTTGCGGAGCACCTGGACGGACTCGAAAGGAACGACTTTTGTGAATTTGATAGACCACAGAAGCGCGCCTATCAGAAAGCAAAAAATGAGTCCAACAAGCAAAGCAAGGAGGGAGGCCAGCCGAAATAAGTTTGTGGAAAAGGGCAGGATACCAGACAGAGTTGAAAGCTTTCGAGAAGTCGATAGTAGACAGGATCGTCCAAGATCCCGGCCTGGGTTTGTTAAACCCATCCGAAATGGATTGAGAAAGATATAGAATTTGATCTAGTGTAGACCATTCAGGGCGGAAACCGGCCTGGCGGGGAGAGAGAATGGAATTAGACTCCAGAAGGAAGAGTAGACGGGATAGAATGATGCGTTCAAACAGCTTTGATACGCAGGAGGTGAGAGATATAGACCGGAAGGAAGCAGGAGAGTCGGGAGGCTTTCCCATCTTGTGTATGGGAATAGTGGAAGATGTCTTCCAGATGGAAGGAAAGGAATGCAAAGTCCAGGAGAGATTGAAGATGTGAAGAAGAAAGATGCTTTAGAATGATTAAAAGATGCCAGAGCGAGGAAGATGCTTTAGAATGGGATAGGCAACTTTGTCTGAGCCAATAGCAGTGGAGGAGGAGAGGTTGGAGGCAGCCGCAAGAAGTTCAGTGGGGGAGAAAGGAGAGCAGAAGGACGAGTAAGACTCCTTGGGGCACTTGGCTCGGCGGAGCTCAGAAAGGTAGCCTCTGGCTCTGCTACGCAGAGCCTTTGGCTGAGAAACGGAAAAGTGAGATTGCAGTCGTTGCTATAAACTATGCGTTCAAGCAAGTTTGGTCGCAGAAGAATTTGGCGGAGAAACGCTGGTTGAAGGGTCTTCAACCTTAAATTGGGCAGGTTCAGCGTCAAAAAACAAAAACGGCGCCAGCCACGGGTTTGAGCAAAAACAAACGGTTTCAAAAAGCTGATTTCCAAAATAAAGTTTTCAGTTTCAATGTGGAGCAAATTTTAGATTTGATTTGGACACTGCCGGGATTTATAAGTTTTCAAAGGTTGTTTAGAGAAAAAAATTGGAAATCATTAGGCTGGAGGGTTGAACCACTACTGTATAGTGGGCACGATAAAAGGAAGGTTGTGCTTTTAAATCTCACGATGCTTGTTTTTTTGTGCTTCAATGAAAGTACTAATCGATGATTTCGGCTACGTAGAAGATTCTAAACAGTAAATTGCTTAAAAGTTATAAGAAGTAATCTAAGAGGAAAGTTAAACCCCGAAGCAAGTCTGGAGAATTCGTGTGTGTTTAGAGTCACTATCACTGTCTTGGGAGTCTGGAGAATAAAAATGCTATGCAGTGTTTTTGACCGAAGATGGAGCATTCTCAAGCGTTGACTAATAGAATTATACCTGCGCTGGTTAAGAATTAGAAGAAAGGTTGCTCTAGTTGACGAAATCTGCCGTTTACTGTGCTGTCAGTGTATTTGAATGTTGATTTTGAACATAATCTTCGGTCGCAGGCTGCTAATTTTGTTGTTCATGCAGTTTGAAAATGGGTTCGTAGTCCGCAAGAATCAGACTGGCGAAACACAAATCTAAACGTGTAAATACGTGGTTTGTGCGCTTGACATGTACCAAACAGTAGGCTGAGCGAAATGTTTTAAAATGGGCTCCAATTTTACTCTAAATAAGTTATACTCATTGCATCAAGGCTTTTCAAGGCTCCATCTCTTGCTCTCTATCATAAATAGAAACATATAAAGAGCAAGGATGATATGAAATGCACTTGAGTTTGTCTGCGTTAAAGCGGCAAAGCTGCGCAGTACTCACCTGGCATGCAATGGCAGTCCACCGTGTTAGTGCTGTCAAATCTTCATTTTGTATTCACGATTGGTTTGATATAGACTACCACTTTGCTCCAGGTTGCTGGTTTAAACCATAACCGCGTCGTGGCAAAGATTTCTTAAAACTGTTGTTTCCGCCTCTCTGCTCGACGCTCGGCAACAAAAGTATCGTGTGGGGAAAAAGGGGGCAAGTCTTATTGTTTTGCCCTTGGGAAGGTTAATAAGATTCATCAACTTCTAGGTGACAGGCAGGTGATGGGGTCGAGCGTTGTCCGTTCAGAGACTCAAGTCTGAGCTGAGATCATACAAGCGTGAGTGAATGCTGACTTTCAGCAAGATCGGACTCGCGACCCGCATTGGCTACCTTGGTCCGTGCGATCCGCATTGGCTACCTTTGGTCCGTGCGACCCGCATTGGCTACCTTGGTCCGTGCGACCCGCATTGGCTACCTTGGTCCGTGCGACCCGCATTGGCTACCTTGGTCCGTGCGACCCACATTGGCTACCTTGGTCCGTGCGACCCACATTGGCTACCTTGGTCCGTGCGACCCACATTGGCTACCTTGGTCCGTGCGACCCACATTGGCTGCCTTGGTCCGTGCGACCCGCATTGGCTACCTTGGTTCGTGCGACCCGCATTGGCTACCTTGGTCCGTTTACCCTGAATTATACGATGTTTCTTGCTGTTTAGTCAGCAGAGAAACAGCAGATTGGGGCGACCGAAAGCCGATTCCTGAGGAAAACTTGGCGGCGGAATTGATTCAGAGGAATTGGAGAGGAGCTTTCACCCGGAAGATGATGAAAGGTTTGCACTACGTTGATTCAAAAGAACATCAAAACACTTCGGAGGTGCTGAAGTCTGTTCGCAGTGCTCTGCACACAAACGTCCATACTTATTCGCTGATGTTGTTAAGGTTAGTTCTCAGGCTGTCACAGTAGAGCGTAGACACTTTTTATATCTTGGCGTAGAAGTTCGATAGCGTTGAGTGCAAGCGTGGGATTGTGATTTCAATACTAGTGTTCTCTCACCATGCACTATTTGTGGTAGACATGCATATTACTAGCAGTGCTGATAACTCCGAAGGTAAGCTTAAGTTCGGAGCATGATGTTAGGAACTGCAAACTAACCTCAGGATCTAAAAAAGTAAATCAATACAACATCATCTATTATTTTGACGCCTGTTCAATAGATGTCATTGCGGTTGGCGCAAGCCATGAGTTGAACCGAAAGGTGAGCTTGAATGCAAACGACGATTCCGTTCAGCCATGCCTCTCTCAACTCGCAGTGCTTTGACTACCGGTTTAATGCTTGATTCATTGAGCCTGGCTGTTGACAAACAACCAGTTTTCAACCTTTTTTTCTTCCAGAAATTTGCTGAAGAACTATCCTGAATTGATTGGCAAGTTTCCTTTTTACAAAGATGAATGGAACAAGATTGCTTACACCGATTATATGGGCACTTACTCAGAGCAGCCTCCCAGGACTTGGTTCGTGGTATTCAGGTCAGTGGTGTTTCTTTCTGTACGTGAATAGATTCAGCCTTGTAATACCTTTGAAAAAGGCATCGTACAGTTTTTACCATGTGTTTGTAGAAACGCTTTGTTTCACCGGAAAAGCATTGGTGTTGAGTGCTTTATCCAAGGGCATAGCATTGTGAACTGATGCCGGCATTGGTTGCACTGGTTCTCGCGTTTTGTGGCAAGGACCTTCCATTAATGTTTTTTGTTTAGAGAGGTATTCTACGTAGAGCAAGACAGTTTATGCGTGCCGAAGATCTACGTTCCAATCCCTACCTGCATGTTACGCGTAATCAACAACGACACTGGAGTTGAAATGAAAAAAGTTTTTCAAAAAGTCGCTCCACAACTTTACACCAAGAATAAGGTGATATGTGTTGTTGATCGTAAATTTGTGTCAAAATAGTCTGTCCAACATTTTTTATCAAGTCCTCGAAGTAAATCTTGAATTAAGCATCACTTCTTTGAAGCTTTTCAATAAATGATCCGACTTTATGACTTTTAGTTGATTTTCACGTGCGTTGAATCTATAAACTCAGTTTATAAGCTTTTGATGAAGGGACTAGCCGTTAATGATAGTAATGGAGTTGAAAGTTTGATTAGCTCGTTGCCATCTTTACAAGTCCTTTTCTTGGTTTACCTTTTACCATTAGGGGCTGCCACATCAATTGAAATATGTCCACTTCGATATATGTTCTGTGTCCTTTACTGACTGGTTTATTCTCCTCATATAGCGCTTTACACAGTCTATAAATCTCCTCTTCAGTCTTCCATCTTCACTCTTACCAGATTGCTTTCATAGCGAGGATACACGTTTGTTGCTGAAGCACGGACTTTTGATCAACCGCTGGCAGCTGGAAAGTGGAAACTCCGTTTGATAGGATCCAATGCTCCGTTACCAACTCCCCTTAACACTCAAATCAACTCGGTTTTTTCAAGCAAGGAGATTCGAGATTATTATATTCCTAACAAGGCTCATATTTTGTTCAGGTATACAGCTGTGTTGGAGTGATAAAAATCTGTCTTACTAGACCAAGGATTGTTTTGATTGTTTATTATGTAGTTTAACCACTGACGTCATTATAATACACAGCGACATCAATCTACCTTTTTCCTGTTAAAAGTCCAACTGAGGATTATCACAAAATAGAATCAGAGAATTTTCGGAACGTGTTAACATTAAAACTAAATAGGAATATCTACTGTTCTTTTCCTGCAGTAGTTAGACGAGGATTCGGGTCATCACATTCAGATTGAACTACAAAATGTGCCGATCTAAAATTGGCTGTGGTCATTTTTGGTGTACAGACATTTCATCACCAGACACTTAATCACCCGACACTTAATCACGACAGGGTTAGGGTTTAGGGTTAGGAACGAGACATTTAATCATGTTAGGGTTAGGATTAGGGTTAGGGTGATCAATTCTAGTCCATTTGCAATATCATCGTGTTATAAAGTCTACGTTATTTGATGTCTAGTGATTAAATGTCTGGTGATTAAGTGTCGGGTGATTAAATGTCTGGTGATGAAATGTCGGTAAACCGTCATTTTTAGTTCATTGGACATGAATTCATCAACAAGAACTTATTCAATTCATGGAACTCAGGGTTTGAAATACAGCAAAGTGATTTTTCAAACCGTTACTCAGCAGGTTTATTCATTGCGAAGAGAAATATACCGAAATCAAACGTGACGAAACTTGTTATGGACGATTTGGCAATTTAAGGTCTCCGAGCTTGAAGTCCGCATACTTGCGATCAGTCCCAGCCAGTGTTTGAACCCGAACCATGAGCTTCGAAGCAAACACCGGTTTCGCTTAGCCATACTGTATGCAATGAAACGCTCTGAGGGTTGAACTCGTTGGGTCACCATCCGCAAAGCGGTGCTGTTTCACTTTCTGTCGTAATTGCACAGAAACCTAATCAAAATATCGATTGCAGATATACATTAAAGTGCAATTGCAATTTGGTCGGTAGCTTGCAGTTGCAAACAAGCAAATCGGAAGCTGTTGTGCTTTTTAAGGTAGGCTACATACGTTTGACAGAACTTTCTAAATACGATATTGTTCTCGAATGTATTTTGATGTGTTTTAGTAGCTTTCTAGCTGAAGACAATTAGTGAAAGTCCACCAATCAGCTCGAAGAATTAAACCTACATTTGAATCTCAAGTACATGTACTTTAAATGGTGCAGCAGTCGAGTCGATGTTAAGTGACCTCCCAATTTAATAAGGATGATTTCAGAGATGCTCTCTTTTACCAGTCACTATAGTCATACTTATGTACTTGTCATTAGTCAGATTTTACACCAAGCTCTTTAGAGGTTTGTTTTTTTTACACGACGCCACATCTTACAAAAAAACTAGCCAATCTCCGAATAACCCAACCCTCTTGTGGACTAGCTTAGTTTCAGCTCTTTTTTGCCTTTTATTCAACCGAGTTGGAACTGTGAAATTGCTCTCCCGGCATCGTAGAAACGACTTTTTGCCTTCGACCAACGGCAGTTCACTTCGTAGGTGGGGATTACCAGTCTGCTATTTGCATTTATGACTGGTGCGAAATAAAATGCTGATTTCCCCTAGCCTAACCTTGATTGAGTTTGCGGTGTGGACCTGTATTTCCGTTTACTGCCGTGCCTCCGTCTCAACGAAGAGAAATGGTAGACATTAAATAATTGTTTGCTATATTGTGTGTGTGATTTACAGATATTTGACAATGATGAAGAACTGATATCGGTTCGCGGGAAAGGCCACTGTGTTATTCCTGCTTTTTACTTTCAAACTAACAACAAGGAGAGGATAACGAGTGGCAATTGTAAGCAGCGACGAGTATTTTCGGCTTGTAATTTTAAAGAACGTCTAAGTCCACTTTCGCTCTCACAAACTGTACGTGAAGTTCTCATCAATGGTGGTATCCGTTGAAGTAGGGACCTAAAGTGAACATCATAGTGTATAGAGTTTGCAAATCGTTCGATCCTGCTCTTCCGTCTTGCCGCGATGTCGCAATAGTGACAGCGCCACGCAGACCTTTATCACAGCTGTTTTAAACGTATTTCTCTCAAAAAGCAGCTGAGCTTTTCACTGACGCTTGATGATTCGAGGCATTTTCTCTACTTCCCAGCTCCGGTCCAGGCTTATAGGGTTCCAGGGTATTCCACCCTAACTCCATCTCGATCATGTGGTCGGGTAATAACAACCGACATATTTTAACATTTTTCGTAATAAAGGTAAACAAGCTCCTAATGCTGGATTTTTATTTTTTGATTTAGGGGCACAAAAACTGAAATTTTTGTGATATAAAATTGAACAGAAACCTAAATATCTCAAAATTTATTTGTTGTTGCTTTTTTCGAAAATACTTAATTTAACGTCAATTTCCAGAATGTTTTCTGTCTGTTTTAACTCGATACTTCAATGCTGAACAAGTTTTTATTTTCAGCAAATGAAACAAAAGTGTCCCCTGGTGCTCCCGCGACTAAAGGCGGAGGCGGATCAAAGAAAGGGGCTTTATCCGGAAAGAAAGGAGACGGAAAAGTTTCGCCGGTATTGTAATTGTGACAAGTTGCTTTCCACGATTGCCATTACTTTTTTCGTCTTTTATCAAGGTGCCACCAAAAGAAAAAAAGGTTGAGCCGGTTGAAGTGCCCGAATACGATCCCAATGACGACAATACTTATGTGAGAATTGTTTTGACGTTTATTTGTGAGCAAAACACGATCCGTTCTAGTCTTTAGCCAGACTGAGTCGCTGCAACCTATAGAGTGATCGTCCCCTCTCCCCCATCAGTTAGCCTCTTACAGGTGGAGGAATCCCATTAAATGCATTTCTTAATGTCACTACAAGCGAACTTCTTGGCTGTTTCTCCACTCTATCTTTTGTGCTGAGCGCTAATCAAGAAAGTGTCGAATATCATTTTTTACAAAGTTATGGTATGATCCTTCCGAGGTTTAAACCGGAAGCTTAATGCCTTCAAGGCGGACGCTCTAATCTACATCCAAGCAGTCATGGTTTTGTGTTAAGGCGCTGATCTTGCAATCGAGAGATCTCGTTTTCATTGCTCGCATGGCTCAACGGTCCTGTAGTTCTTACAAACAGCACTTCACGGCAATTTCTACTTGATTGCAGTACTTGTACCAAAAGTACTGGTAACGTTTAAACGGTTATAAGTATGACATGTTGTATGAGAATCATAACAAGTTTTTTCGAAGGAAGATGCTTTGTTAGCCCCAATGCAAGATAATTTACTTTTTTCTCTTTAAGTATTGCATCTTGTGTTTTTTGTCGCAAATTATCCCCCTTTGGGATAAGGCAATGACAAAGTGTCCATAGGATTTGCATGGCGTTTGGCTGTTTTCTGAGCTGTTTATTAAAATCAAGTTTTACTCGTTTTTTGTACTGGCGTTGATGAAGTCACCTCTCCGGTGTTAACTGACAAAAACCGAATAAGTTGTTATTTAAGTAATATTTTGGGTATCTTCTCTTCCACTTTATAAATTTGATGCTGTTGTGATACATGTTGTTTTCTAGTGCTAAGGTCCTAGCAGCATGTCCGTGAACACCATTCCATGGTGTCATGGTTCGACTACAATGAAATCGAGAAAACGTTTATCGAAACACTTTTTGAGGCTTCGGCATTTATTATTTTTTGAGGCTTCGGCATTATTATGAGGCTTCGGCATATATCATCAGCATGGTGGTGTTGTTCTTCACGATCAGTTGTTTTTCCAAGGCTCACAACTACGTCATACAAGCCGTGGTGGAACGAAAAACGTGGCCGTTGACGCGTGGTCAGTGGGCGTACGTCGAAAAACTGAAGGAAGCTGAAAAAGAGGAATTGAAAGCGTTTTCAGGTAGGATTAATTTTTAACCAAGACGTCTGAAAGTTAAATGCGAGGGGACATAGAAGGTGGTCATGCGCATACGGGTGCATTTGGCTTGCGACTGATCTCTTTTCCCTCCAAGCACAATTCTGGTTTTAACTGTTCAACACAAAGTGAAATAAAGAAAGTCAAGTGAGCTTGCACTTGTTAATTGTCAACCACTGGCTGACTCGACCACGGTTTTCAAGTTTTAGCTGTTAAGGTAAAATTCGCTGTGTTCGCGTGGTTTTTTTGCCTTGTGCCCCTAGAAAAAACACTCTACGCTAGTTTTCCCTGCTTAGTGGGATTGCTTGCGGCAGAACAGCGCTGTTTCGGTATTGCTGGTAATTTCGAAGCTTGTCCAACACGAATAGTATGACCACTGAACTATTTCTTGTAACGAAGGGTTAAGAGTATGTTTCAACTTGACACGAATTTAGAAATTGTAGATGATTATCTGTGACTTACGGCTGCTTTTCAGTCTTCCCATTACGAACTTGGGCTGTTTGTTTGTGATGGCTGCTAGAGTAGTTCCAACCTTATTGGTTAAACAGTGTTCTGAATGGCGACAGCACCTTTAAACGATCTCCATGAGGTTAATTGTGGCAGGATCTTTTTGGAGTTAATCTCGCATTCCTTTGACTTCGAATTTTATTTCTTACATTGTCTTGATAATTAAGTAGCGTTTTTTCAAATCAACACTAGCCAATTTATCTTTTTACTTAAGAAATAATTTTTGTAGGTATAAATCGAATGAACATCATTAGGAAAGGGGGTAAATGTCGTAATGACAAAAGATGAGAATGGGGGGCTATACTGTAAAATGTGTAATTTTTGATATCAGAAATCAATTAATTGTGGGGTCACTGTTTGAGATTATTGAAACGAGTTATTAATGGTGATTTATTTTTTGCTTGCTGCTCCCCTGCTTCACCTAACATCGCATGTTTAATGCTTGCTTGATTTAAAACCTGCATGAAAATAAAGTAGATGAAAAATCAAATTTTTTAAGCGTCCAATCAGGTAGACATGTAGCTGACTGCAGTAAATCTCTACTAAAACGTTCCCCCAATCGTAAAAGTACTACCTCGCCCCGTCCCCATAGCTACCGCATTAACAAAGATAAGGCCGCGTACGCAGGAGGACAGAGACAAAGCCAAGCCCAGAAACCAGGAGCCCAGGTGGACAAAGGAAAAAAAGGAGCAAAAGCGGTAGCGGAAAAAGGCGGCAAAGACAAAAAACAAGGGGAAAGAGAAATCGGATCAAGACCATCTTCACAAGTAAAGATAACCTTAATCTATAATGACTTTGATGTATGCTACGGTTTCTATAAGGCCTGGCTGTATTTTTCAATTCGGTATTGCACGGCTCTGCCAATGTCCGATAGCTCAGCCATATTAAACGCGGTGTTGCCAAAAGTTTAAAAATAATGAGAACTTATATAACTCATTGGACACTAAGTAAACGAAATGTTTGGAAGATTGCCAAGTGATTTGACTGTCTTCTGGCGGCGTGTGGTAGATCATGCGGTAGATCATGTGGTAGATCATGTGGTAGATCGCGAGTGGTAGATCATGCTCACGAGCTTCCTGCGTTGCCCTCTTGTCAAAACAACTGCACTAAAATTTCTTAGCTGCACTGCACGGGACCCACGCGCTTTCAAACCCGACATTTTGCTGAGGCAACGCATCACTTTAAAACTTTTCCCGTGAGCAACGACGAATTGGGGCGAATTAATCATTTTTTTAATGTTTTTTTAGAATATTGTGGATGAAACGTGCGCCAACTGGTCTCTCCGCTTCATCACTGATGTTGATGTTGCGGAGGAAGTAGAATTGAAGAAGGACACGCACAGGCAGGAGGAGATCAGGGCTCTAAAGCAAGCTTGGGAGGCTGCTGAGCCTGGTAGAGCGGTCAAGGTAGATTTCATGGAGACATTAGAAGAGACGCCCAGAAACGCGGCACAACATGGGGCTATTTAATGCCTAAGTCCCAATATTGTGTGTAGAAATGCTCGGTAACGTTTAATGAGCTACTAGGTTTTTCAGCGAAGGCAAGTGTCAGGCAACGACTGACTGGCCGAGTGGGCGTATTTTGAAACATGGCTCTGCAGCTCGCGATCGACTTGAACATAACAGTAATTTTTGAGACTATGGCTTTTTCGATAAGTCAAGTTCTATCATTGTATCCTATGACCCGGAAAAAAATGTTTGTCGCTTATGTTAGAACATCTTGTTCAGATTTGCTTTGGAATTGCGAATGCTGCTGACTGCGTACTTCGACCACTAGCACTGCAACTAAATGCTTTTCCCAGGGACCCCCATTACACGCATCAAAGTGAGGTGTAAACGCGTGATCACGCAATTATTTCCTTGCTAAAACGGAGCCACATCCAACTGAGCCACATTATCCATAAACATTCGACTAAAGACCTATATTCGGTAGATTTTTCCCGATTTTGAGCCAGTGCTCCGCAATCTTTTTAAACACGTGGCTCATTGTACAGTAAAATTCACCAACTGATCTCGATTCATACGAAAGCAAAGTGATTTCGAAAAAGTGAAAAAGAGGTTTTCAGTCGAGTTCAAGCATTTCAACCTTTGCCGCACGCATCTCACCGGTTGCGAAGCAATACATTGAATGAACCTTTAATACAAAACAGTTATTAATTTCTTTTTATTCTTTTCAAATAAGGCTCATATGACTGCGAGTGCTAAGACGAGGTTTTTCGGTGTTTTTTGCTTGAACCAGGTTTTACTGGAGCAATGCTTTAAATTTCGGATACCCTTCCTGACGAATACTAATTGTGTTTTAATGAAGTTTCGAACTCTGTTCTTTTTGATCCGAGAAACGACTATCATATACCACGACTCCTACATGTAGTTTTCAACGTATACCGTTTATTTCTGTACGTTTTATCGCTTTCTAGGCCATGCAGTCGCGACTCAATTTTCTCAGCAACAATGCCATCAAGTCCGAGTCTTCGGATAAGGAGAATGAAGAAGACGACGACAAAGTGGCTACTGGAGGTAGATTGAAAAATCTATTTAAATAGTCAAAGTTGTCTCGTCATAAAGCTCGCTCCTTTTTATGCATTGCAAGATGCTCAGTGAGTGGACTATATTTCTTGAAAGAATGTTAAAAGATTAAAAATTTGTTTTCTTGGAATAAGTATACGACATAGAATGGCATTAACAGACTTTTAACCAAGATCAGGTAAATGGAAAAGCACATTTCGTTTTGAGCCAGTCTTAAATATAATTGCATACTGGCAGCCCCATCACCGACAATGCATTGGTATGGGGGATTAACGTAATCTAGGTTGCATACTGGTGACTTATGGCGTTTCTGACTTGATTGTAGGTTTTAATAGCTACTGTAAATTTCAAGAAATGTGGGTTAACTTTTACGATCTTATTTGCAGAGGATTGACATGCCTTTTCCTTTCTTGTAAATGTAATGTACAGTAGTTGCCAGTAGTACATCTGTTTAGAGTGTAAGTACTACAATGTAGGAGATCGCATCATGCTGCATAACAATCATACCAATTCATTTTATTAACTGCATTGTCGGAGCAAAATTGATGTAGACCTCAATTTTGTCAGCTCATTTGTAAAGAGATAGTCATTTTTGAAGTTAAAATTATGAAGCATCGTATATTGTGATTTCGGTTACCAATATTGGCTTAGTATTAATTTGTGATGTCACGTGGTCATTTGTATTTACACAGTGTGACGTCACAGTATTTTTCAAACCAAAAGTTAAGCTCTAAAGCAAGGGTGCACAACTTTTTCACTGTTGCAAGCCGCATTACGGACTACTTCAATTTACTACCGCCAGTAAATCAAATTTAGAATTTTTTTGGGTTATGCGAAAGTGAAGACCTTTTTTCAACTTGAAGATCAAAATTTTGGATGTAAAATTTCTGATCTTCTCAACAAAGTTTCTGTTCGAATTGATGTTTTTTTGTTCTTGTAAAAGTAACGATCTTTTATGAGTGGGGTTTACTTTAAATATATGTGCATGGCCGCACAACTTATCGCCTAATACCGCATGCGGCCGTACGGCCCCAGATTGTGCACCCCTGCTCAAAAGCTCGCACCTTTGTGGTTGACACTGAGTGCCGCATGGCAAGATATGAGCTTGAAATTGTAAAGCTGCGAGTTGAAGTATGCGACAAGAATAGGCCTACATATGTTGCTTGCTGCTTAAAATTCATTTCGACGAAATTACTGATTTGTGTTTCTTGGCTAAACATTCGTCGCAACTTGAGTAAATCTTAGCGTAGTGCAGTATCAAGTTGCTGGCTTAATATTACTTAAATGCGATTAGCGCTCACTGTTTATGACATTAAGCAGTTGCCATGCGATAATTGAAGAACTACTTGAACGCCATTGATGCAATCCATGAATGATATTTTACACGGAGACTTCAAGAATAGCCTTGAAAATTTTCGATGTCGTTACTGTTGGTCTCGAGTCAGATACTATGAGCTTGCAAAGCTAAAACTAACTTCGCGGCTACATTTTAGCTGGTGAAAGACGTTTGAGTCATTGTTGGCTTCAATGTTGTACAAAAATGTTTCAGCATCATGACGAGTGCTGCGTTTAAATGTATGAGCAAGCGCTGATAAAGATTTGAATTTCTAGAGAAAACTGATGTAAATTCTGATGTGAATTTGTTGGAAGAAACGGAGCTTTTATTCAACCCACCACCTTTTGTCACACAAAAAGATCTTCTCAAACCGTTTGATGCAACACCTTATATCCGGTAATGAAGGATGAAATTAATTCGAAGTTACTGAGTTGTTTATACGACTATTTGACACGCTGTTATAGAGTTGCAATCTAAACGTTGCTATTTCAGTGCCTATTTGGTGTCTGCATTGTTATGCCCTTAGGAAGGGCACTTCACGACAGCTTCTTATGTTTGATTGCACTGATTGTCGCAAAAATACATTGGCAGTATTGGCAACTCCGATACGTCAACAGAGAGTATTCTACGTGACGTAAAAGTTAATATTCTGGTAATATAGAGATAACGTGTTATCTCAGACCGCTTCTTCCTGGAGCTTATCCTTACTACGTCAATCCGGATGACCTTGCAGTGCTGGAAGAGAATGAGCAGAGAAAGAAAGTAGAGGAGCATAATGAAAAGAGGACGAAGACGCAAGCATACCGCGATCAAAACCGGTCCGAGAGGCAAATTTTAAAAGAACAGCAGCTGGACGCGTGCCAGGACATGCAGGTCGGTTTGCGCTGCAGGGCATATCTTTGTTTAGTCTTGCTCTTTCTTTTTTCGACTCATGCATATGAGCTCGTGCTCTGTTTGCTAGTCTTTGGGCAGACTAATTGGTCCCACCACATGTCTGCCACATAATAATAAAGAACAAAGATGACCCGTTAAGAGTCTTTTCCAAGGGCACAACAAGCGGATTATCCGGCTTTTTTCTACACTACCCCTTTCATGCTTAACGTCAAGCAGAGTTTGAATAGAGTCTTTAGTATGGCTTGGCAAGGGAATTGAATCTGCACCAATCAGCAGCCGCCCTCAACGTATTGGTGCGGTCCTCGTCCCGTTTGGGTTGGTCGAAATGGCTGTTGGCCTTCTCAAATTTTTCGCCGTGCTGCCTCCAGAACGACCGCAGAAGGCAGCAGGCAGCTTCTTTGAAATCAGTCGCCTGTTTTCTTTTTTCTCCTGCCTCTCTCTTGCCCGTCTCTTCATTCTTCTTCTCCAGACGAGCGGCAACGTTCATCCTGATCCTGGCCTCGTCTTTCCCTGTTCAGTGTGCGCTGCAAATGTGACCTGGAGTAGTAGTTCGGTGCAATGCTGCACCTGCTCCAAATGGGTTTATTTGAGGTGCTCACTTCTCTTTTTAGGTTCAAAACTCTAGATAGCTCTCACTCCTGGAGCTGCCGCCCTTGCTGTGTCGCTGCTTCGTCTAGAGATTGCACACCTACCAACACTGTGACTTCCTTCCTCGCCTTCAAACTACCGCCCCACCTTTGCCTTCAAACCTCTTATCCCCCTTCCGACCACTTGGTATCTTCTCCCCCTGACTTCCTCGGGGTTCTCCAATGAAATGCTGGAGGTCTTTGAGCCAAGAGCAGTAAACTTCTTCACTTTATTTCGTCTCGTCCTGTTGACCTCATTTGTATTCAGGAATCTCACCTTAATTCATCTTCCTCTTTGCGGATCCCTGGATTCTCTGCTCTGCGATCTGATCGCTCCCGGTCCCGTTCTGGCATTCTCTCTTCCGATACCACTCATGCTAGCGGCGGCATCATCATATTTGTCAGGCAGGGCTTATCCTTTTCTGAACTTTCTATCTCCTCTCTTCGCTTGACCCCTAAACTCTAATTATGTAGGAGTCAACATCTCTCTAAACAACTCCTCCTCGCTCTCTTTTTTTTAATGTTTATGGTATCCTATTCGCTCTAAAACGGATAGCAGAACCAACTCCTTTTCTCACTCCATTCTTCCCTTCTCCAGAAATCTCCTCATTCTGGGGAACTTCAACTGCCATCACCCCCTCCGGGACTCAAAAAGTACTTCCGATCTCCGTGGAGAGGAAATATTCGATTGGGTCATCTCCTCTGACCTCCTTCCCTCTCAATGACCCTGACATACCTACTCTTCATCGCTTCTCTGGCAGTTGCTTCTCCCCTCACATCTTCTTTGCTCTCTCGCCCTCTCTTGCTCCTGGGAGGTCCTTCAGGTCCTGGGTTCTGAACACCTACCTATTCTACTAACAGTCCTTCTTTCTTCGGTCTTTCGCCCCTACGAACGTCCCTTTTCAATTTTCAGAAAGCTCATTGAGATAACTTTTCCTTTTACTTCGACTCTCACTGTCCTTCTGCAGAGGAGTACTCGTCTCTTTCTCGTTTCTTTGCTGGTGTCCTCATTACTTTTCTGACACTAAATGCGGCCGAATCTTCCCTTCCTTTCGGCCGCATTAGACGCCATGCTAAAGCCTAGTGGTCCGCTGAATTGAAAGAAACAGCTGGTCAAAGACGACAGGCTTACATCTCCGCTTTCCGACATTCCTCGTATGTCATCGCTAAGGCCAAGGCTGAGGCATGGCAGGCGACTTGCTCTTCTCTTTCACCTAAATCTAACCCTAAATCTTTGTACTATCTCTTTTGTTCTGTCGCTGGCTCTTCTTCCTTCTCTTCTAACTTTCCCAACTGTTTCTCTCTCAGGGAGTCGGCTTCGGTCTTCGCTGATTACCTCAGATCCCACTTTTCTGTCTTCCAGCCAAAAACCTTGCGTTGCAGAGCCAGAGGCTATCTTTCTAAACTCCGCCGAGCCACGTGCCCTGCAGAGTCTCACTCGTCCCTTTGCTTCCCCTTCTCCCCTGCTGACTTTCTTGCAGCTGCCACAAACTTCTTCTCATCCACTGGCACTGGCCCAGACAAAGTTGCCTATCCCATGCTAAAGGACCTTCCTCGCAAAAGCATGGATTTTCTCCTACACATTTTCAATCCGCCAGGCTGGTTTCCGCCCTGGATGGTCTACTCTGGATCAAATTCTGTTTCTTTCTCAGTCCATATCGGATGGGTTTAACAAACCCTGGACGGGCTCTCGGACGATCCTCGCTACTATCGACTTCTCGAAAGCTTTTGACTCTGTCTGGCATCCCGCCCTTACAAACTTATTTCGGCTATCCTCCCTCCTTACTTTGCTCGTTGAACTCAATCTTTGCTTTCTGATTGGCGCGCTTGCGTGGTTTTTCAAAATCACAAAAGTTGTTCCTTTCGAATCCATCGAGGTGTTCCGCAAGGATCCGTTCTTGGCCCAGTACTTTTCTCTTTTTCCATCAATGATCTCCCTGCTTCTCTGCCTTCTTCCGTCAGCTGATTACTTTATGCTGACGATCTGGCCATTTAGTCCTCCTCGTCCTTGGTCCCGAATGTGGTGGAGGCCACACGAGGAGCTCTGTTTTGACTAGAACGCTGGTCTGGGTACGGGTGTCTTCCTCTCAATCCGAGCAAATGTGAGGTCTCCCTTATATTCAGTGGATCTCCGCCAAACTGACCTCCAGCCCCACCTTCTCTTATTTCACTCTTGCCTCCGTTTCAACCCCACTCCAACTTTTCTTGGGGTCACCTTCGACCGCACTCTTTCCTTTTCTAAACATGTATCTTCGCTGAAGGCCAAGTTCTTCCCTCGTCTCAAGGCCTTACGCTGTATCTCTGCTTCCTCATGGGGCCTCTCTAAGGAGTCCCTCTCTTTTCTGTATGAAACTTTTCTTCGTCCCCTTCTTAAGTATGCCTCACCCGGATAGTTTCCTTTTCTAAGCGTTGCCAATATTACCGAATTGGAGCGCTTCACCCAGCGGCTAATCGCGCCATCACCGGCTGCCTCTCGTCCTCCCCTATCCCACTTCTCCTTGAGGCTTCTCTACCTCGCCTACAAGTCATTCTGACTCAATTCGCCCTGTCATCTTGTGAGCGGGCTCTTCGTCTCCCAACCTCCTTTCCTATTTCATGTTTGGCCAGACTTGGAGTAAAACCAAGACTCTGCAGATCCTCCTGGAGAGCTTTTGTGTCCACTCACCCGCTCATGCTTTCTTCTACTTCTCCTAGGGAAGCTGTTTCTGGTGGCCCTCCCTCATTTCCTTGGAACCTGCTTTCCTTCACGGTTGAATCCACTCTTTTCTTTCCATGCTCCCGCTCTGATCCTCCTCTCTCGCCTAGGTACGGCTCTCGCTCACCTTGACTCTCTCCCATCTCACAACCTGGTGCTTTGGATAGACGGTTTTGTTCCTTTTCCTTTTGGCAAAGGCGGCTCTGGCGTACTTTCCGCCAGCTCTCGTTGTGGCATTGAGGCCACTTTTTCCTTTTCAGCATGCCCAGTATGTTCAAGTTTTTCCGCTGAAGCCTGCACCATTTTGCACGCTTTTTGCTGGTCTCGGCAGCACCAACAAGTCTGTCACTTCTACTCTTTTCCTTCTCTCTGACTCTCGCTCTGTCCTCGCCACCTTGTCTTTTCCTCCGTCTTTCGTTTTACCTCAATCTCTATGGCAGATCTGGCAGGAACTGTCTTCTCTCTCCTCCTGTTTTAACGGGCTACAATGGGTTCCCGGACTCTCGTTTCTCCTGGAGAACGACGCGGTTGATGAGCTTTCCAGACGGGGAGCGCTACTTGCGCCCTCTGCAATCTTTTGAAGTCTTTCTTCTTTTATCTCTTGTATCCGCTCTTGTCTTTTTTCGGACTGGAGACGTACTGTCTCATCTAAATTTTTCGACCCACAGGTTCCCTCGATTTCCACCGAGGAACTTGTACTCCCTCGTCATGCTCGCTGTGTGCTCCCTCGTTTCCGCTGCAACGGACACAGCTTACTGCTAAGCTTTTATCTCACTAGGATTTGCGGAATCGAGAATCCGTCATGCAGCGCCTGCGGACACTCGTCCCAGGGCACCTCTCGTCTCATTTTGCACTGTCCAGCTACGGACTCTTTGCGCCGCTCACTCTTTGGCGACTCTCTGTCTCTTTATGACCTCTGGTCCAGGCCCTGGTGATTATGGGACTCCATGGTCTTCTGTCATGCCCCCATCCCTTGGAAGGGGTCGGGTAGCAACAACAACAACAGGGAACTGAATTCATGTCTTCTGACTGTGAAACAAACGCTTTGTCCTTAACACGGCCCTTACGCTGGTTGCTAGTCTGAGTAGGTTGACAAGCAAGTTGTGAATGTTCGCCCGCGTGTCTATGCTCAATACCGTCAAACCTACCAATTTCGGACAGGGTGAAATACTGCTTGTGCTTGTATTGCAATCAGTTTCATCTTGTGACGCTTGTTGCATTTCGCTACTCGGTAACTTTCAAAGATACGCAGTTGCTGTTTACTTTTTCTTGAGAATGAAGCACCGCGTAAATGCTGTCATCCACGTTTTCACCGCAAATCCAAGCAAGAGAAAGCGGCAGTACATTTCGAACCGGTCATGAATATAAGTTGCCGACCAGTAG
This sequence comes from Trididemnum clinides, assembly GCA_963675345.1. Classification (NCBI taxonomy): domain Eukaryota; kingdom Metazoa; phylum Chordata; class Ascidiacea; order Aplousobranchia; family Didemnidae; genus Trididemnum; species Trididemnum clinides. The sequence continues at coordinate 12,499,611 of OY776293.1, read as the reverse complement.
CCACCCACCGGTGGATGACCGGAAGTCGCCTCTCACAACATGCTGGGTGAACAGCTTCACTGTTATGTTCTGGTGAAGCAATAGTCGAAGGTGTTTCATGATGCGATTGTCGGATGTATGAACGATATATGTTGTACAATATACTTGTACAATGATTGTAAAATGTACACTATATTAAAATTACATCACTCTTGGAATAGCATTTGCTAATACGATGCAGTCTACGAAAGTGTACGCGTCGCAGCAGCACTGTTAATCTATTTCAATTACACTCGGCCCTCATTTTTCCGGACTAGATGGTGCAGGAACCTGTCCAGATAACACAAATGTATTTATAGGTAACAGGTCAGTTACCCTCGGTCTCTTGGGTTAGGGTAAGAGTACCCAACCGGATGAATGTGACCGGGGGGTAAGTGCCCTAAAACAGTATTTCTGTTATGCAAATAAAATGAAATAACCGTTCTTGACAATATGTACGATGGATTTACACTATTTACAGGATTAGGAAAACTTGTTATTTTTGGTCCATGGCCTCAGTATCTAAAGTTATTGGATATCAGACAAAACACGGTGTTTACGAGCGCCGGTAGCCACCTATCTGGCTGTACGCGAGGTGCGTGTTGTTGAATTCATTTGTCGGCCGTTCAGACTCGCTGTCCGCATAAATCACGAAATACGGATTAACTAGCTCGGGAAAAAACGTGGGTCCAGTGTATATATGTTTGTGTTTATCATGTACAAGATTTTTGAGGATGCAAGATTCGCAGCAAGGGGATGCGAATGGGAAATATAAACGTACACAAACGTGAAATTGCAGGTTAGCAACAACGCTTAGATCTATCCCAGAATATTGATGAGAGTCGATATTTAGGATCATTCAAAACCTCACAACTCGGCATTGGTGAGGAATGTGTTTGGGTGTGATTCGAACCTTCGATCCGCACCAGCTACCCAGGATGTGTATAACTGTTAACCCAGGCTTTTGGTAACGGTACGTTGCAACCGGGAGCTTTCTTTTTTATCACTCGTTCACGGACTAACTGCCAAGTTTTCTAGCTGAGACTTTACCTTAATGCATCTTTATCTATAACGCCGAAACGTCATCAAAATCAATTCTTGTGCGTACTTGACTCTGGCTTTATAGATAGCAATTTTTTAATTATTATTTACATTGCTAAATCCCACAATACCTTCGAATCCATCTCTGCTAAAGCTTATGCTCACAAAGTACAACAGCGTGTAGTATGAGCTATGCGAGTAAATTGAGCTTATATTTTAGTTTGCAATGGACTTGGCACGCACAGAATTGCTGAAACCGAGAGAATCCTACCGACAGCGTTTATTGGAAGAGAAGAGATTAAAGGATGAGGCTGCTGAAGCTGCAGCGGCGGCTGCGCTGGCAGCATCCGAGACTACAAGTCCGGACACGAAGCGGAAAAGCGGAAAGAAGAAAAAATAATGTTTCACCAAGGCCATATTTAGGAATTGAATATGAGGAGAGGCTGTTGAATCTATAAAACAGGTTTAAGGTTTGCAGTTATATTGAAAAGGTCTCGTTTTTGAAAAGAATGAATCTCATTTCTTCCCACTCCTAACTATGGCCTTACTCTTTTCCATCCAATTTTCCACTGTGTTTATTTTGAGATTTTATTAAATGTTGTAGTTTTTTTTGCTCATAAATTGAGAAATATACAATCCAATTATTTCTGTTCTGATAAAAGACCTTTAGTACCGGTAGCTTTATGTAGCAGGCGTACAGCTTGAAAGTGATGAAAATAATTGCAAACCAAGTCGCCCTATTAGCTGCAATCAATTTCTGCGGTTTCTCCGAACACATATCATGCCTACCTTGAAGTGATGCAACTTCACTGCTACAACACTTAATGTCAGTGCAACTCACGCGATGCATTTTATTTGTCTTGGTCCCGCCCAGTGGAGCACCATATTTATTACGATTTGCGCGAACACCGTGCTATGGAGCTGATGTTTGGATGCCCACGTTTGCGATTGGTGCATACTATGGACGACTTACAGCAGCTCTGGCTACGTGCTCAGTGCATTGAGACCCTTTCACTCTTTTTAGTTATGATAAAGTAAACCCAGTTTTATACTTTATCCTCCCCATTACTCTAATAGCTGGGTACCAAACAGAAGACTTGTGAATACTATTTCAGTATTTGGGGTCATTCGACGAGGAAATCAAACCCAGATGCTTATAAAAAGTTTGCAAGGGTTTTTTCACTCTTCAAGTACCGGTATGCTATAATTTCTGAAAACATGTTTGGCCACAGCTCTATGTGGAAAGGGGTTATCACTTTTGGTCACTAGTAGTCTACGGTCTTCATTTTTCCCCTGCACTCTGCTTACCAGGGTGGTATTATTTTATTTGTTTGCACGGACAGAAAAGTAAACGGAAAAAACATTTAGTCAAACTTCAGCGTAAACTTTATTGATAAAATGCACAAAGAAAAAAATTAAATACATTTTTGATTGATACAGACAGCAATGCGTATAATGTGCAAACTGTTCACAACAAATTGAAAAATGATTTTTGTGGCAACGCTATAAACGAGCACGTAGCGCCAATTTATGATACGGTGACAAAAGTGTAAGGACGAGTAAAAAATTAAAATTGGATAACACCTTTACAAACGAGTTAATTAAAACAGTGACATGTAATACAGAGTATGATACAAATAAAAATGAAGCTATGCAAAAAGATATGAAAAATTAAAAAGAGTGAACATGCGAAAGATCTTTTCACCTCAAAGTTAAAGAATAGGGTTGAAATTTAAGTTTGAAGAGTGGGTTTATAGAGGAACATTAGATTCTATTGTAATACCGATACAAGGCAATAGATTTACCACACAACGATCTTGTATAATTGTACACATTTCAAGTAGTTTCTATTCACTACTTTAAACCACTTTCAGACTCCTATTAGATCATAATCAATTTGATTGAGATTGAAAATGACTTGTGTTCCACACGGAAACGTCTCGACATACCCGATTAATCTTTTAATGTTCTTTTTCGTGCTCATTTCCATCGAGTTATTTCACGAAAATATGCAAAAATCTTTTTACATTTATGTTAGTTTTTAACAAGACTTTGAATTAACCATTACATACGCCGAACCAATAATGAAAAACGCCGACCGAAGTAAACCTTTTTAGCGACCTACTAATCAAAGCTTTGTATGAATCACCTCTTGCTTGGTACCGGTAATGTTGAACCCCATTCCATTAAGTGCAAATGGAATGGCTTGGATGGGCAAAACTTTTTATCTTTATATCTGATACCATTTTTTATTGTACTTCGCCATCAACTGAAAAAAGAACATTTGATTGAAAACCATCACGAAAATCTGTGACAACTAATAATGATCATTTTGTAAAACCTCAACGAACAGACCTTCTGAAGAAACACTGGCAATTAGATGTACTTTTAAAAAATGCAAAGCATTTTAACAAAACATTTGGCACTATCAAAATGTTCTCGATGCAGAGATGATCAAATATATCGACAGGTCGGCCAATTGTAGTTTAAAAGTATACGTCACAACAGGGCTGTTCAAGAATGCAGTTTTTTCAAAACTTTGAGGTCACACCCTAGATTGATTCCAATTCATGACAAAAGACCCCCACAAATAAACTTGAGCTCTCTCTCGGTTAAGCATTGTGAATCCATATTAAGTGATCTATTTTGAACTTTTTTCTTTTTTTTTGGGTAGGCAAAACACAAAACCGACTATCACTTTCAGAACAGCACACCATGTGGCCACTTAAAATTTGCAGAACACCAATACTAGAGATGTACCGATATTTAGGTATCGGCCTATTTTTATGGTATCGGTATCGGTTAAATATAGCCGATACCTACCGATACTTTTTAAGCACAAAATAAAAACAAAAATTTTTTGTTTTATTTCTTCATAGTATAAATATAAAAATTTTTGTCACCCCCAGGAACTGGATTGGATTTGTAACATAATTAACGATTTGTAATGTATCAATAATGACCGAGGGGGAGGGTCTTCCGAACAGGAACCAAGCATCGTGCTGCACTCAATATTCTATTTATATAGATATACATATTAAAAATATTCTGTAAATTTCAATTTCTCTTTTAGCCTCAGAGGTGGTGATTAATGAAAATGACTTCCAATAAAAGCATTGTATGGAAATTTTTAATGTTAAAGCTATTGATTCCAAAAAAGTTATCTGCAATTCATGTAGCGACGAATTTTCGATAGGAGGGAGTGATGAGAAAGTTTATAGTTTTGACTTTAATATGAGGGCAGGTTGTGTGATAAAAAGAATGTGCAGTTGTTGAATGGTTTTGATTCTTTTAAGTATGGCAGACACGTTTTTTAGTTTTGACTTACCAAGCAGTTTTTCTGCTAGAAAAGCTGCAGTTTGGTAGTATATATTTTCAGTTTTCACTTATGAGTGCTATTTGTTTGATAATAGCTGCAACTGGCTAATGCTCTTTTATTAGTACGTCATAATTTTCACTTTCAGAGGTGTTTTCATTATGTTGTCAAGTTTTTTTTTTCTTTGGTCACGGCATTGTTACTTTCTCATTTTATTTTATTTTTTTGATCTTTTGTGTTTGTGAGGAAAGCCTATGTTACTTGAATAATGGTATTCAATCCATTGCTTTAGTATTTTGCTATAAAAAAATATTGCTTCATTTGTTCAACTTTTTTTTACAGATTTGCAATAATATTGTAATGAATAATAATAGATAAATACCTGGAAAAAATTCAAAATGTAATAAAAAACCAAATTTACTGAATACATTCTTTGGTGCTGCTTACAAAAGCTCTTATTGATGGTGCTCAACAGATAAAAAGTGTCGGTGGTATCGGAGTATCGGTGTCCGCTTCAAATGTGGTATCGGCACATCTTTAACCAATACACATTACACAAAAGTATAAAAGAATGCATATTTTTTATAGCAAAAAAACAAACTTAAAAAAATAAAACATCTGGACAAAAAATGAGATTTTTCGACATTTGGCATAACTTTCGACAAATTTCAAAGACAAATTGTTGAAAAAAATAAATTTTCGAAATGTCTAGAACATTTTTTATTGCAAACAAAGTAGCCTAAATAATAAATTTCACAAACGGGTGTTGGACTGTCGGTATCCCATACAAAACAATTTTCCCTGGGTTAAACTGTGTAGGTGGTGAATATCACTTGCAGTAAGTAAATACGAAGTGTTAGAATCATTTCAAAATTGTTAAAAGTTCTATTTTCAAGAAAAAAAGCCGGCTAGGGTAGCCTTTTTTAAAATCAGGTACATCATGTCTACTTTTCTCCACGCAATGTAGTATCATTTGTCTTTGTTTCGAATTTTCTGTTAATATGTTTTTGTAATCTTCAAGAATCTTGATACCTCTTTCTCCTAAGTCGTTCGTAACATGCAGCTCCTTGAAACCGAGTCCTTGAATTTTCGAAAACTTTTGAAGTTGTTCCACTTCGCGCATGAATATTGTAGAAATTGAACTTTTTCAATTCCAAAGTTGAAACGTTGAAAAATGATAACTGACCTTTCACCAACCAAGTATTTAATTTTTGTCTTCTGATATTGATTGAAATACCGGCTTCTGTGTAGACATGTTTGTCTTTGAAAATTTTTGGTAATCACAAAATAAGTTGGAAGCCGGATTCCGTTTAGTGTGCGCATGCAGTTGATGAAAACACAAGAGCAAATGAGATTAGCTCTTCGCTCAAATACCAAAGTTGTCTTTTTAATGCTGAGAGGGCAGCATTAGATATGTCTTTAAATACTGGTATTCGTTCATGAGCCAGCAGCAGCAGCTTGTACAACTGTAAACCATTAGCAGCAGCTTCAGTGGTTACAGGGGCTTTAAACCAGTGCTTTGCATAAATGACAGCAACAAAATAACCAAACAGTTCTAAACCCTTGAGAATTTTTGCATCCACTCAAAGTTGAGTTTGGAGCAGCAATATTTTAAGTGCATGTATTGCTGAAGACATCCAGCGTGCTCGATGTTGGGCACCAGGGCACCGAAACCGGTAAGTGTCAAAGGGATTTTTATTTAAATAATAAAGAACAAGATCTAACAGCTCTGCATAGTCATCTCGAGGAATGTAAGAGTTAGAATCGTACTTTATTTCGTGAAGAGCTTTGAAAGCATTCTCTAAAATTTCAGAACCTGCTTCAACTGAAGAACTTCCAATATGGGTCTCGTCTACAGCAGTTAACAGAACTCCATTTTTTTTTCAAAATCTTAAAAAACATAATTTGGGGACTACTAGATTTCCCAAAGATGCTTTTAAAAACTTGTAATAAAATTACTTCGTACATATGATGGCGGTAGACAGTCCATAGCAAAGAATGGTTTCGCAGTGCTTCCAAATGTATGCGTGCGCCGGTGAATTTTCCCGTGTTTGATGCTGTGGTATCAAAACACATAGCCACGCATGCTTACCTAACTTCCAACTATCTAAGATGCTTTTAATTGCATCAGCTTGATTTTCGCTTAGTTTCCAACAATTTGTCCCATTGCGATGGCTTGAAAAAACTGTAATACGCTCAAATGCAGTAAAGTCTCTTCCTTCTTGAATTAGTTTTTCGTCCCAACGACTGGAGGCAAATTCATCCTTCACTAATGCCTTAAAGTCTTTTTTGACTTTATCAAGCATTTCAGTGCGGACTTCTTTTAATGGTCTGGCTACTTGTGCTTGCACTCAACACAAAATCATTAAGGTTGCCACCACTGCTCTCACGTTAACAGCAAAAAGATCATTGAAGGCATTAGGGATAATTTATGACGATCGACTGCGGCAACAATATCTGGTGAGTTGAGAATTCTTCTAGAAACTTTCAGTTCAATAAAATCCTGTGTTGCTTTGTACCTTCAAGAAAGCAAGTTACCTTCAAAATCCGAGGAACTTGGATTAGTTTTCAGTGACGACGTTTCGCTACTAGCACTTGAAAAATGCTGAGAAGTATCAACTGTTTTCCTCAACAGTTCGTGCTCAGCATCTAATGATTTTCTTCTTTTTTTCTATCAGCTCTTCTTTGGACTAGTCGAACATAAAGACTAGTCGAACATAAAGATAAAGACATCAAACTAGTCGAACAACTGAAACGACAACTGCCGTTTCAATTGTTCGACTAGTTTGATGTCTTTATCTCCAAAATTACTTTTTCAGGGTCCTTTTTGATCTTGAATAAAGAGATAATCTTGGGCAGAAAAATGCTTCTCAATATCCTTTGATATGTCAAAAAGTTTGTCAACGCACATATGCCACTTTTCTTGAGGCTTTGCAGCAGCTTTAGGGTCTTCCGCTCTCGTAAGGATCACTCAACTTCTTCAAAACCGTATTTCTACTCAAGTAACAAGTAAAGGCAAAAGTGGCACCATGTTGCGCACCTTTTTCCACACAGCAATCATTTCATCATAGGTTGCACTCATTGCTTTTTTACAGTGTATTTTTAATTTTTAAGTGATAAAGAAAGCGTCCGATAACATCCTTGATTTGTAGGAAGATTTTTCTCACAAAATGGCTCATCTCTTACCCTTCCCACACCACTCCACCGGCGAATATCCTTTCTCAATTCCATTTGTTAAGCTTTATATAAACCTACCTATTTTTTCAACCAGCGTGAAATTAAATTTTGTTTAATGCTATAACCTTTGCTAATTTCAAGGCAAAATGTCATGAATGATCACAATCTGCGTAAACTTTAGCAAACATTTAGCTGCCAGGTTCATCTTAAATTATTTTTTGGTGTAACTAAATAAATTGCCAGCGAAGCTGTTTTCATTTTCTGTTATCTGCACAATCTTTGCTAATGATCTGTTCTAGCACAATAGTTTGTTCTAGTACTATCATTCATGCATTTTGTAACCCTTTTAACTGCTATAAATTGGTTTTCTCCGTGCTTAAAACTGGCAACTAGCTCCCAAACTAAACTGATAAGTAGTATTCTGTAAGGTTAAAATGGCAACTTGACTCCCACATTGATAAGTGGTACTTTCCGCCGTTAAAAAAACTAGTTCAACTACTGTACCACTAAAACTAACGACTATCACATTTAAGATATAACAGTCCAATACCCGTATATGAAATCTGTTTTTAGGCTACTTTGTTTCTTTGCTACAAAAAATGATCTAAACATTTTGAAAATTTATTTTTTTTCCAACAATTTATCTTTGAAATTTGTCGAAAGTTATGTCAAACGCGGAAAAATCTCATTTTTTGTCCAGATTTTTATTTTTCTAAGTTTGTTGTTTTGCTATAAAGAATGTGCATTCTTTTATACTTTAGTGTAACGTGTATCAGTATTCTACAAATTTTAAGTGGTGACACGGTCTTCTGGTCTGGAAGTTATAGTCGATTTTGCGTTTTGCCTCCCTTTCCTAAAAAAAACTTTAAAGTGGATTCACATGGTTAATGCTTAACCGAGAAAGAGCTCAAGTTTTTGAGGGGTTTTCGTCATGAATTGAAGCCAATCTAGGGTGTCACCTCCGAGTTTTAAAAAAAGTGTATTTTTGAACAGCCCTAACGTCACAAAGTCATACCTCACTTCTAAATAGAACGGTGTACTACCAAGTGCAAAAGGCTAAAATCTGAATTCAGAGCTACCAACCTCACCGAGGGTAGGTTATTTAACGATAAAAGCACTGGGTGGTACTATGCTCTTATATAACGTCACGTGCATATCAGGAAAGCATTAATAGTAAACGCTTAACGGCCATCACAAGGTGACGACAACAAACGACCTGTTATACTACTGTCGTATAAACAACAGAGGTACAAAGCAAACAGCTTTCAAAAGTAGTATGATACAAAAAGTAGCAGATTCGAACCAACATTCTTTCAGTCCTCATCATGCATATGAGCTCGTGCACTGTTTCTTGTTTTTCTTTTTTTTGGTCAGACTGCTCGACCCTACCACCCGTCTGCATAAAAAGGTACTTAAAAGCTTTTACGTGCTGTGCTTTTCTTTGAGGCAAAGCAAGCCGGCTTTCAAGCCACACTGTCTCTTTCGTGCTGAGTGCCAAGCATGAAAGCAGCAACTATCAGGGTACAGAAGACTTGGTTATGACCCGGCGAAGATTTGGTCCAACAACCTACTGCATGCGGAAGCTCTGACCACTAAATTATCGAGGCAATTTTTCCGTGCACACAAAAACTCACCGTATTTGCGGCGGAGGCAAATTTCTTCGCCGACTCGCCCATCTCTTCGGACTTATCTTGCAACTCGGCGACCTTCTCTCCTCTCTCTCGCACTTGCATTTGCAGGCGTTGAAAGTTGTGCGCGACACGTAGACCTTCAAAGCTCGACTGACCACTGCCGGGAACGTGCTGCGCGACACCACGAGATGCACGACCGCTACCGCTTTCACCAACTGAAAACAATAACTTGCTATCCAAGAGAGGATGACCCAAGTCCGGACCAAAGTTTTTGAGAGTCAGAATCACTAGCGTAGAAGATGAAAGTGTCGGTGGGCAGGCCTTGTCCTCGTTTCAACTACAGACCTTTCTAAAAGTTTGACTTTTTGAGAGCATTTCGAATGCCCCTTTTCCGGCTAATGATTTTTTACGGTGATCCACTTCTTGACAGCAATATTTGTGTTCTTTTTCAGAGTGACACAGTTTTTTTTACCCTGCAGCGGGATTTACAACAATTCGAGCCACTAGGCAGATCCCGGGTCCGTATGCATTCCCTGCCCTCCCTTCTTCAACGCTACTAATTGCTGTAGAATTACTGGTTGGAAAGCTTGCAAAACTGCTTCCAAATTTATCCAAAAAGAAAATGGTATACATGAAGCAGAGGTCATTGTTTCGTCCTTTATGTTCCGAAATAATGAAATCATTTTACTCCTGTCTAAAAATAGCAGTGAAGAGTTTACCTTGACAAAACGATTGTAGACTGATAGCATAACCACGAGCACTTCGTGATGAAATGAAACGCTCAACAAATTAACTTACACAATTCTTCTCGATCAATTTCAGCGTAGCCTGAACCGAATAAAGACTTCAGAAATCCAACGCTGGGGCGTTCAGGGGACTTTCGGGGCACAAAAAGATGTCCCAAGAAATCTTGCATCTCTTCATATGTGTCCTGCAACAAACAATCCTTTCCAATAATAAATGCTTTCTGCAGCCGGATTGGTCAAACATCAAGGTGAATGGGCAATTGTGGGGGCACAACGGTAGCCTTTTACAGCATGCTGAGTTAGCGCTAGCACCATCACAACTACAACACGGTGCAATATGAAAAAGTTACCAACAAGCATAGATTATCAGCTACTTTAACACCCGCAATTCAAATACTTAATTGGTTACGAGTTATATATTTTGTTCGTTTTATTATCCGCGCACGGCCAAGTCTTTGCAGTAATACACTGAACAATTACCGTATCTAGTTGCACAGTGTTTCCATCAAAAACACAGCGCTTACCACTAAATATGTAAACCTCTGGATCTCAGATGGAGTCGCCAAGTATATTGCTTGCCCATCTGCACCAAAGCACACAGAGCGTTGCAACTGCGGATCATTTGGAAGGAAGAATTGAGTATCAAAAAGAACGTTCAGGCTGTAACGGAATAGCTTTTTTAAACAAGTACTTGGTGGCACTCGACTTAAGCGTTACTTTTCAAAAACGAATTCACTTAAGCCAGCGTTTCCCAAACTATGGGTCGTGACCCGCAGGTGAGTCGGGGAAGCAATTTCAATGGGTCGCGAAAGTCATTCAAAATTTCGATAAATGCATCCTTTGTCTCAATTAATTTAAATGAAAATTAGCATCTTAATTATATGTTTAGTTTTCGGTGTACTTTTTTCCAATTACTTCGAAGTACATGTAGAATTATGTGGGACTCGAAAATTTATGTTTTGAAAAGTGGGTCGTGACTTGAAAAAGTTTGGAAACCACTAACTTAAGCTATTCATTTTCGGCGTGATGCTGCCACTGATGACAGCGCAACGAAAACTACCTGACCATTAGCCTTTTTCCAAAATATGTTACCTTAAGCAAGCAGACAGTGGAAAGTATTACTTAACTGAAGAACAAACATCGCAAATACAATAGTGAAACATCTAAACTTTTTGTCCTCAAGGGACCTTCATCTGAGCAATTAGCTCTTCAAATGCTACTAATTGCTTACACCGTCGTGCAAGGCAACATAAAAACAACATTCAAGCGCACCTCGGCAATCCGTAGACCATGAGATGTCCGTGAGCAGTGACACAAGCGAGACATGCGCCATTTAACACTGGGTCAACACTTGCATTAACAACTTGAATGGCAGGAGCATTAAAATTTACAACTTGAATGCAGGTTTGAGACGGAAGAGTGAAAACCTGAAAAAGTATTAATCAATTTATTAAACTTGCTGTATGAAAGATAGTAAAGACCATAATCGTACCTCGCAACTTTCAGAGGCTTCTTCTAATAACAGCTTTGGGAGGCTTGAAATACAAGGGATAAATCTTTAAGAAAATATCATAATTCTACTTTTAAAAGACTTTACGGCTGAATTTCCAGCGCCGGCAAAAAGTGATTTTTCCAGACATCAACACAAGGCCAAATTCAGATTACACTTCGGTATTGTTGATAAACTGAAGTTGAACTGTTCAACAAAAAATTACCTTTGCCTGTTGCTCGGAGCACACTACCATGAACTGCTTGTCAATAGTTGGCGACTGGCAGTCGTTCAATTCGTCAATTGTCGCAGTTGATCTTGATAAATTTATGCTCTACAACAATAAGCTGTAAAAGCCAACGCCAATATTACAGTGCATTATAACCAGACATTGACGGTTAGACGTTGGTGATATGCAATGCTGCGACTAACCTGCTTTGGCATAAAACTTTGAGAGTTAGCAAGCAGGTCAGTTTAAACATCTTTTTCTAACGAATACCAATCATTTCTTTGAAATGTTGTGTCGTAAACCGTTGGTCTCCAAACCATAGTTTAGAAGACCTTAAAACCTTAAAATTTAGAAGAACTTAAATAAAAGTCTAAATGTGTTATTCGCGCTTCTGTCCATAACTTTATTGTCTTAAAACAAAGTCAAAAACTTTTTTTTTTCTGGAGATTATGATTTTCAGGGGAACATTTTTGTTATTTTGGGGTCCAAACACAATGTAAAGACCTTATTTTTTGGTAATCAAGTTTTTAAAACAACACGCGACCCACAGAAATTGGCAGGCGACCCCACTTTAAATCGCGACTGACAGTTAGGGTCCACGGCCGTAAACTACGTACTTGTTGCGCTGATATTTCGAGAGCATTTCCAAGGCGTTGTAACCGGGAAAAAGTTTTCAAACTGAATTCTGACTCAATGTCAAAAAGAATAGAGTGCCATTACCAGATATGAAAAAGCTGCTTTTGCCGAGTACTATATTTGACATACTTTTCCTACGGTGTTGATGGGAAAGGCAACGTACAGCAGTTTTTCCTGTGTAGGTGCACTACTAGTGGTAAAAATTGCACTGTCCAGCATTACTAGTAACACAATACTCCAGTATGACGTAAATTTAACTCAGCTCTAGTCGAAACCATGAAACTGCGAGTTCAGCAACTGCTTACTCTTGCGTTGCTGTGTCTGGGGCAATGGCACTTCACCAATAACATTCTACTAGCTAACTGCGGCGACGGTGAAAGAAGCGCACTGTGTGCAAGTGCTATTAACACCAAAGCAGCAGTAAACATAAGCTGCTCTAACATAACCGCAAATAATTTTCTGCCATAACAAAAACAAAAATATGTCACCACATTAACGGTATCGCATGCATCGTCTTTGTCAAAAAAACCTTACCCCCGTACAAGCGTGGTCCCTCCAGTTGCCAGCTCCAGCATGCATCAAACGACCCGATGAATCAATGAAATTGCAATGTACGATCCCACCTTTCATCAACAACAAAGGGCCTACAATTGTAATACAGGGTGTCCATAAATTATTGCTACACTTTCCCAAATTCAACAGAATTTTATTTTTTGAGATATTTTCATTTGGTTTGCTTAATAAATAGTGCAGGAAATACTTGTTTTTTTCTCTCTTGACAGATGCTTTTTGGAATTAAAAGGTTTGAAATTATAACTTATCTAGTGATTACGCAGAATCTTTTAAAGTTAAAAGCGAAAGTGAAGTTTATGAACAAATGCGCTCTGGAGGAAAAAGCTCAGTGAGTTTCCTGGTTCATAAAAACGTCAGACATACAAACCTAGGAAAACTTTAGACGCAAATATGGAATACAGCCACCTGCAAGGTCAATCATTTGATCGTGGCGTGAAATGTTACTTTCCAGCAAGGCAGTCCATCACCTCATTGGAGCCTTGAAGTCCGGCAATTTCTGAATGAAGCACTTCCGGATAGGTGGGTCGGACCTGACGATCTCATCCTTGGCCACCTCGTTCCTCCGACATTACACTGTTCGATTTTTTTTCTTGTAGGGTTATGTAAAGATATGGTCCACTGAACCAAAGTCCGAGACATTAATGATTTAAAGCACCAAATAGCCGAAGCAATTACTTCAGTTACTCTAGGTATGTGAGCGAGAATATGGCCCAAAATTGAACACCGGGTGGATATTTTTCGAGCGACTAATGGCGCACACCTAGAGATGCACTAACACTTCTAAAAAAACTTAAAGTATTCCCGTTGCTATAAAACAAAACGAATAAAAATATCTCAAAAAACTTTTGCCGTATTTTGGCCTTTATTAATTCTCCGATCTCACAGAACACCTTAAAAGTCTGCAAATTTTTGTTCGAAGGAGACAAGGTAGATGTTGAATCTCGATTATTTTGATCTGATCAAGCAAAGAGCAACAAGACTGGCTCAAGACAAAGGTCATAAACCGAACATGCCGCACAGTGATGATAAAAAAAGCCTTTTACGATAGGAGAAATAACGGCACAAGTTTCTCTTCACTAGACAAAAAAACGGCCATTTAAAGAAACCGATTAGTAAAGTAGACTTATTAGCAAAAAATGGAACTTTCTCAGCTTTGTAGATCCCTTATTATGCTAGGCGTTCAGACGGGAAGATTAAACGATATTCGATTTCATTGTTCTTTGCGCACGCTTCGCTGTTTTAGATATTGGACGTCCAACAACGATAGAGAAACACCCTGTCTAACTTTAATTCACCAGTGTACAACAATTAAAATTGTAAGAATCTTCCGCGTTAAGCAAAGCTTTAACGGTGGAAAAACTTTGAATCAATCTAAAAGTTCACAAAAAAGCATTTGAAGAGACTTCAGCAGCTCTTCAACTAGCGAAAACTTTTTAGCGCATTAACAAGATGAATCTCTTCCCATGCCTATAGTTGCGATGCTACACACAAAATATTGCTACCTGCTTCGGCGTTCCAAGATAAGCTATCAAGGTTTTACGAAGATTTTGTTGTTGTGATGGTGTCAACCGAGACTAGTGCTCAGGCGACAGAAGTCTACGGCACTCTGTTTAATCACGACTAAGTAAATTCGCTTTCATATTTCACCTTCCACAGTGCTGAGGGGCGAAGCAGGAGAACTGTAAATGCTCATTTTAAAAGCTTTCGTACGACTACACAAAAGAATCAAGCTCAAGACTAACGTCTACGACGCGGACGCTCTAACCATTACACTACCGCAACGGTTTCTTATGAAGATCGCTAACGTTTATCAAGACTCGAAAAAGCTCTGGACTAACATTTCACAGCATTACTCACCGCTTGGTGACACCACGATGGCGTGATGAGTTCGATGTTCGGGATTCGATGGCAAGTGAACGATAAAGCTAATCAAATGGCCTCCGCCGGTGCCTACCCATAAGCAGGGAAGCATGTCTTCGCCTGAGAAGAAAATCAGATTCGAAATTTTTCTTCACAACGAAGCTCAGCAAGACAATTATCATGCAACACACAGCCTTGAACTAAATTCCCAAATCGTAATGATTTTAAAGCTGCAAGTTTTTAGTCATCTTGATTTTTGCGTTGATTTTACAGGTTTTACAGTAAGTATTCTTGCTTGAGATAAAAATGAAGTAAAAACCGTAGAAGCAGATCACCCGAGAGGGCTAAAATTCTGAGGCCAACCATTTGCAATCAGAAGCACAGGCTAGTCGTGAAGTCCTTCTTAGAGGTCGCCTACTACTTTCGAAATGCCGACTCCATTTGCAATCGCGAGTCTATTTCCGAGTCTCAGCGCTCCTCCGCCAGCAGCACTGGAAACTTCGCAACGAATCTGAGCAATTACCTGCGCATCTTCGCAAAAAAGTTCTTTAATTGGATAGCAAAGATAAAACTCGTAACTCTCAGTGGTAAAAGCAAAGTTCATTTTTTAAAGTACAAATCGACACAAAAAAGAAATAAATGATAACCAATTCCGAATAGCGAAACCATTGCCATGTGCTGAGCTTTCTCACTCTAAGCCAAACAGCATCATCTTACTTTGCTTCGTGTAGTTGTTGGCAAATAACATAAAAGATATATGTTCGTTGAAGCTTATGCTTTCGGAATCTGACCCGCTAGATGCTCTACTGAGAGTAGGATCTGAAATAAAAATTGAAACATGAATTGTTAAATTCTAGTTTTTTCGGTGAAGGGAGTGTGTGCCCAAAATCATCACTTATTGCAGCGGTTCCCAAATACAAGTCGCAAAACTTGTTGCTGTTGTTATCCGATCCCTTTTGAGAAATGAGGGCATGGTGGGAGACCATGGAGTCCCAGAACCCTGAAAACTCCCAAATGTCTGGACAAGAGGTCGTAGGGAGAAAAGAAGTCGCCAAAAAGCACGCGATGCAAATAGTAGAACAGAGCAGAATGAGATGGAAGGTGTCTTGGGACGGATGACCATATGCGCTGCACAGAGGATTCTCAATTCTGCCAATTCTAGAGACATAAGAGTTTAACAGAAGTCTGTGTCTGTACCAGGGAAGGAGAGGACACAACAAGCGTGACGAGGGAGCACAAGCTCCTCAGTGAATACTGAGGGGAACAGTAGGTCTAAGAATTTAGATGAGACAGTACACCTCCAGTCCGAGAAAAGAGAAGAACGGATACGACAGGCCTGAAAAGAGAAACTACATGGCACAGTGGATGGTTGAAGCAGCGCACCACGCCTGGCAAATTCATCGGCGGCGTCATTTACCAGAAGAAATGAGTAACCGGGGACCAATTGTAGCCTGATAGAAAAGGAGGAGGAAAAATAGTTCCTGCCAGTTGTGCCAGAGAGCGTGGGATATAAGGAAAAATGGAGAAGAGGAAAAAGTCGCAAAACTTCGTCGAGGTATCGCATAAATTCAATGAAAATGCTGCATTTAGTTTTGCTCGCATGTAGAAAAACGTATATCAAATAAAAAGGCCACAAGGCTGATTTTTTTATCATTTATTCACATCCACCTTCACGCACAAGCGAAGCCATTTTTTAAAAACTAGCACAATAGAGAAACGATTGCTTATTTCTTAAGAGATTAACTTTTTTACACATCACCGGAAAAAAAGCGTCAAGAAAAAAAGTTTGGAAACTGCTGCTGGACAGCACATGAAAAGGCAGACCATAAAAAGTCAAAAAACCAAACTGATAACAAAGGATTTAGTTGGCAAAGTACGGGTCTCGCAGTTTTCACGTGATATCTGTGCTGTCGTAGCTTTGGGAAAATTTGTGTCCTTGGGAAAGACACTCTAAAGCAATCGTCAGCGATACTGTGCAACAAGTGCTGCAACGCAAAAGCGGGTATGAAGAATCAGTTCAGAGTGTTATACGGTTTCCATAAATAGAAAAACGAACTTAAGCGTCTACATTGACGTAATTTAGTTTAATTTTTCATTAACTTTGAACAATTACGAAAAGATCCTCCCTTACTGAAATCAATGTAAACTTCAAAAAGATGATAGAAATCGATTTGCTATCCGACAAAAAAAATCAGTAAATCTTGTTAAAAGTCAAAAAGGAAGCTCATTTGAATGAAATATTTACAACCCAATTGCAGATGTTGCTGTAAATGACTCGTATAAATGGCGAACTCAATTATAAAAGACCGAAAAGCATTAATTCCGTTTCGATCAAGCTAATAAAATTAGGTCTCATCTATTATTAAACACTGTCGATTAAAAAGCTTTGATATGTTGCAGAGTTTCAATGAAGAAGCGCCGCGCCGCAAGGAAACTCATTTAACCTGACGAACACAAGCCGAAAGAGAGTTTCGGAACTCTCTTTCGGCTTGTATTCGTCAGGTTAAATGAGTTTCTTCATTGAAACTCTGCAAAATTGTCCTACATTCTTCCAGGTTGGCAGCCACTTTTTCATGATGAGTTTGTTGTAGCGGCAACAGTATCAACGTTGCTCAAGCCGTTGAGACCCATTGCACTAGCAGTATTTTAGTCACTTCCGAGCACTCAGTTTCGTATTTCACCTTCCACATTACTCAGAGCGCTGAGTACCGACCAGATTTGCAAATACCGCTTGTAAAGTTTTCGACGACACTCGACAACGTATTTACCCCAGAGCGAACAGGCTGCTATGCATCGACCACTAAATCGCAGCGCCAGTTCATCACTGCGGTCGACACAAGCCAGTTTGATAATGAAGCAGCAAGCAACGATTTTGCGATGTCGGGTGCGACGTACGCTCTAAGCGCTGAAATCAGACTTCGCACTAGTTTCTCCATTGCACCACGTTGAGAGCGAGAAAATTACGTTGTAACACAATAAACAATGCAAGGATGGGACGCAGAACTTACCAGGAATTCAGCAGAAAAAAAATCGGCTAGTTACGCATTTCACTTGCAAATCGAGTATCTCAATTCATGATTGAAATGCGTAACCAATCGATTACTACTTATGGAAGTTTCAAATGCTTGAATGCTGTCTTACCAGTTTTAGGCTGAGTTGTCTCCGGTTCAAATTTCTTGTTTTCATTTTCGCCAAGGGAAAAACGAACTTTCTCTCCTGCACTCTGCTCTTCGGAATTTTCGAATGCATCTGAAACATCTTCCGGAGATGGAGGGTTTTCTTGGTCGGGAGAGGGAAGGAGAGCTGAACTGTAGGTCTCTATATTTGCCTGGGAACGCTGTTTCTTCAATTCGGGTGGGGAAACACTGAGAGGAGATTTCGGCGGGAGAAGACTATTGCGACGAAATGAGAGCAACGAGCGGGATTGAGTGAAATAATCACCGATGCTCTTGGTCGTGTTGCGCGACTTCTTTGCAACGTTCTTCCACTTTGTCTTCGAATCTCCCTGCTTTCCGTTAACTTCAGCCATTTCCACTAAAGATATGCATAACTGGAACGCTAGCAAGGTCAATCGCATTGGTTTAAAGCAAAAAATTAACACTTTTTTGCTGTTAATTTTAAAACAATTTTTACCGCTTTTCGCAGACTTACACGAGCTAAATCAGCGTATGTTTACCACTGCACACTCGCTTTCAAACCAGAATTTTTAAAAAACAAAATCAGGAAAAATATCTCTTTGGCGGCATCCAGTAATGCGCCTGCGCTAATGATGCCTTGCGTGACAGAGAAGCTGCACAACCAGCACAACCAGCACATCACAAAAGAAGGCTAACGGAACAGTAAGGACCATCACCACTGACAATCCACCTTGCTGTTGGTGAAGCTAGCAGTCTGAACTATGTGATCTTTACTGGATTAGAGAGACTCGTTTTTCCCTAAAATTGCAAAGCTGAAGCGATGTTTCGCCTTCGCGCCTAATTAAGAAAGAGTACGCGTGGTTTCGCGTCGATGGAATAAAATCAGTAAAATTTCGACATAAACTACAATAAAATTGGCCAATTTGGGCGCCGATAAGTATGCAGAATTGTCTTTTGTGGTACGCTGACAGGTAAATTAAAGCATTTTCCACTATAGGCAAGGTATTCACACTTTATTTACCGTAAATCTTTTTGCTTTGCTAAAAGCGCAACCTGTGGTTATGGTGAAAAAGCTTAAACTTGATATCTTTTTTTCCCATTTTGCAGGCCATTATGTGCTGATTTTGTGCGTGTCTGCCAGTGTCTATTCGCTATTGAGGAAGGCTTTTACTAGATCATCGCTTTAAATAAAACAAATTAGCACAAAATACGTAACCGTACACTTATGAATCAGCTTTTATGCCTCAAAAGCGCAGCTACAGACCAAACTTCGATGTTGGAATCAGTCTTAACAAACTACTTACCAGCAGGCGATTGCACAGGATCAAACGTGAAAGCGGAAGGAGCAGATGAATCTGAAAAAAAGGTACATAGCAGCATGGCAATAAGTTGTGTTCACAATGGAACTGGAGATCGCTTGGTATATATACAGAAACCTGAGCTGCCATTCTGCAAGCAACCAAACGAAAAACGAATTTACATTTAGGCAGCATTGAAATCGGTCAGTTACTGTAGTAATTTGGCGAAATATAATACGTCTATTCTGTAAAAACTAGCTATCAATCAACTGATAAGATCAAGAAATTAGTCTCCAAATAAAACGCTAACAGTAAGCCAACAACTGCTTGGAAGCATAAATATGGTTCTTGCGATTTCACGTAAGCGCAATCAAAAAAGGATTGCCGGCATTTAGTTTGGTTCGAAATGAACTTGCGTTTCTTCGAACTTGTTTGTTGAGCAGCAAACGTCAATGCTTGTTTAGCAACGTAAACAGATGTTTTCTTTATCATGTGGTTTTGTTTTCACAAAGCTCTGATAGCGGCTTTTTGGGACGCACACACGGGTGGAGATTCGAGAGTCGATCTACTAACGGACGATAGATTGCGACAGCTTGCTTGGATCTACAAGGTCTCATCTGAGTATCTAGGTCACAAGCACCGCATCATATCGATGCGATGACCCGTTGGGAGAAGACTATATATGGGGTGCCAAATGTAAAGTAGGTGGTAAAGTAAAATTTTGCTGAGTTTAGGACATATCGTACTGCAACGATAACATTTTCCTTTTTAAGGACAAATCATACATCAACGAAAACGTTTTCCTTTCCAAGATAAATCCTACAGCAACAAAACATTTTTTCCTTTCCATAGACAAATCAAACAGCAACGAAAACACGGTAAAATGCGGTTTGAATAACAGCGCTACTTGTAAAATAGTGCCTCTTGCAAAATATGTTTGGAAGGGTTCGTGGTAATTCGGAAGCGATAAGATTTGGTTTCAAGTAAAATGTGCTGGTTATTTAAAGGTAGACCTAGGCTTTGCTTTGCTGTTTACCGAACCTCGTCGCTTCCCAATTACCACGAACGTTTCCGAACATATTTTGCACAAGATACTATTTTACAACTAGAGTTGTTTTACAGACCGCACTTTGCCTTGTTTTCGTTGCTGTATGATTTGTCTTTGCAAAGGAAAAACGTTTCCGTTCCTGTATGATTTGTCTTTAAAAAAAAACGTTTTCATTTCTGTATGATTTGTCTTTGGAAAGGAAAAATGTTGTCGTTGAAGTACGATATGTCCTAAACTCTGCAAAATTTTACTCTACCACCTACTTTACAACTGGCACTCCAAAACTATACAGTTTAGTTTCTTGAAAACATTTTCTATTTGTGATTTCTGACGAGGTCGAAGAAAAAGTTTTCGCAACCTTCACCTGTTCTCTGCGACGTGTAGGAGGAGAAAATAAAAATTCGCATCTGTGGCTAGGATGTGAGGTGCATTTGCCGTCAACAAACGAATGGTGAAGTCGCTCACTAGCAAGTCGCCAGAAGCGGCCCTTGGTCACCTAGCAATGATAGTTTGACATGTTGGTATTAAGCTACCAGTCTAATATATATTTGTGACTGGTTCGAAATGGATTGCGCTTTTTCCAGCCGGATATTGATTGGATTTGCGATTTGACCAGAATCAGCTTTACGCTGTATATCTATTCCAAAAAAAAGAATGGGTAATCACAAAAGCACAAACCAACAACAATATTCTTACTTGGTTTGAGTACAATGGGACTTTTAACTTGAATTCGTTTGTCAATTGATCTTAAAACCACTGCAGTGTAGACGTTAAATAAACAGAGTTTACGGTACATGTCAATCACGTAAACCGACGACGTCGTCCCAATTGCAAATCTATTGCAACAATGCATAATTAGAAAGTGCTAACCCATCGAATACAACACGCACGAAGCCTGGCGGTTTTCCATTCAGTACTCATACTAAATAGTACTTATCGAATACAACAGTCACTTATACTAGTAACTATGGTGGTCGGCGCACGCCACAGTTTGAACTCAAGTGCGAGTTTGAAAGCAAACACCTCTTGAGCTTGGCTTTGCTGCACGCAATTCAACGTTCTAAGCGTATAACTCGCACATTTTTAGCTGCAAGTTTTACGTTCAGTCTATCGCACAACGTTGCCTGTACAAACAAATAAACAAACACACCGAATAGTAGCTAGTCGAAAAATTGAGCTTTTAACATCTTTGAAAATGTATTGAAAAACAACGCGAAAAAAGACACCCAAGCTTTGAAAAGGCTTTTATAGCTCGAAAAAAAGACCTAATAAATCCATCAATTCTACTTCATCCGCGCGCCGGCTTGACAGCGGCTAAATTGCCTCCGTATTGATATCGGACTACTTAGAGCCCGACCGCTAAAAAGGACACCTAACCATAGACCGTACACTACTAAATACACTATCGTTCAATTGCATTACTAGGCGACGGTTCAAATATGATTATTCCGTTTGCATATAAAATCACCTAGATCCTCATCGAATGACGAATTTTTTATCCCACTGCGCCTTGAAGGTAAATGTAAAAACAAGACTTCAACTTACAGCTGATAAGATGTGTTTGTCGCGATAGCGGTTACACTGACAGACTGATCGCTACTTTCGCTGCACAAGAGACAAATGAGATCCGCTTGAAATCCGGCTCCTTGACGCACTTTGCCTGGTTTGACTCTAAATAAAATAGATGTCATTTAAAAACCTATCAGCCAAGGTGAAGATCTTGATTTCATTTTTTTCTCCCACTTTGCAGGGCTTAGACGTGCTGATTCAGTAATTTTCTGCCACTATCCACTCCGTTTTGAACGATATTGTTTACCTGAGCAACGTAACATTTGAAATTGCAGATGCCCTTCCTGAAAAACACCGGCGGCGTTTGAATTGCGTTTCAAACTACGAGTTTTTCGCTTCGAAGTCTGAAACAATTCGCAACAGATGCAATTTTCCGTTGCCATTCACATAAAGCACCAAAAAGCAAAAAGAAATTGACTTGTCGCCCAACTCCTGACTCCGAATAGAAAGGAGGGTGGTTGGCAGTAGTTACGTCTATAACAAAAAAGTCTCCACAAAAAACCTTCGAATGCATGACAAGCATGTGATTTCTCACGATACAAGATCAGGTGTTACTGATGTAGTGCAAGTCTACCACTACGTTAGCCATTTTTTGTTTACGCGTCACAAAATAAAGCAATGACAGCACAACAAAACGCGGGAAAACGGGAGGACAAGCAGTAGTTAACACAGAAAAAAGTGAATGTGACTAGCTACTCTGCGTAAGAATACAATCATAGTTAGCTGCAAATTAATTTCTATTAAACATCTATCTCTAAACAATTGATAACAGTTTCAACCTACTTAATATATGAATTTCGCTCATGTGTAGCTTCACAGTTTTCAATTTTACCCGACCGTAAATTTTCAACGAGCTCCTGCAAATCATAACACATAAGCAACAGCTAGTTAGCTTGATAGTTCTATAAACAACTATGTGACCACAACAACTGGAGGATTTCCCAAATCGAGTCATACCAAAAAACTTTACAAAATGGTATTCACAGCTTCCCTGCTTGCGCTCAGCAAAATAGGGATAATGTAGAGAACAAGCCGGCAAGCTTGCTTCTTGTGTCCTTAGGCAAGACATTTAACGGGATGCCTCCATCTTTATGTGGCAAACAGATGGTGGGGCCAAGCAGTCTATCCGTCGTGGTGGCCCCAGTCTAACTAAAGACTTGTAAACCGAGCGCGAGCGCTAACGCAGTGTGGTCTATATATACATCTTCCTGCATAAAGCTCACAACAAATAGCTCAAACGACGAAGAAGCAACTGGAGTGTGGCCCACTTAGAAGTTACCGTACTGCCGGCATATAGCATTTCTACCACGACCAGTGCAACCAAAAAAAGAAATTGGCGAAGGGTAAATGCTTGTTTTCAAGAACACAACAATGTAGCCATCGCAAGGCTTAAGCTCACCGTCATTGCTACCATCAACTGCGCTCCACTTCACCCGTCCAAATTGCTGTCACCCAAGCAGGGTTAATTGCCGTAGAGGGCTCTTTACAACAGCACAGAAGATACAGCCCCTGTGAGCGATGAATCGCGACCTCACGTTTGCCAATCAGCGTCTAGACTTTGTCAAACTCGACGTGACATTGACATTTGACAATAATTAGTGTGACATTGTCAAAAGCGTATCAATAATGCATATATACAATATAATGATGACATTTCAAACAACTTTGCATAAGTCTTCATCGCAACCGACTTGAATAGAAAACTCATTTGAAACTCGGCGTTCACTTGGGTATTTGCAAATGTACGCTTTCAGCAACAGCGCAAATTGATCAAGGGAAAAATCCAACGGTTTATTCTATGTTAGCCGGCTTTGCCGGCATCGCCAAACAGGGGTCCCATCAGTAATGTCGAGGTTAACAAATTGATTCAGCCAACTAAACCGGCTTCAACCAATGGACAGCTGTGAAAACAGTTACAAAAAATTTATGTTTTTCTACATAGCCAAATCTCGTTCCCAAATAAGACCATTGTTTTTAAAATGCAGTTGATAAAAAAACACTGCGTGAGATTGCGCACAGCCACTACATCTCTCCAAGTTTCTAGAACCCCTGGCAACTGTTTTTATCAAAGATATCCTTGAACTTAAAATTTTATCTCTTAAATTGAGCTAGTGCTTGAATTGAAAGCATATCAAAGCTGTGAAAGGGCGCTAAAGTAATTGATATGTATTTTCGGGATTAGGCAATTGAATATTAGGCCCGCTACTTACAACTTTTTCACTGCTATTTGGATATTTGTATAAGCTAACGCCTCTGGCTGGGCGCATGTTGCGTGGTCGGGCATAAACGCAGCCAAGCAAAAAGCAAACTAACCCGAAATCAAACACTCGCAGTGAAGTTGTTAAACAGCAGCGCCCTCATTAGTATTGTCGAGTTTAGGAATACCGGTTCCGCCGGCTTCACCAAATTGATATTTGTAAGAAAGTTAATGTGTTGTTGACGCAGCCAATTGTCGTTCCAAATCAAAAGTACCGTTTTTCAAAGGAAATCGATAAAGCCTTAAAAACCATTACGGGGACTGCGCATAACCGCCATTATTCTACAAAAGTTTCTGGAGTTCCTGGCGACATCTTACTTGGCTTGTTTTCTACCTAGGAACTAAACTTGCTCGCAATTGGAACAGCCAGCGATTCAAAATAGTTTTATTCGCTCATTTTATGAAGTGCATGGAAATAAAACCTTAAAGTTATGAGTAGGAGAGACGCCGAAGTATGTATTTTCAGGAATAATCTAATACATATCAGAACCAGTATTAAAGACTTTTTCGTAGCTGAATGCTTATTTGTGCGACATAAAGCCTCTGCCTGCTAGCATGTTGCTTGGTCCTGGCATATACGCAGCTAGCAAAAGAACAAAGAAACCCGAAATAAAGCCCCTACAGTTAAATTATTACAATAGTAGCCATTATTAATAATGAAGTTAAGAATATCAAATCAGCGGACTGCCTCCGTTTCGCCCAATTGTAAAGGAAATGGCTTCAAAATTCAGATCACATGTAGCTCGAAACTAACATTTTGTTGCAAAAGATAAAACAGAACCATCTTTACCTCCATGTTTTTGTAGGGAGATCAACAATTTGTTTGCTTGGAGTAGGCGGCTACATTTTCAAATGCTTAGAGACTTTTTTGATAAATCTTTTAGAAAATGTAGATAACTAATGCCAAAGG
Source organism: Trididemnum clinides (assembly GCA_963675345.1). Classification (NCBI taxonomy): domain Eukaryota; kingdom Metazoa; phylum Chordata; class Ascidiacea; order Aplousobranchia; family Didemnidae; genus Trididemnum; species Trididemnum clinides. The sequence continues at coordinate 12,474,676 of OY776293.1, read as the reverse complement.
AGCATGCTTTTGAAAAAGAATAGTGAAAATGTAGCTAAAAACTTTTTCTAGAAATCGCAATTTTGTGAAGCGCAGGAACCGAAATTTGAATCTTTTTAACCGGTGGGCTACACCCGAAAATGTTTAAACTCTTCATTTTGTGATGAACTGGGGGGTCTTTATTGTTCAACTAACAATGAAACATGATAGATAGCAACCAACTTCAATCAGCCATTATGAACCAATCCTACGCCTTGACTAATTAGAATAACATATTGCCGGAAAGCAAATTTCTTCAGCTTCCAAACGTTACTGATTGTCAGTACCTTATCGCAACGTTTGTACTTAAAACTAATCTGTTTTCGCTCACCTTACCACATTTTTTGGAAAGATAAAAAGTTACACCACAGGTCTTAAAGTTCAGCTTTTTTAGTACAACAACTAGTCATACAGTACTGGAAATAATTAACTGGGACAGTGATTATTGAAGTAGAAAATGGAATATAAACGTTTCAGGAAAATCCTATAGATGGCGAAAGAGACTTGCTTGTTGTTGTTTACATTTAGATGCATCCGTTCAACGTTTTTCATTACATTTTAGCTATATTTATTGAGTATTTTGCCAGTTACAAGGGAATCATTTGATACTGTACTAGAATTTTGCTGATTTATCAGATTTGCGGAATCTCTAAGGTATGTTATAATATCAAACATGTTTTTAAAGTTGTATAAATTTGGACTAAGTGAGATGTTTCATGGGCGATATTGGACACATTTAAAGGTTATGAAATTTTATATTTTTCCAATTTATGATTTTAAAAATATTTATGGCACTTTAAAGCATGACTTTTAAACAGAACCAGATTAATCACAAATTTTCATAGTTTTAAATCCAGTAAAGTGATTTTATTTGCTTGATATGCATTTTTATGTGATGTTTGATGACTGTGATTGTACTTTATGATCTTCCAGTATAAAATTATAAATATTTTATGATTATAAAAATATTTAGGTTTTTTTTTTAATATTTCAGGAAGTATGACGTCATCACAGATTGAGTGAAGAACGCCGACTCGAGGTTGTATTTGAACACAAAAGTGGGAAAAGCGTTAGAGAGATATAGCCAAAAAACTTGGAATAAACAAGAATACTGTGTCAAACATTGTTAAGAAACATAAAAGCACAGGATCAGTGAAGGATCTGCCTGGTAGGGGCAGGAAGAAATCTACAACACACAGACAAGACCGTCGTTTGATCTGCAGATTCTTAAATGACCGCCGACTCACCTCAAGTGACCTCAAGAAAGTGAGGCAGGAAGAGTGTGGTATCAATGTGACCAGCAGAACTGTCCGCTCACGTTTGAATGAGGCAGGACTTAAAGGATGTGTGGCAGTAAAGAAACCTTGGCTGTCAAAAAAGAATCGCAAGGCGAGGTTTGATTGGGCTCGACCCCATAAATACTGGACTGTTCTAGACTGAAGCCGTGTTCTGTGGTCAGATGAGAGTTCCTTTAAACTCTTCAATCCGGCTAAGAGAGTATTTGTGAGGAGGAGATCAGGAGAGAGATACAAAGAAGAATGCATAGTCCCAACAGTGAAGTTTGGAGGGGGCATCTTTATGGTCTGGGGCTGTTTTAGTGGTATAGGTACGGGGTCCTTATATCGCGTTGAGGGCATATTGGACTCAAATAAATACATTAGACTATTAAATAGTGCTATGTTCCCCTCTGTCGAGAAACTATTTCAAAATGGGGAGTATATCTATCAGCAGGATAATGCCCCATGCCATAAGGCTAAGAGGGTGATGGAGTTTTTCCAGAGGAAAGGAGTATCCATCATGGATTGGCCTGCGCAATCCCCCGACCTCAACCCCATAGAGAATTTGTGGACAATTCTAAAACAAAAGGTCCACAATTCGAAGCCATCAAGTTTAGATGTGCTGTGGGAAACCCTAAATGGTGTTTGGGACAACATTGAGGAGAGTATTATTGAAAGTTTGGTTGCCTCAATGCCAAAAAGAGTGAAAGCAGTCATTGCAGCTAAAGGAGGGGCAACACGCTATTAACCTACCTGTTTCATTTTATGAGAACTTTGGTGCTGTTTATGGACTTTTGGTGCCCTATATTGCTTATTTATTGTTTATTTAGCTTATTTGCTAATAATTTCCAGTATTAAAATCGGTATTTATATTGAATTTATGTGTTTTTGTTTGTAAAGACTGTAAAAATATGGTGAAAAGTAACTGTCCCAGTTAATTTTTTCCGGTACTGTATATGTATATGTCATATATTATTGGAATCGCCTTGAAATACTCTTTATTTTGTTAAAAAATTTGAAAATCAGTTGAGAAATAAGGTCACAAATCAGTTATTAAAGTGTTTCGATTTTTGAAAAGATCATGAAAGAATCTCTGGTAGCAAAAGACCGGGCGAATCGTGCCAGGCAGCACTATGACATCATAAAGCGAGATTGAAGCGTGCAGAAAAAAAGCAAAAAGCACGCTTAGAAAGTTTAAACTGCTTAAGTAAAGACTCTGTTGTTGCATTGCCAATTGAGCTTAAATTGTTGCATGGTTTCTTTTATCGAGCACCGTGCTAAGATCTCCAAAAAGCTTTTAATCGCGTTTCCTACGATCAGCATTTTTTGGGTTAATTAAGAAAACAAATTTTACAATTGATTGTTGCTTATGACGTCATGTGACATCGTAAAGAAGTAAAACTAGTTGAAGTTGGTTAGACTGGTACTGGCTTTTGTTTAAGCCAACAACCGTTTTCCTCAGTCCAAGAATGCGGTTTATATAAAATTATCTTTGATTATGACGTCATCGTGACGTCACCAACCCACCTACGACACTCACCCTGAGTAGGTGATCAATCGTGCCAAGTTTGATGTCAGTACGCCTGGCAGTTTCGGAGGAGTTGAGCCAGACAGACAAAATTGCGCTTTATATATTACGTTGAGCCATATGAGTTCATATTCTGTTAGAAAATCTTGTCAAACTGGGTCACCACAACAGGTAAACTTCTCGGTCCCACCATCTGTCTCATGAAACGTAATAACCAAGGACACAACAAACAAACTTGCAGGCACTATCTTCGTACAATCCCTTTCATGCTAAGCGTCAAGCAGGGAAGCAGTGAAAAATTAAATTACAGTTTTAAAGTCTTTGGTATCACTAAACAAGGGAATTGAACCCACGCCAAAGGTCAGTGAAGCGGACGCTCCAACTACAACACCACAGCAGCAGTTTGCCTAGTTTAACGCTATGTAAATAAAATAAGTTTTTTGACACAGAGCAGAATTCAGCCTCGCACACTAAATTTGACATCAAAAAATCGGAATTCTGCACCCATTACGTGATATTTTAGTGTGAGGAGGAAAATTATTAACGGAGCAATGACAGTTACCAAAATCATTCGTGGCAAAACGAGTTTAAAATATTTGCGATACATAATTTCATGAAGTCTAAAAGCCAGTAATCGCACCTTCAAACAGGTAAAATCAAGTGAAGCTATAATAAAACTAAACTGCTATTATGTAATGATGGGTTCACACTAGGGAGAACGACGAAGATAAATGGTAGTTGGGAAAAAACGCCAAATTTTAATTAAAACAGTGTCACTTCTGCCGTTAAGATGATGTCACTTCTGGGGTGAACCATCCTCTAACAGAGCAAAATATGTCGTTTCTTGAAGTTGTTCCCAAGCAGCTCCATTTTTGGATCCCTTTGATCTTACGCATACTACTAATTGCCTTGATGGTGAAGTAGTAAGAACGTCTATTTCAAATGCAGTTGGTTGTTGGTTTAAATCTTGACCGTTTCATACCACAAATTTCTTAAAAATGACATCGGCAGCTTTTCTACTTGGCACTAAGCAAGAAATGAAAAACGAGAAGTTTGTTTGTTGTGCCTTTGGAAAAGACGCTTAACAGGATTGTTCCACTTTTACGTGGCAGGCAGGTGCTGGAGCTCAGCAGTCTGTTGGTAGCAGTGGTTTAATTCGACAAAGCGAGCAAACACAACAGGATTCATAATGAATACGTTCCATGAACCCTGACGGGCTTTTATTCAAATGACATACAAAATAAGCATTGAACTGTATGTCAAAATGGGATGTTACACCGCTTAAAGCGCTTTAAACATCATGTTTGAAATCATTGTTCACAGTTGTACAAATACCGCATACCAGTTGGTTCTTATTTTCCAGAACAGCAGCAGCATTGTCAACTTCAGTCACATTGTTCTCTAGATCTGCGTCGTTTGGAATCGAGGTTAATTTTACTTCGTTTGGTAAATCGTGCGCTGGTAAGCGTAAGACCTAAAAAATTACATCAAATGTTACGTCACAATCACATTTAAAAGCCACCCAAAAAATGGGACCGGGTTCCGCTCCTCCCTCAAAACACATAACATTTTTCGTTTTAAGAGCACTTTAAAGGCAACATAAAGTTACTTTCACGAGTCTTTTTTAGCCACAGGTCTTATTTCCTTCCCAGCCTCCCCTACACCAAATTAATTTATAACTACGCCCTGGATGATATTTTCCAAACTAAAAACATTGAGAGCATTAGTTGCCCACAGCACTATGTGAAAGTTAAACTTGAAATCGTGTCAATGTTTCATTTTGTGTAATGCTTTTATATATGTCGAAAGGTATTTATAACAACCTTAATTTGATTTTTGCATTAAACATGAAAGAAAGCCTATTACTCGAAGCTATCTATATCAAGGTGGTTATTGAAGATTGTTTTTACGTCAATGTGGAGGAAGTGGTAGGGCAAGTACAATGTTCTGCAAAGGGACAACTTCTCGATGTTTAATTGCGACGCTCTAGCAGCTTTCAATTTATCGATGAAGGTAGTTACTCAGTTGCTGAAGCTACATATACTTCATCCGGTGACAGAATCATAACCACTACCCACAGAAAATGTTGCGTTCACATTCACTTGGAGTTACCAGTGCAACCACGGTTTCCTAAAGTGCATTTCTATCACAAGCACGGCAACCAAGCAGAAGAAATCACAAACAAGCCCTTATCTAAAAGCAAAACGCACGAACAATGCTAGCATTGAACTCACAACTTCACGATTACAAGCCAATGAGCAACAGAATCGTGTGGCAAATTTTGTTGTACACACGTCAGTTACAAATCATGCTAAGATCAGAGATTCTTTTTACTGTGAATTTTTGTTGTTTACGCAGAGGTAAACCCAACCGCTTTTACACGCGTTGTTTGCTTAGGTGTTATAAATCAAAGCCTAAGATAGTGGTGGAAAAATGAAAGAATGACAATTTGTTGACACAGTCACAGTAAAATAGAAGGTATATTTTAAATTGGTTTAAGGGCTACACCAACGATAAACAATGCATTGAGACCACGATGCACATAACGCGATTATTCATCAAAGAATAAAAGATTAAAATTGCTGTAAACAAAATAAGTTTGGCAAAAGATTTTCTTGACACACTGGCCAGCATCCTGGGCATCGATATGGCGCCAAAATGGAAGAAATTAAGTCGCGTTTGCTTTAGCTAAAAGTAGGTGAATTCAAAGTCGTCTTTAAGTTAATTAAAATCATTTTTTTATTAAGCAACTCGCAAAGCGGTCAGACAGGCGCCTTACATTAAAAAAAAGTCTTGCTGACAAAATTTGAACTTTAAAACACCCGTAGATTCCACTGCTTTAACGAAACTGAAAGCTTATAACCTATACCCTTTTCAATTTAAATACATCCGCACTATTCAAAAAGGTACAATTTACTGTGGCCTATGCCACAAGCAATTACTCGATCAGCCTGTCTAGCCACATGCTTAGTTAGGTAGATATGATCACAAATAATTCTCATCACATTACAATGTATCAAAGAGAAATAATAACTTGCAGCATGATGGAAAAGAATCACGCGAAAACCACATCTACACCAACTACTTGCATAATGGTCATCGTCTAACACCGAACGGTTGAGCTTGTAGTTAATGACCACTGATTGACTAGTTGATGTTGATATGGGTTTCAATCCCATTTCCAGCATTCTTTTTGACATGTAATAAGTTGTAAGACTTAAAAGTAAATCTAATTTTTAGTTTTCTTGATACGTTAATAATTTTTGTAATAACTCACAATGCACTGCTAGCAGGTTCAACGCAGACAATGCTAGTAGACCAAGAAAAGATCCTTGTGGAACACCAAGGTATCAGCTTAGCACAACAAAAATGAAAATAACAGGTAGATCTTGAGTTCAAGGTCAGCATGGCTTCTGCTTAGCTGCGTTCTTGGCACTTGAGGGCAATTTCTTTGGTTCAGCTTCAGTGCTAGTGACGGAAATGAACTGTGTGCCATGTGGCAGTAATGAAAATACGAGAGCTTGGCCTGGGCGAGACACCCATCAAAAACTCATTCATAGTAAGGTTCCGAGTGAAACAACAACGTTAGTGGGAGATTTTTCAGAAATTTCAATCTACAAATTCGACGAAGGAATAACTTATTGCCTTTTTTTGGAATATGTTATGAGTGAAATCTGAAAATTTGAGATATGATTATAACGGATTTCCTCAATAAAGCTTTGGCCATTAATAACTTAGGTATTATTGAACGAAGCTATCAGCCGTATTAAACAATTCAATATATGCCTTTAAGTTCACCATACGACTTAGCATGTATTCAAGCGCTGCAGTTGAACAACCAGAACGTACGTGACCAAACCAATATCAGAGGCACATTTTCAGTGATTTCACGACAATACTTCTTTTACGTGTTTCGATTACTCTGTGTATCTTTCTTTATTTACCTGCACAGTGGTTCAGGCACCGACAAGATCATTTGATGGGGTTAAAAATCTCATTTGATACCATGATCTCGTGGCAAAGCTTGTAGGCAGGTAAATCATTTTAAAAAAGACAGGTTTGCTGAGAAAAGTTATAACAAAATAGCATTGCGGTTTCAACGAGCATAAATAAAAAAATGGCAAGCGCAGATACAATCCTAAAACAAACACTACCGCGACAAGCTGGTATACCGAATGCTTTTCGATCAGAATAGCATGTGTCTCGTTAAAGCTACTCAAATTCGCCCTGACTGAAGATGAGCAGCAGCTGCTAGGAACGTGAGTATTACTTTATAAAAGAACCAGCGGGCTTGGCCGGTGTAGCCCACAGGACCCTTTTTCGTGATGTTAGCTCTTTGTTAGTAAACGTTTTCAATTGGAAATTACGTATTCATTACGTCAAAAATATACCTTTGGTATATATTTAATTAAACGAAGTTTCTATGGTTTCTTAAGATTGACCTGATGGAGCAGTTATTTGTCAACAATTCTAATTGGTTGTGTGAATGAAATTAATATAAAACAAAAAAGTGCAAATCAAATTTCTTAAGGTTAAAGATATTGGGCTTAATTAACCAGCAAGGAACAGTGTAGTTAAAATCTACACAAAAATTAACCGAATAAACAAGCAGGAATGACCATTCACATTTTTTTGAAGTCTATTCGTGGGCTCGCGCAGTACATGAAGTCAAAGGTCAAGCCACCATCACGATTCACTTCAATCGCAACTTATCGGCTTGACGCTCAGCATGAAAGGGATAGGGTGGACAAAAAATCGGCAAGTTCGTTTAAGTCTTTGAGTAAGGCATTTAACGGTATACCCTTATCTTTGTGGCAGACAGGTGGTGGGATCAAACAGTGTACCAGTTACTGGGGACCATTACAACTAAAGACTGGCACAAAAGCAAAAGCTTATATACATGAATGAATAAATGCCATGACGATCATTGAAATGACATTAAAAAAGATTGCTTAAAAGTGACACTGTGCAGCGTTGCTCCTGTAAGAATCCTGGTACGAAAGCAAGCGCACAGTGGCAAACAAACATCACTGAGGTACTTGCACGTCAAAGTTACGTAAGGTGGGAACACCGGACGTAAAATTGAGCTACTGTAAACAAGGTTAATAGGTACAGTTTGAACTGAAAATTAGCTTCAGAACGCTAGTACCACTATAAACAATAGTTTGATCTCGACCATGGACCCTGCCACTTATTTTTGCAAGTAAAGGCTGGGGTGAGTGTAGATCAAGTATCTTATCAGCACTATACACGACAGAAATTTTCGCCCACGCTAACTCCAAACAATACAAAAAAGATTGTCTGCACACTTTTTGGTCAATCTCCAAAACGTAAAAAATTCACGTAGCGATAAACAGCATCGGTCTACTTTTAGTTTTGGTCAAAAGAATTATTGTGAGACTCACTCTGATTTCAAGTTGGATTTCTTGAGTGGTGAACTTGAACGCAACGACAGCGCAGCTTTGGTTTGTAACAACGAGCGTCCGGCTTTCAGGACAGAGTGAAACGTGATTAATCTGAAATGGATTTTCTGCATCCTTTGCCGCATTTTTTTTGAAAATCTTCTTGGTTCTTAATTTGTAAATTGACTTCAGTGAAACTGAAAAAGGAAAGTGCGACATTAGCGTGATTAAAAATGCATGCCGGCTTGGCCATAATGCAATTAGTGCTCTGTAAACTGCATACAATAATCGATTGCCAAAAATAAATTTAAAGCACTGCATTGTTTCCCGGAGCTTTAACGCAAGAAATGTTGATGGCATAACAAAAGATATAGTTGGCGTATCTACAATTATCTTATTTTCTAACGTAAACAGGCTTTTTTCATTTTTGTGTCGATGTAGGCATGACTTTGGCACTCGAATAGTCGAGAATCAATGCATGTGACATAGGACCCAAAATCTACCACAGTTAGAGTATTACAAATAATGTCAGCAACTAACGCACCGCAATTAGAGTCAGCAAATTTCCTAACACAGGGTAAAAGGACCTCAAACATATCACAATTTCAGAGCGATCATCCGTCCGACTAACCTGCGGTCGCATCCCAAAAGCGAACTGTGCCATCTGCATGCCCAGTGACAATTAACTCCGGGACACCATCGCACGCATGAGCGCTCCACTGGCCGCCACCAATCGGCCAATTCTACAAAGCATAAATTTTTAATAAAATCAGTTATAAAAACTGCAACCTGAAAGAATTACGGAGTAAAAAAAACTTAAATGAACTAAACATGCGACCAGTCAAACCCAATGCTAAAATCTATAAGTCTGGTATAATGCTTCATTGTAATGTTTTTAGGTATAAACCAAGGCGTGATATAAAACTTTTTGAAGACAACATATAATTTTATCAGCAGAAAAAATGCAATTTGACTAAAAATTACACAGCTGAGGTAACATATACAACACCTACTTTTCTACTCATTTTTTCATTCTGAGCCTTTGATAATGTTGTTTGATAAAGACCTGGTGTTAAGTCAGTACTGGGGTCAGGCACATACTTCAGGCAAGTCACTGGCGAGTCGTGTATATCCATGGGGTGTGCAGGCTCAATCGAAGGAAAGCCGACCGAATCAAGATCAACTATGACTAGTTCGTTTTGAGTCAGAATAGCAAGTTCTCCTGGATTTTGAAAGTCTGAAAATCGAAGATTATCGGCAACACCGACTACAAAAAGCATTGGAAAACACTGTTGCGATGTATGCACCCATTGGTAGTACTACAGCGTTAAATGTTTACTGCATCCATTTAGCAAACACCAGTCATAATCATAAAGCACATATTGACTTAACGTTTTGAGATCTCAGCTTTATTAACAAAAATCTGTTTTATATCAGCCTAGTATTTAACACGCACAAGGGAATGAGAATTTTACGCCATTTATTAGGTAATAAACATCACCAACACCTCAAATATACTGCCTTTTCACATGCTGAGATAAATTAAAGGTTTTCTTATTGGTAAATGAGAACTACAGGTGGAAATCAAACTCAGACGGATAGAAACTAGTGGACTCCCAACAACAATTTTGCTTCCTTTTGTCAATAGATGGTTTCTTATATATTGCATTGATAGCATAGTTTCGAAACTGTTTCTTTGGTACCTTCCATATAAAGTCGTCACAGAACACAACAGCTTTTACAGAGCATGAAAGAGGAGTTGTGTTTGGATAAAAAATAACATTGATTATAAGAGTGGTAAAATTTAACATTTCCAGCCGTTCGCAGGATCTCTGATTAGCGAGCATACAGCTAACGCTTACTTCTCGGACACGATCGCGGATACTTTTTAATCATTTGAAAAAAAGTGCATGTTGTTTCAACCACTACAGCAACCGGCCTAAAAGGCTACTAGTCTTGAGATGATCAACCTATCAAGATGTAAGTGCAATCGCCGTTTACTTTTGACATTTTTTTACAACAGCTTCCCCTACGGAAGATATCTCGAATCAGTTAAAGTGGAGAAAGGTAGCACACGCGATTAGGAGTAAAAGATAGAATCTTGGAACCCCATCGCCGGGTGAAATCAAATTTCCAAAAATGACGCTAATGTCAAACAAATTGGATTCAAGAGCATTCTATTCCAGCTACCTTGGTCTACGGGGAAAAAAGTGAATTTTAAAATAATAGACTACTTCAACAGTACCACATTAAATATTATGCTGATCTACAATCTTTGATCTCGTAATTCATATTTTTCGCGTTACAATGCAAAAATTAGGATAAAAAACATATCGTATTTGCCGGTGTATAAGTCGACCTTTTTCGATCAAAAATCGACCTCGACGTATACACCGAGTCATGAAATTCAACTTTGTATTATCATAAAATCGTAAATTTCCGTCGAATTTTAGGGGGTCGACTTATACAACGAGTCGACTTATACACCGGCAAATACGGTATCATACGACAAGATATTCGTGCCAAGCATCATTAAACCCATAAACTCACCGGCGCGGCGGTACAGCGATTTGAGCATCCGCTTTGCAGGAACTCGGCGATTACTAGCGCAAACGCTCTAAATACAAACGACAAGAAAATTACACACAACTAACCACATGCCCAAGGTGTAGACGTAAGAGCGATGAAGTCCACGACTTTGTGACCGACTTCTAAGGCTAAAACAGAACGACCCCGCATTACCGTCACACTTGGCTGTTTATTTAACTCCACAGGCAATCCACCAGCAAAAATAACAAAGTCCCTGAAAAAAAGTTGATGTTTGGATCTAGTAGGCGTGAAGGTACTGGCAAAATCGTGTAGAGTTTCTTTAAAATGGTGTTGATCTTGCTGAACTACAATCATAAATGCGCCTATGACAAACAGGCGCATATCAGACAGAAGATGGAATTCGAACCCAAGATCCAAATTTTCAACCAGCAGATGCTGCCTAGGCTAAGTCGTAAAAGGTTTGGTAGCTCGATGCTTTAACAGATGGTACAACTTGAACTGCGTGAAGCCTTTTTATTGTTGAATTCTTTTTTCAGCCCGCAATAAAACCTTTGTCACAAAAATTTCTGAGAAATTTGTCACAAAAAATTTCTGAAATTTTCTTTTTTCAGCACGCAATAAAACCTTTGTCACAAAAATTTCTTTTTGTAACAAAGGTTTTATTGTGTGCTGAAAAAAGAATTCAATAATAGAAAAAAATTTTAAAAGTGTAAAATCCATTTTGTGTTAATCATATTCCAACAAAAACTTTTAAAATGAATTACCAATTGAAAACCTTTTCATGAAAAAAAGAATTCTCAGACCATCATTGATAATTCATAGTGACGTTTCTTCAGGTATTCATGACAGCATTAATATTAATGCAAAGTAAGGCACGAATACAGCAACACAGCTTTTATAAGATATAATTTCCCTTGAAGCTACCATGATGTGGGGGTAATTGTTTCAAGCTTCGAAGCGAAAGACCAGAGTTCCAAACTCCATTAAAATACGGGTAGGAAAAGTTTTCGCATCGTTTGCAATTTTTTTTACAGCTTCCGATAGCTTTCTAAGTACTCAGAATTTATGTAGTACCATGTTTTAAGCTGTTTCCAGGAATTTTATGTGGCAACTTTTTTCTTTTTTGCAAGCAACTTTTCACTGCAACTTTTATCAAGTATTAAGCAAAACGCAAAAGTGTGATTTCAAGAACATGCTCTGAAACTATTTCAGTAAAGTTCTAATCTCTTTGATTTGCATAACAAAGAGTTATGTGAAAGATTGGCTGCTTATCAATGTTATCTATGACGCTATCTATGTACCTACAATACCGATACAGCATGGAGCTGATGCCTAAAAAGTCTTCAGCGTGCTTTTCGTCAAGTCATTCAGTTCTACCACACGTTCGGTGTCAATGTCACAGCTTTCGTCGACCATGCTTATGTCAGCCAGGGTAATGATCTTTTTTTTCTTTTGGTGAACACCTATCTTCCTACATATTCATCAAGCGCTCCCAGCACATAGAGCGCCGGCAATTATTAGTTGTATTGCGCCCAGACTGCAAAAAAATTGAGAACCACTGGTCTGCGGAATAGAACAGTCAATAATGCAACTTTTTCCAGCAACGTTTGTTGAAAATAATTACAAATTTCTCACAATTTTATTGCGACAAAAACTTGTTCTAATCATTAGTATTCGTCAAAAAGGACATCCAGAATTTAGAAGCTGTGTTGTTTCAATAAAGTCTGGTTCAAAAGCGAAAGCAGACGCAGCAGGCACACACAGAATCAACGCATTTAAGCCTGCAAACGCAACAAAAGAGAAAAGCAAGGAGTTCTACAAAAATACAAGAAGTTTACAGCACAAATTAGTAACAATGCAATAAAACTTACTCAAACCTACACGACAACCATTGCACTTTAGTAATAGGTTGACATTCCGTGTTCGTATTCTTGGCTGAAATCACACATTAAAATGATATCGAAAACAATAATTCAACCTTCTATAGAGTGATCTGTACAATGCGTATGCGTATCAAAAAATGTCAGAGGTCAAATTGCAAGGATTATTGAAATAAAAAAGCATTGCTAATACGTGGCAATGTATGTAACGTCACTACATGTAGGAAAAGTTTGCAATAATACATGTTCTGGTAGAGCGTTTAGAGCCATTTGAGGATAATAACATTTTACTCGAGCTTCAAGGATTAAATAGTGTGCTCATCCTGCATGCTATAAGAGGTGACTATTGGCAACTTGCTCGTGCCAGTCAGCTCTTTTTATGGGAAGACTACCAAACTGCCATTTGTACTCCAGTCTGATTGGAAATGGAATTGCCGCTCTTTTCAACCCGATCAGCACGTTCCTATTTGCTTGATTGAGTTAACGGTGTGAAGCCTGGATGTTTTGTATGGCATCGTATTCACCTCCCAAACCAAAGAAAAGAACCTCGGCCTTTTGGAATTTCAGTATAATAAAGCTAGCCGGCGAGGTGGTGAGGAGGTTGATGACTCCACTTCGCAGGCGGTAGACCTGGGCACAATCCCTTGTCAGGTCATACGGAAAATTTAATAAAATTAATGAATAAAAACGGTATTCACAGCTTCCGTGCTTGACACTCAGTACCAGAAATGTGAAAAAAGCCGGAAAGCTCGCTTGCTGTGTCCTTGGAAAAGACACTTAAAGGGATACCCAGATCTTTATAAGGCAGACAGGAAGAGGGGCTAAACTACCTGTCGCAAAGGCCTGGTCCAACTAAATACCAGAAGAGCATACACTCATCTGCATGAGCCAAAAAAACAAAGATATTGCTTAAACGAAGACAACGAATGCTAGAGTGAAAACGGGCCTGGTAAGCACAGCCCTTAGTGGGTGTAATAGCCAATCAACGAAGTTTCATACACAAACGCAAAACACGTGTTCACTTTCCGGAGCTAAAATTGGCTTCATTCTTTCTCGACCGAGTCAATTAGTCGTTGCAGCAACCAGGGCTGGGGAGCCACTAAAACAATGCACAAGCGCTGGCTGAAGCTCTGAAACATTCTTGCATGTATTCATTGGCTCCAGCTATAGCTCAGCAGCTTTCAAGGGTTCATCCACTAGCTTCAATTTTAGCTCCGCAGCTTTCAAGAATTCATCCACTGGCTCCGACTCTTGCTCCCCAGCTTTTAAGCATTCAGCGTTTGGGTCCAGCGACAGCACCGTTAAGAATGTTTCGTAGCATTTGCCACAGTGAAATTCAACGGTTTATTTTGCATTGTAAAGTTTAAAACTCTACCAAAAATTCAACTTTCAAGTTTTACTTGAGTTGATAAGCAACAAGAAAAACAACAGCCCAGTTGACTTATGCTTTATTTATGATGGACTGAGTACAATAATGATCACAATTCACCAGAATACTAAAACAGCTCCGGCTCTCTTGGATTTATGTTTGGCTGCGGCTCCTTCAAAACTTGCTGGCTCCCTAGTCCTGATTGTACAGTGATGAAACTTGCCCAAAATCGGTTTACAGATGGTCCGGTATAGGGATAATGCGATCGTAATGCGACAATGACTGGCCTCGTAATCTCGGCCACTGTAGATGCACTATAACAACAGCTAATGCACACTGCATGCAATGTCAAGCATTACCTACCATGTGGAAGTGTTTCTGATATAGGTTGGGCATTTTTGCAGTTCCAAGTGCTAAGGCTTCCATTTCTGTGACTGCAGATAAACTGTTTGCCTTCCGAATGCCAGCAGCAGCTAAGAATAGTCTGCACCACAAAGAAATATTGTCAATTACAACCTGTCATTCTAGAAATGAAAGAAACGACTATTAGTCATAGGAATAGTAAAGCAGTGCAAATAGATTAATCGCATGTTTCTAAGGCGAAAGGTTTACTATAACTGTGTAACCGAATTTAAATATAACCAAATCAAACATTGGCAAAATAAAGTCCAAAGCAGTACACCTTTTTCACACTTGGTTCTGCGCATGCGCGCGATGGCATAGTGGTCAGAGTGTCCGCTTCGCCGGCGGTAAACCTGAGGTTTAATCCCCAGGTCGAATCATATCAAAAGACTTTAAAAAATGGTATCCGCAGCTTCCCTGCTTGGCGCTCGGCATTTTGGGGAGGTTGTGGAAAACAAGCCGGCAATTTCGCTGGTTGCGTACTTGGGCAAGGCACTTTACGGGACGCCCCTACCTTTATGTGGAAGACAGGTGGCCCAGACACCTCGGAAATGGCAACTCCCAAGCGAGTGCGGACGTCCCGTCCAAAATATAGCGATACAATTCGCTTTCTCGTGAATGAGAATAAATTTGGCAAATAAAACAAAAACAAAGCGACAGTTACGTCAAAAAGTTACACCGTGCCAGGTCAATTTCTCGAGTTTGACCTCTGACCTTCTCGTGTAGTGGAGCGTGAAATCAGTGTATTTTAACGTACATGATTGCTTTTGTATCGTTGCTCTGAGGTTTGATTTTTTAAATCCCACAAAACTGCAGTTCCGGTTTCAAAGCATATTAGAACCTTGTTCTCATCGACAGGACTTTCGCTTACACACACCACTGCACCAGGATGACTTCTCTGTGATCTGCATACAAAACCCAGAATTAAGAAGTGCAATCAAGTGGAACGTCAATGAGGTGATCGCTTGATGAATACATAGACGTAAGTGCTATGGTAGAGAGAAATTATTTGAGACGGCATTACAGTTGTCACGATACCGGTCGGAATTGAACCCGATCGAATTTTTACCACAAGGTATATTTGCAGGAACAAAACTTTAAAATTGTTTTAAAAAGCTGGTTCGTCAAAAAGATAATCACGCTGGCGCTTATCAAACAGTGAAAAGTTCTAATTCTAACTCTTTTCCAGAGCCTTTATAGATACAAGAAAAAACAATTATAATAGTTACACCAAACGAAAACCATAGCTTTGCTGGCCATTTTAATAAGATCACGATTCGCCTTTATATATTGAACTGTAATACAATGCACTTCGTTCAGTGAGTCAAAAACCTTAATAATTCGACCGCTTGACCGTCGTCTGAGGTTTCCAATATCAAATGTTTTTACGTTTCTACCATAGAATCACTTCAATTTGATAACGCACTTCAGCTTTGGTGAGAGTAATCTTCAAAATTTAGCAAAGAAACTTTTTCTTGATGGTACAGAATTTTAATATAGCTTTGAAAAAAGCTGTTTGAGTCATAAGCTTTTCGTGACGCTCTCATCAGTGGCGGTATCGCGTCAAAAGGGAAGATCTTGAATGAATAGGTGTTTAAAGTGAACAATACTAGCACCTATTCACTCTAGATCTTCCCTTTTGACGCGATACCGCCACTGATGAGAGCGTCACGAAAAGCTTATGGCTCTTTTCAAAGCTATATTAAAACTATTTTTCATAAGTTTTTCCTAATACGTTCATTATTTTTAAATTAGGGATTAAACTCACATAATATCAGTTAATCATATTAAATGAAAAACAAATAAAATGCTGATAATTGCTTACCTATCAAATAATTAAATTTCGTAAATATACCCTGTGTAATAGGCATCTGTTAAATGCAACGAAATACACACAGATCAAGCAGTATTGCATACAGAAAAAGTGTTACATACAAGTCAATAGCTTTGTTCCAGCTAATACTATATCCCGAAACATTGAAAGTTTCGATATTACAGATGTTGGTGTTCCCATTGCTTGTTCCAACATAAATCCAAGAACTTTGATGAGGTAGATGGCAGTATGTAAGACTAAAAGAAATTAAAAACAACTTATCAAGTTGTACACTAAATTATCCTGCCTGTTAAAGTTGTTCAGATCACAAGAGAAATCCAAACAAAACGTTGCTATGGTCTTCAAATGTATAGTGATCCACACAAGGCCGGAGGAGAAAAAATGGATTTTTTAAGCTCTAAACGTAGGAGTGTAATTCCTAATGATGTTGTAAATTAGAAATGGCCTTTCTTGGGATTACTTGAACGGTTAAAAACCGTTGCCTTTGTAACAGTAAAAAGAAACATTGGCAATACCACATTATGGCAATTTATTTACAGTGCGTGATTTCAAATCATTGAATTACAAGCTTACTTTATATGGATTTGATAAACCAATAAAGATTGATATCAGCTTGTATAAATAATTAGCATTAACAGAGTGCAAGGCTCCGAGAGCTGTGAATGACAATTCAACAATTCTCTAATTAAAAAGTATGACATTGCATATCAGCTCATACAGTTATATACTCTACAAGCATATCTACCGTAATTCGTTTTACAACGTTGGCTATCTGAATTATTCATGGTTCATCATCTCCTCTACCACATATTAAACAGTACAAAGGATTTGCTACTAATGCTACATTGCAATTTAAAACCTAAAACATATAATTGCATTACACAAAAATTACCTTTCTCTTTTGAAATTGAGAGAATGAAGAATAGCTGGCTTTTTTTGTCGGAAATTCCATAAGTGAATGCTATTATCAGCACAAACAGAGACAAGCGCTCCCTAAAAATTTTAATAGACTACAGAATGTTCAAATATAGCAGAAATTCTACGGAAAAATAATTCCATAATTCCCTAGGGAGTATAAAAAAAAGCTCTTATAAATCTATGAAAGTGAAATAGAAATTTCACATCATGCTGAATTTTGTGTTGAGTTCATGAAAAGTCATTCTACATCAAGAACATAATGACAATAAAAGCAGCCAAGATTATGCTTCGTTTGGAGTTAACTTTTATTACTGAACATGATTGTAAGCTAATACATCGTCACCACGTATTTGAGCGAAAATGGCAAGGATCCATGAATTTGTAACAATAGTTTCAAAATTTGCAGCTTCAAAATGTTTAAGAAACAATAAAACTTGGCAACAAGCCATTTTCAAACGAATATAGATACATGATCACTGAAAGCCAAGTACCTGGAAAACAGTGCTTATGAAGTGCACTGAGCCAACAATAGGCAACTTTAAAATGGATTCAAATCCAAGTTTTAAGTTTTTTATAATATTTATGAGATCAGAGATATGGATAATTCATTCATACACAATATTCTTCTGCTCATGCTTAAATCAAATGAAAAATTATCAAAACTTTGCACAAAAGTGAATAAAAAAAAAAGTATTTAACGTAAATAATGTGTTAACAGATGCGCAACATTCATTTTTTGGGTCTCAAAAAAACTCTTTTAAGAAGTAATATTTTTCACAAAGTAGAGGCAAAATGAACACAAGTCGAAATGAACATGGTACAAAAGTGTACAACTGTATCGTAAGACCAAACTATCTGACTCACATTATCAACAAAAGACAATACAGGAAATATTCACTGTTACCTGATTTGCTAAAAACATCAATTGAATGACTTCACTTTCTGACTCATGAGTAACATGGCAATCAACACCAGCTTGGCCTAAGCTAAAACACCAAAAGTTAAATAGAATTAAGTGCATCTAATTGACCACACATACTGAGGTAACAAGCAGAAAAGAGATCTACAGCAGATAGTTGTAGAGTTGGCAAAATAAGGGTCCATTTTCTCAGTCACCAAACATGTCTCAGCAATCAACACAGCCTTGATTGGAATGTGGTATGAATGCACCACAATACAACAAAATGAGATCAAACCTATGGTCTTAAGTATGCAAATTGAACATTTAGAATTTTTGTTGAACGCAGCATAACCAAGTCAAATCGTCATTTGCTTTCAAGCTCATGCTTTGAGTATAAATTACGGCTTGCACTGGTTGAAATGATATCTATGGGTGGTTGCTGACACAAAAATAAGGTCACCTTGCAATATCCCAAATTCGTTTATTTGCTGTTTGGTGAGCAGAATAAAATCTTATATGGTTAACTACTGCACGTTGACATCTACTGGTAGATCATATTACGCTCTATCGATAAATTATCACTAAAAATCGAAGTTTACTTTTCAAATTACTAACAACGTGTTTCAAAAATACTTACATTCGTATTGAACCACAATGGCAGCCAATTGCCAACAGTTGTTGCACTGGATCATATGCTAAACTTGAAGGTTTGTCTGGAAAGCCATGACGAATGATCTGTAAAAGTTTTCCAATATAACTATCAGATATATAACATAAAAACATTCCTTTGTTGAAAAACAGTGAACTAATATCAGCATAAAAAATAAAAAATGAACATCTCCCAGCACACTGCTTAAGTGAATGATGGAATTTCAACAGAGGTACAGGTGTTGATACTCACTCTAGTCGTCACCACTGCCAAGAATTTTGCACCTGGTTAGTACTGCAGCATTCACTTTCACCAGATGCATACCACGTTAATGCCAGCTTGCATACTATGACAAAATGCTTGTATCCAACACGTTTGAAGAACTTTCCCATTCTTGCAAGTGTCCCACCTGGAGAGCTTTGCCAAGTACAGGTCACTTTATTTCATTTATTGGCCAACAAAAGCAAGCATCCTGCTTCAATTCTTATGTGGCTTCAGCAACTCATATCAGGACACCTATTTGTATCTGCCACAGAGTTGTTGTTAGTAAATACTTTAGAATCATTTAGAAAAGGTCCATTGGGCACATCACAACTGGAACACAAACCAGCAAAACACAATAGGCTTTTTACTTTTATCTCTGAATTGGTTTCCATACTATTGCCAAAATGCCTCCATCTTGTTCAGCCTGAGTATGGTCACACTGGTTTTGCCCTGGCATTGAACTTTTCCACTAAAACCTCTGCACATGAAACGTGGTGTTTTCTGTGGGTGTAGCCACAAAATAATCAAACCACATACAGTACAATGAAGCATTATGCATTTATCTTCAAATAGAACACAAGGTCTCTGCGTTGTTGATGACAATACCATAAAATGATTGCTACATGCTTACCCTAATGTTTACCCCCAAAACATGTTGTAGCTCTAAGGTAATAGAAAGATACTTTCCAAAACTTGACAATCCAGTTTGAAAGAAAAAAGAAAATCAGTCAGTAAATGCAGAATGCAATTTATTAATCTGTGTTGGAACTAATTTTGAATGATTTAACAGCAACACTAAATGAAGAAAATAGAAAAGTACATTAAGAAGATTGTTTAATAAAATGGTGGTGCAAATAGCCACTTGCCCACTGATAATCAAAAGCTGGAAAAAAATTCTTCCTTTCCCAAAATTTAAGGAAACAGAGAAATAGTAGACACATCAAGGAAAAAGCACACTGCAAATTAGGTAATCATGGATCTTGATATCTGAAGTAAAAAAATTGAAACCACAACCCACTAACGTTGGCAGAGAAAAATGACTAGTAATAAATCCACAACATCACTTCTATTGTATATCTTGTGTTATTGGTTGAATGAAAGTTTTCATTATTATATAAGATCTTTTGTAGTTGTGATTGAACATTCTCTCCCTCAGGATGGAGGTACAGCACAAATGGCAATCCAGGTTCATACCCTCAACCTAATTGAAATTGGGCTAGGGAAGATGGTAGCCCATTTCGAACATGTCATGAGTGACTGGTAGCCCCACCACCAACAAGGAGGACTGCCATTGGTGGGTACCCAAGAGTCACCTTTTGCAACATACTGGGTTAGCAACTTCACAATTGTAACCCGGTGAAGTACAGGTAGAAAAGATCTTCTTGTTTGTAAATCTAGCAGAGTTGTTTTTCACTTCATGTTTTCTTTGACTATCTGATGTTAGCGTGTTTGTGGATTAACAGAAAAGGCTACTTGTTTTGTGTATTTCTAAGAAAATAAGTCAAGCATATATTATACCTTGCAAGCCTGGAAATTGTTATTAGCAGTTACACTTCCATAAATTACTTTCCCATTTTCTTCATATGAGCATTCCGTACATGAAGCTTTGGTAGAATCAAAATTGCTCTTACTTGAAAAGGCTTCCCAAAATTTCTTTAGTGATGCAGGCATTAGGTTTCAAATAATCAGAATATATATAAACCATTAAAAATATTTCTTGTTACACATCAGCAAAATACCTGTGCTAATGCTTCAATCATTAGCTTTTATTTAACAGCCAACTGCAACAATTTAATACAAAGAATATTGAAAAATAAACCTAAAAATACGAAGATATTTTACTGAAAGCAAACAGCAGCTAACACTAGCCAGCTATAGTAATTCCAATGGTAAATCTCCGCAATGTTCAGCAACGTTCACTTTATTCATGAGTAGGGTTAGTAGACACCACAAGACATTGTCATGGACATTGTACACATCCCAGGCATGTTGTTGTTGTGATTTCCTCTCCTCTTCCTGGGGATGGAGGTACAGCACAAACGGCAATTCAGGTTCATGCCGTCAACCTAATTGAATTAGACTAGGGGAAAGATGGCAGACCGTTTCAAACCAGTCATGAGTCACTGGTAACCAACAAGGCATACTGTCATTGGTGGGTACCCAAGAGTCGCCTTTTACAACATGCTGGGTTAGCAACTTCACAATTTTAATCAGGTGAAGTACAGGTAGGCCACCTGTCTGCCACATAAAGGTAGAGGCATCCCATTAAGTGCCTTGCCCAAGGACACAACAAGCAAGCTTGCCAGCTTGTTCTCCACACTATCCTTTTTTTATGCTGAACGCCAAGCAGGGAAGCTGTGAACACCATTTTTTTAAGTCTTTTGGTGTGGCTCAACCTGGGGAACAAACGCCAGGTCTACCGACTGCAAAGCAAATGCTCTCACCACTACACCATTACACCAGTGCATCCCAGGCATTGCAAACATGTACTCTTTAGTAGGATCTGCTTGCTAGGCTATGTATAACTGATAATGACTGTGCTGTTGCACTTTTAAGTAAGGTACCAGGTAGTTTACTGATGCATTGCTCAGCTGCATGATTTTCATCAGTTGGCAGATTAGAAGGCGCAGTAGCCTACATGTATCTAGAATTACGCTATTGAAGTAAAATCATAAATCTGTTGCGTTTATTATCGAGCAATAAGAAGCATTACAAGCTGAATGTTAAAACCTGGAAACTCCAGAGCAACTCTTGACTAAAATTAATTGTCCTACTATACCAAGCACAAATTTGCCCTTCTATGAGTTTAGAGAATAGATCAAGAATAGGTTTGATTTCGTTTTGCTTTTCTTTTTCGTGTTATGATGCTGCTAACGTAAAATAGCTCAACTAAAAAAGTTAGAAATAAAAAAATAAATGTTGAGTACACGTGCATTAAGCAGCTAAGAGCATCTGCTTTGCTTTGGTTCCCATACTACGTTTTTTTCATCAAAAATATACAACCGGATTATTTTTCACAAAACAGACCATGAAACGAGTATATGCCTACGATAAAAGTATTTCAAAAAAAAAAAACTTATCACCACTTTACGCCTACACAGATCATCACATTTTAAACTGCGTTTACGCTTCTGTTTATTATTAATTAAGTTCAGTCAAGCATATCAGTTAGCAAAGTTTCTGGTTTTCGGTCAGCAACCTTTGATTTTCATATTTATTTTTTGCCCCAAACAGCATAAAACGAATATACATTTTTACAGCATAGGACAAAAAAAGAAGACAATGGCAAAACGATGTACGTAAAACATGCACATGTAGCAATTTTTGATCTAACTTAAAGGTAGTGGCATGGCTTATCAGGGTTCAGATCATTTATTCAGTTTCCGATATTTTTTCGGTACTTACGATAAACTTCTCAACCAACTTGTTTTGGGGTGTGCTTTGTACAGTGTTGTCAGTAGCCCAAGTACATTGTAGCAACATTGCATTTCTGCAACATGCACTAACACTAATACTAAAAAATTTTGAACTAAAATTTCTTTTTCATGCAAACTTTAATCTGTTGTGCTTATGAGGGATATTTTGTAATGCTGTCCATTCTATTTGACATCGCGCTCGCTTTCACAAGCTTTTTTTCCTCGGTTTTCCTTTTTGCTTTTCTGGATGGTCTCAGTCTTTCCTTTCTAACAAGACCGTAAAATTCGCTTGGCATTTCAATTGCTTATATCATTAACTTATGAAACTTCTTTTGTGTCGGCCAAGGTGTTCCCGAAATAACTTTTTTTTGTTTTGTGGTGTTCGTCTTTCATCACTGATCTTCCTACTTCTCTTCTTTCTTCTGTTGGTGGCTCTTTTTGTGCTGACGACCTGGTCGTCCGCTTCTCCTCTTTTTCAGTTCCTGATGCTGTGGAGGCTACTTAAGAAGCTATGATAGGATTGGAGTGTTACCCGGAGCATTAGTGATTTCCCTTCAACTTTTTGTTTACCACCATCATTTTTATTTTTGATTTGGTCGGAAACAAAAAAAGACAATACTTTCCAGGTCTTCCTGGAGCAGTTTTTCGGCCACTCATTCGCTTATGCATATTCCTTGTTTTTCCAGAGAACCTCTTCGCGCTTGTTTTGTTTCTTTTCTTTGGAACTCCCTCTTCTCTCAGCTTGGAACTAATTTTACGTGCTCCGATGCACTCGCTCTGACCTTCCTCTTTCTCGCCAAGAGGCTTTTTTGCCCTCCTTGTCTCTCTTCCATATCATAACCTTGTGATTGGAACTGATTTCCTAGTCCTTTTTTTGGCAAAGGAGGGTCCGGCGTTTTTACCAACAGCACACTTTGTGATGCTGCTACCATATTTTTTTATATTTCCTGAGCCCACTTACATTTGTCAAAGTTTTCAGCTGAACTCGGCAACCTTCTGCTAGTCTTGAAAGCAACAAGACTGCAACTCGTCCTTTTGCTCTCGCCTTGTCTTTCCTGCACTTACTTCTCCTCAGCCTTTCCTTTTTTCTGTGGAAGTTATTCACCTTCTTCTTTTTTTTTTGTTGTCATCAGGGATGTGGAAGCGGTTATTTTTCAAACGCTTCCGCTTCCACACCTATCGCTTCCGCTTCCACCAACAAAAAACGAAAAAACGACCGTTGACAATTTTTTTTAACTTTTGTGGCTTTGTAGCCTGCCTTTTCCTACACTTCATCATTTTGAGAAAACAAAAACCTTCATTTCCTGCTATTAGTTGCCTACTTCGCTTCAGCTTATTGTTTTGAACTACTCTGTGTTTGTTTTTCTTAGATATCAGAACTCATGTTGAATGTAGAACAGTGCTTTTCAATCTTTTTGTCATCGCGGAGCCTCTAATGTACTTTCGCGTTTGTCACGGAACTCCCACTAACAAAAATTTGGAAATCACGAATTGCTTGCAAGAAAATCAAATATTTCGTTACTACAATTCAAAAAATAATTAAACACTTCAACAAACAGACAGTTATTACAAGTTCGTTCACTACTTACAACTACTTTTACAACACTTAACGTAATGCTTCTCAGATCTAAATCGTATGACCACATATTACAGCTCTCGACAATAACTTGTCTTCACAACAACAAATTACACTGCATAGCGTTGATTTTCCCTCTCTATTCTCAACTAACTCTGACTTTGAGTTAACTTTAACTCTAATCATCATTACGAACCTTCTGTCCGTCCTCAAAACACGTACCGATATTGATTCTAATCTTTTTAGATAGTGAAGTGCAAAATTTCTGTCGTATATGTAGTATGTAAAGCGAGCAAAATTGAACTGTACCAATCAACAGCCGCCTCAACGTGGTGGTGCGGTCCCCAACCCGTTTGGGTTGGGTCAAAATGGCTGTTGGCCTTTCCGAGGGTTCCAGTTACCCCGGGCACTCCCCTCACACAAACCATTTTTTTCGCCGTGCAGCCTCTTGAACGACCGCAGAAGGGTAGCACGCAGCCTCTTTAAAATTGACCTGTCTTCTCTCTACTCCTGCCTTTCTCTTGCCCGTCTTCTCCTTGTCCTGATGAACGGCAACGTTCATCCAAACCCTTGTCCTGTCTTTCCCTGTTTAGTGTGCGCTGGAAATGTGACCTGGCGGGGTAGGTCAGTGCAATGCTGCACATGCTCTAATTAAGTTCATTCAAAGTGCTCACTACTCTCCTTTTCTAGATTCAGAACTCTTAGCAGCTCTCACTTCTGGAGCTTCCCTCCTTGCTTTTTTTGGAGATTCTACACCTACCAGCACTGTGCCTTCCTCCTCGGACTCCTCCATTTGGTATACCTTTACTGCTCAATCTGGCCCCCTTCTGCTAATGCAGCACTCGCACCCCACCCTCGCTTTCAAACTTCTTATCCTTTTTCCGCCCACTTTGTATCTTCTCGTTCTGCACCCTCACCACCGGCTCATGCTCCTGGCTGTTTGTCTTTACCTCCTGCTTTCTCTTTCCCTCCCTAACTCTCTTGGGGTTCTTCAATCGAATGCTGGTGGTCTCCGAGCCAGGAGCACTAAATTACTACACTTTGTTTCGTCTCATCCCGTTGACCTTATATATATCCAGCAATCTAACCTTAATTTATCTTCCTCTTTCTGGATCCCTGGATTCTCTGCTCTGCAATTCCATGGCACCCACTCCCGATCTGGTATTTTTTCTATTGATGTCGCAGACGCTAGCGGAGGCGTTATCATTTTTGCCAAGCAGTGCTTATTCTTTTCTGAGCTTTCTACCTCCTCTCTTTCTTCGCTTGACCCCGACTCTGATTTTGTGGGGGTCAACATTTTTTTAAAAGATCCCTCCTCGCTCTCATTTCTTAATGTTTATGCTCCCCCTATTTGTTCTTCTACGAAGGATAGCAGAACCAATTTCTTTTCTCTCCCCATTCTTCCTTCCTATGTGGAAGCGGTAGAATTTTTGCGCTTCCGCAACCCTGGTTCTCATGCTGCAACGAGCCCCCAGCGACTCATTTCCTCAGGGTAACTAAACAGTCGATGACCTGGTTATGCTAGGAGCGCTTCTTCAGCCATTTCCAGTCTCCTTGCAATTTTTTTTCCTTTTACCTCTCAGACAACTCGTGTCTTCTTTCGAATAGGAGGCGTTTTATCATATTAAAGCTTTGTGGCACGCAAGTGCTACCATGAACTAGTAAAAAGCTCGTTCTTTCTGATTACGTTTGCTACGTCTTTTTTCGTCTCCGCCGCAATAATTATAGAGTTCTTCTGAACTCCTCGCTCTCTAAAATTGGCGGAATTAAAATTCCCTACACAGCGCCTTGTCCACCAGACTCCGGACATCTCTTATTTTTACCTTGTCTGTCCTGCTCTAAACTGTTTAGCAACATTATCGCATTGACGACCAAATTCTAGGCCTTCGGTGTGTGGCTAACTCTAGAGCTCTCCACAGCCTTTTCTAGCTCCATTCCAGAAAAAGCGGTTGCGCAAGAACGATGACCTATAGAGCAAAAATTTTTTCTGCTAGATTGAACAAGACCACCACCTTTATTTGAAAGTTTGCATAAAATCATTACAAACAGCAAAATCGATCAAGCTTACCCTGCAATAGATTTAATTAAATGATTTAGTCTATCTTAACCACGAGTATTACCATTAAATGTTACCTAAAGAGCGCAATCATAGAGCGGAACTTTTAACCCATTGGTTGTGTCACTTGGGCCCTTGAAAATGAGCTTTGCCGCAATGAAAACGATATTGTAGCCTTCTACCTTTCAAAAATTTCTGGTTGAGTGCCTTATAAAACCAAGTAATTCGATTTAAACTACTGCCGTTAAAACGCGTTTCGTATATTACTTTCAATAACCAACACCTTTTTTACTAATAGCTGGAAGAAAAACATGATCCGATGGTATTGCGAGACAATGAAAAATTCCAAGACTTCTTCTTGCACAAAAAAGGTTTGAGAGGGTGACAGTTAATCTTGGAGCAATTTTTCGGAAGATGATTTCCGGTGTCGCAACGGTAAATAATCTGGAAAAAACTCATTATTACATGGCATTCATCGTGAAACGTATCACTTAATTAGAGGAGAGATGAATGGAGATGAGAACTAATTTAACTCATCGGAAAAAGAGTCGGAAACACTACAAAGTTATCGTAGACAGTCATATGAGCCACAACTCAGTGCCGCAAAAACCGCACCTAGCACCCCCCCTCCTCGGAAACGTCAAGGGGCCCTGTATCGACAAATATTGTTTAGAAAATCGGACACAGCAAAAGTAGATGTACAAAAAAATGCATTTACCTTTTAAATTTGGTTGAGAGCACGTAGGGTTTGCATTTGAAATTACTGATCAGCAAAAAAGATATTCGCCTTTGCGGTGAGTTCAAAATAGTTTTCTCTTCTTCCCACCAAAAGAGAGGGCCTCACTTTGTGTTACCACGAAACTGCGGTAGCTTGAACCTAATGCGTAAACTTGAGAGCAAACGAGTTTCCCCAAGCCACATGCGCTGAGCGCACATCAAGACTCATAGGACACGCTTGACGTCACTAAAATAAGCTCACGTGACCACTGACCAGGGAATTAGACTTGCAGGTTTTTTTCTAGAACTTAAAACGAGCAGTTTTTGCAGCCAAGTTTAACTTACTTAAAGGTACATTTAGTATGAAACGGCAATTTTCGTACAGCAAAGATAATAAGCTGATGTTGTCATTTACATAAATTGGCGTGGGTTTATTTTCAACATCACTGACTTAGTTTTTAAATTAATGTTAAATGATCACTGATTAACGAACAAAACTTTGTGTCGGAGTTGGTCTTGACTAACAATACCTTCAAGTACAATGCCCTGCTACTGACCATTCAACTGATTTATCTACCCCGCATGGGTTGTTGTTCTAAAAAAGTAGAGGAAGAATACTGGCAGTAGCAAAACTATTGTTTTTGAAGACAGACAAACGCTGGATTGATTTTCCACTTGATTTAAGGGGTTCTTGAAAGTACACGGAAACGACATTCCACCCCATTGAATGCAAGTAAACAAGTTACTGGGCTCCATCGCCGTATTCAAAATATCACACCAGTGAAATAAATAAAACACTTCTACTATTTCTCCTCACAAGGTAAGCTTTCTTGTAAGTCTTCGTATAAACCGTAAGAATATTAAGTGCTAAGTTACACTAACATGACTAACCCACTCGTTGTTTATCCGGGTGAAACACTAAAACCGCCTACCAAATTAACAAGCGGCTTAATGCCACTCCGCCTAGTTGGTGGTTGGGCTACCGGTTCTTAATTTGTATTCATGACTGGTACAGAATAAATTGCGGCTTACCCCTAGCCATATTCGATAGGCTTTGCGGCGAAAACCTGGATAACCAATCCGGTAAAGCTCGGAAAAAAATAATAAACAGGCTCGGCATATTATTTTATTGGGGTCCTATTCAAAGTATCAATCCTTTTCTGCTTTGGCACATGTGAACGGTTCAGTTACTTTAGTTAAGAACCAAACTGAGGCAGATCGAAAATGAAAAACCGTTTAGGAGCAAATGAAAAACCGTTTAGGAGAAAAATATTTGCTTTTATAGTTACTTCAGTACTGCACTATCTTTTGAATTACGGTAACTTAAGATTTCTTTGTTGATTTAAATTGAGCTGTGACATTACCAGCATCCCGTGTGCAAGACACAGTAAGATGCAATGTCCCAACATAC
The DNA here is from genome assembly GCA_963675345.1 of Trididemnum clinides. Lineage (NCBI taxonomy): Eukaryota > Metazoa > Chordata > Ascidiacea > Aplousobranchia > Didemnidae > Trididemnum > Trididemnum clinides. Next base: position 12,446,508 of record OY776293.1, on the reverse strand, counting down.
GCTGCTTGGTCAAGATATACTGTAGCACCTCTCGTAATGATAACGGTAATGGAGTTTAAAGCAAATAGTTCATACGTTTTGCGCTGAATGTTGCCTCGACTTGTTTGGATCAAGCCTCCATCCACTGCATAAATAATTACGAGTTAAATTCAGCGAATACATGCTAACACTTAACCTAACATTAACTACAGCTCACGTTGTCTTCTTCAGTCTTCTGTCGTTCAAACATGCGTAACGGATCACGCAATGGCTGTAGTCGTACAGAAGATAATAAAGATTTTTCTATCGAGCGAAGTTTTAGTGGATCGTATCCTTGCTGCAGTGTGTCCAGGTAAACTCCTTGCTAAAATACAATCAATTGATGTACTTATCAGTGTTTGATCATTTACTGTCGCTTACCGTGAAGCAAAGTGAAATGGATCGGAGTTCTTATACGGCAGTTCTTTGCGTTGCTCCATGGCAACCATACAAAACCTTAATATGCACCGAAGCAACAAGGAAGGTTGGTTTGATTGTATGCTCTACCCCTTGGATAGGCTCGCAGCGTTGATTATATATTCAAGGTTCATCTATACAGTACTTAAAAGAGTTGACTTCAAGCTCTGGCACCAAGAAGCACGCATCTTTATTTTTTTATCATCAAGGTAATCATAGCTGATTTTTTTAAGCCAGTATCTCTAAGCATGCTTCCAATTCCTTTCATTATTTATGGCTGCGCCACAGCAAATACGCATATTGCGCATGAAACAAATTGTATCATTTCTGGAATGTGTCCCATCATTGATTGTTTTCACAGTTAGTAATATATCATGAACCTTTGGTTTGGCAAATCTTTACCACAGTATATAGAACAGCTCGTGCTGAAGTCAAAAACAGTCCCGAGTTTATCAAGGCCAGCACAGAAAAGCATTTTTCGAGTAAAACACCTAAAAAATTAAAAGAAAGCCTAAAACATGTAGTCACTACTAAATCTTAGCGGTGCAACGTGGTTTAAAACAAAACTGCGCTAAGCTTGAAATGACGAGAAAAAAGCAAATTTCCAAAATTCTACAATAGTATTGACAAATTTGGTGCGTTTTATCATTTTCCTTTTAGGAACTGGACTCAGTGCTCTTCTACCACAAGCAGTGCGACCTGGCGGAAGAATAGTCGCGCAACATACTAGCACTGAACTGGTGACTTGAGGTTTAAACATATCTCTCCACGCACTAGTGCAGCAGTTACTAACATTTTCATGTGTTCGTACACCTTTTGAGCTATCCAAAGTTTTCTCATATCTCCTTTGATGGATCAAAAAAGGTTATCAACTCCAAATTGTGGAAAAAAATGGTTTTCGATCTAAGCTGATCTCCGACAAAAATGCCATTAATTCCAAATTGGGCATGAAATGGCTCCCAACAGAAGGTGATTTTTAAAAACAGGTCATCAACATTGGGCCTTCCTTGTACTAATCCTGAGCATGCTTCTGCTAGTACCCCTGCTTTGATGCTAAGCATCCCCGATAAGAACCACTTCACTAGTGGTATGATTATAATGCTTCAATTTCAAAAACAAGTGAAGGCAAATGCATGATTACAAAAGTAGCAAACTGTTTACCTTCTCATTAACTAGCTCCAAAAACTTTAAGTATAGCTTTTGTCTTTCAGTTACTTTTGTATCATAAACTTTATCCATGATCATTTCGACATTCTTCGTCAAAGGAAAATAAACTTCTTCATTCCATTTTTGATAAATTAACTCCTTACGACGAAGATTGTCGTAATCAAGATCATCTTGAAGTTGTTGCATTGCCTAGAGCAAAAACAAAATAAAAATAAAACAACTCTCTATTTTCACTATTATTTCCTTTGGAAGTATTATGCCAGATCAAAACCTTGATGAATCAATTCATGCAAAATAGTTTAATATCTTTTTTCGATTTCCTAGAGGTATTGTATTTGACAAGTCAAACGTTGAAGGTTAGACAGAAATTGATCTGACACAATAACAAACAAGAATGCCGAAGCTTCGTTGTTCCTTCACGCGCTTTATCAAAGCAAAAACTATACGGTTAACCAATCAGCAATGGAAAACGTGCAAAAGCGATTTCACTCTATTTGAGATGAGTTTTACATTTAGTAAAAGCTTAAGGCTTTTGATAAACCAACGTTTCCATTGAATGTGTTTCCGGGTTAATAGGGCACTTTTTTCTTTAATAGTGTTTTGAACTGGTGGTATTGTTTCTCTGCAAGTTTTGCACTGATCGCGATGGGATTTGATGACAAAAATAAGAGGAACAGTGGGAAGGAAAAAGATATTTATTTTGTAACTCACGAATCAAAATCATTTCTGTCAGCTCTAACTGCTTTTTGTCAGCTCTCATTTAGTCAAAAACTGAAAGTTTCTTCCTTTCTGATTCTTGAGATGTTGATAAAGGCAAATTCAATAGTATTGACTATTTCACAAATACTTTGTTTGATTCATCTGCGTGTGATGGAAATGCCGTGCAAACAGCACTGGTAACTTTAAAGCAGATCTCAACGCTACGATCTTCTCGCATAACTGGCCAAAAAATTTTCCATGACTAGAGGATAAAAAAATATCACTTTTTCCCTCTCTTTTGAGGGGCCTGCGCCCAAACTGTTTTTGGTGCGTTGTCACAACAGTCAATGTTTGCGTATTTCCATTCTTATAATAATGTCTTAGCCAAAAATAAGAAGACTTGAAAACAGCTAGAAAAATTTGTCCACAAATAAAGGTCTTCCAAAAGTGAGAAAACTCCAATTGCTGAATGGCGGCAATAGTGATTATTTTACTTGTCCAACACAAAGGCCGGTTTCCATTAGGCGTAAATTGCAGGCGGGCGCGAAAAGTTTTTTGTTTTTCTATTTATTTTTATGTGCGCAGGGCGCTCCGCGCATAAAAACTAAATAAAGAAACAAAGGTGTTGCGCAAAAAAATTATTTGTTTCTCTATTCAGTTTTATGAGCGGAGCGTCCTGCGCGCATAAAACTAAATAGGGAAACAAAGTATTTTTCGTGCCACCACTGTAATTTACACCTAATGGAAACCAGCCTTAACATTAACTGATTATAAATCTATACCTGGTTGAGATCTAATCCAAAGGGAGACAGTAATTATAAAGGTCTAGCTCAAATTCCAATAAGAAGGTAAGCAGTGATCAACACAAACTAAAAACAACTTGTCAAAAAAGTAGGAAAAAAGGACAAATCTAGCTTTTTCAAAAATATTTTTCTAGAAAAAGTGTCCGATTGAGGTTACTTTTTCTTTCATTGATTCAACTTTTCAAAATCGTTTCCTGAAACAGCTTGACATTACGCTTTTCAGCACTCGCTAACAATTCATTTTTTCACAACATACGTCACCTTGCAAAACTTGTTTTCAGCACTTATTATCTCGTCACATTGCTTCTTCATGGCCAGCAAATCAACATCAAGCGCCAATTCACGATATTCGGACGGGATGAAGGCGGTTCGAGGCTAAAAAATGTGCTCAAGTTAACTGCACAGAAGGTTAAGTTAACAGTTCCTTTCTCAAAATATATTCAAAGTAGCAAGCAGATGTAGAATTTTTGAACTATAAATGCACAATAAATTTACATATAAAGGCAGCAAAAAACAGGCGTAAAAACTCAACAATAGGATTTAATTCTGTGAAAGGTAGCAAAAGACAACTCAAAAATCCTACTACATTATCTATTTCTATCAAAGTTCCACCAATACTACAAAAATCCACTTAGATTTTGTGCGAAGTCTTGCACAAAATATATTCAAGAGTTTGAAGACTGTATAGTGGAACTTTACGAGGTACAGAAAAGAGCCTTAGCCGGTTGGAATAGATGGAGAAGTAATAAAGAGACAAAAGAGTATCTGCCACAATAAAACGTAAAGTGTATAAGACTGCGGTCAGATCACCAATGATTAATGGGTTAGAAGCGGTTCTACTGACAAAAAGGCAGGAAAAAGAGCTGAAAGTAGCAAAATTAAAGATACTGCTCTTTTCAATGGGAATACAGCATCTTTAATTTTGATGGATAACGTAAAAAATGAATAATAACGAGGAACATCTCATGAGGGCAGAATAAAAAACAAGTTCGAGGAAGCAAGATCTGACATAGTTTTAGCATACTTTGAAGGGATAAAACAACTACGTTGAGTGAACGATGACGGAAATGAACATATCATATGAAAGGAAAAAGGGTAGACCGAAAAGAAGGTTTATGAATGGAGAGAAATAATTTGAAAGTGGCTGGATTGATAGAAGAGAATGCAACAGACTGAGAAAGATGAAAAAGAATGTTCTGCTGTGGGAACCCTTGAAAGAGAAAAGTTGAAAGAAGGTATTGTGGACCGCTGAATAACTCCTTATTTCGTAGAAAAACGCATTGGGATAATCGTTTGCATAAAATGTCTGCACTGCTAGAGAAATGCATCAAATTAACTATTCAGTAATCTTATCTTTTGCTCAACTTAACGTGTGTTATAATTAACGAAACTGAGTAATTCATCTGAAGTGCCTTTTTTCAAGCGTACAAGAGCATAGCTATAAGTAATGTCAATCCTGTGATCGCTCAAGCATATTCCTCATTAAAGCAACGCTCTATCTCAGTTAACACGTCGCTAGTGCAAAAGCAATGCTAATAAAATTGCTTTAAATAAATTTAATTCAACTTACTTTATGCTCAAAACTAGGTTTCTTTTCGACTATTTTGCATGGCTTTGAATGCGGTTTAAATGCTGAAACCTAAAACCAACAGCAATGTTAACCACTAGTATTTGTAATTACTAAAGCCTACCAATATCAAAAGAATCTGAAAATTTCATAACAAACAAAAATCAAAAGCAGTCAGAAATGCTAATTGCATTAAAATAGTCTTTTCTCAACTTCAAACAAGAAAGATAAGAATTACATAAATTAGATGAAAACGAAAATGCTTTGTTGCCCTATGCAGTTCCACCAGTATTCATCTGATCTCACAGGCAGCTAAACATGTCAAGTATTTAAAATTCAAAAGCTCTGTCATCAATTAATAGAAGGTTATTAACGAAATCACATGATGAGACAGATAATCAATTTGATGATGTCAATAAGCATCTTATCGTTTAATTTTAATATTTGAACACTAGATGGATGGAAAGCATGGGGGTCTGCAAAACGCCTCATGGTCATAGAGTCAGCAGCCATTTAACACGTCATTGCAGTGGGCTGTGTTCAATGTATTGGTTGTAGTATCACTCGATAGATGATGATCAAACGGTAATTTTTTCATGCCTACAATGACGCTATTGTTATGTCCTTAGGAAAGGTGGGTTACGGCAATTTCTTCTGCTTGCTCTAAAAATACATGCCAGGAGTATTGGTAACTCCCAAGCGAGCATAAATGCAAAATATTTTGTTCAATCGACCAAGGTCTTACTGCGACTGCAAAATAAAAATATGAAACACAACTTACTTTAGGATATTCTAATTTGATTAAGTCATCATTAAACTTGTTTGTGTGATGCACTATTGATCCCATGTTGTTTGCCATGTTTTTTTAATACTTTTAAGGACGAAACACGTCAAATCTTCATAATTCTTATTTTAAATTTGAAATCACACAGAGACACTCACACAAATGGTGATACTATACATCAAACCATGTATTCTTTCTAACATAGCTGTGGTGTCGCACAAACCTTTTCTGACTAGTTATAACTTTAACTCTTAGCAGTTCCACTACATGCTAAAAAAAACACGCTTGATAGATCAATTTCAAATTTCACAAGAATCCCACTAATCATTTTACCTTCTACAAATTATTGTATTATGACTGCATTGTATGATACCGACTGGAAAACAAAATAAATTATTGTAAAATGCAGTAAATATTAAGTTTTACTGTCCTATAGAAAAAGCTGCTTTCTTTTCACCGTAAACCTCACACAAATATATCTATTGCGCATCACAATAAGAAAAACAATCAAAAAACACAATATAATGTAACTAGCACCTTTAAATAGCTAATGCCAAACAAAAGTCCTTTGCTTATTAACGGTACTCTAGGTACATTACTCACAAGGCATACGTAAAAGATTTTTGAAAGCCATCAAATCTATTTGAAATCTATGTTGCTCTACATAGCATACGCTCTGTCAGAGCTAGTGCTTAAGAGGCAGTTAAAGAAATTAAGTCAGAGCTAATGTGTTTACATCTTGTGATGTGGTGTTTTGCAGGTATCTCCATTTGGAAGGGTTCAGTTTGCCACAAAAGACTGAAAACACTGCTTTACATAGCCTCCAAAAATTAAAAATTGTCAATCCAAAAAATGTTTGATCACTTTTAACTGCATTTACAAAAAAGGTTAGAACCCTGACACAAACGCCAATGCTTTTGTACTAATTTGCAGTTTAGGTTGACCATATCATACGCAAGTGAGACTGGCAAAAGAGCTATTTTTCAAGTAACATGGATTTTTACCAAAGCAATTTTTAATAACTCAGGCAACATAACAAATAACTGCCCCAAAAACTGCCAGTCATGAAATAGGGTACAGTTGTTATTGTTTTGTTGAAGGCCTTTCCTCACTTTTCATATCAGATAAATGTTTATGCAGCATTGGAGTTCTTCGAACAAGCATGAGAACATCATCAGGAGAAACTTTTTTTCTTCGAGCATGCTTTGTAAACAATTCAAGATCTTCAGCAAATAATGAAAATTGTCTAAAAATAACACTGCAAATCACCAAGCTGAGTTAAATATTTCTATCCTCCTATTATGGAAAATCTTTTTGTGTGTTACATTATAACATAGCTGCGTTTGAAGTTAGTAATGTGCTAGCACATCACGTTTTTACCACAAGAAATGGAACCAAGCAGAGAGAATTGCCATAAAGTGCCTTTTCTAAAGACATAACGATGCAAAAACCAAAGGTTTGATTACCTGACCGTTGTTGTCACAGATGGTAGAACAACTAACTCGACCACATTAATAATTGACACATGTTAATGGTTTTTATTTTGCTACCAGTGCTATGTTGATACCATATGCAAACTTATACATGGATGATTGCATTTCTGCAATTACTGGACAAGTATACAACAAAAGTTTCTAAAATCTCTTTTGCATTTCCAAATAGGTCCAGAATATCAAGGCAGCTACAACTAGGTATGTTTTAAATTTTAATAATTTTAGTTTTGATAGTAGTATGTTGCAATATTTTGAGTTTCAAATTTACATACAGTTGAGCTCTCAAAATATGTAAACTTGTAGTTGAGCTCTCAAAGCACTACATTGCATGCAGCATAGCTAAGCAGAACTGTAACTTGCCTTTAATCATGTGCTATGAGTTCAAATTATGGCTTGCAACATTTGTATTCCACAAAGACACCTATGGGTGACTGCTAGCTCAAAATCATAAAGTTGTTTTACAGTCTTCCACACTCTCAAGTCATCTTTGACCAATAATACATTTAAATATTGACAAAACATCATTATCAACATATTACCATCTGCACTTTTAAGTATGTTTCAGAACCTGGACATATGATCTTTTGCAATCTCTCCTGACATCCGTCTACAGGGTGAACTTTGATGTCATGTCAGCACTTAATGTTTGCAATTTTCATTTCTAAGACATTAGCATGCAATAGCAAATTGGATCATTAATTAATAATTATTACAAAAATCACCGGTATAATAGAGATACATGCCTTGAAGATTATTAAAGAGCCAATCATTAAAGTGTCTTCCACTTAATTCAAATAGTAACAGTAACATTAATATTTTGGGCTGGTTGAAATGGCTAAGGTAGTGTTTTCAGTTAAATTAGGCTCCATAACTATAAGCCAGCGACTTTTGATCAATAGGTAATTAAGGTTGAAGACGTAGCCCCACTCTTAGTCCTTCCTGTTATCAATTCTCTTTGTGCTGAATGAGATCACATTTTTACACTCATCAAATACAAAAAAGTAAGAGTTAGGCAGACAGCAAAGTAATCTTATAACTTTTCAGTTACCAATCATCTATTAATGTTATTCCAGTTGGTGATAGTCATAATTTTAAACTTAAAACAATAAATGACGAAGCTAAGACGAGTTACATGAAAACGCGATGCTCTGAGGCACTTTCCAACACATTGTTTATCTTTTTTTTATACAAACTTCTACTTTCACGCAGCACTAACTAAATAAATTTATTGAACTGAGCTCACAGACTTTAGAAAATCAGAATGGGTAGCTTACAGGCAACACTACAAAATGAAAATCCATATTTAAAGATATTCATACAACAGGGTTCTGTCCAGGCTGCATATCTGCATATTTTATGCCCAAAGCTTTGGTTATGATGCACACATTTCAAGTACAGATGTCAACTTTGACACACATATTTTCACAAATGTGATTTGGTTGGAAAGAACTGCTCCTGCTTGCCATTATCACAAGCCCAAACAAAGACGATGGCTACCTGAATGAACATCTAGACATAAATGAGATCAATAAAACTTTTTTAGAGCTCTGGCTTCAATATGAACATCGTACATTCATTTTTTTGTTGGTTTGATGTTTAATAATTTTGATCACTATGCTTTGCCAACTTACGAAGTCATTTCTTCACTTTGCGGTTACTCTATTTCATATTGTTACCTGCTATGTACTATTTGATCATGGTTGGATACACAGTTTAGTTTGAGGTCAATCATAATTTAACAATAAGGATATAATTTTATGAGGACAACTTGGTTATATGCTGTATTTTTTATTGCTATTATAAATTGGAGTTGAACAGTTTTTTTGAATGTAGACTGAAGATGTCAGCTACGACTAAAATCAATTTTTTTTTTAAATCCATTAGGTAAATAAAGTGATTTCAATCTTATAAAGTTGTCAGTTTTATGAATTTTTTCTTTTATTTCACCGATTAAAGTGCTGAATAAAAGCCTAGCAAGTGTTTTTTCATTCTAGATTAGTTTTCTGTCTAAATGTGCTAATAGTTATGTCAAAACAAAAGATTTCTAACATATTCTTGCAAAAAAGAAGCCACGATGTTGAAGGGAGGTTTGAAAAAGATAAAGTGTAAAAAAGACTGAGTGCCTGAAGAACATCAGGATAAGCTTGGAAACAAAACTAAAATCATTTGTACATTTCAACCAAAGTGGGTAAAAGATTAGCTTTTTTGAAGTGTGGCTCCAGTACAAGAATAACAAGGAGGTCATGCATTGGAAGTTCTGTAGAGACTAAAAGCTAACCATCAACTTTAATGCAAGAACAAAAAATTTTCAAACGTCTGCCTTAACTCTTTGGCTCCCTGTGCAACTGGTGAAAAAAAATGTCTGCAAGGTGACAGAGCAAAAAATTGTCATAAGTGTCATCATAAAATACCCCAAGTGTGTTTGTAAATTATTACTCATATGTTTATAGCAAATGTTATATATCAAATGTTTATAGCAAATGTTATATATCACTGAAATTGCTATTTCTTGAAGATTTCAAATTTAATAAAAAAAATTTTTGTGGACTATGCTAATTACCCTCCCCCCTCTCATAGGTACCGAGTTGTATTTGAAATTACAGTACCCTTACCTCCAAGATGGCTACAGGTTATATTTTTCTACCATTTTTTTTAGAAATGGTCGCTAGATGATGGTAAGGAACTAAGCTTTCAAGGTATATCAGTCAAAGCTTACCTAAAAGCCTAGTTTTTCTACAGTTTGTAACTTTCTAAAGCCCATGAGCTTTTTGTTGACTAGTACTAACCAGTACTAAATTTTGTTAGTTAGATTTAGACTTAAAATAGGATCAGTCATTATCTCCTAGAGGCTAGCCTAAACCATGTAACATTATGTAGTTTTGAAAAGAAAATTTCTTCAAGATCCAAATGATATCAAGTTTAAATAGAATATTTTGTCACTAAAAATGAGACAGAAGCTATTTTACACCTCTTCCATTTGTTGTGAAACAAGGGGATACAGCACGTTTTGATTGGGAGAAGCCAAACTTTGCTAGCTTTTAAACTTGTATTTAGGACTCTATCTTCTTGGAAACTTGATACAAAACTACAACTCTAGTGGCGAAATATTTGAAATTTATTTTATCTTTTTAAAGGAAATAGTTTTTCCAAAAATTCTAATTTAGTAAAAGTAAGTCAAAAAATTTTGGGAAGTTTTGAACTGATATGATGTACAGTACCCATTTTTGATCAGTAAATATATATATATACTGCTTAGCCAAAACTATTTAAAGTTATATATTGCTGGAAAGCAAATTTTCTAAGCTTTCAAATGAGACTGGTATTTAGTGACATATTATATTCTTTACAAACCAAATTCATTTTTTTTGCCTACCATAAAAATGCTTTGAGGGTGTTTTGAGACCCCTAAGTTGAAAATTTTAATAAGTTTTTTTGCTATTGCTTGAAATTTTGTCAAAAGATACCACAAAAGAGTACTTATCAGACTGTGTTAATGATAAAGACTTTGGTTTCCTGGTAAACATGATATCTCAATTTGATTCGAAAATAGTTGGCTCTTGCTGAAAATTTGGTGATTTTTATTGTCTGCAACTGGGTTTTTGGTCTTTTGGATAGAAAAATCCAAAAATTAGAGATGTTACATCTTCCGATGTGTGAGGAATTAAGTGTGATCTTTTGAAAATTTTATGAAAATCGGTTGAGAAAAAAAGTCACAAATCCATTTTTTAGTAAACTGGTTTTAATTTGAGGGAAACACAAAAAGCAGACGGTCATCAATTGATGACCACAGGAGCAAAAGTGTCAAACAGGCACATTACAATGAATGAACACAGGCAAGGCAATTTACAAGTACAAGCAGGAGATGTAGTTGCAGCTGTTAAAGAGCCTTGGACTGAAAAGGTAGTTCAGCTTTATTGTCAGCATTGTGTAGGGTATATTTCATGGTAAAAGAAGATTGTCCAGATTTAAGTGCATTAAACTGTGGCAAGTGAAATGCAGAAAGCCATTGCCAACCTATCAAAGAAAACATTCACCAAAAAATTGCATCAAAACCTTTTGTTGTATTTTTCATTTAATTGTTGGTTTTTCCCATGTGTTTTCATGCATTAAAAAACCATAAATCAAATGTGTTTGCAATTGGAGATATTAACAAAAGCACTTTATTTATAGAAAAAACGGATCAAGTTTTAAATGACTCCTAAAATTTCATTGATGACTCCTTGAGAATGGGGTAAGGGGACAATTTGATAGAACAGATAGAACAACTAGATAGAACCCTGATACTGATATTGAATCATAAAATTACCTAATAAAAAAGTTGGAAGTTCATAACTTACTAAAACATGTAATCATAGAAATATTACCAATTTAAGATACAGAAGTCACAGAAATTTAGGCAAGTTGATGAAACAAAACCACCCAACTGGATAAAATTAGGCAATTGAGTAGAGACAAACTATGCATTTATGTGTTTTTGCAATTTAGTTGGTGTTGCTTCCATGTTTTAACTAAGAGTTTTGGTAATTTTATATTCTAGCATTGCTTATAGCTTAGCATACCATGTAAATTAACTAACTTGATGCAAACTTCAGTTAGAGATGCCACAGCTTCTTTGCTAAATAATATTCCACTTTTTTCTTCTTGCTCTTTACAAATCTTTCCCGCAACATAATGCACAACCTAAAATGTAAGGCTGTGGCTATTTTGCCATCAACGGCAATTTGCCCTTGGAATCTATTTTGCCGTAGTCATTCATGTGTGTTTATATAGCCGTATTTGCTATAATTACACCAGTGACACTGTGGTGTAGTGGATAGTGCGCTGGTCTTGAGATACCATGGTTGCAGATTCGAATCTCAGCTGACATGGCATTAAAAGAAAGGCAGTGTACACTGAAGGAGCAGGCCCGGTATGTAAATGTATGGGGCAGTGTACATTGGAAGGGAGTGTACAGGGTGGGGGATAGACACCTGGGGGTGCAAAATTTTTTTAATTGGTTTTCAAAATTGACCAATCAGAAACGACCAAAAGTCACATGTTTAGTACGTCATTTAGATTGACCAATCACAAATAACTCATGGCAAAATAGTCTCTGAGGGTAAATTGCCGTCGACGGCAAAATAGCCACTGCCAAAATGTAATGCATACATGAAATAGTTAAAAGAATTTAATGGTCCTAAACCTTATAATGATTTAAAAGGCAAATCATATCGTTTAAATTTAAATAAAAACGAAACATATAGGCTAACTAGTCAATGCAAAAACATTGAATAGAAAAACAAATCACTGTTTCAACAGTTGGTGTTTTTGCATCTAGCTGTATAGCCTAGTCAGTGTTAATTTTTTACTTAGTACTGTTGGCCTCAAGTGCAAAGTGTTTGGCTTTTGATGCTTAGACATACAATTACAACTTGAACATGAAATTATTTCCCTGAAATCAATGTAAGCTGGGCCAAATCAAATTTTTACCTGTTTGTCTTTTTCTTCCTCAGGTGTAGTTTTAGAATTCATTGAATTATTTCTAGTCTTTAAACAGAAAAACTACAAAAATGATATCTATAGCAAGTTTAACAGTCCATGCTAAGCAATTTTCTACAACAGCATAGACCTAGCCTGATAACTTGGTGGCATTTGCATTAATGACAATAAAACTAGATGTGCGGTCATTCCTTGCACTACTAAATAAAAACAGAGCAGTCTAATCAGGGATAGTTACTAAAGAACTACTACGATCAACTACAGCAAAACATGAAAAACCACAGTTAAGTCAGCCATGTCTACATCAAACTTTGGTCACTTCAGATAATATTACAAACTCAACTTATCAGTAATTACCAAATTTCGCGCATTTTTTGTAGGATCAGTGATCTTGGATGCAGGACTTTTTTTTCAGGCAGGCAATTTTATTTTCGTTCAAGTTATGCAGTGTAGCATTAACAATATTAAACATATCAGAAAATAAAAAGGCATACAGACGACAAAACCGACATACGTTGAAACATTCCTGATTTTATCTAAAGATAATAGAAAACAATCACAGCACCTAACAACAAACTAGCAAAGCAAAACGAAAAGCAGCTGCAAAAAGCCGATGCTGTTTACTTATGAGCGAAAAGCAGGAAGTAATAATCACAGATGTTTACGTAAGAACTACTAATCTGCACTAGAGCACTTTGCTGACTTGGTTATGATTTTAACAGATGGGGAGGAAACTTGACAACTTAATGTAGGATTCATTGTAAAAATTAAAAGTATTGCGCTTTCGACAACTTTTTTGCTTTAAGATGGTAGAAAACTTGATAGCATTTTCATTAACATTACATGACTAGTAGGTGAGAAAATTAATTAAACAATGTTTTTTGTGTGTATGAGCTATTACTGTGTTACAGAATATTGTATAAAGCAATTTACAAACTTTTTAATCATTTGATTTCCCTGATTTCAGTAGGGATGCTGTTCCATTGTACAGGACCTCTGTAATTTAATGTTTGTTGGATAGTTTTTAGTCAGCAAAATTGAGGGTATAAATTAGTTTTGGATCGAGTTCTTAAGCAAACCTTGTTGCTGAGAAAGTTTGATAGGAAAAAGTCAGAAAAAGCAGGTGGGATTGAGCTGTTGAGATTTGGCAAATGTTCGTAAATTTGGCAATTTCCAACTGTCCAATTTGCTCTATTGTTAAGATAATGGTATTGTGCTGCTGTGGAATGGCAATGGATTGATGGCTTGATGTGAAATTATCATTTTTTAATCGAGAGATTTCAATTGCAATTTTTTGAGGTTTTTGCAACTTTTTCAAAATTTTAAAACATAATTTTGTCGTCAAAGCAGGGGACAAAATTATTTACCCAAATTGGCAAATAAACTCTATCTCTGTCAGTCAAGTTCGAAAAATTGGTCTTAAGTGGCACCATGACACACAATATTCTTTGCGTTACTTCAACACGTTTGATGAGCTTTACCCGCTAATCATAGGTCTGCTTGCAATGCCTTCACGGCCATGAAGATAACTCATCTAGTCAGGAGCGGAGCCAAAACCATTTCCCCCCACCCGTTCTCCAACGTTACGCCACCAGACAAGCTAATTTTTGTATTTTTTTCACACCTGAGGAAACCTTTTTCCTTTGAGCTTGAACTTCATTTCGTTTAGATATGCTTTAGAGTTTAGAGTGCTTTTTCAAATGCACAAGACCGTATTACCATTGTAAAATTCGAATGCACGATTGCATTGCTACTACAAATAGTGCTTCAACCCACTTGCCCACATTTGGAGACAGAAAATCACATTTGCTTTGCCAAGTTGAAATACTGATGATGAACCTTTTTATTCAGCATGTCGTAAAAAGCGAGCTTTTATTATTGATCGATAACAGTTAGCAATAATTTGGTGGTGGAGACACCAACTTCTCTACTGCTTGTAATTATGACCGGTTCGAAACTGACTTCCGATTTCAAAAACCGCATTTAATTAGACTTAGGATGTAAGCCTGGACATCCATTATTGCCGTGACATCGTCCGAAGACACAAGTCACAGAACTTAGCATTAGCTTACCTCGCATTTGTAATTGAAAATGTGTATGAAGGAAAGCAGAATTTTTTTATCCGAAAATTTATATTTATCCTCAGATCACGAGGAAAATTACTGTGGCAATAAACAGAGCATTGCTGTGTTCCGACCCATTTTGGAGTTACCGCTTGTTAAAATCACAAAAATGGCGTTTTAGATATTGCTGACTTTCAATGTTAAAATCTAGAAGTACGTTTATTAATCTGAAGGTTGTAGATAGACGGTCAAATTGGCCAATCATATGTGCTAACTATTTCAATTATTTAGCTTGCCTACAAACTGACTCTACTGTAGAAAATAGGGTTGCTTGAACATCCTTCGCGGTAAAAATCTGATCAGCTTACGTGTTCTTTTATTGCAGTGATTTACAAAGTGGTCGCCACCGCCTCCTCGCGGGCTGAAAATACCACAAACTAATGCGGTGATATCAAAGTGGGCGATGGATGAACATTGAGAGAAAACAGTTGCTTCAGAAAGGAATGACAAATCAATGTTTGTAATGATTGTATAGTAAATATTTAAAACGAAGTACTAGTCAGCGATTTGTACGATTATTAGCCTACATATAATTAATTTTTTTGTATTACCATGAACTATCTAAAACTAACTAGTTGGGAAAAACAACTTGAAGAAGGATAATGGAAATGAACCTACCTAATATAAGGAGAAAGGAAAGATCAAAAAGATGGTTTATGGAGATAGAGAAGGATGATTTGAAGGTAGTTTGATTGATAGAAGAAGATGCCAAGGACCAAGAAAGATGGAAAAGAATGATCTGCTAAAACGACCGCTGAGAAGGAAGAGCCGTAAGAAGAAGAAGAAGCGTAGGCTAATTTTTTTATTTGGTTTTTCGTTGGTCTCAGCTAAAGTAGGCGAAAGTGGATTGAGGAAGAAGGCTGAAGACCGGGGTTCCACAAAATTTGTATTTGCTTTGAGCTGCAAAACGCAAAAAGCTAAGTACAGGGTCGGCCAAAAGTCTTGTTGCCCCCTTGTAAAAATAATACAACATATAATGAATGGTATCTTTGATTTGAAAAAATTGATTTGGTTTCAGGTCTTTTTTGCCAATTCAAAATTGTTGCTATTTATTGGCCTACTGAGTCCGCTTGCGCTCCATCATCGTCATAACATAGTTTTTTTAGTTTTTACGAAGAGTCACAACGTTAGTATGGCGAAATAGGCGGGAACATCCTCAAATACTGGTAATAAAGACGCATTGTCATTCCTAGGTCTCATGCAAAGTGTAAGACACTTTACGTGGCTCCTGGCTAGCCCTATATCCTTTATAGGACTGTATACAAAACAAACCCAAATAATTCAACACAAAGCACAAGACTTACGTATTGTTTACTTTTGAACCATGTTCCTTTTGACGTTACTGCTAACCAGGGATGTGGAAGCGGAAGCAGAAGCGCAAAAATTCTACCGCTTCCGCTTCCACATAAGAAGGAAGAATGGAGGAAGAAAAGAAATTGGTTCTGATATCTTTCGTAGAAGAACAAATAGGGGGAGCATAAACATTAAGAAATGAGAGCGAGGAGGGATCTTTTAAAGAAATGTTGACCCCCACAAAATCAGAGTCGGGGTCAAGCGAAGAAAGAGAGGAGGTAGAAAGCTCAGAAAAGAATAAGCACTGCTTGACAAAAATGATAACGCCGCCGCTAGCGTCTGCGACATCAGTAGAAAAAATACCAGATCGGGAGTGGGTGCCATGGAATTGCAGAGCAGAGAATCCAGGGATCCAGAAAGAGGAAGATAAATTAAGGTTAGATTGCTGGATATATATAAGGTCAACGGGATGAGACGAAACAAAGTGTAGTAATTTAGTGCTCCTGGCTCGGAGACCACCAGCATTCGATTGAAGAACCCCAAGAGAGTTAGGGAGGGAAAGAGAAAGCAGGAGGTAAAGACAAACAGCCAGGAGCATGAGCCGGTGGTGAGGGTGCAGAACGAGAAGATACAAAGTGGGCGGAAAAAGGATAAGAAGTTTGAAAGCGAGGGTGGGGTGCAAGTGCTGCATTAGCAGAAGGGGGCCAAATTGAGCCGTGGAGGTATATCAGTTGGAGGAGTCCGAGGAGGAAGTCGCATTTGGTAGGTGTAGAACCTCCAAAAAAGCAAGGAGGGCAGCTCCAGAAGTGAGAGCTGCTAAGAGTTCTGAATCTAGAAAAGGAGAGTAATGAGCACTTTAAATGAACTTAATTAGAGCATGTGCAGCATTGCACTGACCTACCCCGCCAGGTCACATTTCCAGCGCACACTAAACAGGGAAAGACAAGGCAAGGGTTTGGATGAACGTTGCTACTCATCAGGAGAAGGAGAAGAATGAGAAGAGAGTCAAGAGAAAGGCAGGAGAAGACAGGCCAATTTTAAAGAGGCTGAACGGCGAAAAAATGGTTTGTGTGATTGAAGTGCCCGGGGTAACTGGAACCCTCAGAAAGGCCAACAGCCATTTTGACCCAACCCAAACGGGTCGGGGACCGCACCATCACGTTGAGGCGGCTGTTGATTAGTGCAGTTCAATTTTGCTCGCTTTACATGTACATACTATATATACGACAGAAATTTCGCACTTCACTATCTAAAAAGATTAGAGTCAATATCGGTACGTGTTTTGAGGACGGACAGAAGGTTCGTAATGATGATTAGAGTTAAAGTTAACTCAAAGTCAGAATTAGTTGAGAATAGAGAGGGAAAATCAACGCTATGCGGTGTAATTTGTTGTTGTGAAGACAGGTTATTGTCGAGAGCTGTAATATGTGGTCATACGATTTAGATCTGAGAAGCATTACGTTAACTGTTGTAAAAGTAGTTGTAAGTAGTGAACGAACTTGTAATAACTGTCTGTTTGTTGAAGTGTTTAATTATTTTTTGAATTGTAGTAACGAAATATTTGATTTTCTTGCAAGCAATTCGTGATTTCCAAATTTTTGTTAGTGGGAGTTCCGTGACAAACGCGAAAGTACATTAGAGGCTCCGCGATGACAAAAAGATTGAAAAGCACTGTTCTACATTCAACACGAGTTAAGATATCTAAGAAAAACAAACACAGAGTAGTTCGAAACAATAAGCTCAAGAGAAGTAGGTAAAGTAATTGCAATAAATGAAAATTTTTGTTTTCTCAAAATGATGAAGTGTAGGAAAAGGCATGGTACAGACCCAAAAAAGTTAAAAAAAATTGTCAACGGTCGTTTTTTCGTTTTTTGTTGGTGGAAGCGGAAGCGTTTGAAAAATAATCGCTTCCACATCCCTGTTTTTGGATTTCAGTAACGAAATATTTGATTTTCTTGCAAGCAATTTGTGATTTCTAAATTTTTGTTAGTGGAGGTTTCGTGGCAAACGCGAAAGTATATCAAGGGTTTCGCGATGACAAAAAGATTGAAAAGCACTGTTCTGCATTCAACACGAGTTCTGATATCTAAGAAAAACAAACACAGAGTAGTTCAGAACAATAAGCTCCAGCGAAGTAGGTAAAGTAATAGAAATAAATGAAGGTTTTTGTTTTCTCAAAATGATTAAGTATAGGAGAAGGCAGGCTACAGACGCACAAAAGTTAAAAAAAAGTTGTCAAGGGTCGTTTTCTCGTTTTTTGTTGGTGGAAGCGGAAGCTGTTGAAAAATAACCGCTTCCACATCCCTGCTGCTAACCGTGCAAGTATAAACTAAAACTAATATCCTTACGTGAAATTGATCACACAAAAGGTAATTAGGCATAGAAAAACCTTCCAAAGATTACACACTAAATGTGGTGTTTTAAGGCGTAGGCTACATGGTAGTACGTGACTACATGACAGCAACCCAGGCATGCGCGGAGGAGCAGCTCGAAACACCCGGGTTCGAAGCCAAGTTCTGTCAGACATTCTCCCAAGCATTTGAGATATGACTTCATATAAAGCGTCTGTCACTGCTTGCTTCAACTCATTAGTGTTTGTGTAGTGCTGCTGTGCAACTTTTTTTTTATGAAGCCCCATAAAGAATAGTCATATGTAGTCAGGTTAGGACTGACAAGGCTGACAAGGCGGCAGATCCTCGGCCAATCCAACGACTGGGAAAAATTTCATTAAAATATTCCCTTACAGTTATTGCAAAATGAGCTGGCACCCCATCTTGTTGGAACCAGACATTGCTTTCAATCCCAAGGGTTTGCAATTGTGGTAGGAAACAACTTTCAGGCATGGCTGACAAGTCCATCAAAGAAATATAGTCCAAACGGGTGCTCGCTATTCATTGCTCCGCAAACGATTACATGTAGAGGATGATGTTCTACTTCTTCACAATAATGTGAGTTCTGCTTGGACCAAAACACAAAGTTCTGCGATCGAGAACTCCTGTAGGCTATATAACACATTTATCATTGAAAGTGACTGTTCGTTTTGTTAACACGGTCAAAAATTCCTGGAGCTTTCACATGTGTCAGTGGAATCAGCGATAGGCAGGTTTAAATTGTCATTTGACAGATCTTGAACAAACATTGCCCGATATGACCTGAATTTGAGGTCAACCTTTATTTGCCTTCTAAAAGTGGTGCTTGGTACTCCAACCTCTGCTGATAGCTTTCTTCATGATTTTTTGGAGATTTGCTAATTGAGTTGTCAACCTCTTGGCTTGAGTTTCTCTTAATTGTGGTCTGCCAGTTCTTGGTTTATCCTTTACACTCCCAGCGTGGAAAAGTTTGCGCTTTCATCTCAAGAGTGTTTGTTTTGGTGGAGTTTCTTTTCTGAATCGATGCTGGAAGTTATTGCACACCTGTCTCATTGACTTTCTATGTTTGAGGATGTCCGTTGATCCACACTCTTGCAACAATTCTTTCTTCCAAAGTGTAATCGCTTGTGTTACACAAGCTTCAACTGCTTAATACAAAATATTCTCAAAAATTTTTAAAAACGCTGCAAATAAACAAAATTAAGTTTCACAATGTAAAAAAACTAAGCTGATTTGAAAATACAGCAAATTAAATTTTTTAAAGCAAATATACTTAACATTATGAGTTGCATTGATTTTACTCGGGGGCAACAAGATATTTGGCAAACGCTTTAACAAATTCATTTTAAAGGCCAACAGCACGTGGGCTCTGAGCTGGCAAATTTCAGTGGCCTGCTGATAGTAAGAAGTTTGCGGTTGTGAAAAAATTAGTCACTAATATAGTATTTATTCAACAGTAGTATTTATTGTAAAGAAGATTATGCAGACGATTCTGTTTTTAAGAGATAGGTCAACGTTTAGTTGTCATTGACTGTCTTCACTGTATCTATTGAATTGGAAAAGCATGTGAGACGAATTGGAATGTGTACAGCGACATCGAAAACAAAATTTAATTTCTTTCCAGACTGATTTCTACCGGTATCTTTATCGTGGTAAAAAGGGGTTTATATCTGGGTAACCTGGGTTCTATCTACTCGTGATCTGTTACTGCCAATAAGTAAAGGCCAGCAGTTTTCATCCGGTGAACCATGGCTCACAGCATGTATGTCGAATGGGCCACCGCTTAGTATTTTACCGTAATTAATAAGAAAAATTTCACTAAAACTATAAAGAAATATTATTGCGCCACAAACTTCTGTTTAGCTTAAAAATGGACCACATGCCTAAAAAGATTGTAAAACACTTGCTATGCTTCTCGTTATGCGCTTCTACTCGTGAGTCTTTTTGTAATTTGCGAATTAAAAACGCCAACATAATGAAATTTATTTTTCTAATGAGCTGATTCAGTGTGAAACAAAAATATAGGTTTCCCCTTCCAATGCATTCCCAACATTCTGTCTAAACTGTATTCGAGTTCATTTTTTATTACTCTCTCAATATAATTTTCTGGTGCACGTGGTGAGAAGATTGAAAAAGGCTTGGCGTATAGCTTCTCCGCAAGATCTGAGGCGTAATAGTCGAGGTGGTCACGGAACGTTTTTTGTGAGACTGTGAGAGAGTTAAGGATTTTGCAAAGCCGCAGTGAAGGTAACATCGATACCAGCTTGCACAGTGCATTTTTACCACACGCCAGCAATCAAAGAGGGAAACTGTCGTAAGTACCTTTGCACATACGCAAAGCTCGTGCGGACGTTGAACTCGCAAGGGCTTTGCAATTACAGAGCAGCAATTTATCGTTTTGAGCAACCCATTGCAATGAAGCGTTACTTGCATCTAATTGCCACAGCGGGCTAAAGGCTTCTATGAATAACTGTTGATTTGAAAATGGTTGTCAGAATAGTTCGAAATTTTTGTTTTTTGTCGCCAACGGGACCAAAGGAGTTGGGAGTGTGGCTGCCGCAACAATTGTGCGTTTACATCTAGCTAAGGCTACGTAGTAAGTTGTGTCATCATTTCACCATTGAAGAAAAAATAGAAAGAGTACCGGTACTTGTTCTTTTGGATGTCAGAAAGATGCAGCTGTTTTTTCGAGCACTTGCAAGAGTTTCAACAGTTTGCGTTAGCTTTGCAAGTACACTTCTTCACTCTACAGTAGGCAAATTAGCTCTTTTCCCAAGAAATGACGTCATGTGATGGAAAGTTTTTTCTAAGCAATAAATTTTCAATAAAGTTGGACAGTTTTTTCATGGTTCTTGGTTCGTTATACCCCAAAGCCTGACGAATATAATATTGCGACAAAGATCTCTCGGCTCTTGGGTAGAGCAGTTCAGTTATCTTATTTTTCTTCTCAAAATAATTTGTTTCCACTTATTTTACCAATGTTTCTTTATACTCTCTTTGCTGGACTCCAGTGTCAGTGTTAGCAAGGGTAGTATTGGTGTGGAACCTGTGCTGCCACACTATTATATGACTAAAAATGTATTCTTTTCCTCAGTGCGTTTTCACACCTGTCTTAGCACTCCATGCCTGGAGTTAATTCCAACTACGAATACTCAAAAAATGGGTCTACTGGGTTTTACCTTATATCACAAATCAATTATTTTTTATTTTAAAATAATGCCTAAGCAATCGAATGTATTTGCAATCACATGAAGTATGTCTACTTCTCTCTACTTGCTTTTTGGAAGGGTTAGGGTAAAAATTTTTTAAAGTGTTTCTGTGGGAGCAGATAAGATATAATTTCCTGCTGAATGCATATATTTTGCACTGTTTGATGTTAAAATAAAAAACTTAATTTCATATAAATATAGAATTATATTAAAATATAAAAATTAAACTTTAATTTCATGCGTTTACTAAGAGTAAAAACTGAGTAGTGGCAGAGATATCGAATAGAACGCGAGTTAGCGTATGAAGATGAGGTCAAAACGAAAAATAAGTCAAACTTGTAATCAGCGCACAGAGCTCCATCCAATAAAACGAACCAGTTTGTAAATTTTAAAAATGGTGAAATTATAAAACACCCTACTACGTAGTGAAGGCATGAAATCAACTTTGCCTTGCTTGGTTGCATCAATAGGGGTTAAACGCGCAGAGCCAGCAGTACCGCCAACTCCAAGCGGATTTGAACACAACGATGTTCCGCCGCAATCGACAATAAATTTTCCTGAGACCGGAGGATAAATGTATGACAAAAAAATTGTTAAGTGCTTGAAGACGTGAATTGGAAGTGGTGAACAACATACGATTTTTATTTGGCAGTAAAAAGCGCAACAAATAACGGATAAAAAATTTCAAAACTTTTTAAGGCATGAACCGTTTAGCTTGAGCTGCTTTTTCTACTTCAGCAAAGTAATAATTCATCTTCGAAGTTAACTGGTCGCTAAACTGCAAAGAAATGCATCACATGTTAGCAAGCTTGAGTTTAAGTCATTTCCCTTGCTTTTGCCGGTTGAGTGAGCGAGTGTGAGCATCCACTCACATTTAAACCAAGCTTTTCCTAGAGCAGCACAACGTTTTTAATTTCTGATGCCCTTTCTGGAGAACAGTTTTTCGTTTCGAATTCTATAGCAATTACCACGGCTATTGTGTAATAGGTCGTTGCAAATTCAAAGTCAGAAAACTCTCTGCATTGTTTTGCACTAAGAACCGACACTTTAGTCAATGATGCACGGCTTGGCTTCAGTGTTTGGTGGAAACCCACTATATCAGCTGCAGTGGCTTCGAACAGTGTTCGAACAAAACGTTCCTCTATGTATACGGCAACTGCAAAAGCTTTTTTAGTGATCTTAGACCGTTATGTAACTTGCTCTACAACACTTTATTCTGTTAATCTATTGAAAAAGCGGAAACCTTGCTGTATGCTCTTCCAAAAGTAAGCTAATGCGCTTGCCCAACTGAACAAAAACAGTAGCTGCTAGCGCATGGGAATGCTAACATCCAGCTCTTACCTAAGCTTCACCCAAATGGTTACCATTTCTCTGAGTTACCAACGTTACAAATGCCATCACAATGCGGCTAGTAGGGCCGTCACTGTTGCCACTTGTCCTCTCCTGGCTCCCATTTTCACTCGCATGGTTCCCTGCCTCCCATTTCCACACTCCATTTCCACCCGCCCTTCTATAAGCCATTCTTTTCTGTCTTCTTTTCCTATTTTGGAAATGGCTCGACACAAAGTAAAACCATGGCGTTTCAGGTTCTCTAGGAGAGACTCTGGGGGTACTCATGCGCCTATGCTCTCTCTCTTTTCTCCTCGAGCGAAACTCTTCTTGCTTGTCCTCCTTCGCTAGCCAGACTTCTTTTAGCGAGTACCTCACCTTTTTAAGTACAAGCTCTCGTTTTAACCTTTCTCTGTCTCGTCAAAATGCTGCTTTTGCCCACCTAAATTCTCCCTCAAATCACAAGCAAAGAAGGATGCGGGGTCTTTGCTAGTTGCTCACTTTGTAGCGCTGAGGCCATCCCTTCTGCTCAAGTTTTTGCCGAAGTTGCAATCCTGCATGCTCTTAGCTGGTCTCGCCAGAACCGACAAGCCTACTCCTTCTTTCTCACCTTGTCGCTCCGCACTTCCATGACTTCCGTCTTGGCTTTTTTTTCACACTCTCAGGCACATCTAACAGGAACTATCCGGTCTTAACTCCAAGAATAACCAACCGTATGCCCGCGGGCACAAAGTCGCCCGTAAAGACGATACAAGTTGCCCGCCAGCCTGTTTTAAAAAATTTCTCACAATTTTTTCAAGTCTCCGGTGGATCTCATAAGAGAAAAAATAGCTAGTCATCACCAAATCTGCTAGGCGAAGTGTAAATTTTAGTCTCCGTAATTTTTCAAATTATTTCTACGGGTAAAAACACGACCGATGAGATAGCAAAACTAGTTGTGCTGCTTCACCAATCTATAGTCCGATGTAGTCTCTCTCTCTCTCCTCTTATCTTTCATATGCACTCATCTTCTTTTTTGGACTGATGGCGTAGGGTCTCATAAAATTCTTTGACATACAAGCAACTTCAGCATGGACTGAAAAACTTGTGCTTCCTCGTTATACTCATTGTGTCTCCTTTTCTCTTTGCTGCAACGAACACAGCCTTGTATTAAACTCTTTCTCTCTTCAAAACCGGAAAAATTGAGGATCTTTCTCGCACGCTTGCACTCATCTGGCTCAGAACACTTCTCATTCTGTCCTGTCCTGTCCTGCTACGGACTTTTTGAGCCGCTCGCTCTTTGGCAAATCCTACCAACTTACGATCTTTGGTCTACGCCTTTAGTAAATGATCGGCTTCTGGGGCTCCATCGTCTTCCTCCATGCCCCCATCCCAAGGAAGAGGTTGGATAACAAGGACAAACAGTGCTGTAATCAAGGTAGTTACAAACTTTATCAAAAAACATTCTTACTTGAAGGTAATTTGACTTTGAAACATCCGTTTTTAATACATGAAGCAGTTGATTAATTTCTGTATGTGGAAGCCACACAGGAGATCCTATGCTGGTCAGTGTCGCCTACAAACAAGCAACAAAACTGTTTAAAAATTTTTGGTGAGGAGCTACGCTACAGCCCTCTATCCAATAGGAAACTGCTAAGGCGACTAAATGAACGATTTTGTGTACTGTAAGCCTATAGTAAGCAATTACATGTGGGCTTCACTGGATTAGAACAGTTAGTTGCTCACCCAAAAGATTGTAAGAGGAAGCCACTGATTACTAAACAATGGCAGCACGCCTTGTTGGTATTTGCAATACCAGTCTATATTTATGACTGGTTTGAAATGGCTGTCGCTTCTCTCACCCGATTAGCTTGTTCATACTTGTTTAATTAATGAAGTTAGAGGCCTGAACCTTCCGTTTCACACCTTGATTCCTTCCAAGGAAGAAGAGATGTAATTATAAGCATAATCACGTATGTCAAGGCAGTAGAGGTCTTTCCAAAAGAGACCACGCACGCCACTTATTCAGTTTTATCTTCTAAAACCTCAGCACGATTGATGCACTTCTCACAATAGGGGGTGTTAAATTTTAGACAGTTTAAACATAGAAAATTCAACCAGTAAGTTGCATTAATTCAAAGCAGGATGTAATTTTGCAGAACATGAGGTCTAATACTCAAAAAATGCAATAACCGGTAATTTTTCTCGTCAATTACCTCAAAACAAAATTTTTCTAAACTCTGCAGCTAAGAATGGATAAACAACCTAGCTTTATGTTGCATACGCATTAAATGTAGAGTACAGAAGAAGCTAATCAATAATTTTGATGAACAATCACAAACGATACATAGGGATCTACTGTTGTATGTACGTGTTTTATGTGTACGAGCTCGTGCTCTGTTTGTCAGTCTTTAGTCAGATTGGGGCATGCCGTCGAGAGGCTGCATGGTCCCACCACCTCCCTTCCGCCTAAAGATGGAGGAATCCCGTTCAACTGCTGATCCCAAAAGCACATCATATGAAAATACTGGCTTTTTCCCTAACCTCTTTTCGTGCAATAAGTCGAGCAGAAAAGCTATGCAAGCAATTTTTAAAGTCTTCTATATGATTAAATAAGTTAATAGCCAATTGGTAAACCAACTTTTACATGCGGCTGCTACTTAAAAATTGTGCGGATAATTTTTGAAGACGAATTAGAACAGGCAAACCTATCTACTAGTAGATCAATAAAACCGGAATGCAATAATAATAATAATAACAACGAAGTTCTGTAGTCTCTACATTGTAAAGAATACGGCGCTACAGTTCGTTGTAATAACAAAGTGTAAGCTTTAAGGTTTTTGTCATGAAACGCAACTACGTCAGAAATAAAAAGTGCAGATTGCAACTGATTATTTACTGATTTGAAGACCAGGCAATCATTTTAAACTACGGAAGTTTTGAGGCCACTTTATTAGAACAAAATGTTTTAGCATGGCCCTATTTTGGTAATTTTTAGGGAGGGAGCTGGAGCACTCCCTTCTCTCAAACCGTATAAAAACTACCATTCTGTCACAAATACAAATGCGAGGCAATTGAATGATCAGCGTGTTACAAAATAATTTTGTGGCTAAAATAAAATGATTGTTTTCAATTTTCTTTGTAATAAAAATTTGATAATCGTTTGACAAAAAAACTTTTGTGCCATCAGTCATAGAGCATACCTTGCTCTCGTGCTTCCTTTTTTTTTGTGCTGGTGGTTTTACTGCTCATTTTCGTATCGTAAATTGTACAAAGTTTTTGAATTCATAGAAACTAGTTATCATATTTTTTACGATTTTTCATTTGCTACATTCTTTAAGATATTTCACTTTGCTGTCTATTCCCTTCCACCACACCGCAAATGATGAGTCTGCACTCTGCACAGAGCAAAAAATTACTCTAAACAGCCTGAAAGTCAGTGGCATCCGTTTCGCCTCACCAACGGGAAGAAGACGCATTGTTTATATAAACAATGGAACAAACTTACCTTGACATTAAAATGTTCAGGGCTGACTCCCAGAACGGCATCTATGTAATCCAAGCAAATATTAGTAGCCTGCTCCAAGCAATCGTAGCATATCAACATGCGGATCAATTCAGGTGCATTTCGTTTCTATAACAATGCTTTAGTACATTAAGCTTATTCTTTGTTCATAGGTCTGGGCTTTATAAACATCGGAATCGAATAAGTCGAGTAGAAAACAGCTGGAAATTGCAACACACTTTCAGAGGTATTGGCAGAAAAATCACTTTTTCCAAAAATTTAGATTTTTCTGGCAGGGGGTATTTTTTTTTACAGAGAAATGACCATTCTCAAGCTCTTCACAAAACTTCAACTCCTGAAGAGCTTCGGCCACTGGCCACGTAAGCTTTCAAACAATAGCGTAAATAGAAGACGTAGCAATGTATGAGCAAACACGTAAACAGATACATGGCGACGTACAGATGTGGTCTGAACACAAGACGAAAGCGTGAGTGCGACCAGTATAAACGCATTTGCTCAAAGCAAACTTTGAACATTAATCAACCTTTTCGTGGGTTCTCGAAGTTGCAAGCCCAAAAAGGTTACAGCAATTCTGTTTGCTTGCTAGTAGTGCTGGAGAGAAGCGCACTCTGCCAGCGATACTGACAGCCATAAAGCTTGCGGTAAAACCAACGCGCTCTACGTGTAACCATAAACGCTTCTCTTCACAGACAACTGGAAGGAACACCACTACAAAGAATCGTCCAAGAACAACGTACCTTATACTCGTTGACCAGCCAAGCCGGCAGAGGGTAAGTATAGCCGAGCAGTGTGGTTAAAACAGCTCTGTAACAGCCGTAAGCATCACCCCAGCGTTCAAGAAAATCTTTTAACAGCCGCCACGCCACATCAGCGGTACTTGTCCGGCCGTTCACGTGCGGTACATGATCGTGCTTCGAGATCCATGACGTGACAGAGGAATCGTCACAAATGAATGAACACTGAACACACCTGGAAAATAAACGAATAATTTAGCGCAGTAACTTGGCGACTTAAGGGACTGGGTTCTCGATCGGTCACATAGTCAGAATAAAGAAAATATTCACGCAGCATGTTGTAAGAGACGAATTTTGGGTGCTAACCAATAGCAGTTCGCATTGTAGATGGTAGGACTCGCAATTTCAATTTATCACTGGTGTAAAATTCATTGCCATTTTTTGCTAGCTCGAATTGGAGATGTGAAGCTAAACGTTCCATTTCACATTGTATCTCTGTCCAGGAAGAGGCGAAGCAACTACAAGCCTACCAGGTATCGTTGTTTTCCTACCAGCTCAGTATATTAAAAGATTGACTGCACACACTTTACCTGGTAGCTACGGACTGAAAAGTGGAGATGGGGGAAATGTTAAATTTTGAACAGATCGAAAAGGCTTCATCGTAAAGTCCAGCGTGGTTGAGTAGCGACACTGTTTCATTCGCTGATACACTGGCACAGCCAGCGGAGTTGTCCTGTCAGTCAAAAGGAAGTTAAAAGCCACTAAAGTAAAGCCTCGTCTACAGTGAAGCCAAACTATAACAAAGAGGTGAGCCACTTTTGGCTTGAGTGTAGACCGAACTTAACGTTGTACTAACGTTTTGATCAGCGAGTCATGTGATAACTCTCTTGGGTAGAGTCACAATGTCAAATTGACCATGCGAACCAAGGTCAATACAGTGAACCACTAGCTCACCCAGCATGTTGTAAGAGGTGACTTTTGGGACCCACCAATGGCAGTCCGCCTTGTTGCTGATAAGGCACCGGCCTGCTATTTATATTCATGACTGGTTCGAAACGGCTTGCCGCTTCCCTCACCGTGACCTGGATAGTCTTTCATGGTGAACCAGAATGCTTCATTTCACGTACGGCCTGAATGCCAATTAGAAAAGCAAAAATAACAGCACGACATTGTGATTCTAGTAGAAATCTTGATGTGCAAACCGAATTTTGAATACGGAAAAAAAAGTGCCCACAAAATGAGTCAGGGTTGTAAACAGCCATAATCTGAAACTGATCCATATAACGAAAAGCTAGCTAATTTATTTATTAATTGATCGAATATATCCTCCAAACTCGCATGACTGCGACAGCGGCGCTAAAACAATACTACTTGTTTAACAGTTTACGAGGTTTGAAACATTCCGCTTGAATTGTTAACTATATCAGAACGTCTTGTCCTAGTTGCTATATTGTCGCTGTAAACTAACGGGATATAGTAATATAAGATTAGCTTGCTGTTTAAAATCTCCAACATTAAGCAACATGTATGTTGTCAGTTATCAAACTCACATCACCTTTGTCTCATCCACAATCTTCAACCGTGCTTCGATTAACGCTATTTCTTTTTGTATGTCTTTGACTTCACAAATCACGATTTGTCGATTTTCTGCCACCATGTAGAGTAATTAGTGAACATGTGTACAAGGCTAGTTTCCCTTATACGCAAGTTATTCCATACGTTATTTTGCTACTTTTTGCTGTTCAAACTTTTTTTCTATTCACACGTGTTTCTGACTATATTTATAGCGGTAATTCCTCTGGACTTCGAAACAAATAGCCCTGAGTTCAAAACTTCATTGAAACACCACTGAATAAGAGCGTTCGGAATGCAAAGTGCCGAGCTGCTCCAGCGAGTCAGATTAGAAATCGAGCAACTAGTGGCAGAAGCACACTGAAACAACATGTCTGGTCTAAGCCTGCAACAACAAGAAGTAATATCCGGCTTAAAAGTTTAATACAGCTGCAAATATTACGAAAACATCTAGCGATTTTTTAACTAGCTTTTTTGCCTATAATTTTGTTTAATTTCTCAAGATGCAGACTCGCAACTTGCAACATTCTTACCTTGGTGAAATTCTTTCTCTGCGCCATCGTAATCTCGCTTCGGCGACCTTGCACCATCGTTCTAAAAAAAGTTGGTAAATCGCTAAAAAAACTGGTTGAAGCTGAGTTAAGTGGCATATTTTAATGCTCGGTCGCGAGAAAAGCTTTTGTCAGTTACGCTACACATGATAGTGCTCATTCACTCGATTCGGAGTTACAGATACTGCTGGTACAATACAACGGAACTAACGCGCGGTTTGAACGCAAGAGTTTTGTTCTACTTTCTTCGATACACGCTCAAAACACTTTACGCCTCTTGATATAATATAAAAATTAAACACCGTATAAATTGTTATTGCCTTATGCAATAGTGAGCAGTTGCATTGAGCTATAGTTACACAACCACAAGGATACCTTGCTTTGTTCCTGTGCTGATTGTGGATGCAGTATCCAGTGGTTTTCGGGTTTGGCCAGCAACAAACACGATACAGCTGATACGAGACAAGTATGCTTTCTCCTCAAAGCAGCAGTGGATTTTTGCTCCAATCCAATCCTCCATGCTTGTTCATACATTGTGCTGGCAGCTGAACAACAAACGTTGCTTGGTGAAAACCGGCTGAGAGAATGAAGCTCGAAAGCCAAAGCTCGCGAGTTTAGAACGCTCGCATGAAATGCGGGGTCGTTGTGCCCTTGGCATGTTACGGCAGTCACCTGTTGGCCTGCCATGTTTGTGGTAAAAATTCACAGTGCCAGCCGTACTGACGACTTCCAAAACGGGTCTAAACACAAGTTATTGAAGATGTACAGGTAACCACTGTGCATTCACCTGAGGAAAAGCATATTAAAACAAAACATTAAGTTAGCGCTCAGCGTGTAACCTGCAGCGTTGCAGCATGGCTGAACAAACTACGCTTTGCTTTCATGCCAGTGCTTTGGCTTCAAATTGCGTTTCTGCCCATGCTGACTGAAATATGAACGACTGCTGTTTCCGAGACAGTAACGTCTCTTTGCATTCTTCTGAACTCTCCATCCAACTCGAGTTTGAGGAATTAATTAAGTCCTGATTACACGGCTACATAGAAGTGGCTCTCAACCGATGGGCAGCGGCTTTAATTTTAACTGTTTAGAACTGTGGACGGTGGTTTCCAACATGGGAAAATATAGACTTCGAAAAAGTCGCTTTCAAAAAAGTCTTTGATTTGGATTGAAAATACGAAAACTGATAAACGCAGACCTTCGAAAAATAAGTCACGCAACATTTTTTCGACCAAAGGTGGGCCATGTATGTAAAAAGCTTGAGAACTCTTGTTACATACAGTGACGGTAAAGCCATGGATTCTTCCCAGATTCTCGTCACAGGGTATTTCATTACATCATTATTACAAGATATTTCAACACAATTTTCATCTCTCACCTTTTCTGTAATTCTCTCGGTAAACATGAAAAGCGAAAAGAAGATCGTAATATTGATGTGAAGTTAAAGCGAGATCGCTACAGCGAGCACGATGCTCCAGAATCTGAACGAGCTAGAAAAGCAAATGAAAAATATTCAATAAAACTGTTCACTAATGAACCATGTATTAAAACAGAGTCGATCGTAAAATCTTGAAAGCATCGTCATTTTGTAATTTCGTTGTTTTTTTTGCAGATCTATTTTGCTATTTAATTGCTCTGATAATAATGACAATCTCACAAAACCTCGGCCTGTGTAAAAGCATCATCAAAGCAGTTTGTGTAGTTAAAATTTTGCCTGAAGAACGACCACAAGGAAGATTTACTTTGTAGAAAAACTGCTACAACCAAGATTGATTCAGAACAATCCAACTTGTTGGGACACAGAGTTAATAACCCGACCTACTTCAGTTCTTCTTGTGTCACGAGAATTAATAATTAGGTTTGCCTCTAAATCTTACATCTCTCAGTATGCCAATTACGATCGCTTCTACATCACTCGGCATATCGCTAAAACGGCTGATTCAGTACCTGCTTGTAGCGTAGGCTAAAGCACAGTCTACCGTCAGTTCAATCCAAGTTTATTGTTTTGCAAGTGAACAAACCGGCTGCTAGAGAAGACAGAATTAAGTCCGTACCATCAATTCGCTTCTTGGCGATATTTGAGGTAGAAAGTCGCCGTGATTTTACAATCAGTCGTAATTTCCTACAACCTTGAGTTGGTCTATCTAGCTCAGTGGTTCTCAACTAGTGGGCAATAGCATGTAAACAGTCATATGGACCAGTGCTTGTACACCGGTGAGGCAATGACCTTGTTTTCTCTTTTTTGGATCATCTTCATTGTCAGGTTGTGAACTGGCCATCCTGTGAACTGGTGAGGCAATGACTTTTTTTTTGGAGATCAACTTCGCTGCCTTGTTATTTCATGCTTATCCCAGTGACATTGTAATTATTACATTAAAGTTCTTATCAAAGTGGATCACGGCACGAAAAAGGTTGAGAAACACTGATCCAGTTCTAAGCTTGAAACAGAGATTTTTAAGCGTTCTTCTCGCGAGAATAAATACTACTTTCTACACAGTTACAGTCACCCAACTTGTGCAACTATCTCGTCTGCGCTGTTTTACCTATAAATTTTATCCATTCGACCATATTTTCATTACTATCCATAATTCGCAGCCACATTGATGGTAAGGCAAGATATGGTGAGATGACACAAACAAAACATTTGCCTAGATATTGAGATACATCAACAAAATTCACATCGTAATACCTCTCCTTGAAGATCATTAAATGGATATTCCACCAAAGTTTTATAGTCTTTACGCTCACACACTGCTACCACCATCGTACGTAAGCAATCCTGTAAAACGTCAACAAACAGCAACATGATAAGGTGATTGCAGCAGGATACTAATAACTTACAGTCGAACATGATCGTATGATCCGGGTTTAAACCTCACTGCAGCAGCGTTCTGTATTCTTGCAAAAAAGGCACTTTGATCTCGTCTTTTGGACCGATTTTACCAATCGTTAAACACATTAGAACGTGCCTGCAGGTAGTGCACACTGTTTCAACTAATCGGGACTCATCAGTGCAGCTGATAACGGGCAAATGAGACCTGATTGGTCGAAACAGTGTGGAAGTGTCAGCCCTAAATTGAATCGATGGCTTCTTGTATTAATATAAACAAAGGTAGAATGCTATCACGTAAATTCTTAAACTGGTCTGAATAACTCATTCAGTGTTTATGATCAGTGCCGCTGTCCTTCAAGCAACGGTATCTAGAACGTGAGAAACTTTTAAACTTCTAAAACACTACTAGACAAGACACCCAAGCATTATTTAACATTTGCCGCGCTAAATACAAGTACATATCTCGCGCTGTGGATACCTAAAAGGGGGATAAAAACGCAATAAAACAATAACACTATGCCCTACACCAGCTGTACCTTTCTATGCTCAGGATCAGGGTTCCAAACAATTGATTTATAAGCGACGTCATGGCGACGCAGATGAAGAGACTGGTAGAACATGCTTGAACATAAGATGGGCTGAAAAAAAAAGGTAATCATTTATAATTATCTTCCAGCCACTTGAAAACTATTACGTTTATACAAAGGGTTAATAGCACTGTAAGTATAAAGCATTCAAACAAGAACTGCAATAATGTGGCCATATAGTTTTGTCGCAGTCCATTGTTTGTTGCGACGCCAACAGAGGCTAATTGACCACGCCGTAGAAACCCATGGTATTCTTTTGAATCATGACTGTGGGTACTGTTGGTTCGATTGTCTTTTTACTGGTTCACCTGCTTTGCTACTTAACCCAATACCAAGTGTTTGACTGCGTCGCCTCTATTTTGTGTTGCAAGAAGGATAACCCAATACACTTACCACTAGCTATTCCCTCGGAAGCGTGCCGCATAAGAAGCAACAGAAAGATCAGGACTAGAGACATCAGTCATGCTAATAATTTCTTTGTTTCTTTTCTGTTTATTATTTTCACAAGAGGGTTGCACCAAGTCGGGAAATATGCATACCACCAAATAACTGATTTCTACAATCGTAACACAAAAGCCATTACGGCGCCCACACCCCACTTTGCGTTTCTTCTCTTGCACTTATTTGAAGGAACGATTAGAATTCGTGAAATGATGGAGGGTGTCTAAGACCTTAATATAAAGTACTCGTGCTACGATCTGGATAAGGGTATAAAGGCAATCCCATTAGTACCAACTTCTCACTAATGGTCTTAAAAAACCGATGCAACGAAACCGACATAATACTACTAATGAGTAATAGTATGCACAATACTATACTAAATGACTACTACAGAGTGGTAGCTATGCCGGGCGTTACATTTCAGTACTCACTAAGTTTGGATCAATAATTTCAGTACATCATACATTTCATCAAATACATTTCAGTACTCACTAAGTTTGGATCATCGATAGCTGTCTTTTCCACAGCATGATTGGCGATTAATATTACTTGCTCGGCTAGTTCAAGTTTTTCGAAGGTTTGTAAAGTCTAGAGATAAAAGTTATCACAATGAATTTAGTAACACTTGACGACAAGATACAGACTACAAAAATTGAGCAGTACGTCATTAAAGCAGGCCAAAAGTTAAGTTCCCTTTGACTTCATTTGGACTAGATTTGTTGTTGGAGCATATTCCAAAACAATTGCCCACTACTATCATCTGTTATTTTTATTTTTGATGTAAAATTTGTCTGTAAAATGTAACCTTAGTGTAGAAAGCACTTTTAGCTTTTTCAATTTCTTCGCCTTCAAGTCGGAGCATTTTAAAAAGATGGACTTCTTCATTGCTCAACTCTCCTGCTGCCAGTAAAAATGTCTCAGCAGCCTGAAAAAAATCAAATGATATATATTTTTATTCTTTCGGCAGAGAAAAACCAGTTTATTTTTAGATACACCAGCTCCAGATTACTGGTACCAATGACACAACACATTTCTAAAAAAGCAGTGCAAACAAACAGGGAATTTGCCGTGAAATGCATTTTCTACGGATACGACAGCTATCTATTATATAGGCTTGAATGCATAGCCATTGCTGCCATAAACGGCAGTCCCATCCACTCGACCACTCTGCCAACCACCAACTCATATTCAGGTCAGAATCGGATACAAACAAATTCGCCATTCACAGCTTTCTTGTCTGGCGTTTAGCCTTGAAAGTAAGAAAAATTTTGTGTTACATGCTGCGTCAGTCCGTTTCAACTTTTTCACCGGCTATTTATAGTGCTGCCATGGGTCTGTAAATAGTCGATGCAATGCTTCACTACCACATGATCGCAACACCATGGTCCTCTAGCATATCACAGTGCCAGTCTTTATTAACCAGTGATGATCGTTGACTACACTCGATAACAGCTCTAACACGTGTTTCCATTACGTAGAATAATCAATCAACTTCTATCTGCAGCGTACATTTAAAAAGTAACTAACCCTTCAAAAACGGGTCATGGTCGCTTTTTTTGGATTTCAATCCAAAGTGCATCATAAAATACAGAGATTGGAACCTGTTTTGGAAGAGCTAAGATAACTAGTGCAGTTGGTAACCGAAACAGTGCTAAGATAACTAGTGCAGTTGGTAACCGAAACAGTGTCACCGTCTGCAGTTCGCTCCAAGTGCATTGCTGGCCTCGTGTATGAACTTACGAGGTGCATTCAATAAGTTTCTAGACTTTTTTTGTACAGGCATTTATAATTGCCGTAAACTCGAGATATTTCAGTATGTTGTTACTATACTCCTTATGAGATGATTGACCAATTTTTTCTTGTTTAGGTGCAAATTCATAGCTACAGTAGGAATTAGAGTACACCTTACTAAATCCTGATTGTCACAGCTGGTGAATTTCAAAAATGCAATCTGGACGTGAGGACACATTAGAAGAACGATATGCGATCAAGTTCTGTTTTAAACTTGGAAAAACTGCCACGGAAACGTATGGTACGCCTCAGACTGCTTATGGACCATCTTGCATGAATCGATCATCAGTTTTTCAGTGGCACAAGAGATTCAAGGAAGGCAGGGAGTCCTTGAGAGATGATGAGAGATGTGGGAGGAGTAGGGAAGTCAGAACATCAGAGATGATTGGCCAAATAAACGATTTCATGAATAGGGACCGTCGTGTTTCTATAGAGACACTAAGCGCACAGTTTAATGTCAGTGTGGGAGCTGCACACATAATCATTCGTGAGGAACTGAAGATGCGGAAGATTTGCGCGAAGTTCGTCCCAAGAGTGCTCCGGGAAGATCAGAGAGAAAGACGTTGCAATGACAGCAAGGAGATGGTCGAGCTCATTAATTCAGATCCCCAAGTTCTTGATGCCCTGGTAACCTGCGATGAAAGCTGGATCAATTGTTATGACCCAGAGACCAAGAGACAGAGTTCCCAGTGGAAGCATGCTGGATCTCCCAGACCCAAGAAGGCCAGACAGAGCAAGTCCACCCAGAAACTCATGATGATCCCTTTTTTTGACAGCATGGGCATAATCTACATTCACTGGGTTCCCACTGGAATCACAGTCAACAAGGAGTACTATATTGAAGTTTTAAGGGAGTTCAGGAAGAGATTCCGTCGGAAGAGGCCAGAACTCTTCGAATCAGGTCAGTGGCATTTCCATCAGGACAATGCCCCAGTCCACAACTCCATCCTCGTCACAGACTATTTGACCCAGATGGGCATCAAGACGGTTTCCCATCCTCCCTACAGCCCGGACCTTGCTCCCTGCGACTTTTGGCTATTTCCAAAGCTCAAGGAAAACCTCAGCGGCAATCGTTATTCCACAATTGAGGACATGAAAGAGGCTGTGACGAGGGTCCTAAACACGCTCACACAAGAAGACTTCCAGGGGGCTTTCCAGAAGTTGTTGGAACGGTACAACAAGTGCATTGATGTCGGAGGAGAATACTTTGAAGGGGACAAGAGTTTTTTGTGTGTACGGTTAATAAAAGTGTCCATACCAAAAAAGTCTGGAAACTTATTGAATGCACCTCATAAGTTTCCTGGTTTCAATTTTTTTCACTGCAAACGAAGCCCTTGAAAGACGCAGTTCAATTGAAAAAAACAATCTCTTACCTTGTTGTATTGGCCGGTGTGTAGCTGGCATGAGGCAAGCAAGTATAGCGAATAAGAAGGACTATAATCACACCAAGGGTGTAACTCCTTCGTTAAGTAATGGTTCAGTCGAGAAAATTGTCCTTTCGATAGAAGGAAGTCGGGAAATGACATCGTTGGTCCAAGCGGCCACCTGAAACAGTTTAAACTATTACAAGAAAGGAGGAATTTACCTTACAATAACAACTACAGGCACAAATGAGTGACCTGAGATCCATTGCAACCTAAGAATAGAGAAAAAGGTAGAAAGTTTCTGCCATATACACCAGATAATGCGAAAAATAGGAGAGAAAAGCTCAGCAGAGATAAAGCGCGAGTTCGAAAAAAGAAGAAAGTGGCAGATCTGCTGAACCAGCCGAGACCAACAAAAAGTCAATCATTTGATAAAGCTGCCGACAAAAAGAGCTCCAACATCACTTAAATTCATAAATCAATACAGAACGTACAGCAGTTGCACGACAGCGGCGGCAGCTCGTGGCATTACATCATGAGTGAGTTTCCCGTTCAAATTGAGGAGTTGCTGCAGTTGTGCACCACCTTCATCTCTCAGGTAATATTCAATCAATGTGGCAGGAGAAGACTGCGAAACATTTCCCATGGACATACTCTGCATGCTACTCTCCCTGCGAAACATATATTATCATTACCTTCCATCGACTGAAAAAGCTTGTAGTTAACACAAAACAACTTGTGTGCAGACAGCTTCGAAGTTTCCAGTACTGCTGACACAACCCATTTCTTGGACAATGCATTTCTTATTTCAATCACTGCCACAAACCAGAAAAATCACGTAAAATGCTTTCCTACAGAGCACATCATAGATAAGCGTTCAACTTGCAGCCTCTAGAAGTTTACAATAATAAAAATTGTTATCATTGCTAAAACTTTCTACTTTGCTGTCCCAGTGTGATTTTACTTCCATTTGACACTGGTCAAAAAACATATGGACGTATCTTAAACTTACAAAGACAATTGAGACACATTTTCAACTGAAGCCGTTACTGCCCACTTAATCGCACTGTATGCTTGAACATACATCGAAACACGAGGTGGTGCCTGTAAAATGAAAATCAACCAAGTTACAATGTAAAACGCTGCATTGGCCCTGCCACCGCCAGCTAACATAAGTGACAAAGTCAAACGGTGGGCGGGTGAAATGAAATGATAAGAATTTATCCAACTCATCCGATACAATCTAAACGGTGAGCTTGAGAAACTGCGAGTGACTTTACAGTCTGCCAGTCAACATACGCCCAAATACGTTGTTGGGGTCGGCGCAAGTCCCAGTTTGAACCCGAAACGTCAACTTCGAATGCAAGCGATGGCTTTGCTCGAACATTTTGCAACCATCGATATGTCATAAGACAGTGGTTCTCAATAGAGAGTCACTTGGTTCTCTTCGGTAGGAATTATTTATCCGCGAGAGGAAATCTCTTCCAGGAAAAAAATTGGAGAAAAAATGCGGGTTCAAGTTTCTAATTTACGATTAAATACAGGCCCCCATCTTTCAGCATAGGAATGCAAATGACCCCCACCGAAAAAAAGGTCTATGCTTTCAATTTGGATTGAAAACACATCCATTCAGACATTGAAAATATAGATCTTTAAAAAAGTTTTTCGTACAACAATTTTTGTAATTCACGGTAGGTTGAAATGACAGAGTTAAAGGTTTGTAAGAGAGGAGCACAGAAAACATACCGAAAACCTCTGCTCCAAGAATTAAGTCTTTGTCTGATGTTCAGTCCATCAGATCATTCGGCTTGAGTACGCAAAGAACTCACTGTATTTTGCAATTCATCAAAAAATATTGCTATGATTAAAAGCAATAACGATAACTGAAGACGATCATCGACGTATCTCTTCACTACACGACACAAAATCTCAATTCCTGCGTCTCCGCTCAAGCAGCCATTTGATGCAACTAAAAATACATAAAATGAACAAAACAGCACGGAACTACTTGTTATGAAATCGTTTACATTTTGTAGATAGTCCTCTGGATCACACGACTAGTAGTCGAAAACTTTAAAAAAGCAATCTGCCATCCATGTGCCACAATTTTCTGCTAATGCGACGCCAATGGCAACGCGCTCTGGTCATTAAAACCCATTGCACTATTTTAAGGTATGCCGGAGTAAATTTATTTTTCACTTGTGACGTCACTCTTCTTGCTAACCCAAAACAGCAGATCTGTGAAGGCCTTTTTAAAATCTTTCATACGACTAGACAAAGAAATCGACTTCAGGTCTATCGACATCTTACCGAACGATCTAACTACTACACCATCGTACCAGTGTTTCATGTGTTAAAAACTTGACTTTCTGTTGAATCCAGGCCCCTTTCACTTTATTTCTACAACCAGAGCAATTAGTATTGGCCGCACTCGCAAATTCTATCGACATAACATGTATTGTAATGTCAGAAATAACTCAACATCAAAAAATTTCTTTCGAAATAGACTTTCCCTTTCCCCCACCCTAATCTCGATAAGACTTACGGCGAGAACCAAAAGAAACGTTTCAAGCGATGCCTCCATACCGAGGGAGTAAATCGTAAACACCAGCCATTTAAGCGCCACATGCAGCAAAATACAAATTTCACAGCACAAACCTATATCAATATCATCAGTTCGTGGATCGAGACAGGTCAAGATCATGTTCACTGCGAGGTTAACATCACCAACATCAATAAGAGCTTGCTGGAGCTCAGATTCATCCAGACGTTCCCTGCGAACACAACAGTGCATCACTTATGATTACGCGCGATTACCAATTACCTAAAAACTCAAAAATGAATAGTAGAAGCTCACGTGATCCACGTTGCATATTAAGCTGAACGGAGCCTCAGCATTTTTAGCCAGATTTTTTCTCCAAGACCAGGGCTGCGCAACTTGCAGGCAAAATGTGGCCCGCAACGTGAAGTTTTGTGGACTGCGGAAAGAATTGCAAATGTGGCCCGCGACGTGAAATTTTGCGGACTGCGAAAAGAATTGCAAATGTGGCCCGCGACGTGAAATTTGGTGGCCCTAGATGGCAAACCTATCACGTAGATCTCGGAAAAACCAATCTCCATAACAAAATTGGTCTACACACGAAAAATTAGATACAAATGTTGCTTCGAAAGTATTGATCTTAAAAAAATATATAATTTTCATCACCACTTTGCATGAATACTGCCACAAGCGACTGCTTCGAAGCTTACTTGCACATAGAAACATGGCTTAAAAATTTTCACAGGCCCGCTGATATATAAGTCTGAAATTGGCCCTCCTGCAAAAAAGGTTGCACACCCCTGCTCTAAGATTATTTGTCGTAAATTTTTGTCTTTTAGTCACGAGAAAATCTTTTATCGATTATGCTAGAATATCACTAGGTTCACCTTTACTTCGGAGTTACCAGTATTGATGGCGCAACACCATTTCTACCGCAAGCGGCGCGTTGAGTGCGATCAATCAGGGAAAATTGCCTAAAATGCCTTTCTCACAGTCACAACAGCCATCGTAAAATTTGAACGTGCGACCATTGCCACCATAAAGGGCGCTCTGACTAACTCGATCAATTTGCCATTTACAGTGAATTCAATCGTGAAAACTTTTCTGTCCGAAAAAATTTAAGCAAAGTTTCTGTTTCTCGAATGCGCCTGGCGATGTACTGCAGCAAGTCAAACGTTTGTACCGATTGTCTATCAGACATAGTACAACGTTTCGAGAATTAGGCGGTTTATTCTTGGATACTGCATATCCTGATAATTGCGAATAACTACAAAGTGCAAACCGCAAGCAACAAAATTCCAGGAAACCATCAGGAACTAACCAAATGGAGGAAAACAATTAATAACAAAATATAAACCATGACATAATGGATAGGAAAAGATTAAAAATGTAATGATTTGATCACAAAAATTTATTGCGTTGTTCATTGCTGCAATGCTCGAAAATTGCTCTCAAATCGGCTTTCATATTCAGCGAAATCCTTCACTGCTGTCCTACGAGTGGTCAGCAACACTACGGAGCAATGCACAGCATACTTCATTAGATCTTCAATTGAGTCCATTTCTTTCTTGATTAAATCAATCGGATCATCGTAATCGGGTATTACTGACAGCAGATGGTTATCAATGAAATCCTGACCAAGGATGTTTGACAGCAGTGACAAACAATTGATCAGCTTGCTAAGCTCATCGACGTTGGAATCTTAACAGATAAAAACACATGTTTGGAAAAGTAAAACAAGATTTTTACTTGAGTGGCACAAGCCTGCAGCAAAAACAGCAAATAGTTGGTGCTTGCGACACTCTGGTTATTTTTGGTCAAAAAAACATATTTAGTGATCCATTAAAGAAATTTTTGTAGACCAGTCATGGATTTACAAAGTTATCCTGATTTCACGAGCACTGTAATAAGTTAAACTGATATAAGTGCTTTTTTTGAGATAACAACATAGACAAGGGGCGTGCAACCTTTTTACAGGGGTGCAAATTTCAGACTTTAAAGAATATTTCGCGAGCCAATCGAATTTCATAATCCATATTGTTTGTACGCAGAAATGAGCTTCGAAGTTGTGGTCAGTGACAACGTTTCTGCAATCATACGTTGAAGATCTTTTTTTTAAGGACATCAATACTTTCAAAGTAACTACGCCAAATATTCCGAAATTCGCGTCCCGGGACTTTTTTTTTGCAAATTGTTCATTCCAAGATCTAAATATCAGGCTTGCCATTTAAGGCTTTACGAGATCTAAATAACATTGAATAACACCTAATTTCATGTCATGGGCCACATTTCGGATCCCTTCCACCGGCCTCAAAATTTCACGTCGCGGGCTACATTTGGCACACGGGCCGCAGGTTGCACACCCCTGACGTAGTCTATGCAAGAAATGAGCTGATAACCTTATCATTACAAGCTACAGTAGCACTAGCCATGGGCTACATTGTTGACTACGGACAGCGGCGGTAAAAAGCGTCACGAAAACCTTATGGCAAAAACAACACATTGGTATGAAAGAGTTACTGATGCTGCTTTATGATGGTGACGCATTGATTGACCTTCATCGAGACTGAAATCATAATCAGTTAGAGTTTATTTTAGGCGACCCAATTTAAACAAAAGTCTAAGACTGCAACTATTCGCAAATCCGACCATAAGCATTAACACTTTGTCTCGTATGGGATGGGCAAAAGGGACTTTTGCCTTAGAACAAAGTTGAAGACCTTTTTTGTTGAAAATCAAGTTTTCTAAAACCACAGGCGACCCTCTAAATATTGCAGTTAGATGGCGAGCTACAGTTGGGAGGCACGGATCTATGGCATGAACAAAATCATTACAGGAACTTTACTATCACCAATTTTTTCACAAAATTAGTGATTTATTGGAACACGCACCAACTATCGCTATTTATTAGGGCACATAATTTTCCACACTAGCAAGTACTCTTTTCTTGTTAAGGTTTTTTGTTGCATCAGGAATGAAAGACGCCAAACTTTGCATTTTGGTTTTAAGTAATGATTGGAAAACAGTTTTTTGGAAAAAAAAGAGCAATAATTTGAAATTGAGTGCACTAAACATCTAGTTCAAAGACAACTTTTTGGCACACGCCAAGTTGTAAAAAGTTTAAAGGATAACATAGCAACAGAGATAAGTTTAGTAATAAATGTGCACTTGCTTAGCATAAATATGAAAATGATTTGAGGAATACCCTAAATCAGGAGTGTCCAAAGTTTTTACGGTTTGGGCCACATTCTACTAATCTGAAGTTTTCATGGGCAGCAAAAAAACTGCTTTAATTCAACTGGCCTAAGTAATGGATACGATATCTGAACACGCAAAATCGTAAAGAGAAAACTTCTTGCGCACCTTGCACTTTGTGCACTCCTACTCTAGATGTTAGAATTTAATAAGATATCCTTGCTCAACTGACAACATTGCAATGACTTCGAATGCAACATGCAACTGACTGTAAATATTGTGCAAGTCATATTATTATTAGTTGAAATATTTAACAATTTCGACAATAAGAACCCTGTATATCTCACCATCCACGAAAGCAGTGTTGCATAAAAGTGGTCTTGCCCCTCTGCACATAGCTTCGAGACTGGATACAGACACAAGGTGGGAAATAACATCCTAAAATAAGTGAAAACGTTAATATCGGCCATCAAAAGATGTCAAATAGTCCACATGCACACTCTACAGAAATATACTGGAGTACTTAGTACTGTGGAGAATTGTTGCTTGGAAATAGGTTTCCTCTGAAGATGAAAGGTAAAGTCTATCGTTGTTGCGTAAGATCAGCAATACTGTATGGAAGTGAGACATTGTGTCTAAAAGAAAATGAAAAAGCAATTTTGAGGAGGACGGAGAGAGCTATGGTGAGAGCCATGTGCGGTCAGAAAGTGGTAGACAGGAAGACGACTGAAGAACAGATGGACATGTTGGGGTTGAAGAAAACTATAGACCGGTTAGCAACAGCGAATGGAGTTAGATGGTATGGACATGTGCTGAGGAGGGATGACGATAGTGTTTTGAGGGTTGCTCTGAATCTTAAAGTGAGTGGCAAGAGAAAGCGAGGACGACCGAAGAAGACTTGGAAGAAGCAAGTGGAAGAGGAGACAGAGAAGATTGGTTTGAAGAAGGAGGATGCCCTGAAACGAGACAAGTGGAGGGATGGAGTGCAAGCAATTGCAGAAGGAATGGGGTAAATCCGGCCATCTCTGTTAAAGGGACAACATCGGATAAAAACTGAATCACTACTACTACTACTTAGCACTCAACATGACAAGAGCTACAAAAATAAGAATTATATCAGATCCATTTTTAAAGATCATTTATGTAAAACTTTTTTCCGGTATTTTACCCGATGACTAAAGAGGCCGGATACACCCCATATTCCCCATAATTTCAAAAGCATGTTCCACCCCTTTGCTCAGCTGAC
Organism: Trididemnum clinides; assembly: GCA_963675345.1. Taxonomy (NCBI): domain Eukaryota; kingdom Metazoa; phylum Chordata; class Ascidiacea; order Aplousobranchia; family Didemnidae; genus Trididemnum; species Trididemnum clinides. The sequence goes on along the minus strand of OY776293.1, from coordinate 12,403,404 downwards.
ACTATCTTCTTTAACTCATTGAATCCAATTAAACATAAATCAGAAAATATGAAAACGGAGTGCTGCATTGAAAATCCTTGTTTTTGTAATTGTCAAGCAAACTAAATCTCGAAAAAAAGTTGTCTCTTCGCAAAATTGAGTATTTAGGTCCTTTCTTTTGCTAAAAAAGTGTGAATAGTGAGCACATTTGGCAACAAAATAAAACCAAGCGAAAATATACGAACGTGACAGCAAGAGAAAATGGTCCTTTAAAGCAGTGTTTCTCAACGTGGGCCTGAGAAATTTTGAAGTGGATTTGGAGTTTTCATTGGTGGGCCCGAAGGAAAATGTATGGTGATTGAAATTTTTTGGCTTTTCTACTGTTGTAAATTTATGAAATTACTGCAGTCTAACTCCACTGACCTTGAAGTTCAAGAGAATACAATACAGAATTGTTTTTTTTACGTAAAAACTTCTTATTAGGTTACAATCACAAAGTTATTTGCTTAATTTAAAGAAAAATATTTCAAAAGCATTTCATAAAATCAAAGTTAATAATAAATGCGAATCTCTTCTTGTTATTATTTTCAAATTGATTTGAAACATTTTGTTTAATTATGTTGTCTTATTTAAATTTGAATAATGTTTTTTTCTGAAGTTGCAAATTGCAATATCATGATATAAAGATATGCATGTTGTCGATATACGTGTAATCGTGCCCTTAATTTTAGAATAGATTTTGTTTGTGTGCCACCGATCTAATTTGGCAACACGGTTGTGGGACTTTGAGGTCACCAACGTGTGGAACTTCCGTCAAGGTCCACACAATAAACACAAAAAATGAATCAAGAAAGACTCACTTTTTGTCCACACCAACCAGTTGTTCAAACACCTTAATTGTAATTTGGTTTTCTTCAATTAAACACTATCCAATTGAAGCCGGTCCAAACAAGAGTATCGGTACTAGTAGTCAATTATCAGTTCACTTTACTTTCTTATCTGTTAAATTCAAGATCTACAAGGCGAAGAAAAACTTACTCAGCTTAAAGTGTAATCTACTAGTCTACCATGTGCTTTTCCCAGACTTCTAGTGTTGCCATTATAATTAGATAAATAGACATTACATATGTCAAAAGGGGCATGAAAATGCTACACGGTGACGTATATTTTTCTTCATTCGAAGTTGATAAAGCAAATTGCCAAACTGCTGGTTGTGAGAACATGATTTGACGTTTAAGTGTATCAATTTTAATCGATAATTTGAATGATAGTTAAGTTTCGCCACTGTATTTGTTCAGTTAGTCAATGTAAAATAATTCTATGTGATAATCTCAAATTAATTAAACTATTGTACTTTCTTAATATGCTATTATTACTTGTTTTTAGACCGTAACATGTTAGTGTATAACACCGTACCAGTTACGACATCGTTATTTCCTGCGTAACAGATAATAAACTGTGTAGGTTAATCTCTGCTGTGCTGGAGAAGTTATAGCTAGCTCATACCTTTGCGGTCGATTTGGTCAAATAGAACTAGGGAGACAAGTCTAGTGCGTCTTGATTGCATACTAGTTAGAGAGCTCTCCCGTTTTCCCTTTTCATTATACACTATAAAGAGCCCTCGTTTTTCCCTTTTCAACACCATCAAGTAATTTATGTTAAGGCTATTGCGTTTCATTGGCAAGCTTACAAATGTTTTTTTCTAAATATCAATTACTAAATTTCTTTATATTGTTAGGCTAAAGTGTCCGAATTCTGAATACTTCAGCAATTTTAATGTTGTGGTGCAGTCTTGTTAATAAAAGATTGTTTAACTATTGCTCATGATATCACAAAATAAGTGGTTCAACTTTTTTAATGATAAATGCATGTATTGTAGTTTTATTAGGATAATTGCTAACGTTTCTTTTATTTTCTTTTTAACCCTCTGACTTTCTTCAATGGCATAATCAATTGAAAAAAGGAAGACTGCAGTACTCACAATTGCCCACGGGATTTTTTATTACTACGCTTTCACCAATCAAGTTTTGATTTTGAGAAACCTGAATGTGTGGACTGTGGGTCAATAATGACAAATGATTCCATTAAGAAATCAAAATTATTAGCTCATCAACAACTGAAGCACCCTAGTTTTGTAGGGAAGGATCGCAGCTATTTCGAGAAAAAAGTGGATTTAAGCCAAAAATATGCTCCAAAACCTTTCGATTTTTTGTGGAAAAAAGCAAGTGATAACAATAGGAAGATATTAAAAGTCATCTATGCAGTTAGTGGAATGGTTGCTAACGTGGTTAAGCCTCACACAATTGCAGAACGTCTGGCGAAGCCAGCAATGTTGATTTGTGCTAAAGAATTGCCAGGAGAACAGACTGCCAACACTTTACCAAAAATCCCCTTGCCAAATGACACAGTCAAGGGAAGGGTGAATGAAATAACGGAAAACCTCGAGGAACAGCTGGTGGAAAAACTAAAAGTTTCAAAGTTATCACTACAAATTGACGAAACAACAATTAATAACTCTATCTCATTACTTCCTATGTTCGATATATTGTTGCAATGGCAATTCATGAAGAAATGTTATTCATGAAGAAGCTGATTAACACACAAAGCGACACCATGCATGCGGCTGTTTATGACTACCTGCACGAAAATGGGATTCCTCTGTCAAATCTGTTGAAGATTGCAACAGATGGTGCCAGCGCTATGACAGGCAAGCGTAACGGCTTTGTTGCAAAATTAAAAGAAGTTGCCCCTAAAATATTGGCAATTCATTGCATTATTCATCGAGAACATCTTGCTGCTAAATCTCTCAATGGTGACATGGAAGAGGCATTGAAAGAGAAGAAAGAGAAAGAGGAAGAGGCATTGAAAGTTGCCGTTTCAGCAATAAATTTTATCAAAGCCAATGCTTTGCATGACCGCTTATTTCAGAAATTATGCGTCGGTGAGGACCACCAGACGCATAACATGCACACTGAAGTTCGGTGGCTTTCCAAAGAAAATTTCCTCGTTCGTCTTGCTGAACTGTGGGGCATGGTTCTTATCTTTGTTCATCACATGGAAACACAGGCTTGTAGCAAGAAACAAAAAAGTAAAGCCGAGACTTTATTTTAAGCGATAAATAGCACTAATACAAAAGCAAGGATTTTCTACCTGGCTGACTTATTTGCGTATGTTAACCAACTCAACAAGACACTGCAAGGGCAAAACGCTAACCTAGTAGATTGTGCGGAAAAAGTATGCTTCTTTTGAACAAATTAAGTCTCTGGAAGATGCATCTATATTTCGTAATTTGTTTATTTTGTTTATTTTCGTAATTTGGCCAAAACTGCTCCAAGCCCAGAAGTAATCACAAGCTGCATTGACCACTTGCAAAGCTTAAGGGAAGGTATGACCAGAAGATTTAAAGATATTATCGAAATGAGTCCACCAAGTTGGATTATGGATATGGCACATTTTGACGTCTTAAGTGAGGAAGATATTGATACAATTATTGCTGGAGAACTTCTTGAACTAAAAGGGGACAAAATATTAATGACAAGTATTGAAAAAAATGGCTTAATTGGATGGCTAAAAGTAGGGTCATCTTATCCATTGCTCTTTGAAAAAGTAGTTCCATATTTATTTGGCTTTCCTACAACTTGGTTGGTTGATGCAGAATTTTCTGCAGCAAATGATTTATTCACAAAAAAACCTCATCAATTGCCGATTGAAAAGAGAGGAAATTTACGCTTGAGGTTGAACCAAGGTTTGCAAATTCAACTTGACAAGCTGATAGAGACAGAAGAATTAATTTAGTCATTGATATTTTTACTGCATTTTTTGGATATTAAATATTAATAAAAAACATTTCCATGTTACTCGAAATTTTTATTAAAGGTTAGGTGGGCCCAAGATTCTCTTGACGCTGAAAATGGGCCACAAGGGAAGAAAGGTTGAAAAGCACTGCTTTAAAGCACATGTACGGCTACAAAAATGTATTACGTTATTGTCTTGCGTACTTTTTTAATTATCACTACTCCATCCATGCATGGATCCGTGATGCCAACTGATTTGCTGACAAATTTTTGATATTGCAAACATGTTTGATAGAATCCATTCCAGGCTGCCATCTGAGCTTCAAGAGTATCGGACAGCAAGGCACTTTCATCATTAGGCAGCTGATTTTGTATCTGCAAAAGATGTTACAACTTTGAGAGAAAAAATTATTAAGTATAGATGCTTATGTTCTTGGCTGTCATAACCTCGAATGGTTAAGGCACAACTTTAATACCACTGTATTGTCCTTACTTTAAGTCAGTTAAGAAGAGTGTTGTATGCGACGGTGTTTGGTTGTAATGCTAATGCACTGTCAATTTCATAATTGGCATCAACATCAGTTGTTTTAATTTATGAACAAAAAGGTTTTCCTGCGGCCAATAGGTACAAATATTCAACAAAATAGATCACTTTGTTTCAAGTTGTGATTGCCCAATCAATCTAAAAACGTAGACACACAGTTAATTCTACATCAAACTGACCTCATTCTGAATAATTTTTATCACTGATTCCTGCAACGCCTGCCACGACAGACTGCGATGAGAAACGACATTTCGCTGATGAAAAGACAGGGACTTTTCAATCGCAATTGCAGAGAAATTTCCTGAAGCAAATAGATGATGCATGTAAGCTTCTTGTATGGTTAAGTGCTGAGGAATTGCAATCTGTAAAACAGTTACCTTAGGTTTAAATCAACTTGATTCATTCTCGGGTGACACAAACACTTTTTCAGATAGATCTGCATTCAAAATCTGCATTTAAACCTTTTTAACACACAGAATTTAAGATTACAAAATGTAGTGCTTAGTTTATTTATTATATCATGGTATTGACAGCAACGTATAAGGTGTAGAAGTAGAAATACCTCTTGAGCAGGTGTAGTGGCCATAGCCACATCATGCCAGACCATTTGGTTTAGATCACAGACCAGTAAGATTGTTTCGTCTTCCGAATCACGCCACAGAGCCCATAAATGATATGACCCTGACAATCGATAATCTGTGAGTGTCGACATGTGACCAACATTCTCAACTTCACATTTGATAGTTGATATGTGCTCGAGAATATTGCTTCCGTGGTCATACTAAATGATAAAAAAATTCGAATATGCTGCAAAAATAAGCTATTACAAAGAAAACTGGAACTGGACTACATCAATAATGCTGTATTTCATGCGGTAAACATGCTATGCAGACAGACAATAAACAGGTTTATAAAATTCACATCTAGTTCCTGTTAAACAAATAAGCTAGCTATGATTACCGAAATCGAAATTGCACTAACTCAACGTAAATTTTGACACTCAATTTAGAAAAATATCAAGCTCAAATAACTACCTGAAAATTGACAAAAAGGGAGATACCGTCAAAAGCTAAAAACACTGACACTAGATAAAGATCGTTTTCTTGGCTTGAGGTTGATCTAATTTTGTGATTTTGCACTGAAAATAAAAACAAATTTGCTTCGGAAATTGAACAAACAAGTCAATATACTCACAGTCAACCCTTCTGCCTCAACATAAAAGCGTTTTGCGTAAAAAATAACAGCAAATTCAGTTATTGTGTGCTTGGAAAAGGCACTGAAAAAGATTCTTTTATTTTTAATATGGCAGACAGGCGGTGAGGATTTGCAGTTTAACCGTCGCGAAGGCCCGATCTAATTAAAAATGAGAAAACAAAGCATGGATATATGAAAAGTTTTCTCTGGCAGAAAATAAAAACAAGAAATGGAATAAATTTTGCTGTTTAAGTGCAGCGCCTGTAATTGTTGATCTTGTTTATCTTGAGTAGTAAATGAGTGTTAGACATTGTTGTGTTACAGTAGAACCTCGCTTGCCTGACCACAAACGGGACCGCATTCAAGCGGTCGCGTTATTGAAACAGAATGCAATGCATTACCATAGTACAAATTACTAAAGACCCCACTGAGGCGGTCCTGATAACGGGGTGGTCTGTTATCGAGGTGGTCGCCAACCGGGGTTCCACTGTATTTTAAAGTGCAGGTGGCTAAACGCAAAAAAGATTTTTAAGAACTAGAGCAATAAACTAACCTAACTCATTGTGCAGTTCTTCATTAAAATATTCGTTCAAGTTGATTTGATATAAGCAATCATTGCTCTGTAATTGAAAATTCATTATATATACTGTTTTACTATCAACAACTTGCTTCTAAACAATTGCAGAATATGAACGACAATGGAGAAGCTGCAGATAATGAAAACAATCAGATTTTGCAACACTATCAGATTTACTACTTATTTAGCAACACTTTTAACGACAAAGTAGATGAACGACCTATACAATTGGCTATGCTGGGCAAGCTACAGCCTCAAATTCACTAAGTTAAAAAATGTAGCTGCCAATCATGAGCGGTATAGAGACAGATACCTTCTACATAGAAACCCCAATATCCACTCTCATGCTTTACTGAGTGACACGCGTTCATGCTTCCATCCTTAATGCTCAGCACAGAAGAGACAGAATGGAGAAAAAGTCGGCAAGTTTCCTTGTTGCGTCCTTGAGTATGGCATGTAAAGGAATACTTCCATCTTTAAGTGGCAGATAGGTGGTGCTATCAAGCAGTCGAGCTATAGTGGAGTCCAGCCTCACGAAACTTGCAAATAGTGTTGAGTGTCGATAATTAATTAGAGTTCTGGTTCTATCTCAACTTTAAATTTTCTTTTTTTTAAATTGAGGCGACTTATAGTATCGCTTGGATAATCAATTTTGACTGCAATTTGACAGCTAGGTGAAGTTTGATTTCTATTAAATACCTAACCACAAAGCCTTAAACCAAGCAATTCTCGATGAATAACAGAACAGATACATTCACAGAATAACTCGAGACTTTAAAATTCCTTAACTTGTCGATCACACAAAAACCAGTGTATTCTAGTATCAAGGGTAGAAAAACTATATTAATCAATTAGCCACTTCATTCTCGCTACACTAATATTCCACAACAAACCATCACAGAATAGCACGCTATCTGTCTATCTACACTCTTTCGCACTACCTTTACTCTCTTGCACTCTCTACTCTCTCAAACTTTCTTTACGTGTGCAAAAATCTCGTCGCCTTAAATATGTGAATGGGGCGCAATCCAGAAAATTCAAGAAAGATATATGACAAAAAAAGCATTCGGTAAGAAATTACGTCATATCGGCAATCGAAAACTTTCGAGAATGAAGTGTGTTCTAGATCAATCCTGACCGTAAACGGATGATCCACCATTGTGACGTCATAAAGAAGGCGTGTAAGATACAAAGCTTAATTCGAAAGAAAAACAGTTTTGCAAAAGTAACCGAGATATAAAACCAAGATTAGATTCGACACAATTCTAGATTCACCAAAAAAAAAATTACAGAAGAACGAAAGCAATAAATTACAGTGACTATACATATAATAACTATTGAGTCTACAAGCATAAATAAAAAACTGATCAAGAATAACGTATTGACTGATCAGCACGTCTTAAAGAGCAAATTTAGGTCTCCTGATTCGTCGCAGTCTACCTTGTTGGTGGTGGTATTACCAGTTATATAAACAGTTCAAAATGAACTCTCCTCGATCCAAGCTTGAATCAAAAATTTTTTCTGTGAAAAATTGTACGAGGTAAAACTGTTCCCTGTCACAACATGCCTTCATCCCAAATATAACTATAGGTAGCCTTAATTCCCCTAATTCAAGAGGAAAAGTAGACTTAAAAAGTCTATACATTCGTTATTATCCCATCAATTACCCACAAGCAATAAAGTCTATTCTACTTTATTCTTTTATCTGCGTATTTTTTGTTTTGGTTACCCCTTCTCTTCTATGACATGGAGACACGGCATGAAACGATTTTCCAAATTCTTGCTGCAAACATAAATAAACTGGCTTAGGGGAAACCGGCAGTCCTCTTTGAATCAGTCATAAATGCAAATTACTGACTGGCAGCCCCACCACCAACAAGGTAGATTGCCATTGGTAGCTACCTAAAAGGGTTGTTGTTGTTACCCGACCCCTTCTGAAGGATGGGGGCATGGTAGAAGACCATAGAGCTCCAAAAGCTGGACACCTCCTCAGGGCCTGGACCAGAGGTCGTGAAGAGACAGAGAGTCGCCAAAAAGCGTGCGGTGCAAAGAGTCCATAGCTGGACAGTGCAGAATGAGATGAAAGGTGTCCTGGGACAAGTGATTGCAGGCGCTGGAGGAAGAATTCTCGATTCTGCCAGTTCTGGAAAGATAAGAACCTAAAAAATGGCTGTGTCCGTTGCAGCATAGACGAGAGAGAACACAGCGAGCATGACGAGGGAGCACAAGTTCCTTGGTGGAAATCAAGGAAACCTGCAGGTCAAAGAATTTAGATGAGACAGTACGCCTCCAGTCCAAGAAAAGATAAGAGAGGACACGACAGATAAGAGAGAAACTACAAAAGATTGCAGATGGCACAAGTAGTACTCCCCATCTGGCCAGCTCATAAGCCGTCATTCTCCTGGAAAAACTAGTGTCTGGGGACCAATTGTAGTCTAATAAAACAGGACAGAGAAGACAGTTCCTGCTAGATCTGCCAGAGAGTTTCAGGTAAAAGGAAAGACGAAGGACACAAAGAGTAGCAAGGACAGAACGAGAGCCAGATAGGAGAAAAGAAATGGCAGACTTGTTCATGCTGCCGAAACCAGCAAAGAGCGTGCAGAATGGCACAGGCTTCAGCAGAAAAATTTGAACATACTGGGCTTGCTGAAAAGGAAAAAGTGGCCTTGGTGCCACAGAGAGAGCAGTTGGCAAGTATGCCAGAGCCACTTTTGCCGAAAGAAAAGGGAACAAAGCCGTCAGCCCAGAGTACCAGGTCATGAGGGGGGAGAAAGTCAAGGTGAGCAAGAGCCGCACCTTGGCGAGAAGGGGATCAGAGCAAGAGCATGAAGAGGCGAGGTGGACTCCACAGTGAAATAGGGGGTTTCCAAGGAGGAAAAAAGGGGCAAGAAAAGAGTCTCCTTAGGAGAAGTAGAAGGAAGCATAAGTCAGTGAGTAGACACAAAAGCTCTCCAGGACGATCTGCAAAGTCTTGGTTTCATTCCAAGTCTGGCCAAACTTAAATGGGAAAGGAGGTTGGGAAACAAAGGACCCGCTTATAAGATGAAAGAGTGAAATGAGTCAGGGTGATTCGTAGAAGTAGAGAAGCTCTGAAGAAAAAAAGTGCAATAGGGAGGACGAGAGGCAGCCAGTGATGAAGCAGCTAGCCACTTGGTGGAGGTGTTCCAATTTGGTGATACTGGTAACGCTTTGGTAACAATTTGGCTAGTAACAATTTGGTAACAATGTGGCTAGTAACAATTTGGTAACAAGATACTGGTAACAATGTGGCTAGCCGCTTGGTGGAGGTGTTCCAATTTGGTGATACTGGAAGCGGCTAGCCGCTTGGTGGAAGTGTTCCAATTTGGTGATACTGGTAACGCTTAAGAAAGGAAACCATCCAGGTGAAGCATATAAGAGAAAGGGCTGGAGAAAACCTTTATACAGAACAGAGAGGGACTCTTTGGAGGGGTCCCATGAGGAAGCAGAGATACAGTGTAAGGGAATGACATGGGAATAACTTGGCCTTCAGGCATAATGCATGTTTAGAAAAGGAATAAGTGCGGTTGAAGGTGTCTCCAGGAAAAGTTCGAGTGGGATTGAAACAAAAATGGGAGTTGAGTAAGAGGAGGTTGGGCTGGAGATTAGATTGGTGGGGATCCACTGAAAAGAAGGCCTCACATTTGCTTGGATTGAGAGGAAGACACCAGTACTCAGACCAGCGCTCCAATTGAAACAGAGCTCCTTGAGTGGCCTGCACTGCAGTAGGGAGTGAGGGGGAGGAGGACCAAATGGCCAGATCGTCAACGTAAAGAAATCAGCTGATGGAAGAAGGCAGAGAAGCAGGAAGATCATTGATGAAGAGAGAGAAAAGTACAGGGCCAAGAATGAATCCTTGTGCAATACCTCAATGGTTTTGAAAGGAACGGCTTTTGTGATTTTGATAAACCATGCAAGCGTGCCAATCAGAAAGGAAAGATTGAGTCCAACAAACAAAGCAAGGAGGGAGGCCAGGCAAAATGAGTTTATGGAAAAGGGCGGGATGCCACACAGAGTCAAAAGCTTTCAAGAAATTGATAGTAGAGAGGATCGACCAAGAGCCTGGCCTGAGTTTGTTAAACTCATCTGAGATGGACTGAGAAAGATACAGAATTTGATCTAAAGTAGACAGTCCAGGGCAGAAACCGGCCTGGTGGGGAAAGAGAATGGAATTAGACTTCGAAGGAAGAGTAGACGGGATAGAATGATGTAGAAGGTGACAGAGATAGGGCGGAAGGAAGCAGGAGAGTCAAGAGGCTTTCCCATCTTGTAAACGGGAATAATAAAAGATGTCTTTCATATGGAAGGAAAGGAATGTAAAGTCCAAGAAAGATTGAAGATGTGAAGAAAATCCATGCCAGAGCGAGAAAGGTGCTTTAGCATGGGACAGGCAACTTTGTCTGGGCCAGTGGCAGTGGACAAGGATAGGTTGGAGGCAGCCACAAGAAATTCAACAAAGGAGAAGGGTGAAAGGAAAGATGCTCAGAAAGGTAGCCTCTGGCTTTGCTACACATGGCCTTTGGCTGAGAGACAGCAAAGAGGGATCTCAGGTAATTGGCAAAGACCGAAGCCAATTCCCTGGGAGAGGAACAGTTGGGGAAGTTAGAAGAGGAGGAAGATGAGGAAGGAGAGCCAGCAACAGAGCGAAGAAGAGAGTATACTGATTTAGGGTTAGATTTGGGCGATAGAGAAGAGCAAGTTGCCTGCCATGCCTCAGCCTTGGCAATGACTGACGATGCATGTCAGAAAGCGGAGATGTGAGCCTGGCGACCTTCATCACTTCAGTGAGCAGCAGCAAAAGCGTCTTTCACTAACTGCATTTTCCATTTCAGCAGATCATCAGACTTTAGGATGGCGCCTGATGTGGCCGAAAGGAATGAAAGATTTGGCTGCATTTAGTGCCAGAGAAGTCAATAGAGTAGCAGCAGAGGAAAGAGAAAAAGACGTGTATTCCTCTGCAGAAGGACCGTGTAAGTCAAATGTATAAGGCAAAGTCATCCAAGCAAGCTTTCTAAAAATTGAAGAAAGGGGGATGCTCATTGAGATGAAAGACCAGAGAGAAAGGGACAGATAGAAGAATTGGTGGGTGATCGGAACCCAGGTCCTGAAGCACCTCTCAGGAGCAAGAAAGGGCAAGAGAGGAGGGAGCAAAGGAGATGTCAGGGGAGGAGCGACTGCCAGAGGAGTCATGGAGAAGAGTAGATATGTCAGGGTCATTGAGGGGGAGGAGGTCAGAAGAGATGACCTAATCAAATACTTCCTCCCAATGAGGGTTGGAAAAACTTTTTGAGTCCCAGAGGGGGTGATGGCAATTGAAGTCCCCTACAATGGAGAGATTCGTGAAGGAGGAAAGAATGGAGGGAGAAAAGAAGTCGGTTCTGCTATCAGTCGGAGAAGAGTGAATGGGGGGAAGCATAAACATTAAGAAAAGAGAGAAGTTGTTTAGTGAGATGTTGACCCCTACATAATCAGAGTGGGGGTCAAGCGAAGAGAGAGAGGTGGTAGTAAGTTCAGAAAAGGATAAGCCTTGTCTGATGAAAATGATGATGCTGCTGCAAGCATGTATGGCATCATGAGAGAGAATGCCAGACCGGGAGTGGGTGTGATCAGATTGCAGAGTAGAGAATCTAGGGATCCGGAAAGAGGAAGATGAGTTGAGATTAGATTCCTGGATACAGATAAGGTCAAGAAGATGGGACGAGAGAAAATGAAGCAGTTCAGTGCTCCTGGCTCAGAGACTGCCAGCATTCCATTGAAAAACCCTGAGGGAGTCAGGGGGGAAGGGGAAGCAGGAGGCATAGAAGAGCAGCCAGAAGCAGAAGGTAGTGAGGGAGCAGAGCGAGAAGAGACAGAATGTGCAGAAGGGGGATAAGAGGTTTGAAGGCAAGGGTGGGGCAGGAGTACTGCATTAGCAGAGGGGAGGCCAGATTGGATAGTAGAGGTATGCAGGCTGGAGGGGGCCGAGGAGGAAGTCACAGTGCTACAGTGAGGTGTAATGGTGGAAGTCACAGTGTTACAAGCAGGGATGCAGCAGGGGGGGGGTAGCTCCAGGAGTGAGAGCTGCCGAAAGATCTGAATTTGGAGAGGAAGAGCAGTGAATACCTAAGATGGACCCATTTGGAGCAAGTACAGCATTGCACTGACTTTCCCCACTAGGTCACATTTCCAGTGTACACTGAGCAAGGAATGATGGGTCCAGGGTTAGGATGAACGTTACTGCTAATCAAAAGAAGAATGAGACAAAAACAGGCATAAAAAAGGCAGGAGAAAGGAGAAGACAGGCAACCGATTTTAGAGAAGCTGAGTGCTGCCCTTCTGCAGTCGTTCTGGGGGCAGCCAAGCAAAAAATGATTTGAGGGGAGCACCTGGGGTAACTAGGACCCTCGGGAAGGCCAACAGCCATTTCGACCCAACCCAAACAGGGTCAAAAACCACACCATCACATTAAGGCAGCTGTTGATTGGTGCAGGGTACCCAAAAGTTGCCTCTTTTGACATGTTGGTGAGCAGATTCACTATTCTAACTTGGTAGAGCATAGGTTCGCTGGCAGAGACGTGATGATTCAGTGTACGTGCACATTCGCTTTAGAACCAGACTTTTTGATGAAGCAATACAGCACTTCAAATTCTGAATACCCTTCCTAACAAAAGCTAATCGCGCATTTACGGAGATCCAAACTCTAGACCTTTTGTCCTGAATTGATTACCACCACACGACTGCAGCCACACAAACAATTACTGGAGCAATTCAAAATGAAATTACCATAAGATATCATATCAACAATCAAAACACTTTTACCTGAGGAGACCAAATCTTCACTTTGCTGTCTCTTGACACACCAACAAGTTTGGGATCTTTGGAATGAAGCATTGTCATATCACACAAAATATCACTATCAATACTTCCCGCCCATGGATTGATACCAGAAAACAATTTTGAAATCCTTGAAGTTTGGTTAAGTCGACTTAACACAGCTTGACCTAAAAAAACTTTGTTTTGAAGTGTTTTAACTGGTAAATACTAAAAACTGCACCATTGTGGAAAAGTTATAAATTCTTCAAGGATGACCATCGCTCACTTTCCAGCTAGTATCTGCGTCAAATTACATTAAAAGATTAAGCCAGCAAAACCATCGACTATATGGACAAATGAGCTCAACATGATATACGTAGGTATGGCTCGTAATATGTGTTTGAAGGGTGGGTGGTAAAAGTGAACTGTGGTTAGCACTACTGGCAACTTTAAAGGAAATAGAATCAACTTAAACAACGCATTACAAACTTTTCAGGAAAACCACCAGGATACCAATTCCCTAGAAAGCTATGGGACCAACTCAATAGATTACGGGAGGGAGTTGGCAGATATGCTGTCAATGTGGTTAAAATAGAATTGTTTGGCAGTGACCAACACTACTTGAAGCGATATAGACTGAGTCAATGCATTGATCACTGTGAGAAACTAGCTCTGTTAAGTTTTATTACAGACACCACCAGTGCTTCGTTATCACGTTTACGTTTTCATTTTGTTTCAAAAAAGTTTTTTGCCATGTGCTTGCATTGCAGCTACATGTACACATGAATGAAAGAACACAAATCGCTCCTTGTATAACACTGGTCTGTGAATTTTTTGAGATTTAATAACTGTTAGCTGTTTCTGATGCAATTTTTACTGCTGATTCCAAAAATGCAAGCAGTTTTGCTCTATCAGGTCTAGTTTTTTTACAAATCCACTTTTTATCCAGCATAATAAAAAACTAACAGCGTTGTTTTTTGTAGGCGAACATAAAGCAGGTGTTTTATGACATCACAAATTTACCTAAAGATTTACGTACATCAAAATATCAAATTTTGGTTGTGTGATCTCACAAAGGACCAACGTAAATTGCTTTGTTGCTGTTGTTAGTGTTTTGTTTTAGATTTTGAAGGATTTAAGTCAAGAGTTAATTACCGGTTGGTAGCTTGGTAAGGGTATTGTACTAAATAAGCCTAGTAGTAGACATTGTACAGTCATAGTTTCTAACCTTTACCACTACAGTACATCCTAACCCCTGATACTAATATCTAACATCAGAACTAGCTTTTATCCTAAATGCCTTTATTTTGCCTGTTTAATACTACTGGCACCTGATTGGTGGGTAGGTGATATTACTAGCAACAAAAAGGCCGGCTTTTATGGTTTGATATTAAGGGATATTTTCTTAAGCGTAACGTTTGTTACATTGTAACTTTAGTTTAGACACCATGTTTCATTTTGCTCTTTGTGCAGGATTATAAAAATTATATATAGCTTATTGAAATAAACAGATTTAATGGTTTAAGAATTAGTCCATAATGAGGAAATGTAAAAATGACCCTGACGGATTTTGTTACATTTGCGGAAAAGTTACACTCTCTGACCACCAAGCAAGTATTACATCCTTCGTGAAAAAAATGTTACCATGCTTATTTTGGAATAAAACTGGGTGATCAGGATAAATCGTTTGAGCCTCACAGTTGTTGCAAAACATGTGTGGAAAACTTGAGGTGGAGCAAAGGAAAGATGAAAAAGCTTCCGTTTGGTGTGCCAAGGATATGGAGAGAGAGAGAGAGAGAGAGAGAAAGAGGGCAAAGATCACGTGACAGATTGCTATTTGTGCATGACACACTTGCAAGGTTTGTTTTAATATATTTGTTCTTTGTTTAGGTTGAAATGCTATAGTTTAATTTTAACACTCTTTTTTTTACAGGTATAAATCAAAAGAACAAGCATTGTTTAAAATATCCCAATGCTCCGTCTGCCATTAAGCCACTTCCACATGGACCTCAAATTCCCATTCCAAATCTCCCTCAAGACTTTTCTGAATTTGAGTCTTCGTCATCTACAGATAATGAAGAGAGTGCAAATGATCTTTGGGATCAACCCACCTGCGATAAACCAAATTATTACAAGCAGCCAAACCTTATAACTCAAGCTGAGCTAAATGATTTGACAAGGGATTTGTATCTGTCAGAAGAATCAGCTCAGCTATTGGGATCTCAACTCCGTGAAAACAACTTATTAGCTCCACCAACTACATTTTATTGGTACCGGAATCAAGATATGAGTTTAGAAAAGTATTTTACAAGGGATGAGCAGCATTGGCTTGTGTACTGCCATGATGTTAGTGGGCTTGTAAAAGCTTTGGGCATGGAATACAAGGCAGTAGAATGGAGATTGTTTTTGGATTCTTCTGTCAGAAGCATGAAAGCAGTTCTTCTACACATTGGCAATAAAGTTGCTTCAGTTTCCATTGCTCATTCACTTGTTTTTAAAGAGTCTTATTTAGACGTGAAATATCTGCTTGATACCCTGGGCTACAATCTTTAGCAGTGGAGGAATTGTGGTGATCTGAAAATGATATCCACACTCCTTGGTCTTCAAGGAGGTTATACAAAATATTCTTGCTTTTTATGTCTTTGGGATTCCAGAGCTGAAGACTGACATTATTTAAAGAATGGTCAGCTAGAGGCACTATAACGCCTGGTAGAGATGCAATGTAAAATCAAGTTCGTTGGTTGATCCAAAAAATATCTTACTCCCTCCTTTACATATAAAATCTGGTTTAATGAAAAATTTTATCAAAGCCTTAAATAAAGGCAACCCATCGTTCGAATTTCTCCAGTCTAAATTTTTAACTGAGTGATGATAAAACTCGGAGCAGGTGTGTTTGATGGGCCTCAAATACATGAATTAATGAGAGATACTACTTTTGATGAAGTTTTAACTGAAGCAGAAATATGAGCATGGAAATCTTTTAAAAATGTTTCCACTCAATTTCTTGGGAAAAAACGTAGCCCAAGCTATGAAGATATGGTTTATGAGTTAATGCACAACTTCCAAGCTTTGGGTGCAAAAATGTCTACTAAGATGCATTTCCTAAATTGTCATCTGGATTACTTCCAAGAAAACTGTCGAGATTACAGTGAAGAGCAAGGTGAACGTTTTTACCAAGACATTTGTATGATGGAAGAATGATATCAAGACTGTTGGGATATTAATATGTTAGCTGACTATAGCTGGTGTCTCAAAAGAGATATCCCTGTTCCACAACATAAAAGGAAAGCTTTAAAACGCCCCTTTGTTTGTGTTTAAGTCGCTTTTTGTTTACATGCATTTATATTTTAACCAACTATTAAATTTTACTGAGAAAGTGATATTTGGAATAAACGTATAGCATTCTTGACAGTTATTTCAACATAAACTCTTAAAAAAATTAAAATTCCCATAGCAAGATAATTTGACCTAATTGAACAAAACTGTTTGCATATTTGAATTCTACGCAAAGCAATGATCTAAAAACTGCAAAAAAACTTTCAAGCTCTGAGAAAAAAATTTAAACGCAGACCAGTGTAATCATAAAGATTGTCCACTGTCTAAAAGGTATGAATATGTTATTTCGGCATTGCTTATGCCAAAACATAACATACCTTTCGCTGGCATCTTGAGAATAATGACATCTGCTGTGTTGACACCAAAGGCAAATAGAGCTGAATACGACTGTCGCTTCTTAAAAATGCTTGCAGAAAAACATGTCACATGCTCGATTTGTGTAAAGTAAAAGTTGTGATTTGTATCAGAAAATAAATCGTCAGAAACCAAACTTAAAACAGATTGGTCCTAAATATCAATACACACGATGTTAACGCTATAACTGTAAATTTTCAGAAATGATTTTATCTAATTTAATGAACTTGCAAGAGCTTTTTTTCTCTTTAAAGTGCTAAGCTATTGCTAACGAATACACAAAAAAAAAGAAAAACGAAGGGAAAATAATAAGTTGCCGTGATGTCTTGCAAATGGCCACTACACAGTAAAGCAATGACATAAGAAAAAACTCAAAAGCTACACTGGCTACGTACAAATAATCTAAGCGGATTAAGTCAAATTTCAACTTAATATCTCAACAAATTAAGAATTAATCGTTTATAATTTCACAAACTATATAGCTAGGAACAATTGTAGTAAAAAATTTAAAACATTTAATGTAAAACGGAAAAAAATTTCTTTAACCTGTTTTAATCTCGATGTGTTGAGTACAATGCGATGAGCAGCATGCAGAGTTGCACACAAAATAATGACATGTTGGTTGACAAGAAAAATTTTTACATCTGTAAAAAATCAACAAAGGTCAACGTATGAGGCATGACAATATTAGGAGGACTGTTGTCATAAACATTTTATTTTCAAATTGTTCCCTCAAAGCATGCAAAGTTAATGCACTTTTGCATTTGATCAAACCATTCATGGTAGCACTCGGCCGATTTCTCATTACGGCTCTTTAGCTCCTTTGTCACTGAGCTCCTTTTATCATGAGCTTCAGCCAGGCAAAGAGCCAAATATTACTGAGCTATGACAAGCTTTTTAACCAAGAACTGCCTGACACTGATGGCAATGTATGGAATATTGTCATATTGAAGGAACATAGTGTTGCCTATCCACCGTACCCGTCTGACGTTTCAAACTCGGATATGAATGATCATGCTAGTAAATGAGTTGATTCACTGTTTCACCTTCAAATTTCAATTCATTTGCATTTTTATCTGTCTTTGATATGGAAGGCCGCCCTAACCTGGCATCATTTTCCAATAATCGCAGTCACTCTTGAACAGCCTGTAGCACTCAAAAACTACTGTCCACAATTGTCACATCTTTCCCACAACTTTCTTGAAAAACCTTGAAACAACTCTGCTAGACACCTACTCAGTTCAACCAAAAACGTTTTGCTTATGCTTTGCATCCTTTTTATGCAACCAATAGTAGTCCCAGCATTGGGCAACATGGGAATAAGTTAGCTTAAAACAAATTTATAAAATTCTGATAAGAGCTACACACACCACGTTATACAAAAGCCCAAAACAAAAAAATGAAATGCCCTTATTTAAAAAGTATCGCAACACAACAATGCTAAAAAGTTCTGCCACACAGTAAAACAAACAGGTTGCCAATAGTCACTGAACCAAGTACATAGCTAATAAGGTCGTATTACTTTTCTGCCACACCTCATAACTTCAGGCAGATATTATAACAGTGACAAGCTAGTAGAAAGTACTAACATGCAGTGAAAGAGGAAGGAGTCTCAAAATGAATGTCTAATTTAATTTGTGAGCAAGAGCTCATGTTTTATTTGCAAGTCTACAATCAGAAAAAGCCATTAACTGTCTGCAACATAAAGGTGAAGAAATCTCTGCTTCTTCTCTGCACTATCCTTTTCGTGCTGAAAATGGAGCAGGAACTGCAAATACCATTTTTAAATTCCTGGGCATGATTTGACAGGAGAATTGAACTTAGATCTACTGACCGCAAAACAAATGTTCTGTCCACTACACCATCGTGCTGAGATACATGTAAAGTATAAAGCACACAAATCATTTTTTTACAAACAAAAATAATAGAAGAATATAAATTAATTTACGTGCTATCAGTTATGTGACCATAAAAAGTTACCAGCTAAAAAAAATGTCAAGACACTGATGAAGTAAAGACTGACACGTTTTTGTTTAAGAGCAAACGACACCTTACCTGGAAGGACTTTTGAATGTTGAAACTCTATTTGAACATGTTTTTGCAATAAATTCAACTGAAGTGAGTTTTCATGCAGTTCCAATATACTTCCACGTGTTTTCCTAAAAGTATAGTTTATATATAGCAATATACACTACTGACACGAGGAAGGCAAAATAAACCATTGTTGTCTTTCAGTACAAAATTCATACATTCTGTTATTTTAACATTCTAACTTTGTATTTTTGAACCAGGGTGTGCTGGCGCATTTAAAAACCTGTAGCGCAAATACCATATGCAGCACAAAGTGAGAATGGTAATTCCCTGTCACTTGGTAACAATAATTATAGAGCATCTATACATTTTTATATTAGCAAACTTTGTACCAACATCTGTTCCAACCAGAGCGGTACTGTTTTATCACTATTCTTCAGCAACTGTAAATGATTGTGCGCATTGAACTTTCATGAAAAAAAAAGAGTGCAAGCCATCTGTTGAAAAGTTGAAAAGCACTGCTTTGTTTTTTTTTGTTTTGAAACATTTACTACATATCACACATTCAGAATTAAAAACTAATTGTTATTTTGTTACCAACGATTGAACTTAGTTAAGTGTTAATGCGATTAGTTCATAAATTTTTTTTTTAATCAGGTGTGCGCAAACTTTTTTAGAGACAAATAAATTTCACAGTAGTTTTTACAAAAGATTCTGTGGACCAGTCAAGGATTTTTGAAATGAACATTGGCAAACATAAGATTGTGTATTGTAGGCGAGGCTAACGGACTGAAAACCTTTTTTGGGAAATTAATGTTTTGACAGTGATGTTATTGCACTTTCTGTAGGTAAACAACCTACATGCCTTGTTTTTTTCAGGAGATCATTGTTTTCACAGTGACTGCATTGCTAATTTTTGCTGTAAAACAACCTTAAACATCTTTTTTGTTTGGGATATCAATTTTCAAGGTAAACCTGAAAAAAGCTGAATTTCAAAGATGTTGACTTAAACAGGCCACAAGTCAGATCCTTCATCCTTCTGCATGACGCAGTTGCACACCCAGCTCCAGACCAAAAGAAAGTTACTTCACCAAATGATACAATTTCTACACATACATCAATGCAAATGCAATAGCCTAGGTTTAAATTTGCAAATTAAGTAGGCCAATTGACTAGCAATATTACTAATTTGCAGAATCTTACCAATACAATGTTCGTTTTGTGCTAGAATTGGGTAAAACAAGTTCAATGCCACCAGCGCTATCTTCATAATTGCAAGAATCTGCTGCCTTTGTATCACTTTCACCTAAAAGAACATTATATAGCAAAAAAGTACAGCATGAATATAAATCATAGAATTATGCAGAGCAATATTTATTGACAAATAGTTCCAGCTGAAAGCAATAAGCAGCTGTATTGCATCAAAAGACAACAATTTGGTAGTATACAGTTTATATTGGTAAGTACTAAAAGCCTTACAATATAAGGGTACTGTGCAGTATGTGATTAAGTTACAATTAAAAGTTACAGCCTATCATTTAATGATAATTGCTGGCAAGCAATGTGGTTAGGATTTACCAACTGCATAAAATCATTTTTAGAATAATACAACCCAACAGTATTTTAAAAATATCTTCCCATCTGCAATTAAGCCTTTTATTGGAAAACGGGGAAGCACAAAATCCAGGAATATTTGATTATATATTTAAATATGGAATAACTAAACCATGAAAATATGGAATCACTACAGAAATATAGAAAAACTACTAACTAAAGTATGCAAATTATAGAAATTTACTGAAAGTTGATAAAAACTAGAAATAAATCCACACAACTGGGTACAACTCTAACTTATAAAAAGATAACAAACAACTACAAATAAGTGAATAAGCTGTTACTTGATTACACTTGGGGCAATATTTTTTCTTACATTTAGAACAAAAATTCAACAAACCAGCAAATTGAAACACAAACAAACACACATTTAAATTATAAATGCAGCCAGCAAAGTAAGCCTGGTGTACCTTCACTCAAAACAATTTCTTGAAATCTTGATGCTTTCAAAAGAGCTGTGTAAAGTGGAACTTCCAAATACAAAAGTGAAGGATTAATACAATTACCCTCCATTGTGATTTTTTTGTTTTTAGAGGGCCAGCTTAGCTCAAAACTTATTGGTACTCTGTTCTGCTATACTGTAAAAAACAAATCAGGAGTTAGTACTAGTTTAGTCAGCTAAAAGTTCAAAAATAGCCATTTTGCTGGTGACAGCATTATACCCTTGGAATCTATTTTGCTGTTAAGCATCTGTGATTGGTCAATTTTAATAATGCAATAAAAGCATGACTCTTTTTCATTTGTGACCAATGCATTATAGCACATGTACTTATCTAAAGACACACTATTCATGTAGGGCAAAATGGATTCTAATCGTAAAATGCCATGAGCAGCAAAATAGCGACTTCCTAAAAGTTATCACCAGAATGACACAAAGAGAAAGTGTCACCTTTTATAGCTGATAGGACTATCAAAAGGAATATTTCACCCATAGCTTTAGAAGAGTACAATGAATCTATCCTTCAAAGCTTTATTTAAAGCTATTTAAAAGTTTGTACTACTAAACAACTGCTTAAATCCACAATTTGCAGAATTTAAGCCTTTGTGAAATTCATTTCTCTGCAACACTTTATCTAAAATTCCAGGTTTTGTTAAATAGTGTCTTTAAAATCCTGTTATTTAAAACGCAATTTAACGTTTAAGTCACCAGAGTCACAATGCACTTGCCACAGATCCTGACTGAAAGACTATAACAGGGGTGGCCACACCTGTTGTGATAAAGAGCCAAAAACGATAGAGACAATCATTGAAAGAGCTGCTACACAATTTATAGTTTATTTAAATTGATGCATTTTCCATCCAGATATAGGATGATGACCTTTTTTTTGAGGCCATCATTTTTAAAGCACCAAATTACGCATTTGCACCCTTCCACTGGCCCCAAAATTCAGCAATTTACACAGTAGGTCACACCACCCCTACACTACATTATTGTACCCAGATGCAACATGAGTCAAAAGAGTTGCAGTCAAGGACTTAACAGCCACAGTTTGGCCACCCCTGGGATATAATATATCAATGAAAGATTTTTGTGAATTAATGTTATGCCACAAGAGACAAATACCCAAAACTTTTTTGTAGCAATCGCTTTAAAAGTTTGGTTTTTTCCTATATCTGGGCTGCAGAGTAGGGTAGCAGAAAGTAAGATGGTGAGACTTTAGATACTCTATTAAGGAAAAGCATATACTGTAAGTGAGAGGCATGAAATACTAGGTCAAACTGTTGAAGCTAAGACAAGTTAAAGGGAAGGGATATTGACTGATTTTTATTAATGCTAAAGGGGAACAAGCAACTGTAAGGACCCAATGCACTGAAAAAAATAAATTGAACTAGCCTAGTAAATCCACATTTTCATCACATCTAAACCTTTGAATTCAAGTTTTTATTTTGTGCAATTGTGCAAGCAAGCCCTCTACTGAAGTAGGTCATTCTTGGTTTGAATTTTGAACACTAACTAGTCGACTAACTTCTGTTCAATGCAAACTAGGCAACATGCATTGAATTATTATTAGTGAGTCATTATTTCATACCTAATGATGTTGAAAACATTTTAGGGCTAGAAATAAATTCATACATTTTATAGGGTAAAATTTTTGAACAGTTGATTAGTGGTAGAAAATTTCAAAAAAGCTTTGAATAAACCTATAGAGGAAAAACCAGTGCACTCTTTTAATGCAATGACTACAAACTTGTACATTTTTGTGGGGCCACTAAAATGTGCACTTTGTCAGCATCTAAAATCAAAGCTGCTAGAGAACCAAATGTAGTACATTGACATATTATGGCATAATACAGGTTGTATGCTTTTGTTAACTGCTACTTGAAGGATGACTAGATGGAAAGATGATATAGCTGTTGCCAACACTGATAATTAACTGTCATTGCAGGTGACAACACAGCGACACTGTGGTGTAGTGGTTAGTGTGCTGGTCTTGAGATACCTTGGATGCGGGTTCAAATCTCAGCAGGCAGAGCATTGAAAGGAAGGGCAGTGTACACCATAGAGCCTGGCCCGGTATGTAAATGTATGGGGCAGTGTACAGGGTGGGGAGTGTATACTGGGGGTGCAAAATTTTTTTAGTTTTTAAAATTGACCAATCAGAGACAACCAAAAGTCACATGTTTAGTTCATCATTAAGATTGACCAATCACAAATAACTCACGGCAAAATAGTCTCTGAGGGTAAAATGCGATTGATGGCAAAATAGCCACTGCCATATATTAAAGTGCTTTAGTTTCTGTATTTGACCAGTGAAGGAATTCGAAGTTTTAAAGTGGTTTGTGAATATATTTGTTCTGTTCTTGATCAAGGAGTGTGTGGTTTAAAGTATCGTAGTGGAAGCCAATCATTTCCTATGTAGTGGAAGCCAATCTTTTCCTAGCTATTAAGTTGCAATCAGACTTAATTATTTGAGCGAAACTACAAATCACATCAATTTCAAGAAGTAAATTAAAGTTGAAATAGAAACAAATTTCTTTTGAAACATGACAACAACAATCAAAAAATATAGGCAAGCCTATCTTGTTACATCATAAATTGTTTTTCATTGGAATTGCATTGCGATGTGCACGAGTTTTGAGCTTGTGACCCTTCTGCTATGAAATTTTGCGTAGCTGACCTGTCTGATAAGGTCAAATACCTAATTAGCGTATTTTTGTTTGTGTGTGTTTTTAATTGTTGTAACCGCAGTGCTATGCTTTGTTCTGCCGCATTGTTATTTTTAGCTAAGCTCGTTAACAGAATTCAATTCCACTGCATTGCTCTTAATTGATTGATATTAGTTGAAATTTCTATTCAAAACCTTTCATCATAGCATCATTTACCGTAGCAGTCGCAGCAACTAAAGTTTGTTAGTGTAAGGCAATATCAATTATCAAATCAACCAGCATTTTATATTGTACCATTTTTCAGCTGTAAGAATTTGTAATTAAATTAATAAAAGTTGTTGGATGTTCTGTCGAAAAACAAGTTGGTAAGTTTCACATATCAGTCATTTACGCAAGTAACAATTATATTGTATCTGTTACTTTTGTTTCAGAAACCAGTTTGCTGTAAATTTGTGGCATTTATTTCATTCAGTTTATTGATTTTTTCTCGAATTTTCACTGAATAAACTGGGTTTCAATGACATCTCGTTCTTTTCTTGTTTGCCGCAGCGTGAGGCAGACACGTGTGTTGCGACGTAACATATCTAATTAAATAGGCAGTGGCTATTTTGCCGTCAACGGCAATTTACCCTCAGAGACTATTTTGCCACGAGTTATTTGTGATTGGTCAATCTTAATGACGCACTAAACATGTGACTTTTGGTCGTTTCTGATTGGTCAATTTTAAATTGAAAAAAAAATTTTGCACCCCCAGGTCTCTATCCCCCACCCTGTACACTCCCTTCCAGTGTACACTGCCCCGTACATTTACATACCGGGCCTGCCCCTTCAGTGTACACTGCCTTTCTTTTAAAGCCCTGCCAGCTGAGATTTGAACCCACAACCATGGTAACTCAAGACCAGCGCTCTATCCACTACACCACAGTGTCACTGGTGTAATACAAGCAAATTTGGCTATATAAACACACGTGAATGACTACGGCAAAATAGATTCCAAGGGCAAATTGCCGTCGACGGCAAAATAGCCACTGCCAATTAAATACACTTACAAGAGAAAGTAGATTTAGTAACCATGAGAATAATTAACTGTTTTAAGTTTTTTTAAAAAAAAAGTTATCAATCCTAATTAAGGTAACCTCTTTCATACCTAGTCTTCGGAAATGGTTTAACTGTCAAACATCTGGAGCAGGCCCTGTTTTATAAAGACGTTATCGCTTGCACCTTACTTATGAACCTTTAACTTGGTTGAAATCATAAAGCAAGGTACAAATAAGAAGAAAAGTTAGCAATATCAAAAACCCATTCGTGCCATCTTATGTGGTACAAGCACCTCTGAGATCCACTGAATACAAAAGATAAAGAACAAAACTGCTCAAAAAATAAAATTACTTTTTACCTTTGCTACTAACAAACTAAGTTGTTAAGTTCGCAATTACTTTTTTACTTTTACTCAAGTAAAAATACTTGTCACTACTTTCTACTTTTACTTGAATATTTTTTGAGTAAGTAACAATCCTTTCACTCAATTAAATTTTAAGGTTACTTTCACCATCTCAGCTTAGTACCTACAATCACCAATATAACCAAATATTTAACAGGGCTGCCTCTGTGTTTAGTGGACCAAAACCAAATGATTAGTCAACCATAAAAATTTTTACAAAAAAACATTAGTTACCTTCAGTCAAAAAATAATCCAACCACTAAACACTCTCAGTAGTAAATCCAGGTGCAAAAGTAAACTCTATTTTTGTTTAGGGTTGGAAACAAGTTGTTTTATACCGAGATGAGTCACGACTCACTGATGACGAGTTTCGAGTAAAGTCATTTTGTGCAAAGGACTCGAGTCAAGTCGAGTCTATTTTTCATGAAGATTAAGTGATTTTGAAATAGGCCTTACAGTTACCGTACTTATTTTTTACCGGACAGCATTTTTCTATCATTTTCTTTCTTTAATTTACGTACTTTGTGTTGGTAAATGCATCTTTTGGATTTTCGGTTCCAACAAGAATTGAATGCTTATTTTGAATTTCTTTAGCACGGAGAATTAAGAAGTTAGTAGACTTGAGTCAATTTCTCTGGCGGAGCCATACCAAAGTGTTAAAAAATGCACATCTTTTGCTTGGTGTTCAAAAACAGGGTAGAGATGGAGATGAAATATGTATTGTGCAAAAACGAATAGGTCGCAATTAACATATAAGTTGTTGCGCTAAAAAAACATTGCAGTTGATAAGCGCTGAAAAGCAACATAACCTAATTTTTCACTTTTAGATAATTTCAAATTGCAACCTTTAGTCGCGTTTCAGAAATACATGTAAGTAAAATTTAATATGTTAGCTATAAGTATTTGTTTATCTTGGATTTCTTTGACTTCCTTGTTGAAACAAATCATCGGCAATCGATTCGATCCGAAAAGAGATGCATTGGACAGATCAATTTTTTATTAATAATTAATTTGGACCAAATATGAATTAAGTGGATTCTTAATTTTCAATATTTTGACCAAATATCCAAATATTGCTTTACCAAAACGTAACCAAAAAAATTCATTGGGAGATAGCAATTTTTACATGATGACCTGCTTTTTTTCTACTGGAATCTTCCCAACAGTAGGCTAGAATGTGGTGGTAAATTTATTTAGTGCCATACGATCAACGACAAATCCAAAATGGTGAAAGCGGAGCTTTATCAAAACGATAAAGGCAAGAACAATTACATAATAGTGAAATTTCTGGATGATCTACTTCAACTGGTAAACGATATTGATTTTACACAGCTAAATTATAAGCCTTTACAAAACCATTTAATTTGCCATTATATTCACAATTAAATAAGGATTATCTATGCAAGGTTTAATAAAAACGTCAATTTTTTGGTAGAAAGCTTGAGCGGTATAATTTTTGGTTAGAGTTCTGGTTACAGAGAGTAACCTTTATATGCTTAATTGTGTAGATCAATAAAAAGTAGATTTCTTTCCGTTGAGTTAGATTTTTTTAGGGTAATAAAGCCAGTTTTTTCTACAATTAACACTGTTTGTGCAAACGTTTCTTTCGTACTGATAAGAAACATTGATAACTGCAATAAGTGTGATAAAACTTACTTAAATTTCTTTTTTTAATAGTCAAAGAAATTTTTTTGTACCGTAGTAGAGCGAAGAGGCAAGTGTGATGCTAGTTTAAATTATCTTTTCTTTATTAAAAGTAAATCAAGAAAGACTAAATGTTATGAATTTAGTCCCCTTTTTAAATTTGCATTCTTTTTGCCTTTTTTGTCCGGTTGTTAGTTTCTATCACTCACCGATATGCATAATTTCAGAAACGTGGTTGACAGACAGAAGCTAGCAACTACGCGAAAATT
This sequence comes from Trididemnum clinides, assembly GCA_963675345.1. Lineage (NCBI taxonomy): Eukaryota > Metazoa > Chordata > Ascidiacea > Aplousobranchia > Didemnidae > Trididemnum > Trididemnum clinides. The sequence continues at coordinate 12,376,709 of OY776293.1, read as the reverse complement.
CCTACTTTAGCTTTGATTCTATTTAGTGATTACTGCTTTATAGTGTGCTATTTGTAGTATTTGCGAGTAAATTTCTGTCATTAAAAACCACGTAACATTTCTTTTCGAGTAGTTGAGAGCCACAGCAGTTAATCTGTGGCTAGTTTCGATAGCTGCTGAGTTAGAGTTAGAGGTATCTTTTTTGTTTTTGTGAGACCATAGCAGGTTAGGCTGTTTATAATTCGGTATCCTGGTAGGCATAAATTGTTTTTTTTTGGTGTAAGCGGGTAAGTATTGTAGAATATTTGTGTACTTACTACAATTACTATAAGTTCTTTGAATTCCAAATTTTAATTCCGTCATTGAGGTCCTTGTCAGCGATCACAAAATTCTCTCCGTTATCGCTATACATAACCCTTGGCCTTGCTATTCTACGATTGCAAAACCGACTAAACGCTTGAATAAAAGCACTTGATTCAAGGGATTGCACTACTTCAAAGTGAACGGCTCTCGTGGCCATGCAGCTGAAAATACACACATAACGTTTACAAGAGCTTCTTCCTATCTTAACGAATAACGGACCCATCAAATCAGTACCACATGTCGCAAAGGGCGCAGAGGGGGTAACCCTAGGTACAGGTAATTCACCCATCTGCTGTTTGCCAGGTTCAGCTTTCCAAAATCCGCAGTTCATGCATTCCTTTAGGGCACTTTTTACAGCTGTTCTTCCCTTCATAATTCAATAACGTTCACGAATGGCATTTAATATATGATTGCCCCCAAGATGCCCTTCCCGGGTATGGATTTCAAGGATCAACAGCTTTGTAACATGGTGGTAAGTAGGCAACAAAATGGGGTGCTTCGCACACTTGTCGAGAGGAGAATTTTGAAGTCTTCCACCAACCCTTAAAATTCCATTTACTTTGCACGGATTCAAAGCTTGCAACTTTCTTAGACAGGGCTTATTCCGTAACAGCTGCTCGCTTACAGGCACGATCGAGCTCAGCTCGTTACAATCTGGCAAAGCATTAAGACATTAAGGAAATGACTCTCCTTGTGTTAAGCGAACGATAATCTCTGTCGACTTATCCAACTCAGCCACAGTCAATGTGCCCGTTTGAAGCTGATAGCGTTCCGGTTGCCTTTTCCATTTAAGATAAAGCATAAATCGAATTAACCAAACGACTGAGCGTCGAAGGCGTGTGATGCCGGAATAACGACGCAACAAATGATGCATTGAGTCAGAGGCAGAACGTAAAAGACTGTTCGAGAAAACCTTGACTTTCTTCAATTCGGGATCATCGCAATCATCAAATTCGATAAAAATGGTTGCTTAGGCCATTCTCGTTCACAGCAAACAAGAAACGGGAGCCATGAAGCCACATGTCAGCAAGGTCAGTTTTATCAGGCGACACTCCGCGAGAACCGATGTCTGCGGGATTTAGATCAGTAGGCACATACCTCCACTGCTGAGGTGTGCTTAACGTATGATTAAGTTCAAGTCTGTTAGCAACAAAAGACATGTAACGACTAGACGTGTTCTGAATATAGCGCAAAACAACACTAGCGTCAGTCCAAAAAACAATACGATCAATTACATATTCGGTTTCCTGACGTACAGTATGAGCGAGTTTAACAGCAATCACAGCTGCTGACAGTTCTAAGCGAGGCACCGTCAGCGATTTTAATGGCGCAATACGGCATTTTCCCAAAACAAACAAGCACCTAATTGATTCACTGTGATACACGATACGAAAGTAAGCACATGCACTATAACCATGCAATGAAGCATCACAAAACACGTGTAATTCAATACTCTTGACACTAAATAGTTTGCAGATGCAATGTGCGAGCTCATTGACAAATGGTATTTTACTATTCTACAGTAGAATCAACTGTCCAAAGGGTTACATGACATATTTCCTTTGATTTTGCATTAACTTGTCATTTAGGTTTTTAAGTGATATCAAAAGTTAAATGATACCAAAAGATCTAAAATTCAATTCGTACTTCAAGACTTTCCTGACGATTGTATGAAAAGTCCCAGCAACGTATTATATTGCAATTTGTGCAGCTGCATGGTTTCTTGAAACAAAAGCTTTCTTATTGAAAGTCATCAAAGTACGTCCTAGCACCTAAAAGCGTTAGGCAGCAGATGTTAACTATCGATCCCACATCCTTTGCAACTTTTTTGAGGAGCAGTAACACCGATTCTGTGAAAAAGTTAACCGAGGTATTGTCTGTTGATATTCTTTGTACAACCTATATAACAAGCATATCAAAAAATCAATTTCAGGACATTGGTCATAGTTTGCCATCTAAAACTGATTGTAAAAAAATAATGCTGCAATCAAATGCACATGAGTTATGAGTTATAGCGGATAAGAAATGCTGTACACGAAAAACAAATTTTCTGGTTGTTGATGAGAGCACTATATTTGGCATATATTATTTAAATATTCTACTCGGAAGCCTGGAAACACCTCACATCAGTTTTTTGTACTATAGTCAACTTCTACGACGTGCGCCAAACAGCAACAGCATTGCTTAAGCAGTTGACAATGCTGTTAAATCTCTTGCAATCGATTAAAAATCATTCTGTTTTTTATTATCTGATACTGAAAAAAAAAAATACACGGTGGCTGCAAGTGCAATACCAAAATCTCTATTTCCTAAGCTGTTTGAATGCTTCTTTATATTATCTAAAGAATTTAGCTTGCAAACAACTAATTCAAATACTCACCTTCTCAAAATAAAACATCTACATTTATGTCTCGTTAAGCTTACAGAAATGATAAAAAGTGCCAAGTATACTATCAATGAAGCGGTGAAAGCAATCCAAGAACTTGACTTTGGAGAAGATATCTGCAGCACTAATTGTTACATTCATAAAAGAATGCAAACAATAACATTTCCAAAACAATAAGCATGGAAAAAGCTGACATTTCTCAGACTACCGTTTACTTCAACACATTCAGCCCACAGCTGCTTCTGTAGCAAGAAACTTTAGGGTCAAAAATGTAAAAGAGTACATGCTTTCACACTTCAATTCTTGCACCGGGTGATTGTAAAGTTGGCTGCTTATATTAGGTGTGCGTATTGCAATTTGTTGACGATTTGTGTGCTTTCGTCGATTAAATGTTCGTTTTCATTTAAAAACCCAAGAATTATTAATTTATTGAATAAAAATTTAGTTAGGTCAATAAAGTCAATTTTTTCTTTTGGTTTTTAGGTCCACAAAAACCTGCGGCAATAATTATATTTCTTTTCTTTGCTATTGATTCATGCGTTTTTTTTCTGTCAAATATGGCTGCAATGAATAAAATTGGACGTAAATCACGTGATGATGGCGTAGATATCACAAGAGCAATTTCTGGCAAGAGAGTCACCAAAACAACTGATTCAGATTCGTTGAAAGCAAACGTAAACAAATTAAATCCAAATAGCCAAAAAGTGCTTTTCGATGTAAATAATTGCAATAATTCTTTTAAAACTTGTGAATACCACTATGCCAATTTTTTAGTAACAATTTCACAAGTAGCAAGAACAAACTTTTTGAAACTCATTTAATTATTGGAAGCCTTCAAAAAATAGTAAGCTGAGTCAATAAAATGTATTTCCACTTTCTTACAAACCTGACGCTGAGTGCGTTGTCAGAAATATACCTAAAACTTGATGCTTCCAATAATAATACAAATTTGGATGATTATGCTTATTTAGGTTAGGACCTAGGACAGTGCTACCGATTGTAGTGACGTGGGCAGGAACATCAATCAATTTCCACATCTTGCAATAGAAAAAAATTTAGAAATTTAGAATTAGATTGCCATTCATAAAGGAGACTTGAATGGATCTAGAAACAAAATTCGGGCCAGTAACTATTATAGTAAGTTGTTGATCTCGTTTACAGCTCAAATGACGTTAGTAATTTTGAAAATTACCTGCATATGTTTTTCCGAAACAAAAAAGTAGAAGTCATTGTTATTTTATCCCAGTAAACCTTCAATATCATGTAATACATATACTATACAGTTACAGTATATGAATGCTTTCTGGGTATTTTTGAAGATTTTCAACCGACGCGATGGCGTAGTGGTTAGAGCGTCCGCTTCGCCATCGGTAAACCTGAGGTTCATTTCCTTTGTGGAGTCATACCAAAAGACTTTTTAAAATGGTATTTATAGCTTTCCTGCGTGGCGCTCGGCATATAAGGGATATTGTGCAGAACAAGCTGGCAAAATCGATTGTTGTATCCTTGGACAAGGCACTTAACGGAACGCCCCCATCTTCATGTGGAAGACAGGGATACCTAAAAATACCGGGATGCGGAACTCGAAAAACAACGTTTTAACAGAAGGGCTATTTGCTTTTCGCTTTCAAAGCTGGAATTTCGCGTTGTAGCACATGAATCAATAGTAAGTGACATTTTTTTCAAGCCAAACTGTAGGTTATTTACAAATGTAACGTGTAATAATGATTTCCTAGCTATGATGTAATTTTAACGTTGCGTCACGCATTTGATGAATCAACAATTTTAACAGTATTACCTGTAGGTTAATAGTAAAGCTAAACAAAACTCGAAAAGTGCAATAAACTACAAGTTTTATTTCACACTATAAACGCTATAATTACTTGTATGACTACAAATGATTGTCGACAGAAACAGCAATTGCAAGGAAAATTTCGTAGAGGCATTTCACCACTTTATCAAATTTGCAATGTAATATGTACAAGTTTTTTTACTGGCACTAAGCAAACCAATCTTTGTAGCTTTGACAAATTAATAAAAGTTAAAACCGTTTGAGCACATGCATCATCTTCTGTCAAACCAACAGAAGTTCCATTTTGGTATTCCACGCGATTGGCTGTATACATTTTATCTATGAGCAAGGTTACAGATTTTTCACCTGCAGAAAAGTTGACTGTTTTTTGTTTCAGATACTGCATTTCTATGAAGTGACTTTCAATGTTGTTGCCTCATGAAAAGTTGTTGTAATCTTCTCATTGAAAGAAGCACAAAAACGCTGCTTTTTTACAATAATGTGCTAGTTAGTTTCCACCAAAAGCAAGTCAGATGAATACCTACGAGCACCTAAGTTAATGAGCATTAACTTCATCCAGAGACGTAGCAGCCGCCCCCCAAACCCCCCAATTGGGGGGGGCCCAAGTTAGTCTGAAATTGCTTTTTGGCTACGTGACTATTTTCAGTTCAGCAGACTTGTTTACAACCGATTTAAACTGTAGGAAGAAATTGGCTTGTGACATCATAAGTGAATGCAACGTCATTTTGTCTCGCAGAATCTAGAATATTTCGATTGATTTTCTGGTAGAATCTTGAATATTCGATTGACGTAACAATGCCGTTGTTACGCAACAATCATAGAATGGTCTGGAATTCTGTTTGGCTATAAATACCGGGACAATATATATACACTGCAGAGTGCAGATAAAGTATTTTATTGACATTGTATAGAATGAAACGTTCAAAAAGTAGTGCTCAAAAAAGAAAAGAAGCAGCCACTGCTCGAGATGCTGTAGCGAAATTGCCCAAGATGACAGATTTTTTCAAGATTACTGAGCAGAGTAGACCTGGCACTAGTACCGGGAGGGATGAAGAAAACTATAGTGTACAAGAAAAAGAAGACTATGACGATCAGCATCAAAGTGATTGTGAATTTCCAGAAAATGTAAGTTGTGATTTACCTGCCAATACGCAACCTTCAATATCAAAAATAACTGAATCTCAATTTACCCCTATCCCTGATGACCCATGTAAATGGCCTGAAAGTATTTCTGATGCTCAACGATGTGATATAGTAAAGCGTGGACCACATCAACTAATAATGAATTTTCCATATAATAACACAACTCCAAGGCGATGTTTTTCCTCCAACCATTATAAAAGTGTGTTACCTAATGGTGAAAGTGTTTCACGGTCGTGGCTAGTTTATTCTGGGGAATCAGATCAAGTTTTTTGCTTTTGTTGTAAGCTATTTGGAAAAACACTAAGCCCCTTTTGTAGTGGTATAAATACATGGGAGGGTTTTTCGAAAAAACTGAAAGACCATGAAAACGGCATTTCCCACCAAGAATGCTGCAGTCAATGGATGTTGCTAGCTGAAGGGATAAGAAATTCATCCACTATCGACAAACGCGAGATGAATATTTTTTTCAATGAAAGACGTTTTTGGAGAAATGTTTTAGAGAGACTTATCGACATTGCCTTGTTTCTATCGGAAAGGAATCGTGCTTTTAGAGGATCTGAAGAAGTCTTAGGATCTCCTCACAATGGAAATTTTCTGGGTATATTTGAGCTTTTGGCAAGAAGAGATCCGATCCTAAAAGAGCTTCAAGACAGAATCAAGAATAAAAACACTAAAGATCACTATTTGAGTCCTACCATACAAAATGAACTAATTGAATTGCTAGCGACAGAAGTTGAAAAAGAAAATTTACAGCAATTGAAATTGGCAAAATATTTTTCTATAATTTTGGACTGCACTCCAGATATGTCACATCATGAACAAATGTCTGTCATTCTCCGTTATGTACTATGTAATGAAGAAGCTGCTGTTGTTAAAGAAACATTTTTTGGCTACTTGAGAATAAGTGACAGTACTGGAAGAGGCTTGTTGGACGCTTTCTTAGAAAAAGCGACCGAACTGCAACTCGAATTGTCTGATTGTCGAGGTCAGTCATATGATAATGGTGCTAACATGAAAGGAAAACATTCTGGGGTCCAAGCAAGAATGCTAGACATCAATCCCAAAGCTGTTTACGTGCCCTGTGCAAACCATACCCTTAACTTAGTTGTTGTTGACAGTGCTAATTCATCGACGGAAGCATTGACATTTTTTGGAGTCTCCCTTCATACAATGGAAACGGAAATCCAGGCAACTGAAAAGTTTTTGCAAAACTATCGCATAACGGGTTATGACAGTGCCGCAACATCTGCTGTTGAAATAGCACAGGAATTGGATATTGATCCTTCTTTTTCTCCGTCAAGAAGTGGAAAGAAAAGAAGATTGTTTGATTACCAAGGTGAAGAGGAACAACGAGCTACTCCTGAACTGAAATTTAAAAGCAACTTTTTCTATCCATTAGTAGACCAGGCTATTAGGTCAATAAAGGAGCGCTTTAATTTGTTACGTGAGGTTTCTTCCGCCTTTTCGTTTTTGTACACACGAGACAAACTTTTGCTTGTGCAACAAGAAAATGCTCTTCTTACTTGCTGTAAAGAGTTCCAAAAAAAGTTCGGTGACATTGATTCTGATGAAATGAGCGCTGAGCTACAGCGGTTTGTTTTAATTTTACAAAAAAAACGCAATCTCAATACGGCTCAAGACTTTCTGAACTATCTTCTAAAGACTCATTTATTTGAATTGTATCCAAATGTGTACATCGCACTTCGAATCTTACTAACTTGCCCCGTGACTGTTGCCAGCGCTGAAAGAAGCTTCAGCAAATTGAAACTGATCAAAACTTTTAATAGAACGTCTATGACAGACAGTAGACTATCTTCATTAGCCATGTTGTCAATCGAAAATGACTGCGCCCGATCTCTTGATTATGACAATGTCATAACAGCATTTGCGAACAAAAAGGTTCGCTCCAGACTATTTAAATGATACTGTGTTTTTATAACTTTTTCATGTTTTTCAGTGTCATTGCTTTCGTTTCGCAGTGTCTGCATAAATGTCCTACTGAACTCTGGCATCGGTGCCGAATTTTTTATGACTTGCACCTTCGGTATCGGCATGCTTTATTCTGACATTAGCCTGTTTACTTATGTACAAATTGTGGTATATTTTCTTAATGCAGCTTTTCAATTTTACACCTCTAAAGTGATATGACCTGTGCGCAGGGGCTCTTGCGCTTACTTTGGGGGGGGGCCCGAAGTTGGAGTGCTACGGGACTGACTTCATCTGTTCCAAAACAAACTGAACTAAGCCAAAAGAATTATCCCTATCTTTGACTTCAGTTGCAGTATTAAGGTATTGTTCAAGAGCATTGTAAGATACTTTACGCGGCTCCTGGTTAGCCCCAATATCCTACATAGAACTGCAACGAAACGCGCCGGTTCACCCTCGACAGCACGACGATTTTATTGTCCTTTTCACAAATACAATTATATGAAGCGGATGAACGAAGGCGGTTTCGTTTACTTTTGAACCAGGATTCCTTGTTGTTACTGCTAGCCGTACCAAGTATTGATTAAATTGAAAAACTGATATCTTACATGAAATGGTCACACAAAAAGTAATTAGGCAAAGAAACGTTCCGATAATTACACTAAATGTGGCGTTTAAAGACGTGCGTGATTACATGGCAGTAAGTCTTGGCATGTGTGGAACAATAGCTGGAGTGGCCCGGGTTCGAGGCTCAGTAGAGCAAGATACGACGTAACATACCCCCGGGCAAAAATTAAATAAAATTTACATTTTTTGATTATCCAGTCGTATCATTCAATTATGCACACAACAATACACAAATCACTCTTCATCGGAATTTAGTATTAAGCACAACTTTGAGATGGGTCGTTTTAAAACGGTGGTACTTGTCTTCACATTTACAGTTAGTACTAGTCCGTGTTTGTCCGTGAAGGTCTCTACTACGCGGCCTATCGTCCACTTGGAACGGGGCTGGGAATCATCGACGATGAGCACAATGTCTTCCAATCTAAGATTTTGACCTGTGAAAAGGGTGGTTCATTAACTTGAAGACGGTCTAAAAGGAGATCAGCCATTAACTGCTGACCGACAGAAGCATTTCGTTTTTTGCAAAAGACACAGTTGCCAATCACCCGTCGTACTGTCACACTACCTTTCACAATCCAGTACGACTGCCGCAAGGATGCCCAAGTGTGGCCCATACCTGAATGGCCTACCAATCGGTGATGGTGTAAGATCAAAAGCGCTGTGAAATGCGAATCGCTTGGGAGTATTATGGGATGCCGAACAGAGAAGTCGACCGGTGCTTTGTCTAATCTTCCTCCAACGCGAAGGACTCCATCAACGAGAATTGGTTTGAGCTTCAGTAGGTAGCGAGGAGAGGAACCGTGATCATCCACGACACGAAGATAATTGCGGGTACCATACGCGTTCGCAGAAGCATCAGAAAAATGATGGAGTTCGTATGAGATAATTCTACCAAAGTCGGCTGATTTGTAGCATCTGCTAACAGTAAATTTTTGCAATTGAGTTAATGTTTGAAGCCATGCTTGCCACTGCACTGCTTCTGTATCTGATATATCATCATCCCAGTTCAATCCCTGCTCGCAGAGATTTTGAAGCAAAATCTTGGGGTTCAAAATAATAGGGGACACAAATCTTAAGGGATCAAACAAAGAGCTAAGAGTCGACAAAATGCCTCGGCGAGTTAAGGAGTGTCGCGGTATGTTTACCCTGAATTCAAAAACATCCCTTTTGATGTTCCATCTTATGCCCAGAACCCGCTCAATAGAGTTGTCAAGATCGAGGTTTAGCAATAGAGTAGAACGTTCTGGACCCGGAACAGCCTGCAAAACAGATGAATTATTAGACGACCATTTGATTAAATGAAATCCGCCCTTCTGTAGCAGTTGCGGAAGTTGAGTCACAATTTTTATGCCTTCTTTTACAGACGAGACAAAACACAAACAATCATCTACATAAAAGTTGTGGTGCACTACATTGGATATGTCAGGATCAAATTCACTTCCGTAATCGTGAGCTGTTTGTCGTAGACTAAAGGCGGCACAGCTAGGTGTAGATGTGGCACCAAACAAGTGTACCATCATCTGGTGGACCTCAGGTGGTGCTAAAAGATTGCCTTGAGGCCACCACAAGAATCGCAGAGCGTGGCAATGCAAAGGATCGACGCGAACTTGATGAAACATGGATTCTATGTCGGCGGTGATTGCCACTTGTTCTTTCCGAAAGCGAATGAGCACACCGATGAGACTGTTCACTAGATCGGGACCTTGCATAAGAGCATCGTTCAGGGAAACCCCCTTGGACTTAGCTGCGCAGTCAAAGACCACTCGAAGTTTGGATGGTTTCTTGGGGTTTAGCACTGGGTGGTGCGGCAGGTACCACTTTGTGGCATTAGTGTTGACTTCATGAAGCGGGATTTTTCGAGCATGTCCCTTTTTCAAATACAGCTCCATAACGTCTGTGTATTTTTGGTGCAATGCTTTATCGTTTAAGAAACGTTTTTTCAAACTTGCTAAACGTCTCTCGGCCACGCCTCGGTTGTCGCAAGGCAGAATAACGTTTGGTCTCCATGGCAATGGAAGAATGTAATGTTTACCTTCTTGTTTGACAGATTGCTTCATAAGTTTGAAAACGATTCTATCTTCTCTAGAAGAAGGCACGTCTAATACCGACGTTGCATTACCAAAATCGGTCTCCCAAAGACTTTCAGGTTTTAAGGAACCAAACAAAAATCCAAAATAATGCTTTATTAAACATAATCAAATTAACATAACAATAATTAACATAAACAAATCCACCGAAGCTTTTCGTCCCCTCACGGGGACTTCATCAGGGCTAAATAAAAGAAAAGAGAACAAACTTTTACTCTTAAATTTAATATGGTATTAAGATACTAGTCATTGATAATTCAGTTAGTAACGTTTTAGCACTGTACCGCTCAATGGAACACCTGTAAGAGCGACTTGGCTCCTTGTGAATAACCAAGTTTTATGTTAAGGGATGGCTTAAGGCGTTTGATTAGAAACGCTTCCATTAGTTCGGTTTCAGTGCTGAAACGGCACTTTTTCAGTAATGTAAAGTTTTGCTCTGCTGGTATTGTTTCTCTGCAGGCTTTGCACTGATCGCGATGGGATTTGATAGCGGAGTTAGATGAGCTTAAGTTATTGGAAAGATGGTTTTCAATTCTGACGAATAGTTGTCTAGTCGTCATACCGATGTATGACGTGTTCTTATCCCAAGAACAAGTATATTTATAGACGACATTCGAACAGAAAAGAGCGGGTAAAGGAAATTTAAGGTTAAAATAAGAGATTATTTTAAAAGTTTGATAAGCTACTTTTATATCAGTGCTCAGTCTGTCACGAAACAATGCAGCAAGGCGTTTACTAAATTTGATAGACGGGGTACCAATATATGGGAGGGTTAAATAAGGACTTAAGTTGGGGGTATTATTGGAAAAATCCGTAGGGGATTGTTGGTTCTGGTTTTTGAATTTAATCTTAAATTTTTCAATTACATTTAGGATGAAAGGTGTTGGGTACCCGTTCTGTTTAAATAAAGAGATGATACGGGTAATTTCGGTTTTTAATAACGAATCATTTGAAGAGTATAAATAAGCACGATGTAGTAAGCAATTAATGAGGCCTCGTTTCCAAGATAAAGGTGCTATGCTGTCGAAATGTAATAGTACACCGGTGAAAGTTGGTTTACGGTATACACAGATATTGAATTCTCTGTCGTAAATCGTTAATTGGACATCTAGAAATGGTAGTGAGGGGCCTGAAGCCTCCTCACATGTGAACTGAAGGTTAGGGTGCTGGTTATTAAGCACTTCTAAGAACATTTGAACTTCAGTTGCGGAATTGAAGATGGCAAACACATCGTCCACGTAACGTACATAAAATGATGGAAAAAACGAAAGATGTTTATCAAAAATTTTCTTTTCGATCATTCCAAGAAACCAATTGGCTAGCGTAGGACCTAAAGGGTTTCCCATAGCTATACCATCGATTTGTGAAAATAATTTACCATTATGAATAAACATACCTTCTGTGCTAAGTTTTAAAAGTTTTTTAAAGATGTTTTGTGTAATTGGTTTCTTGGCTTGAAGAAAAGGTAATTTCGAGGCGACTTCATACGAGAATAGTTTATTGGCAATATCATCAATTACAAGATCGACTGGAACGTTAGTAAAGAGGCTAGTAACATCGAAACTCACTAATTTTGCATCATTGTTAGGTTTGAGTTCTTGAATCTTGTCAATAAAACTCGAAGTTGAAGATAGGGAATAACGATCAGGGATATAAGGTTTGATTAAGGAATCGAGCCATTTAGCTAGGTTATGTTCAGGGGTATTAATCATAGAGGTGACTGGTCTAAGGGGACATCCGGTTTTATGAATTTTTGCTTTACCATACAGGCGGCCTGGTACACTGCCTGACGGTAGCAGGTTTAAATAGGTGACGGGGTCAACAATTGGTTTAATGTATGTTGTAAGGTAATATTTAACACTGTTAGCTTTTTTAATCCAAGGGGCAGACTTACATTCTTCGAGTGAATTATTGTCAAGACTAAAGTTGATTTCTTTAAATTTAGTAGGATCATTAACTATTGAGTCTAACTTTTTAAAATAACATTCTGAATTCAATATAGCTACACCATTACCTTTATCAAATTGGCAGATTTTTATTGTTTGATTCCTGGAAAGTTTAGAAAGGCAGTTGTGTAGGGCTTTGTTGTATCTTGATCGACATCTGGTTGTGGAAGCTCTTAAAAACGCTGAAGTGGCAAATTTTAGTTCGTCTTTAAATTCTTCGTCAGGTAGGACTTTATGCATTTTAAATACTTTGCTGGTGTAGTTTTCGATTGTAGATTTTAACTTCAGAATATCAATATCTTTCGGGAGGATATGGTGTTTTAAGCCAAGATATAATGCATTTTTTTCCTCAACTGAAAGACTCTTGTCGCTATAGTTTAGGAGACAATCTGGTGATCGTAATTTATGTTTCTTCCACAAGTTGAACAATTTATAATTTAGCTTGTTTAATTTGTTCGAGAGTACGGTTTTAATTGACAATTTGATACGGTACATGAGTAGGTTGAATTCAAAGAAGGAAACTTGTTGTTTGATGAGTTGTGAGTGATGATTCGTCTCTTTATATAATTTGGTACGTTCCTGTTGGATCATGGAAATGTGCGAATTAATTGCTGATCGGTAAATTTGGGAGGGTTTCTTGTAAGCTTGAAGATGAGGGAGTTTAAATCGTATGAAGTCCGGTATTAGATTAAGGTCCAAGCATTTATTGAAGAAGAATAGGTCTAATTTTAAGATTGATAGTTTCTTGCATAATTGTTCATATTTCCGAAAGATTTTGATATTGACGCCCCTCTTGTTTGAAATTGAGTAATAAATTTCGGATAGGGGGGAACTTTTCTTCCAGGTTTTAAGGAACCAAACAAAAATCCAAAATAATGCTTTATTAAACATAATCAAATTAACATAACAATAATTAACATAAACAAATCCACCGAAGCTTTTCGTCCCCTCACGGGGACTTCATCAGGGCTAAATAAAAGAAAAGAGAACAAACTTTTACTCTTAAATTTAATATGGTATTAAGATACTAGTCATTGATAATTCAGTTAGTAACGTTTTAGCACTGTACCGCTCAATGGAACACCTGTAAGAGCGACTTGGCTCCTTGTGAATAACCAAGTTTTATGTTAAGGGATGGCTTAAGGCGTTTGATTAGAAACGCTTCCATTAGTTCGGTTTCAGTGCTGAAACGGCACTTTTTCAGTAATGTAAAGTTTTGCTCTGCTGGTATTGTTTCTCTGCAGGCTTTGCACTGATCGCGATGGGATTTGATAGCGGAGTTAGATGAGCTTAAGTTATTGGAAAGATGGTTTTCAATTCTGACGAATAGTTGTCTAGTCGTCATACCGATGTATGACGTGTTCTTATCCCAAGAACAAGTATATTTATAGACGACATTCGAACAGAAAAGAGCGGGTAAAGGAAATTTAAGGTTAAAATAAGAGATTATTTTAAAAGTTTGATAAGCTACTTTTATATCAGTGCTCAGTCTGTCACGAAACAATGCAGCAAGGCGTTTACTAAATTTGATAGACGGGGTACCAATATATGGGAGGGTTAAATAAGGACTTAAGTTGGGGGTATTATTGGAAAAATCCGTAGGGGATTGTTGGTTCTGGTTTTTGAATTTAATCTTAAATTTTTCAATTACATTTAGGATGAAAGGTGTTGGGTACCCGTTCTGTTTAAATAAAGAGATGATACGGGTAATTTCGGTTTTTAATAACGAATCATTTGAAGAGTATAAATAAGCACGATGTAGTAAGCAATTAATGAGGCCTCGTTTCCAAGATAAAGGTGCTATGCTGTCGAAATGTAATAGTACACCGGTGAAAGTTGGTTTACGGTATACACAGATATTGAATTCTCTGTCGTAAATCGTTAATTGGACATCTAGAAATGGTAGTGAGGGGCCTGAAGCCTCCTCACATGTGAACTGAAGGTTAGGGTGCTGGTTATTAAGCACTTCTAAGAACATTTGAACTTCAGTTGCGGAATTGAAGATGGCAAACACATCGTCCACGTAACGTACATAAAATGATGGAAAAAACGAAAGATGTTTATCAAAAATTTTCTTTTCGATCATTCCAAGAAACCAATTGGCTAGCGTAGGACCTAAAGGGTTTCCCATAGCTACACCATCGATTTGTGAAAATAATTTACCATTATGAATAAACATACCTTCTGTGCTAAGTTTTAAAAGTTTTTTAAAGATGTTTTGTGTAATTGGTTTCTTGGCTTGAAGAAAAGGTAATTTCGAGGCGACTTCATACGAGAATAGTTTATTGGCAATATCATCAATTACAAGATCGACTGGAACGTTAGTAAAAAGGCTAGTAACATCGAAACTCACTAATTTTGCATCATTGTTAGGTTTGAGTTCTTTAATCTTGTCAATTCCCTATCTTCAACTTCGAGATTTATTGACAAGATTAAAGAACTCAAACCTAACAATGATGCAAAATTAGTGAGTTTCGATGTTACTAGCCTCTTTACTAACGTTCCAGTCGATCTTGTAATTGATGATATTGCCAATAAACTATTCTCGTATGAAGTCGCCTCGAAATTACCTTTTCTTCAAGCCAAGAAACCAATTACACAAAACATCTTTAAAAAACTTTTAAAACTTAGCACAGAAGGTATGTTTATTCATAATGGTAAATTATTTTCACAAATCGATGGTGTAGCTATGGGAAACCCTTTAGGTCCTACGCTAGCCAATTGGTTTCTTGGAATGATCGAAAAGAAAATTTTTGATAAACATCTTTCGTTTTTTCCATCATTTTATGTACGTTACGTGGACGATGTGTTTGCCATCTTCAATTCCGCAACTGAAGTTCAAATGTTCTTAGAAGTGCTTAATAACCAGCACCCTAACCTTCAGTTCACATGTGAGGAGGCTTCAGGCCCCTCACTACCATTTCTAGATGTCCAATTAACGATTTACGACAGAGAATTCAATATCTGTGTATACTGTTAACCAACTTTCACCGGTGTACTATTACATTTCGACAGCATAGCACCTTTATCTTGGAAACGAGGCCTCATTAATTGCTTACTACATCGTGCTTATTTATACTCTTCAAATGATTCGTTATTAAAAATCGAAATTACCCGTATCATCTCTTTATTTAAACAGAACGGGTACCCAACACCTTTCATCCTAAATGTAATTGAAAAATTTAAGATTAAATTCAAAAACCAGAACCAACAATCCCCTACGGATTTTTCCAATAATACCCCCAACTTAAGTCCTTATTTAACCCTCCCATATATTGGTACCCCGTCTATCAAATTTAGTAAACGCCTTGCTGCATTGTTTCGTGACAGACTGAGCACTGATATAAAAGTAGCTTATCAAACTTTTAAAATAATCTCTTATTTTAACCTTAAATTTCCTTTACCCGCTCTTTTCTGTTCGAATGTCGTCTATAAATATACTTGTTCTTGGGATAAGAACACGTCATACATCGGTATGACGACTAGACAACTATTCGTCAGAATTGAAAACCATCTTTCCAATAACTTAAGCTCATCTAACTCCGCTATCAAATCCCATCGCGATCAGTGCAAAGCCTGCAGAGAAACAATACCAGCAGAGCAAAACTTTACATTACTGAAAAAGTGCCGTTTCAGCACTGAAACCGAACTAATGGAAGCGTTTCTAATCAAACGCCTTAAGCCATCCCTTAACATAAAACTTGGTTATTCACAAGGAGCCAAGTCGCTCTTACAGGTGTTCCATTGAGCGGTACAGTGCTAAAACGTTACTAACTGAATTATCAATGACTAGTATCTTAATACCATATTAAATTTAAGAGTAAAAGTTTGTTCTCTTTTCTTTTATGTAGCCCTGATGAAGTCCCCGTGAGGGGACGAAAAGCTTCGGTGGATTTGTTTATGTTAATTATTGTTATGTTAATTTGATTATGTTTAATAAAGCATTATTTTGGATTTTTGTTTGGTTCCTTAAAACCTGGAAGAAAAGTTCCCCCCTATCCGAAATTTATTACTCAATTTCAAACAAGAGGGGCGTCAATATCAAAATCTTTCGGAAATATGAACAATTATGCAAGAAACTATCAATCTTAAAATTAGACCTATTCTTCTTCAATAAATGCTTGGACCTTAATCTAATACCGGACTTCATACGATTTAAACTCCCTCATCTTCAAGCTTACAAGAAACCCTCCCAAATTTACCGATCAGCAATTAATTCGCACATTTCCATGATCCAACAGGAACGTACCAAATTATATAAAGAGACGAATCATCACTCACAACTCATCAAACAACAAGTTTCCTTCTTTGAATTCAACCTACTCATGTACCGTATCAAATTGTCAATTAAAACCGTACTCTCGAACAAATTAAACAAGCTAAATTATAAATTGTTCAACTTGTGGAAGAAACATAAATTACGATCACCAGATTGTCTCCTAAACTATAGCGACAAGAGTCTTTCAGTTGAGGAAAAAAATGCATTATATCTTGGCTTAAAACACCATATCCTCCCGAAAGATATTGATATTCTGAAGTTAAAATCTACAATCGAAAACTACACCAGCAAAGTATTTAAAATGCATAAAGTCCTACCTGACGAAGAATTTAAAGACGAACTAAAATTTGCCACTTCAGCGTTTTTAAGAGCTTCCACAACCAGATGTCGATCAAGATACAACAAAGCCCTACACAACTGCCTTTCTAAACTTTCCAGGAATCAAACAATAAAAATCTGCCAATTTGATAAAGGTAATGGTGTAGCTATATTGAATTCAGAATGTTATTTTAAAAAGTTAGACTCAATAGTTAATGATCCTACTAAATTTAAAGAAATCAACTTTAGTCTTGACAATAATTCACTCGAAGAATGTAAGTCTGCCCCTTGGATTAAAAAAGCTAACAGTGTTAAATATTACCTTACAACATACATTAAACCAATTGTTGACCCCGTCACCTATTTAAACCTGCTACCGTCAGGCAGTGTACCAGGCCGCCTGTATGGTAAAGCAAAAATTCATAAAACCGGATGTCCCCTTAGACCAGTCACCTCTATGATTAATACCCCTGAACATAACCTAGCTAAATGGCTCGATTCCTTAATCAAACCTTATATCCCTGATCGTTATTCCCTATCTTCAACTTCGAGTTTTATTGACAAGATTCAAGAACTCAAACCTAACAATGATGCAAAATTAGTGAGTTTCGATGTTACTAGCCTCTTTACTAACGTTCCAGTCGATCTTGTAATTGATGATATTGCCAATAAACTATTCTCGTATGAAGTCGCCTCGAAATTACCTTTTCTTCAAGCCAAGAAACCAATTACACAAAACATCTTTAAAAAACTTTTAAAACTTAGCACAGAAGGTATGTTTATTCATAATGGTAAATTATTTTCACAAATCGATGGTGTAGCTATGGGAAACCCTTTAGGTCCTACGCTAGCCAATTGGTTTCTTGGAATGATCGAAAAGAAAATTTTTGATAAACATCTTTCGTTTTTTCCATCATTTTATGTACGTTACGTGGACGATGTGTTTGCCATCTTCAATTCCGCAACTGAAGTTCAAATGTTCTTAGAAGTGCTTAATAACCAGCACCCTAACCTTCAGTTCACATGTGAGGAGGCTTCAGGCCCCTCACTACCATTTCTAGATGTCCAATTAACGATTTACGACAGAGAATTCAATATCTGTGTATACTGTAAACCAACTTTCACCGGTGTACTATTACATTTCGACAGCATAGCACCTTTATCTTGGAAACGAGGCCTCATTAATTGCTTACTACATCGTGCTTATTTATACTCTTCAAATGATTCGTTATTAAAAACCGAAATTACCCGTATCATCTCTTTATTTAAACAGAACGGGTACCCAACACCTTTCATCCTAAATGTAATTGAAAAATTTAAGATTAAATTCAAAAACCAGAACCAACAATCCCCTACGGATTTTTCCAATAATACCCCCAACTTAAGTCCTTATTTAACCCTCCCATATATTGGTACCCCGTCTATCAAATTTAGTAAACGCCTTGCTGCATTGTTTCGTGACAGACTGAGCACTGATATAAAAGTAGCTTATCAAACTTTTAAAATAATCTCTTATTTTAACCTTAAATTTCCTTTACCCGCTCTTTTCTGTTCGAATGTCGTCTATAAATATACTTGTTCTTGGGATAAGAACACGTCATACATCGGTATGACGACTAGACAACTATTCGTCAGAATTGAAAACCATCTTTCCAATAACTTAAGCTCATCTAACTCCGCTATCAAATCCCATCGCGATCAGTGCAAAGCCTGCAGAGAAACAATACCAGCAGAGCAAAACTTTACATTACTGAAAAAGTGCCGTTTCAGCACTGAAACCGAACTAATGGAAGCGTTTCTAATCAAACGCCTTAAGCCATCCCTTAACATAAAACTTGGTTATTCACAAGGAGCCAAGTCGCTCTTACAGGTGTTCCATTGAGCGGTACAGTGCTAAAACGTTACTAACTGAATTATCAATGACTAGTATCTTAATACCATATTAAATTTAAGAGTAAAAGTTTGTTCTCTTTTCTTTTATTTAGCCCTGATGAAGTCCCCGTGAGGGGACGAAAAGCTTCGGTGGATTTGTTTATGTTAATTATTGTTATGTTAATTTGATTATGTTTAATAAAGCATTATTTTGGATTTTTGTTTGGTTCCTTAAAACCTGGAAGAAAAGTTCCCCCCTATCCGAAATTTCCAAAGACTTTCAATTTGGCGATGCACAGTGTCCTTTGTTACTCTAACAAAGTTTGTTGAGAAGTTGTTGGTTGTAGACAAGGAGAGTGATGGCCCAAGGAGTGACCATCCTAAGGGAGTTTCTACTGCAATGGGCTGACCCTTACAACCCACACGAACGTCTCGAGTGCAGAAAATTTCAGGGTTATCACTGAGTACTCACTGAGTACACAGCAGGAAGAACAAAGTTTTCATCACCATTCAGCGAAGAAACTGAAAGAGAGACATTGATACCACTATGAGCCTTGGTACCAGTAAGAGTTTGAAGCGTGAATTCATTAGCATCTCCACGCAAGTCAAGAGCATTCACGAGGGCTTTGCCGCAAAAGGAATGAGTAGACCCTTGGTCTAGAAAGGCATAAGTAATCACACTCTTGGTTTTAAAGGTAACGCGTACTGGAACCACACACAAATATACATTCTGAAATGATTTACCATTGCATTTATACACTCCACTCAGAGAACAGACAGTGCTAGAAGAGCTTTCTGCTTGAGAAGATGCAGAATTAGAAACGCTAGGGCAAAGAGAGTCGGAAGTGTTAGTGCTTGAAGGTCTAGATCTTTGCTTCCATGGATGAAGCAGAGTATGGTGAAAGGTTCCAGTACAACCGACAACTGAGCACGTATTTTGCTTAGAACAAGAAGGTGCGCGATGATTCGGGCTTAAACACTTGTAGCATAACTTAAGTCCCTTAACAAAGTTGGAACGTTTGGCTAGGGGAGTGGCCTTAAACTCGGGGCATTCAAGAAGTCTGTGAGAAGGGCTCTTGCAGAAGAAACAAGCAAAGTGGTCAGATTGTTGAGGATTTTGAGTACGCGAAACGTTTACATTGTATGACGAGAGTGCAGACTTCCGACGATCACCCGATCGCGAAGTACTAGAAGAATGAGCCTCAGGACACGCTCTAGAAAGTGTACCAAACACTCTCCGTCCATACAATGAATTCGCTTCCTCTGACAATTTTACAACGAAAGAAACAAAATGAGAAAAATCTGCTATCTGACCTGATTGAGCTTCTACAGCAACAGATTCCTTTACCCAACTTCGCCGGAATTCAAAGGGGAGTTTGTTGATGAGCTGAGTCATGACATCCAGAGTGTTCAGGCTGCCAAAGTAACCTATGCCTTCCAAAGTAATTTTAGTTTTCTCTAAAAGATCAGAAAAATATTTAAGGCTTTCTCGATCATCAGGTTTTACTGCCTTTGCAGTTCTAAGCCGTTGCTCACAGGCATCGACTATTATACATGGACGACCGTACTCTCGTTCAAGTCGGCCCATTGCTAATGCATAGCTTTCGCTTCCTTTATTGGAGAAATGGTTCAATTTTTCTTTAACATTGGGTTCGCAATGTTGAAGAAGATAACAAAAGAGCATCTCACTATCCCTTACTTTAGGTTTGACGTGCTTTTCAAAGTTAGTTTTGAAGGTCATAAAATTAAGCGGGCTGCCATCAAACTTTAGAAACTCAGGTCGTGGCAAAAACAAATCGTCTTTATGAAAAACACAAGGTGTGACGTGAGGGTGTGGGGCGCACACTTGTGGATTAGAAACGGGAACAAAAGACTCAGGAAAATTAGCAGGGTAATAATCTCCTGGCATCCCATGCGGTCGAAGTGAAGCGGGAGGCCTGTACCCACCTTGGCTTAAGGCGTTATTTATTACTGAGGATGATACATAAGTAGAAGACAAAGAGGCGTTGTTGACATCGTACAATGGAGTAGGACGATTACTTGAAGGGATGTTGTAATAAACATTTTCATCAAATCTAACCCGAGGAGCAGTAATTGGTGCTGGAGTGGAAGTAAAGGTGTTGGGCAAATTTTTAGCGTGCTCACTACCTCGAACCAACGCTGAACCGGACTGCTGATTAGTATGATGGAATTTTAAAGGTTTTGTAACATCGTACCTTATGTTTTCATCACTAGTTCGATTCACCTCCTCGTCCCAGAGCTTCAGTTCCAAGGTAGCTCGTTCTACTTTGCGTTCTACTTCACGCTGAGCACGGAGAGAATCTTCTTGTACTTTACGCTGAGCACGGAGAGAATCTTCTTTCGTCCTTTCCGCAGTCTGCTGGGCTTCAAGCTCTGCCAACTTAAGTTTGATTAAAGCCTCTCGACGCCTTGAAAAAGATCGAGACGAGGTGCACGAACCAGCTTCAGAAGCACCGACTAAACTGGAAGTATAACGGTTATGTGCAGAAGTCTGAAAGTTGTCTGGTTCAGACAGAGGCTGTCTCGCTTTAAACCATTCACTTAAACGAGTATCGAACTCTGTTTTTTCTTTAGTAAGAGAATCAATTGCCTCGTGGTCAACTGGATCGCCCGATTTAAGATCGTCGGCAATCGTTTGGAAGTCTGAGTCGATCTGTAGTGCTACGGACTCAAGAACGTCAACGCAGTTTGTTGACCTCAATGACATTAGTCGTTCAGCCTTTAGATAGAGCTGATTTAGGGAAGTCCTCATCTCCATTTCATTTTGAAGACTCATTTTTTTTTTTTTTGGATAGCACCAGAACAGTTATTAAATAGCAGTAACAACAATCTAAACGAAACTTTATGTAAGATACTTTACGCGGCTCCTGGTTAGCCCCAATATCCTACATAGAACTGCAACGAAACGCGCCGGTTCACCCTCGACAGCACGACGATTTTATTGTCCTTTTCACAAATACAATTATATGAAGCGGATGAACGAAGGCGGTTTCGTTTACTTTTGAACCAGGATTCCTTGTTGTTACTGCTAGCCGTACCAAGTATTGATTAAATTGAAAAACTGATATCTTACATGAAATGGTCACACAAAAAGTAATTAGGCAAAGAAAGGTTCCGATAATTACACTAAATGTGGCGTTTAAAGACGTGCGTGATTACATGGCAGTAAGTCTTGGCATGTGTGGAACAATAGCTGGAGTGGCCCGGGTTCGAGGCTCAGTAGAGCAAGATACGACGTAACAAGCATTAACAGCCATTTCTAGAAGCACAGTTTTGTTGACACAGTCATCTAAGCCAGGAGTGTCAAACATACGGCCCGCTGGCCGCATGTGACCTGTAAGACAATTTATTGCGGTCTGCGTAAGGATTTTGTGCCACAGCGCAAATGCCTGATCTCCAAATTCGGTTTGCGTAAAGTGGCGGTTGGCATGACGGATTTCACAGTGAGAGAGGTGGTGACTTTTTTTTAGAGATGAGTACCATTTCGGGCTACATCACATGTCTTTCGGAGATCGATTGATCAACTGGTTTCTGGCTTGATCAAAGTTTGGGACCATTGATTTACAGTCTTGCCTGCTTAAATTATTTTTCAACAGACACTGACTCGTATAAACATATGTAAATGTGGCCCGCTGCACTGAATGAGTTTGATACCCCTGATCTAAGCAATCGTATGATAAATTCTTACAAAAAGCAAGAATATAGCAAACTTTTGTTGAGGTTGTCGCAACTACTTTCTTTGTTCGTTAATTTATCAGATGTTTTGTTTAAATTCATTCATGCGTTAATTTTGTACTTTCCTTTAAGTTGCATAACATGATCTCATTTTAATTTACTTCGTTAATTATTTTGCCTTTTGTAATCACCGTGTAGTTTCTTGTACACCCGTTGGCAAATTAATACGTGATGTAGTTTAGTTTTGCATTTTTTTAATCAATTCGAGTTTTGCGTCTTTCAAACTTGGAGACACTTTTAGGATTCGAGTTTTTAAAGTTTGTAGTTGGCAAAGAGTTTAAAAATTAAATTGTTTTAACCATTTCCGTAGTTTTCCTACCTAACACGGAGTCACAAGATAGAGAACCGCTACAGGGTACTCACTGAAGCAGAGCTGAATAAATGTTTGTACATTTTGTTGGAAGATACAGAGAATACACATAATTAAGCAGACGGTAGTAAATTTTCTGTGATGAAAATTGGTGCAATCAGTTTTGGAGCAGAGGTGGTATCAGTACAACTTCTTGATAGGCAATGAAATTCCATGGTATCATCTTTCAACACTTTAAAATAACCAAACGGGAGCATTGCCTTCTCAATTTTGATCTTCAAAGATTCTTGATCTTGAAACGCATCTGGTTTCCTAAACTGTTTTTCTTGTTCTTGAAACAAAATGTTCTTTTTATTACATTGCGATCAAGTGGAGCGCTGAGAGCAGCAGGTTTAGGCGATGATTTTTTTGACAAATATTTGGAGAGATTGGAAAAAATGCAAGGAATTGCAGATGGCTTCAATCGAACACTTTTCAACTCAACAAGTTCATTTCTACTTTCTCTTATTTTTCAGGAACTAGTAGTCATAGTTTGAATATCAGACTAAGTAAAATGTTTGGCATAAATCACTGTAACGTTTAGGTTTTCTCACGGAATAGATCTAATCCTTTTTTGACATAGAACTAGATCTGAAGGAAATCTGAACAAGGAAATTGTTGATTCAGATTCATTTTTTTTGTTGGAGTGATAGCCAGTTTTTCATTTCAAGACACAGCAAGTATACCCGATATTGAAAACTAATGGGGTAATACAAACATGAAAAGTATACCAGTACTTTTCAGAAATTCTAGTTGTGTAAGTTATTGTATTTTTAAATCAATTATATAAAGAGAAAAAAGCAGTAGGCTAGATATATTGAGAAATCAGAAAAACCAAATATAAAAATAACTGCAAAACAATAACAAAAGCATTATTTGCAAATCAATAAAATTAGGCTGTTTTGTTGGAAAACCTAAAACACAAGCAGCAAAATAATGTGCTGTTTTTAGATATTAACTAATGAAAAAGACATTGCTTTGAAAAATCATGCAGTCCTAATGTCGGAAACTTTTGATGACTTAGACAAAATTTAGGTTAGAAAATTAGCTAATATGCTGATTCTCTTATCGAGGTTAATAAATATACTAGTCTTCTAACAAAGATTGTGAGATAAGATAACTTCAGGGCTAAAACAAAAAATTAAAAACGAATTTGTTTCTTCAGAGATGGAGGACTTAGCTTCAATCTCAAAAAAAACCTACCCATATTTTACTGCTCCATAACTAAACCTTTCATTAGATATTTCAGCAGTTAAATTGACGGAATAAGCTACTAATAAATTATTAACTTAAACACAACGAGCTTTGAATTTCTGCAAAATAGGCACCACGCATCTACCCCATCAAATTTCACAATCTGTGCCAAACGTTATTGGTGGTAAGCACAAACGACTTGTAACAGCCCCACTGTTAGTACAATGTCCCACGAATAAAAGCGTAGTTTTGCATCCCGTTAGTATAGGTATCCTCAAAGTGACCACTGTCATTCTGGCAGAAAAAAAGATCCGCTTTTACTGGCCGGCAATATCGCGATAAAAATTGAGCGACAAAAAGCACAAGAAAAAGACTTTCTCGTTTGCAAGCAAAATAGCGATCAATTATGAATACATGTGCTCGGTCTAAGCCGAATTGAACATCTTTCCGATTAAGGGACTTCGATACAATTTTGACACTCGACAGCAATATCAATGTACTAACATATTCCGAAGTTTCACGGTGGGACCGACACAATGGTCCATCGGAATAACTACGAAATTTGGTAATAATCGCCACGCTTTTATTGCTCGCTAAACAAAATAGCCATCAACTATGAATACATGTGCTCGGTCTAAGCCGAATTGAACATTTTTTCGATTAAGGGATTTCGATATATTTTTGATACTCAACAGCAATATCAATGTGCTGACACATTGCGAAGTTTCATGGTGGGACCGACATAAACGGTCCATCGGAATAACTATGAACTCGGGTCATAATAGCCATGCTTTTATTGCTCGCTAAACAAAATAGCGATCAACTATGAATACATGTGCTCGGTCTAAGCCGAATTGAACATTTTTTCGACTAAGAGATTTCGATATATTTTTGATACTCAACAGCAATATCAATGTGCTGACACATTGCGAAGTTTCATGGTGGGACCGACATAAACGGTCCATCGGAATAACTATGAACTCGGGTCATAATAGCCATGCTTTTATTGCTCGCTAAACAAAATAGCGATCAACTATGAATACATGTGCTCGGTCTCAGCCGAATTGAACATTTTTTCGATTAAGGGATTTCGATATATTTTTGATACTCAACAGCAATATCAATGTGCTGACACATTGCGAAGTTTCATGGTGGGACCGACATAAACGGTCCATCAGAATAACTATGAACTCGGGTCATAAATTACGGGTGTGTATAATGCAGGTCTCAAGGTGCATTTATTACATATTCCTAAATATTTTTTCAAGTAACTTTAGGTATTCCTGGTCCCAGACACCTAGGAAACGGCAACTGCCAAGCGAGTGCGGACATCCTGTCCAAAAGACTGCGATACCATTGGCTTTTTTGTGAATAGAGCATAAACAGGGTCAATAAAAAAACAACTTTAACTTAGATCTATTAAAAAATTGAATCGAATAGCATAATCAGATGCGCTACCATGCCACCACTCTTCCAAGCTGCTTATGTATGGGTTTAATTAATCAGCCGAGTAGACCAATATCGTAAATCATAGTATATCACATACACGCATCTAAAATGAAGGAACATACCACTTGTGGTATTTTTAGGAATGACATTAACGATTATCTTCCATTCTTCTTTGTAATTCTAGATAAAAAGATATTGTTTTCTAGGAAAATTATTTATGAGAGGCATCAATAATTTTAATGAAGTATGCTGAACGTCGTTTGATATTTTATGTACGTGAAATTAATTTTGAACCCAGCATTTATTACTTTGAAGAAGTCTGCTCACTGAACAAAAAACTTCAAGAAACTTGAAAGCAAATTATCGACTGAAAAAAGGGGATTTGCGCCTAACTTTTTGACCGGAGTAGTTGGCCTATTAGGAATCTCAACCCTACTGGCAATCGGTGCCAATTACATCGTCTCGTCTCCATCGCTAAAGTTGAAAACATTTTGTTTGGAGATTAACTTTTCAAAAGCGATTGTTTGGCAATCATTGTCTGTTGGTTGTGAATCTTTTTGCAAATCTGTTGAAATTGGTGCTTTTGCCATTTCTCGACTTGAGAACCTTTATTCATTGTGGTAGAAATTAAGTTAATGAAGTGAAATTTTGTGCCATTTTCTTTTACAGAGATGCACATCAGCAAATCCCTGTGCTTCCTAAAAATTGACGAACCGGAACCGTTGAGACAAAAAAATTGAGTTTGTTATAATTTCATTGCTACAGCAGATTTTCTACTTGTTTTCTTAGTGTCATATACTTTACCTCAGGGCAATAACCTACGCAAGATATTTCGGTTTAAATTTTTGGCGTTTTATCATAAATGTTAACTAAACTAAAATTTAAAATTTTGTCTCGTCGGTTCCAAGGGGTGGACACGCAGGATGGACGTGCCTGCATAAACAGTATGTTCTCGTGTTGCAAGAAATCTATTTTCTAACTACCTTATAATTGCCAATCCCAAGAAATGTGGAAAGTGGGACAAGCTGCCTCACTGGTCCCACCAGCCACTGAAATTACAAAATCGGTTGAAATTCCAGTGAAGGTTGAAGCTTATTAAATTTAGCATGCAGAAAATATTAGCTCATAACAAAGCTTTGATGACCGACATAATCACATTTCTAAGCTTAACTTAACTACCTAAAGGTAATTTTTTGCTAATCTTGTAACATCTACTTTAAAGTGTAAAAAAAAACATACCAGCAATTTTTACTCATTACCATTAAAGTGAATCTGAAACCACCTGAGCAAGATCAAACAAAATTTTA
Organism: Trididemnum clinides; assembly: GCA_963675345.1. Classification (NCBI taxonomy): domain Eukaryota; kingdom Metazoa; phylum Chordata; class Ascidiacea; order Aplousobranchia; family Didemnidae; genus Trididemnum; species Trididemnum clinides. The sequence continues at coordinate 12,349,915 of OY776293.1, read as the reverse complement.
TCTTCAAAGCATTTCGAGCAATGCTAGTGACTCTTCGGTTCCTTATCTCGTCTGTCCCACAATTTCCTACACTCTGGATTCTCTTGTTAATGCTACTAGATATTGTTCATAGCATTGAGCCGTCGCTTCCAGTTGGTATCACTGCTGGTAGACAGCTGAATGATAATTTTTTTAACCGGTCCAAACCACCTGCCTTGACAGTGCAATTTCTTTACAAAATTGAGTGCGCCATAGGCTACAAAATTTGCAAAGTAACTTTAATCCTTGAGATAAGGCTTTTTCTATAAGCCTGCGATTTAAAGCTTATAATTTTTTAAAGCGTTGTAGAAATGCCTCTTTTAGGCTAAAAAAGAAAGCCAATTCAGCCGAGATTGCTCTGAAAACGTGCCCTGAGAATGATAAACACATTCCTAATTTTTTGAGAGTGATACCCTGATCGTGGACACATTCACTGATTTAACGCTTGCCCTTCGACAAATGACTACGTAAAAAAGCTACTGTAATCATGTCTAAAAGGCATAAACCTCAGCCTTTTGGAGATCGGGTAAAGAATACCTGACAAATTTTTCAGAAATATCTGAAAGTCCACTAATCATTTGTCGCCTAACATCTATCGTTTTACCAACAGCAAACTTGAGTCTGTGAATGAGAGAGCGCTACAATATCATAGCCTCTACCAAGTAATTCACTCTTGTACTATAGCTTGTAACTTTTTCTGTACAAAAAGTAACTCGTTCTTCACGAAGACAATTGGTACGCCGTAGCGGCAAAAATTGGTTCTTGGACATGAGCATACACAGTGGTGGATAATTAAAATTGGGGGCCCGAGGCAAAATTCTAATAAGGGGCCCCGAAAAATTGATGTAGATACAAATAATTGCGATCAAACAACATTACCTTCTACAACGCTACAGGGTAGGCTATAGATTGTTGCAAAAAAATTGATGCAGATACATTAGGATGTATTCCTAATCAAAACCGTACGTTAGAAATGTTGAAACGTTTTTTTGCAGTAACTAGTTATCGCATTTCACACTGATAATCACCCTTCAAAAAATTGGAGTAATTTGCTCTCGAAAGCGTTACAATAACAGCAGAATTGTAGGGAATATTCAAATGATTTGCTGCAACACAAGTGCCTTAAAAACTTGGTGTGACTTAATTGTCATGAAACACACCAGAAAACAGAATTGTGCAGAGTATTCAGATGTTATGCAGCAAAATAGGCCATTTCTTTTTGTAAAAACATCTGAAACCACATAGGTCTATTGTACAGTGATCATATGGAGTATAACTTCACAAACAAATACTGTACGCCAATAAACCCATCAAAAACTAACAATTTTTGCAATGCCACAGCCACTGTGACAAAAGAGCTGACAATATGCTTAGCTAGTGTACTGCTAGACAAAGCTTAAACTTCCTAAAAATATGAGTCTTCACATGCTTATAAACGTTTAGCTTGTAAAAACCATTGAATTTAATCGTAATGCGTTGAGATAGGAGTTATCTAAAATTTTAAATGCTGGTGCTGGTTAATTGCATTAGGTCTATTGAAAAAAAAACAGGAAGTTTAGTTACAATGGTTGTTGCCTTGTTTTTTGCTGAGCACCAGTCAGCAACCAATTACCAGTAACAATATCCTCTATATCAGTGGTTCTCAAACTTTTGAAAAAATTTTACTTTGCGGTCCCGTTTCAATTTTTTCAACCACTCTCGGTCCCATGTAAATTTAAACATAAATTCTGGCTTAGTTGTAAGGACATTTATCATAAAATACTATGTGTATTAGGCAAACAGCTATTTATTCTGAAAAGAAAAAAGTAAATATCTGTCAACAATTTTACAAGCACAGTTTAATGGGATGGGTGCCCTTGCTTGTCTTCCAGCAATTCCTCTATGTTGGGCAGTGTGTTGGCTAGGGCAACTCTCATGTCATGGGTCACATCCATCCTGTTTTGAGATTTTGTTTTGATAGTGACGAGAGTGGAAAACGCTTTTTCGCATTCGTAGGTGGTAGGAAATGGAATCAACAACTTTAGAGCCATCTTTGCGACAGCAGGGTATGGCTCTGCCATTTGAATCCAAAAATCACTGCAAAACATTTCACGAAAAACAAATTTTGCATCCCCATCATTTACCAAATCAATAAATTGCTCCTGAACCAAGTTGTCCTCTGAAGGCAGATCGCTAACGGAGAGTACAAATGGGTTGTTGAAGCGGTAATATCTTTTAAATTCCAATAGATCGGGAAAGTATCGCGATATTTCTTCTCTAAGAATTGAAACATTGCGCTTCATCACTTCAAGGATATCGTCATCCACGTGAAGTGCGTTTTCATCAAGAAATGTAGGCCTATATAACTGTGGAAATGGGGCAAAGTTCTTGTTATCCAGTTTTAAATTCCATAATGCTAACTTCATTTCAAAAGCAGTCAATTTTTCATGACAATGGAGAACGGTGATTTCCCTTCCTTGTAAGGCCAGGTTGAGAGAACTCACGTATTCGAAGATGTCTACCAAAAACGACAGGCATGTCAGAAAGCGGTTGTCCGTGAATTTTTCGGACATTACTTGTTTAGCTGTAGCTTCATGCAGAAATTCGTGTATTTCTTTTCGTAGAACAAAAACTCTTTTCAGTACTTTTCCCTTTGAAAGCCATCTAACATGCGAGTACAATAAAAGTGTTTCAAATTCGGAATCACTTTCTTTGCATAAATCACGAAACAGGCGTGAGTTGAGTGCGTTTGCTTTAATGAAATTCACTACCTTAATCACATCGTTCAGAATAATTTTCAACTCCTCAGGCATTGTTTTTACCATAAGTGCTTGACGATGAATAGTGCAGAGCGTACCAATCACATCTGGGCACTTTTCCTTTACCAAGGACTGAAAACCGGAACGGCAGCCAATCATCGCTGGAGCACCGTCGGTGCAGACCCCAATAACATGCTCCCACTTGATAGCATGCGCCTCAAAAATCTGTCCACTTTGCGGTTGTTTTAGTGCTTAGGGTTTCGCAAAACAAGAATTCGTTTTCCAGATGCTGATTATAAACATAACGTACAAAGACGCAAAGTTGGGCTAAGTTAGCTACATCCGTAGTTTCATCAATCTGGATCGCGAAATAGTTAAAAATTGAATTCTGAATCTTCGAGACCACCTGTGACAAAATGTTATTAGACAGCTCAGTTATTCGCCTTCTGACAGTATCATTTGACAAAGATACGTGTTTTAGCTTCTGAAGCTCAAAACTTCCCAGCACATTCGATATGATATCTCGACAGCAAGGCAATATTAACTCTTCTACAATGTTATGGGGTTTTTTGGAGGCAGCTATTTTTCGTGAAACCTCATAGGAGGCTTTCAGACCACTCTTAGTGTCTTTCCAAAACATTCCTGATTGATCCAGCCAGGACTTGATCAACGTTTCAGCTTTTCGTTTGAAGAAATTTAAATCCTTGTTTGATGAATCAGGATGATGCGTTTCTAAATGTCTTTTTAGTTTGCTGGGTTTAAGTGAAGTAGATGCCAACACTGTGCAGCATAAAACACACTGCGGTTTCTCTTCTCGGTCACATTTTATCGCTGTAAAACCAAATTTTAGATACAAATCGTCACATCTCATTTTCTTTTCTGGAGGCATGGTGAAAGCAAATTTTCAACAGTAGCTTAGCCAATCAAAAATTATAATTATAACTGCAAGCTAGTCTGCACTAAAGCTAAGACCTCAACAAACACTTTTTAGGAAAAAGCTGGCTAAACGCTTTTATATGTCCGCGTTAAATTTGGTTTGTCTTAAAACTTAATTTAAGTTGCTACTTTTCATCCAAACACGCATACTTGCTCTAATTTGTACTCAACTTCTTCGTTCTTATGAATATTCAAGACTTATAGTTTTTAAACAGCATGATTGAGAAAAAGAACTATTATGTAATAATTGACTCTCAGTCGTACAATGCCCCATTGTGTATTGATACGACCTCTAATAACAGATTTATTGAGCAGTGAGCTCAATAAACCATCGATTATAGATCCAGCTAAGTTTCTCACCTTGATTCATGCTGCCACTTTATATACGGCGCATCAGAGACCCCTCGCGGTCCCCCTGAAATTGCGTCACGGACCCCTGAGGGACCGCGGTCCCCAGTTTGAGAACCACTGCTCTATATTATTGTTTTTGAACTCACTGACACTTGATTACATAGGGCTACCGGTATCATTTTCTGTTTCATCAATACACATAACCTGGATGCTTGAAAATGCACTTTTTATCTCTCAGCTCTGTAGTAGTAGTAGTAGTAGTAGTAGTAGTAGTAGTAGTAGTAGTAGTAGTAGTAGTAGTAGTACTGTAGTAGTGGGGCTGTTTATTACAATAAATCTATCCATTAGACTTTTGCATCATCAATGTTCCTACTTTCTTCCTTTCGCCTTCGTTTTGATGCAATACTGTCATACTCTCTATTCAACCGACGCACTTGTTGCAGCCACTGCAACTTCGATGCATACATGCGCAGCTATCGCAGCAATGAGATCTAGCTACTAAGAGTCGTATGAGCACGAAGATGTTACAAACCACAAACCGAAAGTTACCAGCAGCAATGTTAATATATAAACCGAACGGAATCTACGAATATTAGCTATCATGATAGAAGTAACTAGTCGCCGTATGGAGTGCACTCTTTTGACATCTAACTACAGCCAGAAACTTTTTGTTCTTGCATATCTCTAATACTATTTTGCACCACAAACGCTACTGACCGATTTTTCTTTCAAAGAAAATTTATTTCCGCTTTCACCGGTATCTCACTAACATCAATAAACTGCTCATGAAAAGATGAATTAATTAATTCACGTTTTGATACAACTGAAAACTGGACCGGTTTCACAGATAAATTATCACAGTTTACAGGCAAAGTCTGGTCTGCTCAAACAGCTAAAAATATAAGTAGTTCTGATCTTATCATCAAAATGAGGTTCCACCAGTGGTGGGATTATAAATTTTAAGAACAGGTTCTCTTTTGTATCAAACTCACTAACAACAGGTTCCCTCATTTTAGAAAGCCCATTTGCTGCGGTCGTCTAAGGTCTAAAACAAAAAACAAGAACGGGTTCGCTGATTATCACGACACTCCAAGAACGGGTTCGCACGAACCCGTGCGAACCCCCTGAATCCCATCACTGGGTTCCACCCTAAAAATATGTCAAACCCACATTGTCACAATAGTTTATGTCAAAAGAACTGGAAAGCCTTCAGCCCAAAACAGTAATAGAAAAAATAAATTTTAGTTTTTGGTTTATATTTAGGCAGTGGCTATTCTGTCATCAAAGACATTTTACCCCTGCTCTCTATTTTCCGTTGAATGTTTGTGATTGGTCAATTTCAGTGACATATTGAAAACATGGCTTTTAGTCGTTTGTGATTAGTAAATATTTATAATGTATTAAAATTGACAAAAAGTGACAAAAAAGTGATTTGATAAAAATGGAGCTTTTGGTTTACACTCCCACTTCTATCCACAAACTGCTATCCCTCCTTAATGTATACTGCCTCTGTTTAAGTACCCTGCCGGTAAAGATTGGAACTTCTGACCATTTTATTCGCAGTTAGTATCACCATCCACTAGGCCAAAACAATACTATGAGCACTGCAGCAAATAAGCCCATTTTGAAGACACACAAACGTTGAAGGGCAAAATAGATTGCGTGGGTAAAATGCTGTCAAAGGCAAAATAGTCACTTTTAGTTAGCACTTCCACAGTTGTTGAGACCAAAGGGCGATTTCAAAATGCCACAAAATAGCCTAAATCTACATACGGCATTTTCAAAAGGGGGCCCCTCGACAACTCGAAAAAAGGGGGGGCCCAAGGCGGCTGCCTCACTCAATATCCACCACTGAGCATACAAATGCACCCAGTTGAGAACTTCTCTCGTTTAAGTAAGAATAAATGAGGCTACCCACTCATAATTCTTTCCAGGAAACTCTTGGGATTGGTCAGAGATGATTTTATGATGTTACTGATAATAGTAGTGGAAATTGTAATTCAAAACAAAATTATGCCTCTGTAACTAACCGTTGCAAAACAGGTGTCAATCAATGCAACAACGGTTTGCGTTACAGAAACTGTGTTGATTGCGACAAATTTTTTGTAAATAGCAATTACAAGAATTCCTCAAACTCGTTTTGCTGCAATCAAACACCAGTCAGTCAAAGCCCAGGTTTGCCACAAATTTGCGGTTGTGCCAGCACCATTGTTAACACCATCAAAACTGAAAATCCAAACATATCAAATAATTTACCTGATATAGATGCAGAGCTAGATTATAACCACTTATTTTATATGCCAAGTGATTACTTTACGATCGTAACTCAATTAATAATTTGCTTTGTTCAAAAAATAAATCGAATCACTTGTTCATGATTCACTTTAACGTAAGAAGTTCACAAAAAAATATTAACAAATTATCGCGCTACCTCACTGATTTAAACCGTAAACCTGATGTAGTAGCAGAATCTGAGACCAAACTTAGAGAAAATATGATTCACAGTAATATTGAACTAAATGGCTATCAATTTATTCACCGTAATAGTCATACGTTTGTTGGTGGTGTTGGAATTTACGTTAAAAGTTCTATTTCTTATAATATGAAACCTACTATTAACATTGATTTGTCTTCAGTTGAAAATTTATGGATAAAAATAGAAATTAACAAAAAAAACTAATTGTAGGCGTTGTCTACCGCCACCCTGTCCAAACAGTAGAACAATTTAATCTATTTTCCAGAGCATTGACAAACATCTTTCATGAACTTAATTCTGAAAAATCTGAATTCTACGTGCTAGGAGATTTCAGCATTGACCTAATAAAAATAAAATCTAACAATCGCATCAAAACATATGCGGATGATTTAATTGGCAGCGTGGTAAAGTTCCTAATAAATCAACCAACAAGAGTATGCAAAAATTCAAAGTCATTATTGGACCATATCTATTCCAACAACCTAAATAACCAGCTTATGCCTGGCATAGCAATTAGCGACATTCCTGATCACTATCCTGTTTTCGCCTTAATTCCTACTGTAAAGGATTTCAAAAATAACGCTCGCCAAATCTGGAAATGAGATAAGAAAAAATTTTATGCTAAATACTTTATCGAAGACTTAAATCAAACTTTAAATGCATCTTTTTATTCATTTGACTCTACAATACATAATCAATTCAAACAATTCATTACCTCTTTTACGAGTGTGGTAAATAAACACCCCCCCGCGTAAATTATCTACCAGGAAAGAAAGGAAACTAAAGACCAAACCATAGTTATCCTTTAGTCTTCTCTGTTCAATTAAAACCAAACATAAGATGTACGAATCGATTTGTAAAACATATGAAAAAACAAAATCCAAAAACTATAAAACGTATTGTAATGTTTTAAATCGAACGATTGAAAAAGCGAAACAAAAATACTACAATGAATTTATGATTGAGAACAAAAGTGATAGCGGTTAAATTTGGAAAATAGTGAATGAATTAGTAAACTTAAAACCTTCACAACAAGTTGATATTAACCAACTCAACACTAAAACAGATGACGTGATAACTAATCCTGCTGCTATTTCTGAAAATCTCAATGCATACTTTGCCAACATTGGAAAAAAATGGCTGAAACCATTCCCGAAGTTGACACGAATGATATGAATGCAACAGCGCCGACAGGCATGATCAATTCTTAACTCCAACATATCCGAACGAAATAAATAATATTATCGACTTGTTTAAAGATTCAAAGGCAACCAGGTATACAGACGCCGAAACTAAATTTACAAAAATTAGTAAATCAATAATATCTTCTTTTCTTTGTAAATTGATCAACGATTGCTTTAGTAACGGCGTCTACCCAAACTGCTTGAAAAACGGCAAAGTTATTCCAATTTTTGAAAAGGGTGATCGTAAGGAAGCTTCTAATTAGCGTCCCATATCAATTTTATCACAATTTGATAAAATTTTAGAAAAATCAATTTACCCCCGCATCATTAATTTTATTGAAAAAAATGATCTGCTCTGAGAAAATCAGCTTGGCTTTCGGAAAAAATTTTTAACTATATTTGCAATCGATTCAATGTATGACAAGTTTATAAACAATATTGATCAAAATTAATATACAGGGTGGCCACAAAGTCGCGCACCAAGGTAAAACCCGCAATCTATTAATGTTTACAAAAACCATATACTGTACAGTCAACTTCGGATATAAGAGATCCGCCGGGACCAGCCTCTTATAACCGAATTCTCTTATAACCGACTGCCGCAAAGTTCGATCCGATCATTTGGGACATTTTGCGTAGTCCTTTATAAGCGAAAATCCCTTATATCTGAATCTCTTATATCCGAAGTTGACTGTAGTAATTTATCAAGTTGTTGCATCAATCTGCCTACAAAGTAAAATAATTTCTGTGCGTTTGTCAATTGTCAGAGACATTTTCGGTTCACGAACGCTATCCTCAATTAATGAGTAATCTACCCGAAGTGTTCTGTTCGATACAACTATGACGCCGACGTACATCAATTGATAATAATCTTGGTGCGCGGTTTTATGGACACCCTTATGGACTTCCTCAGGAGAACGTTTTGAACTTACATAGCCTATTAGTTATCTGTCTTTTCTTGTGTCGTTTTTAATAAAACAACTTGCTAAATTAGTATATGGTTTTCGTAAACAATAATGGATTGCGGGTTTTACTTTGGTGCGCGACTATATGTCCACCCTGTATATATATGGTTTTTGTAAACATTAATAGATTGCGGGTTTTACCTTGGTGCGCGACTTTGTGGCCACCCTGTACATGCTGTTTGTTTTTGGATTTATCAAAGGCTTTTGATACGGTTGATCATGACATTTTTTTACATAAATTGTATCGTCACTTTGGAATTCGTGGTAAACCTCTGGATTTATTAACAAGCTACTTAAAAAACAGATATCAATATACTAATGTACGTAAATTTATGTCCTCATACACCAAAGTATCATGCGGGGTACCCCAAGGATCTTGCCTTGGGCCGCTACTTTTTTTATTGTACATTAACGATATTTCGTTAATTTCCAATTTTGACACCACATTACTTGCCGATGACACCTGCTTGATGATGGCTGATAACAATCTGAAAACCTGGAACACAAAGTTCAAATAGAACTCAAAAAAGTTAATTCTTGGCTCTGTCAAAATAAGCTATCTCTAAATTTTTCAAAAATTAACTACATGATAATAAACAAGCAAGCCCTTAAAACTTATCAATGTAACTTTAGATTAGCTCTTAACGGTATTACTATTAATAGAGCGCATACTGTCTAATGGCTTGGGTTATTTTGTTGACAATAAATCTCAAATATCAACCTGAGTTAGCTAAATTTATGTACCAACTCCATCATAATCAATTGCCTAAAAACTTTTATCATTCTTTTCGTAAGATAAATACTATTCATCAACCTGAAGCGAGATTGATAAATTCGACTGCTCACTATCGCCCCCGAATAAATAAATTATTTAGCCAAAAGCTATTTTCTACCAGAGGTTCAAAGCTGTGGGGTAACCTCGAATCAGAATTGAAGAGCATGCACTGGATTTCTTTTAAAAAAGCATATAAACTAAAATTATTAAAAGAATATTAACTCTTGCAAAAACATTCGATTGTGTAAAAGACATTTATTGTTATTGTTTGTTCCGTTTCCTTTTTTTTATTTTTATTTTTTTCTTTATCATCTGATAAAAACTTGAATTCAATTCTTTTTTATATAATGTACTCAAACTATAACAGTGTCGCTTAATGGATTTCGGTTATATCTTAATCTGATAAGATCAGGGAGCATCTCAACTCGATAACCGAAAGGTTCCTCAATCCTCCCCGGCTTTTGCTACAAGTGTAATTTTGTGTATTATTAATCTAATTATTGTGTCGGTGCGCAAAGCAATATTAAATAAATTATCTCTCTCTCTCTCTCCCTCTGTAACACGTATAGAATACTAGATCCTCTAGTATCTCTGTGAAGACGTTATTGTATTACTAGGCAAAGTGTAGCACTTGTTAGCCTTTTCCATTTCTGGTAACATAAATACAATTTTTGAATTGATATTTTAACCGTTTAAAGTGGACTTACAGGCTATCTTGGACTTGGTACAAGCCCGGTAGTCTGCTGTGTAAAAAAAATTGTCAGAAAGTCTAAAGACTTAACGAGGGTCCCAGTTACCCCGGGCACTCCCCCTTTATTTTTTTGCTATGCTGCCCCCTGAACGACCGCAGAAAGGCAGCGCACAGCTTCCTTAAAATCGGTCGCCTGTTTTCTCTTTCTCTTTTCTCCTGCTCTTCACTTGCCTGTCTTCGTCTCCTTATTTTTTTCTTTCTCTTGATGAGCGGTAACGTTCATCCAAACCTTGGCCCCATCTTTCCTTGCTCTGTGTGCGCTAAAAATGTGACCTGGCGGGGCAAGTCAGTGCAATGCTGCACCTGCTCCAAATGGGTCCGTCTAAGGTGCCTACAACTTTCTCTTTCCCAATTCAGAACTCTTGACAGCTCTCACTCTTGGAGCTGCCCCCTGCTGTGTCCCCACTTGTAACATTGTGACTCTTTCCTCGGACTCCTCCGACATGTATACCTCCACTGTACAATCTGTCCCTTCGTCTGCTAATGCTGCACTCCCTCCCCACCCTCGTCTTCAAACCTCTTATCCCCTTCGGCCCATTCTGTAATTTCTCCCTCTGCCCCCTTGCCACTGGCTATCCTTCAACGCCTCCTGCCTCCTTTTCCCCCCTGACTCTCTTAGGGCTCTCCAATGGAATGCTGGAGGTCTTCGAGCTAGGAGCACTGAACTACTTCACTTTCTTTTGTCCCATCCTGTTGATCTTATCTGTATCCAGGAATCCAATTTTAGCTCATCTTCTTTTTTCCGCATTCTCTGCCCTGCGTTCTGATTGCACCCACTCCTGGTCTGGCATTCTCTCTCGTGATGCCACGCACGCCAGCAGCGGTGTCATCATTTTCGTCAGGCAGGGCCTATCCTTTTCTGAACTTGTTACCTCCTCTTTTTCTTCGCTCGATCTTTACTTCGAATATGTAGGGGTTAACATCTCTCTAAACAAATCCTCCTCGCTGCCAGTTCTTAATGTTTACGCTCCCCTTATTTTCTCTTCTCCGACGGGTGGTAGAACCGACTTCTTTTTTTCCTCCATTCTTCCCTCCTCCAGAAATCTCTTCATTCTGGGGGACTTCAATTGCCATCACCCCTTTGGGACTCAAGAGGTACTTCCGACCCCCACGGGGAGGAAGTATTCGATTAGGTCATCTCCTCTGACCTCCTCCCCTTTAATGACCCTGACACACCCACCCTTCTACACCGCTCATTTGGTAGTTGCTCCTCCCCTGATATTTCCTTTAATCCCTCTTCCCTTGCCTTTTTTTGCTCATGGGAGGTGCTTCAAGACCTCGGTTCTGACCGTCTACCACTTCTTCTATCTACCTCTCTCTCTCCGGTCTTTCGCCCTAACGAGCGTCCTCCTTCCTTTAATTTTTAGAAAGCTCGCTAAAATGATTTTCTCCTACTTTGACTCCCGCGGTCCCTCTGCAAAGAAATACTCGTCTCTTTCTCTTTCCTATGTTGCTGCTCTTTTTCCCTCTCTGGCATTGAATGCGGACAAATCTTCCATTCCTTTTAGCCGCATTAAACACCATCCTAAAGCCTAGTGGTCTGCTGAGGTCGAAGGTGTGATTAGTCAAAGACGCAAGGCTTTCACTGCCGCTCACAAAAGTGATGAAGATCGCCAGGCTTACCGGTACATTTCCGCTTCTCGATGCACCTCGTCTGTCATCGCCAAGGCCAAGGCTGAGACATGGCAGACGACTTGCTCTTCTCTTGCAGCCAAATCAAACTCGAAAATATTATACTCTCTTCTTCTCTCTATTGCTGGCTCTCCTTCCTTGTCTTCCTCCTCTCCTAATTTCCCTAACAGTTCTTCTCCCAAAGAATCGGCTTCCGTCTTTGCCGCTTACATGAGATCTCACTTTTCCGTTTCTCAGCCTAAGACCCTGTGTAGCAGAGGCAGAGGCTACCTTTTTGAGCTCAGCCGAGCCACGTGCCTGGAGGGGTCTCACTCGTCCTTCTGCGGTCCTTTCTCCCCACTGAATTTCTTGCGGCTGCCTCCAACCTATTCTTGTCCACTGTCACTGGCCCAGACCAACTTGCCTATTCTATGCTAAAACATCTTCCTGCTCTGGTATGGATTTTCTTCTTCACATTTTCAATCTCTCCTGGTCTTCGCATTCCTTTCATTCAATCTGGAAGACATCTTCTATTATTCCCATCCACAAGATGGGAAAGCCTCTCGACTCTCCAGCTTCCTTCCGGCCTAGCTCTCTCACCTCCTGTGTCCCAAGGCTTTTTGAACGCATAACTCCATCTCGTCTACTCTTCCTTCTGGAATCTAAATCCATTCTTTCTCCCCGCCAGGCCGGTTTCCGCCCTGGACGGTCTACACTAGATCAAATTCTGTTCCTTTCTCAGTTCATTTCGGATGGGTTTAACAAACCCAGGCCCGGCTCTCGGACGATCCTCTCTACTATCGATTTCTCTAAAGCTTTTGACTCTGTCTGGCATCCCGCCCTTTTCCATAAACTCATTTCGGCTGGCCTCCCTCCTTGCTTTGGTCGTTAGACTCAATCTTTCCTTTCTGATTGGCACGCTTCTGTGGTTTTTCAAAATCACAAAAGTCGTTCCTTTCGAGTTCGTTGAGGTGTTCCACAAGGATCCGTTCTTGGCCCTGTACTTTTCTCTCTCTTCATCAATGATCTTCCTGCTTCTCTACCTTCTTCCATCAGCTGATTTCTTTATGCTGACGATCTGGCCATTTGGTCTTCCTCCCCCTCGGTCCCTACTGCGGTGGAGGCAACACAAGGAGCTCTGTTTCGATTGGAGCGCTGGCCTGAGTACTGGTGTCTTCCTGTCAATCCGAGCAAATGTGAGGCCTCCTTCTTCATTTCAGTGGATTCCCACCAAGCTAACCTCCAGCCCAATCTCCTCCTACTCGGCTCCCGCCTCCGCTTCAACCCAACTCCAACTTTTCTTGGGGTCACCTTTGACTGCACTCTTTCCTTCTCTAAACATGTATCTTCGCTGAAGGCCATGTTTTCCCTCGTCTCAAGACCTTACGCTGTATCTCTGCTTCCTCACGAGGCCCCTCTAAGGAGTCCCTCTCTGTTCTGTATAAAACTTTTCTTCAGCCCTTTCTAACTTATGCTTCACCCGGATGGTTTCCTTTCCTAAGCGTTACCAATATCACCAAATTGGAACGCCTCCACCGAGCGGCCAGTCGCGCCATCACCGGCTGCCTATCGTCCTCCCCTATCCCACTTTTTTTCTCCGAGGCTTCTTTACCTCCCCTACGAGTCACCCTGACTCATTTCACTCTTTCATCTTATGAGCGGGCCCTTTATCTCCCAATCTTTTTTCCTGTTTCAAGTTTGGCCAGACTTGGAGTGAAACCAAGACTCCAGATCGTCCTGGAGAGCTTTTGCGTCCACTCACACAACTCATGCTTCCTTCTACTTCTCCTAGGGAGGCTCTCCTTGCCTGCTCTCCCTCATTTCCTTGGAGTCTGCCTTCGTTCACCGTGGAGTCTACCCTTACCCCTCCATGCTCTCGCTTTGATTCTCTTTTCTCTCTCCAAGGTGCGACTCTCGCTCATCTTGACTCTCTCCCCCCTGATGATCTGGTACTCTGGACTGACGGCTCTGTTCCTTCTCCTCTTGGCAAAGGCGGCTCTGGCATACTTGCCAACTGCTTTCTCTGTGGCACTGAGGCCACTCTTTCCTTTTCAGCAAACCCAGTATGTTCAAGTTTTTCTTCTGAAATCTGCACCATTCTGCAAGCTCTTTGCTGGTCTTGGCAGCACCAACAAGTCTGCCACTTCTCTTCTTCTATTATCTGACTCTCGTTCTGTCCTCTCCTCCATTTTTCCTTTTACCTGAAACTCTCTGGCAGGAACTGTCTTCTCTCTCCTATTCTATCAAGCTACAATGGGTCCCCGGACATTCGCTTCTCCTGGGGAACGACGCGGCTGATGAGCTGGCCAGACGGGGAGCGCTAGTTGAACCCTCTTCAATTTCTTGTAGTCTCTCTCCTCGTATCCATTCTTTTTTTTCTTCGGACTGGAGGCGTACCGTCTCATTTAAATTCTTCGACACACAGGTTCCCTCGATTTCCACCGAGGAACTTGTGCTCTCTCGTCATGCTCATTGTGTTCTCTCTCGTCTTCGCTGCAACGGACACAGCCCTCTGCTAAGCTCTTATCTCTCCAGGATTCGAAGAATCGAGAATCCTTCCTGCAGCGCTTGTGGACACTCGTTCCAGGACACCTCTCATCTCATTCTACACTGTCCAGCTACGAACTCTTTGCGTCGCTCACTCTTTGGCGACTCTCTGTCTCTCTACGACCTCTGGTCCAGGCCCTGGGGAGTTTCCCGGCTTATGGGGCTCCATGTTTTTCTTCCATGCCTCCATCTCTCGGAAGGGGTCGGGTAAGCAACAACAACAACAACTAATACGGGAGTCAAGAAACCATTCCCAGTCAAGGCTGGGTTCTAAAGCAGCCTACTTGGGGAGTTTTGCACAGTGCTTTTAAAAATCACTGTATAGCCTAATTAGGTGAAATCAGTGAACAATGGAGCAACATCATATGCAAGCAGAAGAAAAGAGGGCAAAATATTTTGAAAAGAGTTATAAAGAAGAAAAGAAGTAAAAAAATAAGGAAAACAAGTAAAAAAATAAGAAAAACGTCAAGATCGCCTTTCAATTGATATCTTGGTGGGAATCTCACTTACTTCCGGCCGGCAAGCCTCACTCTCTCAACGTTGGCGGGGAAGGCATGTTGCAACCTCAGCAACCTCCTTCGTGCCTTTGCACGTCTCCGCTAGCTGCGCGTGCTTGAAGAGGAGAATTGTGTAGCAACTTCAACTATAAACCACAAACAGAAAGTCACGAACAACACTTTTCTTTATATATGGATTGCCATCTGCGTTCAGCAGCTATCATGGTAGAAGTGAATAGTCGTCGTGGAGTGCGCTCATTCAAACTTATATTATAGCCGGATGCCTGCCGTTGCGCTACAATGGAGATGTAGCTTCATCACGTCGGGTCACCATTGTAGCGCAAGGGCATGCATCCGGCTTTAATTATAGTTAAAATGGGTACACTCCATGGCGACCGGTCACTTCTATCATGATAGCTACTGAACGCAGATGGCGATCCATATATAAAGCCAAGTGTTGTTGGTGACTTTCTGTTTGTGGTTTATAATTGAAGTTGCTACATCTTAAAAGATTTGCTCCTGGCTCAAATGCCTTACCCCATTTTTTGACGGCTGTCGTGGATTAGGTTTTTCAATTAAACAATTAGTTTCAACCAACCGCTTCAACCACAGAGCCTTTTTATCATTATTTGATCAAATACCCGACTGAGCCTTCGCCCATTTTATTTGTGTGTAAAATTATAATAAGGAAACTAAAATACATGGAAACTGTATAACCACAAATGTAATCCTCGGTAACATAAGGAATCCTAAGGGTGGAATTGGCTCTAAATTATTGGAGACTCGTTTGATTGTGTAATCTTGATCAAAAATGAGAAGGCAGATTGATTAACCTACATTACCTGCGGTAGAGCTAATTAAAACTAAAAAATGTTACCAAGAAAGTAAAACTAATTGCGATTGGTGAGTGTTTCAAAAAACTCTATTATGCAAAGTAGTTCAAATGCAGCTACCTGTGATTTGAATGAGACTGATTTTTCTCCAAACGAATCAAGGCTATCAAAGTCAAACAAATTTTATAATTCATCAGTTGAGAGATCGGATGATCAGAACTATTCTATTGATGACTCGACTGCGCCTGATTTATCTACTGATTGTGTAATTTTCGAACTTCAAACTGAGAGCAATCAAAACCATGTTAAAGGAAATTCAAGTAAACTGGAAAAGAAAAATGGAAGTGTTCCTAATAATAAAGCAACTAAGTCAACTGCAACTGATAGCAGAACGAAAAGTGGGCTTAAACTTACATCTGGGTGAGTAAAAAACTAAATTACTATGCAAGCTGGCTATTTTGCTGTCACCAGCATTTTTCTCGAAAACACTATTTTATTGTACATTTGTGATGGGCCAATTTTAGTACATATCAAACGTGTTACTTTTTGTTTGTTTCTGATTGGCCAATTTTAATAATGAATTTAAAAAATTTGCACACCCAGTGTACACTCTTGGGTACTTCTAAAAAATACAGGCCAAGGATCGCTTGGTGTGCTAGGTTTGTGAGGATCGCTTGGTACACAAGGTATGCAAGGATCGCTTGGTGCACTAAATATGTGAGGACTGCTTGGTACACTAGGTTTGCGAGGATCACTAGGTATGTGGGGATCGCTTGGTGCACAAGGTTTGCAGGGATTGCTTCGTACAATTGGGCTGTGAGGATCACTTGGTGAGCTAGTTTTGGTTAGCAATCACAAAATTACGCATCACATGGGATGGGCAGTAGTTAATTCCGCTAACAGATGAATGGGTGATGCTTTGCTACTTGATATGCTGAGGCCTAGAAATGTTAATTGAGATACAGGTCTGGGGCTTAGGCAAGGTGGTATCATGTAAGTTTGATTTACTCTTGTTGCCTGTTGCCAACCTTAACCTTTACCCTAACGTGAATCTAATGAAGTGTACCAAATGATCCTTGCAAACCTAGTGTACCAAGTGATCTTCACACCCCTAGTGCACCAAATGATCCTCATGAACCTAGTGTACCAAGTGATCCTCCTGTACCCAGTGTACCAAGCGATCCTCATGTACCTGTAAATTTTAGAAGTACCAAGAAATGTTAATTGAAATACAGATGTAAGACTTGGGTGATGTAGTATCATGTAAATTTGACTTACTCGTGTTGCTTTTAGCTAACCCTAACGTGAATCCAATGAAGTATACTAAACAATCCTTGCAAATCTAATGTACCAAGCAATTCTTGCAAACCTAGGGTACCAAGTGATTTTAGGGATCCTTGTGTACCCAGTGTATCAAGTGATCCTCACATACCTGTATATTTCAGAACTACTGTACACTCCCTCCCACTGTACACTACCCTGTACATTCACATACCAGGCGACCCCCAGTGTACACTGCCTTTAACTACCCTGCAAACAAAATTTCTGACCCATGACCATTGTATTTCCAGGCAGCTGCACTATATGTCACTGCCTGAATTGTTGCAATTATGGCTATTTAAACACATTACAATGGTGATGGCAAAATAGCCTCCAAGTGTAAAGTGCTGTTGATGGAAGAATAGCCACTTCCTAAAATAAATCACACTAAAATACCAAAATTTATGAAAATAAAATTCTTATGGAAATACCTACACTATGAAAATTGCTGCGAAAAATCCCTACAAAGATGCTTAATTTAACTCAACTAATTCTTTTATAATTTTAGCCAAATGAGTAGTTAGGCTTTGGTTTTTGTTTTTATTGACTTCTTAAATTTCCATGTTTCTACAATTTTTGTACTTCCTTGATTGATATGACTTCCATAAATTTCCATGTTTCTACAATTTTTGTACTTCTTTGGTTGATAGTTCTCCTTATTTTCATAAGTCAGTAAATTCTTTTGTGAAATTAATTCTGTATTTCCATAATTTTATGTTTATTATAATTTTCCATAATTCAATAATTCTATACTTTTTATGAATTTTCATAGTTGAGGGTTTTCATATTTTAGTGTTATCCATTAACATAACCATTAACAAAGCAAACGTTTGTTGTGTATTTTTTAGAATTAATTAGATAATTTTAATTTATATCAATTTCAATGCGATAACCTTGTGATTGATCTATTGCAAGGTCAATGGGGCAGCACTAAAATACAAAATTATGGAAGTAGAGACATGGGGACAAACACCAACTAAATTTTGGAAATCACAAATTCATAATGCTCAGTTGAAAATTCAAAAATGTAAACAGCTCAAATCAATTGAATGGTTAAAAGTTTTATTTTTTATTGCTCTCTGTTAATTTCCATATTTTTTTAGTGTTCAAACTTTTTTAGTTAGTAGTTTTTCCATGTTTCTGCAATTCAATGATTTGTCTTTTCAGAAAACGTTTTCTAAAGCTTTTAGTATAAACTGCCTCATTTCCATGATTTAGTGATTCTGTATTTCAACATAACTTATCATATTGTGGTGTTTTCTATTCAATGCAAAAAAGTTATCTTGCATCTCCATGAGATGCTGGATGAGTCAGCAGAATTGCTAAGCGAAAAACAAATAGGCCCACGCAGTACCAACAGGTTCATTGCTTTTGTTAGTGGCACGATGGCATAGTGGTTAGAGCAGTGGTTCTCAACTTTTTTTGGCTATTGGCACCCTGTAACCACCAAAAAAGTTTTGCGGCACCCGGTTGAACCTAAGAGCTTCCAATTCTAATAAAATCAATTTTAAGAGTGAAGTTTGCATCAAAACACTATATTGAAACAGTTTTGATTAATAACAGCTAAACAGAACATTGGAAATGTCATAAAAATGATTTAATTTATTTTAAAAGTCAGTGCGAAATTTGAGCTTGATTTTTTGCACAAATTCTGTCAATGTTGGGGTACACATTCGATAATGCTACTCGCATTTCTTCCTCCACAACAAGTAGCCTTTTTCTTGTTTTTAGGTTTGTTAAAACGGAAAATGCGGTTTCGCATAGGTACGTTGTGGTTGAAGTAAAATAACCAATGCCTTTTCTCCAATGTTAGGGTATTCATTTTGAATTTTAATCCAAAATTTATCCAGAGGCATCTCCCTGTACAACAGCTTGATGTTACCGTCATTACATATGTCAATAAGTTCTTCTTCTTCTTTCAGATTCAAAATACAATGGGTATCCAGGGGTAAAAATGGATTTCTTACCCATTTATAGTTTTCAGTGGACAGTGTTGGAAAATATTTCTCAATTTTGTCTTGCAAAGACTTGAGATGCTTAGTAACTGATGAAACCATTTCTTTGTTATTCGTTTTCGAAAAATGAAAAAACATGTCAGAGTTTCCTTCCTGTATTCGTAATGACCACACTTTCAATTTTTTTCTTGTAGAGCTCTTATTTTGTCTGCTGAAAATAAGAGATTTTCATTCTTGCCTTGCATATTGGAATTTGTCTTATTTAAGTGGTCAGAGATGTCTACCAAATATGCTAATTTGGACTTCCAGCTGTCATTGCAAAGTAAATTACAAAATTCTCTTTGTCTTTTAAGACTAAAAAAAGCTAACATCTCCTCTTTCAGCTCATATACTCGTGACAGTGCTTTTCCACGTGAAAGCCATCTTGCCTGGGTGTGTAACAGAAGATTTTCATAATTTGCTTCCATTTCTTTGTAAAGCTTTGTAAATAATCGTGATTTAAGTGGTCTAGCTTTGATGTAGTTTACCATTTCTATAACTTCTTTCAACACTTGTGTTAAGTCCGAGTTCAATGTTTTTCCAATGAAACTGAAACAAAAGCAAATGAAACTGAAACCTTACCAGTACTTTCACTTTCAGCAACTGCAAATACGCTTTGATCAATGCTTAACTTTTTTTTCCTCGTGATAAATTTCTCCATTGTATTAATGCAAAAAAAACCTTAAATACTGCATTTTGTTTCTTTCTCTATCAAACTATTCATTTTCTTCTCAGTCAGCAAATTAATCTTTCTTGAATGAACTGATCTGATACAAGTGGGAGTATAAATGAGATAGTATGAAACATCATAATGAGGCTTCATTGTTGTTCAAAATTGAAAAGAACAGTATGATTTTGAACAGTAACTGACTGAACTGAAAAGTTGGTATGGCGTCATTGTCGAAGCCATCTCAAATTTTCATCTAAGCATGAACTTGAAGGTCACTTTTCTATCAAAATGAATTGAAGTTTATACCTTAAAATAACATCACAGCATTCAACCTTTTTCCTAGACAAATAAATAGTGTGCAATAGCTCTCGGCACCCCAGCAAATTGCAAATAGCACCCTAGGGTGCCGTGGCATCCCAGTTGAGAACCACTGGGTTAGAGTGTCTGCTTTGGAGTCAGTAGACCTGTGGTTCATTTTCCAAGTCGAGTCATACCAAAAAACTTTAAAAAATGGTATTCACATTTTTCCTGCTTGGCTCTCAGCAAAATAGGGATAGTGTGGAGAACAAGTCGGCAAGTTTGCTTGTTGTGTCCTTATGCAAGACACTTAATGGGATGCTTCTGACTTTATATGGCAGACAGATGGTGGAGCTGAACAGTCTGCCCATCGTGGTGACCCCAGTCCAACTGAAGACTTGCAAACCAAGCGTGAGTGCTAATGCATTGTAACCTTATATACAGGGTGGCCACAAAGTCACGCACCAATGTTAATTAAAAAAGTTACAGTAGTAACATTTATTCAAATTCAAAGTTCTTTACAAGGATTACAAATGCTCGATATGTTCGCCAGTCAATGGCATGTCTGATCTGAAATAAAAAATTATAAAATTAAAAAATTATATTAATAAAAATAAATATTAACATTGGTGCGTGACTTTGTGGCCACCCTGTACATCTTCCTGCAAAATGCTTGCAACAAATAGCTCATAAATTTCCGATAGGGGGGAACTTTTCTTCCAGGTTTTAAGGAACCAAACGAAAATCCAAAATAATGCTTTATTAAACATAATCAAATTAACATAACAATAATTAACATAAACAATCCACCGAAGCTTTTCGTCCCCTCACGGGGACTTCATCAGGGCTAAACAAAAGAAAAGAAAACAAACTTTTATTCTTAAATTAAATTTTATATGGTAATAAGATACTGGTCATTGATAATACAGTTGGTAACGTTTTAGCACTGTGCCACTCAATGGAACACTTGTAGGAGCGACTTGGCTCCTTGTGAATAACCGAGTTTTATATTAAGGGATGGCTTATGGCTTTAGCCCTGATGAAGTCCCCGTGAGGGGACGAAAAGCTTCGGTGGATTGTTTATGTTAATTATTGTTATGTTAATTTGATTATGTTTAATAAAGCATTATTTTGGATTTTCGTTTGGTTCCTTAAAACCTGGAAAAATAGCTCATACAACAAAGAAGATTGCTTTTGTTTAAATTATGAAGTTGTTCTAGTTGAAATGCTATTTACAAGTAGCTTTTGCTGTTCCAGCAGTATTTTGCAGTCTCCTAAACTCAACATTCATCTTCTGTTGAATGGATTCATGAGTAGATGAATTGTTCAATATTTCTTCGTAATTTTCATTTTATACAGTCATAAGACATTGTATGTTTGCTAATTTTAGATGTAAGCTGCTGTTCTAAACAAGTAACAGTGCTTTTATTCTTGTCTAAAAAAACCACGGCCTCTGCTTCATGCTGTTCAATTTGGCTAATTTCTATTAAAAGTGATAACAATCCTGAGCTTAACCACTTTTTTCTTTTTTGAGATCATTCTAAAACTAAATATGATGAGTTGTTGGGTACTGGTGAATATCAAAACCTGGGTCCAAATTGTAGTTTTTTCAAGGCTGACTTTTTTTTAACAAGTTGCAATTCATTTGACCACACACCAACTTTGTTTCTGAACTCGTGTTTAAATAACAGCAAGTATACTTTAAAATTTTTGTTGCACCTTAGAACAACATACTAAAATGCGCACCTGTGCAAGGCAAGATCTCTTTTTTTAAAAAAGAAACCACATTAATAAATTTGACTTCAAATGGTTGTGAACTCTTACCTCAGATTTCTAAGCTCACGTCAAGTTGTCAAAAAGATCAGAAATCAATTAGTCTTGGCAAGTCAAGAAGCAGTGAAGAATAGTTAAATTAAAGAAAATACTGACACCGGGAATAATAAAACCGTGAAATAAAATTAGGAAAGTCACCATTTCTACTCTAATCAGAGAAGTTAAGCAAATAATTACCTTTTTTGACTTTTTCTTAAAAAAGGTACACTCCTTCCTGTCGGCCATTTTTATTTATCTTAATTTAGAAATGCCAAATATTATAATTATTCATCACTTTGTCAGGTAGATCTCAAGCATTGCAATTTCACAAAGGTTCTAATCACTAGTGTGGTAGCTTACTTAACTATGAAACAAAGTTAAATTCTTGTAGTTATGATAATCAACTGTGTTAAAGATTGTGTGCATAAAATAGACCGTTGTTTGTCAAAAGCAGTTGTACTTAGTCTTTACATATGAATTAAGATTAATGCTAGTATTAGTAATATCTTTAAGCAAAAATATTTTTGTTGTAGAAAATACGATGTAGTGCTTTTTGATAATTATAACTATTCACAACCATGAAGAAGAAACACAGGCATTCTTTTGAACAAACACAAGCATTTTAGAAACTTGTACCTTTCAATTTTAATACCAACTTCTTATTGTACTAAGCTATAGTTGCTGAAAATGTAAGTTGTAATGTTGGTATCACTTATATTGCTTTATTTGGTTTTAGATCTCAGTTTCAATCAGCACCAACACTAATGTTTCAAAAATCTGATGACACCAAAGGACAGTCCAATCGAATTGCTTCAAAACTTCTGGGACATCGAGATGAATTAATGCAACTGTTTATGGTGAAACGCCAACATGATTACACACTGCGAAAGCCATTTAAGTAAGCAATTAAGATTGTTTGACCAGTTTTGCTTAGCAACTTTTACACAACATGTTACCGATCTATTGGAGTGGCATTAAAGAAAGGCACTTCTCAAATTTCTTGCAAGCATCACAAAGTGCAAGCTTTACATTGTATTTGTTGTTTCATTGCAGTTTTACTTCAATAAATTACTAAATTAGTTGATTACTTCAACTGAGACTGCGTAGATTTTCATTTAGCATAGCCTACTTGTGCTCCTTTTATTTTTTGTAATTACAAAATAGGTAGAACCCGTAGGTATATTGTGGAGTAATCAGATTTGTAATGTACACTGCAAACATAGTTGGCTATGCCAAAATGAAAATTTGTTTTAGTTTTGACTTCAATCTTCAACCAATGTATTAACTTACGTCAAATTACTTGGCTATAGTTGTAGTTTAGAAATATTATTGAGTACGGTAGTTATTTGTTGACTTCTCAAACTTTAATGCAATGGTTCTCAACCTTTTTCTTATCACGCACCGCCTAGTATTTTTTTAGAGTCAGGGCGTACAAGCAAATTACAAAAAAACTCAATTTATGAAAAGGCATGCATCATTGTATCTGTACGGTCGAATTCAATGCGAGGGTTTCAGCTGTTATTGTTCCACAAGCTAGTCATTGCAAGGTGCAACTCTGCTTTCAGTACAGCGGAAATCATGTCCTGGGGCATCAGGGCAATTCCTGTTTTTTGGTTTTGATGCTCATCATGGCAGAGACGCTCTGCTCACACTTTCACATACTGGGAAAAACCAGCAGCTGTGAACTAGCATTCTGAGACAGGATCGAGTACGTGGAGGCTATTTTCAAACAGAAATCAGTAGGAGAGCATTCCTATGTTTTGGTTTTGCTGTTTCATCAGATTTGGTATTAATGATTTCCTCTTGCTCCTCCGTTTTCACAGGAAAAAGAGAAGGATAAACAGAGAATGAATTAGCAATGTATGGACAACACATTGTGTCCGGAAAATGAAGCATTACTTGATCCTGAGCAGTTTAAGGCCAATTGATTGAGATAAATCATTACTGAGTTGTCTTTAAAGCGTAGTAAGATGTTCTCCGAGTTTTTCATCGAGATGTCGAACTTTTGGACAATGCTTTCAATTCTGAGATGAAATCTGTAATGATGCTCTTAGCCCCTTGAAAAAACAGGCTAGTGTGATTGAGAACTTCAGAAATGATATCGAATAAGTAGACCAATCTTAAAACAAATTCCTGACTTTCCTAATCGTTTTCCTTCTTTTCCAAAATACAAATAGCTCATGCCAAATTGCAAAAAAACGCGAGAAAGCCAACAAATCTCTGAGATAAAAGATATACATGTGGTCGGAACTGCGATCTACACACAGAGCCTTACAAACAGTCATGCCTTCATTGCTGACATTTTAATAAAATTCGCTACTTTAATAATTCGGTTCAAGCACGACCATATTCCTGTGCCAGCACCTTGGCACAAAGAGCTCATCTGTGTATGAAACAATGGACAAAAGTAAATATCGATGACATAGATTTTACATGGGCTAGAAATCCTGATTTTCGACAAAGCATGCAAGAGCGCCATCAGTTGTGCAGCCAACTAACTATCCCCTACTCATATTATTTTGAGTGAAGAGTTTATCCAAAACGTTAGAAATATCTTTTCCTTTTGTTGTACCAGATGACTCTTCCCTCATCAATAGTTTGGTTTTCACAGCATTATTCTGTGTAAATCGGGCATAAACTGGTATTTGACCATAGTAAGTGGCATCATTCGATTTGTCAACTTGTATTGCAAACCCAATCTTTGTGGATCTAACACCCGCAGCCCCTCAGGGCTGTCTGATCCAAGCACTGTCGCATCACATTCTCACCGATAAAAGTCGCTGAAAGTAACTTCGGTCTCGATTTTTTTGTGCTGCATAATTCGATTCAAGATGACGTTTGAGCAGACCTGGTTTCATGGTATCATTGGAGAGGGTTTTCATGCAGACCAAGCCCTGTGCTAGATATTCTCCTCTTTGTTGGGTAGCAATAAAACCGTACTTTATGTATTCTGAGTTATACTTGCGCTTTGACATTTTATTAAAGGTTTGACAGCCATAGAACTTATCCTGAAACCCAAGTGAATTAATGTCTTAAAAGATAATATTTGTTGTGACCAAATACTTACAATACTTGATCGAAATCTCACTGCCTTATGCCGACTTAACACCTTGCAAAAGTTTTCTCCATGATCCTGATTGTTCTTGGTTGCAACTGCAGTTGCCGAGTTTCACGCTTTAGATCTAAGAATCTTTCATTGATTTGCAATAAACTTGTTGACGAAATCACAAGACGTCTTAGCAACCGGTAAATTATCTACGTTTCTATTTGCAAGAAAGGTAAAATACCCAAACAAATACCTTAGAGTTCTTTTACACACGGCTACTTTTACCGCGTACCACTTGAAAAGATCTTGCGTACTACGGATTGAGAGCCTCTGCTGTAATGCAACTTGGGCTCTAAATACAAATTGTACATACCCATGTCAAACTACCATCCAGGCTAGGCTAGAGCTGCAAAGTACAGCATGTTGTGGAGTAATAGTCTAGTAAAGTACACCATATTGTGGAGCAATAGTCTGGTAATGCTGAACCCAAAACTTGATTTTAGCTCAAACTTCAGAAATATTCGCCCATGTGATATTACTGCTGGTGTATTGTACTTGTGCTTACTTGTTATTTTTGTTGCCATTGTGTTTCAGAATATTTGCTGGCACTTGGAATGTAAACGGACAAAATGCTCCAGCATCAGTTAAGGATTGGTTAGCTGTTGACGTTGAGCCACCTGACCTTTACGTCATTGGGTAGGTAGAGCTTAATTTTTGTCTTTTTTTCTCCTACATTTTCTGGTTTTAGACGCACTGATTCAGTATGTATTTGTCACTGTATGCTCACTTTTGAACCAGACTTTTCACTGTTTAAAGCAATGTATTGGGTTGGCGGCTTAGTTTCCACTGTTTTTTTTCTTAATTTTAACGTTTCACATTTCATCTAACAACAACGCCTGCCCTCATATTGCCAAAATGACTAAGGAAACCCTTGGCTGGGAACTGCTGCCTCATCAACTACACACTGCCGATTTGGATCAAAAAATTTTCCTCTTTTTCGATTTCTTTCATATGCAATGCGCTGAGTTTCGTTCAATAATGATGCAGAATTGACAACTTGCATTTTCCAAGTTGAAACTAGGTGCTTTCTACAAGGAGGTTGGGAAGAAGTTGTAAACAACAAGGGAAAATATACTATTAATAGTAATGGAGCTATACCAAATTTTATAACGATTCCGATACGAGTCCCGATACCTCATTAAATTTCCGATTCCGATGCATGCAATGAATTCATGATAATTTTTAGACCCTGAAGCTGGTTTAAGAAACAAATACTTTTTGGACAAAGTACTTTTATTGATTATGCATTCAGAAAGAACATAAATGGTTTTGTTATAGCAAAAAAGAAAAAAAAAGTTTCTTATACAGGGTGGCCCAGATAAAACCGAACCCAAAAGCTCGGTTGATGATCATTGATGTTAAGTTTGCTTCAAGAAATACTGAAGCGATCGATATTAGTGAAAATTGGTGAAGACTTCACATGCATACCTGTGTTAATCGATTGAGTCACCACCATTGAAAGTTTATTGTCGCCCCTTTGTCTTTTCATAATAATTCGGATTCGGTTATATCTAGGCCACCCTGTATAATAAAATGAAATGAAAAGGGTAAATGTTTAGAAAAAAAAATATTCAAGTAAATTCCTTGAAGGTATTTATTCATATTTAAGTCCCAATATTCTTAGATTGTAATTTAAGTTGCAAACATACGAATTCCAAAGAATTGTTTTCAGAATCGGAAATTCGATTAAAATTTTCCAATTCCGATACCAGAGAAAGTTACGATAATTTCAATTCCAATTTCGAGTACTCGTCCCATCACTAATTATTGATTAATTAGTTGTTAATTTTTTATGAAAATAAATTTTTAAAAGATATGAAAAACAGTTGGAACTTAGCTGGCAACCCAATAGATCTTTAAGTACCTTATCTGTCCTTCTAAACAAATACTACTAGCGTTTTAACAGAGTTTTATTTTCCGAGCGGGGTTTTAACTTTCAGAACAATATTCACTACACCATAGAAGTAAGTGAAAGTCTTAGATTACTATTTTACGTATTGTAAGAGAACTTAATTAAGTAGTCACACACGAACAGTGACGAAGCTTATCAGACCGGATTCACCATTATTGGGGCTCTTTTGTGGCACGTGTCCGACCAGCAGGGAACTGAACCTTCAAGATGCAGATACCACTCGACCACCTTGCTGGACGCCATTGCTGATGTTGTAGGTGTTTTTTTTGTAAGTAAGTGACCGGATTTCCTGGTTTTGCTACTTGTGGAGTGCATAGAATCTACTATGCTGAAACTCCGCAGCAGCACTTCACGACCAAGACTTCACCACAACAAGATGTAAGCATCGCGTTATACAAGTACAGTGAAGGGCGGAACAAAGAATCATAATGAAAGAGTGAGGATTTATAATAATTAAGTTGTCACACACGAACAATAAGGAAGCACTTGACCGGTTTTGCCATTATTGGGACTCCTCAGTGGTGCGTATCTGACTAGCAGGGAACCGAATCTTCAAGATGTGGATCTTCTATTTATGGTAGATACCATTCGACCACTTGGCTGGATGCCGTTGCTGATGTTATAGGTGCTTTTTTTTGTGAGTGACCGGATTTCCTGGATTCTGTAAGAACATACCATATTAAACTAAGGATAAGTTCCGAAACAAATTCGTGCTGCCTATTTTATTGGTACATATTAAAATCAACATGGTATCAAAAAATTCTTGTACTGGCATGATGGTTTGGTCGATCTAAACTTGTGTGTGCAGAAGAATGTTCTGTCTAGTGCTTGTAGTGGTCTGTTGCACTTACCTTGCACGAATTTGTTTATTTTTGTACGTAGCTTTCAAGAATTGGACTTGAGCAAGGAAGCCATGGTATTTACGGAGTCGCAGCGAGAGCAAGAGTGGAGAAGAACGGTTGCTCTCTCTTTGCATCCGAAGTGTAGTTATAAAGAAGTAAGATAACGATGTATTTTGTAAACCAGTTTTAATCGAGAATAGTCACGTGACTAACATCCCTACTTTTTCCTGACAGACCTCACAATCTCAAACTAATGGTAAAACTGCTTTTTTGGCAACTTGAATTTCTATCCTAGTCGCGTATATAACTCTTTCACTTAGGACAGCGGTTCTCAATTATATGATGAACTAAATACATGTATGAACACCCCCAGGGGGTGCGAGAAGATACTTCTTGGGCTTTGAACTTCGTTTCTCTGACTACTGATATCAGCGATGATAATACAAAAAACATTTACATCAAATGGTACAAGAGGGGCAAAAATGATTTTTCCATCGTGACGGGGTGCGAACTTCAAAATGAATTCAGAACCACTGACTTAGGGTGTCTATCAGTCCTTGAACTAGCAGTTTTCTTCCAGACGGTGTGGCAAATAGCAGTAAGGCTTCTTGGGGACATTCTGCTTACAGTCATAGGATGGTGTTAAGTTGTTGCATAATGGTTTTCATATAGTTACAGTGTTGGTATTAGTTTTATGATTTTGTATCAGTGATATTATTTTAAATGGAAAAAGCTAGATCAGTAGTCTCATCGTTTTTTTTTGCGTTTTTTCCTTGCAGACACGGGATCGATCTCTTACTCTGTAACACCACAGATATTTAGGTGAAGATCTTTTTTGGTGGTCAATGCTTTTTACTCAAGTAAATGTGCAATTTGCCTTAAAAATTTTTCTCCTCAACATCCGGATTTTCCCTACACCGAAAAAATAATTCTTCCATTGAGGAGCCAAGTGTCTCCCGCATATGAACCACTGAGCTAGATCAAACAAAATTGTGATATCTTACTACCTTCAAGAACGTCGCGTTCATTTGAGATTTTTGATTCGTATAGCTCCCCCTTTAATGTGTGTATAACAAAAAGATTTTTTCCAAGCTGCTTTTTATAAGCTTATAACCTGCTTAATAAGCAATTATGTATAATTATTTACCAACAATGCTTTGTCATGCTTGTATATCTCTATTGCGACCCTTTTGGACAAGATCGGGAAATCTGTTTTTAAATACCTATATCAACACAAACATGCATAGCTATAGAACGGGTTTTCAGCCTTTACAGTTTATAGCTTTTGTAATGGTATGTTTACATCCTGTGACCTATTTTTCTTTATAACAATAACTATTTAATGAATAGCCATAGGCTTATGTCAGCAAGGGATTCTTATTTAAAGTTCCACGTCGTTTCCGTAAAGTGTTTGGTTCGAAACCAGTGGATAGTAGCAGACGCTTTCTGAACCAGAGCGTATATCTGTAAACGGAAGAAAGGGCAGAGAACTTTCATTTAAATGATGAGCTTATAAATGTTGGCAAATATCTTAACATTAAAATGTGGTCCCATTAAATTTTTCTGCAACCCTCAGAATGGGTTCGGAGATCGTGTTTCACTAGTTAAAATTCTCTTATCTGCAGGTGAAATTGGTACGTCTTGTCGGTATGATGTTGTTGGTATTTGTGGCGCAACAGCACATTAGTCACGTGGAGCAGGTTGAAGCTCATTATGTTGGAACCGGACTTCTTGGCCGAATGGTAAACATTGTTCGTGTTTGGTAAACTTCAGACAGTCTGTGGCCGGTTGTGACTGTAAATATTGTATTTTCATCATGCA
Organism: Trididemnum clinides; assembly: GCA_963675345.1. NCBI lineage: Eukaryota > Metazoa > Chordata > Ascidiacea > Aplousobranchia > Didemnidae > Trididemnum > Trididemnum clinides. Next base: position 12,320,459 of record OY776293.1, on the reverse strand, counting down.
GGATATATTATAATAACTGGTGTAAATTTGTCATTGAGTTGACTAGCGTATTGCACTATGTGCAGTATTTCAACACAATAAAGCGATAGTCTGGTTTACTGAATTTGTGAGTAAGTTGACAACTATCACAACCAGTGTTCCCTCTAAGATTTTAGTGAGTGCGTAACCGCCGGCACAAGTGCGAAATTGCTAGCAAACGTACGAAAACCGCCGGACAAATTTGCAGGGAAAGGAAAATCAAAACTGTGACATTGCGCTTCGGTGACGTAATAATTAGCGTGACTTTGTCAACTCCAAAATGTTCACAAACAGGTAGCCTATCGGTTGTTATAAGACGGCGGCGAAATACCTGGCTATTTTTCTTTAGTAAGTAATTGTGGTTAAATTTGGTCTCAAACTTTATATACAACCTTTGCAACAGTGATTCGTAAACACTTTGGAATGACAGATGAAAAATACGCGTAAATAAAATTAAACCTTTGCCGACGCCCGACATGAGCATGAGAACTAGAACTTTTATGAAGTAATGTGATGTTAGGTAAGTTATTACGACTATGACACAACAAAAATTACTTGCGAACTCTAACTGTTGCTTGATTACGGTAAATAATTAGACAACTTACATTTCTTTATCGTAATTAATTAAACAACAGTTTTTTGCAATTGCAAGCAAACTTTCAATCTCAGTTCGGAAAATATTTGAAGAGAATTCAAAACTAAATTGGTTAGAAGTTGTATTCTTTTTTATTTTTAGTGTTTATAAATGGCAAATAAAAGAAGGTTATTTATTTGTAACGTACAAAAACTAAACCAATCCCTCAAAAATATTGTTTTTTGTGCTTAACTGAAAGCGAGAACTATGTGCTTTTTTATCTTAACAAGCACGATTGAAGTTAGCGTTGAAACGTAAAGAAAACATAAAGATTTTAATCAAATTTAGTTTCAAACTTCTATCGAAAAATGATGTCTTGAGTTAAAACTGAAGTTTGAGAGCTGCTTGCTATTACTACTCTTTAGCTACGACTGAAATCGGCTGGGAAAAAGTAAACAAAAAAATTGATTTTACTTCAGGTTAATTGCTGGAGAGATAATTTGTTATACAAAAAAGTGAGGCAAAGGCGTGCGCGATATTTAAGTCGCCGTCACTCAATGTTGCGTCACAGCCGTGCGATGTTTGGGTGAGACGTTGCACTGCTCTAAAAAAGCATCTGTCCAAACTTGAATTTCTTTATACTGTCTCCCATGCATTTAACAGTTGGTTAAGATTTTGCTAACAAAATTGCAAAAATTTTAACAAAATGAAAAAGTTACCAAAAACCGCCGGACTTTTTTTGCGCACTGTTGAATTTTAACTGCGAATCCGCCGGACATAATTTCGCAAATTCGCACTTTTTTTGCGTTTAAAGGGAACACTGATTACAACAGTAGGGTTACATAATTAGTACAGGTAATTGTTTTGCCACTTTTACGTCTTTGTCAAATCACAGTCTCATTCTGTCCATTTATGTACCCAAGCTTTAAATAGCCTGTTGTTAAGCGGCTTTTTTCGTTGTTTGTTTTTCAATGTTTTTTTCAAGCCCATTGTTTTAGCAAATTAGTGATTTATTATGTTTAAACTCATTTGGCAGGTGCTTGCCTACAGTAGTAACAAGCGACCAATTTCCTTTGCGATGGCTGATTCTTCCACGCTAATAAGCATTAAAGTTTCACAAAGTTGCTTACAGTCATTAAAATGCTATGCGAAACTGATGATTTTTTTTTAGGGGAGAAGGTTAATATGAAAATAATTTTACTTCTACCGGTATCAAGATTCTTGAGCAAAAGTTGCCCATGTATAAATCCGCTTGAATGTTCATTCGTTTATTTATTGATGCAAATAAGCTAATGAACTTTGCGCATGTCTTTAGTCTGACTGGTTCATCACGAAGGCTAGGGTGCTCGGCCCTACCATTTGTCGGCCACATGAAGTTGGAGGTTAAGTGTCTGTTCCAAGCGTGCAACAGGCGAAGTTGCCGGCTTTTTCCCAGCACTCTCCATTTCATGGTGAGTGCTAAGCAGGGAAGGTGCAAATATCATCTTGTTAAGTTTTTGAAATGACACGAGGAGGGAGTTGAATCCAGGTATACCGATTGCAAAGCGAACGCTCTAACCACTACCCCAACCCGCCGCAAGCGTGATTATCGGATTGTAGGCTTTTATAGTAGATTGCGAAAGGCTTAGCTCTTTCGTCGCGAACTTGCTCTTCGCGCGAACCCACATGCTGTTTTGATTGCAGGGAAACAAAGGAGCTGTTGCGGTGCGTTTTTGTTTGCACAGCTCATCCATGTGCATTGTTAATTCACATCTTGCTGCCCATGCGGAACTGACGCAGCGCCGCAACGAAGATTTTAAAGAAATCTGCGAACGCATGCGCTTTCCCGATCCTGACCAACACGGTGTTTTGAACATTTTTCAACACGAGTAAGGGCTGCGCCAGAATAGTTGTATTTATTCGGCGTTCAATGTACAGTGAGACCTCATTAATCCAATGTGCTTTGCTTCATCAATCCATGTCAATTTAGCGAGATTCTCCCATTATCGCTGTTGAACTGTAGTTGGACAGTATGTAACAGTATAGACTCGAGATTTTATAGCGTAATTAAAATTGCGCTGGATCATAAAATACTGTGTAATACTTCAGAAATAAAGTAAACCCACAACAAAATTAAACACTACTCAAAAGCACACGCAAAAAACATGCGTCATGCGTGGGTACTCGTAAACTTGTGCATTTGTGTTTGATCGCTGTGGTAAAATTCACCTGAGGAGAACGTATTTGGTTCTAAATTTACGTGTCGGTATTGGATTGCGAGGTTTCGCATAAAAGGGATAAAACGCTATGGAAGAAATTCTTTTTAGCAGATTTGTGTCAGACAATTGGTGAATTGGGTTGAGGTTCGGATTGTCGCGGTCTCACTGTATATAAAGGGCCGACGTAGGGTTGGTAGAGAGAATCGTTTTCTGTGGTGCTCTCTCGATTACTGTGGTAGTTATTTTGAGTAACTGGACTGAGCTGGAAACAGTCTGCCAGTAAATAATGTAATTGCTACGCATGGAATCATTTTGGTTGGACACGCATTTCAGTTCAGTTTGTGAATGCAGCAACTGCTTAAAAGATGGTGACATAGCTGAAGATTTGCGTTTTTGCTTGCTGGTGTATTGCATCCCTTCCTTTAGCTTATTAAACCTCTGTTGTGACTAGAAGGCAAACATCGGTTCCGCTAAACCATGCGGACTAATATGCTCGTATTTGCTCATTACAATTTACCGCTGGTTTGTAATGAGAGTTTATTGTGGTGGCGTAACCGCGTTTGGTTTCACTGCTTGTGATAGAGCAGCGCTGGACCTACAGTTCTTGCGCCTCTCAAGTCATCTGAATACTATTCTTCTATGTCACAATCGAAGATATTGTTGCCAAGAGATTAATTAAAGATGTTCGTTCCCATTGCCAGAAAATAAAAATGATAACTTTGTTCTACCGTTAAATCACACTTCACATTTTTAGTGTATTAGTATGGCTCGGCGACCTTAATTATCGCATTGACGGCTTGCCTTCCGAGTTGGTAAAGGAGCGCATAGAAAACAGCGACTACAAGCTATTGAAAGAAAACGATCAAGTAAAGTCTTGAAATGTGCTTAACGAATAGTCGGTTAATCTCACCCTGTTGGCAGAATCGCTTAGAAGTTAGCGATCAATCTTCTATTTCAGTTACTGGACCATTTCCAGCTGCAATGTAACTAACTACTTACTACGCCGCCAATCATGCTTAGCTGCATTGTGAGTCACATCGCTTCAAAAACCCGATTATGTCGTGTTTATAACAATGCACGTTGTAATTACAAATTTAAATCTACATAAAACTAACAATCTTTGTAAGTGGAAAATGGTCACGCTTTTTAAATGAGTTGTGATAAATGAGCATCCACTAATTTGTCACATGAATGTTTCTGCTTTCATGAACCTTGTAGTGTGGAATTAGAGAGGGAATCTTTAATGTGCTTGCGTTCTTAAAATGCAAGTTATCTATTGCCGGCGCAAAGTTTTAGGCTTTCCGTTGGGCTTTTATCTGTAGCGGTATCGCGTCAAATGAAAGGGTTGGAGCAGTGGTTCTCAACCGGTGGGCCACGAGGTCTGTGTATTTTGAAAATGAGTTTGCATGCCGAATAGGGTTGAGAAATGCTGTTCCAGATGAACAGTCGTACGGACCAGCACCGACGCAATGGTCTTTTTTTTGGAGATCAACTTCTCTTCCGTGTTGTAAACTGGCCATCCTCGGAACTGGAGAGGCAATGACCCCCCCGCCCCCCTTTTTTTTTTATAAAAGTTGGCCACGGCAGGAAAAAGGTTGAGAAACACTGGGTTAGAGTGAGCAAGATAATGGCGATATCACTCATGGGTAAACGTATCAAACATGGTCTTGAAAACCATGTTCATTGCAGCTTCTGCTTTTTTACTTCGATACCGCCTCTGATAAAGGCGCCACATAAGGCTTCTGGCAAACAAATTTTCGAAAGTGAAATATTTTACAAAAAGCACTGCTTTGCTGTTTGGAAGCGAAACTCGTTTACGTTGCTGTGATCATCTGCATTTGCCCTAAATCTCTCACAAAGGTTTGTTTCAGCTTATTCGTTTCCGAACAATAGCGTATCGCTTGATATAGGAAGTACCAACGTCTGAAATTATTTTGGTGGCGTTTCAAACTTCAAGTCGTTTGTTTGCTAGTCAAACATTCTTCCAATTGTATTACTACAACCTATGCATTCAGTACGAAAGCCTTACGAGAACACGTTGAATGCAACATATTTATTTCGCAGTTGCTTTGTCAGCGCCGGGAAAGGAATGCATTTGCTTCTTTTGAAGAAGGAGAACTAACTTTCCGTCCTACGTACAAATATAACCCTGGAACAGATAATTGGGATTCGAGCGAAAAATGTAGAACTCCGGCTTGGTGTGATCGGATTCTATGGAGAGAACCAAGTACCACTGTCAAAAGTAACTAGACGTACCTCTCTTTGCTTAAAATGAAAGTGAAAGCGAATCAATATTTTGCCCACGTACAGTTTTTTTTTATGAGGACGTTTCACTGAAAGCTGTTACTACAACCACGTTCTAACATGGGATTACTCAGAATTGGCATTCGCGGAGAGGGGGCAGCCAAAATGTTTTTCCAATTTCAGGGCGTTTTTAAGAAAGTGTTTTCATTCTTCAAGTGTTCAATTTTATCAATTTCCAAAGCTGTAGATTATAAAACGTTGTAACTCGGGAATTCAGGGGTCCTCCGGTGTCTTCCATCCCTTTTTCCATGCGTCCTAATAAGTATATGCTGTATTGAGTTAGGTTCTTTATGCTGCGGAGTTTAAATTGCTTTTTGCCATTGGTGTTGTGGTAATCGTTCTTGGCTAAGAACAAAAAGTGTGGAGTTTGAAACTCTTAAAGAACCATTTGTGTTCGTCAGGAAGGGCATTCTCAATTTAAAGTGCTGCATTGCTCCAGTAACAAGTATTGATTCGAAAGCGATTGTGTTGTGGTAGACATACTCTCAATCAGTTCTTCTAAGCTTTAAAAAGCAGGAAAAAAGATCGCAAAATTGAAGTATTTTGTGTTTCAAAGCTCCACCTGCACAATATAGCCGTACGCCATAGTATTTCTTGTTTGTTTGTTAACTATTCCAGCGTATACTAATAGAATGCTTAAGTCGAAACCTGCTTTCAGTGGTCTCTGAACTACATAACCATTACGTTGCGTGATGAATCGGGAGTCCGTTGATCGAACGCCCACAGCTCCATGTTGCATGCGTCATGGCTGATCGAGCGCTGACAGCGCCATGTTCCATGCGTCATGGCTGATCGAGCGCTTACAGCGCCATGTTCCATGCATCATGGCTGATCGAGCGCTCACAGCGCCATGTTGCATGCGTCATGGCTGAGCCGAAAGTGCTTTCTAACTCACGCTTCCGGTTTAAACTTCGACGGTGATGGGCATCAAGAATCCCCATCTTTATTTTATGCGGTCCGCGAGTCGCTTCACAAAATCTAGTGATTTTATTTTTACAGGCTTTGCACTTCCAAAATTTTCTTTAATGTGAGAGCGAGCAAAAATACCAAGGAAAAATGAGCTTGCGCTGCGAGTTTGGCAAAACGATTGCTTTCAAATAGTTGATCTCAAAAAAAGGTTTTCACTTCGAGAACAAGCTAAAGACACTGTTAAAAGTTAATCTTAAAAAGTTCCTCTTCAATTTCAAAGCGGGCTAAACGCTACAGCTTAATTTGGCCCTCTGAAAGTCAAGATCAAATTTTGTGGTCCTTTCTCAGTGAAGTTGCCCATTTTTGACCCTTGGCTTGTGTCGGCGGTAATGACGTATTTATCTGTGACTGCTGATTCTAAAGTTTTGTGATCATTCGCTGGCTTCCGAACTTTCCTGAGCTCAAACTCCACAAAAACGCTTGACTTTTAGCTAGGAAGAGCATCCAGAATTCAAAGGGCTGAGTTGTTCTTACAAAAGGTTGATTCGAAAGCCAGTGAATAGCAGCAGACGCGCACTACACCGGTCCATTTGGGCCTGCAAAAGCGAGAAACAGGAGTGCTGTGTTAAGCTTGTGATTATTAGCGCAAAACTTTTTCAGGTCAGAAACCAGAGAAAGCGATGCAGTTGTTGGAATATCGATCTCACAAAGCTCTGAAAATAAGCGACCATAAACCAGTCAGTGCTTTGTTCAACATGGATGTGAGTAACTTCTTTAGCTCATTAAATGATTATTTTTTGTCTTCCTTTTACAGGAAAGTTGTGCAGTTATACATAGAACAACTTGCATTTAAAGCCACTGGAGTATCATCAGTACTTGCAGTGTTGTTGGTACCGCAAGCATTGCATATATGACAGAGCTTGGTTCAACGTTGACAGGCTGCCGAAGATCCCCTGCTACTGCTTTGTGTTCTTACTGCCTAGTAAAACCAATAACATCATTTCCGATCACAAGCGTCCCAATCACTGATTGGCCCCTCAGGTCAAAATATTCGCCGTATCGTTTTGCATCAGTTTCCAATTTACACGAGATTAGAAGCAGCTGATGTGTTGAATCAATTGACTGCGTTAGCACACAAATTAGTACTGTAGTATTCACACTCTTGATGTGTAACATGTGGAAAACCATAGAACTTCAGAAATGGGACCGGGCTTGCAATCCTGACGAATGTTGATGTTTTGACGATATTTAACTGTGAATTTTAACCAATAAAGTGTTGAATACATGTGTAACGTTAATTTATTTTAGGTGAAAGTGATTGACAAAGCGAAGTACAGAAAAGTATATGAAGAAGAGATTCGTCGATTGGATCGAATGGAAAACGAATGGCTGCCTACTATGACCCTTAGTGCACACGCAGTAAGTGGTAACTTCAATTTTTAATATTATTTTGGATTAAAATAAAAACTTTTTAGCTTAGTTTAAACCACCACGTAGTATTTATTCAGAAATGTGAAGCTATGGTTTCAAAGTCATGAGGTTTGAAGTGAGTTTTGGTTTTGCTTTGTTGTACCCAAGAAAGAATTTCCTGCGATGCTCCTTGCTTGGTTGCAGCGCTTGCAGTGAAAGTATAACTGTGAAGTTTGTTTTGACCAAATGACAATTGATGATAACTTATATATCTCATCAAACACAAGAGAACGAAGGTCTATGAGAATGCGAAATAGTTGTATCAAAGTCACGGTCGTCCATGCACGTTGCTGACGGCACAAGCCATAGTTTGGTCGCGAAAGCAAGCGATAACTCAGCGCGGTCATGTTGCCACTGTCGCATGCAGCGTAGGGCTGAAGCTCAGCTGCAAGTTTCAATTGCAAATTCGAGGCGTAATCGATCTTGCCACGTTACCTTTGCACGATATAACTATCATTAGTTTTAGTTTATCTAGTTGCATCTTTTTGCCCTGATCAGTTTTCAATCAATTGGTTTTGATTTTACTTTACTGTCTGTCATTGCTTAGTGTCATCTTTAATTCTTTGTTCAGCTTGATTTTGGAGAGGTACGGTTTTTACGGCCCTTACAAAGAAGCATCGAGCTACATAATACTGGTCAGACCCCTTGCCATTTTGAGTTCATTCCCAAGTTCAAAGAAACAACGATTTGTAAGCCATGGCTAACTGTGAAGAAATCGAAAGGATTCATACTGCCAAGTAAAGCTGCATTTTTGCTCTGTTGCCTGAACTTTTGTCTATGCAGTATTTGATTGAGTTAGTTGAACATTTTTCTTCTCTGTTCAGAAGAATTTTATTGTGTTTGCTGATAGAACAACTAAACTCGCGTTTAGGCTCAATTTGGAGTTGCCAGTGCAGCTGACAGAGGACATTTCTGCCACAAATAATGAAACCAAGTAAAAGAAAATGCTTTTTTACGGCAGCAAAATTGCAATAAGGTCAAAAAACTCTACGTAGTCATGCTTTTAACTCCTTTCACGATTTCATGCTGTTGACATTTTCTCATTTATCAAAATGACAACACTGTTCACCCACACTTGTAGTGGTTTATGACAGTAGTTATGTAGTTCGGTGTTTGTCAACCGGGCTTGTTTTACACCCCTGTGTGTACCAGAACTTGCCATGGGTATACCAACGAAGTGGGGCGTACCGGCTGCATTTGGAGATCAACCTCAAAAGCGCGAAGTTTTTAACCGCTGGCGTACACTATTATAAATAATACTCAGTGAATACTTTTTTAATTGAAACATGATTTGGGTGTGCAGATTTTTTGGTACGAAAAATCAGGTGTACAACTACGAAAAGGTTGACAAGCACTGACTTAGATGATTTATGAGAAAGGTTATTAAAAAAAAAGCTTTTGCGTTGCATTTTTTTTCCGGTCTTGCAGATCAGCAGCAATGGTGGCGCTGGTGCACAGGACAATTGTCCAAAACTACTGATAAGTTTCCCACGTTGTGCTGGATAACTTGTTATCACTACCGATGCATATCGTACTTGAAGAACCGTCAAGCAATGTAAATCACTGACTACATTTCCCTAGTATGCAACAATGCAAACCGTGAAATTTTGACGCAACATCATTCGAACTGGAGCGACTCTCTTCATACCCACACCATCGCTGCCAACCTTAGCTTGAAATATTTAACTGTAGTGTTTTTTTACAAATTGATTTTGCATTAAGCAAACTGCAGACAGTGACACTGTTTCGACCTATCAGGTCTCTTCAGTGCAGTTAGTGACCGACAAGAGACCTGATAGGTCGAAACAGTGTCACTGTCTGCAGTTTGCTAAGTGCATCGCTAGCCTCTTGCATTACTATATGATTTTGCATTGTTGTTGCATTTGCAGATGAGAAAGATGTGATTGAATTTGAAATCTACGTCAATCGTTCGACAGCTCCTAATTTAAACTTGGGAGCTGATAAGTTGGAAGACATTTTAATTTTGCACTTAGTAGGAGGTAAGACAAACGATTTTGAAAAACTCTGATTTGTACGCTGTTGTTTACAATAAATGTGGAGCGGCATGTAGAACCTTGGGTCATCTATGACCAACAACGTGCCTTGTATGCATTCCATATTAGCGGTGCCTGTAGTGCTGCCCGCGACTAGACTCGTAAAAACTGTTTGCAACAAATATCGAGTTAATCCTTTACAAAACAAGTCCATGTCTTGACAAACGGTCACGTATGGTTTCAAAACAATTGCCTGCACTAAAAAAGAAAGAAAAAGTCGCCATCCTGTCAACGGTCATCAAATATTGATTTAGACCAGTTGAATTTTTCAAATATTCTTTATGCTGTCTGTCTCGGCCTAAGATTGGTGAAACGCAGTCTGAACCGCGAAATCATGTGGGACCTCTGTACTATGTGATCAGAGGACCAAATTCCATTGCTATTGTTTGGCTTTCTCACGCGCTCATCAAGCGGATAACTTCACTTTTTACAAGCAACTATATTTTGACGATTGTACTGGAAGGTTAATGTGGAGTTAAATTATTATTTTGCGTCATGTTTTGGTGTTGGTGGCATTAATCGTCTAAGTACACTTGGAGCGTCTACTTGGTTACCTTCCGTTTAAAACAACACTTGTCGTGGGTGGGAAGAAGGCGAGAGTGCAGCATGTACTTATAGTCTGTCGTTTGCTCTTTTTCGCCTCATTTGCGTCACTATTGGTAGGCGTAATGCGGTAAGTCTTTAAACCGATGATTCATGCCTTCCTAGCCTGTTGTAAAAGGCGGCAGTTAGGCTCTCACCAAAGCCGGTCTGCCTTGTTATGGCGCCGATACCAGATAATGGTGACGTTTTATGATTGGTTTAAAACACTGCTTTTTCTAAATTATTTATCGTGTCTATTGTGCTTGCGCAGTAACATTAGATGTTTTATACCACACCGCACTTCCATTTATAGAAAGAGGAATAAACTTAAAACGATTAATAGTTTTGAAAATTTTTTTTTAAATCCGCCTTATTTAGTGGCTGGTAATACACGCTTGCACTTGTTTCAGGAAAGGACTTTTTCATTACCGTCAATGCTGAATATTTGCCCAGCTTCTTCGGAATGCCGCTTGACGTGCTATGTCAAATTCAAAAGCCGATTCGGGAAGTCACTCAAAGCGAACTGCAGGACTACGCGGTGCGATTTGTATAACTTTTGTCATTTAACTCTATTACAAAAAAAGACTCCAATATTCAAGAAATTCGCCGTAGCATCGCTTATAATTTTCAGAGCAAAGCATTTAGAATTGCTCGTGATAGAGAGGCATTGAACCAAAAGTGTTTGCTGAAAAGTTTTTAGCGATCCACTCACTATTTGTGGTATCGCTTTGATGACAAAAGCTAGACTAAATACAATAGTTGTTCTTTCCATGTAAGGCAGTACCACTTTGTTACTGTTGTTAATCTTTTCTCTCTGGACGAAGGCAAGGCATTTGACGAAATGACCGTTAACCCAATCAGCGTGTGGTTATGGAAATGCCTGTCATTTCCCGTTATGAATAGTCCCATTACCAATAAAGCGGGCCGCTTATGGACGGTATTCGATAGCCAATGTCGCAAGAGGTACTGGAAAAGCATTGTTTGTGTTCTATTCCGATGAACTACGAACTAGTCGTCACGACAGCTTTTTTGCTGACCAGGTTTCTCAAAGCAATTTACGTGCTATTTATCCAGCCTTCGATAGCGAGCAGAGAGGGACTGAAAAAGTTTTTTCTCCTTTCAGGCAAAATCGACAGAAAGTGATTCTTTTGATCACACAGACGTGAAAGTTCCAAAAGAGTTGTGGAGGATAATTGACCACTTGTTTCACAACGCCTTGGAACAGGTGAAATATTTTCGCGACTGCATTTTTGCGATGTGAAATGTTTAACGATCGTGAATTAAAAGCGGTGGTTATTCCGTCGAGATCATTGGAATGCTCCTTTCAGTCTACGCAGGATAATCAAAAAAATTATCTCTTTCCGTGTTTTGCAGAGCGGTGTTTGTTCTTTGTTAATTGAAGTTGCTTATCTGTTATAGGCAGTTGTTGCGCACCCACCTGTGGGAGTTTGTTTGCAATTTGTGGGGCACCAGTCAGCGTTTTGTTGCCGGTTTACAATGGATTGTTACTGTAATTTTAAACTGGTGCTGAAGTTGCGGTGTTGCAAGCCTTGACTTTCTATTTCACGCCAGTTATTTACTCCCAAGAAAGCTTGACGGCTAACCTAACCTTCTGTATAGGAGGACTTGTTCAGTGTTCCTGGACTTCACAGCGAAGTTGAAGAACTCCAAGAATGCCTTGATACCGAACTTCCGATTGTAGATGGCATCAATGTGCTTCCGGGGTCCAATAACTCGGTCGTTGAAGCTCTGTTAGTATTTCTTGAATCACTTCCAAATCCTGTTATACCTTTCACGTACTATTTTCAATGTCTTCAAGTGTACAACGATTTTGCAAGAGCCCAAGAGGTAAGATATAAAAGCAACGAAGCAAGCGTGCTGCCTTGGATAAGCTTGTGTTAAATGGATTTTCAAAGATTAGTTTCATTATGCTTACTTTATAGTCATTTTTTAGTCGAACCATATTTTTCCCGCCAGCCTGAAAAGCCTAACCCTGAAATGCGAAAAAAAACGTGATGAGGGTTTTATTGGAAAAAACTGAAATTTAATCATGGAGTACTTTTAGAGATAACACTGCTCGAAGTTAAAGAGTGCTTCTACTACGCAGTTTAAAACTGCAAAAAAAATTGACCTGGAGACGTTACCTCTTTTTTTCTTTGATTCCAACTTAACTCTTTCGCTCCCGCAATGCAGTCCTCGAATTCTTTGTAGCAGATGCAAAAAACGGCTAATTTGCTTATAAAAAACCATTAATTGTGTTTACTTTTATCATTCACTGGTTTTAGGCCGTTGGCTATTATATCGATCATGTTATATCGCTGAAAAGGAAATTTCATTGTGATTTAAAATATGCTGACCTCCAAAAAAATTTTTTTTGCCCATAAATATAATTTATGCAAATTAACCCCCTCCTTTTTGAGGGAGTAAATTACTTTCAAAATAAGATACTGTAGCTTTAAAAAATTCTAGAGACTTCATTTTTTGATGTATCTTTTCGAAAATTTAGACACATCATGCTAAAGAATCATGCGTTTGAGGAAAAATAGCCAAAATGCACCAAGTTACTTAGTTTTCCTACAATTGTTACTTTTCTGAGACCCATAGCCACAGATATAAGATCTTTTTGGGCTACAACAAAAAGATGTGTATTGGAACTGCGTTTTTGATCGAACAAAATGAAATCAAGATTAAATCAACTACGTAATGTAATATATTTTTGGAAAGGAAATTTTATCGCAGTTAGCGTGATGTGCATTCTAAAAACAATGGTTCGTGATTCAAAATGAAACAAAAACATCTTTGCCCCCTTCTTTTTTTGGTGGGGGAAACCAATGTTACCAAAAGTTCAAAAGATATTACAGGCTTCGCGTGTGGATGAATTTTTTTGAAAATGGCCGCTAGATGATGTAAAAGAATCATACTTTCGAGGTAAAATGTCAAAAATTACCAAAGGACAAATTTTTTGTACTATTTTCAATTTTTTTGAAGCCTAGCATCCAAATTGTTGGCCTTTTTTAGGGTCCTGGAAGCTACTGCAACTACCCTTTTCATCAATCGTTGTATAATAACTCTTTGCCTATACCACCTAGTATTGCCTATCTTTGAAAAGACTGATTTTTCCTGATTCAAATGATATGCAGTTTAAATAGATTATTTTGTTGCTTGAGGTGAAACATAGGCTACTCTTTCCCACCCCCTTTTTGCTGGGAGAAAGCTAATTTTGATTGATTATAGCCCGCCTGTGAAAGTAAATAAAAAGTGCTTTGTTTACATTTTGGCCTTGTAACTTGATACAACATGGTAAAAGAATTGCTCTATTTAATAAAAATATTTTAAGATTTTTAAAGGGTGTACATTTTTCACAATTTGCAATTTTATGAGGTCTAGCACCAAAATTAGTGGGGTTTTTGGCCGGTAACGAAGATAATTTAGGGTTTAATCATGTAGGCTAGCCTTTTTACCAATCAAAATTTAGCCTAAAATATGTATTATGATGTATTTTTAAAAAGGAAATTTCTTTAACTTTCAGATAACATAAAACTTAAAACTAATATTTTATTGCTAAAGATGAAACAGGACCATTTTTACTTCCCTCCTTTTTTGTTGGAGGAACCAGATTATCACCCGGAGTACCCTACCTTGCAAAATCTGTAAAAAGTGTTTGATATACACCAGTTCCGTGGAAACTTGATACAGGGCGCAAAAATAAGTTATGTGAACACATAAACATGATTTTGAATTTGGAAAGGGAGTGCTTTTTGTGTGATGTGCATTTTCTGAGATACAGCTATCAAATTTCGAGTGTTTTGGGCTGGTACTAAAAATAACTATAGGTATCATGTTTCATCAATCATTATACTGTAGAATAACTCCTAGCCTAAACCATGCAACAATATATATTTTTGGAAAGTAAATTTCTTAAACTTTCAGATGATTTGTAGTTTGAGAGGAAAGTTTCGTTGCTAACATTGATACAGGACTATGTTGATTTTCCTACCTTTTTTGTAGGGAGATCGCCAATTTTTTGCTTTCAATGTTTTTAGAGTCGAGTATTTATCAAGAATTCCACAGACTTCATTTTTTGACCAATCTTTCTGAAAACATAGATACAGATAGCTAAATAACCATGGATATCAGAAAAAATAGCCAAAATATACCAAAGGAATTAGTTTTTGTACAAATTGCAATTTTGTGAAGCTCAAAAATCCAAATTTTGAATGTTTTTGACCGGTATTGAAAACAGATTGGGCCTACGAAATTTACCAATTTCATAAATCATTATAGAATAACTCTTAACCTGAACCATGCAACAATACATATTTTTGGAAAGGAAATTTCTTCAACGTTAAGAGTTAAGAAACCTAAAAATTACTCGGAATCTATCAAGCATACCTCAATGTTTTTCTTTTTAGCTCATAAATACCATGCCTTCATGTCATCTTTATGTTTTCAAATACTTGGTCGCGTTTTTACAAGAAGCTTTGAGACACAAGCAAAGCAATAAATTAACTTTGGATTATGTCGGTGAGTCTGGATTTCTTCATTATTGGAAACGCGTAGTTTAGTTTCTGATAAAAGTCCGGTGTACCCCAACGTCGTTGTTAGAACGAGTCTTTCAATGCCGTAGCCAAGCGACAAACGAAACAGTCAATTGTTCTTTCGTTTTGGAAACGTTAAGCCTGGTCTACACTGTAGCCGCACTTGGCCTCAGTGTAGACCATGCTTTGGTGGTATGCGTAGAACGACTTAACCTGAAGTCCGCTTCGGAGTTTAATGTGCCGCCACAGGCAAGCACTGCACCCGAGCAGGAAAATCTTTATGAAGTGCTCTATCAACAACCCACGCACTTACATTTTGATAGCGGTGTTAGCGCTCTACAGCTCTGAGATAAGTTTCCCTCACCCCAGGGGGAGGGGAGATCGGATCCCCTCAAAAATTTCGAAGCTTATGCGTTACTAGTAGCTTTATTTATGATGCTTGCTTTTAGGGTTATTTATACAGTCTATATCCCGTCAAGCGAAAGTGCTTGGTATGAGGAGAGTGCCCGGGATAACTGGGACCTTCGGGAAGGCCAAGAGCCATCTTCACCCAATCTAAATAGAGTCGGGGACCGCACCACCACGTTGAGTTGGCTGTTGATGTTTTACCTTTCTTTTCACTACGACTTCTACTGTCCCTATGAAAGGAATCCTCCTCTCTTTTTCCTATGCTGCTGCTGCTCTCTTCTGTAGCACTAAATGCGGCCAAATTTTCGATTCCCTTTGGCCGCATCAAACGCCAACCTCAAGTCTGGTGGTCTCGTGAAGTGGAAGAAGCGGTAAGCGAAAGACGTAAGGCTTTTCTTGCCTCTCATAGATGTGATGAAAATCGTCAGGCTTATATCTCGGCTTCCAGACATGCCTCGTCTGTCATCGCCAAAGCCAAGGCTCAGGCATGGCAGGCGACATACTCATCTTTCTCCTAAAACTAAATCTAACCCTAAATCTGTGTACTCTCTCTTTCGTTCTGTCGCTGGCTCTTCTTCCTCATCTCCTAATTTCCCAAATGTTCTACTCCCACGGAGTCGGCTTCGGTCTTCGCCGATTACCTGATATCCCACTTTTCTGTTTCCCAGCCAAAGGCCTTGCGTAGGAGAGCCAGATGCCACCTCTCCGAGCCACGCGCTTTGAGGAGTTCATTCCTCTTTCTGCTCCCCTTTCTCCCCCGTTGAATTTGTCGTGACTTCCACAAACCTTTACTCGTTCACTAGCACTGGACCGAACAAAGTTGCCTATCCCACACTGAAGCACTTTCCTTGCTCTGGCATGAATTTTCTTCTATACATTTTCTATCTTTCCTGCTCTTTACGGTTTTTCCCTTTCATCTAGAAGACATCTATTATTTCCATCCATAAGATGAAAAAGCCTCGCGACTCTCCTGCTTCCTTCCGGCCTATCTCTCTCACCTTCTGCGTCTCAAAGCTGCTTGAACGCATCCTTTTTTGCTGTTGTTACCCGACCTCTTCCGAAGGATGGGGGCATTGCGGAAGACATGGAGCTCCAGAAGCCTGGCCTGGACCGGAGAGTCGCCAAAGAGCAAGCGACGCAAAGAGTCCTTTGCTGAACAGTGCAGAATGAGATGAGAGGTGTCCTGGGACGAGTGTCCGCAGCCGCTGCAGGAAGAATTCTTGATTTTGCCAATCCTGGAGTGATAAGAACTTAAAAGAAGGCTGTGTCCGTTGCAGCGTAGACGAGAGAGAACACAGCGAGCATGACGAGGGAGCACAAGTTCCTCAGTGGAAATCGAGGGAACCTGTGTGTCGAAGAGTTTAGATAAGACAGTACGCCTCCAGTCCGAGAAAAGAGAAGAATAGAAACGAGAGATAAGAGGAGAGAGACTACAAGGGATTGCGGAGGGCGCAAGCAGCGCTCCCCGTCTGGCCAGCTCACCAGCTGCATTGTTCCCCGGGAAAAACGAGTGTCCGGGGACCCATGGTAGCCTGATAGAACAGGAAGAGAGAGAAGACAGTTCTTGTCAGAGAGATTGAGGTAAAAGGAAAGATGGAGGAGAGGATAGGGTGGTGAGGACAGAACGAGAGTCAGATAAGAGGAGAAGAGAAATGGCGGACTTGTTCGTGCTGCCGAAACCAGCAAAGGGCTTGCAGAATGGTACAGGCTTCAGCTGAGAAGCTTGAGCATACTGGGCCTGCTGAAAAGGAAAGAGTGGCCTCATTGCTACAGAGAGAGAGCAGTTGGCAAGTACGCCACAGCCGCCTTTGCCAAAAGAAAAAGAGCCGTCAGTCCAAAGCACCAGATCGTGAGGGGGAGAGAGTCAAGGTGAGCGAGAACCGTTCTTTGGCGAGAAAGAGGGAGATCAAAGCGGGAGCATGGAGAGGAAAGGGTGGACTCCACGGTGAAGGAAGGGGGAGGGTAAGCAAGGAGAGCCACCCTAGGAGAAGTAGAAGGAAGCGTGAGCGTGTGAGTCGACACAAAAGCTCTTCAGGACGATCTGGAGTCTTGGTTTCACTCCAAGTCTGGCCAAACCTAAAATGGGAAAGGGGGTTGGGAGACGGAGAGCCCGCTCATAAGATGAAAGAGTGAAATGAGTCAGGGTGACTCGTAGGGGAGGTAAAGAAGCCTCGGAGAAAAGAAGTGGGATAGGGGAGGACGATAGGCAGCTGGTGATGGCGCGACTGGCCGCTCGGTGGAGGCGTTCCAATTTGGTGATATTGGTAACGCTTAGGAAAGGAAACCATCCGGGTGAAGCAAAAGTGAGAAGGGGACGAAGAAAAGCTTTATACAGAAGAAACAGGCACTCCTTAGAGGGGCCCAAAAAAGAAGTAGAGATACAGCGTAAGGTCTTGAGACGAGGGAAAAACTTGGCCTTCAGCGAAGATACATGTTTAGAAAAGGAATAAGTGCGGTCGAAGATGACCCCAAGAAAGGTTGGAGTTGGGTTGAAACGGAGATGGGAGTTGAGTAAGAGGAGGTTGGGCTGGAGGTTAGCTTGGTAAGGATCCACTGAGAAGGAGGCCTCACATTTGCTCCGATTGAGAGGAAGACACCAGTACTCAGGCCAGCGCTTCAATCGAAACAGAGCTCCTTGTGTGGCCTCCACCGCAGTGGGGACCGAGGGGGAGGAAGATCAAATGGCCAGATCGTCAGCATAAAGAAATCAGCTGACGGAAGAAGGTAGAGAAGCAGGAAGATCATTGATGAAGAGAGAGAAAAGTACAGGGCCAAGAACGGATCCTTGCGGAACACCTCGACAGACTCGAAAGGAACGGCTTTTGTGATTTTGAAAAACCACAGAAGCGCGCCAATCAGAAAGGAAAGATTGAGTCTAACGACCAAAGCAAGGAGGGAGGCCAGCCGAAATGAGTTTATGGAAAAGAGCGGGGTGCCAGACAGAGTCAAAAGCTTTAGAGAAATCGATAGTAGAGAGGATCGTCCGAGAGCCGGGCCTGGGTTTGTTGAACCCATCCGAAATGGACTGAGAAAGGTACAGAATTTGATCTAGTGTAGACCGTCCAGGGAGGAAACCGGCCTGGCGGGGAAAAAGAATGGATTTAGATTCCAGAAAGAAGAGTAGACGAGATGGAGTTATGCGTTCAAAAAGCCTTGGGACACAGGAGGTGAGAGAGCTAGGCCGGAAGGAAGCTGGAGAGTCGAGAGGCTTTCCCATCTTGTGTATGGGAATAATAGAAGATGTCTTCCAGATTGAATGAAAGGAATGCGAAGACCAGGAGAGATTGAAAATGTGAAGAAGAAAATCCATACCAGAGCAGGAAGATGTTTTAGCATAGAATAGGCAAGTTGGTCTGGGCCAGTGACAGTGGACAAGAATAGGTTGGAGGCAGCCGCAAGAAATTCAGTGGGGGAAAAGGGTGAGCAGGACATGTGAGACCCCTCTGGGCACGTGGTTCGGCTGAGCTCAGAAAGGTAGCCTCTGCCTCTGCTACGCAGGGCCTTTGGCTGAGAGACAGAAAAGTGGGATTTCAAGTAAGCGGCGATGACCGAAGCCGATATCCTGAGAGAGGAACAGTTGGGGCAGTTAGAAGAGGAGGAGACGAGGAAGAGGAGCCAGCAACAGAGCGAAAGAGAAAGTATACAGATTAGATTTGGGCGATAGAGAAGAGCAAGTCACCTGCCATGCCTCAGCCTTGGCGATGACAGACGATGCACGTCGGGAAGCGGAGATGTAAGCCTGGCGATCTTCATCACTTCAGTAAGCGGCAGCGAAAGCCTTGCGTCTTTCACTAACGGCATTTTCCATTTCAGCGGACCACCAGGCTTTGGGATGGCGTTTGATGCGGCCGAAAGAAATGGAAGATTTGGCCGCATTCAGTGCCAGAGAAGTGAAGAGAGTAGGAGCAGAGGAAAGAGAAAAAGACGTGTATTCCTCTGCAGAAGGACAGTGGGAGTCAAAAGTAAGAAGCAAAGTCATCCCAGCGAGCTTTCTGAAAGTTGAAGAGAGGACGCTCGTTGGGGCGAAAGACCGGAGACCCGTACCAATCAACAGCCGCCTCAACGTGGTGGTGCGGTCCCCGGCCCCGTTTGGGTTGGGTCGAAATGGCTGTTGGCCTTCCCGAGGGTCCCAGTTACCCCGGGCACTCCCCATTCATTTTTTCGCTATGCTGCCCCCTGAACGACCGCAGAAGGGCAGCACACAGCATCTTTAAAATCGGTCGCCTGTTCTTACTTTTTCTTCTCTCCTGCCCTACTCTTGCCCTCCTTCGTCTCCTCATTCTTCTTCTTCTCCTGATGAGCGGTAACGTTCATCCTAACCCTGGCCCCATCTTTCCTTGCTCTGTGTGCGCTGGAAATGTGACCTGGCGGGGCAAGTCGGTGCAATGCTGCGCTTGCTCCAAATGGGTCCATCTAAGGTGCTCACAACTTTCCTTATCTAACTTCAGAGCTCTTGGCAGTTCTCACTCTTGGAGCTGCCCCCCCTGCCGTAACACTGTGACTCCCCCCTCCTCGGACTCCTCCGGCACGTATACCTCCACTGTGGAATCTGGCCCCCCCTCTGCTAATGCTGCACTCTTGCCCCACCCTCGTCTCCAAACTTCTTATCCCCCATCTGCCCATCTTATATCTCCTTCCCCTACCCTTCCACCACCGTCCCTTGCTCCTGGCTATACTTCTGCACCTCCTGCCTCCTCTCCTCCCCCTGACTCTCTCAGGGTTCTTCAATGGAATGCTGGAGGTCTTCGAGCCAGGAGCACTGAACTACTTCACTTTCTTTCATCCCATCCTGTCGATCTTATCTGCATTCAGGAATCCAATCTTAACTCCTCTTCCTCTTTCCGGATTCCTGGATTCTCTGTTCTGCGTTCTGATCGTACTCACTCCCGGTCTGGCATTCTCTCCTCTGATGCCTCGCATGCCAGTGGCGGCGTTGTCATTTTCGTCAGACAGGGCCTATCCTTTTCTGAACTTTCCACCACCTCTCTTTCTTCGCTCGATCCCTACTCTGATTATGTAGGGGTCAACATCTCTCTAAACAAATCCTCCTCGGTGTCATTTCTTAATGTGTATGCCCCCCCTATTCGCTCCTCCCCAACGGATGGCAGAACCGATTCCTTCTCTCCCTCAATTCTTCCCTCCTCCAGAAATCTCTTCATTCTGGGGGACTTCAATTGCCATCACCCGCTTTGGGACTCAAGAGGTACTTCCGACCCCCGTGGGGAGGAAGTATTCGACTGGGTCATCTCCTCAGACCTCCTCCCCCTCAATGACCCTGACACACCCACCCTTCTCCATCGCTCCTCCGGCAGTCGCTCCTCTCCTGACATCTCCTTTGCTCCTTCTACTCTTGCTTTTTCTTGCTCCTGGGAGGTGCTTCAGGACCTGGGTTCTGACCACCTACCAATTCTTCTATCTATCCCTCTCTCTCCGGTCTATCACCCCAACGAGCGCCCCCCTTCCTTCAATTTTGAGAAAGCTCGCTGGGATGACTTTGCCTCCTACTTTGACTCTCACTGTCCTACTGCAGAGGAATACTCGTCTCTTTCTCTTTCCTCTGCAGCTGCTCTCTTTACCTCTCTGGCAATGAATGCGGCCAAATCTTCCATTCCTTTCGGCCGCATCAAACGCCCTCCTAAAGCCTGGTGGTCTGCTGAGGTGGAAGAAGCGGTTGGTGAAAGACGCAAGACTTTCGCTACTGCTCACAGAAGTGATGAAGATCGCCAGGCTTACATCTCCGCTTCTCGACGTGCCTCGTCGGTCATTGCCAAGGCCAAGGCTGAGGCATGGCAGACGACCTGCACTTCTCTTTCACCTAAATCTAATCCTAAATCTGTGCACTCTCTTCTTCGCTCTATTGCTGGCTCTCCTTCCTCGTCTTCTTCCTCTCCTAACTTTCCTAACTGTTCTTCTCCCAGGGAATCGGCTTCGGTCTATGCCGCTTACCTGAGGTCTCACTTTTCCGTGTCTCAGCCAAAGGCCCTGCGCAGCAGAGCCAGAGGCTACCTCACTGAGCTCCGCCGAGCTACGTGCTCTGTGGAGTCTCACTCGTCCTTTTGCTCTCCCTTCTCTCCCGCTGAATTTCTTGCGGCTGCCTCCAACCTCTCCTCATCCACTGCCACTGGCCCAGACAAAGTTGCCTATCCCATGCTAAAGCATCTTCCTCCCTCTGGCATGGATTTTCTTCTTCACATCTTCAATCTTTCTTGGTCTTCACATTCCTTTCCTTCCACCTGGAAGACATCTTCTATTATTCCCATACATAAGATGGGAAAACCTCTCGACTCTCCTGCTTCCTTCCGGCCTATCTCTCTCACCTCCTGCGTATCAAAGCTTTTTGAACGCATCATACTATCCCGTCTTCTCTTTTTTCTGGAATCTAATTCCATTCTTTTTCCCCGCCAGGCCGGTTTCCGCCCTGGACGGTCTACACTTGATCAAATTCTGTACCTTTCTCAGTCCATTTCGGATGGGTTTAACAAACCCAGGCCGGGCTCCCGGACGATCCTGTCTACTATCGATTTCTCTAAAGCTTTTGACTCTGTCTGGCATCCCGCTCTTTTCCACAAACTTATTTCGGCTGGCCTCCCTCCTTGCTTTGCTCGTTGGACTCAATCTTTCCTTTCTGACAGGCGCGCTTGTGTGGTTTTTCAAAATCACAAAAGCCGCTCCTTTCGAGTCCGTCGAGGTGTTCCGCAAGGATCCGTTCTTGGCCCTGTACTTTTCTCTCTCTTCATCAATGATCTTCCTGCTTCTCTGCCTTCTTCCGTCAGCTGATTTCTTTACGCTGACGATCTGGCCATTTGGTCCTCCTCCCCCTCGGTCCCCACTGCGGTGGAGGCCACACAAGGAGCTCTGTTTCGATTGGAGCGCTGGTCTGAGTACTGGTGTCTTCCTCTCAATCCGAGCAAATGTGAGGCCTCCTTCTTTTCAGTGGATCCCCACCAGGCTAACCTCCAGCCCAACCTCCTCCTACTCGGCTCCCGCCTCCGTTTTAATCCCACTCCAACTTTTCTTGGGGTCACCTTCGACCGCACTCTTTCCTTTTCTAGGCATGTATCTTCGCTGAAGGCCAAATTTTTCCCACGTCTCAAGGCCTTACGCTGTATCTCTGCTTCCTCTTGGGGCCCCTCTAAGGAGTCCCTCTCTGTTCTGTATAAATCTTTTCTTCGGTCCCTTCTCACTTACGCTTCACCCGGATGGTTTCCTTTCCTAAGCGCTACCAATATCACCAAATTGGAACGCCTTCACCGAGCGGCCAGTCGCGCTATCACCGGCTGCCTCTCGTCGTCCCCTATCCCTCTACTACTCACCGAGGCTTCTCTACCTCCCCTACGAGTCACTCTGACTCACTTCACTCTTTTTTCTCATGAGCGGGCTCTTCGTCTCCCAACCTCGTTTCCCATCTCAGGTTTGGCCAGACTAGGAGTGAAACCAAGACTCTGCAGATCGTCCTGGAGAGCTTTTGCGTCCACTCACCCGCTCATGCTTCCTTCTACTTGTTCTAGGGAGGCTCTTGTTGCTTGCCCTCCCTGTCCTCCTTGGAATCTTCCCTCGTTCACGGTGGAGTCCACCCTTTCCACTCCATGCTCTCGCTCTGATCCCCCTCACTCTCGCCAAGGTGCGGCTCTCGCCCACCTTGACTCTCTTCCTCCTCATGATCTGGTACTCTGGACAGACGGCTCTGTTCCTTTTCCTTTTGGCAAGGGCGGCTCCGGCGTTCTTGCCAACTGCTCTCTCTGTGGCACTGAGGCCACTCTTTCCTTTTCGGCAGGCCCAGTTTGTTCCAGTTTTTCCGCTGAAGCCTGCGCCATTCTGCACGCTCTTTGCTGGTCTCGGCAACACCATAAAGTCTGCCGTTTTTCTTCTCTTCTTCTCCTGTCTGACTCTCGTTCTGTCCTCGCCACCCTGTCCTCTCCTCCACCTTTCCTGTTATCTCAAACTCTGTGGCAGATCTGGCAGGAACTGTCCTTCTCTCCTCCTGTTCTATCAGGCTACAATGGGTCCCCGGACACTCGTTTCTCCCGGGGAACGACACAGCTGATGAGCTTGCCAGACGGGGAGCGCTGCTTGCGCCCTCCGCAATCCCTTGTAGTCTCTCTCCTCTTATCTCTCGTATCCACTCTCGTCTTATCTCGGACTGGAGGCGTACTGTCTCCTCAAAGTATTTTGACACACAGGTTCCCTCAATTTCCACTGAGGAACTTGTGCTCCCTCGTCATGCTCGCTGTGTCCTCTCTCGTCTTCGCTGCAATGGACACAGCCTTCTTTTAGGTTCCTATCTCTCCAGGATTGGCAGAATCGAGAATCCTTCTTGCAGCGCCTGTGGACACCCGTCCCAGGACATCTCTCATCTCATTCTGCACTGTCCAGCTACGGACTCTTTGCGCCGCTCACTCTTTGGCGACTCTCTGTCTCTTTATGACCTCTGGTCCAGACCCTGGGGAGTTGCCCGGCTTCTGGGGCTCCATGGTCTTCCGCCATGCCCCCATCCCTCGGAAGGGGTCGGGTAAACAACAACAACAAAGACCGGAGACAGAGGGACAGATAGAAGAATCGGTGGATGATCAGAACCCAGGTCCTGAAGCACCTCCCATGATCAAGAAAGGGTGAGAGGTGAGAGAGCAAAGGAGATGTCAGGAAAGGAGCGACTGCCAGAGGAGTGATAGAGAAGAGTAGGTATGTCAGGGTCATTGAGGGGGAGAGGTCAGAAGAGATGACCCGATTGAATACTTTTTCCCCACTAGGGTCGGAAGTACCTTTTGAGTTTCAGAGGGGTTGATGGCAATTGAAGTCCCCCAGAATGAAGAGATTTGTGGAGGAGGGAAGAGCGAATAGGGGCAGCGTAAACATTAAGAAAAGAGAGGAGGAGTTGTTTAGAGAGATGTTGACCCTTAGATAATCAGAGTAGGGATCAAGCGAAGAGAGAGAGGTGGTAGAAAGTTCAGAAAAGAATAAGCCCTGTCTGTAATGACGCCTCCGCTAGCGTGCGTGGTATCACAAGAGAGCATGCCAGACCGGGAGTGAGTGCGATCAGAAAGCAGAGTAGAGAATCCAGGGATCCGGAAAGAGGAAGATAAGTTGAGATTAAATTCCTGGATACAGATAAGGTCGACAGGATGGGACGAAAAAAAATTAGCAATTCGTTCCATTGAAGAACCCTGAGCGAGTTAGGGGGGAGGAAGCAGGAGGCGTTTAAAGACAGCCAGGAGTGAGAGGCGGCGGTGAGGGAGCAGAAGAAGAAGAGATAGAATGGGCAGAAGGGGGATAAGAGGCTTGAGAGCTTGAGTGTAGAAGGGGTGCCAAGTAGTAGAGGGAGCCAAGTAAAACAGTGGAGGTATACAGGCCGGAGATGTTTGAGGGGGAAGTCACAGTGTTAGAAGCAGGGACCCAGCAGGTGGGCAGCTCCAGGAGTGAGAGCTGCCAAGAGTTCTGAATTCGGAGAGGGAGAGTAGTGAGCACCTTAGATGGACCCGTTTGGAGCAAGTACAGCATTGCACTGACTTACCCCGCCAGGTCACATTTCCAGCGTACACTGAGCAAGGAATGATGGATCCAGGGTTGAAATGAACGTTACCGCTCATTAAGAGAAGAAGAATGAGGAGACGGGTATGAAAAAGGCAGGAGAAAGGAAAAGACAGTCGACCGATTTTAGAAAAGCTGTGTGCTGCCTTTTTGCGGTCGTTCAGGGGGCAGCACGGCGAAAAATGGTTCGAGGGGAGTGTCCGGGGTAACTGGGACCCTCGGGAAGGCCAACAGCCATTTCGACCCAACCCAAACGGGGTCGGGGACCGCACCACCACGTTGAAGCGGCTGTTGATTGGTGCAGGCATTATTTTATCGCGTCTGCTCTTCTGGAATCTAACTCCATTCTCTCTCCCCGCCAGGCCGGTTTCCGCCCTCGACGGTCTATTTTCGATCAAATTGTATTGCTTTCTCAGTCCATTTCGGATGAATTTAACAAACCCAGGCGGACTCTCCGACGATTCTTGCCGCTATCGACTTTTCGAAAGCTCTTGACTCTGTCTGGCATCCCGCCCTTTGCCATAAACTCATTTCAGCTGGCCTCCCTCCTTGCTTTGGTCGTTGACTCAACCTTTCCTTTCTGATTGGCGCGCTTGCATGGTTTATCAAAACCACAAAAGTCGTTCCTTTCGAGTCTGTCGAGGTGTTCCGCAAGGATCCGTTCTTGGCCCTGTACTTTTCTCCTCTCTCTTCATCAATGATCTTCCTGCTTCTCTACCTTCTTCCGTCAGCTGATTTCTTTATGCTGAAGATCTAGCCATTTGGTCCTCCTCCCCCTTGGAACCTGCTGCGGAGGAGACTACACAAGAAGCACTGATTCGACTGAAGCGCTAGTCTGAATACCGGTGTCTTCCTCTCAATCGGAGCAAATGTGAGGCCTCCTTCTCAGTGGATCCCCACCAACCTCCTCTTACTCAGCTTCTCTATTTTTTCAAGCAATCAAGTCCACTCCAACTTTCCTTGGTGTCACGTTCGATCGCGCTTTCCTTTACTAATTATGTATCTTTACTGAAGGCCAGGTTCATCCTCATGTCAAGGCCTTACGCTGTATGTCTGCTTCCTCATGGGGTCCCATTAAGGAGTCCCTCTCTCTTCCGTATGAATTTTTTCTTCGTCCCTCTTCTCACTTTTGCTTCATCCGGATGGTTTCCTTTCTTAAGCGTTGCCAATATTACCAAATTGGAACGCTTCACCAAGCGGGTAGTCGCGCCATCACCGGCTGCCTATCGTCTTCCCCTATCCCTCTTTACCTCCCCTACGAGTCACCCTGACTCATTTCGCCCTGTCATTTTGTGAGTGGGTCCTTCGTCTCCCAACCCCCTTTCCCATTTTAGGTTTGGCCAGACTTGGAGTGAAACCAAGACTGCAGATCGTCCACTCACCCGCCCATGCTTCTACTTCTCCTAGGGAGGTTCTCTTTTCTTGCCCTTCCTCTCCTTTTTGAACCTTCTTTTCACTGTGGGGTCCACCCTTTCCTCTCTATGCTCCCTCTTTCTCGCCAAGGTGCGGCTCTCGCTCACCTTGACTCTTTCCCATCTGACGATCTAATCTGGACAGACGGCTCTGTTCATTTTCCTTTTGGCAAAGGCGGCTCTGCTGCCTTCGCCAACTGCTCACTTTGCGGCACCGAGGCCACTCTTTCCTTTTCGGCAGGCCCAGTTTGTTCAAATTTTTCCGCTGAAGCCTGCGCCATTCTGCAAGGTCTTCGCTGGTGTCGGCAGTACCAACAAGTCTGCCATTTCTCTTCTCTCCGACTCTCGCCCTCCTTTCCGTCTTTTCTTTTACCTCAAACTTTCCGGCAAGAACTGTCTTATTTCTTTTCCTTTACTAACAGACTGCAATGGGTCCCGAACAATCGTTTCTCCCGGGAAACGCCGCGACTGATCAGTTGGCCAGACCGGGAGCGCTATTTCTGCCCTCTGCAATTTCTTGGTAGTCTCTTACCTCACCTATCCACTGGATGCGTACTTTCTCATCTAAATTCTTTGACATACAGGTTCCGTTGATTTCCATTGGGGAACTTATGCTTGCTCTACACGCTCGCTGTGTGCTCTCGTCTTCGCTGCAACGGACACAGCCTTTTGTTAAAGAACAGGCAGACTTGAGAATCCTTTATGCTGCGCCTGCGGACATCTCTCTTCTCATTCTGCCCTGTCATCTCATCAACTACGGACTCTTTGGCGACCCTCTGTCTCTACGAACTGGGTTCCAATTCAGACCTTGGGGAGTTTCCCGACTTCTGGGGCTACATGGTGTTCCCCCATGCCTCCATCCTTCAAAGGGGTCGGGTAACAACAACAAAGTGCTGGGTTAGTCCCTGCACCTCCATAATCTTAATATCTCGGTAACCTCATTTTTGGCTATTTCACGACTTAAGCTGAAATTTTATACAGCGATAATTTTTCTTTCAGCAAACGTGTTCAGCGCATTGATTCTTCGACCGTCGCGTAAGAAAACCTCTTTGGAAGCGAAAACGGAAAGGCAAGGGGCAACCGCATTCTTCACAATGTTTCTAACTAAACCAGTAAAATTGTGATCATCAACTGCAGTCATACAATGAGTAACCGTTGAGTAAATGCTCACACGTCTCCTATACAAAGTTTTAATGGCCATTTCCCGTAGATGAGATTAACTTTCAAAGATTTCAAAAGTTTTGTCAAGTTGACACATTATCTGTAACCTCACTTGTGTTCACGTTATTGTGACCTAGCAATGACGAGGTAAATATCTATGAAACTTGCAACGACAGATGCATCGTATGTGAGCCGACCGTCCCGGGAAACACTAGTCTAGCAAATCTTCCCCCAAAAAACTTCGATGAATGGATGTTAAAAATTTCGGGGCAACATTTTTCGAGGCCGCTGCAAATCTCACGGACTCTGCCGGCATTGACCGCGGCCGCCAGTGGTTTAGCAGTTTTGTCCCTAATGCTTAAAAAGCGAATCTTTGTGACAGTGATTCCATTGCGTGTATGAAAAAAGAGAATTACATTTAAACGAACTCCTGTGTGATGTGCATTGGCTGCCAAAGATCAATGTACAGTACAATGTTGCAATAGAATTATTTCTCTTCGACTCTTAGTCACAAGTAACTATTTCTAACCGTTGATAAGGTCTTCCATGTGTGTTATTAAATTTTGTGAATTAACTTCATTCATTCATTCTCAAAATAGAACAAATCCATTTTGTGTGTTCCAAATGCGAGCAATTGTCTTCCTGAATGCGATTTCATGTGTGCTACAACAAGTCTTTTCATCTGAAGCGCGATATTAGGCTGGCTGTTGCGAGAGCGTTCGCAAGGTCAGCTACTTTGTGCAACAACGGTTTATATTCACCTGCCTTTATCTGTTTTATGCGAGGCGTAGTTTTCGCGGTAAATAAGGAATATATCACCACTTCTTGTTGAAATTACAGGCATACAAAAGCCTATTTTGTCGTTGAAAAGAAACTTTTTAAGCTATATTGTTCTACTTCAGTGCAATATCCTTCAATACGTTGTGGTACTAACACAAAGCCACTTGTTCTTGTTTTAACTTTAGTTTTTTAATATTTGTTGCGAAGTACTTGTTAAAATATAAACTATTTTTATGAATGCTTTGTTTCGCTGGTTGTAATAAGGCAAGGTTTTACCGTGTTAGAATAGTGAAGCTGCTCACTCAGCATGTCGTAAAAGGCGATTTTTGGATACCCACCAAAGGCAGTCCGCCTTGTTGGTGGTGGGGCTACCAGTCGGCAGTTTGCATCCACGACTGGTTCGAAAGGGGCTGCCACTTTTCCCCTGGCCTAATACAATTAGGTTGATGGCGTGAACCTGGATTGCTGTTCGCGCCATACCTCCATCCCAAGGAAGAGGAGGGGTAAACCAACAACATCTAGGCTGCGTTCAATTAACTGTTCTCTCCAGTCTTTTTGCTGCCAGTAATCAAAAGTAGCCTTTAGTTATGACGAGCTAAGAGCTTTGTCAAACTCTGTGGCAGATCTGGCAGGAACTGTCTTCTCTCTCCTCCTGTTCTATCAGGCTACAATGGGTCCCCGGACACTCGTTTCTCCCGGGGAACGACACAGCTGATGAGCTTGCCAGACGGGGAGCGCTGCTTGCGCCCTCCGCAATCCCTTGTAGTCTCTCTCCTCTTATCTCGGACTGGAGGCGTACTGTCTCTTCAAAGTATTTTGACACACAGGTTCCCTCAATTTTCACTGAGGAACTTGTCCTCTTTCGTCTTCGCTGCAATGGACACAGCCTTCTTTTAGGTTCCTATCTCTCCAGGATTGGCAGAATCGAGAACTCTTCATGCAGCGCCTGTGGACACCCGTCCCAGGACATCTCTCATCTCATTCTGCACTGTTCAGCTACGGACTCTTTACGCCGCTCACTCTTTGGCGACTCTCTGTCTCTCTATGACCTCCGGTCCAGACCCTGGGGAGTTGCCCGGCTTCTGGGGCTCCATGGTCTTCCGCCATGCCCCCATCCTTCGGAAGGGGTCGGGTAATCAACAACAACAAGAGCTTTGTCTGCACCAATCAACAGCCGCCTCAACGTGGTGGTGCGGTCCCCGACCCCGTTTGGGTTGGGTCGAAATGGCTGTTGGCCTTCCCGAGGGTCCCAGTTACCCCGGGCACTCCCCATTCATTTTTTCGCTATGCTGCCCCCTGAACGACCGCAGAAGGGCAGCACACAGCATCTTTAAAATCGGTCGCCTGTTCTCACTTTTTCTTCTCTCCTGCCTTACTCTTGCCCTCCTTCGTCTCCTGATTCTTCTTCTTCTCCTGATGAGCGGTAACGTTCATCCTAACCCTGGCCCCATCTTTCCTTGCTCTGTGTGCGCTGGAAATGTGACCTGGCGGGGCAAGTCAGTGCAATGCTGCGCTTGCTCCAAATGGGTCCATCTAAGGTGCTCACAACTTTCTTTATCTAACTTCAGAGCTCTAGGCAGCTCTCACTCTTGGAGCTGCCCCCCCTGCCGTAACACTGTGACTCCCCCCTCCTCGGACTCCTCCGGCACGTATACCTTTACTGTGGAATCCGGCCCCCCTCTGCTAATGCTGCACTCTTGCCCCACCCTCGTCTCCAAACTTCCTATCCCCCATCTGCCCATCTTATATCTCCTTCCCCTGCCCTCCCACCACCGTCTCTTGCTTCTGGCTATACTTCTGCACCTTCCCCTGACTCTCTCAGGGTTCTTCAATGGAATGCTGGAGGTCTTCGAGCCAGGAGCACTGAACTACTTTACTTTCTTTCATCCCATCCTGTCGATCTTATCTGCATTCAGGAATCCAATCTTAACTCATCTTCCTCTTTCCGGATTCCTGGATTCTCTGTTCTGCGTTCTGATCGTACCCACTCCCGGTCTGGCATTCTCTCTTCTGATGCCTCGCATGCCAGTGGCGGCGTTGTCATTTTCGTCAGACAGGGCCTATCCTTTTCTGGACTTTCTACCACCTCTCTTTCTTTGCTTGATCCCTACTCTGATTATGTAGGGGTCAACATCTCTCTAAACAAATCCTCCTCGGTGTCATTTCTTAATGTGTATGCCCCCCCTATTCGCTCCTCCCCAACGGATGGCAGAACCGATTCCTTCTCTCCCTCAATTCTTCCCTCCTCCAGAAATCTCTTCATTCTGGGGGACTTCAATTGCCATCACCCGCTTTGGGACTCAAGAGGTACTTCCGACCCCCGCGGGGAGGAAGTATTCGACTGGGTCATCTCCTCAGACCTCCTCTCCCTCAATAACCCTGACACACCCACCCTTCTCCATCGCTCCTCTGGCAGTCGCTCCTCTCCTGACATCTCCTTTGCTCCTTCTACTCTTGCTTTTTCTTGCTCCTGGGAGGTGCTTCAGGACCTGGGTTCTGACCACCTACCAATTCTTCTATCTGTCCCTCTCTCTCCGGTCTTTCATCCCAACGAGCGTCCCCCTTCCTTCAATTTTCAGAAAGCCCGCTGGGATGACTTTGCCTCCTACTTTGACTCTCACTGTCCTTCAGCAGAGGAATACTCGTCTCTTTCTCTTTCCTCTGCAGCTGCTCTCTTTACCTCTCTGGCACTGAATGCGGCCAAATCTTCCATTCCTTTCGGCCGCATCAAACGCCCTCCTAAAGCCTGGTGGTCTGCTGAGGTGGAAGAAGCGGTTGGTGAAAGACGCAGGGCTTTCGCTACTGCTCACAGAAGTGATGAAGATCGCCAGGCTTACATCTCTGCTTCTCGACGTGCCTCGTCGGTCATTGCCAAGGCCAAGGCTGAGGCATGGCAGACGACCTGCACTTCTCTTTCACCTAAATCTGTGCACTCTCTTCTTCGTTCTATCGCTGGCTCTCCTTCCTCGTCTTCTTCCTCTACTAACTGTTCCTCTCCCAGGGAATCGGCTTCGGTTTATGCCGCTTACCTGAGGTCTCACTTTTCCGTGTCTCTGCCAAAGGCCCTGCGCAGCAGAGCCAGAGGCTACCTCACTGAGCTCCGCCGAGCTACGTGCTCTGTGGAGTCTCACTCGTCCTTTTGCTCTCCTTTCTCTCCCGCTGAATTTCTTGCGGCTGCCTCCAACCTATCCTCATCCACTGCCACTGGTCCAGACAAAGTTGCCTATCCCATGCTAAAGCATCTTCCTCGCTTTGGCATGGATTTTCTTCTTCACATCTTCAATCTTTCCTGGTCTTCACATTCCTTTCCTTCCATCTGGAAGACATCTTCTATTATTCCCATACATAAGATGGGAAAGCATCTCGACTCTCCTGCTTCTTTCCGGCCTATCTCTCTCACCTCCTGCGTCTCAAAGCTGTTTGAACGCATCATACTATCTCGTCTACTCTTCCTTCTGGAATCTAACTCCATTCTCTCTCCCCGCCAGGCCGGTTTCCGCCCTGGACGGTCTACACTAGATCAAATTCTGTATCTTTCTCAGTCCATTTCGGATGAATTTAACAAACCCAGACCGGGCTCTCGGACGATCCTATCTACTATCGATTTCTCTAAAGCTTTTGACTCTGTCTGGCATTCCGCCCTTTTCCACAAACTCATTTCGGCTGGCCTCCCTCCTTGCTTTGGTCGTTGGACTCAATCTTTCCTTTCTGATAGGCGCGCTTGGGTGGTTTTTCAAAATCACAAAAGCCGTTCCTTTCGAGTCTGTCGAGGTGTTCCGCAAGGATCCGTTCTTGGCCCTGTACTTTTCTCTCTCTTCATTAATGATCTTCCTGCTTCTCTACCTTCTTCCGTCAGCTGATTTCTTTACGCTGACGATCTGGCCATTTGGTCCTCCTCCCCCTCGGTCCCCACTGCGGTGGAGGCCACACAAGGAGCTCTGTTTCGATTGGAGCGCTGGTCTGAGTACTGGTGTCTTCCTCTCAATCCGAGCAAATGTGAGGCCTCCTTCTTTTCAGTGGATCCCCACCGGGCTAGTCTCCAGCCCAACCTCCTCCTACTTGGCTCCCGCCTCCGTTTCAATCCCACTCCAACTTTTCTTGGGGTCATCTTCGACCGCACTTATTCCTTTTCTAAGCATGTATCTTCGCTGAAGGCCAAGTTTTTCCCTTGTCTCAAGACCTTACGCTGTATCTCTGCTTCCTCATGGGGCCCCTCTCTGTTCTGTATAAAACTTTTCTTCGGTCCCTTCTCACGCTTCACCCGGATGGTTTCCTTTCTTAAGCGCTACCAATATCACCAAATTGGAACGCCTCCACCGAGCGGCCAGTCGCGCCATCACCGGCTGCCTATCGTCCTCCCCTATCCCTCTACTACTCACCGAGGTTTCTCTACTTCCGCTACGAGTCACTCTGACTCATTTCACTCTTTCATCTCATGAGCGGGCTCTTCGTCTCCCAACTCCCTTTCCCATCTCAGGTTTGGCCAGACTAGGAGTGAAACCAAGACTCTGCAGATCGTCCTGGAGAGCTTTTGCGTCCACTCACCCGCTCATGCTTTCTTCTACTTGTTCTAGGGAGGCTCTTGTTGCTTGCCCTCCCTGGCATCTGCCTTCCTTCACGGTGGAGTCCACCCTTTCCACTCCATGCTCTCGCTCTGATCCCCCTCACTCTCGCCACGTGCGGCTCTCGCCCACCTTGACTCTCTCCCCCATCATGATCTGGTACTCTGGACAGACGGCTCTGTTCCTTTTCCTTTTGGCAAGGGCGGCTCCGGCGTTCTTGCCAACTGCTCTCTCTGTGGCACTGAGGCCACTCTTTCCTTTTCGGCAGGCCCAGTATGTTCCAGTTTTTCCGCTGAAGCCTGCGCCATTCTGCACGCTCTTTGCTGGTCTCGGCAACACCATAAAGTCTGCCATCTTTCTTCTCCTGTCTGACTCTCGTTCTGTCCTCCCCTCCACCTTTCCTGTTATCTCAAACTCTGTGGCAGATCTGGCAGGAACTGTCTTCTCTCTCCTCCTGTTCTATCAGGCTACAATGGGTCCCCGGACACTCGTTTCTCCCGGGGAACGACACAGCTGATGAGCTTGCCAGACGGGGAGCGCTGCTTGCGCCCTCCGCAATCCCTTGTAGTCTCTCTCCTCTTATCTCGGACTGGAGGCGTACTGTCTCTTCAAAGTATTTTGACACACAGGTTCCCTCAATTTTCACTGAGGAACTTGTGCTCCCTCGTCATGCTCGCTGTGTCCTCTTTCGTCTTCGCTGCAATGGACACAGCCTTCTTTTAGGTTCCTATCTCTCCAGGATTGGCAGAATCGAGAACTCTTCATGCAGCGCCTGTGGACACCCGTCCCAGGACATCTCTCATCTCATTCTGCACTGTCCAGCTACGGACTCTTTACGCCGCTCACTCTTTGGCGACTCTCTGTCTCTCTATGACCTCCGGTCCAGACCCTGGGGAGTTGCCCGGCTTCTGGGGCTCTATGTTCTTCCGCCATGCCCCCATCCTTCGGAAGGGGTCGGGTAAACAACAACAACAAGAGCTTTGTGCTT
The DNA here is from genome assembly GCA_963675345.1 of Trididemnum clinides. NCBI lineage: Eukaryota > Metazoa > Chordata > Ascidiacea > Aplousobranchia > Didemnidae > Trididemnum > Trididemnum clinides. Next base: position 12,286,976 of record OY776293.1, on the reverse strand, counting down.
CCGCGTGCGAACGCATTTTTCAACGCAATGCTTTAAAACAAATACGTTTAATCAAGCTAAAACCTTGTATTACAAATCGTAAATACTGGCCTTCAAGCACTGCCGTACGTGACTGCAAAACTCACAAACAATTTTCAATTTTTGCTAATTCAGACAAATCTTGGTGCATTACCAAAGTTTTAATTAATTGCGGAACACGGGACCGCTTTAAGTTTAAAAAGAGTATCCTAACATATTGAAACTGTGGGTACGTATAATAGACATTATGTTAGCATTTATTTTGTTCGGTATAAATTATTTTACGAGCAGCTGTGTCGAAAACAAAAACGCACATTTTTTGTGAACTAAGTAAGCAAAAAGTTCGTACGAGATGGACGCAACTGCCATAAGACGTCAAGTCACCAACAGTTTTTGATCATTTGTCAATCCAACCTCAAATCCCCCACTTTGAAAATCTTTTGTATCATTCTGTCAATCTTCAATATATTCTTCGGGGCAATTCTCTTGGTAAACTAATAGCAATATCCATGAAATCTCCAATTTCAAATTTTTGTGATGCCAGCGTAACAGTATCTGATGGGCCTTTATGTCCACCAATTGTTTGACCAATATCTTTTAGCCTACACAAATACATAATCAATTAGTGCAACTAAGCAAACAAACGTACAGTAATGGCATGGATAAATGATATTTTGTCTACTAAAATGTAAAAACGAATGTTCTCCAGACGTTAGTAGTTGGTGTTCTGCGTCAATTCAGGTTTTTAGTTCTAATTAGTTGCTTCGTAATGATACAACAGTAATTCATGATCTAAGGCTGTTTGTGTCACCTTCCAGCTAAAGGTAAACACTCAGCATCCGTTTTAGTCCGCTTTTCTCTTACGTGTTTTTGCAGTTTTTATCCGCTTGAGTATTTCCATGAATTCACACAGCACACGTTATCCTAACATCCAGTTCGGTGCCCAAAGCACTTTCCAAAGTATTTCAAAGGTTTTTATCCGCAAAAACGAATACGCGTTTAGTACGTTACTTTGTGAACAAAATCGGGTGTTTGGATAACAACAAACAGGTATACCGTGAAGCACCTTACAAAGATCTAAGCCGCTCAAAATTTCCGCAGAAAATACGTAATAACAACGTACAAAAAACGTATTACTATTTTGTGCACATCCACTTGAGAGATATTTTACACAAAATAGCTTTGATTCAGATCCGATCGGATTCGGCAGGACTGCTGGCACCACTGGCCAAGCCCTCTTTTTGATCTCGACAAAAAGGCAAGAAAATAGCTTAAATGTTGTTCAAAGAGATCTATAAAAATAATGGACTAAAACAAAACTGTATCCTCAGAATACTCATTGTCGGTAAAATTCTCAAGTGATCGTATAGGTTTATATTTAATTGCACCCCTATTTTGATTAAGTGCTGATTGACCTTTCAAAATTTTTGTACTGAATTTTACGCCCATTCCTCAGAAATTCTCAGCACACCAGTAGATAGCATACTTCCATCGCAACTGCTGCTCGTAAGCAAGTTAGCTGCAACATGTAAGCAATCCCGGCGGCCATAATTTCGAGACGACAATGGAAGCTTAATTATAATATTCAACTCGTCGAATTCAAGATAAACACAAGAGATTGGCAAAGTGAATTTTAAGCTTTTCGAGTCGGTAGCCACCCATACGAGGCAGCTCAAACCTGAAAGGCACAGTGACCTTGACAGCAAACTCCAGCTTTTCGCAGCAATGCCGTGATCAAATTATGGCTTAGAGTGCTGAACTCTCAGACTTTCCGAGTACAAGTTTGACGCTCAGCTCAGCGTGCCGTGTTGCTAAGAACTTGATTTGAGATCAGTGGCAAGAAGCTAGTAGATGGGGACCAGCAAAATACGTGGGACGTTCAGAAAGTACTGCAACTAGGTTTGTTTTTACGAGATTTAGTTTTAAAGGTACACAAATTTTATATCAAAAGGAAGTACGTAGCATGAGCATTTCAGAGTTACTTTTCAATGAGATCTGCTTTCCGAACTACCTTTTTTCACCTTTGAACAAGTGCACACATTTTATCATTGTAAAACTGTACTGACTGCGTTTATAACCAATTTCTGACAGGTTCAGGTTCTTCCTGTCCATCATTGATTCGCTTGACCCGCCTCGTCACTGTGTTGTAGTCTACCGCATTGCCACTATAGACTTGCTTTGGCCTTATTATGTTAAGAGCTGTTTTTCCCTCCAACAGTAAAAATCAAATAACTCTGCTTTTGCCGACATTGCTTTGCGTTAATCGTGGTGGTTTTACCTTACAACGAAGAAGACACAGAGGGATTGTTTAAACGTTGAAAGGTAGATTGCAGTAATATAAACTTTACGTTTTTAAAAAAAATACGTAAAACTTAGTTACCAACCTATAATCTGTTAAAGAATCAAATGTTAATTAAAGGAATGCTGGAAGAAATTAAATGAGTTGCATATTTTCTGAACGCCCCTCGTACAAGTCACACAGCCTTGGAATACCTGTAGCGGCCACTTCTATTGTCCATGAAAACCGTTGCGAATTTGAAGATAGTTCCTTTTCTTCTGGCATCAGGTCGCACTTCTTTAACCAAACCAGTTAATTCTTTAAGCGTAGCATCCATCCTTCAAACATAAAGGCAACTTAAATAAAAAGCCTACTGGTATTATGATACTGGTATCAAAACGCACTGCACTGTAAATAAAACAATTTGTCCTCTCGTCTCAACTATTCTTGGCTCTGTTTACAAAACAATGTTGCGCTTTTGTATGAGTAAGTTATAACGTTGAGAAAAAATAAAAGCTTTTAAATTAGTAATTAGAAAAAGCAAATTACTAAAAATCTTAAATTCAAAAGATTTAAGACGTGCTCCCATAGTAAAAATAACAAGCTAATTTATCCTTCGCGAGTAAAAGCGAAAATTTTTAATTTAAAACACTGGCTAAAAAATATCAATTAGAACCTAACTTTCAACGTCAGCACGTATAACTAGAATTAATATAACCAACCACAAACGAGTCAATGAATTAAAAGTGTCGGGAAAGCATTTGCACGGCTTCTCATCCTCAGATTTTCTGTTAAAACCTCTAGATTAAAAATCACGTAAAAAATTGTCATGTACCATAATGTCCTTTTTAGTGGCAAAAAATGTGCCTTTTGACAAATCCCTAAAGTATCCAGAGACTCTTTTGGGGTAAATCCGACACAAGCAAGAACCTACCACGTATAGATTTGCAGTTCATTACTGGGCACCATATTTCGGCTGAATTCTTCCATCCTGTGGTGTCTTCCATCATCCGAGACAAATACTCTAAGTAATAGAGGGCAAGTCTTTTCACGATCAACTGGTTTCACTGGCTCTTGGACATCCTGTGCCACACTGCGTAACCTTTCTTCAGTGCCTGATGCTTGAGGCATTATATAGACTACAACCTGCACTAAGCCAACAATAAAAGATCTAAAAATACATGTTAAAGGGCATTATTGACAACAATCACATTGTATATTAAAACTATGCACATCTTCACTCCTACAAGTATCTATGTACACGATTGTGAATTAAAAAATGAGCTTGGTTATTAAAAAACTTATACATTACGCAACTAAAGCATTGCCTTCAGAAAATACAACTTGAGTAGTAAAAGTTATTTTTTATTTTTTTGCTTGATTGCTACTTTTCGGTATCTTTACAACAGCTAAAAGAATTAACACAAAGTAAGCGTTAACAAAGCTTGCGCACCAAAACTTTTGAAAATGAGCAACTTAATTTCATAATTACAAAAATGATCTTAAGAAACTAGACAAGGCCACGTAATTATGAACTGCTTTATGATGAGAGGGGAGCCAATACACAGTTCACTCAAAAGTCTCCTAAAAAGAGAATATCCCAATTGAGAGAAGTTTAGATATTTTGGGTTATTGCGCTGACTTCCCTCCGATATCACACTTTGCTGTCCAATAACGGTTTTTCAAATAAAAAACATACCACTGCAAATAAGGCACAAAAAACGGATAATTTTAACAATACACAACACACGAAACAAATCATTGCAAAGACTACAGCTGAAAACATCGTTTGTAAAACGCTAAAATAAAATAAAACATATAATAGAGAAATGAATTCGCAATCTATATAGATAGTGTGTTAAACTTGGCAACACTAAAATACGGAAGAAAAACACAATTAAATTTCGGAAATTGCAAAAATACGGAAATGTATGATTTAACTTAATTTCATTAACTAATTTTACCCTATTGGCTGGTTAGATTTTTAATCTTCCTTGGCTTCTGTAAACTTCCGTATTTCTTTAGTTGGAACTTTTCCGATTTCGGCGATTCAGTAATTCCTTATTTCAGTGCTAATTTCTGTATTGCAGCAAATGTCGATTTCTACATTTTAGTGCTGTCCTGCAACACTCGCCAAATTGCAAGCAAACACTAAGTTATGACGACATTTACGCCATTTTAGTTGGTCAATGAAAGAAATGCATCGCCCTAATAAAGACCGCAGCATTGCTTGTCAGTTCGTGGCATATCAACATCGATTACAGCCTACACGACTAATTTGAATTGAGTGCATTTATAGATAAAATGTACATTTAAAGACATCATACCACAACTAAAACATGCATTTACAATTGGTTTGCTTTGCAAGAAATATTGCGATATACTGTACATCGATTGGCAAAAAAATAATTAATTGTAATCGCGACGAATATTGTAGTACATCAATTCTTTAAAGCATGGTTTGCTGACAACTCCATAACTTGCAGTATTAATAGTAAAGTGTTTCATGCACTATCACCCCTATCACGACACTTTTGTTTATAATTAATAATTGGGGTCAACTACCATGGCGAGTGACCACAACTTCTAACTATACGTAAATACAAAACTTCAAAAGAAGATTACTTCTTGTAACTATCACTTTTGTTATTTCTTTAAAATTGAAATAGATACGAAAATGAGGAAGAGCTGGACATAATTAAAGATAGTACGTCCAAATGGCTTAATATCAGAACACAATTTATTTAAAACATGAATAGTTTTAAAAGTGAAACAGGGTGCGATGCTTCTTTACTTTTAATGTTAGTCAATATTGCTACATAAACTGAAACAGTTGTGAAGTTTACATTACACTGACATTCTTTCAAAATGGACGACACTCTCATCTCAAGAACACAATCGTTAAACGTAATAACACTACACAGTTTGATTAAAAAAAACTAGTTTAAGAGAAACAAGCGGCGATGTATATTATTGACATAGAAACTGAAACAGCTATGCAATTTAAATTGAATTGTTTTCACACAAAATGATTGACATCCTTTTGATTTACAAGCATAATCGTTAAACATTCTTAGCCTAGGAGACATACAGCCGTGGCTGAAAAAACATGTAATAAATAGATGTTTTGATGACAACTGAAAGTAAATATTCGAAAATGATATGTATCTGCCTACAGATATTGAAAAGCATCAGTAACTTTTCATGCTTCCAGGGTGCACTTCAGTTCTGTCCTTAATCATCATATTTTATACGTACTATGGGGATATACAGATGAAAGTTGTTACAAACATGGTAAGTATACAAGTAGACCATAGCTAATCACATCAGAACAACAATTAAACATAAGTTGATTAACCTCAATGTAATATCCAGAGCAGTTCGCAACTCTTTCGTCTTGGCAGGCCTCTTTCACTGCTCCAAACTAATTGCGGACCCCATCGTTATAAGTTTTTCTGTATTCAGAAATCTGGTTCGATCAGTACTTAATCAGATAATGACCAAGTTGCGCTATGTTAGCTGCACGTAACCTTAAAACAGTACTCAAATATTCGCATAAGGAACAACAGCAATGACCAAATGACCGTATATTTTATTTCGAAACAACTAATCATCAATCTGACCAACTAATGACCTCCCGACGTTGAAGCAAATCTTTCAAATCGTGATTGTGTTTTGGAAAAGGTTAGTCTTATATCATCTTCGTTGTGTAGTTTTTTCAAGATTTCGATTTTATACGCACTAGAACACAAAATCCTGCTTTGTAGAGATTTGCTATGATGATGCAAACGGAAGAAGTACTCGTAATGTCGACATAGATGTCTTGGGGAACTAGGGTAAAATGGCTGACCAAAACTAAGAAAGGGGCAGAATACAAAACACTACAAAAACTAACAAATTAAGGCTGTCCCCTGGAAAACAACTTGCAAGCCCCGAAGAATCAGTAAACCTCTAGTTGGCAACCAATGATCTAGAGACTTATTTCAACCTGGAGACTTCATGGGCAATATTGCATAACAAAAACAAACATAAAAACTGAAATTTCTCGAATAAACAACAGCAGTATAAGTGATTATTTATTTCTATTAGTCTCAAAACCAACTATGAAAAAATAACCTTATATGAGAGTATATAATTCAAATTCATACCGCTAGATATAAGTAACCATTAAACAGGAAGCTAAGGAAAAACCAAAACATTTCAAGTGGAATTCAACCTTTCACAGCTGGGGTGTGCCAAAGCAATTAGTTTTATTTTACAAATAAATCCAAATGTACAAGGCTTTTGGTTTGGCAACAAGCTGGAACAAAAGTGAGTGATAATGGGAGATAAGCACGACCTAGCACGTTTAAGAGGAAAAAACTTATTGCTAACTTTTTCCAGAGCTCAGTAGAAACTATTCATAGTCCATCAATAAGTCGGGAGAAAACTGAAATGTTTTGATTTCTTCATATGCAAGCTTTTTCCAATCTTCAATAGTCAGTTCAGCATCTTCATAAGATTTGTCATATAGCGGGGCAGTGGGCTCATCCTCGGGATCATGAAACTTCTCTAAATATGGATGCTGGAGAGCGTCAGCTGCAGTAAGTCTACAATCAGTGTCTAGAACCAGCATTTTTTCGAGAAGATCGACAGCTTTTGGATTGGCACCAACAAATACATTTACAAAATCTCTTTTTTGAATTATTGGTAGCGTCTTGATAAAGTTTCTTGCAGATTGGGATATAATCTTTTCAAGTAATTCATCTTTTGGAGTCCCACATAAATTCATGATGGACTTGAGTTGATCGATGTGATCAGAGCCAGGAAACAATGTTTTGCCAGTTAACAGCTCAGCCATGATGCATCCAACAGACCAAATATCAACTGTCTGGTTATAGTGCATCCAATTCAACATGATTTCAGGAGCACGGTACCATCTTGTAGCAACGTATCCTGTCATTTGATCATCTGCTAGCCTGGCCAAACCAAAATCAAGGATTTTTAACTCACAATCTTCATTTACAGCAATGTTGCTAGGCTTCAAATCACGGTGAATTATTCCTGCAGAGTGGATGTACTTCAAACCACGCAAAATTTGATAAACTAAGAATTGCACGTGATCGTCAGTAAGCTTTTGCGACTTAATGATTTGATTCAAATCAGCTCCCATCAAATGAGTGACAAGGTACATGTCACTGAAATCAACAATACTTGAAGACGGAGTAAAAACGTCAAGCAATCCAATGACGTTTTCATGGTGCATGTGTTTCAGTAGACGCAATTCACGATAAGTCCTCTTTGCATGAGTGACAGATTGAAATGGCCTTGCTAGCTTTTTGACAGCAACTTTTAGTTTGAGCTCAGTGTTAAAGGCAGAGCAAACCGAACCATAAGCGCCACATCCAATGGGTACAGGATCAGTGTATCGTTCTGGAATAATCCAATCTGTTTTATTGAGTTCAAAATGGTTAAAGCCGGTAGGAACAATAATATCTGAAGCGTCTTGCTCTGCAGCCATTACAAAATTTAATTTACGCAATAAAAGGCAATTTCTAAAAAGAGCAATGCTTTATTCCCTAGCCAAGGAAAAGCTGCATCCTAATATACAGCACTTTTCTAACTTTGAAATGCGACTCAGTTTAGTTTTTTCTCTTCATTTGCACTCCACCAAGACAAAACACAACAAATTCAGTAAACTAGAAACATTGGCATGCAGAAAAAAAAACACAACAAAAAAAAGATGATGAATGCACAAGAAATAAAGTTTTTTAAAAAAAAATAGGAACGGCCACAGCCACTCACAACAATTTACAATGAAACTACACCTAACGCAAACATAAATCTAAAGGAACAAGTGCAAAATTTTCCCCAGTTAGTTATCAAGTTTATTCTTAAGAACATTTGTTTTAATGTAATGGTTGCGGGTTCGAATCTCAGCTGGCAGGGCATTGAAAGAAAGGGCAGTGTACACTGAAGGGGCAGGCCCGGTATGTAAATGTATGGGGCAGTGTACACTGGAAGGGACCTGAAAAATAAATTGTATAGGGGGAAAATTTTAATCCTTGTCAAGTGCATAAATTTCCCCACATGGGGAAATTTATGCACTTGATCCAATCTTAATGTAGTTGTAGATCTGATGTCCACATTAGTATATCAAAACCTTTTTCTTTATTTCACGCAGTTCACGCATTTCAACAAGCTTGCCACTGTGTTTAGCGTGTTAACCACGTTTAAGTGGGTAAATTGGTACATCGTTTACATCAAACATTTTTCTTCTTTGTTTAATTATGTATTAATTGCATGAATGATGTGGGCCGGGGTTACAAAACTTTATCATAAAAATGTTCTCACAGTAAACTACAAACAATTTTTAAGGTTTTGCAAGTTTCGTCCAACCGCAGTGGTTGAAATTACAAGATTTTAGTAAAACTGTGCAAACATAGGCGAAGGAAGCAAGAAAAAAGACGTATTGCGTAAAATAAGATACAACTTGAAACGTTGTAAAATAATCACCTTTTGCAACTGACGCATAATGGCATGAAAATCGCTGGAAAAAAAAGAGTCTCAAGTGGTCGAGTGATGAGACTGTAGTCTTAAGTTTTGGGTTTGGTTTTACTTACAGTGATAGCATGAACAAAGAAACAAATTTGGAGTCAATCATTTTTAAGGTACAGTAAATCATTAAACCAGCAGTCTATTTCAACAAAGCTATTGGTTGAGAATAAAAATAAAGCAAGCTTATTGCGTTCGTACAAAACATAGAGAGTACGCAGGGTGAAAAAAATTTTTTTGAAATTGAAAAAGTGGACCCTCCAAAAAGTTGGCAAATAGTCTAAAACTCCCAATTCTATTGAAATTTTTTTAGTTGCTCCCACTAGTGGTCCACCAACACAAGGCTAAAGGTCACGTGGAGGTCAAATTCAGTAAAAATGCTATAACTTTGTAATGGATTGCACCAGAGACCTTAAATTGGTGTCAAAAGAAGCGGAATCATAAAGCTTCCATCAGTCCTAAAAGACCTTCTTCACTATTTTGTCTAGAAATGAAGATATTATCAAAAAATGGTATTTTAATAATTACGTAACTTTATACATCATAGCTATGTGCAGATGTGCACTGCTCTCTGAGCAAATGTCAGAAAATAAGTCTCAGACTAACCCTTCACGCTTTTGTTGTAACATATTTAATAGTGGTTTGATTTTCAAATCAGTATTTTGATAATTACAATGCACTGCATTGCTTTATTTCAATATCTAAGTGCAAATGAAAACTAGAAAAAGATCAGTGAAGGTGACAAATTTCCAGAAGAAACATTGCCCACCAAGCAAGATATTATTGATCGGGTTTTAAGTGAAGATCATTTTTTCTTAATGAATGCTGCAAGAGTTGTTGCTGCTGAGCTTGTGGAGCATTGGATATGGAGCAATGTTTATCCAATCCATGAACTAACTGTTGCTAAGAAGATTTTCAACATGATGACAGAGTTTAAAGCAGTGGATCACTACCCTATGAAAAAACGTTCAAAACCCTTGTATGCTGCAAAAGAAAGCCAGTTTATGAGTGATGTTGAAAAATTGTTCGACATATTTGGTGAAGACAATCAACGGAGAAGAGAATCAGAGAAAAAGTACAGGCTACAAATGACTCAAGATGACTTTTTGTTTTACGAAAATAAAAAGGGACCAAGAAAAGCCAGATGTTTACGTTTGGAAGAACCTCTCACTTCATCTGATCTTCAATTTAGAAAAAGGATTGATAACAAGGGTGGTGACCAATTACCAGGTCCAAGTCAAGGTGGCAGTGGAGATGCAAGTGGTGCTGGAGATCCAATTGTCTTAGATGATTAACCACTCATTTTAGATACTGAATATAGTTATTCTCAGTCTTTAGAATCTTCCTCTGTAAGTTTTACTGGAACATCACAACTACGCTAGCAAAACCAGATGAACTTTCCTAACTTGGCACAAATAACAAAAAGATACCAAATTTCAAACAGAGCAGCAAGAGCACTTGCAAATGCAGTATTAATAGTTGGACTAATTACTGAGAGTCAAAAAACGTACGTTATTGACAAAAGTAAGCTTCGACATGGACGACCAAAATATCAAGAACAAATCTGTCAAGACCAAGCTATATTTTATGAGCAAGTAAATGATGTGTATGTTGATGGCTATAAGGATGCAACTTTGACAACAGCATGTTTAGAAAATGGCAAAATCTATCAATCAACATGCCTAGAAGAACACATTGTAATGGTAGGAGAGCCAGGTGAATATTATCTTAGCCACTTTTCTACTGAAGATAGAAAAGGAAGTTCCATTGCGGATGGCATTTACAGTGTAATCAAGGATACCGACTTAAAGAGAAAAACCTGACAGTCATAGGTACTGATGGTGCAGCTACGATGACTGGCATTAATAAAGGCTGTATGAGGAAATTGGAAGAAGCTCTTTAGAGGCCACTGCAGTGGGTGGTTTGCCTCTCACATACTGTCACAAATACATAAATTTGCATTAAAGAATAGTTTTACATATGTATAGAGTTGTAATCTGTTTGTTTTGCTGTGATTATTTTATTTGTAAATCTGAATTGTTTGTAGCCCTAACTTGCAAAGCTGTTTTCAAAAAAAGACCTTTTTTCTTTCGGATTTATAAATAGATTTGTAACTCACACGCCTTTCTGACATCACAATGGCTGTCTACATGACTTTCCAGTGTATTCTAGTGATTCTTGTTTATTCTCGAAGATTTTTCTTTCTTTTTATTATTACCGATTATGTAATTTATTAATGGTGTTTTTCCTGTGTTACGTGATGTTCTAGCAATTTCTAGATTATTTTCCAGCCGTATATATAAGGCAGCGAGATTTTTCTATTCATTCAGAGAGAGAGGGAGATTCGTTGAGTAGTAGATCAGAGGAGATTAGGGTGTTGCAAAAGGCATTGTTATGTGGTGATTGTTGTGACAGGAGTCAAGCAATTATTTTGGTGGTTTTAGTTTTGGTTAGTCTCTGATATTTATTTATTAAAGTGCTTTAGTTTCTGTATTTGACAAACGAAGGAATTCAAAGTTTTAAAGTGGTCTGTGAATATATTTGTTCTGTTTGTGATCGAGAAGTGCATAGGATAAAGTATCTTAGTGGAAGCCAATCTTTTCCTAGCTATTAAGTTGCAACTAGACTTAATTATTCAAGCAATTCTATAGGTCGCCTCAATTTCAAGAAGTAAATTAAGATCGAGATAGAATGAAAATTCTATTGAAACACGACACATACAAATGAGCTTCCTCTGTGTCATGTTTTTGTTGAATTAGATGGAAGTACAAAAAATCCGGATGCTTTTGCTGGGCCAATCAGCAAAAAATTGGACTTTAATGTCTCACAATGGCCACTTGTTACTTTCAAGTTCCCAACCTATATTTCCCAATGTTACCCAATGATGTTCTCGAAGACCTTAGCACAGACCAATATTATGGATACAAGATTTGTTGGTTTGTAATTTGTGGTGAGGTTGATGATGATTTGCAGCTTCACGATATTGGGTGTTTAGTTCATTCAAGGTGGCTGACTCTAGCATGCAGAATTCTTTGTCTACACACAGCAACTGAAAATCAATCAAAAAACTTAATTACCTGGCTCAATTCTGTTTAAAAGTGTACTTTCCACTCTAGTTTGAAATGAAGCACTACTCTAAACTAACGCATGGATCAAAAACTACTTCAACCTTTCTCAAAGAATTGTCAGTTTTCCAAATCAAAAAGTTGTAGAGATTGCTTTAAAAGTTCTTCAAAACAATGGATTTTTTTGCTCACCCAGAGAACATTTTGCTTGGCATGCTTGGTGATGATGATAAGGACCTTCGGAGAATGGCTGTCAACAAGTTGTGTAGCCTACGATTAAAAGGACCAGCTATCCATTGAAAACAATAATTTTCAAGAAGGATTTATTTAGCCAAGTTCAGTTTCAACAGAATGTACAGCTATTTGAAAATTTTTTATACCAAAAATCAACTTTAGAGCAAAGTCATTCCACAAAATGGTGAATTTGAATCTTCCAGATATACATGAGCCTCCAGCAACAAAGCAGTTCAGTTATGAAGAAATCAACAAGCCTTTACTTTAACCATTAAAGCTTGACCATCCTTGCCACAATCAAGCTGTTGAGTGACATGTGAAGTTGGTCACTGAGGCATCAGCTTCAACTGCAGGTCATGAGAGGCGTGATGGGATGATCAGGTAGAGAATTCAATCCAGGAAACTAATGAAGTCTTTTGAAACAAAGAAACAATTCAATGTTTAAAAACTTCCAAAAGTGTTTTTGATAGAGTTGAGTACACATTTTAATTGAAAGCAAATGTTCTGAATTGTAATTATATCTCTGCCAAACATGGTTCATTTTTAGTAGCGTCAGTTTTTAAATGTTTGTGTGTCAACGTGATGAATCAAAAACCAGAAAGGGATCTCAATCAAACTTTTAAGAATTGATGTAAGCAAACTCAGCCAAGCATTGATGTTATATCAATCCAAATAACTTTTTGTTACGTTCTTTGAGAATTTTTAGAAATGGAATGAACAGCAGCTGCACATTATTTGCAGATAGAGTATACGTTTTGGTGCAATTTTGCTACTGTTGAGAGAACTTGGCAGAGGTTATCTCACTTTGCATGTGCATCTAGTTTGTGTATTGTGATTTGTGATGCATTAATAACAAGTTGATAACAACACACTTTGGAGATCTTTCATAGTGACTTATTGTTTAAACAGAAAGGTTTGTAAATTGCAAAGTGTTCTTTCCAAAATTTCACTCATCGTAACTCTTAAAATATCATTTTTTGATAATATCTTCATTTCTAGACAAAATAGTGAAGAAGGTCTTTTAGGACAGATAAAACTTTATGATTCTGCTTCTTTTGACACCAATGTAAGGTCTCTGGTGCAATCCATTACAAAGTTATAGCATTTTTACTGAATTTGACCTCCACGTGACCTTTAGCTTTGTGTTGGTGGACCACTAGTGGGAGCAACTAAAAAAATTTCAATAGAATTGGGAGTTTTAGACTATTTGCCAACTTTTTGGAGGGTCCACTTTTTCAATTTCAAAAAAAATTTTTTCACCCGGCCTGATGCACAGGAAAATAGTGCAGGCATATCACAGACATTGCAGTGGATCAGCTTTAGAAGTTTATCTGTGGTTATAATTTGGATTAGTATTTTGTAAGTACTAAGCCTGCTGCTACTATTACATCTTTTGCCTTTTTGTACTACGGCAAGGTCTACCTTGCACGCAATGCCGGTATAGTAGTACCAGTAACGCACTAATTGCCTATGTGTATACAACAATTAAAATTGGAAAACAGTAATCAAACCCTAGCCGGATAGCCTATCCAAGCGACTCTAATCCATATCAGTAAATGTTGAAAAAGGGTCAATTTAAATATGACAATATTGACGATAAAGCAGCATTATTACACCATTATCACATCTCCCATAGACTCACATTACAGACAAAACCAGATATTGCTGATTGCTTTTTTGTAACGTTTATAGATCAACCGCCTAAACATCTTTCATCTATTTACAAAAACATATGGCTAGACAAATTAAATGCCACTATTAACACAAATAAAATGCTCTTGCCCTCAATTAAGTCATTTTGTAACTATTTTTTGTTTTTGGAATACTGTTGTAGTTTTGTTTCCTCTCATATCTCAGTGTGTTATCTATCACTTACGGCACTGCTGCTATAGGTTATGACCCTTCACTCATTATTATGATATACTGCCCTTTGTTTATTTAGTAATTAGACGTCTCTGGTATCTCCCATCTATTTCTATATAACTTAACCTATCATATTAGTTTGAATCTATTTTGAAAGGAATCGGATCTAGTTTTATTGTCTGTAGTTTTGATAGTTGTTTATTATTATTGTAGACCCCGTGCAGATAAATATTTTTGCTTCTTGTTAAGTTTTGAAGATATTATTATCTTAGTACAGCATTTTCTCTGGTTTACCATTAGTTTGTTTGAAAATATTTAATGCTTTTTTATGCGAATTTTATTTTTTTGCAGAAACTGAGAATGCGTTAGCGAAATTAATTTTTCTTATGGCAAATAAATGTCTAAGCTGACTTTATCACTGTTTATTAATAGCAGACCTTTTTTAAATGATGAATACATGTTTTTTTGGTATAGGTGCAAAAATTGTAATGTGTGTTCCATCTATGGCTCCTATTATACTGGATAAGCTTACAAATAAGTAAAAATCTTCCTCTATTGGATTGTATTTTTCTTGCAGTGGTATTTAATATATATATATATATTTTTAATTGCACAGCTACAGAATAGACATTAAATATATATATATATTACGACTCCGGCAAGCTTGCTGTCGAGCACTGTGAAGCTAAGTGTCTATTTTTTATATATATATAAATCTTAATGCTTTACTACTTTTTAAATTGTCCAGAAACCATGTGAACACTACACTAACTGTAGGCTGAGCAATATTTGCGTAGCATTTTGCCAAATTTAGAACGGTGCAGGAAGCAGGTAGCTTAAGGCTAACTGACACAAAGTCTTGTCCTTTGGTGGCAAAAAAGAAAATGCGTTTCTTTTTACTTTGCAAGCCATGATTCAAAATGTCACATAATTTCAATATTTCATTCTTTGGAAGTCTGTATTCAGCAATAAAAACTTTATCTGGTAACGCTAAGGAATCCTGCTTTTGTCTAAACATTTCCTACTGTCTAATTACTTTTTAATGCAAAAAAGGGCCTTTACTCTTGAAAAAATTTCAAAACTGATTTTGCAGCATTTGCAAACACATTACAGCAGTTCATAGACTCACAAACAACTTTTTTCAAGAACTTTCATGAAAAGCAATCGCATGATGCCAAAATTCACGTTTACAAACTTTTTAGTTTGCAGAAATATCAACTCAATGCATAAAAAGTTGTGAAACGCTAGCCATAAGCTATCAAAGCACCATGTAAATAAAGAAGTATTTTTTGGTGACACAGAGCTTTAGTACAGCTTAGAAAAAAGCTGTTTTTGCTATAAGCTTTTTGCAACACTTTCATCAGAAGTAGCATGTCAAAAGAGAAGTTCCAATATCTCAATTATTCAGACTGCAGGCAAATACAGAGCCAAAAGTAGCACTTGCATGAAGTGCATAGCATGCATAGTACAATCAAAAGAGATTTTGCAACTGTGAAATGCGATGCAACTGTTGGGAAGAAGTACAGGAAGAGGCTACATAAAAACGCAATGATTATCTATAAACATTAAAAACAAAGACAAGATTTAGTTCATTTAACTGCCTATTAGGCAGCTTCATTAAAATTAATACACATTATTGAAGTGTTATGCTTTACCTTTAAGTAAACATTCTTCTATAAAATCAATGGCAAAGTTGTATAAATGAATTTTAATTGTACTGAAATGCAGTAATTCCAATGAATTGCAGATTGGGTATTTTCAGCGTTAGAGTTAAAGCTAGAACTAGAACAAAGGTGAGTTTAGCAATATGACAAATTCTTTGGGAAACCCAAAATAAACAACTAGTCAGCAATTATTAGAGAGAAAGAAAATGACTTCTGGTGTTTTAAATCTGGTTTGGTTTCCATTAACAGAGATAGCTAGCTGGATTTAGCTCATGGTTCTCAAAATTTATTAACCGCATCGCACTACTTTGGTGTGTACATGGCATCTTCATTTTTTAGTCCAATCTCCCCAACCTGTCTGACCACCTGCTTTCTCCATGTCATCTTTGGTCATCTACACAATCTACTCCCAACCACTTTAAAATCTAATGCTCTTCTTAACACATCCTCATTATCCCTCCTCAAAACATCACTCTATTTTCTATGGCTAGTCCACTGGTTCTCAACTGGTGGGCCACAGCATGTAATTCGGGTGGGCCACAAATGTTTGTGTACTTTAATAATGGGTTTGCAAGTCAAATGAGGTTGATATGAACAGCCATATGGACCAGAACCCATGAATTGGAAGCACAATAAACTTATTTTTGTTTGTAAATCAATGCCGATTCTGCTCGCAGACTGGCCATCCTCAGCACAGGAGAAGCAATCACATTTTTTCTTTGCTTTTTTGGAGATCACCCCTGCTGCCATCAGTTCTGATGCTGATCCCAGCAACTTTGTCATCATCATATCACAGACATAATCAAAGTGGGCCACAAAAATATGTGACCTTTTAAAGTGGGCCACAATTGGTGGCTCCTCCAAATGGGCCACGACACGAAAATGGTTGAGAACAACTGGACTAGTTTGTCCAAAGTTTCTTCCACACACTGCAAATTCCTAAGTCATTGACTACCGGTACTGCTTTTCTCAATTTTAAATGTAACTCAACACTTTTCTCTTATTGATTTTTCAGTTCTTTTCAAAATCGCCATCTCATTCTTGTGCAGACACCATATCTTGCTCCCAAAAAACATTGCTCACCTAATACACAACTCCCAATAAATTTGTCCTTTTATTTTTGATGAAAACTTTCTTCCATAAAGCAATTCCCACATTCTCTAAATTTTATTCATTCAACTCTTGTTCTTGATGATCCAGATCCTCGTTGTACACCAACTTGCACTAAAAATTCTTCAGATAATTCTGATTGCACTCTAACTCACCCCTCAATAGAGGCTCATCGTCACTCTTACAATTACTTCTGGTAAACCTTTCTTCCTCATCATCCACTCCATCACCTTTGTTGGAACTCTATTAAATGCCTTCTCAATATCCACAAAACACATATACAACTTCTTCTCTTTATCTCGATATTCTTCTCACTACAAACAATGCATCTGTTATTCCTCAGCCAGGCAAAAAACCAAATTACACTGCATAAACATTCACTAATTCTTGAATCTTTCTTTCCAGTGCTCTTTCAATGATCTTCATAGCATGCCTTAACAACTTTACTCTTCTGTATGCATTAGAACTTCTTACATCTACTTTTCCTTTGAAAATCGACACTAACACACTCTCTTGCCATTCGTTCAACATTCTTTTTTTATCTAACACATGTTGACAAAGTTCCAACCTCAAACTAATTCCCACTTTTCTACTGGAAGATATTATCTCCGCACATACTTCTGAGGGTCCAACTTCCTTTCCAGTTTCACTACTAGTAGTGCTGTTACCATTTCTTTCCAGGTAACCTCTTTAATGGGTCTCTCAACCATATTAGCTTCTGTCTTGTGATCTCAATCATTCTCTTTATTCATAATATCCTCAAGGTGGTTTTTCCATTTTCTTTTCCTGTCTTTTTCACTAAAACCTAATATTTCTGTCTTTACCTCTCATACATCTTCTTCCTTCATTATCCTTTCCATCTTTTTTCATGAACGTCATTAATTAAAAAATGTTACTTGAGTTTTGGATCAGCTTTGTTAATACTTTTTCAGCATTTTTCCACATAAAATTAGCACTTCCTTTGTTAGATTTTTTATATTCTTATACCTAGCCTTGTTTTTCTTCATATCAATTCATGCACATCTCTTTATATGTCACTTTCTTTTGTTATATTGCTTCCTTCACCTTCTCATTTCACCACCATGCATCACCATGACTTTCTTCTTTTTATACACCCTTTCACAAGCCTTTAAAATACCATTTTTAATAGCATTCCATAAATTGGGTGCTTCAACATCAAACAACTCCTTAACTCTTTCTTGAAATCTTACTCTCATATTGTATTTTTTCAACTTCCAAGCCCTCCTTTCAACAGTTCATTCATTAATTTCTTTAACCTTTTTTTATCTACGTCTGTACCACCAGCCGATGTTGCAATTTTCAGGGAATTGCTTTCATGCTTTTTAAATACTTTCTGTTGCTTTTACCAACCAACACAAAATTAATCTCAGTTTTATTTCCACCCAAGCTGTATGCTATTTTTCCTCTGCTCCTCCTTTCCAAACCATGCATTTGCCACACACAATTCTTTCATCGCAAAACTCCAGCAGCCTTCTTCCCTCAACATTTTTTTTGCCAATTCCATAGCCACCCTCAAAACCACCGATCTGTCTACCAAGATGTTAGTTAAAGTCACTCAGACCATGAACCTTTTTACTAGGGTTTTGGAAATCCCACTCACATGCCATCATGCCTGGGACCCATATGCAACATCACTCTCATAACTTCCTACTCAAAAAGCAGCACCATTGCCCTAACTCTGCCACTTTTTCTTTGGACTTCTATAACTTTTTTGCATAGCCCTTTTACTAAAATTCCAACACCTTCTATTCCATCATTATTTGCAGACCACCACAGCTTATATCTCCTACCCCTGACACCAACAAATCGAGCTCCATCTAGTAGACCGCCTACATCTACTTTTTCTATCTCAAATGCTCACCTACTTCTGTGCCTTTTCCACAAAACTTTCCAACATTCAAACTTTCAAACCTCACCTCAAATTTTGTAAACCAGAAATTCTTCACTTCCATGTCCACTTAAAACCTGCTAGGGACTGGGTCCAATTCTTCTGCCAACTTTTTGATCAGGTGAGTTTTTGGGGCATTGTTTTGTTTATGGAGAGCATGCCCTTGCTTACCTCCAACCTCAGTCTCTAGGCATGTGGATCCCCAAACTTAGTATTAAACATAGGCTGGTACTCAAAAGTCACCTCTTATGATATGGTGGGCAAATAGCCTCACTATTTTACCCCAGTAAACCAGTCAATCAAAAAAATTAAGTGTTTAGGTTATGTCAAAAATTACTCTCAATAATATACTGATCCAATACATATGCATTTTAGGAATGCTCAGTAGGTTTATTAAGACATTGCAAACACCGCTGGATATTGTGAAAACCAGACACATAAAAAAATAGATCAGTAATTGAAACGAAATATTTCAAAGGCCTTTAGCAACCAATTCTAACATTTGAACACTATTGCACAGTATACCATTTATAGACAAAAAATACAGATTGTAAAGGTTAAAGCATTTTAACTTTGTTCAAAATCAAAAATAGAACTTAAATTTACCATTTTATTTGGCAACCTATTCCACAAGTCAACACTAACAGCAAAATAATTTTCTGTAAACTGAAGATTTAGAAACCATTGGAAGTTTCAGAAAAAATGTTTTATGAAACAATAATCAACCATACAACTGAAAACGTAAGGCAAATGCTGACAGGCCTATTTCCATCTATAAGATTTCTTCAGGGCACCTATGTCAACAAGAATCATGGTGAGCAACTATGATTTTCTCACGTTATGATTACTTGTAAGAGAAAATTACAAATATGGGGCTATTTATACTCTCAAACACATTTTCTATTTGAGATGTACTTTAGCAAAGTAGCATAGCAAAAATTTTTCTAATTTTCCATGTATTCCACATTGGGTGCATAGAAATCTTACAGATCTAAACAGGCCTGTCAGCATCTACCATACATCTACTGACTAGAGCCTTACATGGCCCAATGCCATATTAGATGTGGGTTTTGGCAGCTCTGTTGATTGCATTCTAGCTATCTATAAGCACACAGAAATGATCTATCTTCTACCATTAGTCAGTTAGGCAAAACAAGTTACATTAACTACTTGCAACTGAAAACTTACCATGTACTTTGTCATGTAATTTTATTACTACAGTTGTTGCAGCATAGTGTAGAATGGCTTACCAATACATCTAGTAAGCAATTGGAGTGCTTACAGCTTGTTCTAAATGACTCTGGACATTTTATTTACAGTGTATAACTCAATACTTGGAGAAAGGATCTGTTGCTAACTTAGAATGAAACTCCATTTTCTAGTAGTATAGTATCATTTTCATTATAAAATATCATGAAATGTCTTCAAGAGAACCATATCTATTGCTATGCACTGGAATACTTACAACAATTAAGCTATTTGCCTTCTTACAATGCTTACAATTTTTGTCCTGAAATTCGCCATAATGGTTTAAACATTCCTAATCACTAATGTTGCTACAAATAAGAAAATCATAAAGTGCATTTGCTCACTGTGCCCTATAATCTGAAATGAACTATCTTATACACTTTAAGCAATTACTAATTTAAGCACTTTTAAAACAAAGCTTTCTGGGCAGAGGCCAGTTATACATAGCAGTAAAAAAAAATCTTGAACGCTATCTTTGCATGACCATAATAAAAATTTCTGTATGGTATTTTTATGTTACTGCAAATGTTTTTTACCACTTTTCATTATTATCAAAAAAGCAATGGACATTTTGCCGTCAATGGCATTTTACCCTTAGAGGCTATTTTGCCATGAGTTATTTGTGATTGGTCAATCTTAATGACATATTGATCATGTGACTTTTGGTCGTTTCTGATTGGTCAATTTTAATAATTAGGAAGTGGCTATTTGGACGTCAACAGCATTTTACCCTCAGAGACTATTTTGCCATAATCATGCATGTGTGTTTATATTGCCATAATTGCTACCTTGCTGCCAGTGATGCTGTGGCGTGTGGATAGTGCACTGGTCTCGAAATGCTATGGCTCAGGGTTGGAATCATGGCTGGCTGGACACTTAGAGAAAGGCAGTGGTCACTGGGGGTGTATAGTTTTCTAATTAGTTATTGAAATTAACCAATCAGAAACGATCAAATGTCACATGCTCAATACCAGTACGTCATTATAATTGACCAATCACAAATAGCTCACAGCAAAATAGCCTCTAAGAGTAAAATGCCATTGATGGCAAAATAGCCACTGTGTAATTAATAATTGAAAAGTTGCAGGTAATCCTGTACTTTAGTGCGGTAAATTATTTAAGCTGAAAGGGCAGTGTACACTGTAGGGCCAGGCCCGGTATGTAAATGTACGGGGCAGTGTACACTGGAACCCACCCTGTACACCCCCTTCCAGTGTACACTGCCCCGTACATTTACATACCGGGCCTGGCCCTACAGTGTACACTGCCCTTTCAGCTTAAATAATTTACCACGCTAAAGTACAGGATTACCAAGTTGCACCCCAAGTGTGCACTCCCCACCCTGTATACTGTTTTTTTTCTTCTCTGGCTTTCTCACACTCCATGGCACATACGGCAGGAGTTTACCACCCACACTTTTCAGGCTGCAATGGGTCCTCAGTCCTCGTTTATTACAGGTAATGACACGATTGAGAAGTTCGCCATACAAAATGCACTGCTTAACCACTTAACAAGCATTCCCGAGCTATCTCGTTTTTGCCTTTCTGTCTAAAAAATGCATTTCCGCGATATCTCATTTAATGTGTTAATATGCTTTCTTTAGTCCGTAATAACTCGTTTGTCCCCGTTTTCGGCTGCTTTGATTACTAGCGATATCTAGACAGAATTTATTTTAATTTTATGGTTGATTGATTAGAGATCATGCGCTAAAATTCAGGAAGAACAGTGGGAAAGCTGGTAGAACTAGAAGTGTGTAGTTTTGCTTCAAAAGAAACTAGCGGAAACGACAGATAGTTTAGACAGGCTTAGCATTGTTTGTTACATTGTACTTTGTTATGCAGCTTTATAAGCATAACACAAATAACGTAAGTCGCTCTCAGAAGCATTTTTGCGCCTGACAGACAAGCATATTTTTTTTCATATGTGCCCAAAACAGAAAGGAAGAGTTGTCCGACGAGATTTTGCGCAGTATGCATCCCAAAAAGGGACAGTCACAGAAAAAAGTTCGTCGCGAAAGCCACTACCAATGCATTGATTGTGGAGTGGGACTATGCGTGACACCTTGCTTTCAGATATACCGTACCACACTAGGGCTACATACTGATGGACTTGCACACTGATTGACTTTCTATACTGATGGACTGATTGAATTTCGTGTTGTGCTGATGTGTCATTAACATTGCTTTTTGCTTATTGTTTTTTCAGAAGAAGCAAACTTTCGAATGTGAATATCTCAAAAAGTACTTAGCTTTGAGCAGAAAGATTTATATCAAAATGATCTCTGTAAGCAGCGAAATCAAAATAAACAAAAAACTAAAAATTTTTTGATCCACGAAGTCAAAATAATTTGTATGTTGAGTGGTTAAGCCATCCAGTCTTTCACCCATTCATCTCTTCTTTTTTAGTGGATGCATATGCCCCCTGTTTATCAAAGAGTTTGGGCGCTTTTTTGTTTGTTACCCCGTGCTAAGTTTTGCCCCAAAACTTTGCTCCCAAAACTGAACCTAATACATGCTCCTAAAGCTAAAATTCGTAAAACAAAACTATGCCCTAAAACTTTCCCAGCTTGGATTGGATCCAGCCTGGGGATAACAAACGAAAAAGCGTCAAAGTTTTGACACATGTGTTATTGCAGAAGTGCCATGATATGGCAAAACCTGAAAACTAAATTTCAGACAAACTTGATTTCTTTTCATTTTTGTAAAGCTACTGATGAGCAAACGCGAAGAAATAATTATTGTGCTCACAGTTAACAGCTTCAAGGCAAAACTGAAAAAAATTTGATTTAGGCCTACTTGTTCCCTTGCTGAACAATGATAAACAACAACAAAGACAATATTCACAAAAACATGATTTTTGTTTTTTTAGGCTTTGCCATATGACGGTAAAGTATCCACTAAAGAACTTTTGCTTCCTCGCAATGGCCACTCTCGTCTTCCCTACAACTAATAAGGCCTTTTTATTGACCTCTATTCTTCTCTAGAATTAAGAATCTTTTGGTTCCACAATGGAATCGGCCGTAATGTTAAATATGTGGAATGGAATCACAATGCCAACTTGAAATATGCAAAAATTCCAGAAAAGCATCTCAAAAATCGAGAGACCTTGGTAATGTTCGGTTACATATAGGGTTCGCGTAAATTTAAGATCCGTGCAATGGTAACCTCACATTACATATAGGATCCGGCCATTGATAAACTCACATTACATATGGGTAGGACCATTGGTATTCCCACATTACATATAGGGAGGGGTTTCTGATTTGTATGAAATCTGATGCACTGATACTTTCTGTGAAATCAAACGAAACGTTCCATAATTTAATTCCAAAGAATTTTGTGAAAAAGCTTATTAGGTCAAAAATGGAACAAAGCGCTCGTTGCGTAAATGATCTACAAGAAGTGGTGATCATGACATCAATGATATTAACGAAAAACTCTCAACTCAGGTTGCTTTTCAAAAAAAAGTTATCAAAGTTGTAAATTGGTGACGCCCGTACTTCCTGAAAACGACGCAGCAGTGGGTCTTGACACCTCGATGTGAAATCTGTGATAAAGTGTATCTAAGTGAAATAGCAGCAAGGAGAGGCATTTCCGTAAAACCGAAATGTAGCCAAAATTTTTTATGTTGCTCTGAGTGAAGACCACTGTAGTGTGCAACTCATAAAAAAGCATCATTAAAAACTAACATCAGATGGAATTCTAACGCATTGTTTGTGCCAGCAACCCTGGGAGCTTATCTGAAATAGAAGCTTCATCTTCCTCACCAGTGATAGCAAGCGAAGCAGGCTTCGACCTCTGAAAAACCGCATTTGGTCCCCCTTCATTTTAAGATCTATACAGAATTATTCTTCACGAACCTCCATAAATTATGCTTACGCCAATGATATGGCTTTGTTGCATTTTTCTTTGGACTGGGAGGGCTTGGAGGAAACTCTAAGCCAAGACATGGCTACACTCTTAGCGTATTTCAGGACTTGGAGGCTGAAACTTAACCACGCAACGACGGTGACGAGGACTTTCCATTTACACAATTGAAAAGCCAAGTGTAAGCTCAAAGTTTACGTTATGGTAAACTGTAGCGTTTTAATTGAAATTTGATTCTATTTCACCTTTAATTTACTTCTTAAAATTGCGGCGACTTGTAGTATCGCTTGGATAATACAAGTCTGATTGCAACTTAATAGCTAGGAAAAGATTGGCTTCCACTAAGATACTTTAACCCACACACTTCTCGATCACAAACAGAACAAATATATTCACAGACCACGTTAAAACTTTGAATTCCTTCGCTGGTTAAATACAGAAACTAAAGCACTTTAATATATAAATATCAAAGACTAACCAAAACTAAAACCAAAATAATTGCTTGATTGCTGTGACAACAATCACCACAGAACAACGTTATTTTACTACACTCTATTCCCTCTACTGAACTACTCTCTAAATGAATAAAAAACTTTGCTGTCTCATATATACGACTAAAAAATAATCTAGAAATTGCCAGAATAATATCATATGACATAGAAAAAGAGCACCATTAATAAATTACGTAATTGGCAATCAAAATAAATCTTCGACAAGAAAAAGATTCACTAGAATACACTGGAACTAGTCACGTAGACAACCATTGTGATGTAAGAAGAGGCGTGTGAGTTACAAATCCAAATGATAAAGAAAAAAGGTCTTTTTCGAAAACAGCCGAGATATAAAAGCAAGTTTGGGCTTGCAAATTCAGATTTACAATTAAAATAATCAAGGCAGAACAAACCGACAAATTACCCAAACTATATATAAAAACTATTCCTACAACGCAAATTTTATTGGTGACATAAACTTTTGCCATTTTGCCCAGTTCCAACCTATCTTGGGGTAAAACTGGACAGATCACTTACGTTCGGCCACCATCTCCAGACATTGCACAAAAAACTAGCTACCATGTCACTCTTCTGAGGCGACTAGCGGGTTCGCGATGGGGCGCTGGCACTAAAACACTACGTTCAGCTGCCCTGTCCTTGGCTTACTCTACAGCTGAGCACTACGCACCAGTTTGGTGTTGCAGCACACACACCCGTCTCATTAACAGTGTTTTTAATGGCGCCTTGCACATTGTCATTGGATGCCTGCATCCTCCTCCAACGGACCACTTGTCAATCCTTTTAGGCATTCAGCCAGCTGAGCTTCGCCACTTAGGGAAAACACTCTCCTTGGCCAAGCGTGGCACACTGCACTCAGGCCATATTTTACATGGTCAAATAGCTGGATCACCAGATGAGCCCCAGGAGAGACTGAAGTCCAGACGGCTATTGTGCTGTGCGAAAACCATTAAATGGCCTATTTGATTTAGACATCCGCGTGGCTCAGTGGACGAATTATAAATGGAGCACGAAATACTCTAAAAGCACACCCATACTCCATGTTTTTATTTCCAGAAGCAGTTCTAGATCTCTTGGAATGGGCTTGCCCAGAATATCTTGGGTTGAGATCAATCGCCTGCGGACTGGCGTCGAGTATTTTAATTCGCCTATATACAAATGGGGTCTCGCTCCCCCGTCGAATTGCAAGTGTGGTGCCACCGAACAAAATGCAGAACACGTTATCTCAGCGTGCCCCATACATCGAGCACCACGAGGGGTGGCTGGTCTCACGATTTTGAATGACAATACTCGATGCTGTCATAATACCACCACATCCAGCATCTGATCTCATCGGCAAATGGATACTTCTCCGAAGAAGAGAGTCTAGGATGAGCCTAAGCGTTTGAAACGTTTAAAGTGGGCACACCGCTTCAACCACCTAATACGCCAATTAGCTAAACAAATTTGAAAAATCAACAATTGAAACCTTTGTTTATGATATTTCATAATACTAGAATCAATAGCGCTTTGAAGTGATATACCAGTAATGAAAATCTTCTGTTAAGCCATACCTTGGTGTTTCACGAGCTGGTCTAATCATTAATTACCGATTTCGCTCAAATGTTTTATTTTATGCTTGATGGTTTTTAGAAATTCAATGTTTATGAAGATGACAGAAAAAGCTCTTTTTGCTAGCAATCGTCGCTTCACATTTCGGACAGTAATAACACAGGCCAACCAAAAACTCTTTTCCAGCTCTTTGCACTTTAGATCATTTTTACCATATATCTAGATCGCTGAACCCTAAAATGAAATCAATTTCCAAAATTAGGTCCAGTTTTTGAAATATAAATAATGTAAGATTACCAATGGTCTGACCCCATATGTAATGTGAGTTTTCCAACAGTCGGACCCTATGTGTAATATGAGGTTACCAAGTGTCAAACTCTATATGTAATGTAAAGTTACCAATGGTCAAATTCTACGTGTAATGTGAGGTTGCCAATGGTCATACCCGATATGTAATGTGAGGTTATGCACGGTCGGACCCTATATGTAATGTGAGATTACCAATGGTCGAACCCTATTATGTAATGTGCGATTACTAACAGCCGGACTCTATATGTAATGTGAGGTTACCAATGGTCGGACTCTATATGTAATGTGAGGTTGCCAACAGTCGAACCCTATATGTAATGTGAGGTTACCAATGATTGGACCTATATGTAATGTGAGGTTGTCAATGGTAGACCCTATATGTAGTGTGAGGTCACCAATGGTTGGACCCTATAGGCAATGTGGGGTTACCATCATTGGGCCTATTCGTAATGTGAGGTTACCTATGGTCGGACGCTATATGTAATGTGAGGTCACCAATGGCCGGATCCTATATGTAATGTAAGTGTAAAAATTTCCGTTCGCCTTTGTTGTAGATGCGATTCGAACTCCTGCTTTGTTTTTCTTTTTTGCTTAGTAGCGCTTGTTTCGTTTGCATATTTAACTCGTGTGCAAAACTTTGCTTTTTGTAACGTAACTAGATAACCGCGGGCTTTAGCAGGCAGACTTGTAGAGCGTTTTGCTGTTGTGTGTGCAATAGTTGAAGATGGATTTAGCAATTGAAATAAGAATTTAGTGGGAAGTGATATTTTGTTAATCAGTTCTAGTGTTACTTATTGTTGTCATTTAGAGACCGTAATGAATTAACTCGGTGTTTAATTGTTTATTGTGAAGTTGGTAAAGGCTTGCACAGATACGTAAATGTTTAATTGTGGTAGCTTGTATATTATTAATGTTTGTCCTTTTGTGCTTGCAGAGTGCAGGCTTTGCTCCCGTGACATTACCCCGTTTGTAAGCTCCGTTGTGATATTGAACTGTCTGCCTGCGCCTAAAGTCCCGCAGCTCGTGTTATTTGGGCTTAGTAGTTCAGAATTTGGTGAGTTTAGCGCATAATAACGAAATTAGATCGTTTTTTATTTAAAATTATGCGTTTATAGGAAACCGCTTCGCTGTAAAATTTCATTCATCAACAACAACTTTCATCTTTCTCCATCTCAAATAATTATATTTCGTTAATAAACATCATCGAGTTGGAAATCGTCAATTGTAGAGAGGTAGAATCAGCGAGCGATTAATCCAACGTGAACCATCTTGTAACGCCAGCGAGTGCCCAGCCCCACTCAGTATGCTGCCGTTATAAAAAGTTACCAACAGTTGGACCCGATATGTATTATAGGGTCTTCACTTTCTTTCACCGCTAAATCCCAAGTTTTGCTGCTGGATTATTTTGGACTTCACCTACTAAACGAAGTAGTTTTGCCAAAATTCTCGATCGAGAAATCCCAAGATTTTACCTAAATTGCCAAGATCGGTATCAAAAATTTTAACAGAAATATATCCAAGATTTTGCTGTAAGCTACATGTAAATTCCCATGATTGGCAATGATGAAATAGACAGGCATACTATTGAAACACGGAAGTGTAAATCTGCGTTTATGGTTGGCATTAGGGTTAAGGATTGGTGAAAGTTAGAGTTAGGTTTAAAGCAGTGTTTCCCAACCTGTGGTCCATGGACCACCTGGTGGTCCATGCAGGTTCTCAAGTGGTCCACGAGAGGTCCTTCCATAAAAAACAATATATTCACTATTAACAGTTTCGCATTTTTGTTGATTCTCAATAATTGATAATGTGATAATAAGCATTGTTGTGTTTCGTTTTATAGGCATGCTGGTACAGTCAAGGTTAGTTGCCAGATAGGCTCAGAGCTTGTGAATTAGGAGATTGTTAACGATCGATTAAATTAGAATTCTAGTAGTATTCTATATATCTTGTATATAATTTGTTTCGGATTTTATTTAGAACAAATCGAAGCTAAATCAGTGATTTTCGTACAACCCTGATATGTTGAAACGAAAGTGTAGTGAAAATTGCGTTGCATTTGGCTTCACAAAAACATTGAAAAAGATGGGACAGAGAAGGCGCAAAGCATCCTTTGCGATCAGGTTCTTACAAACTCGAGTTTGAAGCCTTCCAAACTAAAAATACATTTTGCAACACATGGTGGATCAGCAGCTTATGGTATTGAAGCCCTGAAAACAAAGCGAGCCCGCTACGATCAAAAAGGTACTCTCCCTCAATTGCACAAAACAACAACAACCATGCAAAAGCCGATCTTGATGGCGTCGTATAGAGCTGCTTACTTGATTGCGAAGAGCAACAAAGCACACAACAATGGAGAGCACCTTATCAAATCTTGGTTCGTGGAGATAATTAAATGAGAGTGTGCCTCTTAGGCATCGTTCCTCGCTTTGAATTGTTAGTTGAAAACCATCAGATGCAGGAGAGTCATTAAACATTGTTTGGTGGTGGTGATTTGTGATGTTTAGAATAAATCGTGTTGTATATAGAATAAAGTTCAATGTTAATAACTCTTTTAAATATTACAATTTATGTGGGAAGATCGGAGATAGTGGTCCAAGGTGATGTAAATTATTTTTGAGTGGTCCACGGGCTCAAAAAGGTTGGGAACCACTGGTTTAAAGCTTAAGCAATAAGGCTGATTCTTTAAAAGGCTCAGCTGTTGTTGCAGCGCTTCTAGTTACTAGACTCAGGACACTTCTCACTTACTGTGTCCTATAGCCGATTTTTGCATCGCATGCTCTTAGGAAACTCTTTGGTTGTTTACTATCACTGTCACACACCGTGGAAAGTACCCCAGCTTTTTGGGTGTCCATGGTCTTTCGCTAGGCCCCCATATGTTGAAAAGGGTTGCGTGACAACAAACCTTGAAAAAAAATTAAACAAAGTGAATATGCATTACCAGTAGGCTACAGTATCTCAGCTTCGGCAACAGTTATTGCGTAGCTATAAATGTACTCCCATACTGTTAGTCCATAAACTAGTTTAATGATAGTTTTATTCCCCCGTTAGCCGACAGTAATAGATTAGGCAGCAAACGATATAATTGTATTGAACTCGTCTGCTTATTTTTGCTTTCTTGAGGTAAAAGAATAGTAGGCTACCTCTTCACAAAGATTTTAGTTACAGTAATACTCCACACACAAAGGTTAGGGCAGGGGTGTCCACCGAAACTTTTTCCAGACTGGATCAAATTTGCAAAATTTTGTTGTAAATTGCCATGTTCTTACCTATGATTAAAGGTGACCACAGAAAGAGGACATTGAAACCTTGCAAAACTTTTGCCTAAATCAAAAAGCCAGAGGATGGCAAGCTCTAATAAATGCACAATTCACCCTAAAATGCAAAAACACTGAAAATGGTCAGCCACTTTTTTTGAAAGCGCATTTTGATGACGTTTGATCACGTGTGTGCAACCTTCCTGTTGTGGCACTAAAATTGTTACCCCACTCAGACTGTTTTGGAACCACTAAAAACACTCCCACTTAGTTGCTTTTGCTTGACATTTGGATTCTAGACAACTACCGATATTTTAGTTTGTTGAAGATGGGGATCCTGAATTTCTGCTTTACCCTGCATTATAATTTACATTGACTCTGTATTACTTCATACTCAATAAGAATTCGAAATAACTGGCATTTCTATCAATCTGCAAATGAATATTATAGTGACCTTTTTAACGTACGAAGTTCTAAAATTTGACCATAAACACACATATCTGATCTGAAAATACTGAACAATCGCGGACACTTATCGGATTCGCAATTAGCACATCCACAGACAGGGGCGGATTGAGAGTGTTCTAGGCCCTCGGGAAGAAAATACAATGGGGCTCTCTTCCCCGCTCTTTACAGGAAAAAGCAGGATGTATAGTCTATGCAGCCGGTGAACTGTGGATATTGGCATACTGACTAAGTAAGGGCTTTAAACATACACATATGTATTTATATGTATAAAAAGATTTAAAAACTTCAAACTCATGAAGATGTTCATGGACACAAACCATGTTCTAGTAACAACAGAGCATAACGACATGTCAAACAAATTTTCCATTTATACCTTGTTGCAACGAATAAACATATAAACAAGGTACTCATTTCAGTCGTTCACAGATTGCAGTAACAACATTTTACTCATTTCAGCAGAGGATTCTGCAGTTTTATTAACAATTTTGTTTTTGCTTGATTTCATTTAATTGCAATGTCTTTTTCAATAGCAATTAACATAAGTGACTCAAAGTTATTCTGGGTCAGTGAACTCCTCAGTCTTGTTTTCAACAGTCTTAGTTTAGAAAAACTTCGTTCACATCTACACTGGTGACGCTTAGAGTTGCAATGAATTTATATGCTGCATATAAATTTTCATATGCAGCTGCACACAGCCAGTATTATGATAACAACTTGAAAGCACATGAAAAACAATTTTTACATATTGTCTTGGCAGATGATTCAGCAACTTCTGTATACTCCTGCTCTAACGCCAAGCTGTCTGAATCATGTTCATTGTCATTCATACTCTCTAGCAGTCCCTTCTTTAGGTCTTTGTAGCTCGATGCAAATGAAATCAGTGTTAATTCCTTTTGGTGCGCCTGCTCACCTCTGGCTTAACATAAGCCTTTGTAAACTCGACCGTTGACTTTATTGTAGAGATTGCACACGATTCGACAGCACACGATTCGTCAGCACACGATTCGACAGCACACGATTCGGTTTACAAGTTTTCTTACACAGACGTTCACAAGCTTCTTTCACCCACATCAAATTTAGAATGAAATTTTAACCAGAAACCAACACCAGGACAGCTCAAACGAGGGCAGCCGTAGGCTGTTCAAAGCGAGTAAATTAATTTGACAGCATGCCGATACATTTAACAAATAATGAATAACGATTACAGAACTTAGGTTCGACACTACTGTATACATAAAATAAAAACCAACAAAATATTGACACAACGTAACACAGCCCCACGCAAAATGAGAACGAGGGAGCATTTTTTAGAAAGAAAAAGGTGAAGTTGTCAGTCAATGAGAAAATGAGAAGCAATTTCAAGGTTGCGAGTTCAATTCGTTTGTTTGGCTGATCGCACAAAGCTTGTGAACGGGTCGTTTTATTAAACTACCTTTAACCTTAACGAAAACGGTGTGGACCTTTCCTTTCTTATCTGGATAGGTGTCAATAATCAAGCCCAAATGCCATTTAGACCTATGCTGTGTGTCGTCCACCAGTAAGACTACATCATTTTTTTGTATATTAGGCTGAGGTTTGAACCATTTTTGTCTAAGGGCAAGATTGGGAAGAAATTCCTTGATCCATCTAGACCAAAACTGCTGAGCCAAGTATTGAGATTGAGCCCAGCGACGAGTACCGTACGATTCCTTCTGGTCAAAAATACCTGGAGGAAGATTTGGATTACCTTTAAGAAGCAGGAGATGGTTAGGTGTCAGAGGTTCATCAAACTCAGGATCCATAGTCACTGGAACTAAAGGCCTGGAGTTAATAATTCCTTCAACTTCCGCCATTAAGGTAGTAAGTAATTCATCAGTTAATGTTTGGCCTTTTAATAAGGCTCCAAATATACGTCGAATAGACCGTATCATCCTCTCCCAAGCTCCACCCATGTGACTGGCTGTGGGAGGATTGAAACGCCATTCGATATTTTTTTGCAAAAGAAAATCGTGGATTTGCTGTTGATTCAACTCTTCTAAAGAGTCTCGTAACACCCGAGCTGCTCCAACAAAGTTGGCGCCATTGTCGCTTAAAATGCGCTGAGGTTTTCCACGTCTAGCAATAAACTTGCGCAACACACAAAGAAATGAGTCTGTGGACATAGAGTAAGCAACTTCTATATGTATGGCTCTAACAGTTAAGCACGTAAACACGCACCCGTACCGTTTAACAGTACTGCGAGCTTGGCGTACGTGAAAGGGGCCAAAATAATCAATACCCACGTGACTAAATGGCGGTTGTTCAATTTGAAGCCGATCGGAGGGTAAGTCTGCCATTAGCTGCTTTCCTATACTGGCATTTCGTTTTTTACAATAAATGCAGTGGCCAATGGTTCGTTTAACGGCAGCTCCTCCCTTCAATATCCAATATCGCTGTCTTAATATCGACCATGTGTGTCCGTGTCCGCAATGTCCCAACTGGCTATGACACTGGCGTATGAGAAGTTCAGAAAAATGAGAATCGTTGGGGAGTACAATTGGATGCTTTTAATCAAAGTCTAAATCGGTGTAATCGAGACGCCCTCCGACTCGAAGAATGCCATTTATGATAATTGGGCATAGTTTTTTAATAGAGCGTGGTAAGCGTTGAAAATCTACCTCAGGTGAAGAGTAAAATGCAATAAAGGGAAAGTGAGTTTTTTGAACTTGTTTTATAAGTTCAAGTTCTGCGTTTTCAAGTTCAGTTACTGAAAGCAATGTATTCCTATTAGTAGTCACAGAACCACGAATCAAGCTGAGAACATTTTGTTTAAATCTCAGCAACCATGCCACTATTCGTTTCAACTTCAATAAGGAAGAACATTGTTTGATTAATTCGTTAAAGGGATGACAATCAATAGTTTGAGTAGACAAAGTAGTTGTTACAAAACTGCTGTTTTGTTTTGGAAATCTGTCCTTTTGCACGCAAAATTCTGAAGGCATTTCAGGTAAGACTGGAGGCCCCGCTGGCCACAAATCATTAGTTTTCCAAAGAAATGAAGGTCCTTGTAGCCAAGCGTGAGAATGAGAAAATAACTCTGCTGAAATACCTCTTGTGGCAAAGTCCGCGGGATTTAGTTTTGATGGAACGTATTTCCAGGAATTAGTTGAAGTGTGTTCACATATGATGGCAAGGCGATTGGCCACAAAAACAGGAAATCGCTTGGTATTGTTCTGTATGCATTGGAGGGTAGCTGTAGAGTCCGTCCAAAACACGCAATTGCAGTTTGGCAAATCTAGCTCCTTGGTCACGAGTAGGTTATTATTATTATATTTACGCGTATGAGCTCATGCTCTGTTTGCATGTCTTTCGTCAGACTGGGCCACCACGACGGGTAGACTGCCCGGCCCCACCATCTGTCTGCCACATAAAGACGGAGGCGTCCCGTTAAGTGCCTTGCCCAAGGACACAACAAGCAAGCTTGCCGGCTTGTTCTCCACACTATCCCTTATGTGCTGAGCGCCAAGCAGGGAAGCTGTGAATACCATTTTTTAAAGTCTTTTGGTATGACTCGACAAGGGAAATGAACCCCAGGTCTACCGACTGCGAAGCGGACGCTCTAACCACTACACCATCGCGCCGGTTTACGAGTAGGTAAAGCCTAACGGACAAAACTGCTGCTGTTAGTTCAAGTCTTGGTATAGACACAGCTTTCAAAGGCGCAACCCGAGCCTTTCCTATAATGAATGAACAAGAATTGTGACCCGCGCTGTCTCCCATTCGCAGGTAACAGCAGCTGCCATAACAACGCAATGAAGCATCAGAGAAAAAATGAAGTTCGTAAGAGTTTGCTTTAAATTCGCTAGGTTTGAGGCAACGTTTTATTTGTAGCTTGCTCAGATGTGGCAAAGATCGTAACCACTTTTTCCAGTCGTCCGCTTCATCTTCATTCAGCGGTTCGTCCCAACTGCAACCTTGTTTGCAAAGGTCTTGCAAAAGCAATTTAGGAAAAAGAGTGACGGGAGCAACGAAACCGAGAGGATCAAACAAGCTCGATACAGCAGATAGTAGTCCCCGCCTAGTCAATGGTCTTTGGGGAACTTGAATGTCAAAGACAAATACGTCGGTTTGATATTTCCATTGAACTCCCAA
Source organism: Trididemnum clinides (assembly GCA_963675345.1). Lineage (NCBI taxonomy): Eukaryota > Metazoa > Chordata > Ascidiacea > Aplousobranchia > Didemnidae > Trididemnum > Trididemnum clinides. The sequence continues at coordinate 12,252,986 of OY776293.1, read as the reverse complement.
AACTCTGGTGGATAAAGATGATTCAAATTCATGACAACCATGATCTTTTGCTCTCTCCGATTCAGGAATTGTCTCGAGCACCCCTTTGCTGTTGCTTAGCCACTTTCTTAATCGGAACCCTGCTCTACTTAGCATTTTCACCAAATCATGAACTAGATTTATGGCCTCGGTCTCAGATTCACATGAGAACAGGCAATCATCAACGTAGAAGTTATGTTTGACAATCTCAGATGTGAGAGGTTGGTGCATATGACCAAACTCTTGTGCTACTTGACGCAAACAAAAGGACGCACAAGTTGGAGATGAGGTTGCGCCAAATACGTGCACGTTCATGTTGTACTCCGTTGGTTCTTCATCCATATTACCTTCGGACCACCACAAGAACCTTAATGCGCTAGTGTCCTTCGGATCCACTTGTACCTGGTGGAACATTGACTCAATGTCACCTACAAGAACCACACGATCCTTGCGAAACCGAGTAAGTACACCAATTAAGCTACTTGTTAGGTTGGGTCCTTGCATTAACGCATCATTTAAACACACACCTTTGCATTTTGCCGCACAGTCAAACACTACACGCACCTTAGATGGTTTGTAAGGATGTATGACTGGGTGGTGGGGAAGGTACCACACAAAGACATCGTCGCGTTTGTCTGTGGAAAGATTTATTTTGGATGCATGTCCTTTTGACAAATATTCGTCAATGGTGTTGACATATCCTTCCTTTAAAGACGGATTTTTAGCGAAGCGTCTTTTTAGGCACATTAGACGATTAAGGGCTACGCTTCGATTGTTAGGCAAACTAGTAACCCCTGATCTCCAAGGTAGAGGCAACTGAAAACGACCATTAACCATTTTTACAGAATCTTGAAGCAACTTGTACATCAAATGGTCTTCACGAGAAAAGGGCATTTCAAGTACAGTGGTGCCTTTTTCAAAATCAGCGGACCAAATAGTTTGAATTTGCTGCTCGACAGTTTTGTCGTGGTGCTTCACGAAGTTGACTATACAGTTTTGAGTGCTCGAAAGCGATAGTGAGGGCCCTAACAAAGACCAACCTAATGGGGTTTTGATAGCTATTGGCTCACCTCGGCGACCTTTGCGGAAAGTTGCGGGACAGAATAATTCAGGAACATCAGCTCCTATCAGTAGAGTCACTGAAGCGCCATCAACCTTAGGGAAGACCAAATCACATAAATGTGGCATTTCCTTTATTTCGCATTTAGCAGGTATCAAGTTTGGGCGCACAGGAATATCGTCAATAGAAAATACCTTGGGCAAGTCGACAACATAAGAATCATCAAGAGAGAAAACCTTCAAATTTAATGTGTGACCCAAGTGAGTGGCTGCTGCATTACCTAGGTTGTGCAAGGTTATACTCCGTAGGTCGTCATCAACCCCAAAGGCGTTTACCAAATTTTTGTCACAAAAGGAGTGAGTCGAACCCTGATCCAAAAATGCATATGTGATAACAGTTTTGTTCCCATGCATTACCTTCACGGGAACTACGCAAAGGTAAACTCCATCTGAAGCCTGACTGCAGGTGACTGCTTGGACACCACCAGTACTACTATCACTCTCTCCATCCTTTAATTGAATTGTGCTACCCAAAGGTTCGTTGTTACCAGATGCTTGTGAAATGCCACGTGGCGAGTCGTAATTGTGCAGTAAAGTGTGATGAAAGGTGCCTTTACAACCTTTTACTTTACACATATTGGTGCGTTTGCAGTCATTAGTTTTATGTTTTTTACTAAAGCATTTATAGCACATTCGGTTAGTCCTCACAAACTTGGAACGTTCTTTAAAGGTGAGTCCCTTAAACTTTGGACAATCATGAATAACATGAGATGTGTCATCACAGTACCAACAGCGTCCCACCACAAAGCTTTTTGTGCTTTCTTCGGTATTAGTGCCGACAGAGAAATTGTACAAAGCCTTTGTAGACCTTGTAGGTTTGTTTGAGCTGGTCGAGTCCGAATTTACGGAGAAAATTCGGCGACCGAAAAGTGAATTTAATTCGTGGCATTCACGATTCACAAACTTCACGAGGTGGCTAAACTTAGCTACATGACCACTGTGCTCTTCGACCATGACTGATTCTCGAACCCAGCGTCGCCTCATGTCAAAGGGCAGCTTATTCACTAGTTTTGTCATCGAATCAAGAGAGTTAAGGCTTCCCATTTCGCACACATTTGTTAAGGTACCGTGCATCCTTTCAAGTAACTCTGAGTAAGATTTTAGAGCTGCAGGGTTATTAGCCTTAACCTGTGGGGCTTGCAAAAGAGTTTGCTCGCAAATATCAGCAATAATGCATGGTCGCCCGTACTCTTGATATAGCCTTTCCTTTGCCAAAGTGTATGCCATGGAGCCCCTTTCACTAAAATGTTCAATCTTGTCTTTGACATTACTTTCACAATGCTGCAGCAACAAACAAAACAACATTCTTTGGTCATTTAATCGTGGTTCTACATGTGTTTCAAAGTTGGATATAAACGCTCTGTACGCCAGAGGGTTTCCACTGAAACGCTTAAATTCTGGTCGGGGCAAAAATAACTCATCATAAGTTGGGTAATTGTGTGGTGCAAAACCCGGAGGGTAAATATTAGGCCTGGGATAATGCTGAGTGCCTAGGTAGGTTAAATCTACGCATGGTACGGCCCGAGGCGCAGGTTGCGCGAAAACTGAATCAGACCGATAGGGGCCTTGAAATTCAGAAGAAAAGGACTCCTTTAAGTTAGAGTAAACAGGTTCATGTTTTGACTTATTCGAAGAATAAATGTTGGAACAAAGAGGCTCTGCTACGTTAGGTGCATTAACAATGTCATTAAATTTTACACTGTTAGTTACAGGCTTCACAGCAAAAGTACTGGACGCAACAGAGGGCTTTACATTATTCACATTTACACTATTACAAATAGTTGACACACAAATATTAGATACGTGCTCACCAGCAGTCACTGTCTTTAGAATCGTCCGGCTTTGTTCAGCTTCGTGAGGCGAAGTTATTAGGAATTTGGGTACAATCTCCGGAGGAGGAAGATGTTGACTCGGTAGCAGAGGTTGAATCGGATGTAGATGTTGACTCGAAGGTAGATGTTGACTTGATGGCAGATTTGGAACTGCCGATTCTTTCCATACACTGAGTTTTACCGAGGCTACTTCCAGTTCTCTTTCCGCTTCGCGGCGAGCGATTTGCGATTTTTGCATAGCGAGGTGAGCTTCTTCTTCCGTTCTTTCAATAGCTTGCTTTGCCTTTAATTGTGCCGCTCGGTACTCAGCTTCAGCAGCAAGCAATTTTACGCTTCGACGGGATGATTTCGATGTAGTTGAAGTAGCAATAGTCGATCTTTTGCAGATGCTGCTGCACGATTTGTCATCGTAGTTCAATGTAACGGGTTGTTTTTGCACAAACTCACTTAGGTAAGTGTCAAATTCAATTTTGTTTTTAGACGCTCTTTCCAAATAGTTGGAAGTTTCATGCGTAGGAGCTTGCTCAATAATTTCAGTTAAATTTGTATATGCTGAATCAATCTTCGCAGATAAGTCTCGCAATTTTGACTCGTCCGGATTTCTAAGCGACATTAGCTTTTCTGCCGCTAAATAATTTGAGTTTAATTGTTGTTGCAGTTGGAGCACTGCATTCTCAACGTCTCCACGAGGGGAAGATGTGTTTGACATCATTTTGATGAAAGAGCTAAGTTTGAAGATATAAACCAATTTGTAAACCTTTTGTAAACTTGTAAACTTTTATGTTAATTCCTTTTGGTGCGCCTGCTCACCTCTGGCTTAACATAAGCCTTTGTAAACTCGACCGTTGACTTTATTGTAGAGATTGCACACGATTCGACAGCACACGATTCGTCAGCACACGATTCGACAGCACACGATTCGGTTTACAAGTTTTCTTACACAGACGTTCACAAGCTTCTTTCACCCACATCAAATTTAGAATGAAATTTTAACCAGAAACCAACACCAGGACAGCTCAAACGAGGGCAGCCGTAGGCTGTTCAAAGCGAGTAAATTAATTTGACAGCATGCCGATACATTTAACAAATAATGAATAACGATTACAGAACTTAGGTTCGACACTACTGTATACATAAAATAAAAACCAACAAAATATTGACACAACGTAACAATCAGTTCTTTCTGTATTGCCACACTGTCAATTTCTGGTACTGCATTAGCAATCAAACTCAACTCCAAGTTTTGTGGAGATGCCAAGAATTCAGAAAACCTGTTTGGGGCAAAGCAGGAAATCTGCTTATAGAGTTTTTCATGAGACGAGAATCTAGCTTGCATGCTGGAAAGAACAGCATCAGTTGCTGCATTATGGTATGAAACCTCAAAATTTCTCTTCTGGTTTGTGATTCCTTCTGGTGCTGAGCGACTAGATCTGATGGTGGAAAAGCACTTAGGCACAGAAATGTTTATCTCTTCTAATTTCGAATTTGCATGAACAACAAAATTAGAAGCCGCTTCAAAAATGCCACTAAAATCTCTTGAAATTTTTTCAATATTTTCAATGGCTTTGTTAATCATGCGCCAAGCAGAGATGGGCACTTCCGCCAATCAGTCTGCAAATTGCGGACTACTGTTTCTATTTGCAGATTTGCGGTGAAAAGACTAAAATTTACCGCAAATCCGCAAAGCAATAGGCAATGTTTCCTGTTCCATAGTAAAACCGTTTGGAAGTGGATGTCTTATTTTTTGGGTCAGAGGTTAACATCCGGGTGTTGATGATCTTTTTTTTGGAGGTCACCGTCTGGGCAACGGCAAAATTTGACCTCCAAAAGGTCATCACAAGAACAATATAGCAGTAAATATTGCGGTCTAAATTTGCGGAAGTGCAATGTGCATTTGCGGTTGCGGAAGTGCGAAAAGTTACCACAAACCTATTGCAAACTTGCGGATTTGCGGTTTCGGAACAGCTCTTGCAGTTTTGGAATTGAGTGTAAATTTGCAGTGCCCAGCACTGGCGCCAAGTTTGCATGATATCCAGACCTGATGTCTGCAGATAATCTGACACTGGTGTGGTAATATCAAAAATTCAGGTGAATGTAAATGCCATTAAGATAGTTTCAAATTTGTGCAAGTTTTCACTCAATTTCTGTGCTTCATAACAAACTGATACTTTGAAATCAGGTGGTTCACTTACTCGCTGAAGGATGATCAGAAGTTCTAAATAGAATTCTGATCACTGATCTGAGTAGCTGCCAAAGAATTTTTGAAGTGCTCTAGCTCTACTTGACCACCTAGTTTGACCAATGCGCTTTAGTCTTGGGCGTTTCTTATTTCCTGGTTTTGTCTGCATACATTGTTCCCTGATTTTTATCCTTTTGTAGGAATCACTGAAAAATGAAGATAGCTCATTAGCAGACCAAAAAGACTAACTGCTGCAACACATACACTACTTGCATCACTGATCACCAGATTCAGAACATGTGCATAGCATCAAGTATAAATGTAACTTGGGCAAGCTGCTTTCATGAGTGCCTGAAGAGCAGTGTAAACAATGCTCATATTAGCTGCTCCATCTAATGAATCTCCAATCCACCCTTCTGGTGTCAAGCCTATCTCTGCAAGTAAATTTCGTAGCAACGTGCATGCATTTCCCTTTTGAATTATCCACATTTACCCAGCGAACCAGTTTTTCCGTAGCTCTCTCCGCAACAATATATCTAATGGCAATGGCACACTGATCAGAAATGTCTTGAGTTGAGTCCATTTGTACTGAAAACAACCCTGCTTCTTTCATCTCCATCACAATTTTGTCTTTGACCATGTCTGAAATAATATTTATTATCTTAGTGACAGTTGTTTTGTTTAAAAAAGTTACAAATTTACCAAGCCCTTTCTTAGTTGGATCTTTTTGTTTGCCCAGCATGACGACTTTCTGCAGATGTTCCTGTAGGTGTGGATTGTATTCTGCAAGAAGCTTTATAGCCTCTATAAAAGTCCCACTATTGTTTTGATTACTTTCTTCAATTACGGTTGCAACAGCCTCTTTATGTTTGCTGCGGTAAGGCAAAACTTGAAAACCAATGTAAAATATTGCATCAATTACACGCTTTAAAACAGAGCGACGCTGAAGCACTTGCTGAGTTCTTAAGGAGAGCTGTTCTTTTAACAAAATGTGCTGGATGGATCTTTCACGAGCATTCAGAAAATATGCATCAGTGGAATGCTTACAACAGTGGCTCTTTTTGTGTTCAAACAGTCTTGCTGTGATATGTCTCCAGTCAGAACATGCCTGAATCATCTATTTGTTTCGACTCTTATCGGGAGCATACATTAGGCAAAACGAGCAATGCAAAGTCTTGTTTTCTTCATTGTATGTCACCCACTTTCTGTTAATGTTCACGCCCTGATTGCCTTGTCGGTCATATACAACAACACTGTTGAATGGTATGTTACTTACAGACTGGTTCGGATGAAATTTGCAGAACATCTCTTGTGACATAAAGGCATTACGGCTGATATCTGGTTTAAAAAATACGCACTTTTTGCAGTAGTAATCACTAATCTGTGTACTGGTTGTCGTGGAATCAGGCCTTGAAACCTTAGCTGGTGGCCCATAGAATTCAGTCTCATTTGGCTGGGAGAGATCAAGGGGTTCAGTAAAATGAGGAACAATTTCAGATTCAGAAGGTGCTTCTGCGACTGTTGATGCTTTGTCTTGTAAGCCAAAGTCAGCTGCATCTTTGACTTGCTCAGAGGATGTACCGGTAGCTTTCTTAGCAAAAAATGTATCAATTTTATTTGTTGACTTCTTTATCTTGGGTATTGTTTCCTTTTTCTCTTTTGAGCACTACTTTTATGTTTGTAGTCAGACATCTAAAATAGGGTTTAGCTACCTGGTAAACTATAGCAATTTTTTTTAAACTTGTGTGACAAGAACAATAAATACTGACCAGTACACAAAAAATATTTTGAAAAATTAAACATTTTATAGCAAGTTCTAGAGCAAGTCACTGTTAACTTCACTGTTCAACTTCTAGAGCAATTCAAAATGTAAAGTGCAAAGAGGGTTGTATCAAAACCAAGTCTATCGAGAAAATTGTTTGGTCCTTATTACAAACATAGGCTCTCTAAACTTTTCCTAATGATATACGGTACTTAATGTTAATTCTTGTACATGCCTGCAAAACTGTCTAAACACACTACACTACTTCCTTTCCTCCCACTTCAATAAAGTTTGAAAGTTATTCAGCCTAACTCTCTGTTTTAGAAAAATCAAAACCAGTAAAGCTGCGGTATACCACTCAAAAAGTTTATAGTAAGCGAGATCTATTTAAAAGTAAAGCTGCTGTCATACAAAATGAGTTCATTGCAATCACAGTCACAGTTAAAAAATCGTTTTTGCTTATTTCATTGTAATGGCCACACTGCATCGTTTCGTCTCAATGAATAACAAAGACAATGCAACAAAAGCCTTAATGATCGTTTTTGTTGCAGTGATCAAAGACAATGCATTGAAATTCGCAAGGTATATTTGGTCTCAAAGAAATTGTGTCGAGAAACGAAGGGTTGTACATTTGCGTGTTTGCAGATTGGCATAGCCTAGGTTGATGCAATTGCCAAGTCTGCAGCTGTTTAGTTATCCAGGTGAAAAAACTACTACTCTTCGACCTTGTTAGTTGAGAAGAGAGCAAAATGTAACCAACGTAGGCCTACCATGCAATTAGTGTGAACCCTGCGTTTCACCAAATCACGAAGTTTGCATCAAATTTTCGCTCATTGCGCAGTGGCCATTTAATGACAATACAATGATGGAATAATGATTTTATTGTGTGTGACCGCAGCTTAAATCTTATAAAACCTGCTCAAAAAAGTTTCCAAATTTTAATTTGCTGTAGCGAAGTTTATAGTGAATGGATTCAACTCATATTTTGCAGATCGACATACTTATGTACCAATTCCAACATCATAGTGGGAAAAGTAACTACGCCTTCTATTTTTGGAGATCGGAGCAGTGGGCATTATTACCAGTCGGGTCTTATTACCTTCAGGTACCTTAGCTGAGTGACCCGAGTAAGACTGCAGGAATCAGAATGCATAACACGGACATTCTGACAGTTTTATTAGCAGAGAGGTGGGTACCCTACAGTGCCGGGCCCTCGGGCATGGTCCAATTGACCGATGTTTCAGTCCGCCCCAGTTCACAGAAGACAGTGTAACAATGCTTAACAAATGTAGATCGCTTAAACCTAGAGCAGACATGTGCAACCAGTGGCCCGCCAGGTTGTTCCGTGCGGCCCGCGTGGTGCTCAGCAAAGTGTTAGAAGTGTATACTAGTCATCACTCTTTGATGCAGTTTACATCAAAGCAAGGGAAATTTTCACGCGCTGTGTACAGCAATATTGCGCTTTGTGATGTAAGAATGTTGCGTTGCAATAATTTTGCGATGCGAGATTAACACTTGGAAAAAGCTGTTTGGCATTGTACAGTACCGTAGTTGATACTTGATGGAGTTGTTGGTGCTACATAGATAGTCTACTGTTGGATTTGGTTTTAGCTTAAGTAGTTGACATCATTTGCTAGTTCTTTTATTTATGTTATTTGTTGGTTGCAGGTGTTAATTTCGACTTCTTTGCAGTTGATAAAAAGCTATAATTTTTAACAGTAATTTAGTCTTTAGCGTACATCCTGTTATATGATGAGTAAAAAGCGAAAAATTAACGATGAAGGGCGGTTGCTTAAAGACGAATGGTTTGTAAAATATTTTGTTACTCAACAAAATACAAATGCCATTTGCTTGATTTGCCAAAACAAGATTGCTTGTCTGAAAGAATTTAACATCAAGCGACACTACAACTCTCGGCACTCAAAACAATATGATGAAATTTTAGGCCAACTGCGAGTAGACAAAGCCAATAAGTTGAAAAGGTAGCTACAGGGACAACAAAAAATGATTTCGGTTTATAAAGAGGACTCTCAAATTACCACTAAATTGAGCAATAAAATTAGCGAAGCAGTAGCAGAGAAAGGAAAAGCTTTCAGTGACGGCGAATTTGTCAAGCACTGCCTAATGGTATTTGCTGAACGGGCATGCCCTGAAAAAAGTATTTAATTGAACAGACTAGCTTATCGAGATTCACTGGCGGACGTAGAACGGATGCTATTTCAAGTCATCTTGAAGATATTTTATCTGAGAATGCAAGCAAATTTTCATATTACAGCTTAGCATTGGATGAAAGCACCGATATCACCCATACGGCTCAGTTGGTTGTTTTTATACGTGGAGTAACTGATGAATTTCAAATCAAAGAAGAATTTTTGGACCTAGCAAGCATGAAGTCAACGACAACTGGAGAGGATTTGACCCTGGAGGTTTTGAAATGACAAAAAAATTTCAATTGGATCCAAAAAAACTGTCAGGACTCACGGCAGATGGTGCTTCTGCGATGGTAGGAAAACGTAAAGGATTTTGTAAAACATTTTTGGAAGCATTTGGAGCACAAAAAGTTGTTTTGAACCATTGCATTATCCATCAGGAAAATTTGTGCAATAAAATTCTGGATGGCATTGATATCATGAAAGAAGTTGTTCACTGTGTCAATTACATTCGTTCTCGAGGATTAAACCATAGGCAGTTTGAGGTTTTTTTGAAAGAACTGGATTGCGATTACCCAGATATTACCTATTTCTCATCGGTTCGTTGGTTAAGCAGGGCCGACACTTTAAAAAGATTTTGGAACTTGAGAAATGAGATCAAATGTTTCATGGAAACTAAAAATCAAAATATTTTTTTTTTAAAGATGTAAAGTGGTTAAATGACTTGGCATTCCTTTCCGATGTAACGCAACATCTAGCACAATTAAATGGACAACTACAAGGAAGGAATCAACTGGCAAATAAAATGTTTGAGCACATTACATCATTCCAGAGGAAACTTGTTCTTTTTAAAGGTCAATTTAGCAACTCTGTGCTTACACACTTTCCATGTTTGAAAATGCAACGGGATGAAGGACAAGATATCAATTACCAAAAATATGGCATTATGATAGAAAAATTGTCTGCTGTCTTTGATGCTCGCTTGGATTTTCGACAACTTGAAAGTGATTTTAATATTTTTCCCAACCCATTTAACACAGTTGTAGATCAAAGCCCTGATCGACTTCAACTTGAACTGATTGATTTGCAGTCAGACAATGACATGAAAAGAGCCTTTGATGAAAACGATTTGGTGAACTTTTATAAAAACTATGTTAGGGGGAAGCATCAGAATCTTGTCGACCATGCCTTGAAAACCATTTCACTTTTTGGAAGCACATATTGCTGCGAGCAATTTTTCTTTAAGATGAAATATTGCAAAGGAAAGCAAAGAGGCCAACTATCGGACCAACATTTGAAAAGTCAACTTCGAGTTGCTTGTAGTTCTGTGAAAGCAAATATTCCAAACGTTTGCAAAGATCTGCAACAGCAAAAATCACATTAATCTATGATTAAATACGCTTGACTGAATTTAGTTTCCTTATCTTTCATCGACAATTATTCACAATTTTTCAATATACTGTCGCACAAGTGTGTCGTGGACTGCATTAAATCTATTTCTTGACTACATAAACTACTTTCATAGGAAAGTAGTTTTATGATTCTAATTTTTTTCTGAGAAAATTCATGCGGCCCGCGTTATCATTCAAAATTTTGAATTGGCCCTCCAGTGAAAAAGGTTGCACATGCCTGACCTAGAGTAATGCATTTTCCGGGGACTCAAATAAAAGAACATAATTAGCGGCCCGCTGACAAAGTTGAACTAGCAAAGAGAGAATCGATAAGTATGTACGTAATTCTTTGTTTTCTTTTGATGCCGAAGAATAGATTACTTAATCATTCTGCAAAAAAAAGATAATCCTGGTCTGCTCTAATTGGCATTAACAAAAAGCTCATCGCTTAGCACACGTGACGAGTGTTCTAATATCTTGATATTTAAGCAAAGTCAAACTTTTCTAAATCGCTCAGTAGAATTTTATTTGGTCTTAATGCCAAAACTTCGTTGAATGAATTATTTTCTGGCAAAACAAACTCTTCATAAACATGAAAAGACACAAATTAAGACAAATAGGGTTGCTAGAAAGCGAAACGCAGAAATTCTATAACGAAAGACAAAGAGTTTTTGTGCCAGACGACTGATGTGACGTGATCTGTAGCCTACTAAAGACAATAGATTGCTACAACAGCAAACAGATAATCTTTTCATTACTGCTAAATTTGTGATAAATCTGTCGCCCAAACAAGGTCTCGAGTCTGAAAGCGAGCTGCAGCATCCACACCAAGACCTTGAGTGAACGCCCAAAACCCACATTAAGCACAAGACTTCAAAAAAGTGGTCTCGAGACCAAGACCAGTCTCCAAGCTACAACACTACTAGTGACTTTGAGGCTTTTTTTTACAATTTTTGCTCCCTAAAACGTTTTTAAAATCACAATGGTCTTTTATAAATCTTGTATAAAACGTAAGCATGTAACTGGGTTTTGTTTTCAGTAATGAGATCTACCAAAAATAATTTTATGTTTGTGCCAGCAGTTACTTTTTAACTGGACACTAATCGCGTCCGAGTTCTTTGTAGTGGAGACTCGAGTCGAGCTCGCGTCATTCTAAGCTCTTTAGGAGTGGACTCGAGTCCTTTGAAAACTAGAATCAAATCGACAAAACTTGGGGTTGGAGTTAGAATTAGGATTTATTTGATCGACTATTCACATTCCGCTTTTCACTTTGGTGTCCGGACAACCTAGTTTAAGAGAAGGCACAAAGGACGCACAATTGGAGTCAGAGAAGTGTAGGTGCAGCCTAAGTAATTTAGTTTAGACATATTAATTGAATCAAACACAAGTTCTCTATCGCAGCAAATCGATGACTAAGTGAAAAACTTTGTACTATATAAGCTTAAAATTTGACGTCACAGTAGTAGAGGTTATTATCGTGCCTTAGCATCACTTCATGACCTGTGTGATAACCAAGCCAAGTATGGTAGGCCCATTCACTATTTTTTCTTTTATACTGTTAGTGTGTCTTTAATGCTTTATTGCTAATACTGTACTTGATGTGTGGTTATAGATTAGGCTGGTATTGTTGTTGCCTAATCTTGAATTTTTACCATTGCGCTACATGATGATTCCGACTGTTATGAAAGTATTCTTAAGTGATGATCCATCATCAGTTGTAGAAGTTCCTATCACTCCTAATACGACTGCTTCTGATGTTATTCAGTGCTGTAAAGAGCCTGGAGAATCCAGCTGTCATTTAGCTGAATTGTGGAGAGGTAAAGAACGATGTGTTAGTGAAAATGAAAAACCATACACCATACTTCAACAGTGGGGTTCTCATGCAGCTGAGGTGGCCTTTTATTTGCGTCATTTTGATCCTCCAGCAACTAACAACAACACCAAAGTACAAGAATGGGGTTCTGGAGACATAGCTAATCCTGGATACATTGCAAAAGATGGCAGGATAATGACACCCAATGGCATTGATATGACGTTAAAAGAACTGAAGGAAATAGCACAAAAGCAGCAACAACAAATTGAAAAGCAACAACAAACATTAGTCAGTAAAGAACAACGTCTAAAGTATGTAAATTACAGTTTTTGTTAAATTACCGTTTCTGAAGTGCATATTTATAGATAGTGAGTTTTGGCAAATACCTTGAGAACTATAACTTTAAAGATTATTTAAGGTTCACTTTATTAAGTGTTGGTGCAGACATTTCGATGTTTATGGCTTTTGTCTTGAATAGTTTTAACACCTTTTTCTCTTGGCAGTTTTCACATTTAATTTGATTTTGTAATGCATTTTTCTTACTTTGATCATTGGCTTCATGCAGCCTAAGCTTTACTTTAAGAAGTAAATTATTTTTTTTTAACTCACTGAAGCAAAATCTGTTTTGCTGTTTATCAATTATCTTGGCTATTATTTTCACAAGCAGTAAAATCTCAATAAGCCAACCAGGCAACACTAAAATACAGAATGCAGAAATTTGTAGAATTATGAAAATTCTTATGGGTAATCCTGTACTTTAGTGCGGTAAATTATTTAAGCTGAAAGGGCAGTGTACACTGTAGGGCCAGGCCCAGTATGTAAATGTACGGGGCAGTGTACACTGGAACCCACCCTGTACACTCCCTTCCAGTGTACACTGCCCCGTACATTTACATACCGGGCCTGGCCCTACAGTGTACACTGCCCTTTCAGCTTAAATAATTTACCACGCTAAAGTACAGGATTACCTTCTAATGGAAGTATCAATTATCTAACTTCACCTAATTCGGTCATTATACTTTTAGTTTTTATCAACTTCCATAAACTTTTGTACTTGTGCAATTCCCTACTTCTTTAATTAGTAATTTTTTGTATTTCTATAAGACCAAGATCTCTTAGAATAAATTTTTTATTTCCGTAATTTCATGTTTAATATGATTTTCTATTAGTACTTTAATTAAACATGAATTTCCTTATTTTAACAATTCTGCAAATTTCAGTGTTTTGATATCATCCAGTCAACCACTTGTAAAACTCCAGACAGATGGTTGTGTTAGTGGACAGGTAGCTAGTTGCAAGATTACTCAAGACTGGTAAAATAGTTATGATTCAGATGTAATTGTGAATCAAGATTTCACTATGCAATAGGTCCTAGTAGATTTATTTTTCTTTGCATTTTGAAAAGACAAGATACTTGTTGACCATAAGCAAAATCATAATGCATTCACTTTGAATGAACCATAACACAGCATTCACATTATTTTTTTCTCAGCAGTCTGTGAAAGCATGTGAATAGTTGCCCCACTTTGGTCAAATTCAAAGTTTGCTCAACTTAAAATTAAGCTATTTTTTTGGAGATCAAACTTTTCAAAAAATTTGCGTTCAAAAACTGATGGCTCAGACATTCCTCCATACCGAAGTAGGCCTTGTAAAGTTGAAGACTTGATTGGAAGATCAAAGATTTGAAAGTGTTTTATTTTTTGCCCTAACTCAAGTCTCAGACTGTTTTTTGATGCTAAGTTTGCAGTTTTAGGATTGAAGCCCTTTTCTTCGCTAATTAAGGAAATACTAATATTTTGGTTCAATTCATGTGGCACCCCTGTCTAAGTGTTTCCCACTTTTGACAAAGTGTTATCCCACTGTGACAAAGGAAACTGCTATCATAATGCTTAATCATGGTTTTCTATGGGTTTTGTTATTTGCCTTTTGGAATAAAGACAAATTTTTAACCTCTTATTAAATAAATTGTTTTATTGCATAAAATATTTCACTTTCAAACTATTTAATAAGGAGTCAATTAGAGATATATGAGTAGTGGTGGTACTAAATAGGTGTAGTAGGCATGGTACAGGCAAATTCCTGTAGTTTCACAGACTTGCCCTAAGCCTAACACCAACTCTAAATGTGCCATATTTGCGTAGTGAAAGCAGTAAAAGGTGGTACTAAAGAGCCACTAACCCTAATCCTCACTCTGACCCCAACTTTAAATGTATGCTCTATGCCTGTTTAGTACTACTGCATGAATAGGCCTATATTGGATTAAGGCATGAAACAAGCAAACCAACAATGCATTTACCAATTTTGTCTGCATCAAATGTGTGCTAGTGTTGCATTAAAATGTTTTTAAAGGTTTCTTAAGCAACAAATGCAGCAACAGCAAGCAATTATGAGTGAAAATGAAAAACTAAGAAGACTTCGAGAAAAAGCTGAAGCTCAAGAGGCAAAATTGAGAAAAATTCGAGCTTTACGAGGAAAAGTAGATCAGCAAAAGTATGTCTGAAATGGAATTTGTAGGATATTATATTTTATAGAATCTGCCTTTTTTTATTATAACTTTATATTGTAAAACTAAAGATGCAACACACACGCACACGTGCTTGCATTTTTCTTGTAGTGGTATTTTACTATTTTCACAGACAGGAAAACATCTTGACAAGTAGTAAATCTGCAGTTTGTTCAATGCTTTTTTGCCTATTCCATCTTCTATTAATCTTCAGTGTTTCTTATGCATTGTTAAGTTGTTTCCAACAGTTTGGTTAAAATTTTTAATAATCTGTTTTATTGTTTTGTTATTAGCATTGTACAAAGTATAAATACTCACGTTGACTTAATTCTAGGTATGAAAACAGTACAATGTCAAATGAACTTGAAGCAGTACGTACTTTGTTTGAAGAGAAACACATTGAACTCTCGGCTGCTGTGTTTAAGGTTTGTTTTGAGCCGTGGTGTGCGGAAGTTTATTTTATGATGATTCATTCAAATTATTTTTCCATTTAGCAGATACATTATTTGAGAGCTGCTTTTTAGAACATGCTTTTCTATTTTGTGGCATAATGTAGCACTTTGTTAGTTGCTTTAAGTTGTAATTTTTCTGTTTTGTTATTTCTTTCAAAGTTTTGTTTACATATCAGTGGCTACATTATTATGTAATGGTATCATGCTTGCATTTTTTTTTGTTGAAAGTTGTTGCATTTTGGTCGTGAAAGTATTTCATTCGTTATTTCTGACGTCTTCTGTTACCAACTTTTGTAAACTTAAAAGTATTTCTTAGGTTCAAGAATTGACAAAACAACTTGATGATTTAAGAAAAGGAAAGTTGTTGAGTGCCAGTCTCAAAAATAATGCCAATTTTTCCAGTTCTAATGACAAAAGTGAGTACTATAGTTTGTATTAAATCCCCGTTTTTGTTTCATTGATTCTATTTATGTATAGATAATTTGATTAGAATATTTGATAACCAGCTTTTCCACCTCCCATATGAAGAGTGGTATTGTAAAAGGAGTCTAGTGAGTGCCTACATATCTGCCCGTTTGAATTTGAAAATAGCTCATTTCTTTTTTCATAAGTGACATTTGAATTTGCTGACGATAATCTGACTTGAGAAAGTTCAGATTATATGTAGTTTTGCAAGCATTTTAAAAACAACAATCGTTATCTTTGGAAACCCTCAGAAAAGACACTATAGGATGTTGACAAAGAATGGCATAAGATTGTAATGACAAAAAAACCTAAGAAAATGATAAATTTTTGACCAATAAATTTGTGAATAGTGAAGCTGCTCACCCTGCATGTTGCAAGAGGTGACTTTGGGGTACCCATCAATGGCAGTCTGTGTTGGTGGTGGGGCTACCAGTCAGTAATTTACATTCATGACTAAGTTTGAAATAGGCTGCCAGTTTTCCCTGGCCTGTTTTGATTAGGTTTTCAGCATGAATCTGGAAAGTCATTTCATGCCGCGCTTCAGAGGGTAACTACAACAACAAGAAATTTGTGGAAATGTGCAGAAAATTTTTCTCAGTATCAGGAAAAACTATAGTTTTTTTCTTTCAAAGCCTGTGTTGCACAAGTTTTTCGGAGTGTAGATGAATCATTAAGAAAAAAAAAAACAACCAAAATGTTGTACTTTATGCTCATTGCATTAAAAACTGGGATTTACGACTTGCAAAAACGATTAAATTTTCAGTATTTTTTGTATATACAGTGGAACCCTGATTGGTGACCACCTCGATAACGAGACCACCTCGTTATCAGGATCACTTCAGTGCGGTCTCAAGTAATTTACTATGATAATGCGTTGCATTCTGTTTCAATAACACGACCACCCTGGTTTCTGGACCAGGACCACCATATTTTGGTGCAAAACTGCAAATTGAACTCTGCTAAAGCGACCATATGTGCTCAATAATTTACTTTCATGATCAAAACAATAAGATTAGGTGAGTGCATGCACACACGCACACAGAGAAAATTCAACTGCACAATGAATGACCAGTGTGACGTACACACAAAGAAAAATTACTGACAGTGTTTCTGGTAGGTAGGCTACTGCTTAAAAATTTTAAATTCATTCTGCAGTTTGTTTTTACTGTACAGTATCTTATAAAAAACATATGGCACTTAGTAAAAAGAAACCGAAAGAACTTTCAATCAAACAAGCGGTTATGGTAATAAAACAAAATGAAAACGAGGGAAAATCTCAGAGGGAACTTGCTAAGATTTCGGCTTAAGCAAAACTCAAATACAGAATACAATTTCTATCAAAAAGAGATGTAGCCCACCTTCTTACACCTTTCTGTGAAATTGAAAAAGGACTGTGTGAAATGTCAACGAATGCATTAAGACCAAAATCAATAAGTGACTTTTTTAATAGTAGTGATCAAACGCATGCATATTTATGTTTTATCTTTTTAAAATGAAAACCAAATTTCGTTTTCAAATTGTGCTGATTTACGTAAATCACTGGTTGCATTTAAAAGTGCAAGTCCAACTGCTACAAATATGATGCTCTAAAGCAAAATCCGCTAACACGACCACCCCACTAAAGTGACTGCTTGAATGCAGTCCCATAGGTGAGCAGGTAAGCGGGGTTCCACTGTAATATGCTAAACATAAATTTCTTTGGGACTTTAAACATTGACAAATTTTGCATGTCAGTAGTTGTTCATGTTGAAAAAGGATAGCGTAGATAAAGTGAAGCATTTTGCGGTTGTGATTGTTCTATTTTGGTAAATCGTGACACCTTGGCACAAAGAAACTCCTCTTTTCCAGCATATTTTTAAAAATTGGGGCAGCACAACACATGTCACAAGTGACTGCACAGTAATACTGGAATGTTTGCTTTTTATCATACTGCATGTATATAACAATATTTAAGACTTGTGATAATACTAAAACACAATAGGTCGTGACCAAATATTGTATTGCTAGCTACAAGTGGTTACGATCAATAAAGAGCATCTTATAAGCGAGAAACAAAACAACAAAGCGAGTACTGAAGGCGCGAAGCTTCCAGTGGAAGCAATGCTATTGAGAGATATTTTCAAATTTAAAAGCCATCCCTGGACGTGTTTCGTCCTTTTGGACTCAACAGTAGGGCTTGCCAAAAGCCAAGAGATCCCCCCAATAGCATCAACATTGACTTTTATATAACAAACTAGCTTAAAGCACAAGACTTATATGTATTGCATAATGCAAAGTGCTAAATGAACAGTATTTTTTTACCAAACCCAAAATCTATAAGCGATTTAGCTGTTAGAGCAATCAGGAAATCGATAGTGAGTCAATGTACCAATATCGATCAAGTGCTGAAATGGGAATGCTATTGCATTTGCAGAAAAACCAATGCGGATTCATATATGCACTCATTTTAGCTGCGTGATTCGGTCGAGTGGGTAGTGAGTACAAAACTGTCTTTAAAAAAGAATACCATCAAACTTAGCACTCTACAGGCTGCAAAATGCTACCACAAGTGGGTATTCAAGTTGAATGCTAACTCTTCCGTTGAAGTGCATGTTGGGTTAGATAAGATTTTTCATTCACACCGGAAACAGTAGTGATGGCGACATCTTCAGGTTCAGGTCAAACAAACCGTTTTTCTTTGTTGATTGGAGATCGGTCAGATAACGGTGAAATGATTGCCCCTGTTAAGTTAGTTTCGGACCTGTTTAATGTATTTCTTATCAATCAAGAGCTGCCTGTCTGTTTTGTTCTTTTTTCTTATACTTTACCCCTTTTATTTTGCTTGCAACAGGCTGTGCCAGTCAGCCAACCTGCAATTCTCATTCTTTAGTTTTTTAAAGCTTAATGTCCACTTTCTTCCTAGCTTGTTACATGTAGTTTGTATACCTGGTTTTAACACCCTTTTCGTCTCAATATTTTTTACCAACTGTTTTACACCTAGTATCTCCATTGTCTTTAAGACAGCAGTTATTGTGGCAACCATAAACTCTTCCCACTGGCAAATAGCGCATGCTCCATCCAGAACCATGACGCTTCACAAATCTTGCTATATTTCTTCTCAAATATCTAAAAGAACATTGCTAGTTTTTGGCGCTAAATAACATGATCCAGCTGCTTTCACTGAGAATATATTTATGCCACGTAGTGACGTGGCATACTTGACTTACACGTACAGTCAAACAGTTTAATAGATCACCGAATATACTTTGTAGGATATATTCAAAGCCTTGATAATGTAATAGGCTATTTTGCGAGCCAGCCATCACTAATTTTAGCAGCCTGAGTAGTGATAACTAGCTTGTGGATGGCCAATTCTCTACATACTGTATATTAAATTAGTTGGCAATGTGGCATAAGGGTGGAAGCAAAATCTTAGCGTTTAACAGATCTTTTGTTCACCAACTTCATGTAAGTACAACAGGGTATATTAATGTTGAAGCTAAGAATCAGAAAACGCCCAAAATGATTGAAAACAAACCTGTCGTTTTTTAAAGGGATGATATTACTAGATTGTAGAGGATCGTGATTACATTTTGGGTTATTCAGAGCAGTTCACAATTTTTTGATAGGTTTTTGGATGTTAAGAGTTATTTTTCATGGTTTAAACTATGTTGTATTACCATAGCACGTTGCTTGCTTTTAGAAAAGTTTGTTTATGCCATTTTGGCTACCTCTGTGCATTGGAAACATCAGAACGAGTAGTTTTGATTTGTGCCAACAACTAATTTGAAGTTGCTGCTGAGCAATACAGTTTAGCTCAGAGAAGTAACGATGCAGATGTAAGGCTAACTGGCAAAGCCAAAATTAGTAATATCCATTTTGCCCTACACTATTTACAACCGCGATGTCAAACTCAAATAGTGGGTTTTGCAGTTGCAACTAACTTTTGATCTAACATTGGAAATTATTTGATGGTGAAAGCCGCGCAACCTCAAGAAGAGGATTAAGATTTTTGTGTTATGCAGTAGTCATTATATGTGTGTCTTGCTTTTGTCGTAGAACTTGTCTCAGAAAGCAATGTTATTGATAAACGATAACAAATTTTACCCGTGTGTTGTCAACTGATTTTACAAACCACGCAGGAAAACAAATGAGTAAATTTTTATATAGTTTTGTCCCAAATGGAAAATACAGTAAAACGTCATTACCTGGCTAGGTGTTGTGGTGAAGATAGTGGTAGAGGGTTCGAGACATTTCTTAAGCTTGTTTACGAAACCCTAGATGATAGTCGCGGTGACATGCCTAGCTAAATATTTTTTCGTTCTTATCAAGTTTTAGTTAACCTTTTACCGAATGCGTGAAAAGAGGTTGCAAATATTTATTAGGTGAATTTTTATCTTTGTGAAAAGCTCACGAAATTGACCTGAGAAAAAAGAGAATTTTATTGATGCGAATATTCGGGAGTTTGGAAATACACATTTTAAATCTAGTTAAAAAAATTGAAATGCTGATATTTGTAACTATATTTAAAATTTCTGCATTTCATTAAGAGGCGCTGACTGTAAAAAATATAAGGTACATTCTTCACGTAAAACCACTTACTTTCACTGAATTTACGACTGGGCTTCCCTTGATTAGAAAAAATTTTCGGGGACCCCGCCTACGTTACCCGGCGCCACTGTGCACAGATCGATGCAAAAGACTGCAGTAGCCGCGCGTGCACAATTACACCTTAGGAAAATTTTTTTTACACAAAGCACAACCTTCTGTTACTTTCTACTGTTTAGCAATTTTTCTTTACTCTGGTAAACCAGATTGGACAATACACCTTAATGTTGAATTAGAAGACAATGGTACATAGTGAACAGAAATTTTTTAAAATCCCTTAAAGTTATAGGCAAACTTTATTCTATTACAAATCACCTTTCAAACGATAAAATTAAAAAGGCTAGATTTCAATATAAAGCATTTTTAAAGAAATTGAAACTACATTTTGCGTTTTTTTCTTCACGTTTCGTGGCTATTTCAATCATGACTGATAAGCTATCACCTCACATAGCTATTAGCTACATTTTATTTTCAAAAAAATTATGGAGGGGATTTAAAAGTGAAATTGGTTAGAAATCATATTCTTTTATACTTTCAGTTTTCATTGATGGCACGTGAAAGAAAAAAGAAAGACGGTTTTACGTCATTTTTCCCGCGTTTCGCAGGCTCAGACGTGCTGACTCAATGTATGTCCAGCATTACACACTCGCTTTCGAACCAAACTTCTTACTGGAGCAACAAAGCACTTTAAATTCCGGATGCCCTTCCTGACGAACACCAGCGGTGTTTCTATACAGTTTTAAACCCTAGACCTTTTGCTTTGAAGCCCGCAACAATTCCACTACACCACGGCGTGAGAGGTTGTTTATTGTAATTTTCAAAACTGAATCATTGCCTCAAAAAATGGTGCTTTTTGTGCTACACTGAAATCGAGAGCTATGTTCTTTTTATCTTAACAAGCACCATTGAAATTAGCGTTGAAATGTGGAGAAAACAAAGATTTTAACCAATTCCAGTAACAAACTTTTCTCGAAAACTGATGTGTTGTGTTAAAGTGAAATTTAAGAGCGTTTTGCTATTACTGCTGCTTAGCTACGATTGAAGTTGACCGGGAAAAGTAAAGAAAACATTTTTTGATCTTACCTCCTGTTTTGGGAGATAATATTGTACCAGAAAAGAATTGTGGAAACGGCTTGCGCAATATTTTAAGTCGCCGTCCATCGCTATTGCGTCACAGCCGCGCGATGTTTACGTGAGGCGTTGCACTGCTCTAAAAAAGCGTCGGTCCAAATTTGGATTTCTTTTCACTGCCTCCAGCGTATTAAACAGTTGGTTAAAGATTTTGCGAGCCAAATTGCGAAAATTTTAACAAACTGAAAAAGTTAACAAAAAACCCCCGGACTTTTTTTATGCACTGTTAATTTTTAACTGCGAACCTGCCGAACATAGATTCGCACTTTTTTTCGCGTTAACAGAGAACACTGCTGCAGAGTTTAGCAAAACATAGATTTACCTTAACACAAGCATTGACTTCAGATTAGTACGATAAAGAGTTTGGGCATGAAGTTTTTCTCAAAATGTACATGTTTCATTTCACCTCACCCCAATTTCGCATTAAAAGATCAAAAAATTTGAATAGTTGTTACGTCAATTTTCAAACAGAAAAAAGTTACTAAATTCTATCGAAAACCAAACAATTACCATTCCTAAACAGTTTAGGCTTTAACAACTTTTCTACCGGAAAATATTTTGCTAGAAAAGCACTGCAAGTCGATGATTTTTCAGTATTTTGATCTTCCATATAAAAATCACTAGGCAGGCATTTAGTTTTGACTGTTGGTTGACATCATATGTAAGGTTGGTAGAGCTAATGCCACAGATTTGGTCACTTGCAGACCTTTTGTTATTGAGAAAACTCACTCTAGCTGTTTACCAGATTTATTTTGGAATGTTTTTTAGAAAACTGCAAATTTTTTCGTTTTGTTACATTCTTCAGAGGTACATCTGGTTTTTAGCCGATTTTTATCTCTTGGTAGCGGTTTATGCTGTTTTGTTGGCCTGAATAAAGTGAAATGACTGCAATTTCGGATAGAAAGAAATGAAATATTTTTCTTGATTTTGTATTGTTTAGTATCAAAAATCAGCGATTGTTATTAATGGTAGGCACCAGTTCTTATTTGGACTGACATTTCTTTCAATATTGTTGTTTAGGGAGATAAAGGCAACAATTACTGGTGGTTATTGGCACCTGTAGAAGGCTTGAGATAGTTAGAAAAGTGGACCCTTTTAAAACTACTGAGAGTTCAGCAAAATCCGTCAATAATTAACAACTTTACTAAGACTGTAAAACATTTTGTGAATGACCTTGCATGTGATGGTTCAACTTGCATCATTGCAAAGATTTTCTATTAAACAGAAATTACTATCAATTTTATCAAACATTAGATTAATTGTACAAATCAAGCTTAGTTAAATACATCAAGTAGATAAGTTGTACAGGCCTGATCATAATCGGCCTGATCATAATTTTTGTTGTGTTCATGTTAGATATTGATGGTGAATCTGGTGAACTTGATAAACTGAAGAAGGAAATGAACATTTTGAATCGTATGAACGAGGAGCAGCAAAAACGACTTGATGAACAAAAAAATGAATTACGGAAACGCAATGAAGATGCAAGTGATCTAGATCGACGTATTGAAGAGTTGACTAACCGACTCAAACAGAAAAAGCTTGCTGCAGGATCTGGGAAAGATGGTACTGGGTCAAATCCAAGTGTACATGCTCCATCTTCGAAAATGCATACTATTGTTGCAGCTGTTGAGCCACTGATAAAACAACAGGAATCAAACGTAAGGATGGTTAGTTAGTCTTTCAAATGATTTTAGTTTTCTGATGGTTTAACATGGTTCTTACAACCAGTGTAGAGGTTGAAGTTTCTGCTTTGTAGGTGGTGGGCTTGGTTACGATTCCCTTGTCGAGTCCTACCGAAATCTTTAAAAAATGATATTCACAGCTTCCCTACTTGGCGCTTAGCACGGAAAGGAAAAACTGGCAAGTTCATCTATTGTGCCTTTCGATACAGTACTTAACGGAATTTTGCCATTTTATATGTGGTAGACAAGTGGTGGGCCATGCAGTCTACCCGATGCAGTGGTCTAGTCTTACTAAAGACGCGCCAAAGATCAGTAGCCCATACACACGAATGAATAAAACCTTGTTGTTTATGATGGATGACCGAATTTAAAATATTTTATGGTGTTACTATCTTTTCCTGAAATCCGGCTATGCACTGCATTGATCTGACAGTCGTTGATTGCCTTGTATCCTTCATTACCACAATTCTGTGTAACTTGTGTAATGCAATGCATTAGTGCTCTGCATACGATCTTTTATAACTTTTCAGTTTGCACATGAAGACAACGTATGGTAATTGTCTCAGAATATTTTAGAGAGATATCGTAAGACTTGATAAACCATTAAACAATAGACTGCAAGAAAAAACAAAAACTACCATACGAGGAACAATAAACTTCGGCGTTTTGGTGTGCGGTTGTGAGTGATAACTGCTTTTAGTTGCTTTTAGTTGAAACAAAAAGTCCCTTCTCACGAAATCTATGCTAAAATATGAATTTTTGGATTGCGTTAAACATTTTATAAAGTATCAGGTTTTATTATTTGATTATGGTTGAGGTTTGTATTCTTAAAATAAATATCTTTAGGTTTCAGCTCCATTACTGAAGTCTGCAAGTCCTTATGGTCCAAATAATGGGTTTTCTTCGATTACTCCACCAACATCTAACCATGGGATAATAGGTCGCTTCGATCAAGCCCCAGGGAACGAATTGTCAAGAGGTCAGCCTGAGGGCGTTAATACTCCTTACAGCCAGCTAATCACTAACCAGAGTGTACTGCCAACATACGACAACTTGAAAGGCAAGCAAAACAGGCAACAAGCTAGTTATTCAAACAGCAACTCTGCATTTCGGTCGCAGTCGGCCATGGCTCATATGTATTCGGACCACGCAGCTAAACAGGATCCAGTCACTGCTAAAGTTCGACCAATGTTTGCCAAAACTTCTTCCGACATGTCCGCACCTCCCAACTCCTACGCAAATGCACAAGGTGCTGGCTCGCCAGGGAAACCTGGCGGGATAAATTTATTTGCCTATAAACCACCTCCTTCTACTACTTCCAGACCAGATATTATGGGTCTCAATCGGCCTAACGTAACAGTGCTACCAAGTGGCAATATCAAATACACACAATCGCGCTACATGCATCCCCCACCGCCGTATTCCACTTCGATTCAAGAAGGCTCAGCTTCAGGCTATCCAATGCGTGCCAATCATGATCTCTCTGCGCATACGGGAATGCCAGAACGATCTATTACCGTTGATATCGAAGCTCTTCGTCGCAAGTTTGCCCATGCTCCTCGGCCACTTAAGAAGCGTAGTTCCATAACAGAACCAGAACGACCCCAAGGACCAATGATTCCAAAATTGCTCTATGATCAATTGTACAAGAAGGCAGATACTCCGTTTTACAGGACTCCGTCGGAGTTGCGCTCTACTCCTCCTCCCGCTTACATTGATCCGCCAAAACCACCGGCTCCTCCTTTGCCACAAAAGCCAAGCAAGGTTGAAAAAGAAGATTCCTCTGAGCCATCCGATGCGATTTCGTATGAAAGCAATGTCACTCCAACCGAGTTCTTAAAACAGCAGAAACTGCTGAGAGCACAATCCAAAGCAAAAGAGGTCGTTGTTGAAGAAACGCAAGCGCCAGAAGAGCAAGAAGAAACGAAGAACGACAATGAAAGCGATTGCAGTGAGAAATCCGAGTCTTCCGATGACTCTTACGATTTTCCACCGCCTCCTATGCCTTCTTTGAGTCTTGTCCCAGAAAAAGGAATTCTCAAGTGAGTAAAAATACACTTTCAAAACCAAAGTTTACTTCGAGCTTTCCCGATTTTTAGATTATTGCTGCAATTTTTATTTGTTATTCTTGAGCTAAAATGTTTAGAAATTTTTTATCTTATTTATCACAAGTTAAAGAAGTTTGAAAGACCACGAAATTACCTTAAGGTCATCCCAAGGCATAGTTTGGGGTCGAGTTGTGAGCTTGCAAGCAAACGATGGTTCCGCTTAGCCCTGACGCTTGGTACATACAGCCACGTTGCTGACAAATCGGCGAACGCAGCTGCTGAAATATCAACATGTTGAACAAAAAACTTTTTTGCATCTAATGCCAATCATACAGATTTGCATTCACAGTTACTGCGTGTTTAACGAAGCACTTGATTTTGAGCTACATAATTTACAATTTCGTGATTGATTATTACTTTTGC
The DNA here is from genome assembly GCA_963675345.1 of Trididemnum clinides. Taxonomy (NCBI): domain Eukaryota; kingdom Metazoa; phylum Chordata; class Ascidiacea; order Aplousobranchia; family Didemnidae; genus Trididemnum; species Trididemnum clinides. The sequence continues at coordinate 12,227,428 of OY776293.1, read as the reverse complement.
AATTACTGGGTTAGAAAACCATAAAATACCGTTAAAAATCACTGTTTTGCTGAAAGATTTTGTGGTTTATCATTAGCAGTATTTTGGAGCGTAACTGCAGACGGTGCCAACTGTTTCGACCTATCAACTTTTATAGTGTAGTTGGTAGCTGACAATTGGCCGTAACGCGGTAACTTTTTTGAATGTTACCCTAAAAGTATTTTTATCGTGATGTTATTACCCCACAAGTGGTTAAGCACCAAAAAAGATTATGCTTAATTGATGTTTTCAATTGAAAATGAAGGTGAAAACCTTTTCTTTTGGAAATCAACTTTTTCCAGCGTCAATGTTTTTTTTGTATTTTCAATGCAAATTAAACGTGAAGACCTTTATTCGGGATCGCTTGGTGAAATCTTTGTTTTTGTACTTTACCAATTAAAAAATCATTTGTTTTTCGAGATCTTCATACAATCCAATTTTGTGCCTTTTATCCCCAACTTTTTGATTTTACCCCATTTAGGGTAATTCATACCGGTGTCCCAACCCCTGGCCTATAACTTGACACCTGTGAAACCTAAGCTGGGTTCACCGCAATGAAAGTTTTGTCAACATATAAGTCGAGCTGATTGATCGAATCAGAGTGCACTACGTGAAGCAACGCTCTAGAAGGGCGGATTAATTAACATCATTGTCTCCGGTACAAGTTTTTTTTTAAGGCGATATTGCGTCTCATTGAACCAGCACCAAGATTTTCCAAATGCAGTCAATCGCTTTTTTATTCAGACCGCTGGATGCCGAGTCCAAAGGACCAAATCGCCATATCAGGTTCGATCCACTTGCTCTGTTGCTTGATGCTTCACTTGAAGGAGAGTTTGACTTGGTTAAGGAAATTATTGACCAGGTTGCCGACTCGAGCGGTGCCAATGACGAAGGAATAACAGCACTGCACAACGCAGTCTGTGCGGGACACTTTGACCTCGTCAAGTTTCTGGTCCATTACGGGTATGTAAATTTCTCTGTCTGCCTGTTGGTGTATGTAAGAGCCTAATCTGGCTCTTAATAAACTCTCTTCAAGTGTAAGCTGGAGTCTAATCAAATATAGAATAAACTGGCTTCAGTTTGTGCGCCGTGGCAAAATGAACAAAGGTGCCCTGAAAGCACTTTTAAAGAGCGCAAGTTTTTGAAAATTTCAATAGAACATTCAGTAAAATGTAGCACGTTTTTGAAAATTTTTGTGAAACGTTGAGTTATGACACTTTTATCATCCGGTCACGCCAAGTCTTTTCTCAGTTATTCCTAAACAAAGCTGCTTTGAAATTGCTAGTACTCTACTTCAACCCACCCCACCGGGTTGTCAGTTGCTGGCCACATATTCTTTTGATGATATTATTCGAGTTGAAAATTAATGAATAACATCTTAAATAGGAAGACTAGAGCGAAAAAATGACTGGTAACTTTTTCAGTTGTTTATTTACACTTCTCAGTTAATTTAACCTTAAAAAACCATGGTGTTGGAAAATCTTTTTTTAGGAGCGATATTAATGCTTCGGATACTGACGGCTGGACTCCATTACACTGCGCTGCATCATGCAACAATCTTCCTATGTGTCGGTTCTTGGTGCAGAATGGAGCTTGTGTGTTTGCAGCCACGTTCAGTGACGGAGAGACGGCTGCAGACAAATGTGAGGAGTTAGATGAAGGGTACTTACCTTGCTCCGAATTCCTGTATTCATCACAGGTAGATAGTAGGTATTACTTAACGAGTAATGATTGCTTGTAATCAAGCTGTCTTTTCCCTTCGACTTATGTATTTTTGGAAAGGAGACTCTTTAGCCACACTGCTTAGAGGCATTGCGTTACAAGCATAAGATTGTGTGTTCAATATCGGTCTCCTTTCTTCGTTGCCATGTTCTTCATGAAGCATTTTTCGGACCGTTTCCTCTACTTAGATACAGTGGGTTCATGGTAAAGACGCACTATGCCAGCTGTACTGGCAACTCTAAAGCGAGCTTGAACATAATCGTTATGCATCCTTAAAAGTGGTCTGGTCAACGGAAAATGCACTTGTCGTATTTATTCGAATATAAGCGGCGGTTGCTTTTCTCTAAAATGAATTGGTTTGACCAGCACCGTAAATATAAAACCTGCTGCAAAAAGGATCAACAGACCTTCGATCGCTCTGACAATTCTGCTAATTCTGTTGATCAGCAGGTGTTCACAAAGTGGTAGCCCTCACTTTTCTTACCCCTGTTGAGACGTTTCTAGCTCGATTACTTTTCAGCATCTCGTCGTGCACCTTCTGATCAAGAACGGCTACTAAGTTTATCAAAATTATTTTGTACGCGTTCTATTCAAGGTCCCTTTTAATCGACAACCTCTTTTAAGCTAGCTAATTCGGTACGCGATTTAGACTGTACCAGAGATTTTAGGTCTACACCTTAAACGTTTTGCAAAGTTGAGAAATATTTTGGTCGATTACCACTGGTCCTCTAAATGACAGTTGTGGTTGAGTTATTTTCGTTGAATAAGTTATTTTCGTTTTTAAATCGCTTCAAGCTTTGTATCGCAATTTAGGACAAGCTTGGAGTTGTACGACAGGGACAAGTGTACGCACTCTACGATTACGATGCTGTGAATGACGATGAGTTGTCTTTCCATGACGGTGATCTCATTACCGTAATAAGGAAAGGAGACGACAAGTATGTTGGTGTTAAGAGCAGTGCTCCCTCTTACTTTTTTCACTTGAACCACACCTACAAAATTTCAGAAATACCTCAATTTTGTTTTAATTTGTGTGGTGTTCGCCTAAAAAAAAAGAGCTTTCACTTTAAGTAAGATCCAGATGCTCCGATTCTTGCGTGACACACGTTATAAAAAGGTTCATCTAAAGTTTGATATCGGAATTTTTCTAACTGTAGCAACCCTCAAATTTTCTAAAGTTTGTAGCTTTCACACATGATGGAGAAAGTTTTTTAAGTAAGATGTTGTTGTTGTTGGTTACCCGACCCCTTCCGAGGGATGGGGGCATGGCGGAAGACCATGGAGCCCCAGAAGCCGGGCAACTCCCCAGGGTCTGGACCAGAGGTCTTACAGAGACAGAGAGTCGCCAAAGAGTGAACGGCGCAAAGAGTCTGTAGCTGGACAGTACAGAATGAGGTGAGAGATGTCCTGGGACGGGTGTCCACAGGCGCTGCAAGAAGGGTTCTCGATTCTGCCAATCCTAGAGAGGTAAGAGCCTAAAAGAAGGCTGTGTCCATTGCAGTGAAGACGAGAGAGGACACAGCGAGCATGACGAGGGAGCACAAGTTCCTCAGTGGAAATTGAGGGAACCTGTGTGTCAAAATACTTCGATGAGACAGTACGCCTCCAGTCCGAGAAAAGACGAGAGTGGATACGAGAGATAAGAGGAGAGAGACTACAAGGGATTGCGGATGGTGCAAGCAGCGCTCCCCGTCTGGCAAGCTCGTCAGCCGTGTCGTTCCCCGGGAGAAACGAGTGTCCGGGGACCCATTTGTAGCCTGATAGTACAGGAGGAGAGAGAAGACAGTTCCTGCCAGATCTGCCACAGAGTTTGAGATAAAAGGAAAAATGGAGGAGAGGACAGGGTGACGAGGACAGAACAAGAGTCAGGTAGTAGGAGAAAAGATGAGAAATGGCAGACTTGTTGGTGCTGCCGAGACCAGCAAAGAGCTTGCAGAATGGCGCAGGCTTCAGCGGAAAAACTTGAACATACTGGGCCTGCCAAAAAGGAAAGAGTGGTCTCAGTGCCACAGAGAGAGCAGTTGGCAAGAACGCCGGAGCCGCCCTTACCAAAAGGAAAAGGAACAGAGCCGCCTGTCCAGAGTACCAGATCATGAGGGGGAAAGAGTCAAGATGGGCGAGAGCCGCACCTTGGCGAGAGTGAGGGGGATCAGAGCGAGAGCCGCACCTTGGCGAGAGTGAGGGGGATCAGAGCGAGAGCATGGAGTGGGAAGGGTGGACTCCACCGTGAACGAAGAAAGATTCCAAGGAGGACAGGGAGGGCAAGCAACAAGAGCCTCCCTAGAACAAGTAGAAGGAAGCATGAGCGGGTCAGTGGACGCAAAAGCTCTCCAGGACGATCTGCAGAGTCTTGGTTTCACTCCAAGTCTGGCCAAACCTGAAATAGGAAACGAGGTTGGGAGACGAAGAGCCCGCTCATAAGAAAAAAGAGTAAAGGGAGTCAGAGTGACTCGTAGGGGAGGTAAAGAAGCCTCGTAGAGAAGAGGTAAAGAGGCCTCGGTGGGTAAGAGAGGGATAGGGGAGGACGAGAGGCAGCCGGTGATGGCACGACTGGCTGCTCGGTGGAGGCGTTCCAATTTGGTGATATTGGTAGCGCTTAGGAAAGGAAACCATCCGGGTGAAGCGTATGTTAGAAGGGGCCGAAGAAAAGCTTTATACAGAACAGAGAGGGACTCCTTAGAGGGGCCCCATGAGGAAGCAGAGATACAGCGTAAGGCCTTGAGACGTGGGAAAAACTTATCCTTCAGCGAAGATACATGCTTAGTAAAGGAAAGAGTGCGGTCGAAGGTGACCCCAAGAAAAGTTGGAATGGGATTGAAACGGAGGCGGGAGCCGAGTAGGAGGAGGTTGGGCTGGAGGTTAGCTTGGTAAGGATCCACTGAGAAGAAGAAGGAGGCCTCACATTTGCTCGGATTGAGAGGAAGACACCAGTACTCAGACCAGCGCTCCAATCGAAACAGAGCTCCTTGTGTGGCCTCCACCGCAGTAGGGACCGAGGAGGAGGAGGACCAAATGGCCAGATCGTCAGCGTAAAGAGAGCAGCTGACAGAAGAAGGCAGAGGAGCAGGAAGATTATTGTCGAAAAGAGAGAAAAGTACAGGGCCAAGAACGGATCCTTGCAGAACACCTCGACAGACTCGAAAGGAACGACTTCGGTGATTTTGAAAAACCACCCAAGCGCGCCTATCAAAAAGGAAAGATTGAGTTCAACGAGCAAAGCAAGGAGGGAGGCCAGCCGAAATGAGTTTATGGAAAAGAGCGGGGTGCCAGACAAGGTCAAAAGCTTTAGAGAAATCGATAGTAGAGAGAATCGTTCGAGAGCCCGGCCTGGGTTTGTTGAACCCATCCGAAATGGACTGAGAAAGGAACAGAATTTGATCGAGTGTAGACCGACCAGGGCGGAAACCGGCCTGGCGGGGAGAAAGAATGGAATTAGATTCCAGAAAGAAGAGTAGACGAGATAGAATGATGTGTTCAAACAGCTTTGATACGCAGGAGGTGAGAGAGATAGGCCGGAAAGAAGCAGGAGAGTCGAGATGCTTTCCCATCTTGTGGATGGGAATAATGGAAGATGTCTTCCAGATGGAAGGAAAGGAATGTGAAGACCAGGAAAGATTGAAGATGTAAAGAAGTAAATCCATGCCAGAGCGAGGAAGATGCTTTAGCATGAGATTGGCAACTTTGTCTGGATCAGTGGCCGTGGATGAGGTAAGATTGGAGGCAGCCGCAAGAAATTCAGCGGGAGAGAAGGGAGAGCAAAAGGACGAGTAAGACTCCACAGGGCACGTGGCTCGGCGGAGCTCAGTGAGGTAGCCTCTGGCTCTGCTACGCAGGGCCTTTGGCTGAGAAACGGAAAAGTGATCTCAAGTAAGCGGCATAAACCGAAGCCGATTCCCTGGGAGAAGAACAGTCAGGAAAGTTAGGAGAAGAGGAAGACGAGGAAGGAGAGCCAGCGATAGAGCGAAGAAGAGAGTGTACAGATTTAGGGTTAGACCTAGGGTTAGACCTAGGTGAAAGAGAAGAGAAAGTCGTCTGGCATGCTTCAGCCTTGGCCTTGGCAATGACTGACGAGGCGCGTCGAGAAGCAGAGATGTAAGCCTGGCGATCTTCATCACTTCTGTGAGCAGCAGCAAAAGCCCTGCGTCTTTCACTAACCGCACTTTCCACCTCAGCAGACCAACAGGCTTTAGGAGGGCGTTTGATGCGGCCGAAAGGAATGGAAGATTTGGCCGCATTCAGTGCCAGAGAGGTAAAGAGAGCAGCAGCAGAGGAAAGAGAAAGAGATGAGTATTCCTCTGCTGAAGAACAGTGAGAGTCAAAGTAGGAGGCAAAGCCATCCCAGCGAGCTTTCTGAAAATTGAAGGAAGGGGGGCGCTCGTTGTGGCGAAAGGCCAGAGAGAGAGGGATAGATAGAGGAATCGGTAGATGGTAAGAACCCAGGTTCTGTAGCACCTCCCAGGAGCAAGAAAAAGCAAGAGTAGAAGGAGCAAAGGAGATGTCAGGAGAGGAGCGACTGCCAGAGGAGCGATGGAGAAGGTGGGTGTGTCAGGGTCATTGAGGGAGAGGAGGTCAGAGGAGATGACCCAGTCGAATACTTCCTCCCTGCGGGGGTCGGAAGTACCTCTTGAGTCCCAGAGGGGGTGATGGCAATTGAAGTCCCCCAGAATGAAGAGATTTCTGGAGGAGGGAAGGATGGAGGGAGAGAAGGAATCGGTTCTGCCATCCGTTGGGGAGGAGCAAATAGGGGGGGCATACACATTAAGAAAAGACACCGAGGAGGAGTTGTTAAGAGAGATTTTGATCCCTACATAATCAGAGTAGGGATCGAGCAAAGAAAGAAAAGAGGTAGAAAGTTCAGAAAAGGATAGGCCCTGCCTAACGAAAATGACAACGCCGCCGCTGGCGTGCGTGGCATCAGGAGAGAGAATGCCAGACCTGGAGTGGGTGCGATCAGAACGCAGAGCAGAAAATCTGGAAAGAGGAAGAAGAGTTAAGATTGGATTCCTGGATGCAGATAAGATCGACTGAATGGGACGATAGAAAATGAAGTAGTTCAGTGCTCCTGGCTTGGAGACCCAGCATTCCATTGAAGAACCCTGAGAGAGTCAGGGGGAGGAGAGGAGGCAGGAGGCGTAGAAAAATGGCCAGGAGCAAGGGACGGTAGTGAAGGGGCTGAGGAAGGAGATATAGAATGGGCAGATGGTGGATAGGAAGTTTGGAGACGAGGGTGACGTGAGAGTGCAGCATCAGTAGAGGGGGGCCAGATTGTACAGTGGAGGTATACGTGTCGGAGGAGTCCGAAGAGGGAGTCACAGTGTTACGACAGGGGAGGCAGCTCCAAGAGTGAGAGCTGCCTAGAGCTCTGAATTTAGACAGGGAAAGTTGTGAGCACCTTAGATGGACCGATTTGGAGCAGGTGCAGCATAGCACTGACTTGCCCAGCCAGGTCACATTTCCAGCGCACACAGAGCAAGGAAAGATGGGGCCGGGGTTAGGATGAACGTTACCGCTCATCAGGAGAAGAAGAAGAATGAGGAGACGAAGAAGGGCAAGAGTAGGGCAGGAGAGAAGAAAAAGTGAAAACAGGCGACCGATTTTGTAGATGCTGTGTGCTGCCCTCCTGCGGTCATTCAGGGGGCAGCATAGCGAAAAAATGTAGGGGAGTGCTCGGAGTAACTGGGACCCTCGGTAAGGCCAACAGCCATTTCGACCCAACCCAAACGGGGTCGGGGACCGCACCACCACGATGAGGCGGCTGTTGATTGGTGCAGTGTAGCACACGTGATGTCATGTCGTGTAAGATGTAGGACACGTGATGTCATGTCGTGGCTCACCAGCTGTAAAGCACTGTGTAGAAGTGGATTTTTTATAGGATTGGCGACTCGACTGGAGATTGTTTTTTAAAAAGGCTATAATCTCTGAAATAGTACAAATATTATTGGTAATTTCAAGGCATTGACACATTAGGGACCCGGGTAAACTCTGCCGACTCTTAAAATTTCAGCACTTTTACTCTTTAGCATTTATATTTTCTTTGTTGACCTTCAGGACAGTAAACTGTGCTTTTTTGGGTGTGTAAATACCTATAAGGGTGTGACGAAGACCTTATTTGATAAATAATGTCGAAAAGTTAATCAGTGATAGAAAGCTCTGAACTAAGCTCAATGAACTTAAAAAGTACGTAGTAAGTAAAGGATATCTTCGAGCTTTTACATTTGTTCTGAAAGGTGTCTTTTAAATGTTTCGAAATTTAGTGGGCAAAAAACTAAGGGAACTTAGTTTTTTGCCCACGGTATAATAATTTGCAATCGAAAAACTGGGAGTGGACGCCGAAAATCTTACGTTGTATTTGGCATGTCAGAGCGGATCTTTTGCTTTGGGGTATGTGTTGACTGCTAATGCAATGACACATACACATACGATGACCGCAAGGTCTATGACTGTTTTGTCCACCCTTTCCGTGGGATTAAGGCACGGCATGAAACAGTTGTAATTGTGCTAACACCTCAAACTTGTCTCGGGAAAACGGCTGTCCATTCGAACCAGTCGTAATTACTAATTGTAGATTGGTAGCCCCACCACGAACAAGGCTCACTGCCATTGTCGTTAATGAAAAATTGCCTTTACTGACATTCTGATTGAGCAGCTTCGCCAATCTAGCCTGGTGAAGCCAGTGAGAGCTTTGTCAGTGTGGTCGAGAGGGTTGGTGCTCTAGGTCGTGGTGACAACAATTGAAGAGTCGTTTGTTCAAGCCTTATGGTGATGACTTCCTTGTGACATTCATGGCAAAGCCACTTTGCTTTTGGTCCCAGTACTTTATTGCGCTGCCTGTAAAATGCTTGGGCCACCAAAATTGATAAGCGGGTCTGACCGCAACAATGTTCTAGTGTAACCGAAAAGAGGTTTTCGCTCTGACCATAGGATGGAAATATGTAACTCGACACAATTCCTCATGATAATGAAAATTGTAAAATAAAACTGGCCCGTAGAGTTGGACTGCGGTAACATAGGGAGCTTTATATTTGTATACTTTATCAATTCGTCTCTTATTCGATTTTCAGTGAGCGAGAATGGTGGTGGGCTCGACTGAATGACAATGAAGGATATATTCCTCGTAACCTTATTGGGATGTGGCCTCGAATTAAACCGAACAAGGAAGATCACGAATAGAGCGTTGTAGCAAGCACTTTCATATTTTCAATGAGCAAAGTATTACTTGTGTTGTACAAATGGTGGTATTGTGAGCATTTTCTTTGTTACTAACTTCCTTTTTTAATATCTTCTACTGTATTTTTCTAGCTACATATTACCGATACTGCGGTCTAATTCATTTATTGTGACTTTGCATATTGTAGAGTTGAGGTTGCAATTTGTGGTGTAACTTGGTGCTAGGGACATGGCTTTTTTTCAAGTATGCTATAAGATATTGCTATGGCTAGAATTTATGGATGAAATTGGCTCTGAGAATGAGTGAAAGCAAGAGTGTTTTTAAGAAGAACGAGGGTTTTCACCCCAAAAGCGAAAACACCGTCTACTTTGGCACCTGTTGTCTATTATTTGGAATTGCTCTCCAAAAATATCCTCATTTTTCGTAAGAGGCATTTCTTCCTGGCCTGATGCACATCCCTCTCTATAATTATATCGATTTTTCAAAATCACTGCTTTTATTTGAAAAGTTAATCAAATAACAATTTTGAATGAGAATTGAAGCCCTGGAAGGTAATATCTTTGGATAACATGTAAAGGTGTCTGGAAAATGCAATTCAAGAAAGTAAGGATTTTACTCCTAATGTACATGGAAGTCAGGGCTGGATATGGGGAGAGGATCTATTTATGATCGTCCGAGAAAAAACCCCATACAAATGAGTAGGACTTTTGTAGAGCACCTTACGAGTTTTTTATTGGGAAAATAATGTTTTCAATTACAACTAGAGCCCGTTTGAATGCAGACACCTGGAGCTTAATGATGATTGGCTTTGATTCCAAGTAATAGTCGCCAGTTACTAAAGTAATACTAGTGGATGTCTATACCCGTTCTACTTCAAAACACTCTTGTGTTTAGCTACTTAAAAAGCCAATTTTATCTATATCTCTTATAACCTGCTTTGTAAAAAGCCTAATGCACTTTTGCGAAGTGGCACTTGTAATGCAGCGTGGTTTTATTTGAAGGTGCGTAACGTAACGGTGCTTTGTGTTGAAGCCATTATATTGACTTGTTGAAGTGTAAATAGTTTGTGCGCTACACCTTGCAGCATTTGGTGCTTGTAGTTTTATGTTCTTCCACTACCGGTACAATTAAGTTTAGTTTGAATAAATTCCAAATTTGTTTAAGCACTTGCAGTTCGTAATTGATGCGTTTCATTGCTAACTTTATGGTTTAGTTTTTGCTACAAGAAGCAGTTATTTAGTCACACAGTCAACTACGACGTCATTGACTGAAATGAGTGACATTACAATGTTTTAAGCAAAAAAACTAGGCCTAAATTTGGTGGTGAAATTAAGTGAATGTTGGTGCGTTTCGATTAGCTAATTGTGCTAAAACCATTATCTATAAAAACTATAAGCTACATAAGTTCGTTGAGGGGCTGCTAACTTTAGTAGTGTAGACGCTCGTTGCTTTCCAAAAGTGTTTTTGCTCTTGTTAAACACAGGTAAAGTTGACTTTAATGAAATAAAGTGTTGACCGAGTATTTTTAAAAGTTTATGAAATTGTGCCTTCATGGTTTTCGCTTCATTGGGCCTTTCCATGAAGGCCGAATCCTTTCATCCCCTTATTCGTGTGCGTATGATGTCACTTTCAAAAAAGTGGTGGTCGAGTGGCCGGTACCGCTGTTTAAAGTGGCGATGACTACGCGTTCAGACTTCACCATGGCTTGGTTGTGTGTTTGGGAAATGCACTTTTCATCTGCCTTTTTTACTAAATGTGAAGAACTAGCTCAGTTCGAATTTGAGCGAGAAGCAATGCCTTGATTTAACAGTTTGCCAAACTCCACTTTCAGGCGACAAGCGACGCGGTCTGTATTGTACATTGTTGGGCTATAGGTGTGAATGTGATGACAACGGAATGTTTTGGTTTGCAATACGGTTGAAAAGGAGCAGTTAAAGGAAGAAACGCGGCTATTGGTGTGAATGTTATGACACACCGAATGTTTCGGTTTGCAATACGGTTGAAAAGGAGCCGTTAAAGGAAGAATTTTTACCAAGATTTCCCCAACAAGACTCTAATTTTAATAATTGCTCTGTTGGGGGCTCATCATTAATATTGACAGATTCATTCATTTTGTGATTTAGTGTAGGAAGAAGAGAAGAGCTCACTTTTTCTTACGAATGCCTATATAGCGAATTCGCTAGCCACAAACACTTTTTGGCAAAAGCGATTAGTAATGAATGCTGAGACAGAAAATTCGCGCCCAAGTAACGCATGCCGTAAGATTTACAAATCGCAGATTTCCAAGAAAATTTCTTGTAGAAAGCAAAGTCCAAACCCAAATTTTCGCAACCCACGCTAGAAATACTATAACGTAATGTTGGGCTCAGTGCCGTACGGAGGGGGACTTTTATGCGTGCGCCCCCGCCAAAAAACGTTGAATGTCATTTTCAGCTTCTATGCTTGTAAGGGTAACAAACAAGTCTCCTGATATAGCACAGAATATTGACCTCAAGAAAAAGTCTTAACCGTGACTTGAAGAAGTCATTTTCGCGCCCTATCTCGACAAATTTCTGCGTACAGCCCTGGTTGAGCCTTTTGGTTTCTGGGTTAGCCAAATTAATCGGTAACGCACTAACATCAAAGCCAGAAACCATTAAAAAAGAATACTGTAATTTGTTACGGGGTCGTAAAATAATAAACTGTCAAGGATGCTTTTTCCCCGCAAGAATTTTTATTGCTGGGAAAACTGATTACTTTCTTCATATTACCCTACTCATCGAAAAAGGTGGGGTATATTTTTGAGCTTTTTCCCCGAATGCAATTTCCCAGTGTTTCCCAACTGTGTGCCACGGAAGATTTGCCGGTGTGTCGCGATTTATACTGTATTTTTGTATAAATACATGTATTCGATATTTATTCAAGTTTTTAGCCAACATTGAATAAGTACTGCCATGAAGTAATCGTCAATTATGGCATGAATCGCGAGTAACATTAGAGGTGACAGCGAAAAAGGTGATAACCTTTTTGGGGGGGACCTCACCACTTTTTCGGGCACCCTGACACGATCTCCGAAAATGGTTGCCCGAAAAAGTAGCGGTCTGCAAAAAAAGGTCATCACTTTTCTCGCTGTCACCTCCAATGTTACTCGCGGTCAATATGAATGGATTCTTGTGGCTGATGTTCCGCGAAATTTGTTTAGCTACTTGACTGCGCCGACAGACAAAAAAGTTGTGGAAAAATTGGATTAAGCTGTACCCACCTAGTGGCGCCACGGGTGCAAACAACAAACACTAACGATTATCAAAATTCGATTTTTTTAAAACTTTTCATGGTCATGGCTTAAACAAATTGCAGTGGTGCTTTCGACTGAAAAAGAGTTTGTTTCTGTAAATGAATAAAGAATATTAACTGTAAGTGCAATTAAGGCAGTTGAGAGAACATCCCGGCCCAGTACCAACAATTCAGAACTCCTTCAACAAGAATCTGGTAAAATGGAGTTGCCAGGTTTTATCCAATTACAAATGGATGAGTGTTTGGCATAATTGCTTTTTTGTCTGCGCTTTTTTAGCTCGACTCTGATACGAATAAGACAATGCTGTCTGGCTACTTTACTAATCAAATTTCTATACGTGGGGTAATAAATCAAGCACACTTACACTACCATGTCAACGAAATAATATAAGGCTAAAAGTAGCCTAAGTCAAAAAACAAAATCTAAACAACATGCAGGGTATTATCATCAGCCACCAGTAATCAGTAAGTAAAATGCAATCTTCCTTTGTAATAAAAACAACAGGATTGATGTAAAATGATTTTGTAAAATTTGTTTACAAACAAATTGATTGATCCATATAGGATATCTGGGTTTAAGATTTAGAGGTTTGGGGATTAAAATTCTGTTATGTTTAGGAAGTTAAGTGAGAGTTACAGGAACCAGATTTGTGTTTCTGGCCACGGGGCCAGAAAGATTTCTGAGAGGGACGAATCTTTTTAAAAAAGAATATTTAAGCAAAGTTTTTGTGGCCAAAATGAAAACATTAGTCATCATGCCAAAAAAATTATTATATAGATTATGCATTTGTTAACATATAAAATAGAAAGCTTGGGCCTAATCTATGTATTACCATTGCGTGCGACGTATTCAAAAATCCGGCCCCCTAAAAAATTTCCGGGCCCGGTACCAAAAGTACCCCCTGGTCCCCCTTGTCAACGCTCATGAGTGCAATGCATAGAAAAGCAAAACATACACGTCAGCAATGTCCATTCTATAAGTTCAATTACTCTTCTTATAAAAAACATAAGTACAATCTTGTTGAAACTGAATGATTGGCAAAGTGATTTCCAAGTGGACTACGTCACATAGTTTTAAGTAACTATTGCTAATTGAGTATAGGTGTAGTTTTTGAATCAAGCAATCAACTAGTGAAACTCGTGCGTGTATTTCCAAATATTGCCAATTCATGCCACGTGAGGAAATGATGGGAAAAGGAAGCAAAATCTATAAAGCAATCTCTATCATCAAGAGTGCTTTTGATGGCGCGATTGAATTTGTGCTGTGCGCTAAGACTTTCTCCCAAGCCGTGTCACTGGGACAGAGTTGGAAACGGGCCGGACTTTTCGGGTCGGGTTCGGGTTCGGGCTTAAGTTCTAAAAAATTTTTGGGCCCGTATGCAAAATTTTTTCACAGTAGGCTTATTAATATAGCCTACTCCGCAGCTTCATGCATTTTCAAGACGTTCGGGGAATTTAAATTTCGGGCCTAAGTCGGGCTACAAAATAAATGTCGGGTTCTGGCCTTACAATTGAGCCCGTTTCCAACTCTGGACTGGGATAGCAGCAATCACAATATTTGAAAAACAATTGGCAATTCCGCGCCTCCCTTCCTCTTAAATTCAATTGTATCTCCGTAGGTTACTGATTTAAACGAATAGAATGCTCAGGGTGACAGAAATATGGGCTAAGCTAATCCTTACCATAATGCTTTTAACTCGATCTCGGTTTGTTTTAAGGCACACTTGATTTTGAAATGATAATTGGCTGTGCAAGAAAAACATCCAGTTTTATTAACTGTTTTTACGAATGCTGCTTGGTGAAAACGGCCTAACCGGCTAGACAGGAATTCTTGACTTGGACTTCACTGACAGGGGCCCAGTGGGCGACTTCAGCAGGGCCGGCTAGTAAATAAAAAAACAAAAACTTAAAGGCAAGAAGAATTCATGAAACAAGCAACATAAAGAACCAATACTGTATTGCCGTTCCAAATTTAATCACTTTACTTTCAATTTAAAACAACTGTGATGTTGCATCCTTCACATTGTAGAAGCACAGAGAAGAACGAGTATGACATCGCAAGTGGGTAAACCGTCGAGTTGGCAATACAGTAGCTGTATAAGCGAAAAGTTGCCATCTGCAAGTTCATGGCAATAATTTTCGAAACGTTTTGCAAAAAAAGCTGTTTATTGAACCGTAGCAATCGCATGGTGCAAATCAACAAGCGTCGAGAGACTTCAGCGCAGAAAAAGCGCGATTTTAAGGATGAATGTGTTATCATTTCTGATCTTAACCAAACCAACTCAGAACTACTAGCTCTCCCACCTATAAATCTCAAAAGCAGTTAACATAACAACAGCAGCAGGATGTGAGCAGCAGCATCCTGCTGCTGTTGTTATGTTAACTGCTTTTGAGATTTATAGGCTAAGGTAGATTTTATATTTGTTCTTTATCCGGAGATTTATTTACACCCATCCTCTAGTCAATAATATTATAACCATTACCCGATTTGCTGCTACTTGTAGATTATGCTTTACGTGTTGTGGAAATTTTTAACCTGCAGAGTTTTTGATTTAATGTTTTTATGCTGTTGACAGGAACCGATGATGACTAATCAATAGTCGAAATATATTTTCCGTCAATAAAACATAAAGTTGGATGATTGCCTATGTTTAATTATCTTAAAGGTTTTACTTGTTATTTGTAATTTGTCGTTGCTTGATAACTGCGCGTTACTTGACTTGCATTTTAATTCTTGCCTGAAGTACCAGGATCCAATCATTGCCATTTCTGTTACAGTTGCGTTTCCTATCAGTTCAGTGTTAAGTCGCTTTTGTTATACTAGTGCTTCAGTTTAAGTCTTTAGTTAATACGCTCTTGTTTCTATAAGCACTGTTTATTTTATGTTTTTGGATATCATGCGTTTCAATTGCTTAAAGCCGAATAAATGTGGCTCTTATAATATAATTTAATATATGCGTTGAAAAGTCTCTATCTTCAATATCGAAGTTGAGATAGTTAGAACGCAACAGTTAGTAGCAATGAGATTTTATTTCATAGCACTGTGTGTGAGGTAATGTGTATCTACATATTTGTGCATGAGCGCAAACCAATGAATTAATGAAATATTGAACTTTTTTAAATTATAATCCACACTGTTGCTTCAGCAAGCAACTTTAATGAATTAAAAGCCATTTTGATTCGCAAAACATCTTAAATTTCTAACCTTTTCGACTTTCATAAAGCCCTTTTCAAGAATTAACATCTGTAAATATGATGTAATGAATTAAAACAATCAACGATAATTTCAAATAATACACATTATAAAGATATAATGTTTCTAAAAGCTGTAGAAACGCAGCCAATTTTAAAATAAAGAAATGGCTGGGAGAGATTGGACCCAAAAATCATTAAAATTGGGATTGCAGCACTACAGAACAGGCAAGCACTTCAAAATTATGCCAAAAGTCCAATATGGAATGTGGTGTTACAATTATGTAAAGTGAGTAAAGCTGTTGTAAAAAATTAGATATGTTTAGCTAAAATGAAGCTCCATTTGCATAGCATCGTTTATTAAGACTCGGGCTATGACGTTTTTTAAGCAAAGCTTCATGAATTTTTGCTTCATGATCTGAATTACATTTCATCAACATGGTTAAAGAATTAAATATTATATTGTACATTAGAGCAGGTGGGGCTTGACAAAATGTTAATTGCACTTTTTCTTGAATCTGCTAAATTCAGAAGCTCCCTTTCTCTGGTGATTAAATGTCGGGAAGACATACCAATGTATGTCAAGTTCGTATCACACGAACAAGTATATTTGTAAACGACATTTGATTACAGAGGTAAAAGCGTTGCTGATTTTAGTTGAAGATATATATCTAAGACATATAATTAATATATCTAATTTATAAAGCGCAAATCTCTCTGTACGTGTGTTCGAGTACTTACGTGCATGCGCTTTAACCCTTCGAAACTATTAGACGTACATACATCAAACTTGGAAAGATTTATCACCACCTCGGGGTAAGTGTCTTAAGGGGTCTTAAGGCTAAAACAGCTTTTTTCAAAGCTATATTAAAAAAATTTATCAAAAAATGAAGTCTCTAAACATTTTCAAAATGTAGCCTATCGGTTAAAAACACTAGAAGTTTTGGTGCACATATTTCGCATAAATGCGATTTCAAGATAAACCCAGTTCTTTAGTATGTTTTGGCTGTTCTTCCTCAATAGCATAGCTCTTTGGCATAATCTAACACAATTTTCAAAAATATTCATTTAAAAATGAAGCCTCTAAATATTTTAATATGCAGCCAGCTGGTTTAATGATCTTAACCTCGACTTTATTGATGGGGGCCCTGCTATTGCCATAACTGTGTGTGCTTCATTTCGAGTTAGTTTGCTCTTTGCATGGCTGCGTTTATGTCAGGATTAACTTTTAGCTTAAGAACGCCTATCGTTAAAACAGGGCAAATATAATACGTTGCCAAGAACTAAATAAACTTGGGAGACATGTAGTAGCTATGCTCAACAGCCCATAACTTTAGCAGAAATCAGAGTTTCTTGAAACGCAGTTGGTTAAAAAACAAGTAATTCTATCACATTTTACTCTGTATTAAGGTGCGAAAGCGATTATTTATTAAAGTAGTTTTAAGCTTTTTTTTCTGTCTTGAGTCCTTTACAAACGTCTTAATTTTTTTGTTACGTCTTAATTTGAAATCACATGACCATGCTTATCACTATATAACGAGATCAACAGCAGGCAGCAAAATTATTCACAATCATTGTGATAGCAAACATAAATGGTAAAGCCCATCATTACTGATATTTGTGATGGCTAGGCTTTTAGTATCGGGACGAAATACTAATCTTCATTTAAAAGTATGAAGTTCTGGATTTGGGGCAAAGTTAAATGTGATAAAATCCCAAATTTAAGAAAAGATCAAAATAAAACGATAAAAGCATCACTTTGTAAATCTCGGTTTAGAGGAAACTTTTTTGCTTGAAAGTAGCTTAATAGATACCTATCGGTGAAGTTTGCATGACTTTGGGAAAAGGCATGACTCCTTTTCCTACTATGACCGAATTAAAGCAAACAGTACAGCCAAAGAACGTCATACCACAAATATAAATACAAAAGGGGCTCACCAAATTTTCAAGTAGGCCTGCTATTAGATATCTCATTTCTTAAATTGTCAAAACAACCACTATTTGGGCGCTACTATCATTATAGACTGTGTTTTACTTCCCCCCACCTTTAACACTTTAAAAATTACGTATGATTGTTTGTGACGTCATTTTTTTGAGTACCTTCAGTCTTGATTTAGAGATCAACATTATTACCATTACGTGTACAGGAGCTATAGCCTATATTTTCCGCAACTTTTTGTTGCTGCTCTCACAAATGTTTGTGCGGTAAAGCCAGGTGCCTTAATTGATACGTTCTAATTCTAAATAAAATTCTAAAATTAAAAAAAAAAATTTTTAGGTTATATTTAATGAGCTTAACCCAGGACAGGGGGATTAGTAATTCTTATCAAAGTAGAGACCCAGGTTTAAATAAACACAAATATGGTTTCTGGATAGCTTTATTGCTACGCTCTTTTTTGTGAAACTAGTAGGCTAAATTGATTCTAAAGATGGTAGATAAACGAAGTCTGAAGTTTCTACTCGCAATGCTAAACAACGTTTATATTCGGAATATTATTTAAATTTAGGTGATTAAAGTAAAAAAAGATATCAAACTAAAATTGGTTAATACCTTGAGTAGTATAGTGTTACCTTTACGACCAGGATTTTGCGGCGGGATCCTACGTCATTTCCTGTATTGCTGTGGCGTGGTCCTACGACAGGAATTACTTCCTGTATTGCTTCCGATTACATTTGTATGATTTCTGTTTGTACTTGTTGAACTTGGCGATTGAAAGACCTGTTGAACTTGGCAATGGAAAGAAAATGGTTTTATTTGTTTTGTGTTTTTATTTCTTTGAGTTTTTGTTTTAGTTGTTCTGGAAAATGATTTTATTTGTTTTTGAAAATGTTTTTACTTGTTAGAGTTCTTTTTAGGAATGCTTTTATTTGTTTTTGGAAACGATTTTGTTTGTTTTTGTTCGTTTTTGAAAGTGATTTGATTTGATGTTGTACCCTGGCTTCAGAATACCCCCATTTCAAAAGTTCTCCAATTAATATTAATTTCACTTTGTTTTTTAGCTCATTAAACGATCACGAACTTTTGTCCTAATGTAAGCACAGCTGTTGTAAAGCGGAAACTTTTTAACTTCTACGTATGTTTGTTTGTTTGTTTGTTTGTTTGTTTGTTTACCCCTCCTCTTCCTCGGGATGGAGGTACGGCATGAATTCTTGAATTCATGCCGTCAACCTAATTGAAATTAGGCTAGGAGAAAGATGGTAGCCCATTTCGAACCAGTCTTAAGTGACTGGTAGCCCCACCACCAACAAGGCGTACTGCCACTGGTGGGTACCCAAGAGTCGTCTGACATGCTGGGTTAGCAACTTCACAATTGTAACCCGGTGAAGTACGGGAGGGCCACCTGTCTACCACATAAAAGTGGAGGCGTTCCGTTTAGAGCCTTGCCCAAGGACACAACAAGCAAGCTTGCCGGCTTGTTCTCTACACTAACCCTTTTACATGCTGAGCGCCAAGCAGGGAAGCTGTGAATACCATTTTTAAAAGTCTTTTGGTATGACTCGACTTAGGGAATGAACCCCAGGTCTACCGACTACGAGGCGGACGCTCTAACCACTACACCATCGCACCGGTGACTTAACTTCTACGTCGTGACTAAAGATAGAAGCCTTTGGTGCTATATCATAAACAAACTTCCTTGCGAACGGAAGCATCAATCGCACGTAGGCGTTCACGACGTATCTTAAAAATTGTTGGTTATTATATAAGTATAAAACCATATAGTCTCGTTCTGATCGACTCTTTTTTTGAATTATTGTTTTGATTTTATGATCCCATAGAATGTTGTGTCTTTGCTCTTCTAGATGTGTTTATTGGAGATATTTTCTTTTACTCGATAGGGTTATCTTGGTATCAGTTCTGCAGTTGGCTAGAATTAATTAAAAGGGTCTTTATATCGATTCTAGTAGATAGATGTAGACAACGGAATATTGAAATCTTGAAGGAAGAAAATCTTAAAAATGCAGTATAGATTTCAAAATACTTATCAGTGTGATGAAAGACAGATGTTTGAATGGCAATGGGAAAAATTTGCTTGTTCATCGCTAGCTGAAAACTTATAGAAGAAAATAATTAACAACTATACTACAACCAGTAGTTCTGAACTAGCGGCAGATACAATCTTGGAGGAGTAGAGATTTCATTATAGCTACCAGCGTGATGAAAGACAAATATTTCAATAATCTGACAACGAGAAAAATCTGCTTGTTCATCACTAGTTGTAAGCTTACAGAAAAAAATAATATACAATCGACAGTTTTTCTAGATCATACAGGTTGCTGGAGAAAAATCGCATGCAGTGGAGCGACGTTGTGAGATCTTGAGTTTACTTCCAGAAGAGGTGAAGCTTGGTGAAAGGAAAAATATTTAATTTGATACAATTTCAATCAAAAACTTTTGCCGCTAGTTGCTAATTTTACACTTTTTTAGAAGAAAATTTCAGTAGCTTAAGGAGACCTTTGGATGAGATTTCGACAAGATTGCTTTACGTATGACAGTGAGGTCGTAAAATCGTTAGTACAACTCCGCAGTCGAAACATTCTATGATGTTGAAAAGGAAAGATCAAAACAATGAAGTTTGTTTAGGTGGGAGTAGTATTTCAGTTTTATCCGGTGTTGTTCCCTAGCAGAGATGGCCGAATCCACTCATTTTTTCTGCAATTGCTCGCACTCCGTCTCTCCACTTGTCTCGATTCAAGGCATCCTCCTTCTTCAAACCAATCTTCTCTGTCTCCTCCTCCTCAGCTTGCTTCTTCCAGGTTTTCTTCGGTCGCCCTCGCTTTCTATTGCCACTCACTTCAAGATTCAGAGTAACCCTCAAAACACTATCGTCATCCCTCCGCCGCAGCACATAACCGTACCATCTAACCCCATTTGCTGTTGCCAACCAGTCTATAGTTTCCTTCAACCCAATCATATCCATCTGTTCTTCAATCGTCTTTTTGTCAACAACTTTCTGACCGTACGTGGCTCTCACCATAGCTCTCTCCGTTCTCTTTAAAATTTCTTTTTTATTTTCTTTTAAACGCCATGCCTCGCTTAAATCACTACTGATACTTTACATTGTAAAACAAAGAAGATTTAGCTTTAATTGTGTGCAAATCATAAAACATTCACCTCAAATGCATTGAATTTACAGCTCTAATCATTTTTCATATGACAACTAGAAACCAAAATTGTATCCTATCATCACACTGTTTTAAGATTTTTTCCAAAATTTAGCAACTTTTAAACCCACTAACATAGCTCACCTACATAGAAATAAGCTAAACATTTAACATTTTTTGTAGGACATCAGAAAAACAAAACACGAAAATTATACCCTATTATTATCAAACATCTCTTCTATAGTGCTCTACTGCAAATAGAAATTATTGATGAGTGACGAATCAACTTTACCGAATTCTTTAACTTTTCGTTGTTCGCTAAAAACCACAAACAGAAAGCGTCATAATTCATAATTTTTGATGTAATTTACAAAATAAGTCTGACTGTGTGTTGCTACCAATTTAATACTCATTGCTTCAACAAAAATTTTCAATTGACCGTTAATTTGTAAGTACTTTAGCTTGAGCAAACATACTCTTGTGTTGTCACAAATTAAGTCAGCTGATTTTCAAAGACTTTTGTTTCGTACAATTAAACTCTTGCACTAAGTTTCGATCTATAAGAAGTTGAAACCATTATTTGTAATTCACATCTTTCAACTAAAATAAAACTTCTCTCAGAATATTATCTCCCGTATAGCTAAATCAAGAATTTTACCTTAAACCTCGCAAAATAAATACATTAACTAATATCCATTATACACTTGTTGTACGCTTTCCCTTATAATCACTGCTACACGCGTTTATAATTGTAGATTTTCAAATACGCCAAGTTGTTTGATTACAAAACCTCTTACTATCCATTTTTACCAAACAACTTCAATGCTGCTGTATTAACCATAACCCATAAATAAAAATGTAAAACCTAAACTTACAAAAACAACCGCAAAACGTATTTCTACTAGCTTTCTCAAATTTAATACTCTATTAGAAGCAAACAAACTCTGATAGTAGTATCCAACATAAACTTACAGTTGTCTTTCTCGGTGATCTCATTAGTAATCGCAGCAATCAATACACAAAAGTTTTGAATGTAGTCTCTAGAAAATCTTGACTAATTTTCTTACAAGGCACTTCGAG
The DNA here is from genome assembly GCA_963675345.1 of Trididemnum clinides. Taxonomy (NCBI): domain Eukaryota; kingdom Metazoa; phylum Chordata; class Ascidiacea; order Aplousobranchia; family Didemnidae; genus Trididemnum; species Trididemnum clinides. The sequence continues at coordinate 12,205,872 of OY776293.1, read as the reverse complement.
CTTTTTATCGTTAAAACAAACAATTTTTCCTCACAGTCAACTACTTCAATGCTTTTAACACCTCAAAATCTAAGCATGTAAAATATTTTCTGAACTTACCAAGTATCGGCTCACACTAAAAATCTGAACTCACGACCTGCTATTTTCAATTTTCATTCAAGTTTTTGTAAATAAACACCAACTCGCAATTTGATACTCATTTGCACAACAAAATTTTCAAGAAGAACAAACACAATTTCTGATATTGCCATACATAACTTTGACTAATCTTTTGACCTATCAAAATTATATTAAAGTTTTGTTCTGCTATTCTTCATAAACAAATAAACTCTTACTTATTTCACTATCTTAATATAGATTTATTCAACAAAATATTTGCCATCAATCGCTGTAAAAGTTTTATCTGTTCACCCTCATCCAAGATAAAACTCGCTACTCTTACCATTTCAAAACAAAGCTATTCATAGTTTACCGACAAGAAACATTGAAAAAACTCAAGCTAATCACTGTCAGCAGACATACACTCAGCACATACTAACAAACTTGCAACAAATTAATTTAAAAATTGCCCGTTAAGGTAAAAATCTGCACAGTACATTATACTCACCAAGCATCAAGTTTAAATTTCTAATACTGTTATAAGTAATTGATATGCAAAATATTTAAGTTTTATTCAATTATCATCCAACTTTCTCATCGAATTCACTTCGAACCTACTCCTCGTTGAGCAACTATAAATCAACAACAAGCATTTTGATTTTCGTCCGATTTGCTTTACTACATCCAATTTCTCAAATCAACACACTTGAATTCATATTAAAATTTTATAAACTTCCAATATACTCATATTCTTTGGTTGAAAATGTTCATGTAGTTACTCTGAAGACTTGAACATTTCCAATAACTTTTTAGATACAAAAAACCAAACTTATTCACTTGTTAAAGTTTTTATCTTCACCAAAAATCGAACTCGCAGCGTTGAGACAATTGAACAGTCACAAAAAGTTTTATCTGACGCCCTCAAGAAACACTAAATTTGAAAATCACTAAGCTGCATCGTGTACGCTCAATGAAACAAATGTACTGTTTTTCAGTTTTAAGTTATCAATCATCACAACTCAGTTCCAATGGTAAACGAGTGTACTAATATTTTGCATTATTTTTGCTCCACGCAATAAATCCACTACTTTTGTTGCTGTATACCAAATCAAAAAATTCTATCTTATGGTGTAAAGTGTTTTCAAACTTTGTTAAATTTTCTTACTGTGCATTCAACTCACCATATTTATTACCTCTAGACATAGCTGTAATATTTGTAACTTTGGACACTTCATATCACCGAAACAAAGCAATATCATCAATTTTTGTCAGATTTTAATTCCCAAAGTTATTTTTCACTTTCATGCAACTAAAAATCAAACTCATGAGAATTTAGACTTTTCCCAATTTTCAAACGCGCAATTGGCATCGTAGTGGTTAGAGCGTTCGCCTCACAGTCGTAAGACCTGGGTTTGATTTCCTTGTCAAATAATACCAAAGACTTTTACAACAGTGATAACAGCTTAGCACTCAGCATGAAAAATTTTTTTGGAGAAAAAGCCGACCAGTTTGCTTGTTTCATTGGAAAAAGTGCTTAGCGGATTTTGCACTGCAGATAGGTGGTGGGTTTGAGCAGTTTTGCGGTGTACCAGTCTAAATGAAGATCTGCAAACATAAACTTATTGGCATGAATGAAACTTACATTGCCACTACACGTAATTTCAAAGACAACCTCTCGAATAATTTTTCAATTTTCACCTAAAACATAAATCATTATATTGCTACTCTTCATTTCCAATTTTGTTTGTCAATTTTTATTTGTTTGCAGTACAGATTGTCATTGATATCTCTCTAGTCGCATTTTGTTTCAATCAAATATCTCTAGCATATCGTGTAGAAGTTTCATAACATCCTGGTTACACCAATTTTGTGTATGAGAAAAGATTAATAACTTCCTAGTTTACAACTCCTGGCTAATATATTTCTAAAGTAATTGATAACTTTTTTACCTTAGCAGATATCGTTCTTACGACTGAGAAAGTAACTCTTTTTTGCGTTTTCACTAAACTTTTTGAAGTCAATTTGCAAATTTGATTGAAATGTGGAATAAAAGTGGCATACGTTGGGGTTATCACGTGATGGTCACATCGAGAAAGGTTTGTGGACCTGATAATGCACAGTATGCAGATGGGCTTTAGTATTATTCTGAACAATTAAATCAACCTTATTTCTAAATTAATCTTGTGTATTTGTAAATAAGATCTTAAAACTGTTGTTACTGCAAGGGACATTAATGAATGAAGAGTCATTTTAATTCATAAAACATCTGAAATTTCGAACGCTTTTGACTTTCGCTAAGTCCTTTTCAAGAATTAAAATCTGTAAATGCGACGTAATAAATTAAAATAATTAACGATAATTTCAAATAATACACATGGAGAAATACAGTCTGTCCAAAAAGTCGCTACCATTCAAATTTTTTCAATTTAAATTCTTAATGTAGAAATAAATTTAAATGTTATTTGCATTACTACCTATTGAGACAGTGTTATGAATGTATGCATTGATTTTCTAAATTCATTACCTAGATATCTAACATTTTGAATTTACAGCAACTTTTCATTTCCCATGTACATAGTTGATATTTCATACTTCTTAGTTTATTCAGTAAAGATGGTTGATACAAGTGACTACGCTGTTGAATATAGAGTTCATATAGAATAGGGAATCCATACCCATGCCTCGAATTGTGAATCGGCAAGCCAACAGAGTGAATCCACTAGCTGTTTTACCATTACTGTTTTTCAGGCGTTTTGTCTCTACCTTGTATTGACCCGATGCTTGACTAACTCAGCGAAATATTTGCTCTGATTTTGTTGATTGCACAAAACTCCAATTTTTGATACCATCTGTCTGTGTGAAGCATGACATTTGCTTTGATCAGAAATGCTGTGAACTTCTATCTTCCCTTTGTGATTGACAGCATTGACGCTGTGGAGGTTGAATTCATGCGATGGCGTTCAAATTGGCTGCGCCACGAAGGTGATTCTTTACCGTACAACACTCTAGGCGTGTTGCTGTCTGCTAAAGAAATACATATGTATCCATCTTTGAAAGTTCTTCTTCAAATATTGACAACTGGTCCGGTTACTACAGCAACAAATGAGCGTTCATTTAGTGCTCTGAGATATTTGGAAACCTATTTGCGGTTCACAACGAAAGAAGCACGTTTGAATGGATTGGTATTATTGATTGTTCACCGTGACCTCAACATTAATTTTAAACCTGTGATTGATGAATCTTGACGTGAAAATCGTAGGCTAAATTTCAATTAAGTTAAATTTTGACATACAGCACCAATAAATTTTTTTGGTTCGCCGATCACCATCACCAATGAGTTTGTATGAGTAAATACTTTGGGTGCAACGGCTTAAGGACAAAATTTTTTGTGTGTGCAATTGCATTAAATTTCTTTACGTTCCATTTAAAAACCGCACACACCTCTCATTTCCTGAGGAGAAAAACCACAACATCCCTATTGTGACTAGATCCTGAGGGTTTTACCATTGCACCTGGGATGTGTTGTTCAAAAAACTTTGGCCCCCTCCTTGAAGAAATCCTGGCTGCGCCACTCATAAGGACAACATTAGCGATTGGCAACTGCACGTTTGATTAGTCAGTAGTCAACTAGTTAAAAGACATTTCGGCAAAGTGGATAACAAACTAACGTTGTCGCAGCCTACAGGCCTAGTATTACAATGTACAGAAGCAAGCTATATCACGGTTAGGCTTCATGTACCTTTCAAAACATGGTTACTACAAACTGTCAGATACGGGTAACTACTCTTTTTTGTGTTTTTTATTTTAATGTTTGAGGGCAACTTGGTTTTTGAAGATAAATTTTCAAGCGGCTTTCCTCTATGACTGATTATATTAGACAATGTAAAAAACTAGCTCTTTCTTTGCCAGCTTTATTAGCACATCCAATGACGACACAAAAAAGGACTATTATTATATTCTATTCCTGTCAAAGCAGTGATTAACCATTAACTTTATAGTTGTAAACCACTTATACATTAATGGGGTTTAGGCTATTCTTTTATTTGGTACACGTTTAGTAATGAGAAACCTGATCTTTTTACATAATTAAATCACAGTTTGCTAAATTTTCTTAGTGTGATCCGTCATTGATAAAAAACTTTACAAACAGCTATATCTTTCCCAGTTTCAAAAATTATTATTTTACTTTGTGTAACTTCACTCTGAGGAAAATAAATTTTGGTCCTCCAAGACTCCTAGTATTTTCTAATCGATTAGTGTTGGCAATTTATTACGTCAATGCTACTGATCTATAAAGCGCAAATCTCTCTGTGCGTGCGTGCGTGCGTGCGCGCGCGCGCGTGCGTGTGTATGTGTGTGTGTGTGTGTGTGTGTGTTTTAATTTTTCCGAAACTACTAAACGTGCAAGCATGAAATATGGCACGAATGATCACCGCTCCAGAATGAGTGCCTTATTCCTGACGTCATCATGACGACTTTATCAAAGATAAGTATTTTAGAATTTGTATTTTTTGACAGAGGAAAAGCATTTTTTGCTCAAACAAAATCTAGCCCTAATTTGCCAACTTACAAGAAATTTCGTCCGTTTTGGGGTCTAAAATGACATCAGAGAGAACGCTTGATTTTTCAATTTGTTCACTGTATTTCCTCAAAAACTAAATGTTCGCAGAAACTCGGTTAAAAGCGTTTTTTTAGGGGATAGTTAGTAACAAGGTAATTTCTATGATAAACTCTACAACAATTGAAGTTGAAATGCAACAACAGATTCTTTAAGCATTTTAAAGTCTTCTAAGCATGCTTCTTTGTTTTTTTTCTTCACGCTTTAAATTCGCTCTATGATGTCGTAATGCTGTCTGGTACTATCAAAGTTCTGGTAGCAGCGATCATCATACCATGATTTTTTTTTAAATTGCAAGGTTTGTAAAATTACTTTAGTTAAAAACTAGTTTTTGACCTCATTTTTTCACTAGTTTTCAAAATTTGCTTCACAAATTAAAGGCTATTTTAAGGTAAATTAGATGATAAATGACATATAAGTTTCCCATTTGTTTTTATACCAAAAAAATTGGACTTACTTTAAGACGTGGGGTGTAACTTTTTACCCACTCTTCCTTCAAAAAAGTGCCAAGCTGTGTAAAAACAGTTAAGTTTAACTATATAAAGGCTATAATAAGGTACAAATACTTAGTGCCATTTGAAAGCTCAGCAAAATTTCTCTTGAGTATCAATTAACTCTAATTAGTTAGGGCAAAGGATTCCTTTACAATGACTGATCAAAAATTTCTTGCCTTACGTCTTTTTCCATTTCTAATAGAAAATTTTCCTACTGGGAAAAAAAGCTCACAATTTTTAAAAAAAGTTAAATCTTTGGTACATTTTGTGAATGCTTTTTCAAAAGCATGGTTCTTTGGCATAATCTATCCAAGTCTTCCAAAAGATTCGTCCAAAATGAACGAATAAAACTTTTTAAAATCGCTGGCTGTTTTATTTGTGAGCAAGTCCAGTTCCTACGTATCAAACAGGGCGAGCAAGACGTAGCCAGGACCTCGGGAAACTAGTAGAAATATAGCGGCTATGCACAATCCCGATTGCTTTATAGACTTCATTGATTTCCTTAACAAAAATGGCACTATTTATGATGGAACGAGAATTGGCTATGTCAACCACACGTTAATTTTTATCAATGTTCTCACAAATATCAATTGGGTGAAGCTAGCTGAACCGATATTCTCAACTTCGAATTTACAGATCGGGGCTCTGCCATTGTAATAACCCAACTGTGAGTGCTTCATTTTGGATTGGTTTGCTCTTTGCCTGGCTGGGATTATACCCGAACCAAGCAACATTCGTTGAGCCAGAGACGCTAGCGCATACAAATATACGTCTACAGTTACAAAAATCGAAGTCGTTGGCGTAATATTTAATAACTTAATCCTAAAAATATGTATCAATTACCTTGACGCCCTTCCATAACTTTAATATGCTTTCAAGCGCTTGGTAAATTTAACGGGTAAAAGGTGTTAAGTCTAAGGACGGACCCCTATGGTGAAAACAGGGCAGACAAAACGTTGCCAGGGACTTGAGAAACTCGGCAGACATGTATCGATGCGCAACCCACCATAATGTTGTTTTTTATAGATTGCGTTTCAAAAAAGATATAGTTTTATTTCAGAACGAGATTTGGCGATATGAAAGCACATAGACTTTTTATAGCTGTTTTTTAGCTATTCATTGGGTGAAGCCAGCTTGGCCGGTTAAATCTATATTGTTAATCTTGACGTTACTAATCGGAGGGCCTTGCGGGCAACGTAAAGACACAAGACAAAACGAAAAAGTAATTGCTAAACAGTAGAATGCAAAAGTGGCGTCAAAAACTAGCTAGTAAAGTTTTATTTATATTTACCGTAGCTTTAGGTTATTGACAATTTTGGTAGATAGCGTTCAAACTACACAAAAACCAGTTTTATGCTGCTATTATTCTTGAACCTGAGCCTCTAAAATTTGATAGGTGTGAACCCGAGCCAAATTTGTACTTGAATTTTTATAAAGCGTTGAACATGAGCTGAACCGATAAAATAAATTTGCTAAACCCGAACCGGAGAGATATTTTTATTGGCTCGACGCCTTGGTCAGGAGATGTTTGATGATAGCAAATTTTCTGGTTTTGTGAGTGAGGGCGAGTTGAAATGTGCTTGGCACTTTAGCACTGGTGTATAGAAAAAATTTTGTGGAGAGGGAAATATTTGTGACCAACTCCGGAAATTTTTTCCAGAGTGCTTGTAAAGTAGTAATGTTTTTGCCTTTTATAAACTTGGAAAGCTTTTCTTTCGGAAATCAACTTTTTGATGGCAAAAAATTTGCCTATTTTAATCTCCAAACCAACGTTGAGATCTTCAATTTTTTTGCCTCTTTCAAAGCTTGTGGGAGGTCATAGCGATTATCTTTTCTAAAATACGCTACTGCTTTTTTACAAGTGAGAACTGGCATTGCAAAGCCATAAAGCGATGTGATAGAGCCAGGTGGTAACCAACAATCAAAGTTCTATTGTAGTTGTCAATTTGCTTAAAAGTAATGAAGAAAAGCAAATTCAAGAAGACTGAGTAATTTATAAGCTAACTGATTTGGTTGAAATTGCAGAGCAACAAGTTAGTGACTTCTAAAAGTTTTCTATGTAAGCATCAGCTGGTCTGGAGCTAAACGCTGCAACCAAAACCGTATGCTTAATTTGGGAAAAAAGCTCAATTTCAGCTTTTGAGTTTAGCCTTGCCTTTGTGAACTGGCTTAAAGCAGTAAACCTACTTGCGAAAACTGCAGCTTCAAGTGCAGGCTGAGTACCCTAGTTGCCGATTGGTAAAAACGTAAAAATGTACTACTGTCTCATAAATTTTTCGTTTGTCCACCATTTTTATTGCCTCAGCATGTAGTCTTTGCGATTTGCCAACTAATCAAATTAATAAAAATACATATCTTAGTCGAAAGACAAATTATGAGGTTTGAGAAATATATTAATACCAGAATAAACTAACTCTACATGATTATTATTGAAAAACATACCACAAGTTTCCAAACTTACCGAATTTACGAAATAAAGATAACTCAAAAGTAGGATTGGGAGGGATACCTGGTGTTAAGCTGGTCGTCGCTTCTAAATAAAACAAATCATATATTCCAAAGGCTGGTTATTGGGAGAGCGTTGTTTAAAAACTTTTGATGTTTCCGAGAGGGATGCGTACAAACTGGTGAACCAGAAAACATTCTAATTTACGAAACAGGTTTAGTAAAAGGTGTATTTTAGCAACTGGTTTGGGGGCTTTTTTCCATTTACGCTACATACGCCGTGGATTGATATTAGAAGAGGGGCCTATGATCTGAGCCTCTACAACTTTGTAAGCATAGATTTTTTAAGTTTACGAAAGCATGACTTGGAAAGGCGGGTGGGAGGATGCATCCCATCTTGGATCTGTCACTGCCCTTGCCTTTATTTTATAACCATTGTAAGTCAGAATACCCGCACTATAACTTGTTGCGCAAGTAAACTACTACTTGTGTTGTATTCTGCCATTATTTGGCAAAACCTTTTCAATGTTGTTTTTAATTTATGAAAAAAAATTTAATTTGTAATGCTTTTACCACGCAATGCTTATTGAAATGAAATTGTTGCGTTCAAAATCAAACAAAAAGTGCAATTAGGGTGATTGCTACATCATGCATTTACACTAGAGTTCTTAAGTTTTGCAACATTATTCTTGAAAAGTCAAAAAAATGGTTTATTTTTCCAAATGAAACGAAAGATGGAGGCAGTCCCGTAGCACTCCAACTTCGGGCCCCCCAAAGTAAGCGCAAGAGCCCCTGCGCACAGGTCATATCACTTTAGAGGTGTAAAATTGAAAAGCTGCATTAAGAAAATACACCACAATTTGTACATAAGTAAACAGGCTAATGTCAGAATAAAGCATGCCGATACCGAAGGTGCAAGTCATAAAAAATTCGGCACCGATGCCAGAGTTCAGTAGGACATTTATGCAGACACTGCGAAACGAAAGCAATGACACTGAAAAACATGAAAAAGTTATAAAAACACAGTATCATTTAAATAGTCTGGAGCGAACCTTTTTGTTCGCAAATGCTGTTATGACATTGTCATAATCAAGAGATCGGGCGCAGTCATTTTCGATTGACAACATGGCTAATGAAGATAGCCTACTGTCTGTCATAGACGTTCTATTAAAAGTTTTGATCAGTTTCAATTTGCTGAAGCTTCTTTCAGCGCTGGCAACAGTCACGGGGCAAGTTAGTAAGATTCGAAGTGCGATGTACACATTCGGATACAATTCAAATAAATGAGTCTTTAGAAGATACTTCAGAAAGTCTTGAGCCGTATTGAGATTGCGTTTTTTATGTAAAATTAAAACAAACCGCTGTAGCTCAGCGCTCATTTCATCAGAATCAATGTCACCGAACTTTTTTTGGAACTCTTTACAGCAAGTAAGAAGAGCATTTTCTTGTTGCACAAGCAAAAGTTTGTCTCGTGTGTACAATAACAAAAAGGCGGAAGAAACCTCACGTAACAAATTAAAGCGCTCCTTTATTGACATAATAGCCTGGTCTACTAATGGATAGAAAAAGTTGCTTTTAAATTTCAGTTCAGGAGTAGCTCGTTGTTCCTCTTCACCTTGGTAATCAAACAATCTTCTTTTCTTTCCACTTCTTGACGGAGGAAAAGAAGGATCAATATCCAATTCCTGTGCTATTTCAACAGCAGATGTTGCGGCACTGTCATAACCCGTTGTGCGATAGTTTTGCAAAAACTTTTCAGTTGCCTGGATTTCCGTTTCCATTGTATGAAGGGAGACTCCATACGATTGAAGAATCTTGCTTGCTTTATTGACTTGGAATAGGATATCATACCAAATAAACACCGACAAAAGAAAACTCCATTTTGATAAATGAGCTATCAACGATTTTGTTTCTGAGGCAGCTCTTCCATCTTTTCTTTCTATGGAAATGGCTTCCAAGTCTTTCAGTGCCAGCAACACCTCTTTTAAATTGTATCGAAGAGGTTTGATGCATTTAATTCTGCTTTCCCAACGAGTATCAGATTGTGACTTTATGGACAGCTCCACATGTTTCTTCAAAATTTCCCAACGCTGAGCAGAGGAAGAAAACAGCACATACAACCTTGTAAGTACTCCAAAAAATGTCAATGCTTCCGTCGATGAATTAGCACTGTCAACAACAACTAAGTTAAGGGTATGGTTTGCACAGGGCACGTAAACAGCTTTGGGATTGATGTCTAGCATTCTTGCTTGGACCCCAGAATGTTTTCCTTTCATGTTAGCACCATTATCATATGACTGACCTCGACAATCAGACAATTCGAGTTGCAGTTCGGTCGCTTTTTCTAAGAAAGCGTCCAACAAGCCTTTCCCAGTACTGTCACTTATTCTCAAGTAGCCAAAAAATGTTTCTTTAACAACAGCAGCTTCTTCATTACATAGTACATAACGGAGAATGACAGACATTTGTTCATGATGTGACATATCTGGAGTGCAGTCCAAAATTATAGAAAAATATTTTGCCAATTTCAATTGCTGTAAATTTTCTTTTTCAACTTCTGTCGCTAGCAATTCAATTAGTTCATTTTGTATGGTAGGACTCAAATAGTGATCTTTAGTGTTTTTATTCTTGATTCTGTCTTGAAGCTCTTTTAGGATCGGATCTCTTCTTGCCAAAAGCTCAAATATACCCAGAAAATTTCCATTGTGAGGAGATCCTAAGACTTCTTCAGATCCTCTAAAAGCAAGATTCCTTTCCGATAGAAACAAGGCAATGTCGATAAGTCTCTCTAAAACATTTCTCCAAAAACGTCTTTCATTGAAAAAAATATTCATCTCGCGTTTGTCGATAGTGGATGAATTTCTTATCCCTTCAGCTAGCAACATGCATTGACTGCAGCATTCTTGGTGGGAAATGCCGTTTTCATGGTCTTTCAGTTTTTTCGAAAAACCCTCCCATGTATTTATACCACTACAAAAGGGGCTTAGTGTTTTTCCAAATAGCTTACAACAAAAGCAAAAAACTTGATCTGATTCCCCAGAATAAACTAGCCACGACCGTGAAACACTTTCACCATTAGGTAACACACGTTTATAATGGTTGGAGGAAAAACGCCCCCAATTGGGGGGTTTGGGGGGCGCCTGCTACGTCTCTGGATGGAGGAACTCTTGCGGAACCTTTAAAGTTCACAAAATCTTTTCAAAAGTACGCAGAACACTAGACGTTACGTTGCCCCATGAGGAAGCAGAGATACAACGTAAGACCTTGATGCAAGGAAAGAACTTGGTCTTCGGCGAAGATGTATGTTTAGAAAATTAAAAAGTGCGGTCGAAGGTGACCCCAAGAAAAGTTGGAGTGGGATTGAAGCTGAGAGAGAGTTTGAATAAGAGGAGGTTGAGCTGGAGGTTAGCTTGATGGGGATCCATCGAGAAGAAAAAGGCCTCACATTTGATCAAACTTTGTGAAGAACAAGCCGGAAATTTGCTTGTTGTGTCCTTGGGCAAGGCACTTAACGGGACTTCCCACCTTTATGTGGAAGACAGGTGGCCCAGACGTCTCAGAAATGGCCACCGAAATAATGGCCATTTCCAAGGCCTCTTGATGCTGCCGACTCAATGGAGAATAAAGTTGAACAATACAATACAAAATATAGTACAATACTTCAACGGACTCGAAATAGCCAATTTTTGTGATTTTGAAAAACCACTCCATCGCGTCTATTAGAAAGGAAAGATTGTGTCCAACAAGCAAAGCAGAGGAAGGCCAGCCGAAATAAGTTTGTAAAAAAGCGCGGGATGCCAGGCAGAGTCGAAAGCTTTGGAGAAATTGATCAAAGCAAGAATCGCCCGAGAACCCGGCTTGTGTCTCCCAAACCCATCCGAAATAGACTGAAAAAGAAACTGAATTTGATCGAAAGTAGACCGTTCAAGGCAGAAGTCAACGTGGCGGGGAGAGAGAAAGGAGTTAGATTTCAGAAAGAAGAGTAGACGCGATAGACTGATACGTTTAAGAAGTTTTGAGACGCAGGAGGTACAAAGATAGGCCGGAAGGAAGCAGGAGAGCCGAGAAGTTCTTCAATCTTATAAACGGGGATAATAGAAGATGCGTTTCAGATGGAAGGAAAGGAAAGAATACACCAGTTTAAGGTCAGATTTAGAAGAGAAAGATGGGGATGTCCCTCCCATGCCTCAGCTTTGACTTTGGCGATGATAGACAAGGCATGTCGGGAAGCGGAGATGTAAACCTGGCGATCTTCATCACTTCTATAAGCGGCAGCAAAAGCTTTACATCTTTACCGCTTCTTTGACTTCACAAGGCTACCAGGCCTAAGTTTAGCGTTTGACGCGGCCAAAAGGAATGGAAAAATTATCCGCATTCAGTGCCAGAGAAGTTAAGAAAGCAGCAGCAGAGTAAAGAGAAAGAGAAGAGTATTTTTCTGCAGAAGGTCAGTGAGAGTCGAAGTAAAAGGAAAAGTCATCCCAGCCAGCTTTCTGAATATTGAAGGAAGGGGGTCGTTTGTTGGGGCGGAAAAACGGAGAAAGAGGAACAGTTAGTAGAACTGGTAGGTGATCAAAGCCTAAGTCGTGAAGCACTTTTCAGGAGCAAGAGAAGGCAAGAGAGGAGAGAGAAAATGAGATGCCAGAAGAGAAGTGGCTACCAGACAAGCAATTGAGAAGAGTTGGCGTGTCAAGGTCATTGAGAGGAAGGAGATCAGAGGAGATGACCCAATCAAGTATTTCCTCTCCTCGGAGGTCTAAAGTACCTTTTGAGGCCCAGAGGGGGTGATGGCAGTTGAAGTTCACTAGAATGAAGAAATTTCTGGAGAGAGGAAGAATGGATAGGGGAAAGGAATAAATTCTATTATTTGTCAAAGAAGAGCGAATAGGAGGCAGCATAAACAATAAGGAAAGAAAGCGAAGAGGAGTGGTTTGGTGAGATACTGACACTTACATAATCAGAGTAGGGATCAAGCGAAGAAAAAGAGAGGAGGTAGAAAGCTTAGAGAAGAATAGGCCGTGCCTGAAGAAAATGATAACGCCACCGCTAGGATGCGGGCCATCAGGAGAAAGAATGTTATTCCGGGAGTGATTGCAGACCAGAGACTCCAGGGATCCCGAAAGAAGAAGATGAGTTAAGATCGGATTGTTGGATGCAGATTTGATCCACAGGATGAAGCTAGATGAGGTGTCGTGGCTCATCGCTCCTGGTTTGAAGACCTTCGGAATTCTATTCAAAAACACTGAGCGATCCAGAGGAGGAAGAGGAAGCAGGAGGTACAGGAAAACATCCAGAAACGTAAAGGGGTGAGGAAGGTGCAGAGGGAGAATATACAAAATGGGCGGACAGAGGGTAGGAGGTTTGAAAACGAGGGTGCGGCTGTAGCGCTGCATTGGCAGAGAGAGCCAGATGGAGAAGATTGAACACTGGAGGTACACAAGCTGGAGCAGCCTTAAGAGAAAGACACAGCTTTGGTAGGTATGGTACCTCCAGGAGAAGCAGGGACGCAGCAAGGAAGACAACTCCAGGAGTGAGAACTGCCTAGAGTTTTGAATCTAGAGAAGGAGAGTAGTGAGGACTTTAACTGGATCAATTTGGAGCAGGTGCAGCATTGCACCGACCTACTCCTCCAGGTCACATTTCCAGCGCACACTAAACAGGAAAAGATGGAGCCAGGGTTAAGATGAACGTTGCCACTCATCAAGAGAAGAAGGAGAATGAGAAGATGGACAAAAGAGGAGCAGGAGAAGAAAAAAGCAATCGATCAATTTTAGAGAGGCTACGTGCTGCTCTTTTGTGGTCGTTCAAAGGGCAGCACGACAAAAAAATAGTTTGCATGAGGGGAGTACCCGGGGTAATTGGAACCCTTGGGAAGGCCAACAGCCATTTAGACCCAACGCAAACAGAGTTGGGGATCGTACCACCTCGTTGTGGCGGCAGTTGATTAGTGCAGCATTAGACTTTCTCGAAACCCAGGTTGAAGAGCTATGATCTAGCTGTTTAGACAGCTTGTTATATTGTCAGCTACTTTCTTGAATAATAAGGATCCAGATCCCGTTGCCAGAGTTTAAAATCCCAGTCCGGTTAATCCGGTTAAAATTTTATTATTAGGCCAGGTCATGATCCGATTTTCTGTCCGCGAACATCTCTACCGTGTTTTTAATTAGTATATAGTTAAAATATGGTTAACTACTGTCCATCAGAAGACACTATGAGGGATTCTACTCAAAATGTTGGCTTGCCATATTTTAGTAAAATCAATTCGGACTCACCCAAATACTTTTGACTGTTTGATTATTCTCCAAAAAGAGATCATGTTCTTTCCTTTTTTGAGGTAGGACATGGGAAAAACTATTAATCCCTAGAAACCAGAAAACTCTATAGAGCCTGAACTAGAGGCTGTAAATGGAGGAAAAGTTGCGACAGAGCATGCATAAATTGTCTGTAGCAGGCCAGGACAGGACAGGACAGAATGAGGTGACATGAGTTTTTAGTCAGCCGACCACAGACAACGCACAAAAGATTCTCGATTCCGCCAAATCTAAAGAGATAAGAATTGAAAAAAAGAGTGTGTTTGTTGTTGTAGAAATTAGAAAAGACACAGCAAGCATCACGAGAAAGCACAAGTTGCTTAGTGGATACTGAGAAGACTTGTATGTTAAACAACTTAGATGGGTCAGAACTCCTCCAGGCCAAAAGAAGGGATAAGTAGATGCGAGAGGTAAAAGGAAAGAAACTACAACGGAATGTAGATGACTAAAGCAGCGTTGCGCGTTCGGCCAATTCATCAGCCGTTTTGCTACCCGAAAGAAAAGTGACCGAGGACTCACTGAAGCCTGACAATAAAGAAAGTACAGTATATGCATTAAATAGTTGTGAAGGAAGCTGCAGCACTCTCCAAACTGTTTTGAAACGCCCAAAACATTTTCATTATTAAGTGGTCACATACGTTAAGGAAGCACCAGACCGATTTTGCCATTATTGGGGCCCTTCATTAGCGCAGGGAGCCGGGAACCGAACCTTCAAGATGTAGACTTTCAATCTATGGTAAGTACCACTCGACCACCTGTCTGGTCGCCGTTGCTAATGTTATCGCTGCTTTTGTAAGTGACCGGATTTCCTGGTTTTGCCACTTGTGGAATGCGTAGAATCCACTATGCTGTAACTCCACAGCAGCATCTCACGACCAAGTGCAAGTACAAGTACATTGAAGAGCGGAATGAAGAATTATAAGAACTTATGAAAATATTTTTAGCCTCGTTGTAGATTAGAAAAATGAAACATTTTCGAAAAGTTGGTCACCCAACACTTCCCAGAAGAAAGAAGGATAAAGCTTGCGCGAATGAGTAGCCGCAAAGTCACTTCAGGAGAACCTGTAAAACTTTGGCTCTACTTGTCAAACCAATTCTGAAGCAGCATAAAAAAATATTAGATGAAGAGCTTACCAGTATGAGGACGGGGCAAAAAAAGTCATTGTAACTCGAAAAGGAGGCGGAGAAGCCTCAGAGAGAGAAAGGGATTAGTAAAAACAAGAAACAGCCAGTCATCATGCAACTGCGATTTAGTAAAGGCGTTCTAACTTGGAAATGCTAGTAACTCAGAAAAAAAACAACAACCCGTGAGAAGCATAGAGGGAAATCGGCCGTAGAAATGCTTCACACAAAAGAGATATGAGAGTACCTAAGAGGAAGCAACCATTAGTGTACAAGGCCTTGTGACTAGGAAAAAATTGGGCCTTCAGCAGCAAAGGTACATCCTTTTTAAAGGAAAAAATGCAATAGAAGGTGACCCCAAGGAAGATGGTGGTGGAGTTGAAGCAGAGAAAGTTGAGTAGGAAAAGGTGGGGCTACAGATTAGCCTAGTAAAAAAAAAGCTTTAAATTTTCCCTGGTAGGGGAAGAAACCAATGCTAAAACCAACGCTCCAGATTAACCTGGGCTTCATGTGCAGCCTCCGCAACGGCATGTACAGAAGAATGTGAAAAACCAGATGGCCATATAATCAATGTCTAAAGAGCAGCTGCCGGAGAAAGAAAGAGTGAAATTATTGATGAAAAAAGGGAAAACAAATTATTCTATAAAGTATATATCTTTATAGAACGTCTCCACGCACTTAAAAGCAGCACCTTTGGTGATTTTAGAAAACAGCACGCAAACGCTTCTGTCAGAAAGAAAAGATCGAGTCTACTATTCAAAGTAGAGAAAGACTAGCGAAAATAAGCTTGTTAAAAAAGGAGAGTGTCAGAGTCAAGTGCCCAAGAAAAGTCAGTAGCAGCAAGAATCGTCCGAGAGCCAGACTTGGGTTTGTGAACCATATTCGAATTGGGCTGAGACAGAAAAAGAATTTGATCGAGAGTAAACGGACAAGGCCAACGGGGAAAAAAATAGAGAGTAGATGAGATAGTATGAAGCGTTCAAACAGCTTTGAGACTCAAATGAAAAGAGAGCTCGGCCGAAAGGAAGCACGAAGGCCAAGAAGTTTAACTATCTTACGGATCGGAATGATAAAAAAGAATCGGAATCATAAAAACTCTTTCTGGTAGAAGAAAAAAAATGCAAAGACTAAGAAAGATAAAAGACGTAAAACCGTGCCAGGGCGAGACAGATGCCTTAAAAGCAGAAATTATTTGTACACGTAGATAGGAATATGATTTATCTGACCATTTGAAGATTATTATAATTTTTTTGTTCGGCCCTTGAAGGAAAGAGGTTGGACACACCTACGCTAATACATGCAGGTTTACTCTGTGTTGCGCTTAATATAACTTTAGTGAGGTATAAAAGCTCTTAGCACAATCGGTTTGACTTTGCGATAAGGTGTAGCAATCACAATTTATTTCTCCAGAAGGTTGCCGTAAGCCTATGAAGGTTGTGAACCACATTCGTAGCTTATGATCTTTTTTGTCGGTTGGTGTACGATAGTGATTATTAACACAGTGTTGATCCAGTGTCCACTCTTTATGTACCGACAATATTTCCCAAGTTCGATCCCACAACACATTTGACTGTTTGATATGAATCAACGAAAAACTTTCTCTTAATCGTACAGCACAACGTGATTCACACAAAAAATCAAAGTAAAAACGATCTATGAAGAAGTGGTGGGCTCATGTTTCATTTTTAATTTCTAATTAGGTGCTAAAACAAGTGCTTTGGATTTTTCCATCTTTTCGCTCTTTTTGGGTAAATTACGTCCTCAAAAAATTTCAAGCATTCCGGTTGCTGTTGAGGAAGATGGGAAAAATAAGGTTAAGTAAAAAAATGGTCGTCGTCTTTCTTGCATCCTACTTTCATCGATCTATAACTTGTTTCCTTGCGATGCCTCGGCAACACTAAGAAAACATTAGTCTTCAATCACATGTTTGTTGCCAGTCATAATGCATGGCATGGTCGCGATTCGCTCTTCTAGGTTTTATTTTAAGACAAGATCGAGATCATAGCTTGAAGCATTGCGCGAGTTTCCGCAATTATCATAAACTCTGTAGAACAAACCAAAGCGCAAACAGGAGGTTGGGGCTACTGACAAAGTTATAGTTTGTTACTTTAAAAGTGTTCTTAACAATATGCTTTTCTAGAAACGTCATCACAAATGCCGAGATACATTTTTATCTGATTGGCAAAGCGACAAAAGCAAAACATCAAGTAAAGCAGGTTAATATATTGAAATAAGTCATGAACAAAAGCATTCAGCAATCACAATTTTTTAGCCTACTCAGCCTTGATCAATCTTCTAGTCCTAGAATAAAGCGGTATATACATCATCAACTTATTGCTATGGTTATTACATAGTATAACACATAGAATACAGAGCAGCAGGTTAAGACATTTTTTGTATAAAATTGCAACTGTGAACATATCCAATAGGCTGTGGTTTAACAGATGAATCATTCTTTGTATCATTATTAGGGTAGTCTGCATTTTTGTTCCAATCAAGAGTTATTTTTGTTTGCTTTTGGATTATTTACAGTACAGGTAAGAAGATTGCATGACCCCTTAAATACAGCATTGATTGCAGGTTGAATGCTTGATGATGAAATGGTTCATGAAGCTGAAAAAAACAAGCAATCGTAAAAAAAAATTGATTTTTCTAGTAGCTTACCTAGAATAATGCATTTCAGCAGAATTTATAATTTGAAAACACAATTGTGTTAGCAATATAATAAATCAATGAGACTTAATTGGACTGCGGCATCCAAAAATTAGGAAAAGCGCGTTCTAATCCAGCCTGTTTACAGAAGCCATTCAAAATTTATTTTCGAAAATAAATGTTAATAGGCCTACGTTTAATAATTTTAATAAGTTTTGCTTGACATAGTTTTGTCTGGGCTATTTGTCGAAGCAGTAATGACTCGAAGAAAGGGGAATGTCGATAGTGTTAATCTTTTATAAGCTGATAGTAGGGTTCCTGTTTGAGATTAAAACCAATTTTTCTTTACAGAAAGATAAACAAATTAAATGATTATGGAAGCATTTTAATTAAGTTATAACTAATCTTGTATGTTTTGCAAAATGAAAGTATTAAAAAGATGCTCAGGCCCATTTTGGGCTTCTTTGCCTTTATTATGATTAAAAAAGCATTGACAGGCAGCTCAAGGTAACATTGGCACCGCCAAAAGGGCCAAATCGCGGTTGCTAACTTGTCAACACTCTACGGGCAACTTTTGTTAATCATGAGAGTCTGCTGAAAAATTTTAGGTAAGTCTGATAGAGGGTTGGAGGTGCACGCATTTTGCAAGAGCAAAACTAACTACATCAATTTAGCTATCAAAATCATAATAACTTTCGTTCCGGAGTGCTAGCCGTATTTTGAGGCAATTGTTAATTGAGCAATTAAAAATTGAATCGTGCTTTTTTGAGCAACCATCTAATTATAATCGAATAAAAACTCCGATTTCTACTTTGCAGTGTTCTCTCTGTTCCCTCCCGAAATAGCTAATATAACGTTGATAACGTTAGTTAAAAGTGAGAAAAACATGAGGTCATAAAATTTGAAACAATCAAAGTAACCTGTTGTTGATAGACTCGCAGCTAAGCTACGTCCTAAGTCAATAACTCAAGTAATTTTTACATTTTTTGGTTTTTCATTTTGTCACCTTCTATAGATATTTCGCCGGACGTCCAAGCGGATAAAAATAGGATTAAGCTGTAGGAGAATTTTGCTATGATGTTCTCTAATTAAGTTAGTAAAATGTTCGTCTCAAGCAGTGGGAAAAGAAGTAATACTCGTAGTGTGTTGAGATTGATTAAGATACATATTGACAGTTGGTGAAGCCCTGGGTTAATCTAGTCACGAGACCCTTTCAGCTCAATAAATGTCTCAGGGCGCATGAAACGTGAAAATACATTTGAAATCGCGATCACATCATTGGTTCTACGTCGTAATCTGTAGACCTACGTCTGTACGTTTGAGTTTAGTCGCTAACTTTGCACTGAGCAAAAGCTAAAGTTTTTGCTTTTCGCATGACAAAGTCATTGATTAAATTTTTGAAGACTAATGAACGTACAATACTGTGTCTGTGGACAAAGGGGAAGGCGCCGGAACTCGATTTTACTTCGTAGGGTTTCTGAGGTTTTTTTCTTTCTTTTTATGTGAGAAAACAATTTTCTTTCAGTGCAATTCGAAGCTAACATAGATATATAGGCTACTGTTGAAATCAGAAAACGTAGTTTTAGGTGTTGCTGCCTTTTCTCCGTTAAAATTTAGAATTCCGTGAATTAATCCGAAGGATGTGAATAGACTTTTAACTTTGCCAAATTAGGTCTGCAAACTATTTCAATTATTTGGCTTGCGTGGAAACTGACTTCTACTACTGGAAATAGGATTTTAATTTCTTGCGCATCCTTCGCGCCAAGAAGCTGATTACCTCTTCTTTTATAGTGAAACTCTCTTATTACTTGTTTTCAATATAAAGTCTTCGTACTGCAGACAATCTTTGAATTGCGAAATTACCGCTTCATTGTTAGAGCAGCTTTAAAATGCCTGTTGTGTTTGTATTGTGATGTTCTACCTCTTTTATCGGTTAACAGTGATGTATATAAAGTCGTTAGTGGCTAAAATTATTCATTCATAGTCGATGTGAGCTGTTGAAAAGTGAAAATGAAGGTCCCTGCCATACGTTTACTTTGGGTAAATTTCATTTTTGCCATCTTCTCTGCTCTCGCCGTATCTAAATCTTGCTTTTCTGGATGGCACTGTGATAAGATATATAGTCGATAATTTGGCCAATATGGCAAATTATTGGAGACTGATTTGGCAGCTTTGGCAACCCTAACATTTTGTCTAAACTAAATTTTAGTGAATTTTCTAAAACTTAAATGTATTAAAGTGGATTTTCAATTACCTTCTCGATATAATTTTTCTAATAATTTCTGCTACACGTAATGAGAAGAGAAGATTGGAGGAAGCTTGGCATAGTTTCTCCGCAAGAATTGAGGTATAGAAGTCGGAGTGATCACGAAACGTTTTTTGTGAGATTTGAGAGAAAGTAAGGATTTTGCAAAACCTCGGTGCAGGTAACACATGCAAACATCCAAGGAGCAACGTACACGATAGCTAACGCAACTGCTGAATTAAAGCCTCTTTAACAAAGATGCGCAAAAACGCTAAGTGTGAGATCTGATCCCGACTTTTGCTCCAACAATGACGAGGCAATCTACAGTAACCTCTGCTAACAGTGCTCACCTTACTGGGGCGAACACGTCAAAATTTCGAGGGCAGGGACAAACTTAAAAAAGGCGCTTTTTATTTTTCGAAAGGGTGCTTCCACTGCACATAGAGATGATTTTTCTATAAACTATGTAATGATCCACATTACAAATAAACTATTAATAAATATCACCAGCCCGAAAGGAACAAATGAACTGTTGCCGAAAGACGATCTCCACATGGAAAAAGACCTTCATTCTAATAAATCTCCTGAACAAAATCTAAACCTTTCCGCCGCATTTTACATTAAAATTTTGTAGAATTTTGTGAAACTCAAAAAAGTTTTAGAAAATAACTTCAAAAATTATTTAATTTAAAAGGTGTTTTGTCCCTTGCGTTTTGGTATTCCTGCACACACAAACACCCACACAAATTACAAACAGGCACACACGTACGTACGCACGCACTAGGCACAGGAACCAATTAAACATTTATTTTGCATATTCTAGCCACAGCTTATTTTGCTCACTGGCTTAGGAATCATAAAATGAAAAGTAACAGTACTTTATTTTATTTTAAAAAAGGAAGAATAAAAATCTTCAAAATCGTGCAAGGAAGAAATCTCCCACAAACAATACGGAGCTATCATCCCCATTTACCACACGCGAGCTAGAAACTGCAATTGGCCAAGTAAAATGCGGGAAAGCAAGGGGCCCAGATAAAATCCCTCCTGAATTCTTGAAACATAGTGGTGGTAATCTCCGAAATTGGCTGAGAAGATTCTTTTCACTATATCTTCAACTACTTGTCATTCCTATGATCTGGAGAAAAGCTTTAATAGTTGAAATCCTCAAGCCTAAAAAGCCTGTTGACGATCCAAAAAGTTACAGACCGATCTTCCTTTTATGCGTTGTTCCTTTCAAGGTTCTTGAACGACTTCTACTTTCACGGCTGGAACCTATCGTGGAGCCGACCCTACCAGCAACACAAGCAGGTTTTCGACCCGGTCGCTCTACAGTTGATCAAATTGTTCATCTGACTGATGACAACGAAAATGGGTTTGAAGAAGGTAAAAAAGCTGGCCTGGTATTGGCTGATTTGACCGCTGCCTATGACACAGTATGGCATAGTGGACTCACTTTAAAGATGATTCATGTGATCCCTGACCACCGTATGGTTCATTTCCTGTGTGAGCTGATCTCTAACAGACGCTTTACACTCCAGACAAGTGATGGCCGATTGAGTCGACCACGCCCTTTGAAAAATGGCGTTCCACAGGGTTCCACTCTTTCACCTCTGCTGTTTAACATCTACATCAGCGACCTGCCTCACACCCAGTCCCAACAGTATGAATATGCTGATGATCTGGCCCTACTGCATGTGGATAAAGACTGGACGAAAATAGAGAAAAAGCTGGAGTCAGATATGATGAACATCTCTAGCTACTTGGATAAATGGAGGCTGAAACTCATCATAGCAAAGACTACAACAAACGCTTTCCATCTCAACAATAGGGAAGCTAACAGACAACTAAAGATCTTTGTCAGGGGATTACTGCTGTCATACCAGAGCCATCCCACATATCTGGGAGTTAAACTTAATAGGCAACGCACTTATCGGCAACACTTAGAAGGCCTACGCTCCAAAGTTTCTGCTAGAAATAGCCTGATTAGATGCTTGGCAGGAACCTCGTGGGGTGCAAAAACATCGACACTCCGCATTAGCGCTTTGGCGATAGCATACAGTGCAGCAGAATACGCAGCTCCTGCTTGGTACCGAAGCAAGCATACAAGAAAACTGGATGTTGCCCTTAATAATACCATGCGTATCATTACTGAATGCTTCCAACCAACCACAACGGAGTGTCTCCCAAAGCTGGCAGGTATACCTCCACCAAGCCTGCGTAGAGGGGAGCTTACCTCGAAGTTTGTTAACAAAGTTGTTGCTTCTGAACACTATCCTTTGCACTCCCGCATTCCCTCTACTCCAGGAAGCTTTTTACCCAGACAACCGCTCCTCTCCCGACGACCTTTCACCCGTCATGCAGTGCTATTACATGGTACATCACAGTTTAACATCATGGAATTCTGGATGAACAACTGGAGCTCTGCGAGTTCCCGCCTTGTCGAATTTGGTTTGTCACCTGCAAACAAACTCCCCCAGGGTCAGATCTCCCCCGCAAGGAGTGGTCTACCCTGAATGGTCTTCGAACAGGAGTTGGAGGTTTCAACTACTGTTTATCTAAGTGGAGTTCAAGATTATCGTCTAGTTTCAGTGTGGTACAATAGATCAAACCACGGACCACGTCATAGTCTGTCCCTTGAACCCAGCTCCAAATGGCAAAAGGGGCCTCATGCAATTTGATGAACCAACCCGAAGATGGCTAAAAGAACTCCCTTCGTTTTGAATCTTCATACGAAAGACGACGACGAAGGAAGAAATGCATTAAAAAAGGTAGGGAATAATGTCTGAACACCGGGATCCTGGTTTCACGTATTCCTGGGACTTGGATCCTTTTTGTATTTCCCGGCTTAACTAACAAAATTTCCAGTATTTCCTGGATAGTAGGCAAATCTTGGTAATCTAAACATCACATCATCAAGCCAAGAAAATATTGCTCAAAATTTCGTTTTCAAAACTTCAATGAGCATTTTAGCAAGCTAAGTTAAAATAGCACGAGCTTTATCTGCTGCGGGCTTGGTTGTCACCAAAATTCGTTCAAGTTTAAGCGAGCGACGAATCTGACAATGATTTGCGTTTTCTTCGCAATTATTATAAAAAAAGTAAATGAATCAAGCTTTATTGCAGTCTCGCTTTCTGGATATTGCACGTTTTGTTTTAAGCTTTATCAACTAGAGCACTTTCTGATCTGTTTTTTTTTCTAAACCAAGTAAAACAATATACACTCTTTGCACGATTGAGCCCAGGGAATCAAGCATAACACTCATGGATAATATTTGGTTTTAAGGTTAGATTGAGATAACTGTGGTGTTGCTGGTTTTTTGTTACAATGCAAAACAATTAATCATGTGCAGAGTATTTGCACGAATGAATCTTGCATTGCGACTTAAAAGACTTCTTACATAGGATTATACAATCCATCATTAGTATTAACATATGGCAGATTGCTAGATAAACGTCGTGAGCAATAAATGGCGCTGCAATTATTCATTTGTAAGCCTATAAAATCAATTATAAGTTGCAAGGAAATCTATTTTATTCATCAACTATGGGGGGACAACAACGCAATTCAAAGTCACAATGGGAGCAAACGGGATTGATATGCTGATAGTAATAATCTAATAACTGGAGGGTCTTCTCATGATTTTTTCGTGATTGACTTTGTGACCCCAATCCCCATCTGCACTTATGATCTTTTGCCCAAGCATAGGTGCAGCCAGGGGAGACGAAAGGGACCAATGCCTCCTCCCAATTAATAAGGCCTGGGTCCCTCCTTATTGGTACGATTAGGAGGTCTAATCCAAAATCAAGAACCTTGGCTACAATTCAGTTACTACAGTAGATTGTGGCTAAAGTGGATAACCCACGGACAAAATGTTTGTGTTAAGAGACGAATATTTTTTTTTGAAACTGCAAAGTTCACATCAAAGCACTACATCTTGTTACACTTTGATAAACGAGATAAATAGGTTTTGGACTAGAGATTGAGATTGGTGAGGCTGTTGATCTGGGACCACATACTATGCTCTTCGTACGAACACGAATATTCGTTGCTCGTGAGTAGTTTGTTTTATTTTTTTATTTGTTAGTAAATCCTCAAGATTACATTCAAATCATCAGCAATGGAACAATTTTGTTTCTAAAGTTTTTTGAGCTGACAACTTGTTGGGGCAACTCCGAACAAAAAGTAGATTTAAGCAGAACGTGAAGAAAAACCTTTTTTGTTGGTACTGTGAAAAATTTTGTTCTTGATTTTTGCTTCTTTATTAAGCAATGTCACGAATGAGTTGCTTGATTGCTTGATTTCAAGTTCGCTAACAGCTTTTTGTTTCGTATCTATAAGAGTTTGCTATGTAATATTTTTGAGCGAAATAACCAAATATGTTTAAAAAGGAATTCCTGGTTCAAAAGCATGATAAATAGTTTTGAAATGCTAGGTAAGGCAGTAATTCAGTTTTTCGTGCTAGCTTGTGATGATATTAAACTTTACGCAAATTCTGTAATGACTGTAGGCTATCGTATTACAGTTTTTCCGTAATTGTCAAAAATATGAATCTATGCTATATAGCACAATATGCTTATTTGAAGGTACACTGACCATTAAACGGCAAAATAGAAATCTCGTAGACAACAAATAGCTGCTTTCATAGATTTATATTTATTCATATTTTGTATTTCATAGTTTCATAGTTTTCACCACCCCTCAGATAAGTGTTTTGGGAATCCCTCAATTAATAGCTATTCAATCTTTAAGAAATACTTCTAGGAGTTAAAAAACGCACTATACTGAACATATTCCATTAACAAAAACTTCAAAAAATAACCATAAGCTTCTGTGCTACCCTGGGGTACCAGAGTTTATTTTATATTAGCCGGTTCTGCTTGAGTCGCCTGCGGGGCCCCCATGAGTAACGTCGCGGTTAAAAATATCGATTCAGCCAGCCAAGCCTGCTTCACCCATCGAGCACTTGAGGGAACAGTAACGAAAATTTTATGTTTTTTCTGTACATAAGATTTTCACGACTTGGTGCTTTCCTTTCGTGATAGAATTTCTAATTTCAAGGTCCTGGCAATGGCTTAGGTTTGTGTGCTTTGTTCATTGATTACGTAAACCCGAGGGGTCTTGCGTTTTCCTGAGTTTGGAAGTTGGGAACACATTTCTCATATTAAGCTATTTGCAAGCAAAATAGCAAAATGTTTTTCATGTGGTACGATTTTACACAGTGTCGTTGTTTTTTTTTGATTTCTCCTCCAACTTTCTCAAGTCCTCGCTAGCTACGCATTATATTGCATGTTCTTATCTTTCCACTTCGCGTGCCCAGGGAAGAAAAAAGAGTCCTTGCTTTTTCCCAAATGTTTAGTTTTGATCCTGGTGCTCTATAAAGCCATTATAAAGCAAAATACCATGTGGTGCGATTTGACAGAGGGACGTCGTTTTCTTTTGAGTTCCCCTCAAACTTTCTCAAGTCACTGTTGGCTACGCATTATGTTGCACATTCTTTATACGCATTATGTGCACATTCGCACATATAAAGGTATTATCAAACAAAATAGAAGTGTTTCTCCTAAGTATGGTGTGATTTTACCTAGGCAGGTCATGCCATCACCTATACCGATTTAAAACGTATCAATTACGGCAGCTGCGCCGGCTTTACGGTACAAACATTTGTGAGAGCAGCAACAAAAAGTAGTAGAAAACGCCTGTACATGTAATGGTGACCATGCTAGTTTATTAATCAAGACTGGTAATACTCAAAACAAAAGAATGATGTCACACACTATCATTCGTCCTTTTTGAAGTTGAAAATAAGGGGTGAGTGAAATATAGTCAAAAATAATGGCAGCGTCGAAATGGTGGTTGTTTTGACGATTAAAGAATTAAGGTATGTAGTGTTAGACCTGTTTGACGGTTTGGTTGGTCCTTTTTCGCATTTACATCTGTGACATTAAGTTCTTTCGCTGAACTGTTTGCTTAAATTCGGCCATACCATGAAAAGGGGCCATGCCTTTCCGCAAAGTCACATAATCTATTCCAATAGGCGCCTATTAAGCTCTTTTCAAGCAAAAACGTTCCCTCTTAATCCAAATTTACAAACTGATGCCATTATTGTTTTATTTTGGTCTTTTCTTGAACTTGGGATTTTATTACATTTAACTTCGGCCCTAAACCAGACCTCCTTCCAACTTTTAAATAAAGATCAGTGTTTCGAACCGATACAAAGAGCATATCAATTTTCAAATATTAGTAATGGACTTTACTGTTTATGATGGCTATCAAAATAATAGTGGATAATTATACAGCTTTCTGCTGTTCTCACTATATAGCGAAGAGCATTTTAATGTAATTTAAGATTATAACAGAACACTGCTTTGTAAAAAGATTCAAGACAGAAGAAAAATGCATGCCTAAAAAACACTTAAACAAATAATTGCTCATTGCACCTTGACACAGCGTAAGATGTCACAGAATTACTTTTAGCAAAAATTAACGTCTGTTTAAACGCAGTCGATTAAAAAAATAGTATGAGTGGGTGTGCATAGCCATTGCATGTCTCCCACGTTTATCGCGAGCTGACAACGTCTTATTTGCCTGTTATCATCATTGGCGTTCTCATGCTAATTAGACTTTTATCCGTTAAATTGAGCAAGTACTTAAAAGCATATTAAAGTTGTGGAAGGGGGCCAAGGTATTTGATATGAATTTCCAGGATTAAGTCATTAAATGCCACGACCGCTACATACGACTTTTTCGTTACTGTAGGCGAATTAGTATAAACTAATGCCTCTGACTGCGAGCATGTTGCTTGGTCCTGGCATAAACGCAGCCATGCATATAGCAAACTAACCTGAACTGAAGTACTCATGGTTAAGTAGCTGCAATAGCAGGGCCTCCATTAATAATGTCGAGGTTAAGAATATCCAATCAGGTGGCTGCGCCAGCCTCACCCCAATCACAAAGAAAATGGCTTCCACATTTAGATAATATGTAGCTCGGCACTAATATTTTGTTGCAAAAGATTAAACAAGATCATCATTATTTCTCTCCTTTTTTTCTTGGGGGATCACCCAGTGTTTGATTGGAGTTGGCCACAAGGTAAAGTTTTTAAAGACTTATATTTAGATGAATCTTGTTGAATATTTGATGGATATTGCCAATGAACCATACTATCGAGAAAGCATAGACAAAATGTGCCAAAGTACAGGTGCGAAAGTACTGTAGTTAGTTTTTGTAGAAATTGCAATTTTTTGAAATGCAGGCACCAAATTTTGAGTGTTTTCAACCGATAGGCTACATTTCATAAACGTTCAGAGACTTCATTTTTTGATAAATGTTTTTGAAAATGCAGACAGATAATACAAAAGAACCATGCTTGTAAGAAAAAGTAGTCAAAATGTACCAAAGAACTAACTTTGTCTTACAATTGCTGGTTTGTTGTATCAAGTAGGATAATTGTTCAACTACAAACGGAACATGATGTATGGCAACCAATATTTACTCAGATATTATAAACTGATCGCTAGCCCTAAACTAATTATACTGACAAATTTCTGGAAAGCAAATTTACTAAGCTTTCAAACGATAATAACTATTAGTACCTTATTATAACTTTTACGTGTCAAACAAATTGTTTTTACTCAGCTTACCACTTTTTGGCAGGGGTAGAAAGCTACAATATCGGTGATAAAGTTCAGCTTTTTTAGTTTGAAACAAATACTAAAGACACATATGATAAAGTAAAAGAATTGCCTTGAAAGACCCTTTAATTTGTTGAGAAAAGTTAGAAAATTGGCCGAGGAATGAGGTCGCAAATCAGTTTTCAAGTAAACTGATTTTGTAAACATGTTGCAATTTTTGAAAAAAAATCATCATATTATAATCTCTGGCAGCGAAACACTGTGTTAATCGTACCAGATGGCATTATGACATCATCAAGCGAGTTGTAAGCGTACCAGAGAAAAAGCAAAGAAGCATGCTTAGAAGACTTATAGCGCTAAAATAAAGAATTGCTCGTCGCATTGTCGAATGAGCTTAAATTTGTGTGAAGTTGTTTTTAACAAAAGCACGTTATTAATATTTGCTGAAAATGCGTTTAATCGCGTTTCTACGACCAATAGTTTTTGAAAAAATACAGCCAACAAATTGTACAATCAAGTGCTGATTGTGACGTCATCTTAGACCTCGAAAGGATAAAATTTTTTGTAAAGTAAAAGGTTGGGTGGTAGCTTTTGTTTGAGCACAAAATGGTTTTGCTCTGTCACAAAATGTAAATTAAAAAAATTATTTTGGATTGTAACGTCATGATGACGTAACCAATATCTTTATGACACTCAGCCCGAGTTGGTGATTAATTGTGCCAAGTTTGATGTTTGTACTACCAGGCGTTTCAGAGAAGTTAAAGTGCACGTACGTACAGATAGAATTTTGCTTTATATTATTAATACCTTAGATATATACAATAAACAAAAATTTCAATTTTTTTTCGAAATCGCTTCCAAGTAAACAAATACTCAAATACCAAATTAGTAACCTAACGTTTGATTTGCTTAGTTTATGAACATTAAATGGCTAAAAGATATAACGGATTAGCATCAAAGAAGCTATCAAGTTTCTTATTGTGAGTTTAACACGTAATCATGAGCATTTAGCCAATAGCAAAGAATTCACTGCGAATCCAGCATTTCTACAATTCCTTGTCTTTGGCAAATGCCATTTACGGTTGCTGTTTGGGTGCTATTCTCCTCAGCGTCTTCAAGTTGATTACCTTGAAATTGCTTTTCAAAAAAAAGAGTAAGACAAGTTTCCATACTTTCCCAAGTTTGTAGCAAAGCGAACCTCCCGTGTTATCAAGATCACGCCATCTCATTCTAAGCAATCCAAAAGATCGATCGATTTAGCAGCGCGTTTTTCTATATAGCGTTAAACCTTTTTTCTGCTCCTATATTGGGGCTACCAAATGGTGTAATTAACCACGACTTCAACGGATATTCACTATAACCCAACACCCAGAAGTCTTCAAATTAACCATTTCAAACCTATCACGCACATTTGAGAATTCCAAGATGAAAGAGTTTTGGTGTGATCCAGGCCACTTTATTAAACATCCTGAAAAATGAGATTTGCGTTGCAAATAGCCTACATGTTAATGAAATGAAACCCCTTTCGATTGTCTACAGATGGGGCAATAATCGGTATATGTGAGCTATCGATAGCACCAATTACCCCGGACAATTCAGCAATCTGTTTGAATTTATTTACTACTCGTAAAGGTTCTTCTTCACTTGTTGGTATGTAAACATAGCGCGGTGCTTTGCTCACAATAGAATTAACAAAAACATTAAGCACTCCACTTACAGTTTCCTGAGAAACCTGCATTAAGTCTTTGCTGTAGTTTTGAAAACTTCCGGAGCTAACGTCTTAAGACGTAACAACATCTTGTCCGCCAGAAGTAAATCGACTGCTCTACTGCCAACTGGTTGCATTTCATCTTTTACTATTTCACAAATTTCCAAAATTTTGTTTTTTCTGAAACGGAATTCTTGTATTAATTCCGTTTGTGTTTGACAATCTAAAATTTTCTTCGATTTTGTAAATCGTGATCTCTGTCGTCGTCATTATTTAAAAATAAATCCAAAAAGGCCATTGTGTAAACGTAAATTATTTTTGAGGGCGGCTAGCAGTCTCTCCATCTTCTACCATATGCAATGTCAAAATATTCGTAAAATTTTACGACTGGTCTTTAGAAGTCATACATTTTCCCAAATATTTGGTATTTTTGTCATAATTTAAAATGTTCGGAAGAATAAAAAATCTTCTTACGAATAAAAAAAATACTCGTGCGAACAAAATCATCTTCGTACGAAGAACTGAAATATTCGTGAGAAAACCCGAATCTTCGTTCGAACAAAAAAATCTTTGCGCGAATAAACAAGTTTTCGCATGTAGAGTTAAGATATTCGTGAAAAAATCCAAATTTTCGTATGAACAAAAAATGTTTGTACGAATATTCGAAATTTTTGTTCGCGCCGAAAAGCATTGTACAACAAATTTACGAATACCGAATATTCGTCTTCGTACGAAGAGCATAGTATGTGTTCCTGGTCAAAAACGTGGGGGGGTGGGCATATGGCTTTTTTCAACTTCTGATTACGCATATATGATGTCCAGCAAGTAGGTCAAAAAGCCATTGCTATTTGGTTCGAAGGTCCATGAGATACATTCAAGAAGTTGGACTGTTGAGGTAAAAGTTTAGGACTTTACATGATGATCTGCCAAATATTGTGTAAACAGAACGTAATATGATAGGCAGTTAAGGTGTAGTGTTGGGAAACAACCCTAAAGAGTGTTTTGCTTCTTTTAAAGCTAATTAAGGGAAATCTCGTTGCTTTCACGAGTAAAATGCTTCTGGAGCATTCGAAATTTATTAAAACTAAGCGAATTCCGAGGCTTTTTTGATAGGGAATGAAGAAACAACATTATTGGGAATGAGCTTAAAATGCTTTTAACCGTAAATATGTTTCAACATGTAACGAAAAAGCAACAAGTTACTTTCAAACAGCATTCATTTTCCCAA
This sequence comes from Trididemnum clinides, assembly GCA_963675345.1. Lineage (NCBI taxonomy): Eukaryota > Metazoa > Chordata > Ascidiacea > Aplousobranchia > Didemnidae > Trididemnum > Trididemnum clinides. The sequence continues at coordinate 12,175,322 of OY776293.1, read as the reverse complement.
ATCGATGCAATAAACCATAACGTCATAACTTGCTTAATGTTTAGCAATACATTTGATTTTTGTGTTGAGACATGTTATATCTGTTGATAAATTAGGCCTTGCGCTTGTCAAAAAATAAAAGCGTTTTGTGATAGAAGTTAAATTTCGAAACCCAGCAGCGTTCTCACTGTCAAATGTCAGTTTCGTAATTCGTGCTGCTCGCACTCAGTACCTGTAGGGAAATCTCGTCTCGAAACTTGCTCTAAATATATTTTGTCGTTCCTCGCTTCGAGACGCGATAATGCGTTCGCACTGGCAAGAAGTTTTGTTCCTGGTTGCGAATACCGCTATGAGCAAACGCAGCCTAAGAATTTTCTGTGTTTTTGGCCAATACAATGGTGAGAGTACAGGGGTAAGCACAGGGTATCCAGCGGCTCTACAATACGCCTTGCATTGAGCCATGTGATGTTCAAAGATATTTAATGATACGTGGTTTTCAATCCACAACTTTGGTTGGTTAACTTAATTGAACTAGGCTAGGGGAAAAGTGGCAGCCCATTTCAAACCAGTCATAAATGCAAATTACCGAAACTACCATTGGTGGGTACCCAATAGTCGCCTCTTACGACATGCTGGGTGAGCAGCTTCACAATTCTAACCCGGTGAGGCACGAATTCCAATCAACACATCGTCCACGTTGAGGGCGAAATTTTCCTTGTCGCTGCAATTTTCCTAAAGCTCACAAAAAAGATCGGTGGTGCATTTGCTGGGACTTCACATTAGTGTCAGCTCAGCAAACCTATAGTTGCAGACGCTCATAAAAAATCTTTTTCGTAAATGACAGTGCCAGTTTGTGACTGGTAAGTATGTCCACATCTATCTTAGCAAATGTTGATGGATCAACTACGGAACAAAAAAGTTGCTATTGCTGACATGCACTGATTTAAAATCATGGCGTTTAGTAGAAAAGGTACGAACTATGTCGCATTAATGTCATTTGACTTCTCAAACACGTTCTTGTGTTTTTGTAGCAAGAATGAGAACACTTCAATCGCCAAACTAAGAGATTTTTTGAAATGTTCAACAAGCTGCCAAAGTATTTCGACTTTGCTTTGGCCCACTTGCTCCCGCATACACGGATCAAGCATGTCGGTGCTGTTCCAAGTATGTTAGCTCATTGGTGAGAATGCAATTCATTTTATAAATGAGCCACTTTACTCAACACCGAAACTTGACGCAATGGAACTTTTGGCGCCGAATATTTTGGCGCCAAAATGTGCAGTAACTCTTCGTGACAAAGTCTTGTATGCTCTATTGTGTAGCTCGTCGATATAGCAGGTTGAGCCCATCTATGCAAGTGGCCAAATATATTGTCTGTAAGAAAAATAAACCAAAATTTACTCACAATGGATACTTATTTGTGTTCAACAAGCATAGCAAGAAGGACCCTATTATAGAGTTTTGGTGACGTGAGAGAAAGAACGATTGCAAAGCTCGTATACACACTATGGACGATGTAGTGAGAACCGAAATAAATGAACATTCACATGGAGCTTTAGCAGCAAGTGTAGAAATAGCTGAAATTAAAATCAGTTTAAAGTGTCGTGCTGAAAAGTGTCAAGATCAACTATCGACAGTAATAAATTCATGTACAGATAACATTTCTCAAGCCACTCAAGGAGAACTTCCAAGTACAGATTCTATACGACAGATAGCAAAAAGAAGAAATAAATTAAACCTCGCTTCTTCTAACCCAGCTGATGTTTCTGAAATAGTGATTCTCGATGAATGCAAAGAATATATGACGAACAATGGTAAACGTGAAAATTTTCTAATAGCTGAAAATGGTCAACGTAACAACAGAATTTTTATTTTCGGAATAGAAAGTTGGACTAAGTATTTACTCGATTCTGATGTGTGGTATGCTGATTGTCGCGTTTTACAATAGAGTTTTTTGATTCTGTTTCAATTTCAATTTACTTCTTAAATTGAAGTGACTTGCAGTATCGATCGAATAATTAAGTTTGGTTGCAACTTAATAGCTAGGAAAAGATTGGCTTCCACTAAGATACTTTAACCCGCGCACTTCTCGATCAAGAACAGAACAATATATTCACAAACCACTTTATAACTTCGAATTCCTTCGCTTGCCAAAACACAGAACTAAAGCACTTCAATAAATAAATATCAGAGACTAACTAAAACTAAAACCACCAAAATAATCGCTTGATTCCTGTCCCAACAATCACCACACAACAACACCTTTTTCAACACTAATTTCTACTCTACTCTGATCTACTACTCAATCTCTGAATGAATGAATGAAAAAAATCTCGCCGCATTATATATACGGCTGGAAAATAATCTAGAAATTGCTAGAACATCACGTGACACAGGAAAAACACCGTTAATAAATTACGTAATCGGTAATAATAATAATAAAATGGAAAATCTTCGAAAAGAAGCAAGAATCACTTGAATACGCTAAAAACCAAGTCACGTAGACACCCGTTGCGACATCAGAAAGGCGTGTGAGTTACAAATCTATTTATAAATCCGAAAGAAAAAAAGGTCTTTTTTGAAAACAGTTTAGCAAGTTAGGGATACAAACAGTTCAGATTTACAAATAAAATAATCATGGCAAAACAAACAGATTACGGCAAAACACTCTATACATATGTAAAACTATTCCTTAACACAAATTTACGTATTCGTAACACTGATGCGACATTCAGGTTAGTTCCTCTGCTATTTACCTAGGTGTATGTGATTCTGGCAAAAAAACATGGAGGAATTCATCCAATTTTATATGCACTACTACCAAATAAAAAGCGTGCAACATATGTGTGCATGTTTCACTTACTTCATGACAAAATCCCCGAATTGAATCCAAGAGCAATTTCTTGTGACTTTGAACGGACAGCTATTTCAGCAATGGAGGAATGTTTTCCAGGTGTTACAGTTAAAGGATGTTTTTTCAATTTAGTTCGTAATGTTCATAGACAACTTAAACAGATTGGACTCCAAGGTTTATACAATAGCAACCCTGATTTTGCTTTAAGCGCTAAAATGATCACAGCCTTGTGTTTCGTCTCTGTTTCTCTCTTGGATACCTACATCGATGCCCTGTCAGACGACTTACCATCAAAACTTCACTTCTTATTGAATTGGTGTGAAGATAATTACATAGGACGACCAATGCAAAGAGGCACCGGCAGGCGATCTCCACTTTTTTCTCTGGAAATGTGGAACCGGTGCAATCGAACCGTCGCTGGAAGAGACCGAACTAATAATCATGCAGAAGCAGCCCACAGGAAAATGTACACGGAATTAGGAGTATACTATCCCAATACATGGAAATTTATTGATGGTTTGAAAAAAATTCAAAAAGGCAAAGATGTATACTAAGAACAAATTGGTTGCTGGCCATGCTCCAAGACAAAAATTTCTTAAGTATGTGAACGCTGACTAGAGCATTTTGCATATTGTGCGACTGTTTCATGAAAAAGAACCGTTAGAATATTTGCGTGGTTTAGCCCACAAACACGAGATGCATTAAATAAATAACTTCATTCAATAATAGTACTAATGTTATCTTCTTGAGTATGTGAAAGTTGACTAGTGCATTTTACATATTGTGCGACTATTTCAATGTAGATTTTATATGTTATTGTAAAATTTCAATTTTTATAACAATTTCATCTAGTCCATATATCCTGTTTAAATTTCAATCAGCGCCAAAATATTCGGCGCTAAAAAAACAAGGCGCCAAAAAGTACCGGACCCGAAACTCGGACCTATTAATCCTGCGCAACATACAAAGCAATATTAACAAAGATATGGTTACTATTTATTTTTGACAATCTTCACTGATTGCATTTGGTCCGTTTCTTTCTTTTCATAACACCTTTCTGTGTTACCACTATTAGGAAAACTATTCTCAAACAGTTTTTCTCTCAGGTTCATGTGAAGCTCAATCTCCTCCACCACAAAAAAGTGAAAATTTTTCGGAGGAGTATAAAGCTTTTTTAGTCATACTGTATTTCAAAAGTTCACGTGTTTTTGCTTGGCAATCTTGTTTGGGCAGTGTTGAGAGTGGCGAGTTCGATGAATGGTGAAGAACAGCAAGTGATAGTTTAGCCATAATCAACATTAATAAACCGTTATATTGAAAGTTTTATTGTATCATCTATCTAGTAAAAGTAATCGCAGATTTTGAAAATTACAAATTTAATGCGAGGTAAAAGTTGTTTTACTGGCATTATGAATTATTTGACAGAAAATTTTGTCACCACACCATCGACTTTTACAATGACATACTGATTTTACCGCTTTTGTGATGACATTGTGAAATAAACAATATTGTGTATTTTTTGAAATGGAATAATATACACTTGATTATTAATTTTGTGTTTTAAATATAACGTATTTTTCATTGTACATCTGTGAAATAGGTTTACCACAAATGCAGCACAAAACTTCATTACTATTTAACAAAAACAATTGAACTTACGACAATTTTGCTCATCCTCTCCTTTGCGGCAGTTATATACTTTGTTGCATCGCTTGGACAATTTGATACACCGACGATCTCTGCATCGGTACTTCCCATCTTTTACAGAACATTCTTCTGGTGCTAAAAAAATGTAATCACATGCAGTCAAATTTTGTAGAAAAGTAGTTACCCTTTCAGGAAGAAGAAAAGTTTTTTAAGGAGGAGCCACTGAGTAGAAGTATTGCAGTGGGTTCGTTGCGATCGCTCCGAGTAAAAATCGCAATTGTCCGATAGGTCCCACAACTCCTTTACTATTTTTCGAAACTGATGAGTCAATTATTAGATATTGTTTGAGCTAAAAATCGCTTTGTTTAGTAAAAATATGCGGATTTTAAAATTTCAATTTTAGTTATTTGAATGGTAAAGTTTAGCTGCTACGTTACGTTCACAAATCATTTGAGTATTATCTGGATAAATTTAAGTGATGGATATGAGGGACTCACACCATACCCACAGTCGGTTATACTTCAGAGGAGCTTCGTGTTCAGACCCAATTCACAGTTGCTAATTCTACAGCTGATACAGTGCATATCTGCCAAAAAAAAGGAAGCAAGCACAGTAATTTATGGTAAAGGGTCTTTCTCAAGAACGCAGCAACGTATGACAGCAACGACCATGTTACTGTCGTTAAGATCAATAAAAGATATAAATTTGAAAACTAAAACAAAATTACCGATAGAAATTTTATGTACCCAAACCGCTCTTCCTACTATTGGTCAACCGGGAAGTTGGTGAAGAAATCAATCTGGGGAGAAATGTTTTTCGCTTGAACGATTGCAACAACTGTTAAACCAATGGTGATTGGTCGACCGCTTGATCTTGCGGTTGATCGTGCACGTCGATCAAGGTGACCCAGTTATTACGGTCAGTCTGTAGCAAGAGAGTGGTCAAAAATAAGATTTTGGGAAGACGCAAAATTTCGAAATATTTTGAAATTTTGAAAAAGAAATTTTGACTTGCTTCTTAATTTAATACTTGTTCTTCAGTTTTTCAAGGAAATATACACCGATATGTCACCTGTAAGATGGTGTTAAAAGTCCTAAATGATCTAACTCGGGAGCATCAAATCCCTTACTTATATTTAAAACTGAAGTGATGTGTTTCTAGTATTCCAACAATTGGTTTGCACAAATAAATTTACGTCCAAATTCAAAGTGTTGTAATGTAATTAGACTACAATTTTCCCAAAATCTCCAAATTATTTTGTGAGAAGCATTAGAACGTCAATTGTGTTTACAGAAAATAAATGCGTCCAAAAAGCAAAAAGCAATTGACCCGTACAGTATTTATTTAAGTTTGCCACCAGTTACTATACTGCCAGTGCTAATAATATACAATAAATCACAATGTCTGTGAACTATATATGATGTATTTTCGTAATATTCCATGTCGTTCGATTATCCGAACAAATCACTTATCCGAACCACCCCTGGTTTTAATTAGTTCGGATAATCGGCGTTCTACTGTAGTTGCCTCTTCTCAAAATGTTTCACCGGACGTCCGTGTAGTTGATAATAGAACTAAGCTTGAGTAGAATTTTGCTATGATACTCTCTAGTTTAGTTGGTAAAATATTCGTCTTAAGCAGTGAGAAAAGAAGTAACAGTGTGTTGAGATTGGGCAAGGTACGGATTAACAATTGTGGGGCTATGAGCTAAGCTATTTGCGGGACCCTTTCAGCTAAATAAACGTCCCGGGACGCATGAAACGAGAAAGCACATTTGAAAAACGTGATCACAGCAGTGGTACCATGCCGTAACCTGTAGACCTAGGCCTACAAGTTTGGGTTTTGTCGTAAACTTAGCAATTTGCAAAAGCCAAAGTCATTTTGAAAGATTCGTGTTTTTACTTTTTGCATGGCGAAGTCATTAATAGAATGTTGAAAGACCAATGAACGCGCATTGCTGTGTTCTTGGACAAAAGGAAAAGCGCCGAAACTCGGTTTTGCTCCGTGGTATATCTGAGTTAGTCTTTGTGTAATCTTTGTGCGAAAAACCAATCTTTTCCCCACGCAAATTCGAAGCTATTATACACCCATTCATCCACGGAGCATTGTGCACGACAGTTAAAGCAACTGCAGAACTGAAGCCTTTTTGACTGAGAAGCGCAAAAACGCTGGGAGCGAGATTTGATCTAGACCTTTTGTTGCGAATTCTTTCTTTAAGGCGCTTTGGCGACGCCTTATTCGCGCGAAACTACGGCTGATACGACTTGATTGTCGATATTTTTATTTCTGCAATGCGTCTCCTAGTGGCTTCCTCTCAATATCTCCAGACGTTGACTCGAACAAATAATATTTAGATATAAACAAAGTTAAAAGATAAATGATTCAAAATAATGATAATACTTGGACTCCAAGAGCGAAAGTTGGGGGTGGGGAAGGTTCAAGCACTCGGTGTTACGAGACAGTACAAGACGGTTTCAGAAACAATATTGCGTCAAACTTCACTCAAACAATTGTAGCAACACACTTTATTATAACGAACTTCATCTTATTCAAATAGAATAGTTAAGTTTCCAACTTTAGCTTATTAAACACCTAATCTAATCTACATACAACTGCCAGCTCTTTTGGCTTACTACTGAAATTATAAAACAACGGTACAGTGAAACAACAAATTTTGCGCTGTGCTTGAACGGTCACGTGATCGTGTGATCAACAAAAGACAGCAATTTTAACGTAAAGACGGCTTACAGAAAATGTGGCGGTAACGACTGAATCAATATCTAACACCCTTGCTCCAACAATGATAAGGCAATCTGCAATAACTTCTGCTAACAGTGGTCGCCTTATTGGGGCAAACGCGTCAAAGTTAAACTGCATCGGCCAACGCAGAACAATCACAACTTAGCAAAATTTGCAAATATTAACTCAAGCTAATATTGAAGGTCGCTATCTACAACAATAGTTTTGCGCTTATCACTGTTAGTTATGATCACTTATAAATCAATGCTGGCAAAGCTAACTCAGCAGGCCAAATATGACACTTGGACAGTTCAGCCCAAGGATCGATCTAAACTTACGCATCTAAACTTCATACTCAAGTTTTGGCAAATAGCATAATTGTGAGCTGGCATATTCCAGTTGATTAATTTACTCCTAAGCCGTAAACCATTTTACTACCAAACATCAGCGGTCCACTACCTTAGCCTACGCCAGGTATGCACAACATGCGGCTGGCAAAAGCCTTGTTGTGTCGCGCCAAAGATTTTAAAAAATCCTCTTGCTATAAACCAGGGGTTCTCAACCTTTATTCTCTTATTTACCCCTTGGCAAATTTCAAAAGTAAAATTTACCCCCAAAATTTTTTTATATTTTCACTTCTACATATTCCTATTGTAATAGGCAAAAATGTGAATTTTTTTCTAACAAAATTTACCCTCAAGGCTCTCAAGGCATTTACTTCATAGAAGTAAATTTACCCCCGGTTAAGAACCTCTGCTACAGCCAAATAAGTTCTTCACGTTTGTTTCGCCTCAAAAATGGGTAAAATCACCTTTTTGAATATGCTGATTTTCTTAAAAATAAGGTCGTCATGTTTGCTTCGACACCAAAACGACCTGCTCGTGCTTGAAAGTGTGAACGTGAACGCCATAAATGTAACAGGATATGTGTCTCTACCGGTACGGTATATCTATGATTTGCAATTAACAACGTCGACATGCCGCCCGGTCCGGGGAAAACAAAGCATTTTGTTGCTGTGGTCTTTTCACTGTTTTGAGTTAAGCATGTCAGGTTTATGTCATTGCCAACAGGGACATATTTGAGAGATAAAGGGTAATGGCTCTCCGAAACAATTTGAGAGAAGCTCATTCTCAGAAAAGGTCTACTGTACGCTTTAACACATGACTTCAAATGCTGCTCTCCTGACGTGTAGTATATGCTAATAAAACTTTGGTCTCGAATTACATACTGTGCACCTAACGCAACACAAACGTAAGAATTGCGAGACTCCTAAATTTTGTGGGCCATCGAGCTTCAGTCCTGCTCGACCACTCTCAATCCGATATTTGGTTGTGCTACCTTGTGGTTTACAAAGTGGAGTTGGCCGACCCCTTCCCCGCGAAGCAGTTTCAGGGAGTCCGCGAAAGAAACATTTTGGTCTTTCCTAATTGATCGTATATGACCACTCTTGTGAAAGTGATCACATGATGCTTCTTAAAATTTTTGCTATAGGGGATTGCATATTATTAAACAATCGCAAGGGGTGCATTTTGAAAAGATTATTAAAACGTTTGGGAATACTCTACAACACAGAACAACAGAACAGCACGCTACACCATCTTTAAAAAACTCAGCATTTATTGTGAGAGTTATGAGATCCAAGGGCCGTAACCAGAAAGTTGTTGATTGGGAGTTTTAATCGATAAAAGTAACACTTTTTCATAAAAGAATGTTGAAAAGATACAAGCAAAAATGTTTTCGTTGATTACAACGCGTTGATTGTAAGTTTGAGTGGCAATGACTGTAACAAAGTATAATTGCAAGTCAACGTGTCGCCAATGGAGCCAAATAACAGCAAAGAATTCTATTTGCAAACGTTGAATCTAGAAGCTTTAGTTGGTGTGTCCAGCATACACTTACCAGTGGTTCATCGGAAACTTTGTACGAAGAAGAACGAGTAAGACTACACCCAAGAAAAATCATTTGATACTCCTCAGGCAACATTTTTACAATTCTCTTGAGCAATAAACATTTCTAAGCAGCATGGAACACTCTGCTAAATACACCAACAATAGAAACACCAATAAGCCCACCAAACAGAAAAAAGTAAATGGATGATGCTTTTCTTCGTTCAGCCGATATTTTGTAACCACTCAAAATATTGTGTCGTCGCCTAAAGTTAATGTTTTTCATCAAAACGCTTAATTGGTCAACTTTGTGCGACAAAAATACCTCTGCTCAAGCAAGCGTTTCAACTTTTCACCATTATAGTGAAGTGAAACTGTGGGCTTGCCAAAATAATTGTAAAGACTACCACAAACGTGCAAAAAATCATTGATCGCTATTTCAACCGACATTGCGTGCACCACTATAAGGTGCATTTGATGGTTCGGGCAGTGCATAAGAAATCTTTCTGTTTTCTCGTTCCTTCAAAAGACGTTGAACTCCTTCAGTGTCCTGCCGTTACAGATGCGCCATCATAGACTTGTACTGAGTATCTTTGATAAAGTCAGTCCTGCTTTAGTAAGTTCCGCCAAAATCACGTCAGTAATTGATTTCGCATCACCCGAATCGGTGCTTGATAAAACCAAAAGACGTTCCACTACTTTCAAAAAATGCTAGTTAAAAAAAAACGAATTATCACAGGCCAACAAAAAAATTTTTGTCAAAAGGCAAAGAATGTTGGATTATTTTGGAGTTAAATCGGGGGCGCTGAGTCTGAAAATGCGCTTAGTTTTGGAGATATTTTTACTTTTATTTTTTTATAATTTTGCTTAAGTACAGTGCATTCTCAAGCATGCGAAGCTTCTTTAATGTAATATTGCTGATTTTCCATTCAAAGTTTAGTGTCCATTTACTCCATACAACCTATATGTATATCAATTCGTATAAAAACAAGTCATGATGTTGATAATTCATGAAAGTTTGATGCGGTATAGAGCATTACTATCAGCTAATAACCATAAAATTTACAACTTACTCTTATCAAAAGTGTTTCTTTATTATGTTTATATTCCTTCTTAAGAGAAGAGTTATCAGTTTTAGTTTATTTTTCCCCCTTGTGCGTTAAAACAACTATGATAAGGCCTAAAGGCAGCATAGTGTGGAAAGCATGTATCATTCAGCTAAGTAAAGTGCTAGATGTTGTGGATTAAAGAACACAATGAACGAAGAATTGCTGCTTTTTGGCGAACATTTTAATAGGTATTATATATTTATTTGCAGGAAAATTTAGTTATATTGTCTTAAATAAAGCTGTATTTGAGAAAGTAGTAGAGATGAGCACTAAGCGAAGGCAATGCCAAAATAATTCAGACGTATTTTGCTTCCTTTGTGGTGAATATACAGGGTGGGCCGTAAATAACGCACCAAAGATTTAAAATAAATTGTGATGTGAAATAATGTAAATATCTTTTCTTTGGGTATCTGTTAAATTTAATTTCAATATCAGTTACTATAACTGTTAAATTTAATTTCAATTCAATTTAATTTAATTTCAAGCCCAAAACGTTTGTTATTATTATCTGAATTGTTTTATATGCTTTGGTGCGTTATTTATGGCCCACCCTGTATAATGGCGTGAGCCCAAAAATTACCATGATGATTGTTATTTTTCCATGGTGGATATGTCTGGATGGAATCAGTGAAAGAAGAAAGATTGGTATTATCCTGATATTGAGTCTGCTCGACGACCCATACCACATTGCACTGAAGTTCCAGTTCCAGTTTTCACTTCCTTACCTGACCTTACCGCATATAATATGCTACTGGAAGCGATAGATGAAACTGATAGCAGCGACAGTGGTATTAGTACCTCTTCCAGCATGGCCGCTGCAGCATCTTCGCTCAGTACAAAACCAAAACCCTTCAGTCAAGGCCAACTAAATGACCTAGTTCGTGATCTCGGCCAATTCAAGGAATCGTCTGAGATTTTGGCATCTCGTCTTGGTGAACCTGGTATACTGGATTAGGGAACTAAAATTACATTCTACCATGATAGGTATGCTTTGTTGATTTGTTTTTTTACTATTGAAGACAACTTTGTTTATTGCAACAACATCCAAGGCCTCTTTTCAGAAATGGGTCTTTGCCACGTGCAATAGAATTTTTTGTCTTATCTCAATCTTAATTTTATGCTTAAAATTGAGGCGACTTATATTAATAGTATCGCTTGAATAATTAAGTCTGGCTGCAACTTAACAGCTAGGTAAAGATTGACTTCTACTTAGATACTATAAATCACGCACTTCTCGGTCTCGAACAGAACAAATATATTCACAAACCGCTTTAAAACGTCGAATTCCTTCGCTCGTCGAACACAGAAACTAAAGCACTTTAATATATATACTCTCTATCGATCGTAACCACATGTTGCTAGTTCCAAGTGGGTACGATCGATAGAGAGCGTCTTATAAGCGAGAAACAAAACAACAAAGCGAGTGCTGCAGGTGTGAGGCTTCCGAAGGAAGCAATGCTATTGAGAGATATTTTCAAATTTACAAAGCCATCACTGGACGCGTTTCGTACTTTTGAACTCATCAGCAGGGCTTGCCAAGGGCCAAGAGATCCCCCCAATAGCATTAACGCTAACTTTTATAAAACAAACTAGCACAAAGCGCAAGACTTGCGTGCCGTTTACTTTTAGACGAGGTTCGTTTTGTCGTATCGCTAGCTGCTTACCTATGGACTAAAACTGATATCCTTATGTGAAGATGATGACACAAGCATTGATTAGGCACAAAAAGGTCTTCCAAAGGTTACAAACTAAATGCGACGCTTCAAGGCATGACTGGCAGCACGTGGTGTATGGCAGCGAAACTCGGCGCGCGAGGAGGCCGGTTTCAAAGGCGCGGGTTCGAATCCTACAAGCGCGCTGCACCAGCGTTGACGCTTATGAGCACAATGCACGCGTAACGTTAAAAGGGCGCTTAACTGATTTCGGTGGTTCCCGACTTTTATAAAACAAACTAGCACAAAGCACAAGACTTACGTGCCGTTTACATTTGAACGACGTTTGTTTTGACGAATCGCTAGCTGCTCAACTATAGACTAAAACTGATATCCTTATGTAAAGGTGATCACACAAGCATTGATTAGACATAAAGAGGTTTTCCAAAGGTTGCAAACTAAATACAGTGCTTTAAGGCATGACTGGCGGCACGTGGTGTATGGCAGCGAAACTCGGCGCACGAAGAGGCCGGTTTCAAAGGCGCGGGTTCGAATCCTACAGGCGCGTTGCATTAGCGTTGACGTTTAAGAATACGATTTACGCGTAACGTTAAAAGGGCGCTTAACTGATTTCGGTGGGTCCCAAATGACTGCACCGCGGCTTATATAATGCACGGCCGCCAAGAGATCAACCACTTCGCCTATTCCACTCCGAGCATAGCTACCGATTCCGGCAACTAGCCCACCACACGGGTAATTACTAGTGTATTACATAGCGCGACCCGATAGGCGATGTAACTAGCGCCGGATACCACTTAACAATCATACGCGGAGATTCCCCCTCACAGCTTTTCGGCATGGTTTGCGCGATCACAGTGCTCTAGCTACTAACATGGTACCCGCACCACAGGAGCACACCGGAACGGGCGTTTCACCGAACGATGAACTTGTTAACGTGAACGGTCCCAATGCACCGAGCCTGGGTATTAAGCTTGGGGGGTGCATACATAGCGAGCGATATATATACATCAGAGACTAACCAAAATCAAATCCACCAAATAATCGCTTGATTCTTGTCACAACAATCACCACAGAATAACACGATCTTTCTTTTTACTCTCTATACACTTATTATTCCCTCTTCTCCTCTACTACTCTTTACTCTACTGAATGCGTAAAAATCTTGCTGCCTTATATATAAATGAACGGCGTTCCAGAAAAAGCCAGAACAACATCACTTGACACAGAAAAAAAGCACCGTTAATAAATTACGTGAAAGGCAATCAACAAAAATCTTCGAGAAGAAATAAGACCTACTCGAATACTCTGGAACTTAGTCACGTAGTCATTCATTCACGCGTATGAGCTCATGCTCGGTTTGCATGTCTTTCGTCAGACTGGGCCACCACGACGGGTAGACTACTTGGCCCCACCATCTGTCTGCCACATAAAGACGGAGGCATCCCGTTAAGTGCCTTGCCCAAGGACACAACAAGCAAGCTTGCCGGCTTGTTCTCCACACTATCCCTTATGTGCTGAGCGCCAAGCAGGGAAGCTGAGTCACGTAGTCAACCATTGTGACGTAAGAAGAAGCGCGGGAGCTACAAATCTAAATGCAAAAGAAAAAAGTTTTTTTTCGAGAAAAGCCGAGATATATAAAGCAAGTTTAGGGTTTAAGACAACTCAGATTTACAAATAAAATAATCACGAAAAAAAAAGACCAATTACAACAACTATATAAATATAAAAACTATTCTTTCAACGCAAATTTACTTATTTGTGACAGTCTTTCAGAGTACAGCCCAGATAAATGGAGATTGTTTATAGACAGCTCCAAACGGAATTTGAAATGTGTGTTTTTCATAATGGCAACAAGTTTGCATGTGTTCCAATCGGGCATTCCGTGATTGTTAAAGAACACTATCTGAATGTGAAGATGGTTCTGCAGAAACTGCGTTACAGTGAGCACAACTGGATCATATGGGTAGACTTTGAAATGGTCAATTTTTTGTTAGGACAGCAAGGGGGTGCACCAAGCATTCTTGTTTTCTCTGTTGCTGGGACAGTCACGCTACTGATCAGCACTGGGCAAAGAAGGATTGACAGGCACGAAAAGATCTTGCAGTAGGCGATAAAAATATCATAAATGAACCACTGGTTAATCGAGACCGCATTATCCTGCCTACGCTTCACATAAAGGTTGGTTTGATGAAACAATTTGTGAAGCTCTTGATAAAGATGGTGATTGTTTCAATTATATCGCCAAAACCTTTCCTGGTCTCATCATGGAAAAACTTAAAGCAGATATTGTTGATGGACCCCGAATTCGCAAACTGATGCAAGATCAAACCTTCACTGCTTGTATGAGAGTGGCTGATAGGGCTGCCTGGTGCTCATATGTCTTATTGATACGAGAGTTTCTAGGGTACACAAAAGCTAGCAACTACCGGAACCTTGTGGATGTGATGCTCCAGAACTTTCAAGCTCTTGATGCAATGATGAGCATCACACTTCATTATCTATTTAGCCATCTAGACTATTTCCCAGGGAATCTTGATAATGTCAACGAGGAACAAGGGGAGAGGTTCCATCAAGACATTGGCATCATGAAAGAAAGATACCAAGGACTCTCACATGACGGCAGATTATTGCTGGACATTGATCCGTGATTGTACTGAACAAAGCCATAGCCGAAAATCATATAAACGAACTTTTCTTCATATGAGCAGTAAAAATCCAATGTGACATGCTAGTTAGTGTTTCTTTAAGTCTATAAACATAACTATGTAACTGTTTGTTGCTGAGGCTGTGTTTTGAAAACGATGGACCAATACAATTCTTTGGAGTTTTTTTATGATGTTGAACATTGTGCGTCTACTATATAGCATGCTTTATTCATTCGATTAATTAAGAGCTTTGCCTTCTTTGGTTCAGTAATCATTCATGTCAGACCAATATGGATTAATTACACTGAAAATACATTGCATTCATTGACCAGCCCTATATAAACGTCCACTTAAAAGTAGCCCCAACTACGGTAAAAAATTCAAAATATCTAAAAAACTACAGCCAATCTGCAGAAAATAACGTCATTTTTGAACTCAGCGCCCCCAATTTACCGTTAAACCGCTTGACCTTATATGCCAAAAATTTTTTGTTGGCCTGTGTTATGGACATGTTTTTTACACCAGTTATGTCCTTGGTGCCATCAATTTTGATTGTATACCAAGAATTTCCAATTTCTTGCTTAATATCCTCGGTTGCTACTGAGCTTATAGCAGCAATAAGTTCGTTTTGCATATCGGGATTGGTGTACGTTGCATTTCGTGGGATAGTTTTAATGATGGCACGTAAACGCTGGTCTTTTTCAACAGTGTAATTAAACAGACTTTAAAGAGTTCATTTCCCCCTTTGTTATCGCTTTCGAATGCGTCAAATTTTTCCTCTGAATGCCAATTGATAAGTAGCCAAAAATGCAACAATGCCAATCAAGGTAGAAAAATAGCAAAATGTTGACTAATGAGGTGATTTGCTTACCAATGTCAGACAGTTTCATTTTTCCTTTCCAGGTTCTATAGCATGCTACAGTAAATGTTCTTTGGAGGCAGCATGCTAGGAAAAACCTCTATTCATTTCAGTAGCATGCTTTAAATTACGATAGCCATCGGTTGTATGGCTATCGTAATTGGATTCACAACGCATTCAGCTTTAGATTCAAAATTGCGGCAAGGAAAGCAAAAAGTTGCATCAAACTTGACATAACATTCTAATCAATCCCAACTCTGATACCACGCAGCATTGAAGCATTTTTTTTTGGCCCCAAACGTGCTTACAGGATAAGCACGCAGCCTAACTTGGTTCGGGTCGTCAACTCCCAAATCATTAGCAGCAGCAGATTTTCGTTTCCTCATATGCCAACTTGCAGCAGATGTTGTAGGTGCATTGCAGCTAGCAGACGAGCTGAGACCTTGCAAACTTTCAGAACTTTCACTCGAATTAGAACTTTGGAATCAACCTCTCAAACTCATTTTGCGCCTTCTACATCCTCAATGAATAAGCAAAATGAAAACGTCGGCTATAACTGCTGATAAGACGGTTTATTGCGTCATAATTATTGTGTTAGTAGATTGCGCCACATCTGTGCAAAGAATCGACAGCGTCAAAGGAGAATTATGTTGAATTGAACGATATTTTGCATCAGAAATCTAGGTTAGTTAATACTATTGTTTGTTTTCTCGTCGTTTCGCGATAATCCAAACAAAACAAAGAATTTAGAGTAACTCAAACCACGGGGCACAAGCAGCCGTCAGGGGGCACAGCCCCCTGGCCCCCCGTAGCGACGGCACCAGTGACCACTTGCCTTCCCAAGTACGGAGCGAGCGTATCGTAGCTGTTCCAAAAATGCCAGCTTGTGGAGGAGAATGCAGTTCAGTTTTCAAATGAGTCTTTCTGCACAACACCCAAACGCAGATCTTTCAATGCTGCGCGATATACAATGCAATATGAACAAAGATATCCCGACTATGTATTTTCGACAATGCTTACTTATTGCATTTAGTCCGTTTTTTCCTTTCGATTACACCCTTATTTGTTACAATACCAGGGAAAATTATTCTTTACAATTTTTCTCTTAGATTCATGCAATGCTAAATCTCCTTCTTCACAAAAAGTGGGAATTTTTCAAAGAAGTATAAAACATTTTTATGGTCATACTTGTTATGCCCACGTGATGTCGTTTGGTAATCTTGTTTGGGCAGTGCTAAGAGTTGCAAGTTTGATGGATAGTGAGAAGCATCAAGTGATAGCTTGATAATAATCGACAAGAAAAAACAGTAATATTGAAAGTTTTATTGTATTATCTATCTTCAAAAAATAATTGCGGATGTTAAAAATACAAATCTAACCCGTTCCCTGGATAAAACGACAATAGTCGTCGGCGGTAATCGCTCTCTGTGTGGGCAAAACGACATTTTTCGTTTTGCCATTGCAGCTGCGCATAGCACTGTTAATCATCGCAACGCAAACACTGTTATTTTGAACCACGTCGTTTCATGCCGCGCCGTGATTAAATGCGAGGCACGATTTAATTACACCTGCACCAATCAACAGCTGCCTCAATGTGGTGGTGCAGTGTCCGGCCCAGTTTGGGTTGGGTCGAAATGGCTGTTGGTCTTCCCGAGAGTCCCAGTTACCCCGGGCACTCCCCTTCATTTTTTCGCTGTGCTGCCCCCTGAACAACCGCAAAAGGGCAGTACACAGCTTCTTCAAAATCGGTTGCCTGTCTTCTCTCTTCTCCTACCTTTCTCTTGCCCGTCTTCGTCTCCTCATTTTTCTCTTTCTCTTGATGAGCGGTAACGTTTATCCTAGCCCTGGCCCCATCATTCCCTGCTCAGTGCGAGTTGGAAATGTGACCTGGCGGGGCAAGTCAGTGCAATGCTGTACCTGCTGCAAATGGGTCCATCTAAAAAGCCAACAAATCTCCCTCTCCAAATTCAGAGCTCTTGGAGCTGCCCCCTGCTGCGTCCCTACTCGTAACTCTGTGACTTCCTCCTCGGACTACTCCGACATGCATACCTCCACTGGGCAATCTAGCCCCCCTCTGCTAATGCTGCACTCCCGCCTCATCCTCGTCTTCAAACCTCTTATCCCTCTTCTGCCCATTTTGTGTCTTCTCCCTCTGCCCTCTCACCACCGCCCCTTGTTTCTAACTGTCCTTTTATGCCTCCTGCTTCCTCTTCCCACTGACTCCCTCAGGGCTGTTCAATCGAATTCTGCAGGTCTTCGAGCCAGGAGCACTGAACTACTTCACTTTCTTCATCCCACCCTGTTGACTTTATCTGTATCCAGGAATCCAATCTTAACTCATCTCACTCTTTCCGGATTTCTAGATTTTCCGCTCTGCGTTCTGATCGCACCCACTCCCGGTCTGGCATTCTCTCTCGTGATGCCACGCACGCTAGCGGCGGCGTCGTCATTTTCGTCAGGTAGGGCTTATCCTTCTCTGAACTTTCTACCTCCGCTCTCTCTTTGCTTGATCCCAACTCTGATCATGCAGGGGTCAACATTTCTCTAAACAACTCTTCCTTGCTCACATTTCTTAATGTGTACGCTCCCGCTATTTGCTCTTCTCCGACGGATGGCAGAACCGACTCCTTTTCTCCCTCCATTCTTCCCTCCTCCAGAAATCTCTTCATTCTGGGAGACTTCAATTGCCATCACCCCCTCTGGGGCTCAAGAGGTACTTCCGACCCTCGTGGGGAGGAAGTATTTGACTGGGTCATCTCTTCTGACCTCCTCCCCCTCAATGACCCTGACACACCTACCCTTCTACATCGCTCCTCAGGCAGTCGCTGTCCCCTGACATCTCCTTTGCTCCCTATTCTCTTGCCCTTTCTTGCTCCTGGGAGGTGCTACAGGACCTGGGTTCTGATTACCAACCAATTCTTCTATCTGTCCCAGTTTCTCCGGTCTTTTGCCCCAACAAGCGTCCCCCCTTCCTTCAACTTTCAAAAAGCTGGCTAGGATGGATTTGCCACCTACTTTGAATCTCATTGTCCTTCAGCAGAGGAATACTTGTTTCTTTCTCTTTCCTCTGCTGCTACTCTCTTTACCTCTCTGGCACTGAATTCGGTCAAATCTTCCATTCTTTTCGGCCGCATCAAACGCCAACCTAAAGCCTGTTGGTTTGCTGAGGTAGAAGGAGCGGTTAGTGAAACACGCAAGGCTTTCGCTGCCGCTCACAGAAGTGATGAAGATCGCCAGGCTTAAATCTCCGCTTCTCACGTGCCTCTTCAGTCATCGCCAAGGCCAAAGCTGAGGCATGGCAGACGACTTGCTTGTCTCTTTCACCCAAATCTAACCCTAAATCTGTATACTCTTCTTCGCTCTATTGCTGGCTCATCTTCCTCGTCTTCTTCCTCTCCTAACTTCCCCGACCGTTCCTCTCCCAGGGAATCGGCTTCGGTCTACGCCGCTTACCTGAGATCCCACGTTTCTGTTTCCCAGCCAAAGGCCCTGCGTAGCAGAGCCAGGAGCTAATTTTCTGAGCTCCGCCGAGCCACGTGCTCGGAGAAGTCTCACTTGTTCTTCTGTTCTTCTTTCTTTCCCGCTAAATTTCTTATGGCTGCCTCGAACCTTTCCCCCTCCACTGCCACTGGCCCATAGAAAGTTGCCTATCCCATGCCAAAGCACCTGCCTCGCTCTGGCATGGATTTACTTCTTCACATCTTCAATCTCTCCTGGACTTTGCATTTCTTTCCTTCCTTCTGGAAGACATCCTCTATTATTCCCATCCACAAGATGGGAAAGCTTCTGGACTCTCCTGCTTCCTTCCGGCCTATATCTCTCACCTCCTGCGTCTCAAGGCTTTTTGAACGCATCATTCTACCCCGTCTACTCTTCTTTCTGGAATCTAATTCCATTCTCTCTCCCTGCCCGGCCAGTTTCCGATCTGGACGGTGTACTCTAGTTGACATTCTCTACCTTTCTCCGTCCATTTTGGATGAGTTTAACAAATC
Source organism: Trididemnum clinides (assembly GCA_963675345.1). Taxonomy (NCBI): domain Eukaryota; kingdom Metazoa; phylum Chordata; class Ascidiacea; order Aplousobranchia; family Didemnidae; genus Trididemnum; species Trididemnum clinides. The sequence goes on along the minus strand of OY776293.1, from coordinate 12,155,939 downwards.
CAGGCCGGGATCTCGGACAATCCTCTCTACTATTGATTTCTCTAAAGCTTTTGACCCTGTCCGGCATCCCGCCCTTTTTCCATAAACTCATTTCATCTGGCTTTGCTCGTTGGACTCAATCTTTCCTTTTTGATAGGTGCGCGGTTTTGTGATTTTGCGTGTTTCAGCAAAATCACAAAAGCCGTTCCTTTCGAGTCCGTCGAGGTGCTCCACAAGGATCCGTTCTTGGCCCTGTACTTTTCTCTCTTTTCATCAATGAACTTCCGGCTTCTCTACCTTCTTCCGTCAGCTGATTTCTTTACCCTGACGATCTGGCCATTTGATCCTCCTTCCCCTCGGTCCCCTACTGCGGTGGAGGCCACACAAGGAGCTCTGTTTGGATTGGAGCGCTGGTCTGAGTACTGGTGTCTTCCTCTCAATCCGAAAAAATGTGAGGTCTCCTTCTTTTCAGTCGATCCCCACTAAAATCATCTCCGGCCCAACCTCCTCCCACTCAACTCCAGCCTCCGTTTCAATCCCACTCCAATTTGGGGTTGCCTTTGACCTCACTCATTCCTTTTCTAAACATGTATCTTCGCTGAAAACCAAATTCCTTCCACGTCTCAAGGCCTTACACTGTATCTCTGGTTTCTCACGGGGCCCCTCTCTCTTCTGTATAAAGCTTTTCTTTGGCCCCTTTTTACAAACGCCTCATCACGATGGTTTCCTTTCTTAAACGTTACCAATATCACCAAATTGGAACGCCTCCACCGAGCAGCTAGTCGCGCCATCACCAGCTGCCTCTCCTCCTCCCCTATCCCACTTCTTCTCCGCAAAGCTTCTTTTCCTCCCCTACGAGTCACCCTGACTCATTTCACTCTTTCATCTTATGAGCAGACTCTTTGTCTTCCAACCTCCTTTCCTATTTCAGATTTGGCCAGACTTTGAGTGAAACCAAGACTCTGCAGATCGCCCTGGAGAGCTTTTGTGTCCACCTTCCCGCTCATGCTTCCTTCTACCTCTCCTAGAGAAGCTCTTCTTGCCTGCCCTCCCTCATTTCCTTGAAATCTGCTTTCCTTCACCGTGGTGTCTGCCCTTTTTTCTTCATGCTCTCGCTTTGATCCTCTTTTTTATCTCCAAGGTGCGACTATTGCTCACCTTGAATCTCTCCCCCCTCATGATCTGGTGCTTTTAACAGACGGCTCTGTTCCTTTTGTCAAGGGTGGCTCCGGCGTACTTGCCAACTGCTCTCTTTGTGGCACTGATGCCACTCTTTCCTTTTCAGCAGGCCCGGTATGCTCAAGTTTTTCTGCTGAAGCCGGCGCCATTCTCCACGCTTTTTGTTGGTCTCGGCAGCACCAACAAGCCTGCCACTTCCCTTCTCTTCTCCTCCAATCTGACTTTCGCTCTGTCCTCGTCACCATGTCCTCTCCTCCATCTTTCCTTTTACCTCAAACTCTGTGGCAGATCTGGCAGGAACTGTCCTTTCTCTCGCCCTGTTCTATTAGGCAACAATGGGTCCCCGGACACTTATTTATTCAGGGAAACGACGCGGCTGATGAGGTGGTCAGACGGGAGCGCTACTTGCGCCCTCTGCAATCTCTTGTAGTCTCCCTTCTCTTATCTCTCGTATCCACTCTTGTCTTTTCTCGGACTGGTGGCATACTGTCTCATCAAAATTTTTGAAACAGAGTTTCCTCGATTTCCACTGAGGAACTTGTGCTTCCTCGTTACGCTCGCTGTGTTCTTTCTTGTCTACGCTGCAACGGACACAGCCTTGTGTTAAGTTCTTATCTCTCTAGGATTGGCAGATACGAGAATCCTTCCTGCAACACCTGCGGACACTCGTCCCAGGACACCACTTATCTCATTCTGCACTGTCCAGCTACAAACTCTTTTCACCGCTCACTCTTTGGCGACTCTGTCTCTCTACGACCTCTCTACGACCTCTAAGACCCTGGGGAGTTGCCCGGCTTCTGGGGCTCCATGGTCTTTCGCCATGCCCCATCCCTCGGAAGGGGTCGGGTAACAACAACAACAACAACAACAACATTTAATTACACACTAATAGAGAGTTATTGGAAATTTAACTCCTCAGTTTACGGGTTAATGCGAGGGGAAAGTTGTTTTGCTGACATTTTGAATTGTTTGAGGTGAAATCTAACGGTTGCATCAACAGTTTTATCAATGACATACTGATTATACTGCTGTTGCTATGGAACAAACAATAGGCCTATTGTCGTTATTTTGAAATGGAATGATATAGATATGATCATTGATTTAAGCTTTAATTTTACATATTTTTTCATCATAATACATCTGTGAGACAAGTTATGGCAGATGCAGCACAAAACTTTATTACTATTTTACAAAAACAACTGAACTTACAACAATTTCGCTCATCCTCTCCTCTGCGGCAGTCACGTTTTCCATCGCAACGCATGGAGAATTTGATACACTGACCATTATAGCATCGGTATTCCCGATCCTTTGCAGAACACAATCGTGATGCTATAAAAATATAATCACATGTAATCAAATTCTTATAAAATAACTAGCTGGCTCAGCCGGCGTCGCCGGCCTGGCCCGTTGTCAGTATGTCTAGGTAAAAAATTTGGGTTTGCCAGCTGCGCCGGTTTCACACTACGGATAGTTGTGAGAACATTAAATAATGGTTTTTTTGACATAGCCGATTGTCGTTCTGGGAAAAAGTACCATTTTTATAAAATAGTCCAGGAAAAAAATCACATTGACTGGTTGCGCATAGCCGCTACGTGTGTCCCAAGTTTCTGGAATCCATAGCAACGTCATATTTGCACTGTTTTCACCATAGGCCTCCTTAAATTTAACAAACTTTTATCGATTAAATTCAGCTAGGGCTCGAAAGCATATCAAAGTTGTGGGAGAGCGTCAAAATGATTGATTTACATTTTCAGGAATAAATCGTTAGATATTAGGCCCATTACTTACACAACTGTTTGGTAATATGTGTGATTGAAAGCCTCTGGCTGCGAGCGTGTTGCTTGGTCCTGGCATAAACGCAGCCAGCCAAAGAGTAAACTAACCCAAAATGAAGTATTCGCATTAGCTGGACATCCCAGGGTGAGACAAGATCCTTTGGTCAGGGGTAGGTCAAAATATTAAAGTCATCAAACTTTTTTGGGGCAAAAAGACTTCCTATAACCTTTTCTCATCCCTTTTTTATTTATGTAGTTTTGTCAAAATCCCAATCATACTGCCTGAACTGGCTGCTGATAATTTCCAATAAACTTGTTTCGAAAAATCTCTTGTATTTCGGCAAAAGCCCGCTAGTGTAAGCTGCAGCATCACACACAAGCAGACAGAAGTCATAACTCAAACGTAGGCAAATAGCATTGTTGCACAATAACTGAGTGCTAGTATAGCGACAAAGCTGTAGAGATTCATAATGTTAATCTATTCACCAATCATAAAATAAAGCAAATTTGTTACGTGGCGACATGCATGCCTGCCTAGCGCTGCGGCTAACAAGAGGAGAATGAGAAGTCGTCCTCAATTGGCACTTCATTCAATAAAAATCCGAGTGAATTCAACTAGCCGGAGATGAAAAATTGTCACAATTTCAGAGCGAACTGGTATCAATTTGCTTTTTTCGACAACATCCAACAAATTAATTACAAATTCTTACAGACTAACGAACTTTAGTTGCTCTTGCTGTTATCGTGAGCAAATCCAAAACTGCATGATAATAGATTTTGAGTAGAAACGCCAACTAAAGTAAATTACCGAAAGCAAGGCATCAGTATGCATTGTTTTGTTGAGAACCAAACCTGGACTAATTGCGTACAATATAAAGGGCTAATTGCATACAATAAATAACAGTTACCGCGTTCGAGACGATCTGGTAACGCAAAGGATCGTAAGCTCAAAGCTCATGTACAACCAAAGATAATTTGTAAATCATGCAATTTAATAGAATGCCAAAACTTCAAATGTCTAAATATGGTGATGCCTCACCAGCATTCTCAATTTCCCTCGATCCATACTAGCATCTCACATGCCAGCCATTCACGGTCTTTCACACCAAATCTATACTAGCCCATTGTAGGCTAGTTTATTCACAGTGTTTCCGGCATAAAATTCAAAAATGCCCTTCTGGGCAATTTCAGATCATGCCATCGATCCATTGCTGCATTACTACATAGACCTCATACGAGGGCAACGGTTTTGACCGATATCACATAGGCACTTCACATGTCTCAACCGCATTGCGCTAGAATCAACATGCAGGGATAGCATTTGAGTATAATGTCAACCTATTCCAGTCAGTATAACACAAAATAACAACACGGGACAACGTTGTTTCGGGTTATTGACCCTCATCAGCCGTATGCTTATTTTCTGTAATACCGTGTACAAAACACTCCCACCACCGACCTTTGGTTCAATTAAGGACCAAAGAGTATATTTGTAAATCATGCAATTTAATAGAATGCCAAAAATTCAAATGTCTAAATATGGTGATGTCGCGAAATATGGTGATCTGAAATTGCCCAGAAGGGCATATTTGAATTTTATGCCGGAAACACTGTGAATGAACTAGCCTACAATATGATGTAAGAGACATGGGTAGAGTTATATTGATTGAGAGAAAGAATTGCGAAGAACTTATGGATTTTCTGGGTTTGGTTGAGACTTTGGATAGACAGGCTAGGACGAGTGATGTGCAATGGTATGGGCATACTTTGAGAAGAGATAATGATGATGTGTTGAGAAGAGCATTGGATTTTGAAGTTATTCGAAGAGGGCGTGGCGACCAAAAATGACATGGAGAAGGTAAATGGATGAACCCATTAAACACATTAGCCTAAAAAAGGAAGATGCCACTGACAGAACGAAGTAGCGCAATGGTGTCTATGAACTCTCTAGAATAGCGGTTCTTAACGGGGTCCTCTGTGAAAAATCTGGTGGTCTCCAAAAGGAATGACAAACTGTATTTTTTTAACCCTCCAATGCACAAACAACAACGACCACCACTTTGACTAATAATAACAGTGGTTTTACAATAACATGCTACCTATAGTCAAACGTACGCCGTGTCACATCGGTTTAGTGGTAAACAAATTATTTATTTTAGTCTGATGCAATAGGTCGTCATTTTTAGTTTTTTACTACATATTATGATGCAATAGGCTAGAGTAAGAAAAAAAATCCCATTGCTACAACTGTTTCAAGGTCTTGTAATAGAATGACTGACGTTTTTCGCTTCCACATTTAAAAACTAGTTAGGTGGATAAAGCGATGTAGTGGTGACTCTTTTATCAAGAATGCAATTATGTAAGCTTAGACGATGGCATTGAAGAAATAGTTGAAAACTGACGGCAGTAGCTAAGATAATTCTGGTGAGAATGATGCAACTGACGCCTCTGAAGAAGCATATGATCATCCAAGTAGTTGTTTCTGTATTTAGGGTTAAACATTAAATCCCTAGCCATAAGAGATAAGATTTAATAAAGCATTTGAGGGTTGAAGTATAAAGGTTGCAGTTGCGGCACTTTCTCTCCTAGCTCTACCCACAATCCCAGTGCGTGAAAGAAAGAACCAGAAAACTTCAGGTACCGCGGGATACCAGAGTGTCTAATTTTATCCCAGCAGCTTTCTAATATCTGATTGATAGTTGCTACCGTCCTGGATAGAATTTTACAACCTAAGCAATGAAGCAGCGGAGGAAATTTATTGCAATCACTATGCTGTTTACTTTTAGTGTTCGCTCTATCATTTCTCCATTTTACATGCGATTACCACGAAAGTGGATTTGTTCGATTTTTTTCATTTTTAGTATAATTAAGACTTTTCAATTAGTCATTATTTTCGCTTCCTTAGGTCATAATCATTTGTTTACTAATGGCTTTGAAAAATAGACACAAAATAAGTTTCTGGGACAATTCTTACGTTTAGTATGGTTTCACTAAAGTTATTGGTTGTGACAAACTTGACAATGCTCATTGCATATTGTGCAATACCATTTTAGGCAACGATTCCTTAAAGCCTTTGAAGTTAAAGGGGCACACAAGGAACTGAAGCATAAAGAGAATACGGACTCAGTTGAAATGTTCAAAGCGAAAAGAGCTCGTTATGATGTAAGGGGAACGCTCCCTGCGTTAAGCTTCTGCCTAACTTCCCAACCATTCCTGCTCGCTTCATATGAAGTTTCTTTGATGATAGCAAAAGCAAAAGCACCTCATACAGCTGGTGAGAAACTAATATAGCCAAGTGGGGTAAAAATAGCACAAATATTACTTGGCCGAAACGAGGCCAAAAAAATAGACTCAGTTTCCTTGTCCGATGACACTGTAAATAACAGGATTGCAGTTATAATAAATGGCATTTTGAGTCAGCTTATCGCTCAAATCCAAGATAGCCCATGAAGAATAAGTTTTCAATTTGATGAAACAAAGGATATCAAGTCAATAAGCCAATTAGTAGCACACGTGAGATTTGTTAAAGAAAACGCGATTGTGGACGAGTTTTTATTTTGCAATAAAGAAGAGAACTAGAGCTAAAAACGTCTTTGATCTTGTTAATGGATTTCTTCGTGAAAATTCAATAGCATGGAATAAAGTGGGATCGGTATGCATAGATGGTGCGCCAGCTATGATGGGGCATCGATCCGGTTTTGTAGCCCCACTGAAACAAGTTGCTCCGCATATAGTATCAAATTACTGTGCTATTCATAAATACGCTTTAGCATGTAAGACACTCGCTCTTAAATTGAAAGGTGTTCTTGATTCTGTTGTAAAGGCTGTGAATTTCATTTGTGGCAGGGTCGTGAATTCCCGACTATTCAAAGCATTTTGCGACGGCCTTGAAAAGGAGCATCAGTACCTTCTTTTCCACACCGAAGTGCAGTGGTTATTGCGAGGAAAAGTGCTCTCCCGCGTTGCAAAACTTGTCACTGAAGTTGCCCTGTTCCTTCGTGAGCATGGGTCAGTGGAATTTGCTACATTATTTGATGGCAATAGATTCCAGTTGAAGGTCTTTTATTTGGCAGACGTCTTTAGTCTTTTGAATGAGCTCAGCTTTTCTCTGCAGGGAAAAATCAAATTTTAGATAAAGGCTGCAGAGAAGATTTCCGCCTTCAAAAAGAAGTTATCCCTATGGAAAAAGAGAGTGAGAAACCAGAATTTTGCTATATTTTTCTGTTGGACAGTAAAATTGTTGATCAGGAAACTAACAAATGGCTGACTGCTTTAATTGACGATCAGATAAGCAACCTCGAGAAAAAAATGGAAAATTACTTTCCAACATCTGAACCTTCTTCAGCATGGATTCAGCAGCTTTTTATAGCTGAGATAAACGGCAATGAGCAGCTCAACCTTCATGAGCAACATCGGAAATTGCATAGTTCTCAGGCTGCAAAGACCAAGTTCAGCTCCTCCTCACTGATAGAATTTTGGTGCAGTATGCTGCAAGAATAACCTGAATTGGCAAAAAGAGCTCTGGAAGTATTAATTCTATTTCCAAAGACATACTTCTGTGAAGCTGCCATGTCTGCTCTACTTAATATCAAAACTACGTACCGTAATCGCCTTAGAGTTGCAAATGACATGAGAATTGCTCTCAGCAATATCAACCCCCGTATTGATGAGCTTGTTTTGAAGAGACAAGAACAGAAGTCATACTGACTATTATTTGTACTGTGTTTTGCCAAGTAAATTGTGATATTCAACTAACCACTAGTGTTATGCCTTTACAAAGAGAGCTTTTTTAATTTATTAGAGATTCAGTAGTAAACAATTTATCCGTCTTATCACAAAAGTGTTTGTTCTTTCAACACACACCTCCTTTGTAGGTTGCGCAAAAAAGGGATCCTCAAGCTAATATCTTTAGGAATAGGGGTCCCAGGGATTGGAAAGATTAAGAACCACTGCTCTGGAAGCATGAGGTGCATCCGGTCACTTCCGGCAACGGAGACAAAGCCGGATTTAAACAATTAGATCATGGGTATCACTGGTCTCTCGTTTAATAAAAATGATATGTTGGGGCACACTCAGAAAAATGCCTTATAGTTCGTGGCTAGCTAGGCCCACCGTGAACCCCCCACCAATAAACGAAACTGTGTTTTTCTGGTAGTTTTTTTATGTGCTTTTTGATATTAGATATGTTAACATTGAATAAATTCTTACGCACAACCGGTTTTGAGCCATTTTATTTGTTGTACCAACAAAATTTTTTTTTCCGATTTGGGGGTAATAAAAACATGAATGGCAATATTTTTGTATGAAAATATCACAAATACACAAGTGACCACTCAAAATGTTAGTACTGGAGAGCTTTACAATGTAAGTTTTGATTTATGCAAATTTGATAAAAAGTATGTCAACAAGGGCTGTTATGTAATTAGCAGTTTTAACCATCGCTTGAAAGTTTGGCACGTGGTTTCTGTTTAGGACAGTTCAACATACAATGGAGTGTGATTACATTAAAGCAATCTTTACTGTAATGTTTTGTGCTGAAATTTACCAAGCTCGTCAATTTTTGATTCTTTACTTCTTGCTTGGCAACACTTCTACGAGCTATTTTGTTTTTCTTTGTCTCGTGCTAGTCGAAATGGTGTTTAGTAGACTAGTGCAATTGTAAACGGTTGCCAAACTGCTAGGTCACAGGTTCAATTAAGTTTGTAGTGATCGAAAGTCGTTTCGATTGATTTTGTAGGATTTTGGACGACTAACTAAGTTTTTCTAGATGAAGAAGATTAAAACGTAAAGACAATTCAACACCGTAATTATTGCTTCTGAACGCTCTAAACATTTACAACAAATTACTGAAGTTATATTTGAAGCAAAGAAAGAATTTTGTGAGCTTAGTTTTTGAACAAAAGTTTACTTTTTCAAGCCTAACAACTGAAAACCCTGCCCCAAACGATTTGCAACTCTTCTTGCATATTCTCATTAGTGCAGTGGTTCCCAACCTTTTTTGATCCATTCCTCCTTTTTCGTTGTTGAAACCTTTAATTCCTCCCTTTTCAAAATAAAAAAAAAACATGGGGCTTTTTGCTTTCATGTTGTACTTTTTATATACTTTTCCAATCCAACATACCGTGGTGTAACACCATATCGCAGCTTTTTATTTGAAACGACAGTTGACAACGTCATAGCAAAGGTTGATGCAAGAAATCACGTGTTGAGAAAACTTACTCCGATGAAGTTGGATGCCTTGCCATATCTATTCAAATCGACAGCTCTCGCCCAGTGGCGAGGCCTATTCTGGGTAGACTAAAATTAGAAATTTGTTGGGTGATTTTTTTGTTGGATAGGGTTAGGGTTAACTTTTTGAAAGGGGTTATTTTTATATCTTCGGCCATTATGAAGATGAAATCATATTGTTTTGGAAATCAACTTTTTGAACTAATTTATTTTCCTATTTTTAGCCCAAAATGCCTACATTTTATGATCAAAGTTAAAAACTTTGAGAGATTCATGGCTTCTGTAGTCAAACCTTAGCAACGCCTATGCCCACACCTTGTGGTACTCAGCAGCGGAATATATCTAACTAGTATGATAAACATCTTGCCACGCCGTAAAACTCTAATCAGCCCTCAACAACACTTGAGTCCCATAACTAATAACCTCAACTCTACCAATAGCAAAAATCAAATATTAGCCAGCATTGCTCTAACAAAGATCAAAAAGGAAGTTGTCAGCCCAGTGGAATATCGGAGACAAACCAGCGATAACAAATTGTATGGACTGTATTGAAGAAATGCAGCGAGACAACCACTGAAATCGAGTAAGAGTTTTCTCAATCACACCACCGTCTTGCATATATCACCTCCGAAAAATGACATGCTTTGGAGAGAGAGACACTTGAGCAAGATTCCTGTAGCCATGACATGAGAGTCTCTCATCTTAATTTTTTCCACCATCCCATAATGCAATCTGGGCCAAATAGAAATGCTTCAATTGGTTCCTCAGTAGAGTTGGCTGCACAAACAGTAGTCAAGGAATAGCGGGGCTTTTCCACATCTTCAAGCACTTGCGAGTGCGATTCTGCGTTTGAGGACATCCAGCATCTTCTTGTTTTCCTTAAATTGCTGACTTCATGCTCAACTAAAAATATAGCACTGTACAGTCTGCAATACACGCGCGGAACATTGCATGAAACAGTGGAAGAGCGTCATGTGACGTCTCAATAGAAAAACGACAAAACTGTATGCTTTTTGATAAGTAACTGAGCAAAAAAAATTACCTCAAAACATGTAGTATATAACGTTTGATTTTTGAGTGATGATGATGTGGGTGCAATGATAATGAAATAAAGGGGGCAGAAGTGCTCTTGTAAAAATGATAGATTTTTAAAGTGATCTTTTTTAATTTTGTGAATTACAGAAAATTCTGAATACCATTGAAATAAATTTTAGTGGGGTCGGTTTTGTTTGCATGAGGATAAAGACTTTTCTTCTGGAGGCTACTTTGCATCAACGGTTCGTTTTTCTTTTCATTTGAGTTAACGATCTTTTTTTCGGAGGTACACTTATAATGCAGCCTCATATATAGTTTCTGAAAATGGTTCGACATTAAGCAAAAATGCCAGTGAAAAAAAAAAGTGTTTCTTTCAGCAAAACTTGTCCATTGTCCTCGGAACTTTTCAACACTTCTGTAAGTGAGAATATATTCGTGCCTGGTATGCCGGTAAAAACTGCAGTTGTGCAATAAATTGCCACAAAGTCATGGCTAAAATCCGGGAAAAACTGCTTTTTGAAACATATTTCGAAGCTAGATGTTTAAAAGGCTTGCCAGGTGATCTGCTACAAGCAATCGATCACATTGATCATATTATTAATGAAAGAACATTAAAAAACTTGCATGCTGCAATGCAAAACGAAGCACTTGCTAATTTTCTTGATGAATATTCTTCGTTCAGGCAACAGGTCCGTAGCGGAAACCAGGGTAAAACTGCCCAATTTTAGCTGACGCACATGAATCATGTTTCGTTGGTCTTTTCCTTGCTGTATGCTGTGAAAATCAATGATTACTACTTGTATGGTGCTTGTTTAAGTAAAATGGTGGATCTATTTTTTAGCTTTGATGGTCAAAATTATGCCAGATATCTCTGCTACTTCTCGTTGTTCTTGGTCAACATTGGGAAAACTCACCCGGGCGCCACCGAGTTACTGAAATTTGATGCAATAACTGTGGCAAGACTATTCATACCAGCAAACAGGTGTGCAGTAGATAAAACCATTAAAGAAACATTTACGCGACATGCCAAATCTCAAACTGGCCAGGGCCGGCGAGGTGCCGGCATTTCAGGTCTCCTGAATAACCATAAAGCTTATCGTCGTTGGGCACGTACAGCCCACGAAAGATCGAGATAGGTTGAAGTAATGCTCCAGATGGCAAATATATCCGATGGTGGTAGTGGCAGAAAACACCGTGATAATCGGCCATCGCAAGTAAAAAAAAGTGAAAAAGCAACACCTGGTACAGTGAAAGCAATTCAAAATTTCGAAGACCCATTCCAAGTAGAGATAGATGATAAACTTTACCGCATTTCATCTAGTGCTGCAGTACCATTTACATAGAATCAGACATCGTGAATGCTGAATTTTCTGGTACTGCTGCAAAGGAAGGTTTCATATCTGATAGGTAGCGAAAGAAAGAGCAGTTCTTTGAGCCAATGAAAAGCCTGCACTAAAAATCATTAGCGGATATGGGGAAGGCATCCGTTGTAAAGACATCAAGCAATCGTGAACCTCAGTACAAGCAGCAAGCAAATGTTGCATTTCAATTGTTAGTGCTTTCACAAAAACAATCAGAAAAAAATTGATATGAGAGAATTGATGAAACATCCACTCATGCCAATGCCCTCATGAATTGGTTTTCCCGACGGCTACCTTTTGAATACAGATAAGAGCAAAGGATTCACTTATAGTACAGAAGAATTAGATACTTTACCATGCTATCAAATGACAAAACGTATAATATTAAAGATAGGAATGCAATTTTCTTCTGCATGAAAGAAGTGCCCGCAACATTCAAACAGATATGCGAAAAAATATACCATTTCAGTATCGTGGGAAAGTCTGATCTCCTATTTAGCACTGACATGCACAATGAAAATTCTATCAAGAGCTTGGAAAGAACAAGCCGTGGTAGTGGTCAAAAACGCATAATGAAGGGCGAAAGTGCAAAGCGACCTGAAAACTCGAATTCATTTCTTACCAATGACTCTAACAAATAGCAGCTTGTAAGATTGCTTCTAAAGGTGTGAAGCAGTGATGATTTTGGGAGGAAACTTCAAAACAGATAGATTATATTTATCTGTGAAGAGAGGGCCTACCTACTTAAAGACAAGAAGCATCAGTGATGATGACAGAGATTCCCAAGTTGGAGTCTGATTAAGAGGAAATAGACACAAGGGTTGTTCTATATTGCTCCTATGCAGTCAATGAAGAATATAACTATGTTCGAATCAGAAGCCCAGATAGTGATGTTTTCTTCATTCTCCTTTATTATGCATCAAAAATAAACACCACTCTTCTGTTTGATACACGCTCCGGGTGCAAGAGAAAGTTGTTAAATATTTCTCAACTGACACATGACTTCACGCCTCTTTACTGCAATGCTCGACTGGGTTTGCATGCTTTTTCAAGGTGTGGCACTGCCAGTGCTTTCAAAGGCATTTGGAAAAGTGAAGCCGCTGAAACTCCTTCAAAAGAAGCCATGTTATCAGGCTGTTTTTAAGAACCCTAAAAAGTCATGGGATATGTCGGAAGATCTTTCTCTTCAACTGAAAGAATTCGCGTGTTCCATGTACAAGCCCAGAGGTAGCCATCGAACTGTTGATGATCTTTGCTATGAACTGGTTTTAATAAAATGCTGTGGCAAAGAAAATCAACTGAATCTAAAGAAGAGCACCGAATGGCCATCCCTTCCACCCCCTAGAGCCTGCTTAAGAGAACACCTAAAAAGAGTGAACTACCAAAAGGCAATTTAGAAACAAGCCCGTATTTCCAAACCAGTTATTCCATTACCAACAGGGAATAATGGATGAGTTTTAGTAAAAGTCATTGAGCCAAAATAGTCTGATGGGGATATACTCCCAACTCATCTCGCTGACATTTCGGACAAAGCACTTGAGACTAAAAATGAGCATAGACTAATTGATGGGAGCATAGACGAAATATCCACTGACAATGAAAGTGATGAAGAACCTGAATTTGAAACACACAATGATGGTGACTAAAAATAAAATCAAAGCAATGATAGTGACTAAAAATACAAACAAAAAATTTACATAAAAAGAGAACCTGTCAATGATTAATAGGCGTTTGGTTGATATATTCCAGTCGTATAATTAGATTATTTCCTTGATTAAGTCAAAACTTACATTGTAGAGCGTTCCAGTGCTAACATTTTGAGAGGTCACTTGTGTATTTGTGATATTTCAATACAAAAATGTTGCCATTCCAGCTATTATTACCCCCCAAAATCAGAAAAAATTTTTTAGATAACGTTATGCAAGGTTAGTTGATGGTTGGAAGGTTCACACCGACATAAACCACAAACATTATATTGAAAACAATTTAGTGTGTATTGCAAACAATGTACCCAACCCAATTTGACGAGACCATCCCTGGATGCGTTTCGTCAAATTGGGTTGGGTACACTAAATTGTTTTCAATATATTTGTTGCATCGTTATTTTACTCGTAGCTTAAATCGTTGTAAAATTTTTCATCGAAATCACCAAGTTAAAGATTTAAATCGCGTTTCTACAGTCAGTAGTATTTGAAAAAATACAGAGAAAAAATTGTGCAATGAAGCGTTAACGGTGAAATCAAGCTACATCCTCATGAAGTGAAATTTTTGGAAATTGGTTAGTTGGAGTCTGGCTTTCGTTTGAGAAATAAATCGTATTACTTTGTTGAGAAATGCTAATTAAAATAGTATCATTAATTTTGACGTCATTATGATGTCGGGAATCCCTTTGTGACACTCATTCCAGGGAGGTGATCAATCGTGCCAAATATGATGTTTGTACGCCCAGCAGTATTGAGGAAGTTGAAGCGCACTTACGTGCAGAACTCTGTTTTGTATATTGGAGGGTTACAACTTTCAGAAGGATATAAACTCTTCAGAAAGAAGGGGTTAGAAAATAAAATTTTGCAATTAAACTAGAGCGATTCCTGCGTGTAAAAATCACAACTGTCCGAGAGGTACCGACCATAGGCGTACCATTTTGTATTCCATGGGGGCTTACGGAAAAAACACTGTTTTGCACTGCAAGTCACGAGACCATGTTTGGGATCAACTTTTTGAAAAGTAGGTAATGGGATCTGGCATTATTCTGAGGGGGCCGATAACAGTATGGGAAGTCTACAGCACATCAACCTCCCTACTTTTACGCCAATGCCTCTCAAGAAATTAAAATTCTTATCCAAAATCAAATGTGATCTCTAAAAAAAGGTTTTCTTCTGGTCTACGCCGAAACTTGTAGACTTAAATTCGCCCCTAAAATAAAAGTGAAAACCAAAAAAGTCATTTATCATGATCGGCACTAAATTTTTGTAATTTTGGCTTTTTTGCAGAAAGTGAAGTAAACCCTTTGAACCCTGCACGCTGGAAAACCGGCCTTACTGAGAAGCCTTATAGACCCTGTAAGCCGATGTACCATCCTGTGAGCCGGTGTACCGTACTGTGCCAGTGTATCATCATTACCTTGTACGCTTAGGTTAAAGGCGGGAATGATCAGAGAAACCAGGGTTCAGAGGGTTAAAAATAACAGGGCATATCACTGTTTCCCAAAGTTTCTTAATGCACAAATGAATTATTGAGGGAAAGTGGCTCTACTTAAGGAAATGTGGGAGAGATCAGTCGTGCCCAGTGTGGGAGAGATCAGCTCATGCAGGAAAAATCGACTCAGCTCTGAATGATACATGCCGACGAATTACAGGATGCCTTAAACCGACCCCCCTTAACAAGGTGTACAGCTTGGCAGGAATCGCCCCCCCCCCCCAGCATTCGCCGTGAAGTATCCAGCCAATCTGAACGACAAAAATGCAATTTGGACCAACGACATCCCATGTACGGATTGACAGCCGCCCCATCCAGACTAAAATTTAGAAAGAGTTTTTTAAGAACTGTTACTCGACAAGCACACCACGCACCAACTCAAAACACAGAACCTATGGCAGAACTACACAAACAATATTCCAGATCAACATAAGCTCCAAAATTTCCCAGTTCAAGAATCTCTCCCTCCAGGACACAAGTCACAATGAAATAAATGGCGTTGTCTCAACCGTTTAAGATTAGGTGTAGGCAAGACCAAATCTCTTCTACTGAAGTGGAGCTACTTACCCCCCGGCACTGATACTACCTGCCAGTGTGGAAAAGAAAATCAAACCATGAACCATTTGTAAACTTGCGAAAAAACTGGTACAACCTGCACCATGGATGATTTATCACAATGTAACAACAATGCCAAAAAAATCGCAACAGCTTGGTACAACTTAATCTAGCTCAAACGGACTCGAAGAAGAAGAACTTAAGGAAATCAAAATATTTCAAGGAGACATTGAGGTACTTTGCTTTTACTGGGGTACATGTCTCCCTTTTTCCCGTATTTCGCAGTCAGTATGTGATGGTTTTTATGCTATGACGATTGCAGTCTGCTTGTGATGATCCGTCACAAAGCAAGATTAGTTCTTTTTCTATACTTTATTTCCGTGAATAAACCTAGCTTTTAACTTGATTGAATTTGTAAGTTAACTTTTTCACAAAAGCCATCGCAGTGAGGTTAAACTTGTCTAAATTCGTTAAACTTAACGAATTAAGAAAATAAAATGAAGGCGAACAAATGCAAATAAAACAACGTATTACTAGCTCGTCAGGTCACAGCTAGGTTGAGTAAAAAGTCTTTTTTCGAACAGATTCGACAAACAAAATCGTCAATAAGTGTAGCAATTGACAAAGCTTTGGTTTCTTTGATGTGAACATTCATGATTGCCACAGAATTAAACCGCTGTTGCTTCATTCCCGATCACAAATAAGCTTTAAAACGTCTAAAGCCGGAAAATGACCTTTCCGAAGTACATGTAGATGCAGGCAGCCTAAGCATATTTTTGACAAGATTGATCAACACTGGTACCAGTTCACGAAGAACTTCTTTACGTTTTAGGAGTTCAACTACATCATTAAAGCTCTCCAACGATTGCCCTGTGGACATCACTCGGTCAATAAGTAGATATCAATCCAAAGTCAATCGCGGCCAATTAACATCGTCTTTACAAGTGCGAGCAATATAGTCAGTACTTCACGTTGGCCAATAAGGAAGTTTTCTATATTTGTTATATGAACAGTTGTAGCATCTGGCTCAAAACGATCACTTAACCCAGAAATCACGGAATCCAGCACTTCGTTATATAACTGCCTATAATTATCTTTGGCCTCTGCATGAAAGAAGGGATTTGAAGATTCATCAAGCCGTCGGAGACTTTTCGTGGCCCTGACAATTCTGGATCATTAACAACATCGTCCGCTTCCGTGACACTTCAAATTCCACTCCATACACTGTCAAATCTGACATCATCTCTTGCGCTAGCAATAGAAGCTTTTGTGCAAGCAGTAACATCCTGGGCTTTGCAAAAATTAAGCTGAGTCTTCTGCAACTGTGCACCAGCGCTTTCAACAATGGTAAAACCATCCGCAACACTTCGATATAAAAATAAGTGTTAAACTTTCGAATCATTAGCAAAAAACCACCAGCTTTTACTACAGAATCTGTTCGCACTTGCTCGTCAACTTCTTGCAGCCACAGAATAATTGGCGTATAGTGATGACTAATGGCTTCCAATGAAATTAGTCGCCTAATCCAAAGAGTGGGGCAAAATGCTCTCGACGTTGCAAGTTGATGATTGCCTTCGACTGCCTGAAACTGGTAAATCCACGACAATCCTTTCGGAGAGCCACGAATAAAAGCAATAAGGCTTGTACTAGTCCTATCACATATCTCAAATTATTGCTATTTTTTGAAACATCCTGAATTGAGTTTGTGCGCTCTACAGTCAACGTAAATAGCTCGACTTTCTTCATGAATCAATTTCATACGCAATGTGTTAACGCGTCCGGAAACATTGGCGACATCATCGTAGCATTGGCCTCTACATTTATCAATTGGTAAGTGAAACTTGGAAAGTACGTCTTTCACGATCTTAAATAGCTCTTCACTTGTGGTTGACGTAGTTTCATAGAAACCACAGAACAACTCTTGCACATCTAAGTCGTCCATAGTGAAACGGAAACAAATGTTTGTTTGTTGTTTATCTGATACGTCCGAAGTTTCGTCCAAAATAATGGCGTAATATTTTGCTTTTTAAATGTCTTGTTGCAACTTAATTAAAACACCGCAAGTAAAATCATGTAAAATTTCATTGGTTGTCGCAAGAGATATGGCTTTTCAAGAGCATTTTGGGCAATAGGCCTACTCTCCGCATTTGAAAACTGTAGATCACGAGTCCCGTTAACCCAAAGTCTGACCACAAATTTTTCCATAGGCTGCGATTATAAAAATACCGTTCAACGCACCCGCGACTTCCTCCAAAATAGATTTTTACTTGTTGAAATTTACACGCGCTTTGACCAATCGCGGGTTATCCCAAAGCTACAAGATCTCAATTTTTCCTAATGATTGTCGAAATGTAAAGGATGGGGGCTGGGGGAGCTGAAAATATTCTGGGGGCTGCACCCCCCAACCCCCTACTTTTATGCCTATGTACCTTACTATCTATTTCCACTTGTCCCTTACTTCAGATGCGCTTTAGAATTATCAATACTGCTGTTACAGTGTACTTCTAACCACAAAAACTGCCACTAAGCACAAAAACTTTTCGTAGAGAGTTTTTTTTTAAAACACAACAATGTAAAGCAACAATGATCAGTTGCAGCCGTTAAAGCCAAATAAAAAGGTAATTGTAAAAACAAAAACAAAATTAGTGATAAAAATTTCTAATACCAAACCGTGCCAGTTACTGTTTGTCAACAGAGAGTTTTATGGAAAAATTTTTTCGCTCGAACAGTTGAGTGCACCATTTGCCCTGAGGTTTCACAAAAGGCTCAATCTTTTTTTATTGGTTAGATGATCGTAGAAAACTACTACTGCAAAATTTGAGGTTGACCGTTTTCGAATAAGACTTTCAGCAATTTTTGATATTTTTTGCCTCTAGGAATCGCTATGTATACTGAGCAACTAAATACCCAACTCTCATAAATATCCCTGGCTTTTCAAAATTATTAAAAAAAGTGGCCAAAATTGGTTGAAAAAATAAATAATTATCGGCAATTTTAAACAGATTTTTTGCTCAAGAGCACCACTAGTGGTGGTAATAAACAGTGTATTATCGCACTAAATACAACTCTTAGTCATGTGCAAATGGTGTTTAACCTCTATTTTGATGGCTGAAGAATTCACTTTCATAATCAGTAATTCGTATTTCTGTCACCAGGGGGCACCAATCAAATGTTGTTAATATTTCATCTGAGGATGAAATTTTTGATTATTGTACTTGCTGTTTATGTAGGTCAATAAAGTAAGCGAAGATTTTTTAACAGTTGAGCTTTAGATAAAAGGTTGGCCGCTAGTTCTGCTTAGTTATAACGTTATAACAAACGGAAACAAAAAAGAAATCTATAAGATACAATTGGAGACAAGCAAAATCAATGAGATATAAAATTTAATTTCAATTATACTAATAAAACAACCAAGCAGCTGTGGTAAAGTAAATGGAAAGATACTATAATGATGAAGGAATTGTGCAATTTTCTTGGTTTGGTAGGTATTTTATGGTGTACAGACATTTCATCATCTAACATTTATTCACCCAATTGTTAATTAAGGACATTTAATCACCAGACGTTTAATCACTTAAAAATTTAATCACACAGACACTTAATCACGCGAAAAAGAAAAAGTCATAATGACATTATTTATTTATGTGATAGTGTTAGGGTTAGGCCCATGTTAGCGCCTTTTATATCAACATGATGATCTGTGTGGCGATAAAATATCTAAGCAATGAAATCTCGTAGTGTTAATAGGTCTACGTGATTAAATGTCTAGTGGTTTAATGTCCGTGATTAACAGTCGTGTGATGAAGGGTGGCTAAACCATTTTATGGAGTTTTCAACCACTTGCAAGGTGTTCTGAAATTGTCACTTTGAGCAATTCCATAAAAACCTTGGTCTAATTTTACTGCTCGCTCGGTAGCTTTATTAACCACTTTAATATCATCCACAATTACTTTTGCTTTTTTGTCGAATGCATTGTCGTTCTAACTTTCAATCACTTTTTTTTTAAATGTTGGATCAATTTTTTAATTTTGGAAAAATGACCACGAGCTTTCTCCAATGTAAAAGTATAAGTCTCTTACAGTGACTATTGGAAGTTTCGGACACTTTAGTTTTCCATATTTGTTTCCAAACCTTTCAATACACACACACACACACACCATTATTTTTTTAAAAAATAATTTTTTTTGCCATCATAGTTTTCGTTGAATTTTTGACATTATTGCGTCAATGGAATAAGATCTAGTCCTAGTCCTAGTGGAACAAGTTCTTCCATCAAATACCACATGCGCTTTCCAATGCTTTTTAGTGCTTTATCAGCAATAATAATATGGGCAATGCGAAAACCTAGGAAGAAAGAAGTTAACAGTTGGTGGTGCCAAAGTCGTAAGCCAGCATTGAAACATAACAAAAAATGTGCAAATGGTGACATGAATTTACCGTAATATTGAGAATTTTATAATATTTTCCTACCTCATAAAAATCATTACAGATGTTAAAAATTACTAGTTCGATGCGAGATCAAAACAGTGTTGCTGACAATTTGACATTATTGATGTGAAATATAATTATTGCACCATCGGTTTTTGCAATGATAAACTGATTTTACCGTTGTTGTTATAATAGAAACAGTATTGTGTGTTTTTTGAAATAGGATAATGTAGAATCGTTCATTGATTTTGAGTTTAGAATATAGCGTCTTTTTTCTTCATATATTTGATAATAGATCTGTGAGACAAATTACTGCAGATGCGGCACAAAACTTCGTTACTATTTTACAAAAACGATTGAACTTACAGCAATATCGCTCATCCTCTCCTCTGCTGCAGTCATGTTTTCCGTCGCAACGCATGGACATATTGATACACCAACCATTATTGCATCGGAACTTCCCATCCTTTGCAGAACATAATTGTGGTGCTATAAAAATATAATCACATGCAATCAAATTCTTATAGTATAATGGTTACACTTTAGAAGGAAAAAAGTTCTTCAGGGAAGTTAGGGCCACTAACTAGATATTTTGAGGCGTGCTTGAAGCGATAGATCAGTGTGAAAATATCTGCTGCCAGATAGTTCCCGCACTCCCTTACTATGTTTTTCCAAACTGATGAGTCAATTATTGAATTTTGTTTGAGCTAAAATCGACTTGTTTGACAAAAATATCCATATCATAAAATTTCAGTTTTAGTTATTTTAATACGAATTTTCTTTGTTTTGTATGCCCTAGTAAAGTTTTATAATCAATTGACTTTCGTGATTCATCCGATCGTGGTACTAGCGATGAGAAGGTTTAAATGTCTATCTTAAAATCTGGACGTAATTAAGTGACAAATATTTTGGACTCAAACGGTCCCCACTGTTGGTTATACTATCGAAAACCGGCACCATTTGACCCGCTTTAGACTTGCCAATACTGCTGACAAAGTGCATTTCTACGACAAAAACATCAAGAAAAATGATTGCAAAAACAAAACAAAATCTATGATGCACAATTTCTAATATCAAAACCACGCTGCCTACTGCTTCTCAAGGGGGAGTTTGGAGAGGAAATCAATCGGAGAAGAAATGGTTTACGCTCGAACGGTTGTGATATCAGTTCAGGAAAAGGTGATTGGTCGACCTCTTGATCTTGCGATTGATCGAACACGTCGATCAACAAAATTAAGTTACGAAAGTCAATCTGTGGTAAGAGCGTGGCCAAAAATAAAATTTTATAAATAGAAAAAATTATCTACACGTTGTTTTGTCTTCAAAGTCCTCGAACAACTTCTCAAGGTTATCGAGGAAATAGTTTTTGACCACTAGTTCCTCCGGAGAAAGCTTCTTTTCTATGCAAAAATTCTATGGTTTAATTAAGTTATCCTTATGACCAAAACCATCGAGGATTGCTTCGAAGTGACAACAAAAAGGCGCTGTTTTTCTCAATTCATAACAGACAGCCTCGAAGTTTTACTCTCGCCACTGGTATAGGACAGCAAACAGGTTATAATGCCTTACAATCGGCGTCCTTTTGTTTTGATAATATGCTTCCATAACTTGCTCGTTACATTTTTTACGAAATATTCCTAAGCCAACAACATGGCAATGGTCAATGGTCGTGCTGGAGAGCACTATAGAAAGACTTTGTTTTGTGTGAAAGTATAGTAATAGGCATCCTGGCTTAGATTTCAAAAAGTGGAGGAAGCATGGACCCTTTTAACATCCTGGCTACACTTCAGCAAAAAACAGGGCACATAAGAAGTAGTAATCATTTTGAGAAAGTTTGTGAAGAAATTAAACAAAACCAACACTCTGTACGTGCGATATCGTAGTGGATACGGAATAACACTTTTCATATTGTGCTTAAAAAACACCTTAATAGGCCAACGAGACCGCAGTGAAATATTTGGAAGTCATAGATCTTTTTGCCTTCGTGGCATGTTCGAAGCAAAGCACACAAGCTTACCCGGAGCTTTGATAAAGTATGGAGAGAAATCAAAAATTACATTTTTATAGCAATATAAAAAATGTAATTCTTTTATCATATGATAAATGCTGCAAATCATAATTGCATTGGTGGTTATTTTTTGTACTCTTGTATAAACTGGGTATTTGTTTTGATATGGGAAGTAAACTGCTGTGACCTATTTTAAATGGAACCGAGGTAATGTCTCGTATAATGTCATATAAACGTTTTTGTCATGACTGATCGACCATAAACCGATTTACCACACCCAAAGCAGATCCAGTAGTTTTTTTACAGCTGCAGTCTCATTGGTAGATAACTTCAATACAGTTGATATAGCAACGTTCAAATCTTTTTCGCAGTGTTTTGATGAAATTTGAGTTCGGCTAAATATATAAAATTGATTTGGATCAAGTTCATCAAAGTGCAATATTGAATATTTGCTTACATTACAAAACAGCTGCCACACAACTGCCTATTTTTGTATGCATTGAAAACTAACTGAAGCGCAGTGGTTTCAATCTGAGGAATATTTTGAAGACAACTTGATACGATTTTGACATCATCAGTATACGGCATCAGTTTTACAATGGTTCCATTTGTTGTTTGAAAAGACCATGGACATCGAGAGGCCAATGCACTTACCCTGAAGTACTCCTCATGTCATTGTTTTAGAAGTACTTTTGAGTCACTAATTACAGCACTTTTCTTAGTATTAGTAAGAAAGAAACCATCAAAGCAGATTTTTGTTTTTAGAGCTGAGAGCTTTCTTAACAGTCTAACATGACTGATGCCGGCATGGTTGTGTAGTGGTTGAAGCGTCCGCTTCGCCGTAGATAAACCTGTGTTTTCTTTTCCGGTCAAAACCTCAGTGCAGCACATGACTTCGTTAACCTAAGTGCAGTATATGATACTGTGAATCACAATCAACACCTTGATAAAATCATTGATCTCACAAAAGACAACCATTCCATCCCTATACTTCGAACAGTGCTAGAAAATAGCAAATTTTAAGTTTAGCTTAGCGGGAAAAGCCGCCATTAGAGAACACAAAAAATTGTTCTAACTCAAGACAGTCAACTCGCTCCTATTCTGTTTCATATCTGCACCAAGGATCAGCCACATCGTATGGATACTATGCGTTGTTTCTACGCTGATAACCTATGCCTCGTAACACAAGGCTCAGACTTCAACAAAATTAAAAGGAACCTTACTGAAGCACTTACAGATCTCTCACAATATCATGTAGTCAATGATACAATATCAAACCCTGGCAAAACACAAGTCTTCGCCTTATATCTAACTAAAGAACAAGCATGACAACCGGAGATTAAAAATGTCTTGAAATGGTTCCTTGCTGACCCATCACACCTGACCGGTTTATTTGGAAGTGACACTCGACGTATCACGCCAGTCAAAAAACTTTTGCATAAAACCAAAATAAATGCAATATCTCAAAATCCTTTGATGAATAAAGGAATAAATTCAAATTGGTAGGCTTAGTGGACCTAACAAGAACTACCAACTTCACCCTCAGTTTATTAGCAGCAGAATATGCGTATTCTATTGGGGAACATTTCACAGACATGAAAACTCTCGATATCTCATGAAGCTTCAAGAAAGAGCAAGTCAACGCCAATTCAGAAGGCTACTGCTAGTCAGGCATTGCAACTCTTATATTCGAAAAAAATGGCTATTAAGACTGAAAAACGCGAACAAGGACCGGAATACCGACAACTATTCTTAACTTTAAGCCAGCTGCATCATGTCTGAAATCTCGAGAAAATTTTCTCGACTTTACAACAGTTCTACCAGGTGATGTCTCTTATGCCTGACTGAACGCTTGGAAGTAAGATAATGCTAGCATGAACTTCTGCGTTGAGCCATCAGCACATATACCTCCTGGAAACCAGGAAAGCTGGCTAGATTGGAAAACCATGAATAGAGTTAGGAAAGGTGTCGGACGTTGCAATGCAAATATGGCTCTATAGAGATGCATTAATAAAAATAACATCAAATATGACTCTGAAGCAATTCAATTGGTAACATATCTTTCGCAATGCCTCCTGTCGGGACACACTGTCACAGAAGATCTCTCAACATTTAGTGATCAAGCAAAAGCAACATGTGGATATCTGGAAAGAAACTGTTTGAGCTGGACACGATAAAAAATTTAATTGTATTGCATCTAATAAACAGTTGTCTAGCAATGTGATAACGTGAGTGTATTCACTCGCACAGGGGTGCCCAAATATGCCGAGGGCAGGCGGCAAACTAAAGAAAAAGCGCTATTCATTATCCGAAAGAGTGCTTCCGCTTCACATAGAGGTAGCTGCTTCACAAGCTATTTGGGAATTCACAATACAATTAAACCTCCTGCCGCAAGATAATCTCGACAGGGAAAGTAAGCTTCATCCTAATAAAAGTACCCTAGAAAACTGAACCTCTTACGCAATGTTACCTCACAGTTTTTTAGAATTTTGCACAACTCGGGAAATTTTTTAGAAAATAACCGCATATTCATCTGCTTTTAAAAAGTATTTTATCCCTTTTTTTGGTTTTTCCAGCACACACATGCACGCGCACGCACACACAAACACACACACAATCACTATGCGCACGAACCAATCAAATATTTATTTCGCCTGTTCAAGACACAGTTGATTTTGCTCACATGTTTAGGCAGCAATACATGTAAATAACAAAGATGTAGTGTTCAGAAAGAATAAAAAATTTCAAACATGTAAAAGGGAGGAAAGCATTACAAAAGGTAGTAGAGCTTAAATACCGGGATACCAGTTTCCGGTAATCCCGAGTTTACGTATTTCTCGTTTCCTGGCTTTACCTACAAAATTCCGGGTATTTCCTAGATTATAAGCAACCACTAGTTACCTAGACATATAATCACCAAGCCAACATATATTGCTAAAGATTTTATTTTTAAAACTTTATTGAGCGTTCCACCAAACTCAGTTGAGGCAGAACGAGATTTTTCTGCTTTGGTCTTGATTATATATCAACAAAACTCGTTCACGGTTTAGCAGCTAGTATGTCACTGATTAACGCTTTCTTCGCAGTTATAACAATAAAAGTAAATGAACCAAGCTTTATTGTATTTTAGCCATCTTGATTTTAGATGTTTTACTTATTGTGGAGTATGTTTAAACCGTCCAGTTTTTTCAGGATGTTGGATTATTTACAGTTTCTGGCTTTTCATAAACGACTGGTAAATCAAAAACATTAGTCGGAAACCATTGCTTTAAGCTTTATAAACTAGAGCCCTTCCTGCTCAGTTTTTTTCCAATGCGAGTAAAACAATAAACACTCGCTGCACGATGAAACAAAGAAATTTAAGCATTGCGCTCATGGATATTATTCGGTTTCAAAATTTAATGTCAATAACTATAATGTTTTTTGTTCTTCGTTGCAAAGCAGAACAATTGGTCTTGTGCAGATACATTTACATGATTAAATCTTGGATAGCGACTTAACAGACCGCCTACATAACATAATACAATCATATTGTTAGTAACAGGCACATGATAGATTGGCAGGTAAGCTTAGTAGGCAATACATGGCGCTGCAATAATGCATTTTTAAACCTATAAAATGAATTATTAGTTGCAATCAAGCCATTTTATGCATATTGAAAGCTTCAAAGTTTACGCGACGAAGTAAAAAGCTTCTGTTTTTGAACATGGCGTGCTAGAAATACCGGCCATGACAACAAAAAGCGAGCGCTTAGACCAGGGGTTCTCAACCTTTATTCTCTAATTTATCCCTTGGCAAATTTCAAAAGTAAGATTTACCCCCAAATTTTTTTTACATTCTCACTTCTACAAATGCCTCTTGTAGTAGGTAAAAGTGTGAATTTTTGCTTACAAAATTTACCCCCAAGGCAGGTCAAATTTACCCTGGGTTGAGAACCTCTGGCTCAGACTGAAGGCCGAGAGCGGCTGTCTGCGTGTAATGGAAGACATACGTCACAATACATGAAATTGCTACTTCTTACTCAAAATATGATAAAATACTACTTGCAGCTCACAAAAAACAAGAAAAATACTTGGCTTCATGTTTTAAATTTGCTAAAACAAATTTTTGAGTAAATTTTATAGATTTTTTTGCAGGTTCTTAACTACCGCTTGGAGTAATTTTTTAACAATATATTGCTTAAAATAGCGCAGTGTTTACTGAAGGCATAAAAGTTATATCTTTCTGAAATTAAAGAAAGCACTTGAACAAAAAATTTTCGACAACCTGTGTCTAATACTTGCAAAAAAATTACACAAAATACACACCATTGCACTTGACAGTCTTAGGGAATAGTTAGTGATGCTCTGTTAAGTGCATCAAAATATTTGCCGAACATTTTTAAAGTAACCAAATGAAGGGTTTTCTTTTACCTCATCCCCCCTTGTTTGCACTTACCCGGAAATATGCATTGAAGATAATATTGTTTCTTCTTCAAAGCTTCTCTCCAGTGTTGGTAAATTATCTAGCACTTCACATTCCTTTTCATTCAACCGCCGAGAACACGTATCACATTGATGGCTATCACTGTGACTGCTCTCTGTAGAAAAGTCAAAGCCAAGTCGAAGAAAGAGTATGACAGGATGAATGCTGACTTTTTCAACTACTGCTTGCGCTGTTATAAAATAGGTTCCACCAGAACCTTGACGCCATTTTTCAAACACTTTTTCCAACGGATCAGTGGAAAACTAATTTAGCATCAGGTAGTTGTTGCTGTTTGAGAGCAAATGGCGAGTAAGATCAATAGCAACTCTGTAGATGTGAGCCAAAAGCTTGCTGTATCACGAGTAAAACTTCGAGCACGAGGACTTACTTTTGGCTTTATTTCATCAACCATAGTAGTTACGTCTATTAAAAATTGAAGCTAGGGTCATCAGGCCTTCGTATCACAGCTCTTAATTGGTTACTGTGCATTTGATCTTCACGTAGACCATGTACATTAATTATTTTCCACAACTTTACCAATACTATATCAAAATTTGATGTTCAGCTCAATTGTCAATCATTGGATGAGCTTTCAGTGCTGCTATCGTATTGTTACCTATTAATACACGCAAACGTGTTTCGACACTCTGTCGCTCAATCGGTTTCGGAAAAACAGCAATTTCATTTAATTGCAATAACTTTATGAGGGATTTGCTTTCGAATTAGTGCAGGTTCTTTAGATCACTCCATTTTGCTGTTTGAGCGATTCCGACGATGGGGTACTTTAGCAGTTGTGTCTTTTCAGTACACCAATTATTTCTGATGCACTTTACAACGTGAACATAATCAAACAAAAGATAAATGTTGGAATGTTTGTTTCAACACGGCACTGCATGTTCACTTTTGTCAGTACTAACAGATGCAAAGCATTTCTGGTTTGTTCGATGCCCATCAGCAACAATGGCAATTACTTTATTTGTAGACTCACTTTCTATCGCTTCCACAATCCTGCTTCCACAATCCACAATCCACTTCCACAATCCTGCTTCTTTATCATACGAAAACTGCTTGCAAGTTCTTCATCAGATGAATTTTATGTATAAATTCAGGGTCTCCAAATAAATATTTAGCCATGATTGCAGCACAGTCGCAAAGTCGTTTGGAAAGTTAATGGCTTGGCCAAAAACACTTCCTGTATATTTCGTCCCACAATATGATGCACTTTCGTTGACATGTAGAAAGTTTATCAAATACTTCCAGTAAAAAATTGTTTCATCAATTTTCCTGATTTTTGAAAGTATTCTAGTTAAGATGCGCATGCTGTGAAGCTGATAGTAGCGCAATACACAAATAGTCCAGTGACGTGCGGTGAGGCGTTTGGTTGGTGAGGCACAAATAATTTTCAATCAACAACACATAACAGTTACCTACTAAATAAAATAAACCAGCATGCTTCCACATTTATTTGAAAATAAAATCCATTCACCTATCCTTTTGGACAAAAATATCTATGACGTTGTTGTAGAAATCCTCTTTATTTTGTTGCAACTTTTGTAGTCGCTCCTTTTCAATTGTGATTATTGCCAACGATGAAAAGCGCTTTTCTTCAGTTCGATTTCTATTATACGTTTTGATCCTTTTCAGTACTGAAAAGGATCTTCCACCGATGATGTTGAAGCGGGTACTGTGAGCACTAGCTTCAGTAACTTTGTCGCCTCCGGAACTGTCTGCATTAAATCCTTCTGGTACAAAAAACTGAGAAGTTGTGCTGGAGTTTTGCATTCATTTCTAACCGTTTGTGAGCTGTAGAGCCCAATGAGATCTGCCTTTAGTTTTACACAGTCGAAAAATTTAGCATACGTTTCTGACAGGCTCTGTAATTTGGTGTCATCAAATTCTTGAGCCATTTCGGAAAATTTTGAACAATCGACCAAACCCAGAAAGGACAGTTCACTGAAATTTTCAAACCTCGATTTTAGTTGAACAATAATATTTTCCAAAATATTGTAAAATGTTTGTTTTCTTTTGTCTTTTACTTGACGCATATCGCCGGTGTCAGTAAGATGAAGTGTTGCATATTTCTGTTCAAATCGGTGATAAAAACTGTCAAACTCTTGTCTCTGTCGCTCAACATAATCGATCGTGTCGCGTATTTGCGCGCAGCAAAATACAATGTCCATTAATTTGTTTTGCATCACTCTAAACAACGCATCAGTCTTATTAAAAATTTCCTCATAAGCCATAATCAAAAAGTAGGTATTCGTCTTTAAGGGTCACCGCTCAAATCCAGCTGCCTTCATTACCGAATCATTGTCCTACTTGTGTTCAGCGTCACCAATAACACGGAAAACCATAAGTAGATCAGAGTGGTACATGCTGACCGTTTGCAACAATCTAGAATTTGAGCTCCATCGTATGGGTGATGCCCTTGGCAAACGACGCTTCGCTTCACAACATTATCCAATAAGTGAGTGCCTTTAGTCGCTGTACTAAAAATGCACTTAAAACCTTCGAGCGTTTTAAAAAATGCTTTACACTCAGGCATACATTTTGCTGAATGTAAGAGCACCAAGTTCAGTTTGTGGTCATAACAATGCAAAAACATTGCTTCGGGCACATCTTCCTTTATCTTGGCTTGCACCCCATTCAATTCAGATGACATTACAAATGCTCCGTCATAAGTCTGCGCGACCAGGTTTTCCACAGAGTTGAACTTTTGTAATATTCCCAAGACATATTGAGCTATTGCAGAAGCTCGTCTGTCATCACTCACATCATCAAACCCCAAAAAAGCTTCCTTGACTATAAATGAAGCCTCACATACATAACGAAAAATAACAGAAATCTAGGCCTTTTGCGTAACGTCTGTCGTCTCGTCAACTTCTACAGCAACAAAGGAGGCTTTATTTATATCTTTTCTGATATCAGTTCGAATAACCTCTGCCACTGCTTCAATTATATCGTTCTGTATTCGATTGGATAAATCAGAAAACACTGTGGAAGTCTCCAAATGACGAGAAATTCTTTCATCGTTTTCGGTAAAAGTGTAAATAAGTTCGACGTAATTGCCACAATTAAACGAGGTCACACTCTCATCATTTCCACGAAAGGCCAACTCTTGATTAGCTTGGTAGCATGTTCCATTAATGAGAACCTTTAAAATTTCTCGGTTTTTTTTAACTTTGAAGTCGTGAAGGCTGATACTAAGTCTCTGTTGTTCATTTAAGGCCAAATCAATTCTTGAAGTTCCAAACGTTTCGAAAGAAATTTGACTTTGAATGTGAATATTGGATTTCTCATGCTTGCTAAGACTTCTCTGCAAATTCTTCAAGTCACAAAATCCAGTTTTAGTCCAAACATTGCCACTTGTTGAGAGCAAGAGACAGGGATAGCAGAAAAGACGATTTCTTAAAGCACATCCACACAGCCATTCCTTTCTTGTGTACCACTCCTTATGAAAGGAGCGATTTACCTTTTTTCGTCCAGTTGTCTGAAGCAAATTTTTTAGATCTGGAATAGGCCTACCCTTCTTCAAGATGTTAACTTTAGATTGAAAGCTTAGTTTTAAAAAGTTTCTTAGCTTCAATATCACATCTTCCTCTATTATCCTTAAACTTAAAACTTATACTGTAGTCGGAAACTTCTGCAATGCGCTTAATTCAAACTTGGCGAGAAAAAACGAATTATCTTTTTCTTAATGACGTCACATGTGAGGCATGCCTCAAATTCCTATCTGTTCAGCATAGATTCGCGGCGACTTTGCCAATAAGAAAAAAGGCACGCTTTATTCAGTTAATGGAACTTTTAGTGTCTGAAGAGAAGCAAGATTGTCAGTGCCGCACCGCGCCTATGTCAGCGATTTTGACCACAAAAACGCGTCATTGGCATAAAAACGATTGTAAATTACTGTTTAGCTGTATAAAAGGCAACAACAAAAGCGGTGCTAGAAAATAATTTTGAGAAAAAAGATGCAAATCACATTAATAAAAACACCAAAAATGTTATAGTTTTTACCAAATTTGCAAATAATATTATCCTTCAATAACTATCATTACAAGGACAGGTGAGGCACTGCCTCACCTGCCACCCCTGACTGCACGTCCCTGACAAATACAGTGCTCGTGACGAGTAGAAAAATTTTTGAAGGCTCTCGTAGTCAATTTAAGTGAATATAACTTCTCTCTTTCACTACTTTTTTCAGTCACTGACGCTTATTTTTGCTTTTTGGGTGACCTCTTTATCTGACAGAAAGTGGATGATTTCAGAGAGTGTTGACCATGTCTTACAATTATTCTTAATAACAGAAGGATTGCGGCAGGGCGAACCTAGGAAATAACAACAAAAAGTTGATTTTCGTTCAAAATTGAGGTATTCCGAAATTGATAGTATAGTTTTCGCCTGTATGACTAGAAGTCGCTGGAATCTTGAAACGCTGTTAATTTGGTAATATTTGACCGGATTTGATAATGTACCAACGTATTCATTTTGATAAATTCCTACATTTGGTCTGCGGATCTGTTGCGAATTTCTGATAGGCATCGACTTGTTTTGCGAGGACTACTTTTTTGGGTAGACAGACAACTAAAAGAAACTCTGGAAAAAATAGAAAATGAATCTTTTGGTCTCGGCTTGCCGCGAACCTTCACCATCTCAGCGTCACCTGGCCAATGTTTTCTACACACTGCTGTGTACTTTGAAACAACCAAATTGACGCTAGGAATTTCCAGAATCTAGTTTCTTCCTTTTTTCTTTCTTCAAGTTTGGAAGCTTGAATATTGGAACTTTATTTCCAGTAGAAGCGTAGTTTGCCTTACACAGAGGTATGCAACATTTGAGAACCATTATAACTACAACGAGATTCTCTGCAAAAGGTAAAGCAACTTTTTTAGGTTTTACTGTCACTCAACTAGGAAGGTACACAAATTTTTGTAGCGAGTCAGCATTAAATTTGTTTAACATCATTGCGACTAATCAAAATCCGATTTAAAATTTCAAGTCTTGAACTTTTTACACTTTTTGGTTATATCTTGTCTTCACTGGACAGCACACTGACACACCAAAAAGTTTGTGCTGCACTATAAAATAACTTCACGATTATAAATAGACAAACCATTCTCTGATGCAAAATATTTTAGCTCAACCACCTTTATCACTGCTACCTTAGTAGTGAAGCTGTTTCTCAAATATTTAGCCTACTACACGAACTGCGAGTTGTTGCTCACATGCTTTAACATTTTAAATCGATGTGACTCTACTCGTGCAACGCAAACAGTAGCAACGTCATTGCCGTTGTGACTGATGACTTCTTTACGCTCAAAACAGCCGCTATCGGCCTTCAGCCTAAGCGCTCGCTTTTTGTTATCATGGCCGGTATTTCTAGAACGCCATATTTTTTGAAATACCAAAGATTTCTGAAAAGAACCTATCAATCCTCATCCTTAATAGTTGTTGATCTGGTTTGTTTTTACATATACGACAAACTGAGCGTTCTGGGTAATTCCAATTCTTTCTTTTTGAAGATTTAAAACTATTTACTCACCAGGCGGCGTTGCCCAGCAGGGCTTCCCATTACTTATGTGGGATTAAAAAATGTTGGTTCAGCCGGCTGCGCAGGCTTCATCTTAATAACATTTCTTACAGCAGTAAGCAAAACTTGTATTAAATGTGAGTCATAATCACTGTGTCCTAACGGTTATCATCCAAATATTTAATCAAGGCTAGTCTAATCCACAAACACCCCATCATTTCACAAAATTTCATGCTTTCGAATTTGGGGTGGACACCAATATGTTTATCGTTTTGACGATTACGAAATAAACTATTTATTGTTAGGCCTATTTCATGCTTGGTGCTCCTCTTATTGTAATTGCATTTGTGACATCCGTTTTCTCGGCTGCGCCTATTCAATCCAGTCCTGGCATAGTGAGAAGAGAGGTAATGCTACACGTTAGTTTTGAACAAGTTCAAGTTTTTTCAATACACAAGTTCTCTCAATACACAATCCACCTTCGGGCGGGTTCACTGCGCGCGGTGTGCTAATTATGCTAATAAGGCGTGTTGCACGTCGATGAGGAGGACTGTATAGGACAGTTAATTTGGTAGATGTGTGACAAGTGGAAGCCGGCGTTGTGTCATTAATTTTAAAATAATGCTCCTTTTTATCTGTTTTTATTCTGGTGGAAGGTAGTGCCACGAACGAATTGAGACTATAAGAGAAAGAAACGTAACAGTAATAACTCCCATCAAATGTATTGCACCCAATCCCAATAGGCTTACTAAGCTATTACAGGGTGACACAAAAAAAACGGTCATCACCTAAAGTTGAACAACGTTTGAAATAATTAATCAATTCTTTCCATTTTTCAGATTTACCAATAAGTATTAATGTTATAAGAGTCTACCAAATTTGACCCTCGAGATGCCATGGACTACTGAGCAAAAGATATTTATAGTTGAGGCATATTTTCGGCAGAAGTCTATCCACGCAGCTCAATTGCAATTCCAAGAACGGTTTAGATGTCGTGAATTTCCTGTTCATTCAATGATCTACAGATGGGTCAACAAGTTCAGAACCCATGGAACTGTGCATAACCTCAATCGTAAAGACACTAGCAGACAATCATACTCTGGACGACCGAAATCATCAAGAACACCGCACAACGTTGTTGCAGTCAGAGACTCTGTTGTCCGCAGCCCAAGCAAGTCTGTGCGTCGGCGAAGTCAGGAGCTTGGAATCAACCGAGAGTCCGTGCGGAGAATTTTGATCGCAGATCTCAACCTGTATCCTTACAGGATACAGATTAAACAAAAGCTTACACTTGATGACATGAGGAAGCGCGTGATCATGTGCCAGTGGTTTTGCGACAAGATTTGACGCTGTGCCAGACTTTCTTGACAATGTCTGGTTTTCGGACGAGGCACATTTTCTGTTGTCGGGTCACGTGAACTCTAAAAACAACATCTTCTGGGGAAGCACATCCCCTGAGCACTGTCTGCAAAGGCCATTACACTCTCTGAAGTGCACTGCCTGGGTTGCCATCTCCAAACATGGCATCATTGGACCATTCTGGTTCGAGGACGACAATGAGCAATGTGTGACAATCAACACCGAGCGATATGTCCAGGTGCTTGGCAAGTTCTGAACAGCACTTGGTCGACGGAGAGAGGTCGTCAGGGTCCTCCAGTGGTTCCAGCAGGATGGTGCCACCCCCCCACATCTCAAAAGAATCATTGGCATGGCTACAGCAGCGTTTTCCTGACCGACTGCTCAGCCGCAGGTGTGACCCGCAGTGGTCGCCGTATTCACCGGACTTGAGCCCCCCAGATTTTTATCTGTGGGGATACCTTAAGGACCGGGTCTATGCCAACAACCCCCAAAGTATCCCTGACCTGAAGGCAGCAATCACAGCAGCAATAAGAGCGATCCCAAGGGAGGAATGCGGGAGGGTCATCGAGAATTTTGCCCGCCGGATCCAAGTGTGCTTGCAGCGCCGGGGAGCTCATTTCAAGCACATTTTTTGAGCGCCAGTGAAATTAAAAGATTTTGTAGTACAGACTTGAAATTTTCGAGTTGTCTGCTACACAGGACGTGACCTAATGTAGCTGAAATTTTGTGTCAATATAAATAAAACTTTGGAAGTTATTCGAATTTTGGTGATGACCGTTTTTTTTTGTGTCACCCTGTATTAAGCAACAACGTTCCCTCAAGGTGCAATTTTTTACGTTGTGGGCCTACTGTTTTATTTTGATTTGCTCTCAGACCATTTGGTGTAGCTGGGCGAGCATTACCACAAAATTTATTTAAGTCAATCAAAGAAAGAAGATATTTTCAAGTATAACGGCAACCAAACGTTCATCGGCAAATTAATAGACAGAGAGTCGATCTCCGGAAAATAAGATCATCAAACAAAACTGCAAAATATAAAAAGGTTTTTGCTCATTCCCACCAAATTTGGTTTTGGCTACTCTGTTGCTACAAACTTAAAATTTCATTACATTCAACTATGCTTCTAATCCCGACCTCCCTGCATTTAAATGAAGACTGATCGTATTTGCCAACAGCCAATCATTTTTCAAACATTCGTTTGTTCTCCTTGCTAAGCACGGTAAGTGGAAAAGCAATTCAAAGTTCTTGGTAAATACGCACTGCCTTTGATCTCAACCTCCCTTCTCTTAAATCAAAAGCGCTTTCATTGACAAAAGTTGTATTGTTTCACAAAGTTTTAATCCTTTCATTAACTAAACTAGGATGTAACACAATTCAGAGTTGGAATGGAACAACAACCGAAATAACCTATTAAGCTAACCAAAATAACCTGTTAAGTAGTAGGTCTATTCACGACTTTTTCATAATTGCGTTTGTAAGTCAAGTTCCTAGCTGCACTTACGTTCCTTTTACCGAGCATAGGCGCAGCCAAAGGAGATGAAATTAACCTGTGACAATTTTGAGCCAGAATTTTCAATCAGACTACTTGTTTCTCGTCAGACACCACATTTTGGTAAATTGTGTTCCATAATTTGCGTACCTTTGTTTCAATTATTGCACGTGTTTGGATTTCTGTTGTTTTTTAGATTAATTTAATGGCGTAAATTCGATAAGAACCAAGAATAATTCGTTCAGATAATTAAAGGTTTTTCAAGTCGGAACTAATTGTTTTGAAGCTGGTCGCAAATAATATTTTTTCAAGTTAGACAATGGAATTTGAATTTTCTGTTTTCCTTGATTTGGACAAGCTTAGCATATATGGAAGTAAGCAAGGAATGAACTTCAGTTGGAAGAATTGGTAATTCTTTTTTGTATTTACATGTAGTTGGTTTTGATATTAAGCGCCGTAGTTTCATAATGCATAGTGTTTCCATGAATATTCGTGGTTATGATTTCTGTAAACTATACTAGTTACGTCTAATGTAGGCCTACGTAAAATATTTCGTTTGGAGCAAGAAACATACGACCAGGTAGAGGTTTTTACAACGAGGCTAAAATTACAAAAATTTGTAAATGCTACCTTATTACTTTATAGCTTGATTTCTGTAAATACATCCATCATTTCAGCGTCCTTCCACAACTTAGAATTTATGTTCTTATGTACTTAGTCAATTTTAGTCAATTTTAGTACTTAGTCACAAACGCATGAAAGTTTGTGAAATCATTTGCTGTGTGTAAGTAAGCACACTCTTGACCTATGAGTAGGGAGGTTGGTATCATGGGCAGAGTTCATGAAATTCAAAGTTTCTGGGGGTGTCGATAGAAAAAAGTAGGTGAGAACATCTACGCCATTGCATGAAATCATATTTAGCTAATACGCAGTCGCATCTTTGGAGGGAACATTTTTTTTGAAAATGAGTTATTAGGCCAACCGGGTGAACCGATTTAGCATATTCGGGGGGAAGTGAAACCTATTTTGCTTCATGCCAAAATCAAGACACATAGGTGCAGCCAAGAAACTTGGGGTCACAAATATCATTACAAGTAAGTTGCACCAATATGAGAAGTAAGCCTACCACCAAATAACTTGTTTGTGTAGTCGTAAAACAAGAATTATGCAGCGCCCACTCTCTGTTCTGACTTCGTTCCGCTTTCCCTATTAGAAGAAAAAGATAGAATATATAAAAGTACAAGAGAATTGGTAGTAAAACCAGTCTTAATTGAAAGAAAGGCAATCAGGATTAAGGGAATAGGAGCGATGCCCCCATTTATACCAACTTTTTGTTACTGCTCTGGGAAATCTTATTTTGGTAAATCCGGTGCAGCAGTCTAAACTCGAGCTTCTAACCCCACATAAATAGCTTGGAAGCCATACTGGGCAACGCTGCAAAGCCGGCTAGTAAATTAAAATATACCTTTCTTGAAATTCGGTTTAACCATTCCAATTAGTGTTTGTTTATTCTCTTCTAAATGTACATTCGCTGAAAACAAACTCTTCAATTACTTGAATACCACCTCATGCTGCCGTATCACCTAAATTACTGAAATCGTCTCATAACTGTAGGTTCTCCTAGTCTTTATAAAATTCGTCGTCTCGAACATCGCCTTCATTTCATATTTTTTGACAACTGTCTGGTTTTATTCATTATCCTCTGCAATGCTTCCTCAGCGTTGGCGATAATAGCTTGAATATAGCAGGCATTTTCCGTTTGCCAAGTGTATTAATCTCATAAATATAACCGTTAGATTGACAATTTTGTTCATAAACTTGACGTTTTGTTCCCCTTAGTAACCGGAGAGCTTCATCAGAATACGGTAGATCTTATAACTAATCTAATACACAAACGGTTAAATATAAACATATCAAGACGATCAATATTGTTAAAACTGAATATTATCACTGATGAAACAAGCTATTAGGTAACATCATAGAACCATGGGCGACTACAAGCACAACGTGTTGTAACGTACGTAAGCCATCATTTATTGACGATAAACACACTATAAACAGCAGGAAAATTTGCACCATCATTACAATTAGTTAGATTAGGTGAACGAGCCGTTTGGTTTATCAAAAACGTTTCCGTAACGCGACGCCTGTATGCGCGTGGCTGTGATTTTTGTGTTTTGACATCATCCCAATCTATTCTAAGATCGAAGTATATCCATAAGATGTTGCCTGACTCAGCATTGAATATGATGTGTTGCAGTATCAGATAACAGTCCTAGACGTTTTTTATACTCATGTTTGTCCATTGCTACAGTGCTGTTATTTTTTAACAGGATTGAGAATTACAATGTCGTCACATTGTTTCACTTCATCAATTACGTGATTTTTGGCTTTTGAAAGATTATGTTCAAGCGTTTGACTTTTTACCGGTGTCCCAACAATTCAAAGTCGCGTTAGGGTTAAGGTTAGGGTTAGGGCCAAAATATAGTGAAGTGCCATAGTTACATACACGTTATATTTAATTGTTTTGAATTGTCAACTTTGAATTTGCGACTTTAAATTTCCGACTTTGAATTTCCGACTTTGAATTGTCACAGAACCCTCTTTTCCAAACTTCCTCAACTTTAGATCGTGTGAAATCAATTAAACACTTGTTGTCAAAGTCAATTGGCTTAGCCCCTATTCAACTCCACTTATAACATCCAAAACAGGAATTTTGTATGGTGCGAGTGCAAATTTTGTCCCCTTTTTCAAATATGACTTCTGAGCATTTGCGAGTGACAGCGAGTATAAGTTTTTCATCCAATTTAGATTAATGCTGATCGTGTTTAGGTCTCTGGCAATAAGCTATTTTAGTTTAAGTTGTGAGTTTATTCGGTTTTGGACAGCACTTTAATTTTTGTCATAATCCGAATTATTGAATAGATCATTGAGATCTTCCAGATATAATTTGCTGTTTAATTGCTATCTAATCTCGTCAACTAGTGGTTTAGAACTTCTAACTGTTTTTATGTGATTCACTTGCTTTGAGATTCAAAAAACTTACATTTCCATTTACGAGCTAATTAGAAACTCCGTCATGATTTATTGGTGGCAAAAATCACAACTTCTTGAGCAACATATTTTCTCTATTGCTTGCATGATTAAACACACTGTCGAGAATTCATATGAGTTTGTTGAGTTGATTTCATCCACTAAACTTGGCAAATCTGAATCAGAGCTTTCATTCGACGGGGTGAGTTTGTTTACTTTGGCACCACTTGAGACCGCCAAAACTATTGTGGCTGGTAGAGTTGGCGATGACTACACAATGGATGGTCGAACAATCCGTACAATGCTGCAACTCATGGAGGAATTGAGCATCTATTAGCAATTTCGGTATTTTCTTGTGTACTATAACATTGTTATCTAAAAACACACTTTTGGTCGTCTAATGGCTCTTCTTATTTTCCAATAATACAAATATGGTGATGAAAAATATAGAACAAAAGGACTTGCATAGTTACTTGGAACCCCCGTCACTATGGGCACGTTACGTACAGTTTTGGTTAAATGGATAACTCACCACTAAATACTTTCACCTTTTATGATTACAGAACAAAAACTCCTGTCAAGTATATTTATTTGAAAAAAAACAAACGTTTCAGCTATGGACACATGGTTGATGGGCATTACACTTAACATCAGATCAATATTTGGTGTGTAACCATTTGCTTTGGATCAAAGCTTGAATGCAATTTGGCATAAAGAGACACAGTTCTTCACTGCATTGTGCAGAAATTTCTTTAACCCAGATTTTTTGACTGGCCACAATTGAGAAAGTGAACTAGAATTACGTGCAGTAACTTATTCTTAATGGGGTGCAGATCTGGAGGATTTCCGTGCCAAGGTCCAGGGATTTGAAACTCATTGTTGTTTATCCATTTCCAATCCTCTTTGGTCGGGTGGCATGCCGTATCTTGGAAGCGAGCAAAACGATTAATTACATAAAGACAAGCAAGTTTTCTTTTTAAAATATTGATGTAGACAGCTCCATTGATGGGTGTGTCTTCAGGCATGAACCATAATCCACATCTTCCTTCAGCATTTCTCCAAACCATCAGTTTTGCAGCATACTTTACTATGGGGATGATATAGCGGTCACACTCTCTTCTATCAGGAGCCCGTCTAATGAGTATGAAAAATGCACAAAGGTACGATACTAAAGTTTCATTCGAAAACTTATCACGTTTTCCTTGTTCTGCATTACATCCTGATATTTTCTAGAAAATACTTGTTTGTCATCAATGTTTTTGGTAATTTAGGCTTTTTAGCAGGTTTATGAAACCTGAAATTAGTGCAAAATAGCCTCCTACACATTGTCCTTTGTTTAGAATGTACAATATAATTTTGCAACTTTGGCTGGCTTTCTAGGTGACTTCTTGGCGGCCATAATTGCGGAGCCATTCAAACGCTGGATTGTGGGCGTTGACCGATCTACTGACTTCTCGTTGCCATATTTTCGAATCGATTTAAATTTGTTGACGAACTTCGAAATAGTATTTTTGAGCTTCCTGCAATCTTGAAAAAATCATCATCATCAGACTATATCCTTCATCATTAAAACTTTTATTTGAGCATGACTCTTTAATTTAATCGTTTACCAGGCATTATCACTGATACATTAGATATATCAAGTTACGCGACAACTGAATTATAAAAGTAAGCTATGCAATTCCATAAAATTACCAATTTGATCTATTGAAATGTATCCAACTCGTGCAAAGAAAATGAACACTGCATGATATCAAGATGAAATGGCATACAAATTATCCATTTTAGTCATAATGACTGTTATAACATTATGCAAAGTTACGACCAAACAACAGAAAATATACATGTGAGTCATCCATTCAGGCCAATAGTAAAGATGACGTGTATCCAATCATGAAAACAAAATTAAGTCGAATTCTTTTATAGCCACCTGAATACTGTATTTCCATCAATAAAGTTTAACAAACAATTAGAAAAATCAAAAATATTAGCTTTCTTGGACGTAACTCTACAATATTTAGAAAATGAATTACTTCCAACAAGCGTGCATAGAAATCCAACACACACAGACCGGTATTTTCAGTATTTATTGCATTATCGGGTCAAGCAAAAAATTAGTGTGGATTGTACATTGTGCTCTAAACCTGATAGCATCATATTTAGTAATACAAAAAGACTGAAGAATTCCATCACATCACAAACATTTTAATGAAAAATCAATTTTTCAACAGTTTACTTCTGTTTCCTATCTACAAGATGTCTCCGAACTTATTAGTCGAATTTTGGCTCAAATGTGTATCGGAGTAGCTTTAAAACCACATCACTCGTTATCCTCATTGTTTTTCAAACTAAAGGACGATATCAATTTTGAACTTGGTATGGTGTATCAAAATGCTTGCCGAGATTGTAATGCTGTGCATGCAGGTGAAGCGGGACGTAGTGTTAGAGCAAGAAAACGAGGGCGTGTTGATGCGGTTGAGACTTTCAACAGCCGAAAATCAGCCTTGAGTCAGCCAACATCTTATGGATATACTTCGATTTTAGAATAGATTGGGATGATGTCAAAACACAAAAATCACAGCCACGTGCATACAGGCGTCGCGTTACGGAAACGTTTTTGATAAACCAAACGGCTCGTTCACCTAATCTAACTAATTGTAATGATGGTGCAAATTTTCCTGCTGTTTATAGTGTGTTTATCGTCAATAAATGATGGCTTACGTACGTTACAACACGTTGTGCTTGTAGTCGCCCATGGTTCTATGATGTTACCTAATAGCTTGTTTCATCAGTGATAATATTCAGTTTTAACAATATTGATCGTCTTGATATGTTTATATTTAACCGTTTGTGTATTAGATTAGTTATAAGATCTACCGTATTCTGATGAAGCTCTCCGGTTACTAAGGGGAACAAAACGTCAAGTTTATGAACAAAATTGTCAATCTAACGTTTATATTTGTTTACGAGATTATAAATTAATCATTGGCAAACCAGACTGCATGTATTGAATCTTCTCCAGCCTCGAGATTGTTGTTCTCACGATCTAAAGATTTTCGTTCAAACTTTGAAAAACAAAAAAGCTGTTTGAGCCATCAGCTTTTGGTGACGCTCTCATCAGTGGCAATATCGCGTCAAAAGGGAAGATCTAGAGTGAGTGTTTTACGTGGTTAATTTGGACGTTTGGCAATCAACAACCATTTCTTGATATTTACGTCGAAAGAACACATATTGGCTTTGAAACTAGTGTATGCCGGAAACCTTGTTTCACCGGCCAGTATTTACGTTGGGAGTCTTTCAGTCCTCTGAAACGTAAAACAGTCTAATATCTACATTGGTACATCGAGCCCCAATGATTTGCACCAAGCGTAGACTCAATGGAGAAATAGAACGGATCAAGAAAATATTACTGGACAACGGCGCTCCTAAAAACGTCATCAACGCCCAGATCACCAAGAAAATCGCTCAGTTTTCCACTCTTAACCTTTTACCGCCTGACGTTCCAATAGACGTAAAGTTGCTTGAAAACTTCAAAATTTTTGTTAATATCGAAAAAAGTTGTTTTTAATATGAATTTGAATTGTTACTGATGATAATAAACGTATTTTTATAAAATAAATAATTTTTTTTTTGATGTAAATTGCAACTAGAATTTTGCCATTTTACTGAGATCAGACATGTCATTTTATGTTCACAATTTCAACCATTCCTAAAAATTTTTTTTAAGTTTTTTTACTGAAATATAATGCTTTTAGGTTTGTTGTATACTGTGCTATTTTTGATTTTGAACTTGAGTAAGTAATTCGTCGGTTATGTGTGTTAAAAAACAATTGTTCCCATATGGGAACGTTAGGGGCGGGCCGACTAAAATATTTCGATTTGAAATTGAAACAATTACACTCAAACGCATCGCTTATTTTGCAACGTTTTAACGACAAAATGAAAGCTCTGATTGAAGTTAGTTGTTGTTTGAGCAGACAATAAAGGTGGTGAATTTGTGTGAGAATTTTATTGTGGATAAACTAAAAGTTTTTGTACTGAAGAAGCAGCTAATTATTGCAGCTTCTTATCTCACAAAAGCGCAATTTACTACACAGTTTTGTCTAGACAAAATTGGTAATTCTGATGTCTTGAAAAACACCATTGATGAATGGTTTGCTTTTTTTTCTTAGTGATAGTGCGGGTAGCTACATGAAGCAATAGAGTAAAAACGTAACTTTTTAAGTAATTCAGAATATTTATTGATAAACTATTTATGAGTTTAGATACCTTGACAGATATTTTATACATGAATCATAACTTTTTTTAACTTTTAAGTGGTAATTATAGGAAAGTTCAGTTGTAACGCATTGGTTGCAGTTTGTATGATATGACTTACACTGCCTTTTCAAGAAAAAAAATATTAAAATTAAAATTTTTAAATGTTTGTTATTAATGCATCAAATACTCGTAATTAATTGTTGAGATATCATCTGCACGTTGTTGGTTATTATAGCGCATTGAGTTTTACCGCATAGACAGTAATCTTATTTTTTAATCAGGGTACAGCGTAATACATGTTCTTAGAAGTTAGAACTAGCGCATCTGTCACATCAAGTTATTACTGTAAAATTAAATAATTTATTTGAATTGTTGACCATTGATTTAATATGAATACTGGCACATTTTATGGAACTAAGAGTAGACCATTCCGAACTGTTACATTGCAAGAAACTACAAATTCTGTAGAATCATGCAGCAACGCTGCATCTGCGACTGTAACAATTCTACCACCCGAATGGGGTGATCAAGATATTCCTAGTGACGAAGACGATTTTGAGTATGGCCAAGAAAATCAATTATTTGAACCAGCAGGAGAAATGGAAGTAGTTGCTGTTTCAATTTCCAATGATGACGAAGAAGAATTTCACCAAACTGGAAACAGACGTGATTTTCCCAGGCGGAAAAAGCAAGAAACATTTGCCAAAACCATATCAAGTGAAGAAACGTCCAGTAAGATTGAAGAAAAGTTTCCTGAGCATCTCACAAAATCATGTTTCAAAATATGGAAACTCTACTTCACTGATGAACTTTTTCACTACATATTAGAGCAAACAAACTGTACGCTAAACAAAACAAAAATGACACAGGATTCGAACTTTCGTTAGATGAACTCAAAAACTTTATTGGAATTTTAATTTTTTCTGGATATCATTTAGTAACTTCAGAAAGAGATTATTGGAGTAACCAGCCAGATTTTAAAGTTCCTTTTATTTCGGAAACAATGAGTCGTGACAAATTTTTGAAAATAAAAAAATATTTTCACGTTGCAGACAACCAAAATTTGGAAAAAGGAAATAAAGTTGCCAAAGTTGCGTTTCTGTACAAAGCTATGAACAAAAATCTGAGCCAATGGGAAATATTCCACAAAAAATTAAGCATTGATGAAGCTATGATACCATATTTTGGCAAGCACAGCGCTAAAATGTACATCAAAGGTAAGCCAATTCGTTTTGGATACAAAATATGGAGTTTGTGCGGAGAAGATGGATACCCTAACAAAATGAATATTTATACTGGAAAGAATTCTTCTCAACGTTCTGACAAACCTTTGGGACAGCGGGTTCTTTTAAATTTGTTGGAATTAGTGACGAATTTATCAGAACCGAAATACCATGAAGTATATTTTGATAACTTTTTTAGTAGTGCAGAATTGCTGAAGTTACTGTCTGATCAAGGGTTTGTTGCCACTGGTACTATCCGAGAAAATAGAACCGACGGTGCCACCAAGTTGATGATCTCCAAAAAGGCTATGAAAAAGAAAACCAGAGGCAGTTATGATCATCGCTGCAACGGTAAAATTTTTGTCTGTAAATGGCATGACAACAGTATTGTAAGCATAGCTAGTAATCATTTCACGCACGAGTCAGTACATCACATCAAACGCCGAGTTAGAGGACAAGGTACCATCGAAGTAACTCAACCTAACATTATTCGATTGTACAATAAGGGCATGGGTGGGGTGGATTTGATGGATCGTCTTTTGGGATCGTATCGGCCAATGATCAGAGCAAAAAAATGGTGGTGGCCTTTGATGACGAACTTGCTGAACAATTCCATTGTAGCAGCGTGGAAGTTTTATTGCGTTCTACACCAAAAAGATGCTAAAATTACTCATCTTGAATTCAGAAGAAATATTTCTTTAGTTCTGACAAAGTCTTCAACAATTAGAAATCAATCACAAGGGGGCAGACATGCAGATTTGCCTTTTGAAGTGCGATATGATGGCCAAGATCATAATCCAGTACCTTGCGTTCAAGGCAGATGTGTGGTGTGTCAAAAGAAAACCAGGTCAAAGTGCAATAAATGCAATTTGAGGCTTCATTATAGTAAAGGAAGTTTTTGCTTCAGAAATTACCACAAACGCTGAACAATTTATGTTGTAAAATTGTAATTTTGTTTGTTTGTTTATGTTATCTTTTATGCTCTAATTGCGATCTTACAACTTGGTAATAAATAACAAAATCGTACAAAAGAGTGTTGTTTCAAGCAATATATTGCAAAATTTGAGCAGCGCAGTCCTAACGTTCCAATGTGAGAACATAGTCATATCTCTAATATTTTATAAAATTTGACCTTGAAACTGACATAAGAGAATGTCTATACCACAAACGTGCAAGTACTAAAATCTTAGAAAAAAATTTTTATTTTTTCGTGGGTCAGGCAGTATAAGGTTAAGCATTTCGGCCCAGAAAAGTTCCCGATGTACTTGAGGGTCCCTTAGACTGGTAAGCCCGCGACAAACTTAGAAAAAGAAATCAAAACCTTCGTGAAAAGCTGCTATGGTTCCGTCAGCACCCGCTTGATCTTTACGTCAAAGCGTATGCTTCCTGTGGCCCGCAAAGATGTTCTAGCTACCACTTAGAAAAGTTCTGCCATCTATGAATGTAAGTGCTACTGTGATAGTCGGTACGTAGGGCAAACATCTTAACGGCTACAGGATCACATCAAGCAACATGTTCCGCAATGGCTGAGGCAACAATTGACCCTTCCACGCCAATCTCAACCACACAGATCGTGCAAACGAAACGACACCA
The DNA here is from genome assembly GCA_963675345.1 of Trididemnum clinides. Classification (NCBI taxonomy): domain Eukaryota; kingdom Metazoa; phylum Chordata; class Ascidiacea; order Aplousobranchia; family Didemnidae; genus Trididemnum; species Trididemnum clinides. The sequence goes on along the minus strand of OY776293.1, from coordinate 12,111,245 downwards.
AACCGGATTGTGACTCTGCCATTGGTCAACATCTTTTAGAAAATGATCAATGTGCATTAAAGTTTAAACTATGATAACAAGCGGTTTTCAATTCTAGCCAAAGCACGCAGCTCTTTCCACCTTAATCTCTAGAGGCTGCTTATATTAAGACCAGGCGCCCGGTTTTATGCAGACAGAAAGAGTGTGTTTACGCTCTCAAACTCTTTCGGTAATCGCGGCATTTGACCTCCTGCTACGCTTTCTCTAACTTTCGCTATTGTGAAATCTTTCTTTAGCGCGCTTTACAATTCTAGCGCAATAATTGGCTCATCTTGATTGCCTAACGTCCAAATTAACCAGATAAAGCACTTACTCACTCTAGATCTTCCCCTTTGACGTGATATTACCACTGATGAGAGCGTCACGAAAAGCTTATGGCTCAACAGCTTTTTTCAAAGCTATATTAAAATTCTGTACCACCAACAAAATTTTTCAATAGAAAGGAAAAAACAAATAGTCTAGCCATGCTCTTCTTCAAATTTTACTTGGCTGCGACAATTCATTATTCACTCTTACAACAATTATCTGCTCCATGGGCAACCAAGCAATAAACTATCTGTTTTTCCAGTCTACTCCAATGCTAGCCAAAACCTCCATCAGTGCATTCCATTTTATTCTGTCAGAACCCCATTCATAGTCTATGAAATACACATATAGATCTTGACTGAGTTCTATCCTCCTCTCCGCAAGGCACCATGAAATTCCATTGGCATTTCCTGTACTTTTTTCTTTGCGATATTCATATTAATCTCTTATCAAAAACTCCTCTGCTGTACTTTTTTTATCGTTGTCTTAACATCGTAGGATAGAATTCAAATAAATAGTGATCGATCATGGAAGGACACAATTTTAAATATAGCGATCAATCATTTCATGTTCTTCATGCAATGATTCTTAAAGTTAAACAAACACTAACAGAATTTTGTTTTTATTCGTGTAACAATTAAATTGTTACTATGGATGCGGTAACGTACTGGTTAGAGCGCCCATTGCGTTCTCGACACACTTGGGTTCTTTCTTAATTCGGGTCATATATCAAAGTCATATAACACGGTATTTAGAGCATCCTGATCCTGCTTGGCGCTCACAAACATGAATAATATAAAAGCAAAAATATCATTTCAATAACAGGCACGAATGAAACGAGTGCAATAAGCATTTGTAGCCTGTGCAAGCCACAGTTACCGTAACAGAAACAACGATTCGAATGCATCGTTTTCACGGCGGTTGGCCATTTGATATAGCGTTTTATTTATCGGTTCGGGTAGGGCTGCATAGTGCATACAGTCACGACGTTAATTCTTTTTATCATCAAATTTAAAACGTATTTAAGTCAAAATCAGTGATTACGCGAAGATAGATACTTCCTCACTGCCTTAGAAATTTTTACACTTTTGGGCAACTTGAATTGTTAGAGAACAGAGTTTCTGGTGGCTCTACATCACGCCTTTCATTCGCTATTTGGTATTTGACTGGGACATCACATTAGCCCATTAATGCCGATTGGGAAAATATGTTCCCATTACAAAAAAAAACTGTTACTAAATTCGTACATCTGTATATTTGAAAGTTCTAAGAGTTTGACTAGTATCATACAGGTTTCATACGCGCTTGAAACAAGTTACAGTTAAATTTTCAATTTCGTTGTTTTGCATGCTTTTGTTATTACTATGAGCCATACAAAATGACGTTTAATTCAAATTTTCTGGTACTTCATTTTCGGCATTAATGGGTTAGTGTCAGCTCAGTAAACTCATAGCTGTTGACGCTCCGAAAACAATCTTTTTCAAAAAGATAACTGCCACTTTGGGGCTAGTAAGTATGCTTACATCCATCTAAGCAAATGTTGGTTGATCAACTCCAAAACAGAAAAGCTTCCAACCATCACTCACATGCACTTATTCAAAGTCATGGAAGAGTCACCAACATGCCCAACTGCCATCGCTTGGCATCTGTAACTGGTTTTGGTGTTTTTCCGGTGGAAGTGATAATATTCCAATAGCCAAATTACCAACCAAACTCCTGTGAGATAGTTGGAAACATTTAATGAGCTTTCAGAGTATATCAATTTTGCATTGGCTCACTTGCTTCCCCATACATTAAGCAACGTGTCAGTGCTGTTTCATAAATGTTAGCTGGTGGGGAAGAATGCAGATATTTTATGAATAATTCGTTTTGCTCAACACCGAAACACGGACTTTTCAATCGTGAGTAATGATACCATGACTAGTCATTTTTGGCAATCTTTACTGATTGCATTTGATCCGTTTCTCCCCTTCAACAATATAATTATGTGTTACCAGAACAAGGATAACATTACTCTTTACAGTTTTGCTCTTAGAATCATGTAAAGCTCAAACTCCTCCACCGCAAAAAAGTGGCAATTATTTGGAAGAACACAAAGCGTTTTTATGGTCGGACTTCTAAGTTCACGTGATGTTGTTTAAAAATCTTGTTTGGCAGGTAATAGTTCAGGTAATATTAATAATAATCGACATGAATATACTGTAATATTGAGAGTTTTATTATATTACGTATTACATAAAAATAATCGATGTTAAAAGTCGTTAGTTCGATGCGAGATCAAAACAGTGTTGCTGACAATTTGTCATTATTGACGTGAAATCCAATTATTGCACCATTGGTTTTTTGCAATGATAAACTGATTTTACCGTTGTTGTTGTTACAATAGAAACAGTATTGTGTGTTATTTGAAGAGGACAATGCAGATTTGATTATTGGATATGAGGTTTCAATATAACGTGTTTTTTCATCATACATTTAATAATACATCTGTAAGACAAGATACTGCAGATGCGGCACAAAATGTCATTGCTATTATATAAAAGCGATTGAACTTACAACAATTTCGCTCATCCTCTCCTTTGCGGCAGTCACATTTTCCGTCGCAACGCATGGACATATTGATACACCGACCATTATTGCATCGAAATTCCCCATTCTTTGCAGAACATAATTGTGATGCTATAAAAATATAATCACATGCAATCAAATTCTTATAGGATAATGGTTACACTTCAAAAAGAATAAAAGTCCTTCCGGAACTAAGTGCATTTCTACCACAGATACTGCTGTCAAGCAGACCAATTTACAGTACAGTAGAGTGTCTTTCTTTAGAACATAACAACGTATGGCAGCAATAATCAAGTTGCAGAGGTTAAAACAAATAAATAAATAAAATTAACAAAGCAAAACTAAATCAGTGATACAAAATTTCTAATGCCAATACAGCGTGGCTTACATTTGTTCAACAGGAAGTTTGGTAAGAAATCAATTGGGGGAAAAAGGTTTTTGTGCTCGAAGAGTTGTAAGATCTGGTCAACAAATGATGATTGGTCTACTGCTTAATCTAAACTTGAAAAAGTCAGTTGGTAGCAAGAGCGCGGCCAAAAATAAAATTTTACGAAGAGACAAAACTTTCAGAATATTTTGGTATTTTAGAAACGAAGTGTTGACGAGACCTTTATTTCATTACTACGAGGTGTGTCCGAAAAGGAACGAGACTGGTGTTATAAAAACTGTATTGAAAAATATTGAAATATACCAAAGTCAAATTCCTTCAAAGTAATCTCCTTCCACTTTGAAACACTTGTGCATTCTCCTTTTCGAGGATTCAATACACTCTTGGAAGGCATTTTCTAGGATCTTTTTAAGCTCCGTTGTCGCGGCCATTTTGATGGAATCGATGTCCGAAAAATGGGTTCTCTTCAGAACAGATTTGATCTTGGGAAAGAGGAAAAAGTCACAGGGGGCCAGATCGGGGGAATGTGGGGGGTTATTCCAAAATTGCAATGTTCCTTTCGAAAAACTGACCAATACTCAGGGCTGCGTGATCAGGAGCGTTATCGTGATGGAGCGTCCATGCGTGAGCTTCCCAAAAAGGTCTGCCTCTTGTCACACACTGTCTCATAAGGCGCTGAAGAATGTCTTTATAGACGGTTTGGTTCACTGTTTGGCCTTGGGGTAGGGAATTTGAAACGAAGGATGTCTTAAAGACATTCTTCAGCGCCTTATGAGACAGTGTGTGACAAGAGACGGAGCCTTTGGGAAGCTCACGCATGGACGCTCCATCACGATAACGCTCCTGATCACGCAGCCCTGAGTATTGGTCAGTTTTTCGAAAGGAACATTGCAATTTTGGAATAACCCCCCACATTCCCCCGATCTGGCCCCCTGTGACTTTTTCCTCTTTCCCAAGATCAAATCTGTTCTGAAGAGAACCCATTTTTCTGACATCGATTCCATCAAAATGGCCGCGACAACGGAGCTTAAAAAGATCCCAGAAAATGCCTTCCAAGAGTGTATTGAATCCTCGAAAAGCCGAATGTACAAGTGTTTCAAAGTGGAAGGAGATTACTTTGAAGGAATTTGACTTTGGTATATTTCAATATTTTTCAATACAGTTTTTATAACACCAGTCTCGTTCCTTTTCGGACACACCTAGTAGTTATTCATTTTCTCAAGAAATTAGACATTCTAAATCGCATGAAGTAGATGTGATTAAAACTTATTATCGGTTTTATAACATCAAGTTAGGGTAAACCTAGGTGTACACTTTTATATTTGCATCATCTGAAAATTATAAAACAAGAGACAAGCTAAAGCGAAAGTAGTGGCAACTCTTAAGCTTCTCCAATCCCTTCTTCAACTGACTAAAACAGCCATCAACCAATATTTTTCCATTGCGTTTATTTGCTAAGTCCTCGAACAACTTTTCTAAGTTCGCGACGAAACAACCATCGACCACTAGTTCCTCCAGAGAAAGCTTCTTTTCAATGCGATAATTCTACACTTAGTCAAGTTATCATCAGGACCGAAACAATTCGAAGCTACATCAAGAAGGCGCTGTGTTTCTGGATTTTATCAACCAGCATGGTTGTTTGGTCTCACCAACAAATTATGTCGTTAGTTTCCAAGCAAGCATATGGTCCACATGACCATGATTCTGGTCCATAATCGAAGTTTTGCTCTCACCACTAGTATCGGAGAGCAAAGCAGGTTATCACTCATTACAATTGGCGTCGTTTTGTTTTGATAATATGCCTCCATGACTTGCCAGCCACATACTTTAGAAAACATGCATAAGCCAACAACATAGCAAACATGCTCTCAGCAAAATGCGGTAGGCAATCGAGACTTTTCTCGAAGGTACCTTTATAAGCATCCAGGGTCAGATCTAACGATGTGGAGGAGACATGGATCCTTTCAACACCCTGGCTACGCTTCAGCAAGAAACTGGGCACATTAGCCGTAGCCAGAGTATTTTGAAAAAGTTTGAGAAAAAATTAAAATAAAGCAACAATCCGGTACGTGCGATATCGCTGTAGATATGGGGAAACACTTTTCATATTGCGCTGGTAAATAGTTCATGGCCCTACCGAGATCACTGTTAAGTATTTGGAGGTCATGGATTTTTTCGCCTTAGTGGCTGCACGTATGTCGGGTACAGGGCACATAAGGCACACGCAGAGCTTTGATAAAATTTGGGGAGGAATCTAATGGAAACAATACTGTACTTCTGTCTGAAATGGCCTCGCATTTGTGGATTAGTTTTTACTATTTGCTAGAAAGTTACTTAACTGATCTTTCAATATCAGTTCAAAAACTTTGAGTGAAGTATGGCCCCTTCGGCTCATCCCTGGTTTCGCCTATGCAGAATACAGGCCATACAAAGCATAGCTGTGGATTTGAAATCGTTGATGAGAAACCAAACAAAAACAACACTCCTGTGTAAATTTTCATTTTATCCACGGTCGAGATTTTGCTATTTTGGTTGATGATAACTTGGTTTATCTACCGGGGTCTGGCTGCAATTTTGGAAGAAGACATGGCTGTATACGTTCCTTTCCTTACATTGATGTCGCAAACAGTAAGTTTACAGTGCTGCCAGGGACTTGAGATCACAAATATAATTACAAAAACGGGAACATCAAATAGTGAAACTGGCCTACTACTTATTAAACTGTTTCTGTATTTAAACAAACAACCACTGTTTTGGCGTGTTCCCTTTGTTTACTTTCCCCATGCACCGGTGCTCACTTAAAAACATTGCAAGACATCCAGATGAAAGGAATAGGAGTTGTGCTTATACTATCATAATGTTTTTGGTTGGATCTGCTTTTAAACTACACTTGGTTTTGGAACTGGAGTTGGCTATGTTGACTATCCATCAACTTTTCGTTATTGTTTCGACAAGTGCGCCTTGGTTGAAGCCCACTTAGCCGGCTCTAATGATACTCTTAATACATAGTCACTGCCGAGGCCCTGTAGCGGAGGCCGGCAGAGCCGATTGAATCAAAGATGCGTTTGCGCTTTTGCAGTGAATCAAGATTAAACTGAGCCAGCTTTCGATCATATGGCAATGGCTGTAACTACAAATGCATTGATGGTTATTTTTTGTACTGCTCTATTATCTGGATATTTTTTCAGATATGAGTTGCAAAATGCCGTAGCCTATTCTAAATGAGCCTTATATAATGTCTTGTATACTGCAAATACACGATTTTGTCTGGACTGATACTAATCTCAAATTTAGTAATCTCTCAAATATCAAGGGCGTTGTCAACTCACACGCTTAGGAGCAAAACCAAACGTACTGAGATCTCGAACTCTTCTATATCCAGTAGCAAAGTTGCGTTTTGGATGACTACAAAACAAGTATCAAGTTTAAGGCTTTCCAACTTAGAACAAGAACAAACTTAGAACGTGATGAAGCCGAACGGAAATGCAAACGCCAATTGTTGAAAGCTACGAACGCACTAAATGAGGACTCCAAATGAGAGCGTTAAGTGTTGGATGAAGAGCTTGAACGTGGCGGCTACATCAAACCCGATCCTACTGCTAAAAAGCAAGTATTACCATTACCACCCACTATCTGCAATGAACAATCGTTGAATCAAACTCGCTTTCTGCCAAGTGGTAACGTTAATAAACTACCCACAAGCTCAGTCTACAACGAACCTCACGCTGAAAAATCTAGTAAAATGCCACTCATGAATAAACCTTTAGCTTGTAATAGGAACGAACCTCCACCACTTTTAAGTAGATCTCCGCAGACTGAACCAATACAAGAGTTCAAGTTCAATGCTGTTGATGCGTGCAAAACCTCTCTTCAAGCTGGTAAACGCGACGGTAATAAGTCGGAACTCTTGCCAAGTTATACTAGAAAGGAACTGTTACATCAGTTTCCTGATCCACGGCGTTGGTCAGGAACTTAAGTTCTGATCGACGGCAAACCTAATACTCGCACAGGGCAACCACCACTTTTCCTTGGTATACTTTAGCAGTATTTTGAACACTGGGCGCCGTATAATGGTTTAAAGGCCTGATTATAGCGGAAATAGAAGGATAGGCCCTTATTTTGAGATAATTAAATTTAAGGGATAATCCAAGTAAATATGCGATATTTATTCGTATCTTTCAAAACCGTCGATGACAACGATTTAACTTTAGCAACAAAGTTGCTTTACTTGATTCAACATTGCGGAGATGTAAAACCTAAAGGTCCTTCCCTTAAAGCTGATGATTCTAAAGGTTTAACCTACTGTATATGGTGCGATTGTTGGAAAAACGTTTTGTGACCCTTATGCAATTGAATAGTCACGCCGATCTAAACAGCTTTAATACAATTGTGTCTGTTGTTAAAAAACTTTTATTTTCTTTACAAAGTCGTTGGTTAAGAAAGGCCTCAGATGCCGAAAAACAAGGCAAAAATCCAAACTTCATAATCTTGTTGATTTCGTCAAAACTGAATCTAAAATTGCTAGTTCGACACACGCAACTGTCATAAACCAACAAACTAAGAAGAGCGGAATGAGTTTGTTTTGCCAGCGCGGTCAACGCGATGCTAACTATTACATTTTCTGAATCTAAACGCCAAGAGTTTTGTTATGTACTGTGTGAAGAAGCCCATAAAGTCGAGGAATGGAACAAGTTTGTCGAAGCAAACGTTTCTGATCGCATTGCTCTTACTGGGAAAAATCGCTAATACGATAACTATTTGAAAAAGTTCACATTGACATACGTTCACACCAAATGCCTCTGAAAAAGAATCATGCCAAGTCAAATTCATTTAGCAAAGTGACTCGAATCTTGAACGGCAAATCGAATCGTCTTCGAAAGATCGATATTGTTCCAGATTCATCGAAGTTTAGTTGTGGTATGTCCAAGGAATATCGTTTAGCATTGGAAAAAATAAATTGCAGCAAGCAAGTCATTGGTGGCCATTACCAAGTGGCATTGCCTCGGAGACCAGGAGCTCTTTCATTGACGAAAAACGGGTTGTAGCACAATGCTTGTTTGTGGTTACCCCTCTTCTTCCTCGGGATGGAGGTGCGGCATGAACGGCAATTCAGGTTCATGCCGTCAACCTAATTGAAATTAGGCTAGGGGAAAGATGGCAGCCAATTTCGAACCAGTCTTTTGTGACTGGTAGTCCCACCACCAACAAGGCGGACAGCCACTGGTGAGTACCCAAGAGTCGTCTAACATGCGGGGTTAGCAACTTCACAATTGTAACCCGGTGAAGTACGGGAGAGCTACCTGTCTGCCACATAAAGGTGTAAACGTCCCGTTTTGTGCCTTGCTCAAGGACACAACAAGCAAACTTGCCGGCTTGTTCTCCACACTATTCCTTTTTTATGCTGAGCACCAAGCAGAAATCTGTGGATACCCTTTTTTAAAGTCTTTTGGTATGACTCGACTTAGGAAATGAACCCCAGGTCTACCGACTACGAGGCGGACGCTCTAACCACTACACCATCGCGCCGGTTTGTAGCACAATCGAGACTGTTGTCTCTGAAAGAAAAAAACAAAAGAGATCCTGCTTTTTCTCACAAGTATAATGATGTATTATTTTATCTTGATGTCATAAGCAATTACCTGGATGAAAACTATGTGCGCAAATCAAAAAATTAGTGACACTCACATAATTAAAATGTTATCTACCACATCACGGCGTCTAGAATCCAAGGAAACCGGGAAAGGTCAGAGCTGTGTTTGACCGCAGTGCAAAGCTCCAGGGGAACATCCTTACATCACCGACTCTTGAAAGACCGGATTTAAACAGCTTGGTCGGTGTTTTGCTTCCCTTCAGAAAAGAAAAAATTGCCTTAGTAAGTGACATTGAACCCATGTTCAATCAAATCAAAGTAGATCCAAAGGATTATCACATTGTGAGATTCCTGTGGTGGCCGAGTGGCAATATGAGTGCATCGCCAAGACGAGTATTGCATGCAAGTTTACCTGTTCAATGCGTCGACATCGCCAAATTGCGCCTAACAATCTTTACTGCAAACTGCTAAAATCAATGCAGAATTATATGATCCAGCTATTGTAGAAACTGTTAAACGAAATCTTTACTTGGATTATTGCCTCATATTTGTTCCTTTTGAAGAAGATACAATCGGCATTGACAACCAATTAACAAGTTTGCTTACTAGAGGCGGACTTAACTTCAGCAAGTAGGCTAACAACAGCAAGAAAGTTCTGAATAAAATCTCTGTCGGGAAAAATCTTCATCTGCGCTTTGTTTGGACAAATGAGTTGATTTCCTTGTGCTACGGGTTGAGTGGGACTTTACAGTACAACTGATTACTTTAAACTTGAAACAAAACTGGAAGAAAAGCCATTGACGTGGTGGGGTGTGTTATCAATAATAAGCTCATTGTTTCACCCAATGGGCTCTGCAACACCCGCAATCACAAAAGGCTAAACTTTTCTAGCAGAGCCTTAGCAGATTAAAATTAGAATAGGATGAGCCCATTTCCACTGATGATACTAAACAATGGCTTTGCTGGCAGCGAGGATTAAATGCACTTGGCAATTAAAACCTACCGCGCTATCTCTTTGTGAACTGTAGTAAAGTGTCGATTAAGTCATTAACTGTACTTCACTTTGCCGATGCTTCTTTTACTGCTTATGCCTTTTTGTCTTATATACGTGCTATAGACAATTCTAATGGCATTTATTGCAGTCTTTTGTTTGGTAAAGCTAGATTATCCCTCATTGAGACCGTGAAATCCCAAGCCTAGAATCGATGGCAACTGTACTATCTGCAAAATCAACTTAATGTTAAAGCAGATTCTTGATTGCCAAATATCTACTGCACAGACTCAACAGTGGTTTTACAAATGATATGTAATACCAACAAACGCTTTCCTCTTTTGTTTCAAACACGTTATCAGTAATTGAAAAGTATTTAACATCTGAGCAATCGCGATATGTTGATTCCAAGGAAAATGCTGACAATGTGACCATTTAAGGGATCGATCAATGATAACTTCCCAACGATTTAAAATGACTTCTCGGACCAAAATTTTTATCAAAGTCAAAGAATTTTTGGCCGATTGCTACGTGTCTTTTACCTAATGTACCGGTAGAGCATTCACTTCTGAGGAAGGCATGTGTTTTTGCTAAACAATCAAAACGAAATGGTATGCTGGAAACTCGATTTGCTCGTTTATCATGGCGGTACAAACTCATGAAACCTGTCGTTTGGATGTTACATTTCAAGAAAAAATTGCTACAAAACAAAATAAAATTCTATCGCACTAGTTGAACTGGAACAAGCAGAAGCTAAACTTATCAAATGTACGCAAAGGAAGGTCTTCAGAGACGAAATGCAATGTATAACAACAAACAAAAGGCTCACAAGGGCTAGTTCTCTATATAAATCAACTCCTTTCCATTGTGAAGATGTACCACGAGTTATTGGCCGGTTGCAAGATTTGCTTTAAATTTTCGACGTCAAGCATGCCATTATTTGGCCGAGTTCACATCATGTTACTAGAATGATAGTGGAGGACCACCATCGTCGCGTGGGTCATGCCCATTAATGCTTGTTTACTCTCTTCTAAATGTACATTCGCTGAAAACAAACTCTTCAATTACTTGAATACCTCCTCATGCTGCCGTATCGCCTAAATTACTGAAATCGTCTCATAACTGTAGGTTCTCCTAGTCTTTATAAAATTCGTCATCTCGAACATCGCCTTCATTTCATATTTCTGGACAACTGTCTGGTTTTATTCATTATCCTCTGCAATGCTTCCTCAGCGTTGGCGATAATAGCTTGAATATAGCAGGCATTTTTCGTTTGCCAAGTGTATTAATCTCATAAATATAACCGTTAGATTGACAATTTCGTTCATAAACTTAACGTTATGTTCCCCTTAGTAACCGGAGAGCTTCATCAGAATACGGCAGATCTTATAACTAATCTAATACACAAACTGTTGAATATAAACATATCATGACGATCAATATTGTTAAAACTGAATATTATCACTGATGAAACAAGCTATTACGTAACATCATAGAACCATGGGCGACTACAAGCACAATGTGTTGTAACGTACGTAAGCCATCATTTATTGACGATAAACACACTATAAACAGCAGGAAAATTCGCACCATCATTGCAATTAGTTAGATTAGGTGAACGAGCCGTTTGGTTTATCAAAAAAGTTTCCGTAACGCGACGCCTATATGCACATGGCGGTGAGTTTAGTATTTTGACATCATCCCAATCTATTTTATGATCGAAGTATATCCATAAGATGTTGACTGACTCAGCATTGAATATGATGTGTTGCAGTATCAGATAACAGTCCTAGACGTTTTTTCATATTCATGTTTGTCCATTGTTACAGTGCTGTTATTTTTTAACAGGATTGAGAATTACAATGTCATCACATTATTTCACTTTTTCAATGGCGTGATTTTCGGCCTTTGAAAGATTATGTTCAAGTGTTTGACTTTTTACCGGTGTCCCGACAATTCAAAGTCGCGTTAGGGTTAAGGTTAGGGCTAGGGCCAAAATATAGTGAAGTGCCTTAGTTACATACACGTTATATTTAATTGTTTTGAATTGTCAACTTTGAATTTGCGACTTTAAATTTCCGACTTTGAATTTCCGACTTTGATTTTCCGACTTTGAATTGTCGCAGAATCCTTTTTTCCAAACTTCCTCAACTTTAGATCGTGTGAAATCAATTAAACACTTGTTGTCAAAGTCAATTGGCTTAGCCCCTATTCAACTCCACTTATAACATCCAAAACAGGAATTTTGTATGGTGCGAGTGTAAATTTTGTCCCCTTTTTCAAATGTGACTTCTGAGCATTTGTGAGTGACAGCGAGTATAAGTTTTTCATCCAATTTAGATTAATGCTGATCGTGTTTAGGTCTCTGGCAATAAGCTATTTTAGTTTAAGTTGTGAGTTTATTCGGTTTTGGACAGCACTTTAATTTTTGTCATAATCCGAATTATTGAATAGATCATTGAGATCTTCCGGATATAATTTGCTGTTTAATTGCTATCTAATCTCGTCAACTAGTGGTTTAGAACTTCTAACTGTTTTTATGTGATTCACTTGCTTTGAGATTCAAAAAACTCACATTTCCATTTACGAGCTAATTAGAAACTCTATCATGATTTATTGGTGGCAAAAATCACAACTTCTTGAGCAACATATTTTCTCTATTGCTTGCATGATTAAACACACAGTCGAGAATTCCTATGAGTGTTTTGAGTTGATTTCATCCACTAAACTTGGCAAATCTGAATCAGAGCTTTCATTCGACGGGGTGAGTTTGTTTACTTTGGCACCACTTGAGACCGCCAAAACTATTGTGGCTGGTAGAGTTGGCGATGATTATACATTGGATGGTCGAACAAGCCGCACAATGCTGCAACTCATGGAGGAATTGAGCATCTATTAGCAATTTCGGTTTTTTTTTTGTGTACTATAACATTGTTATCTAAAAACACACTTTTGGTCGTCTAATGGCTCTTCTTATTTTCCAATAATACAAATATGGTGATGAAAAATATAGAACAAAAGGACTTGCATAGTTACTTGGAACCTCCGTCACTATGGGTACGTTATGTACAGTTTTGGTTAAATGGATAACTCACCACTAAATACTTTCACCTTTTATGATTACAGAACAAAAACTCCTGTCAAGTATATTTATTTGAAAAAAAACAAACGTTTCAGCTATGGACACATGGTTGATGGGCAATACACTTAACATCAGATTAATATTTGGTGTGTAACCATTTGCTTTTGATCAAAGCTTGAATGCAATTTGGCATAAAGAGACACAGTTCTTCACTGCATTGTGCAGAAATTTCTTTAACCCAGATTTTTTTTGACTGGTCACAATTGAGAAAGTGAACTATAATTACGTGCAGCAAGTTTTTCGTTTGAAATAATCGCAAAGTTCTCAATGGGGTGCAGATCTGTCCATCAAATCAATCTATTTGATAAAGCGTTTTCTTTATCGGTTCGGGTAGGGCAGCATAGTGCATACAGTCACGACGTTAATTCTTTTTATCATCAAATTTAAAACGTATTAAGTCAAAATCAGTGATTACGCGAAGATAGATATTTCCTCACTGCCTTAGAAATTTTTACACTTTTGGGCAACTTGAATTGTTAGAGAACAGAGTTTCTGGTGGCTCTACATCACGCCTTTCATTCGCTATTTGGTATTTGACTGGGACATCACATTAGCCCATTAATGCCGATTGGGAAAATATGTTCCCATTACAAAAAAAATGTTTTTGTATATTTGAAAGTTCTAACAGTCAAATTACAGTTAAATTTTCAATTTCGTTGTTTTGCATGCTTTTGTTATTACTATGAGCCATACAAAATGACGTTTAATTCAAATTTTCTGGTACATCATTTTCGGCATTAATGGGTTAGTGTCAGCTCAGTAAACTCATAGCTGTTGACGCTCCGAAAACAATCTTTTTCAAAAAGATAACTGCCACTTTGGGGCTAGTAAGTATGCTTACATCCATCTAAGCAAATGTTGGTTGATCAACTCCAAAACAGAAAAGCTTCCAATCATCACTCACATGCACTTATTCAAAGTCATGGAAGAGTCACCAACATGCCCAACTGCCATCGCTTGGCATCTGTAACTAGTTTTGGTGTTTTTCCGGTGGAAGTGATAATATTCCAATAGCCAAATTACCAACCAAACTCCTGTGAGATAGTTGGAAACATTTAATGAGCTTTCAGAGTATATCAATTTTGCATTGGCTCACTTGCTTCCCCATACATTAAGCAACGTGTCAGTGCTGTTTCATAAATGTTAGCCGGTGGGGAAGAATGCAGGTATTTTATGAATAATTCATTTTGCTCAACACCGAAACACGGACTTTTCAATCGTGAGTAATGATACCATGACTAGTCATTTTTGACAATCTTTACTGATTGCATTTGATCCGTTTCTCCCCTTCAACAATATAATTATGTGTTACCAGAACAAGGATAACATTACTCTTTACAGTTTTGCTCTTAGAATCATGTAAAGCTCAAACTCCTCCACCGCAAAAAAGTGGCAATTATTTGGAAGAACACAAAGCGTTTTTATGGTCGGACTTCTAAGTTCACGTGATGTTGTTTAAAAATCTTGTTTGGCAGGTAATAGTTCAGGTAATATTAATAATAATCGACATGAATATACTGTAATATTGAGAGTTTTATTATATTACGTATTACATAAAAATAATCGATGTTAAAAGTCGTTAGTTCGATGCGAGATCAAAACAGTGTTGCTGACAATTTGTCATTATTGACGTGAAATCCAATTATTGCACCATTGGTTTTTTGCAATGATAAACTGATTTTACCGTTGTTGTTGTTACAATAGAAACAGTATTGTGTGTATTTGAAATAGGATAATGTAGATTTGATTATTGGATATGAGGTTTCAATATAACGTGTTTTTTCATCATATATTTAATAATACATCTGTGAGATACGGCACAAAACGTCATTGCTATTATATAAAAGCGATTGAACTTACAGCAATTTCGCTCATCCTCTCCTCTGCTGCAGTCACGTTTTGCGTCGCAACGCATGGACATATTGATACACCGACCATCATTGCATCGGAACTCTCCATCCTTTTCAGAACATAATTGTGGTGCTATAAAAATATAATCACATGCAATCAGATTCTTGTAGTATGATGGTTACACTTCAAGAAGAATAAAAGTTCTTCAGGAAGTTAGGGCCACTAACTCGATATTTTAGGGCGGGCTTGAAGCCACAGATCAGTGTGAAAACATCTGCTGTCCGACAGGACCCACAACTCTCTTACTATTTTTTTCCAAACTGATGAGTCAATATTATTGGATTTTTGTTTGAGCTAAATATCAATTTGTTAGATAAAAACATGCGAATTTCAAAAATTCAGTTTTCGTTATTTCAATACGAACTTTCTTTGTTTGGTATGCACCAGTATTTCGTAAGGAGGTCATGGATTTTTTCGCCTTAGTGGCTGCACGTATGTCGGGTACAGGGCACATAAGGCACACGCAGAGCTTTGATAAAATTTGGAGAGGAATCTAATGGAAACAATACTGTACTTCTGTCTGAAATGGCCTCGCATTTGTGGATTAGCTTTTGTTTTTTGCCAGAAAGTTACTTAACTGGCCTCTCAAAACTTGTTCAAAAACTTTGAGTGAAGTATGGCCCCTTCAGCTCATCCCTGGTTTCACCTATGCAAAATACAGGCCATACAAAGCATAGCTGTGGATTTCAAATCGTTGATGAGAAACCAAACAAAAACAACACTCCTGTGTAAATTTTCATTCTATCCACGGTCGAGATTTTGCTATTTTGGTTGATGATAACTTGGTTTATCTACCGGGGTCTGGCTGCAATTTTGGAAGAAGACATGGCTGTATACGTTCCTTTCCTTACATTGATGTCGCAAACAGTAAGTTTACAGTGCTGCCAGGGACTTGAGATCACAAATATAATTACAAAAACGGGAACATCAAATAGTGAAACTGGCCTACTACTTATTAAACTGTTTCTGTATTTAAACAAACAACCACTGTTTTGGCGTGTTCCCTTTGTTTACTTTCCCCATGCGCCGGTGCTCACTTAAAAACATTGCAAGACATCCAGATGAAAGGAATAGGAGTTGTGCTTATACTATCATAATGTTTTTGGTTGGATCTGCTTTTAAACTACACTTGGTTTTGGAACTGGAGTTGGCTATGTTGACTATCCATCAACTTTTCGTTATTGTTTCGACAAGTGCGCCTTGGTTGAAGCCCACTTAGCCGGCTCTAATGATACTCTTAATGCATAGTCACTGCCGAGGCCCTGTAGCGGAGGCCGGCAGAGCCGATTGAATCAAAGATGCGTTTGCGCTTTTGCAGTGAATCAAGATTAAACTGAGCCAGCTTTCGATCATATGGCAATGGCTGTAACTACAAATGCATTGATGGTTATTTTTTGTACTGCTCTATTATCTGGATATTTTTTCAGATATGAGTTGCAAAATGCCGTAGCCTATTCTAAATGAGCCTTATATAATGTCTTGTATACTGCAAATACACGATTTTGTCTGGACTGATACTAATCTCAAATTTAGTAATCTCTCAAATATCAAGGGCGTTGTCAACTCACACGCTTAGGAGCAAAACCAAACGTACTGAGATCTCGAACTCTTCTATATCCAGTAGCAAAGTTGCGTTTTGGATGACTACAAAACAAGTGTCAAGTTTAAGGCTTTCCAACTTAGAACAAGAACAAACTTAGAACGTGATGAAGCCGAACGGAAATGCAAACGCCAATTGTTGAAAGCTACGAACGCACTAAATGAGGACTCTAAATGAGAGCGTTAAGTGTTGGATGAAGAGCTTGAACGTGGTGGCTACATCAAACCGGATGTTTTGTTGGTTCCTTTATTTATATATTCTATATTTATATATATTTTTTGCTTGTTATATATTTTATTTTTTTATAAACATTATAATCTGCGTTACATATTTTTTAGTTTTATGTTTTTGCAAAAAGTCACGATGCGAACAAGGTTAGTATGGAAAATAGGCAGGACCATCCCGGAAACACGGGTAATAGAGACGCACTGTTATCACTAAAACTGATGTCGAGTGCAAGACACTTTCCGTGGCCCCCGACCAGCCCAATATCCTATATAGGACTGTATACGATACAAAACCAAACAATCCAACACAAAGCACAAGACTTACGTACAGTTTACTTTTGAACCAGATTCCTTTTGACGTTACGGCTAACCATGCAAGTATGAACTAAAACTGATATCCTTACACAAAACTCATCACACAAAAGGTGATTACGCATAGAAAAACCTTCCAAAGTTTATACACTAAATGTGGTGCTTTAAAGCACACATAGTAGCAGGTGGTAAAATGTCAGCGAGCCTCGGCGCGCGCCGGAGAGCAGCTTGAACGACGTGGGTTCGATTCTCAAGGAAACCAGACACGACGCAACACACTTTGGGACAAAAATTAGTTTTTACGAAAGGTCACAATCCAAACAACGTTAGTATAGCAAAATAGGCGGGACCATCCCTGGAGCCAGGTTTCGGCCCTATAGCCTCATCAGCAAGACTCGTCCAACCCAAAGCAGCGCCCCGGAGAGGACGTTGTGCGCATAGAATCAAAAATTGACGTTCTTCCTGCATCACAAGTGGGCGCGATGCCTGACTAGAAAATAAATGATTGCGGTATCGGGGTAAAGCGATGAGGTATCACGAAACATAACAGCGCATTGGCCAACGTTAAAGCGTTAAAAGTGCGAACCGTGAAGCTAGTGAAAACAAACCATGTCGACAGAATCTACGAAGCTCGGGACTGTCATAATGCAGGGAGTCGGGCGCGTGGTGTTTAAAATTTAGGCGGCTGGGCAAAACCAATGCCTTTGCCCCACTCGAAAACGAGAGTCGGATGCCTCGCCCCCTATTCCCTCGTTCTACCGGTTAGGCAGATTCTATATTATTTTATAAAACATATTTTATTTGTTTCATTTCATTGCTTTTAATAACCCATTATGATACACCCAAAAACGAATAAACAATCGAATTTCATTTGCTCTTGCTCCAAATCCTCACCACGGACTCATTAAGTTCATGTGATGTTTTCTGAAAATCTTGTTTGGTAGAGTTAAGAGTTGCAAGTTTGATGGATGGTGATGAGCATCAGGTGATAGTTCAGGTAATATTAATAATAATCGACATGAATATACTGTAATATTGAGAGTTTTATCATATTATAAATTTAAAAAAATAATCGATGTTAAAAGTCGTTAGTTCGATGCGAGATCAAAACAGTGTTGCTGACAATTTGTCATTATTGACCTGAAATGTAATTATTGCACCATCCGTTTTTGCAATGATAAACTGATTTTACCGTTGTTGTTGTTACAATAGAAACAGTATTGTGTGTATTTGAAATAGGATAATGTAGATTTGATTATTGGATATGAGGTTTCAATACAACGTGTTTTTTCATCATATATGTAATAATACATCTGTGAGATACGGCACAAAACGTCATTGCTATTACATAAAAGCGATTGAACTTACAACAATTTCGCTCATCCTCTCCTCTGCTGCAGTCACGTTTTGCGTCGCAACGCATGGACATATTGATACACCGACCATCATTGCATCGGTATTCCCCATCCTTTGCAGAAAATAATTGTGGTGCTATAAAAATATAATCACATGCAATCAGATTCTTGTAGTATGATGGTTACACTTCAAGAAGAATAAAAGTTCTTCAGGAAGTTAGGGCCACTAACTCGATATTTTAGGGCGGGCTCGAAGCGACAGATCAGTGTGAAAATACCTGCTGTCTACAGGACCCACAACTCTCTTACTATTTTTTTTCCAAACTGATGAGTCAATTATTGGATTTTTGTTTGAGCTAAATATCAATTTGTTAGACAAAAATATGCGAATTTCAAAATTTCAGTTTTCGTTATTTCAATACGAACTTTCTTTGTTTGGTATGCACCAGCAATGTTTGGCTGCTTCCTACCGCTCACCAATCATTCAGGTGCAAAATTTGGACGTAATTATGTGGCGGATGTGTGGGAGTCAAACGGTTCCCACTATTGGTTATAATATGAAAGAACTTTGTGTTTAGACCCGCTTTGGAGTCACCAATACTGCTGACCAAGTGCATTTCTACCACAGATACTGCAATCGAACAGACCAATTTACAGTACAGTAGAGTGTCTTTCTTTAGAACATAACAACGTATGGCAGCAATGATCAGGTTGCAGAGGTTAAAACAAATAAATAAATAAAATTGACAAAGCAAAACTAAATCAGTGGAGCGTATTAAGTTTGCGACGAAACAACCATCGACCACTAGTTCCTCCAGAGAAAGCTTCTTTTCAATGCGATAATTCTACACTTAGTCAAGTTATCATCAGGACCGAAACAATTCGAAGCTACATCAAGAAGGCGCTGTGTTTCTGGATTTTTATCAACCAGCATGGTTGTTTGGTCTCACCAACAAATTATGTCGTTAGTTTCCAAGCAAGCATGTGGTCCACATGACCATGATTCTGGTCCATAATCGAAGTTTTGCTCTCACCACTAGTATCGGAGAGCAAAGCAGGTTATCACTCATTACAATTGGCGTCGTTTTGTTTTGATAATATGCCTCCATGACTTGCCAGCCACATACTTTAGAAAACATGCATAAGCCAACAACATGACAAACATGCTCTCAGCAAAAATGCGGTAGGCAATCGAGACTTTTCTCGAAGGTACCTTTATAAGCATCCAGGGTCAGATCTAACGATGTGGAGGAGACATGGATCCTTTCAACACCCTGGCTACGCTTCAGCAAGAAACTGGGCACATTAGCCATAGCCAGAGTATTTTGAAAAAGTTTGAGAAAAAATTAAAATAAAGCAACAATCCGGTACGTGCGATATCGCTGTAGATATGGGGAAACACTTTTCATATTGCGCTGGTAAATAGTTCATGGCCCTAACGAGATCACTGATAAGTATTTGGAGGTCATGGATTTTTTCGCCTTAGTGGCTGCACGTATGTCGGGTACAGGGCACATAAGGCACACGCAGAGCTTTGATAAAATTTGGGGAGGAATCTGATGGAAACAATACTGTACTTCTGTCTGAAATGGCCTCGCATTTGTGGATTAGTTTTTACTATTTGCCAGAAAGTTACTTAACTGGCCTCTCAATATCAGTTCAAAAACTTTGAGTGAAGTATGGCCCCTTCAGCTCATCCCTGGTTTCGCCTATGCAGAATACAGGCCATACAAAGCGTAGCTGTGGATTTCAAATCGTTGATGAGAAACCAAACAAAATCAACACTCCTGTGTAAATTTTCATTCTATCCACGGAAGAAACTTTTGCTGTTTTGGTTGATGATAACTTGATTTATGATAACCAACGCGATGGCGTAATGGTTAGAGCGTCCGCTTTGCAGTCGGTAGACCTGCTGCTCAATCCCCGTGTCGAGTCATACCAAAAGACTTTAAAAGTTGGTATCCACAGCTTTCCTGCTTGGCGCTCGGCACTTAGGCGAGGTTGTGGAAAACAAGCCGGCAAGTTTGCTTGTTGTGTCCTTGGGCAAGGCACTCAACGATACGCCTCAACCTTTATATGAAAGACAGGTGGCCCAGATGGCAACTCCCAAGCGAGTGTGGACGTCCCGTTCAAAATATAGCGATACAATTGACTTTCTCGTGAATGGAGAATAAATATGACAAAATAAAAATTTTTTTTTAATTTAACTACCGGGGTCTGGCTGCAATTTTGGAAGAAGACATGGCTGTATACGTTCCTTTCCTTACATTGATGTCGCAAACAGTAAGTTTACAGTGCTGCCAGGAACTTGAGATCACAAATATAATTACAAAAACGGGAACATCAAATAGTGAAACTGGCCTACTACTTATTAAACTGTTTCTGTATTTAAACAAACAACCACTGTTTTGGCGTGTTCCCTTTGTTTACTTTCCCCATGCACCGGTGCTCACTTAAAAACATTGCAAGACATCCAGATGAAAGGAATAGGAGTTGTGCTTATACTATCATAATGTTTTTGGTTGGATCTGCTTTTAAACTACACTTGGTTTTGGAACTGGAGTTGGCTATGTTGACTATCCATCAACTTTTCGTTATTGTTTCGACAAGTGCGCCTTGGTTGAAGCCCACTTAGCCGGCTCTAATGATACTCTTAACACATAGTCACTGCCGAGGCCCTGTAGCGGAGGCCGGCAGAGCCGATTGAATCAAAGATGCGTTTGCGCTTTTGCAGTGAATCAAGATTAAACTGAGCCAGCTTTCGATCATATGGCAATGGCTGTAACTACAAATGCATTGATGGTTATTTTTTGTACTGCTCTATTATCTGGATATTTTTTCAGATATGAGTTGCAAAATGCCGTAGCCTATTCTAAATGAGCCTTATATAATGTCTTGTATACCGCAAATACACGATTTTGTCTGGACTGATACTAATCTCAAATTTAGTAATCTCTCAAATATCAAGGGCGTTGTCAACTCACACGCTTAGGAGCAAAACCAAACGTACTGAGATCTCGAACTCTTCTATATCCAGTAGCAAAGTTGCGTTTTGGATGACTACAAAACAAGTATCAAGTTAAAGGCTTTCCAACTTAGAACAAGAACAAACTTAGAACGTGATGAAGCCGAACGGAAATGCAAACGCCAATTGTTAAAAGCTACGAACGCACTAAATGAGGACTCCAAATGAGAGCGTTAAGTGTTGGATGAAGAGCTTGAACGTGGCGGCTACATCAAACCCGATCCTACTGCTAAAAAGCAAGTATTACCATTACCACCCACTATCTGCAATGAACAATCGTTGAATCAAACTCGCTTTCTGCCAAGTGGTAACGTTAATAAACTACCCACAAGCTCAGTCTACAACGAACCTCACGCTGAAAAATCTAGTAAAATGCCACTCATGAATAAACCTTTAGCTTGTAATAGGAACGAACCTCCACCACTTTTAAGTAGATCTCCGCAGACTGAACCAATACAAGAGTTCAAGTTCAATGCTGTTGATGCGTGCAAAACCTCTCTTCAAGCTGGTAAACGCGACAGTAATAAGTCGGAACTCTTGCCAAGTTATACTAGAAAGGAACTGTTACATCAGTTTCCTGATCCACGGCGTTGGTCAGGAACTTAAGTTCTGATCGACGGCAAACCTAATACTCGCACAGGGCAACCACCACTTTTCCTTGGTATACTTTAGCAGTATTTTGAACACTGGGCGCCGTATAATGGTTTAAAGGCCTGATTATAGCGGAAATAGAAGGATAGGCCCTTATTTTGAGATAATTAAATTTAAGGGATAATCCAAGTAAATATGCGATATTTATTCGTATCTTTCAAAACCGTCGATGACAACGATTTAACTTTAGCAACAAAGTTGCTTTACTTGATTCAACATTGCGGAGATGTAAAACCTAAAGGTCCTTCCCTTAAAGCTGATGATTCTAAAGGTTTAACCTACTGTATATGGTGCGATTGTTGGAAAAACGTTTTGTGACCCTTATGCAGTTGAATAGTCACGCCGATCTAAACAGCTTTAATACAATTGTGTCTGTTGTTAAAAAACTTTTATTTTCTTTACAAAGTCGTTGGTTAAGAAAGGCCTCAGATGCCGAAAAACAAGGCAAAAATCCAAACTTCATAATCTTGTTGATTTCGTCAAAACTGAATCTAAAATTGCTAGTTCGACACACGCAACTGTCATAAACCAACAAACTAAGAAGAGCGGAATGAGTTTGTTTTGCCAGCGCGGTCAACGCGATGCTAACTATTACATTTTCTGAATCTAAACGCCAAGAGTTTTGTTATGTACTGTGTGAAGAAGCCCATAAAGTCGAGGAATGGAACAAGTTTGTCGAAGCAAACGTTTCTGATCGCATTGCTCTTACTGGGAAAAATCGCTAATACGATAACTATTTGAAAGAGTTCACATTTCTTACTATTGCAGAAAAAATAGTGCTATCACCTGAGCGGGGTGTAAACGTAAATACCACGAATTATTGCACAGCAAACCTTCTGCCCACCGCTGGCCGAATCAAATAATCGACAAGTTACCCAGACTCTATATTTTGCTAAAAGTGAAAACGATCGTGTATTTTTCAATGTTGTGCCTATAAAAGACCGTAATGGGAGACGGGAAGTACTTACGTAGAGTTTTCTGGACCGGGGTTTTATTACTACACTCTGCTACCAAAACCTGTTAAATCGTTTGGAAATCAGTGGTGAAAATATAACTTTTACATTGAAAACTATAAACAAATGATGGGAAATCATGATGAGCGCAAAACAACCTTGATGATAAGTGGTTTAAATAATAACTGATATATAAAATCAAAAGATGTTTTTCAGTAAACGAACTACTTGTCAAGCAAAATTTGATTTTAAGTTTTGAAGATTTGAAACCTTGCCCACATTTGAAAGAATTGCCAATTCCGTCTTTGACTGCTTCAGTGACCTTGCTTATATCGACAACCCAAAGTTGTTTTGGATGTTGGAAGAACGTCGTGGTGCGAAAGGACAACCATATGCAGTGAAAACATTAATTGGTTGGTCAGTAGTTGGTGCTGTGCCAAATGCCTTTGAAAAAGAATCATGTCAAGTCAAATTCATTTAGCAAAGTGACTCGAATCTTGAACGGCAAATCGAATCGTCTTCGAAAGATCGATATTGTTCCAGATTCATCGAAGTTTAATTGTGGCATGTCCAAGGAATATCGTTTAGCATTGGAAAAAATAAGTTGCAGCAAGCAAGTCATTGGTGGCCATTACCAAGTGGCATTGCCTCGGAGACCAGGAGCTCTTTCATTGACAAACAATCGCGTTGTGGCACAATCGAGACTGTTGTCTCTGAAAGAAAAAAACAAAAGAGATCCTGCTTTTTCTCACAAGTATAATGATGTATTATTTTATCTTGATGTCATAAGCAATTACCTGGATGAAAACTATGTGCGCAAATCAAAAAATTAGTGACACTCACATAATTAAAATGTTATCTACCACATCACGGCGTCTAGAATCCAAGGAAACCGGGAAAGGTCAGAGCTGTGTTTGACCGCAGTGCAAAGCTCCAGGGGAACATCCTTACATCACCGACTCTTGAAAGACCGGATTTAAACAGCTTGGTCGGTGTTTTGCTTCCCTTCAGAAAAGAAAAAATTGCCTTAGTAAGTGACATTGAACCCATGTTCAATCAAATCAAAGTAGATCCAAAGGATTATCACATTGTGAGATTCCTGTGGTGGCCGCGTGGCAATATGAGTGCATCGCCAAGACGAGTATTGCATGCAAGTTTACCTGTTCAATGCGTCGACATCGCCAAATTGCGCCTAACAATCTTTACTGCAAACTGCTAAAATCAATGCAGAATTATATGATCCAGCTATTGTAGAAACTGTTGAACGAAATCTTTACTTGGATTATTGCCTCATATTCGTTCCTTTTGAAAAAGATACAATCGACATTGACAACCAATTAACAAGTTTGCTTACTAGAGGCGGACTTAACTTCAGCAAGTAGGCTAACAACAGCAAGAAAGTTCTGAATAAAATCTCTGTCGGGAAAAATCTTCATCTGCGCTTTGTTTGGACAAATGAGTTGATTTCCTTGTGCTACGGGTTGAGTGGGACTTTACAGTACAACTGATTACTTTAAACTTGAAACAAAACTGGAAGAAAAGCCATTGACGTGGTGGGGTGTGTTATCAATAATAAGCTCATTGTTTCACCCAATGGGCTCTGCAACACCCGCAATCACAAAAGGCTAAACTTTTCTAGCAGAGCCTTAGCAGATTAAAACTAGAATAGAATGAGCCCATTTCCACTGATGATACTAAACAATGGCTTTGCTGGCTGCGAGGATTAAATGTTGGTGAGGTTTTTGACGGTGTTAGGTGGACGAAGGAGATTGCAATCAAACAAGATGTACTCCACATTGTGGGTGGCAGCTCCGCACGCACATGAAGCTGATGTTGTGAGTCCCCATTTGTGCATTTCTGAACCAAACTTCCCCACTCCAGCTCTAAGGCGATTTAGGGTAACCCACAGTTTTCGAGATAAGTCGGATCCAGGTGGTGCGGTGGTGTGCATGGTTAGCATCAGCTGTTACAGCGTTGATGTTTAGTCCACTCTTCGTTCCAGACCTCAATAATATCGTGGTCGCAGCTACGGTGTTCTGCTGCGTAACGATAGAAGGGGTGGCGTGACTTCAGACGTTGTGGGTGTAGGCTCTGTGGGTCAGGTTCCAGACTGTGCAGTGGGTGTTCTTTGTTGGCCCATGCATGGTAAGATATTTTGTTGATAGCATAGTTTCTTCTCAGTTTGGCTGGGGCAATTCCGTAGAGTACAGGAAGGAGATGTGTGGGGGTGGGTTTCACACAGCCGGTTATTATCCTCATGGTATCATTCAGGGATACGTCCAGCTTTTTGATATGTGAGCTTCGGCTCCATACTGGAGTGGCATACTTTGCACTACTGTAAACAATTGCAAGGAATGCTGTTCGGAGGGTTTTAGCATTTGGACCCCCAAGTTGATCCAGACAGGCATCGGATGAATTTGTTTCTTGCCATCACTTTTTCACGTAGACCTTCTATATGTTGTCTATACGTTAGCTGTCTGTCCAGTTTTACTCCGAGGTTATTAGGGTGTGGGTTGTGAGGGAGTGTGATTTCATGGACGCAGATCTTTAGTTGCCGTTGCGCTACATGATTGTTCAAATGAAAAGGGGTCGAGGTTGTCTTTGATGTATTCAATTTTAGTATCCAGGTTTGCAAGAAGTCAGCAAGGTTCTCCATATAGTGTTTCTTCAACTTTTGGCTAGCATTTGTGGGAGTGAAGAAGTGCCATGTCATCTGCATAGCCGTACTGGTGGGAGACAGTTGTTGGAATGTCGCTGATGTAGATGTTGAACAGGATAAGCGACAGTGTTGAGGCTTGCGGTAAACCATTCTTGAGTATGCGTAGTCGACTTATTTGTTCCGCATTGGTTTTGAGTTTGAAAACGCCGTTTGATAAGATGCTCATAATATAACGCACAAGATGGTGCTCTGGAATGGTACGTAGAAGCTTTAGGGCCAGGTTCTGGTGCCAAACAGTATCGTAGGCAGCTGTCAGATCCACCATTACAGTTTCGGCTTTATATCCATTCTCCATACTTTTCTCGATCTCACACGTGAGTTTGGGTGCTTGCTGTACTGTCGAGCAACCTTGTCTGAAGCCTGCCTGCTCCGATGGTAGTTGGGGTTTGATTACGGAATTGATGCGGGAAAGAATTAGTCTTTCCAAAATCTTATAGGGAGCACATAGTAAGGAAATGGATCTGTAGCTTTTGGGGTCGTCTGTCGGTTTGTTTAGTTTTAGGATGGCCACAACAGTGGCTCTACGCCAAATCTTCGGGATAACTATGTGCTCAAGACCAAAGGAGTAGATTTTGCGCACCCATTCCAAGTATTTTTGCCCCTGTGCATCATGAACTCTGGTGGGATGTTGTCTGGGCCCTGGGCTTTCCCACCTTTCAGTAGTCTTATGGTCGTTGTGAGTTCTGAGGTGGTGAAAGGTGTGGTCAGATGGCCACCGACCACAAGCATCCTCTACATCATACTACACTGCCTCTTAACAGAGAGGTTTTGTTCTTTATTAGCTCCTCTGAAACGCCCACTGGTTAGCAGCTGTTTTGCAATGGAGTTGGCTGTAACTGGACATTGTCTTAAATTAAATTTGTGCCCAGTGAGGCGGTAAAAAGTTTTGCTTGAGTAGGTGAAGTCTATTCCCTTAGCTGTTTCTTCTCATCGTTTATTGCGGTTCTTGTTGAGGTGACCCATCAGGTCTGCAGCCTTGGCGTCAGCTGATTGTTTTTCTTCAGCTTGGACAAATTCTTTGTAGTGATTATTACATTCGTCGTCCCATGTTGGGATATACTGCTGGCGGCAGCCACGTGGTATGATTTTCTTTGCTGATTGGGAAAGCAGTTGGCAAAAGGCTGTGTATGCTATGTTTGGATCAGGGGTACAGGGAGACGGCAGCTTATCAATCCCAGATTCCACTAGGTGTGAAAATTATTTCCATTTGGCCTTGTGTAAGTTACATCTCTTAATATTCCTTGTTGGAATAGGTTCAATTGGGTTATATGGGGTAATAAATGAAGATCGGTGTTGAGATCTAGGAAAAAAGTCTAAAACTAAGCGTTGTGGTCAGGTACTTGTTACGTTGGCGAAAGCCAAGACTGGGTTGGAAGTGGTGTTCCATTCGTCAGATCTAAAACTTTCCGGTTGGTGTGGGTCATGGAGGAGGGTCACATCAGCAATGGATGCTCAGTCCTCTGAGGCAGAGTCGTTAGGGTTGGCTGCTTGGTTTCACCATGCAGTGCTGTGGCAGTTGAAATCTCCTGCATAGATGAATGGTGGGGGAAAGATGGGAATATCACTCTTGTTGAGAACACTTACAGGTGGTTTGTGTACATTGATGACTGTAGTGCCTTCGATCTCAACAGCTGTCCAGTTTAGTATTGACTTAGCTGGACAGGTTGCGGCTATCTTCCACTTGGAGCCATTTTTAACAAACGTGGCTGTCCTATAGATGTTGCTTTCAGTATGGGCAGCAAGTTGGTATCCGCATATTTTGAGGCGAGAGGTGTCACTTGCATGTGTCTCTTGGGAGCAGTATGGCTGTTGGGTTATATTTTTGTGCCAGATGTTCAATGACGTTGATCTTCGCCTTTGTAAGGCCATCTACATTGAGCTGTAACAACGTGACTCCTTCCTCTACGACAAAGCTTTCTGTCCGCTCCAATAAGGGCGCTTGCTCAAAGTTGGAGTCAGATTGAGACAACTGGGTCGTCATATGGATGGTATTAGATGATAGCTTCGCACGATGTGCTTACCACCATAATAAACAAGCAAATCGAGTTTCCAGCATAACATTTTGGTTTGATTGTTCAACAAGTGTCGAGTGTCGATTAAGTCAAGTGTCGATCAAGTCAAGTCAAGTGACGATTAAGTCAGTTAAACCCTCAGCCCCTGCCTTGTTTTGTGCTGACTCGGATTGAGTTTAAGTGCCTGACCAAACAACGACGACTACCCAAAACACAAAAAATCTGAACGGTTTACTTCTGTTTCCTATCTACAAGATGTCTCCGGACCTATTAGTCGAATTTTGGCTCAAATGCGTATTAGAGTAGCTTTAAAATCACATCACTCGTTATCCTCATTGTTTTTCAAACTAAAGGACGATATCAATTTTGAACTTGGTATGGTGTATCAAAATGCTTGCCGAGATTGTAATGCTGTGCATGCAGGTGAAGCGGGACGTAGTGTTAGAGAGCAAAAACGAGAGCATGTTGATGCGGTTGAGACTTTCAACAGTAAAAATCAGCCTGGAATCAGTTAACATCTTATGGATATACTTTGATCATAAAGTAGATTGGGATGATGTCAAAATACTAAACTCATCGCTACGTGCATATAGGCGTCGCGTTACGGAAACTTTTTTGATAAACCAAACGGCTCGTTTACCTAATCTAACTAATTGCAATGATGGTGCAAATTTTCCTGCTGTTTATAGTGTGTTTATCGTCAATAAATGATGGCTTAACGTACGTTACAACACATTGTGCTTGTTGTCGCCCATGGTTCTATGATGTTACGTAACAGCTTGTTTCGTCAGTGATAATATTCAGTTTTAACAATATTGATCGTCTTGATATGTTTATATTTAACCGTTTGTGTATTAGATTAGTTATAAGATCTGCCGTATTCTGATGAAGCTCTCCGGTTACTAAGGGGAACATAACGTCAAGTTTATGAACAAAATTGTTTACGAGATTATAAATTAATCATTGGCAAACCAGACTGCATGTACTGAATCTTCTTCAGCCTCGAAATTGTTGTTCTCACCATCTAAAGATTTTCGTTTGGCCACTGCTCAAACTTTGCATAGTAAGGGAAAAGACAAATAGCCTTGTCATGCTCTTCTTCAAATTTTAATATAGTGATCAATCATTTCATGTTCTTCATGCAATAATTCGTAAAGTTAAACAAACACTAACAGAATTTTGTTTTTATTCGTTTAACAATTAGATTGTAACTATCGATGCAGTAACGTACTGGTTAGAGCGCCCACTGCGTTCTTGACACACCTGGGTTCTTTCTTAATTCGGGTCATATATCAAAGTCATACAACATGGTATTTATAGCATCCTGATCCTGCTTGGCGCTCACAAACATGAATAATATAAAGGCAGAAATATCATTTCAATAACAGGCACGAATGAAACGAGTTTTTACCAATCAACAGTCGCCTCAACCTGTTGGTGCGATCCCCGATTCCGTTTGGGTTGGGTCGAAATGGCTGTTGGTCTTCCCGAGGGTCCCAGTTACCCCGGGTACTCCCTTTGAACCATTTTTTAGCATGTTCCACCCTGAACGACCGCAGAAGGGCTGCACACAGCTTTTCTAAAATCGGTCGATTGTCTTCTCTCTTCTCCTGACTGTTTAATGCCCATCTTTGTCTCCTCATTTTTCTTCTTCTGTTGATGAGCGGTAACGTTTGTCTCAACTTTGGACCAATCTTTCCTTGCTCAGAGTGCACTGGAAATGTGACCTGGCGGGGTAAGTCAGTGCAATGCTGTACTTGCTCCAAATGGGTACATCTAATGTGCTCACTGCTCTCCCTCTCTAAATCCAATACTCTTGGCAGCTCCCACTCCTGGAGCGGCTCCCCCTGCATGTAACACTGTGACTTCCTCCGTTACACCTCATTGTAGCACTGTGACTTCCCCCTCGGACTCCTCCGACATGTATACCTCCACTGTTCACCTGGTTCTTCTCTGCTAATGCAGCAATCTCGCCCCACCCAGCCTTCTTATCCCTCTTCTGCTCATTCTGTTTCCTCTCCTCTGCTCCCTCACCACTGTCTATTGCTCCTGGCTGTCCTTCCACGTCTCCTGCTTCCTCTCCCACCTGACTCCCTCAGGGTTCTTCAATGGAATGCTGGTGGTCTCCGAGTCAGGAGCACTGAACTGCTACATTTTCTTTCGTCCCATTTTGTTAATCTTATCTGCATCTAGGAATCTAATCTTAACTCATCTTACTCTTTCCGAATTTCTGGATTCTCTGCTCTGCGATATGATCGCACCCACTCCCGGTCTGGCATTCTCTCTCGTGATGCCACGCACACTAGCGGAGGCGTCATCATTTTCATCAGGTAGGGCTTATGCTCTCTGAACTTTCCACCTCCTCTCTCTCTTTGCTTGACTCCTACTCTGATTATGTAGGGGTCAATATCTCTCTAAACGACTCTTCCTTGCTCACTTTTCTTAATGTGTACGCTCCCGCTATTTGATCTTCTCCGTCGGATGGCAGAACCGACTTCTTTTCTCCATCCATTCTTTCTCTCTCCAGAAATCTCTTCATTTTGGGTGACTTCAATTGCCATCATCACCTCTGGGACCCAAAAGGTACTTCTGACCATCGTCGAGAGGAAGTATTCGATTGGGTTATCTCTTCTGACCTCCTCCCCCTCAACAACACTGAAATATCTACTCTTCTCCATCGCTCCTCTGGTAGTCGCTCTTCCCCTGACATATTTTTTGCTCCCTCTTCTCTCGCCTTATCTTGCTCATGAAAGGTGCTTCAGGACCTGGGTTCTGATCACCTACCAATTCTTCTATCTATCCCTCTTTCTCCGATCTTTCGCCCCAACGAGCGTCCCCCTTTCTTAAACTTTCAGAAAGTTCGGTGGGATGACTTAACTTCTTACTTTGACTCTCACTGTCCTTCTGTAGAAGAATACTCGTCTTTTTCTTATTTCTCTGCTGCTACTCTCTTCACTTCTCTGGCACTGAATGCATCCAATTCTTCCATTCTTTTCGGTCGCTTCAAACGCTATCCCAAAGCCTGTTGGTCTGCTGATGTGGAAGATGCGCTTAGTGAATGACGCAAGGCTTTCGCTGCCACTCACAAAAGTGATGAAGATCGCCAGGCTTACAACTCCGCTTCCCGATGCGCTTCGTCTGTCATCGCCAAGGCCAAGGCTGAGGCATGGTAGGCGACTTGCTTTTCTCTTTCGCCCAAATCTAATCTGTATACTTTCTCTTTCGTTTTGTTGGTGGGTCTTCTTTCTCATTTTTCTTCTCTCCTAACTTACCCAACTGTTCCTCTCCCACGGAATCGGCGTCGGTCTTCGCTGATTACCTGAGATCCCACTTTTCTGTCTCTCAGCCAAAGGCCCTGCTTAGCAGAGCCAGAGGCTAACTTTCCGAGATCGTCCGGGCCACGTGCCCTGAGGAGTCTTATATGTCCTTCTGCTTACCCTTTTTCCCCTCTGAATTTCTTGCAGCTGCCCTCAACCTCTCCTCATCCACTGTCATTGGCCCAGACAAAGTTTCCTATCCCATGCTAAAGCACC
Source organism: Trididemnum clinides (assembly GCA_963675345.1). NCBI lineage: Eukaryota > Metazoa > Chordata > Ascidiacea > Aplousobranchia > Didemnidae > Trididemnum > Trididemnum clinides. The sequence goes on along the minus strand of OY776293.1, from coordinate 12,079,923 downwards.
TTCCTCGCTTTGGCATGGCTTTTCTTCTTCACATCTTCAATCTTTTCTGGTCTTTGCATTCGTTTCCTTCCATTTGGAAGACATCTTCTATTAATATCATTTACAAGATGGGAAAGCCTCTCGACTCTCCTGCTTCCTTCGGGCCTATCTCTCTCACCTCCTGCGTATCAAAGCTTTTTGAGCGCATCATACTATCGCGTCTACTCTTCTTTCTGGAGTCTAATTCCATTCTCTCTCCCCGCCTGGTCGGTTTCCGCCCTGGACGGTCTACTCTAGATCAAATTTTGTACCTTTCTCAGTCCATTTCGGATGGGTTTAACAAACCCAGGCCGGGTTCTTGGACGATCCTCTCAACCATCGATTCCTCTAAAGCTTTTGACCTTGTCTGGCATCCCGCCCTTTTCCACAAACCAATTTCGACTGGCCTCCCTCCTTGTTTTGCTCGTTGGACTCAATCTTTCATTACTGATAGGCGCGCTTGCGTGTGTTTTCAAAATTACAAAAGTCGCTCTTTTCGAGTCCATCGTGGTGTTCCGCAAGGATCCGTTTTTGGCCCTGTACTTTTATCCCTCTTCGTCAATGAGCTTCCGGCCTCTCTACCTTCTTTCGTCAGCTGCTTTTTTCACGCTGACGATCTGGCCATTTGGTTCTTTTCACCCTCGGTCCCTACTGCGGTGGAAGCCACACAAGAAGCTCTAATTCGATTGGAGCGCTGGTCTGAGTACTGGTGTTTTCCTCTCAATTCCAGCAAATGTGAGGCTCTTTCTTCTCGTTGGATCCCCAACAAGATCACCTCCATCCCAACTTGCTCTCACTCAACTCCCGCCTCCGTTTCAATCCCACTCCAACTTTTCTTGATGTCACCTTCGACCGCACTCTTTCCTTTTCTAAACATGTATCTTCGCTGAAGGCCAAGTTCTTCCCTCGTCTCAGGGCCTTTGCTGTATCTCTGCTTCCTCATGGGGCCCCACTAAGAAGTCCCTCACTTCTCTGTAAAATGCTTTTTTTCGGTCCCTTCTCACATATGCTTCACCCGGATGGTTTCCTTTATTAAGCGTTATCGATATCACTAAATTGGAACGCCTTTACCGTGGGGCTAGTCGCGCCATCACCGGCTGCTTCTCGTTCTCCCCTATCCCACTTCATTATTCCAAGGCTTCTCTATCTCCCCTACGAGTCGCCCTGACTCATTTCACTCTTTCATCTTAACAGCGGGCTCTTCGTCTCCCAACCTCCATTCCAATGTCAGGTTTGGTCAGACTTGGAGTGAAATCAAGACTTCGCAGATCGTCCTGAAGACCTTCTGCGTTTATTCACCCACTCATGCTTCCTTTTACTTCCCCTAGGTAGGCTCTTCTTGCTTGCCATTTCTTTCCTCCTTGCAACCTACCTTCCTTTAATATAGAGTCCACCCTTTTCTCTCTATGCTCCCGCTCTGATCCCACTCTTTCTTGCCAAGGTGCGGCTCACGCTCACCTTGACTCTCTCCCTACTCATGATCTGGTGCTTTGGACTGACGGCTCAGTTTTTTTCGTTTTGGCAAAGACCGCTCTGGCATACTTGCCAACTGCTCTCTCTGTGCCACTGAGGCCATTCTTTCCTCTTCAGCAGCCCCAGTATGCTCAAGTTTTTCCGCTGAAACCTGCGCGATTCTGCACGCTCTTTGCTGGTCTCGGCAGCACCAACAAGTCAGCCACTTCTCTTCTCTTCTCCTCCTACCTGACTCTCGTCCTGTCCTCACCACTCTGTCCTCTCCTTCATCTTTCTTTTTACCTCAATCTTTCTGGCCGCTTTGACAGGAAATATCATCTCTCTCCTGTTCTGTCAGGCTACAATGGTTCACCGGACCCTTGTTTCTATCGGCGAACAATGCTGCTGATGAGCTGGCCAGACGGGAAGCGTTACTTGCGTCATCTGCAATCCCTTGTAGTCTCTCTCCTCTTATCTCTCGTATCCACTCTTCTCTTTTCTCGGACTGGAGGCGTAATGTCTAAGCGAAATTTTTCAACACACGGGTTCCCTCGATTTCCACTGAGGAACTTGTGCTCCCTTGTCTCGCTTGCTGAACTCTCTCTCGTCTACGCTGCAACGGACACAACCTTCTGTTAAGCTCTTATCCCTCTAGGATTGGCAGAATCGAGAATTCTTCCTGCGGCGCCTGCGGACACTCGTCCTAGGACGGTTATGGTACTTTTGGTGCCGCCGTTTTGGCCCGGCTGTTTTGGCGCCGAATATTTACCGTTCTGAAAGAATCATTGGTACCAAACTCTAACGCTAACCCTGAACCTAGCCCTAACTTTAACCCTAGCCCTAGCCCTAACCCAAACTCTACCCCTAACCCAAATTCTAACTCAAAATGTAACTCTAACCGTAATATTTGGCGCCAAAACGACGGCGCCAAATAGTCCCATTCCGTCATGGGACACATCTCATTTCATTCTGCACTGTTCAGCAACGGACTCTGCGCAGCCCATTCTTTGGCGACTCTCTGTCTCTCTACGGCCTTTGGTCCAGGCCTTGGGGAATTGCCCGGATTCTGGGGCTTTATGGTCTTCCATGCCCCGTTCTCTCGAAAGGGGTCAAGTAACAATAACAACAACAACAACACTGAAACTAGTGCAATAAGCATTTGTGGCCTGGGCAAGCCACAGTTATCTTAACAGAAACAACGACTCGAATGCATCGTTTTCACGACGGTTGGCCATTTGATATAACGTTTTATTTGTCGGTTCGGGTAGGGCTGCTTAGTGCATACAGTCACGACGTTAATTCTTTTTATCATCAAATTTAAAACGTATTAAGTCAAAATCAGTGATTACGCGAAAATAGATATTTCCTCACTGCCTTAGAAATTTCTGCACGTTTGCGCAACTTGAATTGTTAGAGGACAGAGTTTCTGGTGGCTCTACATCACGCCTTTCATTCGCTATTTGGTATTTGACTGATATATCACATTAGCCTATTAATGCCGATTGGGAAAATATGTTCCCATTACAAAAAAAACTGTTACTAAAACCGCACCTATGTATATTTGAAAGTTCTAACAGTTTGGCTAGTATCATACAGGTTTCATACGCGCTTGAAACAGTTACAGTTAAATTTTCAATTTCGTTGTTTTGCATGCTTTTGTTATTACTATGAGCCATACGAAATGACGTTTATTTCAAATTTTCTGGTACATCATTTTCGGCATTAGTGGGTTAGTGTCAGCTCAGTAAACTCATAGCTGTTGACGCTCCGAAAACAATCTTTTTCAAAAAGATAACTGCCACTTTGGGGCTAGTAAGTATGCTTACATCCATCTAAGCAAATGTTGGTTGATCAACTCCAAAACAGAAAAGCTTCCAACCATCACTCACATGCACTTATTCAAAGTCATGGAAGAGTCACCAACATGTCCAACTGCCATCGCTTGGCATCTGTAACTGGTTTTGGTGTTTTTCCGGTGGAAGTGATAATATTCCAATAGCCAAATTACCAACCAAACTCCTGTGAGATAGTTGGAAACATTTAATGAGCTTTCAGAGTATATCAATTTTGCATTGGCTCACTTGCTTTCCCACTGTTACTGCAGCTTTTAGCGCAAACTTTGCATTTATTTGGTTTATAGACGCAGGCAACTTTTTCGTTTGAAAGACGCTTTTTATTGATTACACGCTTGCATTCGGCCTCAGAATGCAAGCATTTATTTGCATGTGAACGAGATTTTTGTGTTTAGTTTGACGATTACTGTAGAGCACTGGGCTTGGAAACAAGTAGTTTTTTAACTGAAGACTATGTGGTTATTGGAAGTAGTAAATGATTTCAGAACTAATTGAATTTATTTGTTTAGCGTGTTAGTTATATGTATGATAGTACACTATTGGATATATGGAGACTGTTGTTGGCTGCGTTTTCCACAACAGTTGGTAAGTGATATGATGTTTGATTTTAATTTGCATTTTTTCCTGATTTATTGTAATTAAATTTAATGTTGATTTGATCAGTGCCAAAGTAATTCGCGTCTGTGACCACCGCTTATTACTATTGCTTTATTTACTTAATGTTACTTTAACCTTATTTGCTTGTCTATTTCGTATTAACTTAATTTTACGCTTTATTAATAGAAAACCACTACACTTCACGAGTGCGTTTTTACAAACCAGCCAGCAGCAACATCCACTTATGAAGCAACGTGTCACTGCTGTTTCATAAATGTTGGCCGGTGAGGGAAAATGCAGTTTATTTTATGAATAATTCGTTTTGCTCAACACCGAAACACGGACCTTTCAATCGTGCGCGACACGTAAAACTCAACCTCCTCCTCCGCAAAAAAGTGGCAGTTATTTGGAAGAGCACAAAGCGTTTTTGTGTTCGGACTTGTTAAGTTCACGTGATGTTGTTTGAAAATCTTGTTTGGCAGGGTTAAGAGTTGCAAGTTTGATGGATGATGATGAGCATCAGGTGATAGTTCAAAAAAAAGAAAAACACAAAGTCAATTTTTCGTCATTTTTCCCGCGTTTTGCAGGCTCAGACGTGCTGATTCAATGTATTTCTACGACTACACAATCGCTTTCGAACCAGACTTTGTCTGGGAGCAACGTAGCACTTTAAATTCCGGATGCCGTTCCTGACAAATACTAGTGGTGCTTCTATAGAGTTTGAACCTTTCGCTCTCAAGCCAGTGGCGATGCCACTACACCACGACGGCTTCCTAGTTCAGGTAATATTAATAATAATCGACATGAATTTACCGTAATATTGAGAGTTTTATTATATTGTGTATTACATAAAAATAATCGAAGATGTTAAAAATCGTTAGTTCGATGCGAGTTGAAAATAGTGTTGCTGACAATTTGTCCTTATTGACGTGAAATGTAATTATTGCACCATCCGTTTTTGCACTGATAAACTGATTTTACTGTTGTTGTTATATTAGAAACAGTATTGTGTGTATTTTGAAATAGGATAATGTAGATTTGATTATTGGATATGAGGTTTCAATACAACGTGTTTTTTCATCATATATTTAATAACACATCTATGAGACAAGTTACTGCAGATGCGGCTCAAAACCTCATTACTATTATATAAAAGTGATTGAACTTACAACAATATCGCTCATCCTCTCCTCTGCGGCAATCACGTTTTCCGTCGCAACGCATGGACATATTGATACACCGACCATTATTGCATCGGTACTCCCCATCCTTTGCAGAACACAATTGTGGTGCTATAAAAATATATTCACATGCAATCAAATTCTTATAGTATAATGATTACACTTCAGGAAGAATAAAAGTTCTTCAGGAAGTTAGGGCCACTAACTCGATATTTTAGGGCGGGCTCGAAGCGACAGATCAGTGTGAAAACATCTGCTGTCTACAGGACCCACAACTCTCTTACTATTTTTTTTAAGCTAATGAGTCAATTATTGGATTTTTGTTTGAGCTAAATATCAATTTGTTAGATAAAAATATGCGAATTTCAAAATTTCAGTTTTCGTTATTTCAATACGAACTTTCTTTGTTTGGTATGCACCAGTAATGTTTGGCTGCTTCCTACCGCTCACCAATCATTCAGGTGCATAATCTGGACGTAATTATGTGGCAGATGTGTGGGAGTCAAACGGTTCCCACTATTGGTTATAATATGAAAGAACTTTGTGTTTAGACCTGCTTCAGAGTAACCAATACTGCTGACCAAGTGCATTTCTACCACAGATACTGCTATCAAGCAGATCAATTTACAGTACAGTAGAGTGTCTTTCTTTAGAACATAACAACGTATGGCAGCAATGATCAGGTTGCAGAGGTTAAAACAAATAAATAAATAAAATTAACAAAGCAAAACTAAATCAGTGGAGCGTATTAAGTTTGCAACGAAACAACCATCGACCACTAGTTCCTCCAGAGAAAGCTTCTTTTCAATGCGATAATTCTACACTTAGTCAAATTATCATCAGGACCGAAACAATTCGAAGCTACATCAAGAAGGCGCTGTGTTTCTGGATTTTTATCAACCAGCATGGTTGTTTGGTCTCACCAACAAATTATGTCGTTAGTTTCCAAGCAAGCATATGGTCCATATGGCCATGATTCTGATCCATAATCGAAGTTTTGCTCTCACCACTAGTATCGGAGAGCAAAGCAGGTTATCACACATTACAATTGGCGTCGTTTTGTTTTGATAATATGCCTCCATGACTTGCCAGCCACATACTTTAGAAAACATGCGTAAGCCAACAACATAGCAAACATGCTCTCAGCAAAAATGCGGTAGGCAATCGAGACTTTTCTCGAAGGTACCTTTATAAGCATCCAGGGTCAGATCTAACGATGTGGAGGAGACATGGATCCTTTCAACACCCTGGCTACGCTTCAGCAAGAAACTGGGCACATTAGCCGTAGCCAGAGTATTTTGAAAAAGTTTGAGAAAAAATTAAAATAAAGCAACAACCCTGCACGCGCGACATCGCTGTAGATATGGGGAAACACTTTTCATATTGCGCTGGTAAATAGTTCATGGCCCTACCGAGATCACTGTTTAATATTTAAAGGTCATGGATTTTTTCGCCTTAGTGGCTGCACGTATGTCGGGTACAGGGCACATAAGGCACACGCAGAGCTTTGATAAAATTTGGGGAGGAATCTGATGGAAACAATACTGTACTTCTGTCTGAAATGGCCTCGCATTTGTGGATTAGTTTTTACTATTTGCCAGAAAGTTACTTAACTGGCCTCTCAATATCAGTTCAAAAACTTTGAGTAAAGTATGGCCTCTTCGGCTCATCCCTGGTTACGCCTATGTAGAATACAGGCCATACAAAGCGTAGCTGTGGATTTCAAATCGTTGATGAGAAACCAAACAAAATCAACACTCCTGTGAAAATTTTCATTTTATCCACGGAAGAAACTTTTGCTATTTTGGTTGATGATAACTTGATTTATGATAACCAACGCGATGGCGTAATGGTTAGAGCGTCCGCTTTGCAGTCGGTAGACCTGCTGCTCAATCCCCGTGTCGAGTCATACCAAAAGACTTTAAAAGTTGGTATCCACAGCTTTCCTGCTTGGCGCTCGGCACTTAGGCGAGGTTGTGGAAAACAAGCCGGCAAGTTTGCTTGTTGTGTCCTTGGGCAAGGCACTCAACGATACGCCTCAACCTTTATATGAAAGACAGGTGGCCCAGATGGCAACTCCCAAGCGAGTGTGGACGTCCCGTTCAAAATATAGCGATACAATTGACTTTCTCGTGAATGGAGAATAAATATGACAAAATAAAAATTTTTTTTTAATTTTGCTACTTGAATCTGGCTGCAATTTTGGAAGAAGACATGGCTGGATGTCGCAAACAGTAAGTTTACAGTGCTGCCATGGACTTGAGATCACACATATAGTTACAAAAACGGGAACATCAAGTAGTGAAATTGGCCTACCATATTAAACTGTTTCTGTATTTAAACAAACAACCACTATTTCATGGTGTCCTCTACGTTTACTTTCCCCCATGCCTCGGTGCTCCTTTTAAAAAATTGCAAGACATCCAGATGAAAGGAATAGGAGTTGTGCTTATACTATCATAATGTTTTTGGTTGGATCTGCTTTTAAACTACACTTGGTTTTGGAACTGGAGTTGGCTATGTTGACTATCCATCAACTTTTCGTTATTGTTTCGACAAGTGCGCCTTGGTTGAAACCAGGGATGTGGAAGCGGTTATTTTTCAAACGCTTCCGCTTCCACACCTATCGCTTCCGCTTTCACCGCTTCCACCAACAAAAAACGAAAAAACGACCGTTGATAATTTTTTTTAACTTTTGTGGGTCTGTAGCCTGCCTTCTCCTACACTTTATCATTTTGAGAAAACAAAAACCTTCATTTATTGTTATTACTTTATCTACTTTGCTTGAGCTTATTGTTTCGAACTACTCTGTGTTTGTTTTTCTTAGATATCAGAACTCGTGTTAAATGTAGAACAGTGCTTTTGAATCTTTTTGTCATCGCGGAACCCCTAATGTACTTTCGCGTTTGTCACGGAACACCCACTAACAAAAATTTAGAAATCACGAATTGCTTGCAAGAAAATCAAATATTTCGTTACTACAATCCAAAAAATAATTAAACACTTCAACAAATAGACAGTTATTACAAGTTCCTTCACTACTTACAACTACTTTTACAACAGTTAACCTAATGCTTCTCAGATCTAAACCTTATGACCACATATCACAGCTCTCGACAATAACCTATCGTCACAACAACAAATTACACCGTATAGCGTTGATTTTCCCTCTTTATTCTTAACTAACTCTGACTTTGAGTAAACTTTAACTCTAATCATCATTACGGACCTTCTGTCCGTCCTCAAAACACGTATTGACTCCGATCTTTTTGGATAGTGAAGTGCAAAATTTCTGTCGTATATATGGTATGTACATGTAACGCGAGCAAAATTGAACTGCACCAATTAATAGCCGCCTCAACGTGGTGGTGCAGTCCCCGACCCGTTTGGGTTGGGTCAAAATGGCTGTTGGCCTTCCCCAGGGTCCCAGTTACCCCGGGCACTCCCCTCACACAAAACATTTTTTCGCCGTGCAGCCCCCTGAACGACCGCAGAAGGGTATCACGCAGCCTCTTTAAAATTGGCCTGTCTTCTCTTTACTTCTGCCCTTCTCTTGACTGTCTTCTCATTCTTCTCCTTCTCCTGATGAGTGGCAAGGTTCATCTTAACCCTTGCCCCGTCTTTCCCTGTTCAGTGTGCGCTGGAAATGTGACCTGGCGGGGTAGGTCAGTGCAATGCTGCACATGCTCTAATTAAGTTCATTTAAAGTGCTCACTACTCTCCTTTTCTAGATTCAGAACTCTTGGAAGCTCTCACTCCTGGAGCTGCCCTCCCTGCTATTTTTGGAGATGCTACACCTACCAGCAGTGTGACTTCCTCCTTGGACTCCTCCAGCTGGTATACCTTCACTTCTCAATCTGGCCCCTCTTCTGCTAATGCAGCACTTGCACCCCACCCTCACTTTCAAACTTCTTATCCTTTTTCCGCCCACTTTGTATCTTCTCCCTCTGCACCCTCACGACCGCCTCATGCTCCTGGCTGTTTCTCTTTACCTCCTGCTTTCTCTTCCCCTCCCTAACTCCCTTAGGGTTCTTCAATGGAATGCTTGGGGTCTCCGAGCTAGGAGCACTAAACTACTACACTTTATTTCGTCTCATCCCGTTGACCTTATATATATCCAGGAATCTAACCCTAATTTATCTTCCTCTTTTCGGATACCTGGATTCACTGCTCTGCAATTCCATGGCACCCACTCCCGATCTGGTATTTTTTCTACTGATGTCACAGACGCTAGTGGCGGCGTCATCATTTTCGTCAAGCAGAGCTCAGTCTTCTCTGAGCTTTCTACCTCCTCTCTTTCTTTGCTTGGCCCCTACTCTGATTATGTAGAGGTCAACATCTCTCTAAACGATTCCTCCTCGCTCTCATTTCTTAATGTATATGTTCCCCCTATTCGTTCTTCTACAAAAGATAGCAGAACCAATTTCTTTTCTTTCTCCATTCTTCCCTCCAATGTGGAAGCGGAAATGGTGGATTTTTCGCGCTTCTGCTTCCACAGAAAAAGTACCGCTCCCACCGCTTCCGCTTCTACATCCCTGGTTGAAACCCACTTAGCCGGCTCAAATGATACTCTTAATACATAGTCACCGCCGAGGCCCTGTAGCGTAACCAGATTAAAATTAGAATAGGATGAGCCCATTTCCACTGATGATACTAAACAATGGCTTTGCTGGCTGCTAGGATTAAATGCACTTGGCAATTAAAACCTACCGCGCTATCTCTTTGTGGACTGCAGTAAAGTCTTGATTCTTCTTTTTCTTTTTCTTTCTTTTGGGGGCTCATCGCAGGTTTTGGGCTAGATGTTGTAGCCAGTTCTTTGTATCATCGGTGACGTTGGTGAGGTTTTTGACGGTGTTAGGTGGACGAAGGAGATTGCAATCAAACAAGATGTACTCCACATTGTGGGTGGCAGCTCCGCACGCACATGAAGCTGATGTTGTGAGTCCCCATTTGTGCATTTCTGAACCAAACTTCCCCACTCCAGCTCTAAGGCGATTTAGGGTAACCCACAGTTTTCGAGATAAGTCGGATCCAGGTGGTGCGGTGGTGTGCATGGTTAGCATCAGCTGTTACAGCGTTGATGTTCAGTCCACTCTTTGTTCCAGACCTCAATAATATCGTGGTCGCAGCTACGGTGTTCTGCTGCGTAACGATAGAAGGGGTGGCGTGACTTCAGACGTTGTGGATGTAGGCTCTGTGGGTCAGGTTCCAGACTGTGCAGTGGGTGTTCTTTGTTGCCCCATGCATGGTAAGATATTTTGTTGATAGCATAGTTTCTTCTCAGTTTGGCTGGGGCAATTCCGTAGAGTACAGGAAGGAGATGTGTGGGGGTGGGTTTCACACAACCGGTTATTATCCTCATGGTATCATTCAGGGATACGTCCAGCTTTTTGATATGTGAGCTTCGGCTCCATACTGGAGTGGCATACTTTGCACTACTGTAAACAATTGCAAGGAATGCTGTTCGGAGGGTTTTAGCATTTGGACCCCCAAGTTGATCCAGACAGGCATCGGATGAATTTGTTTCTTGCCATCACTTTTTCACGTAGACCTTCTATATGTTGTCTATACGTTAGCTGTCTGTCCAGTTTTACTCCGAGGTTATTAGGGTGTGGGTTGTGAGGGAGTGTGATTTCATGGACGCAGATCTTTAGTTGCCGTTGCGCTACATGATTGTTCAAATGAAAAGGGGTCGAGGTTGTCTTTGATGTATTCAATTTTAGTATCCAGGTTTGCAAGAAGTCAGCAAGGTTCTCCATATAGTGTTTCTTCAACTTTTGGCTAGCATTTGTGGGAGTGAAGAAGTGCCATGTCATCTGCATAGCCGTACTGGTGGGAGACAGTTGTTGGAATGTCGCTGATGTAGATGTTGAACAGGATAAGCGACAGTGTTGAGGCTTGCGGTAAACCATTCTTGAGTATGCGTAGTCGACTTATTTGTTCCGCATTGGTTTTGAGTTTGAAAACGCCGTTTGATAAGATGCTCATAATATAACGCACAAGATGGTGCTCTGGAATGGTACGTAGAAGCTTTAGGGCCAGGTTCTGGTGCCAAACAGTATCGTAGGCAGCTGTCAGATCCACCATTACAGTTTCGGCTTTATATCCATTCTCCATACTTTTCTCGATCTCACACGTGAGTTTGGGTGCTTGCTGTACTGTCGAGCAACCTTGTCTGAAGCCTGCCTGCTCCGATGGTAGTTGGGGTTTGATTACGGAATTGATGCGGGAAAGAATTAGTCTTTCCAAAATCTTATAGGGAGCACATAGTAAGGAAATGGATCTGTAGCTTTTGGGGTCGTCTGTCGGTTTGTTTAGTTTTAGGATGGCCACAACAGTGGCTCTACGCCAAATCTTCGGGATAACTATGTGCTCAAGACCAAAGGAGTAGATTTTGCGCACCCATTCCAAGTATTTTTGCCCCTGTGCATCATGAACTCTGGTGGGATGTTGTCTGGGCCCTGGGCTTTCCCACCTTTCAGTAGTCTTATGGTCGTTGTGAGTTCTGAGGTGGTGAAAGGTGTGATCAGATGGCCACCAACCACAAGCATCCTCTACATCATACTACACTGCCTCTTAACGGAGAGGTTTTGTTCTTTATTAGCTCCTCTGAAACGCCCACTGGTTAGCAGCTGTTTTGCAATGGAGTTGGCTGTAACTGGACATTGTCTTAAATTAAATTTGTGCCCAGTGAGGCGGTAAAAAGTTTTGCTTGAGTAGGTGAAGTCTATTCCCTTAGCTGTTTCTTCTCATCGTTTATTGCGGTTCTTGTTGAGGTGGTCCATCAGGTCTGCAATCTTGACATTAGCTGATTGTTTTTCTTCAGCTTGGACAAATTCTTTGTAGTGATTATTACATTCCTGATCCAAAAGGCTGTGTATGCTATGTTTGGATCAGGGGTACAGGGAGACGGCAGCTTATCAATCCCAGATTCCACTAGGTGTGAAAATTATTTCCATTTGGCCTTGTGTAAGTTACATCTCTTAATATTCCTTGTTGGAATAGGTTCAATTGGGTTATATGGGGTAATAAATGAAGATCGGTGTTGAGATCTAGGAAAAAAGTCTAAAACTAAGCGTTGTGGTCAGGTACTTGTTACGTTGGCGAAAGCCAAGACTGGGTTGGAAGTGGTGTTCCATTCGTCAGATCTAAAACTTTCCGGTTGGTGTGGGTCATGGAGGAGGGTCATATCAGCAATGGATGCTCAGTCCTCTGAGGCAGAGTCGTTAGGGCTGGTTGCTTGGTTTCACCATGCAGTGCTGTGGCAGTTGAAATCTCCTGCATAGATGAATGGTGGGGGAAAGATGGGAATATCACTCTTGTTGAGAACACTTACAGGTGGTTTGTGTACATTGATGACTGTAGTGCCTTCGATCTCAACAGCTGTCCAGTTTAGTATTGACTTAGCTGGACAGGTTGCGGCTATCTTCCACTTGGAGCCATTTTTAACAAACGTGGCTGTCCTATAGATGTTGCTTTCAGTATGGGCAGCAAGTTGGTATCCGCATATTTTGAGGCGAGAGGTGTCACTTGCATGTGTCTCTTGGGAGCAGTATGGCTGTTGGGTTATATTTTTGTGCCAGATGTTCAATGACGTTGATCTTCGCCTTTGTAAGGCCATCTACATTGAGCTGTAACAACGTGACTCCTTCCTCTACGACAAAGCTTTCTGTCCGCTCCAATAAGGGCGCTTGCTCAAAGTTGGAGTCAGATTGAGACAACTGGGTCGTCATATGGATGGTATTAGATGATAGCTTCGCACGATGTGCTTACCACCATAATAAACAAGCAAATCGAGTTTCCAGCATAACATTTTGGTTTGATTGTTCAACAAGTGTCGAGTGTCGATTAAGTCAATTTAGTCAAGTCAAGTGACAATTAAGTCATTAACTGTACTTCACTTTGCCGATGCTTCTTTTACTGCTTATGCCCTTGTGTCTTATATACGTGCTATAGACAAATCTAATGGCATTTATTGCAGCCCTTTGTTTGGTAAAGCTAGATTAGCCACCATTAAGACCGTGTAATCCCAAGCCTAGAATCGATGGCAACTGTACTATCTGTAAAAATCAACTTAATGTTAAAGCAGATTCTTGATTGCCAAATATCTACTGCACAAACTCAACAGTGGTTTTACTAATGATATGTAATACCAACAAACGCTTTCCTCTTTTGTTTCAAACACGTTATCTGTAATTGAAAAGTATTCAAGGTCTGAGCAATCGCGATATGTTGATTCCAAGGAAAATGCTGACAATGCGACCATTTAAGGGATCGACCCATGCTACTTCCCAACGATTTAAAATGACTTCTTGGACCAAAATTTTTATCAAAGTCAAAGAATTTTTGGCCGATTGCTACGTGTCTTTTACCTAATGTACCGGTAGAGCATTCACTTCTGAGGAAGGCATGTGTTTTTGCTAAACAATCAAAACGAAATGGTATGCTGGAAACTCGATTTGCTCGTTTATCATGGCGGTACAAACTCATGAAACCTGTCGTTTGGATGTTACATTTCAAGAAAAAATTGCTACAAAACAAAATAAATTTCTATCGCACTAGTTGAACTGGAACAAGCAGAAGCTAAACTTATCAAATGTACGCAAAGGAAGGTCTTCAGAGACGAAATGCAATGTATCACAACAAACAAAAGGCTCACAAGGGCTAGTTCTCTATATAAATCAACTCCTTTCCATTGTGAAGTTGTATCACGAGTTAGTGGCCGGTTGCAAGATTTGCTTTAAATTTTCGACGTCAAGCATGCCATTATTTGGCCGAGTTCACATCATGTTACTAGAATAATAGTGGAGGATCACCATCGTCGCATGGGTCATGCCCATTAGTGCTCGCTTATTTTCCTCTGAATGTACATTCGCTGAAAACAAACTCTCCAATTACTTGAATACCTCCTCATGCTGCCGTATCGCCTAAATTACTGAAATCGTCTCATAACTGTAGGTTCTCCTAGTCTTTATAAAATTCGTCATCTCGAACATCGCCTTCATTTCATATTTTTTGACAACTGTCTGGTTTTATTCATTATCCTCTGCAATACTTCCCCAGCGTTGGCGATAATAGCTTAAATATAGAAGGCATTTTTCGTTTGTCGACTGTATTAATCTCATAAATATAACCGTTAGATTGACAATTTTGTTCATAAACTTAACGTTTTGTTTCCCTTAGTAACCGGAGAGCTTCATCAGAATACGGCAGATCTTATAACTGACCTAATGCACAAACGGTTAAATATATACATACCAAGACGATCAATATTGTTAAAACTGAATATTATCACTGATAAAACAAGCTGTTACGTAACGTCATAGAACCATAGGCGACTACAAGCACAATGTGTTGTAACGTACGTAAGCCATCATTTATTGACGATAAACACACTATAAACAGCAGGAAAATTCGCACCATCATTACAATTAGTTAGATTAGGTGAACGAGCCGTTTGGTTTATCAAAAAAGTTTCCGTAACGCGACGCTTATATGCACGTGGCGGTGAGTTTAGTATTTTGACATCATCCCAATCTATTTTATGATCGAAGTATATCCATAAGATGTTGACTGACTCAGCATTGAATATGATGTGTTGCAGTATCAGATAACAGTCCTAGATGTTTTTTCATACTCATGTTTGTCCATTGCTACAGTGCTGTTATTTTTTAACAGGATTGAGGATTACAATGTCATCACATTGTTTCACTTTATCAATTGCGTGATTTTCGGCTTTTGAAAGATTATGTTCAAGCGTTTGACTTTTTACCGGTGTCCCGACAATTCAAAGTCGCGTCAGGGTTAAGGTTAGGGTTAGGGCCAAAATTTAGTGAAGTGCCTTAGTTACATACACGCTATATCAAATTGTTTTGAATTGTCAACTTTGATTTTCCGACTTTGAATTGTCGCAGAACTCTCTTTTCCAAACTTCCTCAACTTTAGATTGCGTAAAATCAATTAAGCATTTGTCAGAGTTAACTTGGTTTAGCCCCTATCCAACTCCACTTATAACATCCAAAACAGGAATTTTGTATGGTGCGAGTGTAAATTTTGTCCCCGTTTTGAGCATTTGTGAGTGACAGCGAGTAGAAATTTTTCACTCAATTTAGATTAATGCTGATCGTGTTTAGGTCTCTGACAATAAGCTATTTTAGTTTAAGTTGTGAGTTTATTTGGTTTTGGACAGCACTTTAGTTTTTGTCATAATCCGAATTATTGAATAGGTCATTGAGATCTTCCAGATATAATTTGCTGTTTAATTGCTATCTACTCTCGTCAACTAGTGGTTTGGAACTTCTAACTGTTTTTGTGTGATTCACTTGCTTTGAGATTCAAAAAACTCACATTTCCATTTACGAGCTAATTAGAAACTCCGTCATGATTTATTGGTGGCAAAAATCACAACTTCTTGAACAACATATTTTCTCTATTGCTTGCATGATTAAACACACTGTCGAGAATTCATATGAGTGTTTTGAGTTGATTTCATCCACTAAACTTGGCAAATCTGAATCAGAGCTTTCATTCGACGGGGTGAGTTTGTTTACGTTGGCACCACTTGAGACCGCCAAAACTATTGTGGCTGGTAGAGTTGGCGATGACTACACATTGGATGGTCGAACAATCCGTACAATGCTGCAACTCATGGAGGAATTGAGCATCAATTAGTGATTATGCTTTTTTGTGTACTGTATCATTATTATCTATGAACACACTTTTGGTCGTCTAATGGCTCTTCTTATTTTCCAATAATACAAATATGGTGATGAAAAATATAGAACAAAAGGACTTGCATAGTTACTTGGAACTTCCGTCACTATGGGTACGTTATGTACAGTTTTGGTTAAATGGATAACTCACCATTAAATACTTTCACCTTTTATGATTATAGAACAAAAACTCCTGTCAAGTTTATTTATTTGAAAAAAACAAACGTTTCAGCTATGGACACATGGTTGATGGGCAATACACTTAACATCAGATTAATATTTGGTGTGTAACCATTTGCTTTTGATCAAAGCTTGGATGCAATTTGGCATAGAAAGACACAGTTCTTCACTGCATTGTGCAGAAATTTCTTTAACCCAGATTTTTTGACTGGTCACAATTGAGAAAGTGAACTAGAATTACGTGCAGCAACTTATTCGTTTGAAATAATCGCAAAGTTCTGAATGGGGTGCAGATTTGGAGGATTTCCGTGCCAAGGTCCAGGGATTTGAAACTCATTGTTGTTTATCCGTTTCCTATCCTCTTTGGTCTGGGGCATGCAGATTCATGGTAGCATGCCGGTAGCGTTGGGTAGCATGCCGTATCTTGGAAGCGGGCAAAACGATTAATTACATGAAGACCAAATAACTTTTCTTGTAAAATATTGATGTAGACAGCTCCGTTGATGGGTGTGTCTTCAGGCATGAACCATAATCCACATTTTCCTTCAGCATTTCTCCAAACCATCAGTTTTGCAGCATACTTTACTATGGGGATGATATAGCGGTCACACTCTCTTCTATCAGGAGCCCGTCTAATGAGTATGAAAAATGCACAAAGGTACGATACTAAAGTTTCATCCGAAAACTTATCACGTTTTCCTTGTTCTGCATTCCATCCTGATAATTTCTAGAAAATATTTGTTTATTGGGAAAGTTTTTGGTAATTCAGGCTTTTTAGCAGATTTATTAAATCTGAAATTCGTGTGAAATAGCCTCCTACGCATTGTCATTTGTTTGTAATGTACAACATAATTTTGCAACTTTGGCTGGCTTTCTAGATGACTTCTTGGCGGCCATAATTGCGGAGCCATTCAAACGCTGGATTGTGGGCGTTGACCGACCTACTGACTTCTCGTTGCCATATTTTCGAATCGATTTAAATTTGTTGACGAACTTCGAAATAGTATTTTTGAGCTTCCTGCAATCTTAAAAAAATCATCATCCGACTATATCCTTCATCACTCAAAACTTTTATTTGAGCATGACTCTCTAATTTAATCGTTTACCAGGCATTACCACTGATACTAGATTAGATCTATCAAGTTACGCGACAACTGAACTACGAAAGTAAGCTATGCAATTCCATAAAATTACCAATTTGATCTATTGAAATGTATCCAGCTCGAGCAAAGAAAATGAACACTGCATGATAACAAGATGAAATGGCATGCAAATTATCCATTTTAGTCATAATGACTGTTATATCATTATGCAAAGTTACGACCAAACAACAGAAAATATACATGTGAGTCAACCATTCAGGCCAATATTAAAGATGACGTGTATCCAATCAAGGAAAAAAAATTAAGTCGAATTCTTTTATAGCTACTTGAATACTGTATTTCCATCAATAAAGTTCACCAAACAATTAGAAAAATCAAGAATATTAGCTTCCTTGGACGTAACTCTACAATATTTAGAAAATGTATTAGTTCCAACAAGTGTGCATAGAAATCCAACACACACAGACCAGTATTTTCAGTATTTATTGCATTATCGAGTCAAGCAAAAGTTAGTGTGGATTGTACATAGTGCTCCAGAACTGATAACATCATATTTAGCAATACAAAAAACAGCAGATACGAAGATATTGACCGTGAGTCATCTCCACTCATCTCGCAAGAAGTGTCAGATCTTTGGAGGGCCACTCCAACAAGTCCAGTGAACATCTCTGAAAGTTTTACCTCTCGGGAGTACGCTGCTTCCCTCAAACACCTGAAACCAGAAAAAGCTTCAGGCCCAGATTCTATTTGTCCGGAGCTAATAACCTATGCTGGAGCTGCACTGAAGTCCTGGTTGTGTGGCTTCCTTTCTTTCTGCCTGCGCCACCTCAAAATTCCAAAAGTCTGGAGAAGAGCACTGGTAGTGGCGATTCCTAAACCCAAGAAGTCTGTTGAGAACCCGAAAAGCTCCTTGCTTTGCATCCCCTGCAAGATCCTCGAGAGGCTCATACATGCTTGTGTTGATTCGATTGTTGTACCACTTCTCCCTAGGGAGCAGGTTGGGTTTCGACGGGGAAGGTCAATCGTGGATCAAACTGTTTTGATTACTCAAAACATCGAGGATTCGTTTGAGGCCAAGAAGAAAACTGGTGCCGTGTTTGTCGATCTGACAGCTGCTTACGACACTGTCTGGCACCGTGGTCTCATCTGCAAGTTACTTATGCTCCTACCGGATAAGCACATGGTCCGAATGATTATGGAACTTGTCCGCAATAGAAGCTTCACGCTCACTACTGATGACAGCAAGCGAAGCATGTTCAGACGTTTGCGAAACGGCCTCCCGCAGGGATCGGTCTTGGCCCCCTTCCTTTTCAACGTCTACACATACGATTTGCCTTCCATGACTTCTCAGAAGTATGCATATGCTGATGACTTAGCATTGCTGTATGGTTCTCGAGATTGGAAAGCTGTGGAGACACTCTAAGACAAGATATGACTACACTTTCAGCTTATCTCCAGACTTGGAGGCTGAAGCTTAACAATACGAAAACGGTGACGGCGGCCTTTCATCTTAGCAACGGAGAGGCCAAACGTGAGCTTAATGTTTACAACAGTGGCAACCTATTGCCACCCTATCCCGTCTCATTGTATCTTGGGGTAAAGCTGGACAGGTCGCTCACTTTCCGTCACCACCTCGAGGCTTTGCGAAAAAAACTCTCCACCCGAGTTGCACTGTTGAGGCGACTTGCGGGATGCGGGTGGGGTGCAGGTGCCAAAACATTGCGTATCTCTGCTCTTTCCTTGGTCTACTCCACAGCTGAGTACTGCGCACCAGTTTGGTGTCGTAGTACGTACACTCGCCTTATTGACAGCATTCTCAACGATGCTTTGCGCATTGTCACTGGTTGGATGCGTACCACAACAACACAGGACTTGGCTGCTCTCGCATTCATCCAGCCAGATGAGCTCCGCTAATTAAGAGCCACACTCTTCTTGGCGAATCGTGCTATCCATGACCTCGGCCATGTACTGCACGGACAGTTGATTGGGCAGAAGGATGCGCACCAGTTGAGAGATCAAGACGCCCATTTGTGCCTGCTGCGTGAAAACTATTAGATAGTTTGTGTAAACTGGACATCCGCGTGAAGCAGTGAACGACGCATAAATGGAACGCGGACTACTTGGAGAGTACTTCAAGGGTCGGTGCTTTCATTCCCAGGGTCAGTTCAAGGTCACTTGGAATGGGTCTGCCCAGAACATCTTGGGTGAGGCTCAATCGCCTGCGGACTGGTGTAGGACGTTTTACTCGTCCATGTACAAATGGGGTCTCGTTACATCACCGAATTGCGAATGTGGCGCCACTGAGAAATGATGGTGCAAATTTTTCATCTTCACGTCTCATACATCATGTACCAAGAGGAACTCGAGGTCTGCAGGTTTTGGATGACGCAACTCGATGTTGGCTTAACACCACCACTGTCAGCATCTAATCTGGGCAGCGCAGCAGCCCGGGGTGATAAAACGATAAACCCTCAGCCCTGGCCTTGATTTGTGCTGACTCGGATTGAGTTTAAGTGCCTGACCAAACAACGACGACTACCCAAAACACAGAAAATCTGAACGGTTTACTTCTGTTTCCTATCTACAAGATGTCTCCGGACCTATTAGTCGAATTTTGGCTCAGAGTAGTTTTGAAACCACATCACTCGTTATCCTCATTGTTTCTCAAACTAAAGGACGATATCAATTTTGAACTTGGTATGGTATATCAAAATGCTTGCCGAGTTTGCAATGCTGTGCATGCAGGTGAAGCGGGACGTAGTGTTAGAGAGCGAAAACGATTGAATGTAGATGCGTTTGAGACTTTCAACAGTAAAAATCAGCCTGGAATCAGTCAACATCTTATGGATATACTTTGATCATAAAATAGATTGGGATGATGTCAAAATACTAAACTCACCGCCACGTGCATATAAGCGTCGCGTTACGGAAACTTTTTTGATAAACCAAACGGCTCGTTCACCTAATCTAACTAATTGCAATGATGGTGCAAATTTTCCTGCTGTTTATAGTGTGTTTATCGTCAATAAATGATGGCTTACGTATGTTACAACACATTGTGCTTGTTGTCGCCCATGGTTCTATGATGTTACGTAACAGCTTGTTTTATCAGTGATAATATTCAGTTTTAACAATATTGATCGTCTTGATATGTTTATATTTAACCGTTTGTGTATTAGATTAGTTATAAGATCTGCCGTATTCTGATGAAGCTCTCCGGTTACTAAGGGGAACATAACGTCAAGTTTATGAACAAAATTGTTTACGAGATTATAAATTAATCATTGGCAAACCAGACTGCATGTACTGAATCTTCTTCAGCCTCGAAATTGTTGTTCTCACCATCTAAAGATTTTTGTTCGGCCACTGCTCAAACTTTGCATAATAAGGGAAAAGACAAATAGCCTTGTCATGCTCTTCTTCAAATTTTAATATAGTGATCAATCATTTCATGTTCTTCATGCAATAATTCGTAAAGTTAAACAAACACTAACAGAATTTTGTTTTTATTCGTTTAACAATTAGATTGTAACTATCGATGCAGTAACGTACTGGTTAGAGCGCCCACTGCGTTCTTGACACACCTGGGTTCTTTCTTAATTCGGGTCATATATCAAAGTCATACAACATGGTATTTATAGCATCCTGATCCTGCTTGGCGCTCACAAACATGAATAATATAAAGGCAGAAATATCATTTCAATAACAGGCACGAATGAAACGAGTTTTTACCAATCAACAGTCGCCTCAACCTGTTGGTGCAATCCCCGATTCCGTTTGGGTTGGGTCGAAATGGCTGTTGGTCTTCCCGAGGGTCCCAGTTACCCCGGGTACTCCCTTTGAACCATTTTTTAGCATGTTCCACCCTGAACGACCGCAGAAGGGCTGCACACAGCTTTTCTAAAATCGGTCGATTGTCTTCTCTCTTCTCCTGACTGTTTAATGCCCATCTTTGTCTCCTCATTTTTCTTCTTCTGTTGATGAGCGGTAACGTTTATCTCAACTTTGGACCGATTTTTCCTTGCTCAGAGTGCACTGGAAATGTGACCTGGCGGGGTAAGTCAGTGCAATGCTGTACTTGCTCCAAATGGGTACATCTAATGTGCTCACTGCTCTCCCTCTCTAAATCCAATACTCTTGGCAGCTCTCACTCCTGGAGCGGCTCCCCCTGCATGTAACACTGTGACTTCCTCCGTTACACCTCATTGTAGCACTGTGACTTCCCCCTCGGACTCCTCCGACATGTATACCTCCACTGTTCACCTGGTTCTTCTCTGCTAATGCAGCAATCTCGCCCCACCCAGCCTTCTTATCCCTCTTCTGCTCATTCTGTTTCCTCTCCTCTGCTCCCTCACCACTGTCTATTGCTCCTGGCTGTCCTTCCACGTCTCCTGCTTCCTCTCCCACCTGACTCCCTCAGGGTTCTTCAATGGAATGCTGGTGGTCTCCGAGTCAGGAGCACTGAACTGCTATATTTTCTTTCGTCCCATTTTGTTAATCTTATCTGCATTTAGGAATCTAATCTTAACTCATCTTACTCTTTCCGGATTTCTGGATTCTCTGCTCTGCGATATGATCGCACCCACTCCCGGTCTGGCATTCTCTCTCGTGATGCCACGCACACTAGCGGAGGCGTCATCATTTTCGTCAGGCAGGGCTTATGCTCTCTGAACTTTCCACCTCCTCTCTCTCTTTGCTTGACTCCTACTTAATTATATAGGGGTCAATATCTCTCTAAACGACTCTTCCTTGCTCACTTTTCTTAATGTGTACACTACCCCCATTCGCTTTTCTCCGTCGGATGGCAGAACCGACTTCTTTTCTCCATTCAATCTTTCTCTTTCCAGAAATTTCTTTATTCTGGGTGACTTCAATTGCCAACATCACCTCTGGGACCCAAAAGGTACTTCTGACCATCGTAGGGAGGAAGTATTCGATTGGGTTATCTCTTCTGACCTCCTCCCCCTCAACAACACTGAAATATCTACTCTTCTCCATCGCTCCTCTGGTAGTCGCTCTTCCCCTGACGTATTTTTTGCTCCCTCCTCTCTCGCCTTATCTTGCTCCTGGGAGGTGCTTCAGGACCTGGGTTCTGATCACCTACCAATTCTTCTATCTATCCCTCTTTCTCCGATCTTTCGCCCCAACGAGCGCCCCCCTTTCTTAAACTTTCAGAAAGTTCGGTGGGATGACTTAACTTCTTACTTTGACTCTCACTGTCCTTCTGTAGAAGAATACTCGTCTTTTTCTTATTTCTCTGCTGCTACTCTCTTCACTTCTCTGGCACTGAATGCATCCAATTCTTCCATTCTGTCGGATATTTTCTTTCACGTGGCTTTCAGTTTTGATTGGCAACTTTGCTCATGCAAGTTGCTAGATTGCGTAATTACATTTCTTTGTTTTGAGCTTATAAGGCGTCGCTCGCCTTTAGGTCGACGGTCAGATCGAGATACCAGCAAGTTAGGTTTTGTAATGTTTTTGGTTAGTTAGGTATCAGAGAACTTCATACTGTTATTTAAATGCATAGGTTTGCTAATTGTTTTTTTCTATGTTGGACAGAAATTTGGTATACATGATTTTGCAATAGTTAGTTGCTTCCGATTGCTTGGCTAAACAGTTTTGGTACGTTTTGTTTTTCTTTCTTGTTTCTAGAAGTAGATGCAAGCAGATTCTTACTAGTTTCATTTGTTTAGAAACCGTCACGAATTATCGCCGACGACTAAGTGCTGAATACACAAAATCGGATTTGGTAGGTTGTTCATTGTGGTGACGCGTTGCAGACTGCAGGCCAAGTAAACGATTCCCTATTATAGATTTTTAAGTGCGCCAAGCCACTGCAAAATAAATTTACAATATTTCTTTTCGGGTGCATCAAACGCTATCCCAAAGCCTGTTGGTCTGCTGATGTGGAAGATGCGCTTAGTGAATGACGCAAGGCTTTCGCTGCCACTCACAAAAGTGATGAAGATCGCCAGGCTTACAACTCCGCTTCCCGATGCGCTTCGTCTGTCATCGCCAAGGCCAAGGCTGAGGCATGGCAGGCGACTTGCTGTTCTCTCTCGCCTCTCCTCATCCACTGTCATTGGCCCAGACAAAGTTTCCTATCCCATGCTAAAGCACCTTCCTCGCTTTGGCATGGTTTTTCTTCTTCACATCTTCAATCTTTTCTGGTCTTTGCATTCGTTTCCTTCCATTTGGAAGACATCTTCTATTAATATCATTCACAAGATGGGAAAGCCTTTCGACTCTCCTGCTTCCTTCGGGCCTATCTCTCTCACCTCCTGCGTATCAAAGCTTTTTGAGCGCATCATACTATCGCGTCTACTCTTCTTTCTGGAGTCTAATTCCATTCTCTCTCCCCGCCTGGTCGGTTTCCGCCCTGGACGGTCTACTCTAGATCAAATTTTGTACCTTTCTCAGTCCATTTCGGATGGGTTTAACAAACCCAGGCCGGGTTCTTGGACGATCCTCTCAACCATCGATTCCTCTAAAGCTTTTGACCTTGTCTGGCATCCCGCCCTTTTCCACAAACCAATTTCGACTGGCCTCCCTCCTTGTTTTGCTCGTTGGACTCAATCTTTCATTACTGATAGGCGCGCTTGCGTGTGTTTTCAAAATTACAAAAGTCGCTCTTTTCGAGTCCGTCGTGGTGTTCCGCAAGGATCCGTTTTTGGCCCTGTACTTTTATCCCTCTTCGTCAATGAGCTTCCGGCCTCTCTGCCTTCTTTCGTCAGCTGCTTTTTTCACGCTGACGATCTGGCCATTTGGTTCTTTTCACCCTCGGTCTCTACTGCGGTGGAAGCCACACAAGAAGCTCTAATTTGATTGGAGAGCTGGTCTGAGTATTGATGTTTTCCTCTCAATTCGAACAAATGTGAGGCTCTTTCTTCTCGTTGGATCTCCAACAAGATCACCTCCATCCCAACTTGCTCTCACTCAACTCCCGCCTCCGATTCAATCCCACTCCAACTTTTCTTGGTGTCACCTTCGACCGCACTCTTTCCTTTTCTAAACATGTATCTTCGCTGAAGGCCAAGTTCTTCCCTCGTCTCAGGGCCTTTGCTGTATCTCTGCTTCCTCATGGGGCCCCACTAAGAAGTCCCTCACTTCTCTGTAAAATGCTTTTTTTCGGTCCCTTCTCACATATGCTTCACCCGGATGGTTTCCTTTATTAAGCGTTATCGATATCACTAAATTGGAACGCCTTTACCGTGGGGCTAGTCGCGCCATCACCGGCTGCTTCTCGTTCTCCCCTATCCCACTTCATTATTCCAAGGCTTCTCTATCTCCCCTACGAGTCGCCCTGACTCATTTCACTCTTTCATCTTAACAGCGGGCTCTTCGTCTCCCAACCTCCATTCCAATGTCAGGTTTGGTCAGACTTGGAGTGAAATCAAGACTTCGCAGATCGTCCTGAAGACCTTCTGCGTTTATTCACCCGCTCATGCTTCCTTTTACTTCCCCTAGGTAGGCTCTTCTTGCTTGCCATTTCTTTCCTCCTAGCAACCTACCTTCCTTTAATATAGAGTCCACCCTTTTCTCTCTATGCTCCCGCTCTGATCCCCCTCTTGCTTGCCGAGGTGCGGCTCACGCTTACCTTGACTCTCTTCCCATTCATGATCTGGTGCTTTGGACTGACGGCTCTGTTACTTTTCGTTTTGGCAAAGACCGCTCTAGCATACTTGCCAACTGCTCTCTCTGTGCCACTGAGGCCATTCTTTCCTCTTCAGCAGCCACAGTATGCTCAAGTTTTTCCGCTGAAGCCTGCGCGATTCTGCACGCTCTTCGCTGGTCTCGGCAGCACCAACAAGTCAGCCACTTCTCTTCTCTTCTCCTCCTACCTGACTCTCGTCCTGTCCTCACCACTCTGTCCTCTCCTTCATCTTTCTTTTTATCTCAATCTTTCTGGCAGGAAATATCATCTCTCTCCTGTTCTGTCAGGCTACAATGGTTCTCTGGACACTTGTTTCTATCGGCGAACAATGCTGCTGATGAGCTGGCCAGACGGGGAGCGTTACTTGCGCCATCTGCAATCCCTTGTAGTCTCTCTCCTCTAATCTCTCGTATCCACTCTTCTCTTTTCTCGGACTGGAGGTGTATTGTCTCATCGAAATTCTTCGACACACAGGTTCCCTCGATTTCCACTAAGGAACTTGTGTCCCAGGACACTTCTCACTTCGCTCTGTACTGTCCAGCTACGGACTTTTTGCGCCGCTCACTCTTTGGCGACTCTCTGTCTCTTTACGACCTCTGGTCCAGACCTTCGGGAATTGCCCGACTTCTAAGGCTTTATGGTCTTCCGCCATGTCCCCATCCTTAGGAAGGAGTCAAGAAACAATAACAACAACTACACTGAAACTAGTGCAATAAGTATTTGTGGCCTGGGCAAGCCACAGTTACCGTAACAGAAACAACGATTCGAATGCATCGTTTTCACGGCGGTTGGCCATTTGATGTGTATTTTATTTATCGGTTCGGGTAGGGCTGCTTAGTGCATACAGTCACGACGTTAATTCTTTTTATCATCAAATTTAAGACGTATTAAGTCAAAATCAGTGATTATGCAAAAACAGATATTTCCTCACTGCCTTAGAAATTTTTGCACGTTTGCGCAACTTGAATTGTTAGAGGACAGGGTTTCTGGTGGCTTTACATCACGCCTTTCATTCGCTATTTGGTGTTTGACTGGGACATCACATTAGCCTATTAATGCCGATCGGGAAAATATGTTCCCATTACAAAAAAAACTGTTACTAAAACCGTACCTATGTATATTTGAAAGTTCTAACAGTTTGGCTAGTATCATACAGGTTTCATAGGCGCTTGAAACAAGTTACAGTTAAATTTTCAATTTCGTTGTTTCACATGTTTTTTACTATCACTATGAGCCATACAAAATGACGTTTAATTCAAATCTTCTGGTACATCATTTTCGGCATTAGTGGGTTAGTGTCAGCTCAGTAAACTCATAGCTGTTGACGCTCCGAAAACAATCTTTTTCAAAAAGATAACTGCCACTTTGGGGCTAGTAAGTATGCTTACATCCATCTAAGCAAATGTTGGTTGATCAACTCCAAAACAGAAAAGCTTCTAACCATCACTCACATGTACTTATTCAGAATCATGGAAGAGACACCAACATGCCCAACTGCCATCGCTTGGCATCTCTAACTACTGTAGTTTTAGCGTTTTTCCGGTGGAAGTGATAATATTCCAATAGCCAAATTACCAACCAAACTCCTGTGAGATAGTTGGAAACATTTAATGAGCTTTCAGAGTATATCCATAGGCTCACTTGCTTCCCCATATATGAAGCATCGTGTCACTGCTGTTTCATAAATGTTAGCCGGTGAGGAAAAATGCAGTTTATTTTATGAATAATTCATTTTGCTCAACACCGAAACACGGACCTTTCAATCGCGCGCGACATTCAATGCAATATGAGTAAAGATACCACAACTAGTCACTTGTGACAATCTTTACTGATTGCATTTGGTCCGTTTCTCCCCTTCGATAATATCATTATGTGTTACCAAGGAAAACATTACTCTTTACAGTTTTTCTCTCAGATACATGTAAAGCTCAATCTCCTCCACCGCAAAAAAGTGGCAGTTATTTTGGAAGAGCGCAAAGCGTTTTTATGGTCGGACTTGTTAAGTTCACGTGATGTTGTTTGAAAATCTTGTTTGGCAGGGTTAAGAGTTGCAAGTTTAATGGATGGTTAACAATTGCAAGTTTGATGGATGATGATGAGCATCAGGTGATAGTTCAAAAAAAAGAAAAACACAAAGTCAATTTTTTGTCATTTTTCCCGCGTTTTGCAGGCTCAGACGTGCTGATTCAATGTGTTTCTACGACTACACAATCGCTTTTGAACCAGACTTTGTCTGGGAGCAACGTAGCACTTTAAATTCCGGATGCCGTTCCTGACAAATACTAGTGGTGCTTCTATAGAGTTTGAACCTTTCGCTCTCAAGCCAGTGGCGATGCCACTACACCACGACGGCTTCCTAGTTCAGGTAATATTAATAATAATCGACATGAATTTACCGTAATATTGAGAGTTTTATTATATTGTGTATTACATAAAAATAATCGAAGATGTTAAAAATCGTTAGTTCGATGCGAGATCAAAACAGTGTTGCTGACAATTTGTCCTTATTGACGTGAAATGTAATTATTGCACCATCCGTTTTTGCAATGATAAACTGATTTTACTGTTGTTGTTATATTAGAAACAGTATTGTGTGTATTTTGAAATAGGATAATGTAGATTTGATTATTGGATATGAGGTTTCAATACAACGTGTTTTTTCATCATACATTTAATGATACATCTGTGAGACAAGTTATTGCAGATGCGGCTCAAAACCTCATTACTATTATATAAAAGTGATTGAACTTACAGCAATTTCGCTCATCCTCTCCTCTGCGGCAATCACGTTTTCCGTCGCAACGCATGGACATATTGATACACCGACCATCCTTGCATCGGAACTCCCCATCCTTTGCAGAACACAATTGTGATGCTATAAAAATATATTTACATGCAATCAGATTCTTGTAGTATGATGGTTGTACTTTAGGAAGAATAAAAGTTCTTCAGGAAGTTAGGGCCACTAACTCGATATTTTAGGGTGGGCTCGAAGCGACAGATCAGTGTGAAAACATCTGCTGTCTACAGGACCCACAACTCTCTTACTACTTTTTTTCAAACTGATGAGTCAATTATTGGATTTTTGTTTGAGCTAAATATCAATTTGTTAGACAAAAATATGCGAATTTCAAAATTTCAGTTTTCGTTATTTCAATACGAACTTTCTTTGTTTGGTATGCACCAATAATGTTTGGCTGCTTCCTACCGCTCACCAATCATTCAGGTGCATAATCTGGACGTAATTATGTGGCAGATGTGCCACAATAAACGGTTCCCATTATTGGTTATAATATGAAAGAACTTTGTGTTTAGACCCGCTTCAGAGTAACCAATACTGCTGACCCAAGTGCATTTCTACCACAGATACTGCAATCAAGCAGATCAATTTACAGTACAGTAGAGTGTCTTTCTTTAGAACATAACAACGTATGGCAGCAATGATCAGGTTGCAGAGGTTAAAACAAATAAATAAATAAAATTAACAAAGCAAAACTAAATCAGTGGTGCGTATTAAGTTTGCAACGAAACAACCACCGACCACTAGTTCCTCCAGAGAAAGCTTCTTTTCAATGCGATAATTCTACACTTAGTCAAATTATCATCATGACCGAAACAATTCGAAGCTACATCAAAAAGGCGCTGTGTTTCTGGATTTTTATCAGTCAGCGTGGCTGTTTGGTCTCACCAACAAATTATGTCGTTAGTTTCCAAGCAAGCATATGGTCCATATGGCCATGATTCTGATCCATAATCGAAGTTTTGCTCTCACCACTAGTATCGGACAGCAAAGCAGGTTATCACACATGACAATTGGCGTCGTTTTGTTTTGATAACATGCCACCATGACTTGCCAGCCACATACTTTAGCCCCTTCGGTCACCAGGCACACAATTGTAAGTTTACTTAAACTGGCTTGTCCTATGCACACGCTTTACACTAGACTATTTTAGTTGTCGAAGGTATAATTGGTCTGAACTGGGGTAATTTACAAAATAGATTTGATGTGTGGTATAAAAGTGCTGGAACTACTAGTTGCCATTTGAAAAAGATGACTACCGAAATACACGCACGTGGTGAAGATGAGTAAAAGTAAGTGAAATTATTGAAATTATGTGAGAAGATAATTGGCAATAAAGTAGATATAATAGATTAGTAACACTCAGGTATTACACAGACTACTTTTTTAGGCATATAACTGGTAGACATTACCCTAAAGAATTTTTCAAAGAAAACCTAGTACAATCGTACGCAATGTGTCCCACTTCAACTTTAGCCCAAACACGTGATGTGAATGGAATGCAGCAGTACTTGTTGAAAAAATGTTACTCCTGAGTACAATCATGCTGCATTTGTTTATGAAATAATACTAATTTCATACAGTATTCTATAGTTGTTGGCGACGCATTTTGTTATATGTTTGAATATGAGTTTTGTACAAAATTCGGTCTTTTACCAAATAGGTTTGCACAGACAAAAATTACCCAAGTTTAGAATTACGTAAATTTTTTTGCGATCAAGTTTGATTGATAAAAGAATTCGAAATTTAACTTAGGTAATTTACAAGAGTAAAAAGAATTTTTCTTCGTTTGTTTTTCATCATTGCTCAAACACCGAAAGAAGCAAAAAAATATATCCGTGGATGATATATTGACCCAGTTGGATGGATCCGATATAGATCTTTCAAGCGTAGATGACGAATATGAAGATGACGACATTGAGTATGTTCCGGAGCCAACTAAGTTATCATCAAATTTCGAATCGGGATTCAGTGATACTGATGAGCCCGACACAATACCAAGTACTAGTTCATCTACTTTGGTAAAACAACTTAAGGGAAAAAAAAGAAGAAATTACTGAGTGCTACGGCTACAGCTTGAGCAATAGAAAAGACCCTCATTAATTAGATTGAAAGTGATTTTATTCCTGGCAATATCGAGTGGGAGGGCCAGTTTTACAATATCTAGAACTAGATATCCCTGCATCTACTGCATGAGGGAAACTGAAACAAATCTCAATACCACTCCCGCCGAGATTTCAAAATTCTTTGGAATGAATATGCTTATGGGCAATGTGTTGCTTCCACGGATCCGAATGTATTGGCAACCCGTTACTCGGATTGATTGCGTAGCAGATATTATGCCAGTCAATAGATTTTTTTAAATTCGACAGTACATACATGCTGTGTCTGCAAGAGAACCATCGTGGAGGAATAAAGACAAGTACTGGAAAATTGCTCCCGTCATCGCTGCTGTTCGCAAGGCTTGCCCTCAACTTCCCAGACAAAAGTTTAGCACAATTGATGAACAAATGATTCCTTTTACTGGGAAGATGCCTGCAAAGCAGGTAATGAAATCAAAGCCGACACCAGTTGGTATTGAAAACTGGGTAATGTGTGGCAAATCAGGCCGTGTTCTTGACTTCGAAATTTACTAGGGAGCTGGAACTGGTATTCCATTACGATAAAAAACTTTGGGCCTTGGTGCTGCAGTTGTTTTACGACTATCTGAGACTATTCCCAAAGACAAGAATTACAATATATGTTTTGACAATTATTTTCCTGGCATACCCCTTATCGGAGAATTGAAAAAGAGAGGCATACTTTCCATTGAAACATTAAGGAGCAATTGCATGTGCAATTGTCCACTTCTAACTGAGAAGGAAAAGAAAAGCGGTCCACGGGGTGGAATTGACTTTAAGGTCTCTGCTAAAAAAGACATCTGTGTCAATCGCTGTCTTAACAATGGAGTCGTGACACTTGCCTCAACTTTTGCAGGTGTTGAGCCGATTGATCAAGTAAGACGGTGGAGCGAGTCTGCTAAGTAACATATCATGATTGACCGTCCATATTCTATTGCTGTATACAACAATTACATGGGCGGGGTGGACAAGATTGATTATCTTATTTCTCTGTACAGAATCAAAGCAAAAACCAAAAAGTGGCCTGTCCGTATGCTTTTCCATTTCTTAGATCTGGCAGTTGCTAATTCTTGGATGGAGTATCGTGATTTTAAGCTTAAACATGGTACACCAAAGTCAAACATTCCCCATTTATTGGCTTTCCGAAATAAGGTCGGTCGTGCTTTGACAATGGCAATAGTACCAGCTAGATTTGCATACAGGCCTAGATCAGAGCTGCACAGTGCTGGATCCCTTACTTCTCCGCCTCAGAAACGGGCAAAGAAAACAACCATGCCAGTGCAGGATGTGCGGTATGATTTTTTTTTGGTCATTGGCTGGATTATATTGATGGTCTAGGGCAATACTGCAAGTTGGAAGGTTGTGGAGGTCAAAGCAGGGTCATGTGCAATGTTTTTCCCTGCTTGAATAAGAGCAAAAATTGCTTTACAAGGTTTCACAAGAAGTAAACGACATGTTGCTAAGTACTGCTAAATGAACAAGACATCAAGTATGGTTGAGAAAATGTGCGGAAACAAACTGCTGTGCGAGATCAAGATTATTACAATAAATCAGACTGCTGTAATTGTTGTGTGTCATTGGGAAAATGAATTCTTTTACGTGAAAAAAATTCACTTTTGTTATGTCCTACGAAGCTAAAAAAATTATGCTTTCTGGATCAGCGATTCGTAGAGAGCACAATTGTACAGCTCAATCAGTCACAATGCGAACAATTGTACGCATGTCGTAATTTGTATAATTATTGAGAAAATTAAAAAAAATATATATTCTGGATTGATAGTTCCCCAAAAGGATCATTGGGACAAAAAATGAAATTTTTTCCGAAAAAAATACTATACCGTGACTGAAGCGGTTAGAAAACATGCATAAGCCAACAACACGGCAAACATGCGGTAGGCAATCGAGATAGTCTTTGTTTTGCTCGAAAGTACCTTAATGAGCATCCAGGGTCAGATCTAATGATGTGGAGGAGACATGGATCCTTTCAACACCCTGGCTACGCTTCAGCAAGAAACTGGGCACATTAGCCATAGCCAGAGTATTTTGAAAAAGTTTGAGAAAAAATTAAAATAAAGCAACAACCCTGCACGCGCGATATCGCTGTAGATATGGGGAAACACTTTTCATATTGCGCTGGTAAATAGTTCATGGCCCTACCGAGATCACTGATAAGTATTTGGAGGTCATGGATTTTTTCGCCTTAGTGGCTGCACGTATGTCGGGTACAGGGCACATAAGGCACACGCATAACTTTGATAAAATTTGGGGAGGAATCTGATGGAAACAATACTGTACTTCTGTCTGAAATGGCCTCGCATTTGTGGATTAGTTTTTACTATTTGCCAGAAAGTTACTTAACTGGCCTCTCAAAACCTGTTCGAAAACTTTGAGTAAAGTATGGCCCCTTCGGCTCGTCCCTGGTTTCGCCTATACAGAATACAGGCCATACAAAGCGTAGCTGTGGATTCGAAATCGTTGATGAGAAACCAAACAAAAACAACACTCCTGTGTAAATTTTCATTTTATCCACGGTCGAGATTTTGCTATTTTGGTTGATGATAACTTGGTTTATCTACCGGGGTCTGGCTGCAATTTTGGAAGAAGACATGGCTGGATGTCGCAAACAGTAAGTTTACAGTGCTGCCATGGACTTGAGATCACAAATATAGTTACAAAAACGGGAACATCAAATAGTGAAACTGGCCTACTACTTATTAAACTGTTTCTGTATTTAAACAAACGACCACTGTTTCGGCGTGTCCTCTTCGTTTACTTTCCCCATGCCCAGGAGCTCATCTGCATCCAGATGAAAGGAATAGGAGTTGTGCTCATACTATCATAATGTTTTTGGTTGGATCTGCTTTTAAACTACACTTGGTTTTGGAACTGGAGTTGGCTATGTTGACTATCCATCAACTTTTCGTTATTGTTTTGACAAGTGCGCCTTGATTGAAGCCCATTTAGCCGGCTCTAATGATACTCTTAATACATAGTCACTGCCGAGACCCTGTAGCGGAGGCCGGCAGAACCGGTTGAATCAAAGATGCGTTCGCGCTTTTGCAGTGAATCAAGATCAAACTGAGTCAGCTTTCGATCATATGGCAAATGCTGTAACTACAAATGCATTAGTGGTTATTTTTTGTACTGCTCTATTATCTGGATATTTTTTCAGATATGAGTTACAAAATGCCGTAGCCTATTCTAAATGAGCCTTATATAATGTCTTGTATACCGAAAATAAACGATTTCGTCTGGACTGATACTAATCTCAAATTTAGTAATTTCTCAAATATCAAGGGCGTTGTCAACTCACACGCTTAGAAGCAAAACTAAATGGATAAGATCTCGAACTCTTTTATATCTAGTAGCAAAGTTGCGTTGGCGCTGACTAAAGAACAAGTATCATGTTAAAGGCTTTCCAACTTAGAAGAAGAACAAACTTAGTACGTGAAGAAGCCGAACGGAAATGCAAACGCCAATTGTTGAAAGCTACGAACGCACTAAATGAGAATTCTTTAGAGCAGTGGTTCTCAAACTGTGGTACGCGAGAGCTTTTTTAGTGGTACGTGAAGATATTCATCAGTGATTATTATAGTCTGCCTTCACGTGACCATGTTATTTGATGATCATGATGTGACAATAGCAAAACTAAAGACCCGTTTAGACTAGGAATTAGATTAAATTAAAGTACGTTTAGAAGGCGATATGCAATCCATTCTAGCAGTCTTCTAGCAGTTTATCAGCCTTTTAGCAACAGTCTTCTAGCAGAAGGCAATATGCCTTCCCTTTTAGCAGTCAGGAAGGACGTCCAATATTCGTTAAAATACGTTTGTTTTACGTTATTGCGACACAATTAAGAGTGGGACGTTGCAATAAAACAAACGCACTTCAATTTAAATTAGAGTTTAAGATGTGCATTTTGTTTTAGTTAATTGGCAGCAATTAAACATTGATACTATTACGTCGCAATTGCATAAAATTTATTTATCAGCAAGTTAGCAAGAAAAGTTTTTGCCGTGTCGAAACGAAAGTACAATCCAGAATACATTAAGTATGGTTTCATTACTATCGAGCATAGAGGAGAATGTTTGCCACAGTGGTGATTTCTATGAAAACTCTTTCTAATGCAGCCATAAGGCCCAGCTTGTTAAAATGGCACCTTGAATCAAACCATGCAGAAAAAAAGGACAAAGATCAAAGTTATTCTGAGCGGCTGGGGGAGAACGCAAAAAGACAGCACCTAGACCAGACAGGCCAGTTTCACCAAACGAAGATAGGAGTAGTAAAAGCATCATATGAAGTCTCTCTTCTTGTAGACCAAAACATGAAATCCCACACAATCGCTGAGTCCCTCGTTTTGCCAGCAGCAAAGACACTAGTTAGGAACCTCATTGGAGACGAGGTAGCAGCTAAATTGGATAATGTGTCCCTTTCCAATGACACTGTAAAACGCCGCATTCAAGAAATGTCGGGTGATATTGCTGATCAAGTAATGGTAGGAGTAAAAGACTCAAAGTTCGGGTTTGCCATTCAACTCGATGAGTCGGCAGATGTCGCGAAATATAGCCAATTGCTCGTTTATGTCCGCTTTATTCAAAATTACACAGTGAAAACAGAGCTGATGTTGAATCAGGAGCTGGCTGCTTCAACAAAAGGGAAAGATGTGTTCAATGTTTTGGCGGATTTTTTAAAGAGAATGAGCTAGATTGGAGTAAGTTAGTTGGATGCACGACAGATGGTGCTCCAGTCATGCTTGGGCGAAAATTTAGATTTCAAACATATTTAAAAGATGTTGCAGCAAACGCGACCTTCGTCCACTGTTTTATTCACAGATTTGCACTTTATACCAAAGTGCTCCCTGCTGAGTTAATGTCGCGCTTGAACAAAATCATCAAAATTGTGAATTTTATAAAAACCTCAGCTCTGAATTCTCGACTTTTTGCAAGACTCTGTGAAGACGGTAGTTCTACTCAAAAATGTCTCCTTTTCCACACGGAGGTTCGCTGGCTGTCCCGCGGGAATATGACCCGGAGGGTCTTTGAACTTAGGCATGAATTGTTGACATTTTTCAAAGAGAAAAATCACGAATTTAAAGATTATTTTGAGAACGATGACCTTATCTCACGGATGGCCTACTTGTCTGATATTTTCCAGGCTCTCAACGTTATAAATCTTTCGTTTCAAGGATCAAACAGCAATATTGCAGCTTTTATTTCAAAGCTGGAAGCATTCACTCGGAAGCTAGATTTCTGGACCAAAAATGTAGAGAGCAAGCAGTTTGGAATGTTCCAACTCCTTACCACACTTTCAGTGGACCCCAATGATCAGTTATCTCAAGAAATTCATGATCATCTCAAGCTGCTCCGAATGGAATTGTTGCATTACTTTCCAGATTTAGTAAGTTGCACCTATGCAGTCAATCCATTCTGCATCGACCCAGCTCTTCTACCCGTGGGAACAGGAGAACAGGAAGAGATCATTGATATTCAAGATGACGATACAGCAAAATCAAAGCTGAACGAGTGCTCTCTCATAGATTTCTGGCTAATCATGGGTTCTACTTACCCAACGTTGGCCCGAAATGCTGTTCGACAGTTACTGATTTTCCCCTCTACATGGGAATGTGAGCAAGGGTTCTCAGCCTTAATGGCCATTAAATCCAAGAGCCGAAATCGTATAACTGAGCCTAAACATGATTTCAGATGCGCTGTGAATAAGGTTGCGCCCCGAATCGATCAGCTTGTGCAGAAGAAATAGTTGCATCTATCCCATTAAATTGTATTGTTTGTTATTTGTTGGTGTTATGGTAAAATAAATAGTGCTAGATTTGAGCAAAAAAAGGCAATCTTGAGTCATTTGGTACGCGGTGTAGTAAAAAACGAATAGGTGGTACGCGAATAGAAAAAGTTTGAGAAACACTGCTTTAGAGCATTAAGTATTAAATGAAGAGCTTGAACGTGGTGGCTACATCAAACCGGATGTTTTATTGGTTCCTTTATTTATATATTTATACTGTATATATTTTATTTATCATATATTTTTATTATACATTGTAAGTATTTTATATTGAGTAATATAAAATAAGTATCAACTATCAATATATTTTTAGTTTAATGTTTTTGCAAAAAATCACAATCTGAACAACGTTGGTATGGCAAAATAGGCAGGATCATCCCGGAAACACGGGTAATAGAGACGCACTGTCATCACTAAAACTGATGTCGAGTGCAAGACACTTTACGTTGCCCCCGGCCAACCCAATATCCTATATAGGACTGTATACGACACAATCCAACACAAAGCACAAGACTTACGTACCGTTTAATTTTGAACCAGATTCCTTTTGACGTTACTGCTAACCATGCAAGTATGAACTAAAACTGATATCCTTACGTAAAACTCATCACACGAAAGGTGATTACGCATAGAAAAACCTTCCAAAGTTTATACACTGAATGCGGTGCTTAAGACATACCTTGCAGCAGGTGGTTAGATGTCAGCGAGCCTCGGTGCGGGTTGGAGAGCAGCTTGAACGACGTGGGTTCGATTCTCGCAGAAACCAGACATGAGACAACACACTTTGGGACAAAAATTAGTTTTTACGAAAGGTCACTATCCAAACAACGTTAGTATAGCAAAATAGGCGGGACCATCCCTGGAGCCGGGTTTCGGCCCTATAGCCTCATCAGCAAGACTCGTCCAACCCAAAGCAGCGCCCCTGAAGGGAATGTTGTGCGCATAGAATTAAAAATTGAGATAGTTCCTGCATTGCAGGTGGGCGCGATGAGTGACTAAAAAATAAATGATTGCGGTATCACGAAACATAACAGCGCATTGGCCAACGTTAAAGCGTTAAAAGTGCGAACCGTGACGCTAGTGAAACCAAACCATGTCAACAGAATCTACGTAGCTTGGGACTGTCACAAGGCGGGAGGTCGCGCGCGTGGTGTTTAAAATTTAGGCAGCTGGGCAAAATCAATGCCTTTGCCCCACTAAAAAACAAGGGTGGGATGCCTCGCCCCCTATCCTCTCGTTTTTACCGGTTAGGCGGATTCTATATTGTTTTGTAATATATATTTTGTCTAGTTCATTTCATTGCTTTTAATAACGCATTATGATACACCTAAAAACGAATAAACAATCGAATTTCATTTGCTCTTGCTTCAAATCTTAACCAACAACAAACTCCAATTATTTGGAAGAGCACAAAGCGTTTTTATGGTCGGACTTGTTAGGTTGACGTGATGTTGTTTGAAAATCTTGTTTGGCAGAGTTCAGAGTTGTAAGTTTGATGGATAGTGAAGAGCATCAGGTGATAGTTCAGGTAATATCAATAATAATCGACATGAATTTACCGTAATATTGAGAGTTTTATTATATTGTGTATTACATAAAAATAATCGAAGATGTTAAAAATCGTTAGTTCGATGCGAGTTGAAAATAGTGTTGCTGACAATTTGTCCTTATTGACGTGAAATGTAATTATTGCACCATCCGTTTTTGCACTGATAAACTGATTTTACTGTTGTTGTTATATTAGAAACAGTATTGTGTGTATTTTGAAATAGGATAATGTAGATTTGATTATTGGATATGAGGTTTCAATACAACGTGTTTTTTCATCATATAATTAATAACACATCTGTGAGATACGGCACAAATCCTCATTACTATTATATAAAAGTGATTCAACTTACAGCAATTTCGCTCATCCTCTCCTCTGCGGCAATCACGTTTTCCGTCGCAACGCATGGACATATTGATACACCGACCATCCTTGCATCGGTACTCCCCATCCTTTGCAGAACACAATTGTGGTGCTATAAAAATATATTTACATGCAATCAGATTCTTGTAGTATGATGGTTGTACTTTAGGAAGAATAAAAGTTCTTCAGGAAGTTAGGGCCACTAACTCGATATTTTAGGGTGGGCTCGAAGCGACAGATCAGTGTGAAAACATCTGCTGTCCGACAGGACCCACAACTCTCTTACTATTTTTTTCCAAACTGATGAGTCAATTATTGGATTTTTGTTTGAGCTAAATATCAATTTGTTAGACAAAAATATGCGAATTTCAAAATTTCAGTTTTCGTTATTTCAATACGAACTTTCTTTGTTTGGTATGCACCAGTAATGTTTGGCTGCTTCCTACCGCTCACCAATCATTCAGGTGCATAATCTGGACGTAATTATGTGGCAGATGTGCGGGAGTCAAACGGTTCCCACTATTGGTTATAATATGAAAGAACTTTGTGTTTAGACCCGCTTCAGAGTAACCAATACTGCTGACCCAAGTGCATTTCTACCACAGATACTGCAATCAAGCAGATCAATTTACAGTACAGTAGAGTGTCTTTCTTTAGAACATAACAACGTATGGCAGCAATGATCAGGTTGCAGAGGTCAAAATAAAGAAATATATAAAATTAACAAAGCAAAACTAAATCAGCGATACAAAATTCCTAATGCCAATACAACGTGGCCTACATTTGTTCAATAGGAAATTTGGTTAGAAATCAATTGGGGGAAAATGTTTTTGTTCTTGAAGGGTTGTAATATCTGGTCAACAATTGATGATTGGT
Source organism: Trididemnum clinides (assembly GCA_963675345.1). Taxonomy (NCBI): domain Eukaryota; kingdom Metazoa; phylum Chordata; class Ascidiacea; order Aplousobranchia; family Didemnidae; genus Trididemnum; species Trididemnum clinides. The sequence goes on along the minus strand of OY776293.1, from coordinate 12,041,669 downwards.
CCACTGCTTAATAATTTGCTTAATTTCAAGTTGCAAGAGTCAGTCGGTAGCAAAAGTGAGGCCAAAAATAAAATTTTACGAATAGACAAAATTTTCAGAATATTTTAATATTTTAGAAGCGAAGTGTTGATGAGACCTTTATTTCATTACTGGTTATTCATTTTCTCAAAAAATTATTTATTCTAAATCGGATAAAGTAGATGTAATCACGGCCTATTTAAAAGAGAAGACAGCCAGACTTTCTACCTTGCAGCGCGAAGATTAGACGGGTAACATCTGCGCATTGGTTTGTTTACTTTTCACGTTTACGAGAGTTTATGCTAGCGTTACAGAAGAATAGTGTGGGAAATTCATTTTGTTTGTAAGATCAAAATTGTTCTAATACGCCACTGGCTAATTTTGATGACTGTCAACTAATCAAATAGATTGTTTGAAAGTAAAAATTATCAAAAACAACACTTACTTAAGTTTATAACAGTGCAGAGTAAAAGATACTTAGCGCGTGAAAATCATCAAGTAAAAACTATATTGTACATTGTGCCGCCTGCTAAGTTAGAACTAGGCAATACTGTAGTCGCAAAGTTTGTTCCAATTATTTGGGTCGTCGCTTTCTTTGCCTTTCTTTAAATTGTTGTACAACTTCTCTTCACACTTGGCTATTGACAAATTTTTGGGCGTTATTGAAATAGACGTAACCAACGCGATGATATAGTGGTTAGAGCGTCCGCTTCGCAGTCGGTAGACTTAGGGTTCATTCCCCTTGTCGAGTCATACCAAAAGACTTTTAAAAATGGTATTCACTGCTTTCCTGCTTGGCGCTCAGCATTTAGTGGAGGTAGTGGAGAACAAGCCGGCGAGTTCGCTTGTTGTGTCCTTGGGCAAGACACTTAACGGGACGCCTCCACCTTTATGTGGAAGACAGGTGGCCCAGTTTTCCCTCTGAAGAGATGGTTGGTGGCAGGAAGGGCATCCGACCGTAAAACAAATGCAATGTCATAAAAATGCAGATATCTGCTGTGGCGACCCCTAATTGGGAATAAGCCGAAAGAAAAAGAAGAAGATTGATATAGACGTAACAAATTGTGCGGTTGATAAACTTGTTTTCAAGGTGATTGTCAAACAGAAATGATTGTGGCAAGTCATTAAATTTCATTACATTTTCTGCAGCAACTCAGACATGTCGGTCACTCTTGCAATTGATATATTCGCATAGATCCAGCATATTGGCATAGACATGCTGGCAACAAAGAGTAGCGCAACATCAGGGCAAGTTGCAAAAGCTTTGACGTGAACATTGGGTTGTCATCACGTTTATAAATCGGAATTGCTGTAGTCCATCCATGATATTTGTGTCTTTGTTTTCTGAAAAACTTTGATATACGGTGGAAGGTTTTCCAGGTAAAACATTTTTGTCACTCAAAGATCCTTTCTTTTACAAGCCATGGAGGGAGGAGTACAGTGGAACCAGAAAAGAAAAGCTTAACATGGAGGTCATTTTCAATTACGATTGCTTTAGTAACTGTTGGAAAGTCCAACGTCTCGCAACTTTTCAGTTTGCAAAACACTGCCCTACTTTTATCAAATTGCAACTTGTAGCCACTGGGACATAGGCTTTTACCAATGCTGGGAAAATCTAAAATTTTGTCATGGTCATTAAAATCATCAAGCTGATCAGGTAATGCAGTCACTCTACTTTGAAGATTTCTTTGGGTTCTAGGTGTAGGCATAACAGACCGGGGTATAAATTCATTGCCAGGATGTATAGAAGGAGCATGTTGTAATTCCCATCGTATCGTTGATGTTGTTGTTGTTACCCGACCCCTTCCGAGGGATGGGGGCATGGCGAAAGACCATGGGGCTCCAGAAGCCGGGAAACTCCCCAAGGCCTGGACCAGAGGTCGTAGAGACAGAAAGTCGCCAAAAAGCGAGCGGGGCAAAGAGTCCGTAGCTGGACAGTGCAGAATGAGATGAGAGGTGTCCTGGGACGAGTGTCCGCAGACGCTGCAGGAAGAATCCTCGATTCTGCCAATCCTAGTAAGATAGGAACTTAACAGAAGTCTGCGTGTGTTGCAGCGTAGACGAGAGAGAGCACAGTGAGCGTGAAGAAAGAGCACAAGTTCCTCAGTGGAAATCGAGGGAACTTGCGTGTCGAAGAATTTCGATGAGACAATACACGTCCAGTCCGAGAAAAGAGAAGAGTGGATACGAGAGATAGGAGGAAAGAGACTACAAGGGATTGCAGAGGTCACGTGTATGGTCCCCGTCTCGGCATCTCGTCAGCCGCGTCGTTTCCCGGAAGAACCAATGTCCGGGGAACCATTGTAGCCTGAGAGAACAGTTTCTGCCAGATATGCCAGAGATTGGGGTAAAAGGAAAAATGGAGAAGATGACAGGGTGATCAGGACAGGACCAGAGTCAGATAGGAGGAGAAGAGAAGAGAAGTGGCTGACTTGTTGGTGCTGCCGAGACTAGCAAAGAGCTTGCAGAATGGCGCAGGCTTCAGCGGAAAAACTTGAGCACACTGGGCCTGCTGAAGAGGAAAGAATGGCCTCAGTGCCACAGAGAGAGCAGTTGGCAAGTATGCCAAAGCGGTCTTTGCCAAAAGCAAAAGTAACAGACCCGCACTTTGACGAGTGATAGAGGGATCAGAGCGGGAGCATAGAGAGAAAAGGGTGGACTCTATATTAAAAGAAGGTAGGTTGCTAGGAGGAAAGAGATGGCAAGCAAGAAGAGCCTACCTAGGGGAAGTAAAAGGAAGCATGAGCGGGTGAATAAACGCAGAAGGTCTTCAGGACGATCTGCGAAGTCTTGATTTCACTCCAAGTCTGGCCAAACCTGACATTGGAATGGAGGTTGGGAGACGAAGAGCCCGCTGTTAAGATGAAAGAGTAAAATGAGTCAGGGCGACTCGTAGGGGAGATAGAGAAGCCTTGGAATAATGAAGTGGGATAGGGGAGAACGAGAAGCAGCCGGTGATGGCGCGACTAGCCCCACGGTAAAGGCGTTCCAATTTAGTGATATCGATAACGCTTAATAAAGGAAACCATCCGGGTGAAGCATATGTGAGAAGGGACCGAAAAAAAGCATTTTACAGAGAAGTGAGGGACTTCTTAGTGGGGCCCCATGAGGAAGCAGAGATACAGCAAAGGCCCTGAGACGAGGGAAGAACTTGGCCTTCAGCGAAGATACATGTTTAGAAAAGGAAAGAGTGCGGTCGAAGGTGACATCAAGAAAAGTTGGAGTGGGATTGAATCGGAGGCGGGAGTTGAGTGAGAGCAAGTTGGGATGGAGATGATCTTGTTGGAGATCCAACGAGAAGAAAGAGCCTCACATTTGTTCGAATTGAGAGGAAAACATCAATACTCAGACCAGCTCTCCAATCAAATTAGAGCTTCTTGTGTGGCTTCCACCGCAGTAGGGACCGAGGGTGAAAAGAACCAAATGGCCAGATCGTCAGCGTGAAAAAAGCAGCTGACGGAAGAAGGTAGAGAGGCCGGAAGCTCATTGACGAAGAGGGATAAAAGTACAGGGCCAAAAACGGATCCTTGCGGAACACCACGACGGACTCGAAAAGAGCGACTTTTGTGATTTTGATAAATCACGCAAGCGCGCCTATCAGTAATGAAAGATTGAGTCCAACGAGCAAAGCAAGAAGGGAGGCGAGCCAAAATGAGTTTATGGGAAAGGGCGGGATGCCAGACAGAATCAAAAGTCTAACTGGCTTAGCCCCTATTCAACTCCACTTATAACATCCAAAACAGGAATTTTGTATGGTGCGAGTGCAAATTTTGTCCCCTTTTTCAAATGTGACTTCTGAGCATTTGTGAGTGACAGCGAGTAGAAGTTTTTCACTCAATTTAGATTAATGCTGATCGTGTTTAGGTCTCTGGCAATAAGCTATTTTAGTTTAAGTTGTGAGTTTATTTGGTTTTGGACAGCACTTTAGTTTTTGTCATAATCTGAATTATTGAATAGGTCATTGAGATCTTCCAGATATAATTTGCTGTTTAATTGCTATCTACTCTCGTCAACTAGTGGTTTAGAACTTCTAACTGTTTTTGTGTGTGATTCACTTGCTTTGAGATTCAAAAAACTCACATTTCCATTTACGAGCTAATTAGAAACTCCGTCATGATTTATTGGTGGCAAAAATCACAACTTCTTGAACAACATATTTTCTCTATTGCTTGCATGATTAAACACACTGTCGAGAATTCATATGAGTGTTTTGAGTTGATTTCATCCACTAAACTTGGCAAATCTGAATCAGAGCTTTCATTCGACGGGGTGAGTTTGTTTACTTTGACACCACTTGAGACTGCCAAAACTATTGTGGCTGGTAGAGTTGGCGATGACTACACATTGGATGGTCGAACAATCCGTACAATGCTGCAACTCATGGAGGAATTGAGCATCAATTAGTGATTATGCTTTTTTGTGTACTGTATCATTATTATCTATGAACACACTTTTGGTCGTCTAATGGCTCTTCTTATTTTCCAATAATACAAATATGGTGATGGAAAATAGAGAATAGAAGGACTTGCGAGGACTTGCACTTGGAACCCCCGTCACTATGGGTACGTTATGTACAGTTTTGGTTAAATGGGTAACTCACCACTAAATACTTTCACCTTTTATGATTATAGAACAAAAACTTTTGTCAAGCTTGTTTTACACATGACTGATGCACATTACACGTAACATCAGATCAATATTTGGTGTGTAACCATTTGCTTTTGATCAAAGCTTGGATGCAATTCGGCACAGAAAGACACAGTTCTTTACAGCATTGTGCAAAAATTTCTTTAACCCAGATTTTTTTGACTGGTTGTAATCGAGAAAGTGAACTAGAATTACGTGCAGCAACTTATTCGTTTGAAATAATCGCAAAGTTCTCAATGGGATGCAGATCTGGATGATTTTCGGGCCAAGATCCAGGGATTTGAAACTCATTGTTGTTTATCCGTTTCCTATCCTCTTTGGTTGGGTAGCATGCCGTATCTTGGAAGTGGTCAAAACAATCAATTACATAAAGACAAGAAACTTTTCTTTTAGAATATTGATGTAGTCAGCTCTATTGATGGGTGTGTCTTCAGGCATAAACCATAATCCACATCTTTCTTTAGCATTTCTCAAAACCATCAGTTTTGCAGCATACTTTACTATGGGGATGATATAGCGGTCACATTCTCTTCTATCAGGAGCCCGTCTGATGAGTCTGCAAATGCACAAAGGTGCGATACTAAAGTTTCATTCGAAAACATGTTTTCCTTGTTTTGCATTCCATTCTGATATTTTCTCGAAAATACTTGCTTATTAGGAAAGTTTTTGATAATTCAGGCTTTTTAGCAGGTTTATGAAACTTGAAATTGGTGTGAAATAGCCTCCTACGCATTGTCATTTGTCTAGAATGCAGTAGTGCAGCCAGGGGGGCACTGTGCCATGGCTTCCCCTCCTTTGGTCTAAGATAAAATTATGCACAAAACAAACAATTGTCGGAAAATTTGATGGTAGCGTTGGACTTCATGCCTGAGATTAACACCTGAGCTTCAAACTTTCTACAGTTTTCTTGATATAAACCAGAATTAACACGAGCAAGTTTTTTTGCGCAAGAATTTTGCAGCAATAAACTATCGGTATCTGACGAAGTGCGCAAGAGTATTGTACAACATTAATAGCAATATTGCACAAAAACAAGTAGCTTGCCAGGAGTGAAAGCGAATTTTGGGCTTTCTGGGAAAGTTTCAGAATTATTGCCAAGAATAGAGCATGTCTCTTTTTTTCCGGCAAGTTATTTACCAAATCATCTTGAAGAGTCTAGATTTATAGTTGACGATTTAAATTTTCTAATTTTGATCAAAATGCTTTGGACTGTAGAGAAAACAAAACTATCAATTTGCTAAGTAAATATTCGACATTTTCTCTGGAATGTTTTACAGAAGACTATAAAAACCGCAAAAAAAGTTGGAACAAGTGCAAACTTTTCCCCAAGACAACAACAAGTGCAAAATTTTCCCCAGTTAGTTATCAACTTTATTCTTAAGAACATGAGAACAGTTGAGATACCATGGTTGCGGGTTCGAATCTCAGCTGGCAGGGCATTAAAAGAAAGGCAGTGTACACTGAAGGAGCAGGCCTGGTATGTAAATGTACGGGGCAGTGTACACTGGAAGGGAGTGTAAAATAACCACTACCTAAGTGCATAAATTCGGACGGTAACATTCTCTGGCTTGCAACGTAGGCGAAATTCAAGCATTCGTAAGCACCATGTAAGACATACCGGTAGTTTTTCTAATTTTCAAAAACCTCTTTCACTGCTGCATGCTAATAAAGCTAAGTTAATGACAAATGTCCTAATTCTTGGCATTCGCATTTGAAGCGTCATTGTTCCACAAAAGTGGATTGAGAACTATGATGCTGTCTTTGTTTTCAAGAACTTTTATCCGGCGGTTGTTGGTTTTCTTGATCAAATGTCAGAATCAAGAGATAGAGAAGTTCTTGGAAAGGCTATGCCTTATTTGAAATCGATAACAGCTGGGTTTTTGGTTAGCCTAGAAGTTATCAATACTACACTGAAACTTACCAAAACGGTTGCAAAAAAGCTACAGGGCATCAAGAAATCATTTCGACTGCATTAGATGCCACGAGTATTACCAGTTGCAAAGATGTGACACCGGCTTTTAGGGAGAATGAAAAAATACTTGTTGATCTCTTTGGACATGCCGAAGGGGTCTGCGGGGAATCCATACCCATGCCTCGAATTGTGAATCGGCAAGCCAATAGAGCAAATCCATAAGCTGTTTCACCAATGCAGTTTTTCAGGTGTTCTGTCTTTTTGCCTTTTATTGACACAGTGCTTGAGTAGCTCAGCAAAATATTTCGCTCTGATCTTGTTGATTGCATAAAACTCCAATTTTTTGTACCATGTGTCAGTGCAAAGCATGACATTGGTTTCGATCAGAAATACCATGAATTTCTATCTTCCCTTTGTGGATGACATCATTGACGCTATAGAGGTTGAATGGTGCATTTATAGATTGTGCATGGCATTCATATTGGCTACGCCTCAGGGGTGATTCTTTATCGTAGAACACTTTAGGCGTGTTGCTATATGCCAAAGAGACAGTGTCAAAGTGTTGCTATACGTAGGCCTATCATCTTTGGAAGTTCTTCTTCAAATGTTGACAACTAGTCCGGTTACTACAGCAACCAATGAGCGTTCGTTTAGTGCTCTGAGTTTTTTGAAAACCTACAGTCATGAACAAAAGTTTAAGACCACCTTGCAAAATTGATGATTTTCTACATTTAGCATGTGATTGCATCAGCCATATTTTATTGTTACATCATAAGTTTGTTTTCTTCGTTGTGCTTTATTTCGCGCCAATTCTTACTTCTGTCCACATTTCCGGGTTGATTTTTTTGCTATCTACTAATTTTTTTTGGTGCCTAAAATGGGCAAGAAAAAGTCTCTAAGCGAGGTTCAGAGGGCTCAGACAGTTGCCTTACACAGCCAAAATTTATCTGAAAGGTAAATATCTGCTCAAATGGTGTGCAGCAAGACAGCAGTGCATCAAGCGATTGCGAAGTATCGACAGGATGGCTCCTATACCGATAAGAAAAGGACCGGAAGACCGCGTGTCACCACTGCACGAGAAGACAACGTGATGAGGAGGATAGTTGTGATGTCATCCACGAGTTCAATGAAGAAAATTAGGGCCGAAATGTTGCGCAGAGGTCGTCGAATTAGTCATATGACCATTTCCAGGCGTTTATCCAAAGACTTTGATATGAAGTCATACAAACCGGACAAACAACAAGGCTTGCTGCGGCTATGAAAGCCAAGCGTCTACAGTTTGCTAATAATCATCAACATTGGACCGGCGAGCAATGGGGAAAAGTGCTTTTTTCCGAAGAATCAACCTTCCAACAGCTTGTGGTTCGAAAGAGGCACGTCCGTAGACCAACTTCAAAACGTTTTGATAAGAGATACACCATACTAACAGTGAAACACCCTCCTAGTCAGATGGTTTGGGGGCTATGTCCAGAAATGGTGTCGCTGCTCTCAGTTTCCTGCCCCTAGGAACCACTATAAATGGGCCAAAATACGTGCAAATGCTCTCAGAGAAGCTAAAATTTCACCTTCAAGTTCACAATTGTCAAATATTTATGCAGGATGGCGCACCTTGCCACCGTTCCAAAGTTGCAAAAAATTTTCTGGGTAACAACAACATCGACCTACTCGAGTGGCCAGGAAACAGTGCGGATTTAAATCTCATCGAGAATTTGTGGACCAAAATGAAAAATAAAGTGTCGGAAAAGCAACCATTAAGTGGCGCAGAGTTGGTAAAAGCGATAAAGGAAGTCTGGGTAAAAGAAATATCCAAGGAGTACTGCCAAAGTTTGATCGAAAGTATACCAAAAAGAATCAAAACTGTGATTAAAAACAGAGGAGGCCACACAAAATATTGAGAATCGGAACATTTTTTTGTATATGATTGTTTAGACTGTATCGTACTGTCTTCCATGTGTTTATGATTAGGTGCAAAAATAAAACAATTTGCCAAATGTAAATAAAGTGTTATACTGCCTTGTGCTTAGAAACTCGTAATAATTTCAAGTGGTCTTAAACTTTTGTTCATGACTGTATTTGCGGTTCACAACGAAAAAAGATCGTTTCAATGAATTTGCACTGCTGTATGTTTATCGTGACTTTATCATTAATTTGATGAATTTTCACCTGAAAATTGTAGGCTAAATTTCAATTGAGTTAAATTTTAACATACAGCCCCAGTAAAATTTTTTGATTCGCCCATCTCCATTACCAATTAGTTTGTATCAGTAAGTGCTTTGGAGTGCAATAGTGTAATGGCAAAATTTTTTTGTGTGTGCAATTGCTTTAAACTTCTTTATGTGCTGTTCAAAAACGCACACGCCTCTCATCACCTGAGGAGACAAAGTTCGATATTCCCATCGTGACTAGATACTCACGGGTTAGGCCACTGCACCTGGGCTGCGTTGTGCAAAAAACTTTGCCTCCCCCCTTGAAGAAATCCTGGCTGCGCCACTGCTGAAATGTACAACATAATTTTGCAACTTTGGCTGACTTTCCAGATGACTTTTTGGTGGCAAAAATTGCGAAACCATTCAAACGCTTGGCTGTGGGCGTTGACCAACCTACTGACTTCTCATTGCCATTTTTTCAATACATTTAAATTTGTTGACGAACTTCGAAATAGTATTTTTGAGCTACTTTCAACCTTGCAAAAATCATCATCATCCGACTATATCCTTCATCACTCAAAACTTTTATTTGAGCATGACTCTTTAATTTGATTGTTTGCCAGGCATTATCACTGATACATTAGATATATCAAGTTACGCGACAACTGAATTATAAAAGTAAGCTATGCAATTCCATAAAAATTGCCAATTTGATCTATTGAAATGTATCCAACTCGTGCAAAGAAAATGAACACTGCATGACAACAAGATGAAATGGCATGCAAATAATCCATTTTAGTCATAATGATTGTTATATCATTATGCGAAGTTACGACCAAACAATAGAAAATATGCATGTGAGTCATCCATTCAGGCTAATAGTAAAGATGACGTGTATCCAATCATGGAAAAAAAATTAAGTCGAATTCTTTTGTAGCCACTTGAATACCGTATTTCCATCAATAAAGTTCACCAAACAATTAGAAAAATCAAGAACATTAGCTTTCTTGGATGTAACTCTACAATACTTGTGTAGCGTAAACTTTTAATTTACCTTTCCCATTTTAAATCAAATATCGCAAATAGAGCTGGAAACCCTTCACCTTTGAACACGCAAATCTTTTGTTTGAAAAAACGTGCATTAAGCGCTGGTATTTCTGTTTGGTCGAGTTGAAAATAGCCAGATCGTATCCAGGTATGGAAATTAGCTTACCTTATTTCTCTGTTTAAGACGCTTAAGTTTATCACATTGTAGAATAGCAATCCAGTTTGTTGATTGAAATATATGTCTTGTTTAAAGGTAAAGTGGTTATGGTATTTAAGCGTTACCACACACACTGTTCGGCCTATGTTTATTAATTGCATAGTGTTTAAAACGTCTCAATATATCGCTGCTTGAAAGACTTTTGTGTGGGTAAAGTCTGTCTGAGAGATAGCAAGGTGTTGAGAGCGTCTGCCTGGAAACCGAGGAGTGACGGTTCAAATCCTCGCCAAAGTCATATAGAATCTAAGATTCGAAATCTTTTTACATTTAATACCTTCCACTTTCTGGATTGTTGATTTATTACGAACTTATTGTGAATTTATTTTGGAGGATTTATTACGGACTTACAGAAATCAACATTTCAGAGATCGCAAGCTGCCGTTTTGGCTACTTTCAAGTCGCGCCTTAGTAGTGAATCTAGCTTCTGCAGTTTGGAACCTGCAAACAAAACAGAGCTGGTCGGTGCTTTGCGCTTTTGCTTTATTGCATGTTTGTTTGGGTTAGTGAAGGTGGAAACGCGTGTGCGGCACATCGGCAAACGGCAATATTATTTATTGTGTTTGGGATAGAGGGCTTGCAATTTTTGGCAACACAGTTTGTTCTATGGGAACCCCATTGAACATATTTTGCGAACACGGTGAATTGGGAGATTTTGCTTGGTGTGGACAATTCGCCTTGCCGAAATTAGAGGAATCTTGTTACGTTTCATTACTTGTTACTTTCCTTGCATGCTGCTGGCTCAGACCAGCGATATGTATAAGGCCTCATAAGAAGTTATTATTTGTGAGTCAGTTAAAAAGGAAGATGATGTCGGGAAAGGTGTTGCTAGACAAGCTCACACTTGCTATGCTATGTAGATGATCAGATTGCACATCAGAGGGACTGTCAAGGAGAGGACGCGTACTCAGATGACCTGGAAACCGTTGTGGGTGAACCAAGGCGACAGTGGGTAGACCTACCTGACCCATCCATGTTTTCAGATCATCGCAGCTTAGCTAAGTACTTTCGAGAACTTAAAGTTATGGAATTGACCTTGCAAGACTTGGCTCATAGTAAGGTCGAGAGCAATCCCATGACTGTTGAAGCTGCTTACAATTACATTTCGCATGCTCATTCTGTCTATGTAACTGCTGTACATAAAATGAAATTTATTCCAGTTAAAAACACCTCAACAGTCTGTTTCGCCTAAGTGCGATCTCAAAAGTGTTACAGAATCCATTGGCATGTCAAACAAATTATCAAGACCTAAATTGATCTTTCGTGCAGTTGAATGTTTTAGTCCCATATTGTCTGCCCAGTTTGCTCATGAATACACACTAGCTAATTATTGTCCAGAAAAGCAACCGTGTCCAATTTTCCAAGGCGGGCGCTTGGAGTTGCTCCATCAACAGAAATTCCCAAACAATGATTTTGCTGAGCCTCAGCTGCAAAGAAATGAGAAAAAACGGAGCCAGAGGTTTGTGGACCAGAATGTGATGGATGGAAACCTTAATGCCGCGAGACCTGTGAAAGACTATGGTGCTATAGAGCAGCAGTTCGAAACTTCAGTGCCAATAACGGCACTAACTGCAGTAAAAGTGAGACAGAAGGATATCAACGAGATTGTTTTTTATGCTTTGGCAGACACTGGAGCGGATGTGAGCATTTGCACGAAGGATCTAGCTGAAAAAAATGTTCAGATGGAGCCTAGAAGATAGTATTAGTATTAGCTTCTTACACGAAAAGGCAAAAAAGTATCAATGCATGAAAAAAACTTTGCGATTGAAGTATGGTGAAAGCGATACTGTCAGCATTCCGGATGTAGCTTTTATTGACATGAAGTTAACTTATAGCCAGTGTGTTCCGGACAAATAGCTAGCAAAAGTGCATGACTGCTCAGCTAATTACTGTCATGTGTTGGAAAATGTCTCTGGGATAATGCTGCTGCTTGCGAATACCTTGTTGCGGCTCATTTACCCGGTACTATTTTCTGGGGATTGAAAACAAAAGAAAGCATTTCCCAGTCCATCTGTGCAACGCATCAAAATGTAAGAGACAACTATGCGGAGCAAGTGCTTAATATTATTTCTGCAGAGCAGAATATTATCAGCAAGGAACGTTTGGATGAGATGCCATTGCTTGTTTATGATCTATTGCACTATCACCGGGACAAATTGGTTCTAGAAACTGACTGTGAAGAATTGTGTCCAAGTAGGGAAGATGAAGAGGTGCTTTCATTTTACAGAGAAAATTTGATGGAAGTTACAGATAAAAATGGTCAGAGGCGTTTGCAACTTCCCCTTCCTTGGAAAGATGGATATCCCGTAGATGTGCATCAAAGCCTGCCAATCGCTAAGGGGGGATGGTAAGTACCTTCACGTGGTCCCTCCTGTAAGTAGCTAAAATATCGAAGCAGCAATTCAAGCTGATTAATGAAGAAGTGAAACGAAGCTCAAAACGACAGAGAAAATGATCCTGTTCTCGACGTACGAAAGCATAAACGGTCCTTTTTAGGGCCTGAGGCCACCCCAGCCAGGAAAATGGCCAAAAAGAAGAGCATTCGGTAAGGGTTGCCTTTACGAATACTTCAGCTAAACGTCGAGGGACTCAAAGCCAGTAAACTTGACGCTGTTGAGCGACTGGCCGCTCAGCATAACGTAACTAAGCCATGCGGCGTCTACGCTTGCAGAGCAGTAAGCTCGCGCAACAACCAGAGAAAGCTAAAAAGTACGTAGAAGTTTTTGAGAACATGAAAAGAAATGGGCATGGTGAAAGCATAAACGAAAATGAGTCGAGTGCAAATGAACAAAATCCAATTCATCATATTACCCATTTCTCAAGGAGACAAAAGTTTTGTGTAGTTTACAATGGCGCCTTTGGAATAAATGGAATAAGCATAAAAGATATGCTATATCGTGGGCAAATGTTCTTGGAGTCTCTTGTGGGAATTTTGATACGATTTCAACAATATGGTTTTGGTGTCACCGGCGACATCAAAAATATGCTTTTTCAAGTGAAAATCAATCCCAGAGATAGGAATATGTTACGGTTTTTGCCCCTCAAGGACCATTGGGTAGCAAGGAATGGTGAAACATGGAGATTTACTTTCGTGTCCTATGGCATTATCTGCGTTCTTAGCATAGCCGGGTTCTGTGCTAAGTATACTGCTGCGAGAAACTATGCCAACGTTTCAGCAAGTACTGCAAAAAGAGTGGAGAAGGATTTTTATGTTGATGACTTAGTTGCTTCTGTACAAACCGTGGAGGCAGCCGAAACTTTAATAACCGAAGCAACTGACCTTTTAGCTACCACTAGATTCATCCTTACCAAATTTTCTCGTAATTCCAAGGAAGTCTTGAATGGACTAGATCAAGAACATTTGGCTCCGCAATTAAAAACGATCAATCCATCAAAAGAATGAGCTTCCACAACAACGGACTCTAGGAGTGTTCTGGGATGCAGAAAGCGATCAACTACAGCTGCATCAACGCAAGGCAAACTCTTCAGCTCAACACGCACTCACTCGACTGAGTGCACTTAGCTACTTAAACTCGCATTTTGATCCATTGGGGTTGTGGTGTCCCTTTTTCGTAAAGTTAAAGCTTTGTTATTCCAAAGTTGTAACAAGCACCGTTGATTGGGATGACGAGATAGGACATGAGCTCGGCCAAGAGTGGAACATTCTGGTATTTGAGATTGAATTTCTTTCATTGTTCACCTTTCCTCAACAACACTCCAGTTTGAACGACGGAAAGTATGCGGTGCATCTGTTTAAAGCGCCCAAAACTACGCAATGGGTGCGTGTGTGTATTTAAGGAAACGCTGTGGAAGCATTATTGAAAGCTTAGCGGTACTTGGAAAATCAAGGCTTTCCCCCAAACACAAGTTTCTAGCTTCTCCATTGTATGAAAGGAACTTTTAGGACTTTGTGTGGGCGCAGATATGTCCAAACCAATCCATGATGCATTTTACAATTTCTATTGTCGAAATACTTGTGTGGGTAGACTCCGATACCGTTATTTAATAGTGTAAGTGCAGCAGCAAGCAGTTGGCGCAATTTGTGTGGAATCACGTGGATAAAGTAATGAATGCTACGGATGGTAGATGTTGCAAACCTTGCACCTAATTGGCAAAGCAGCATACGGGCGTAAGGGGCATTAACAATTTATAAAAATGAATATGCCAGGAAACAATAACGAGTATACCACTCAACCAATTTAGACGAGACCATCCCTGGACGCGTTTCGTCCTTTGGACTCATCAGCAGGGCCCGTCCCGTCGCAAGCAAAAGTAACCCACTCATTAACGTTATCCTTAAAAAAAATCCAACTATGCACATGCAGAAGCACTGAGACTTCAACCGACGACGTATTGCGTTGCTTGACAGAGCGGGTTGACAAATTGGTTGATTTAATGATAGATGTCCTAGATACATTCAGTCTACGGCAAATCCCGCTAATTTAGTGTCAAAAGGAATTGGTGTCAAGCAATGAAAGAAATGAGAGTTGTGGTCTACCGGGCCGTCAACCCAAGGAGGAGTGGAAAATGGGTTTACATATTCTCAAACCAGAAGTATGTCAAGAGGATGTGAACGCAGAAAGGATTGTCACCACTGCCTCTTTATTCTCAATTATTATTGGTAAAACCTGCTCTCTACTGAATGCATTCTCCGATCCGGCCACGAGTTCAGAGGTGGAAGCCCGCCTATTTACGGTAATGCGATGCTTCTTGGCCATCAGAAATGAAGGTCCGAGTAACCCAAGCCTCCGACCAAAGGAGTTACTGAAGACAGATGCTCCAACATGTTTGCTGAGGATGGTGCAGAATGAATGTTTAGGCTCCATTGTAACACAAATGCAACATGATGGCTTTTTTTTTGAACACACTCTTTATTCATTTGCACCATCGAAAGACCACATTATCTGCTCCAGCTTGGCAAATTTGTCCCGCTTCTATCTTCAGATAGCGTGTTAAGAATTGGGGAAAGGCTCCAAAACGCAGAACTATCTTTGGAATTTAAACATCCTATCATATTGCCATATACCATATACTATATGGCATATAGGCATTGGATTACAGAACTGTACACTCGGATTTGGGGCACATGGGATTAGATTTGGTATTAGAAGCCCTTCAGCAAGACGTTGGATTGTGGCCTGTAGGTGGGGTTTGTACCGTAAGGCATTATACAAAAAAACTGTGCTGGTTGTCGGTTCAGGGGTCAAAAACGGGGAACAACTGATGGCGCGGTTGCCAGCTTCTAGGGGATAACCTAGAACGCATGTGTTTGCGTATGCCGCTTCTGACTTGGCTGGCACATTCAGCGTGACAGTGGGCAGAAATTTAGTAAAGCGCTGGATCTGTTTGTTTGTATGCATGGTTACCACGGCAATTCGCATTGAAGTATCCATCGACCTCACAGCTTCCACCATTATTAACGTCTTCCCAAGGTTTTGCGTTCTACAGCGTCTCGTACTAAATTCCTCAATACAGATAATGGAACGAACTTTGTTGGAGCGAACAATCTTCTCCGACGCAAAACAAAAGCAGCTTTAAAAGCAAAGTACGCTTCCAAGGAATTGCAAAGTAAGATAGAAGTGTGGGAGATGCAATGGGAATTCGGCCATTCTAAACCATCCCATCACGCAGGTTTATACAAATGGCAAATACGAAAAATTCGTAAGGCTATGCAAGGTTTGTTTTTGACATATCACAGAAACCCGTTGGACGATGAATTTTTAACATGTATGAAAATGGTTGAGTACACAAACAATTGCAGGCCGCTAACCCAATCGGTCTCTAAGAATGGATTGCTTCCCTTGAGACCCATTGACCTGATGGTGGCAGAAAGTGAGCGACCTATCCAGCTTTACCCCAAGATACGTTGAGATTGGACAAGGTGGCAATAGGTTGCCACTGTTGTAAACATTAAGCTTACACGTTTGGCCTCTCTGTTGCTAAGATGAAAGGCCGCCGTCACCGTTTTCGTATTGCTGAGCTTCAGCCTCCAAGTCTGGAGATAAGCTGAAAGTGTTGTAGTCATGTCTTGTCTTTGAGTGTCTCCACAGCTTTCCAATCTCGAGAACCATACAGCAATGCTAAGTCATCAGCATATGCACACTTTTGAGAAGTCATGGAAGGCAAATCGTATGTGTGGATGTTGAAAAGGAAGGGGGCCAAGACCGATCCCTGCAGGAGGCCGTTTCGCAAACGTCTGAACAAGCTTCGCTTGCTGTCATCAGTAGTGAGCGTGAAGCTTCTATTCCGGACAAGTTCCATGATCATCCGGACCATGTGCTTATCCGGTAGGAGCATAAGTAACTTGCAGATGAGACCACGGTGCCAGACAGTGTCGTAAGCAGTTGTCAGATCGACAAACACAGCACCAGTTTTCTTCTTGGCCTCAAACGAATCCTCGATGTTTTGAGTAATCAAAACAGTTTGATCCACGGTTGACCTTCTCCGTCGAAACCCAACCTGCTCCCTAGGGAGAAGTGGTACAACAATCGAATCAACACAAGCATGTATGAGCCTCTCGAGGATCTTGTAGGGGATGCAAAGCAAGGAGCTTTTCGGGTCCTCTACAGGCTTCTTGGGTTTAGGAATCGCCACTACCAGTGCTCTTCTCCAGACTTTTGGAATTTTGAGGTGGCGCAGGCAGAAAGAAAGGAAGCCACACAACCAGGACTTCAATGCAGCTCCAGCATAGGTTATTAGCTCCGAACAAATACAGTAGAATCTGGGCCTGAAGCTTTTTCTGGTTTCAGGTGTTTGAGGGCAGTAGCGTACTCCCGAGAGGTAAAACTTTCAGAGATGTTCACTGGACTTGTTGGAGTGGCCCTCCAAAGATCTGACACTTCTTGCGAGATGAGTGGAGATGACTCACGGTCAATACCCTCGAATCTGCCGTTTCTAATCAGCTGGGACGCAATAACGTTAGCTAAGACGGCACAGTAACGAGGGGAGCGGTGTGATCTACCAGTTAGACTGATCAATATACTCCATGCTTTTTGGCTAGAGTGCGAAAGGTCAATAGTCTGAACTGCCTCGGACCATCGATCTCTGCGTTTCTTGTCGAGCCTGAGGAGCAGGACGGTTTCACTCCCACTAGAGTCGCTTCCTTCAGGCGACTGCAGAAATATACGGTAGAGGTTCTTGCACTCAGCACCCAACACGGTATGTGGTTATTTCGACGACCGCGTGGGATAGAAATTTTGGCTGCTGATGACATTGCAGAAGTCCTGGTAGGCCAGACCAACATCTGGTGAATCTGGTGCAAACAAACTGTTGACAAGTTTGTTGGTCAATGCATTGTAGTGGCTCCAGTTGGCCTTGCGCAAGTTCCATTGCTTAACAGGATTGCTCGGAACAGGCAGAGTAAGTCTTGGTGGAACAAAAAGCGAGGGTCGATTCTGTGGCCTAGGAAACTTCTCTAGGATGCGTCTGTCAGGTACACGGCTGTCTGGACCAACGCTGACAAATGTCAGATGAGGGTTGGTGCCAATGTTCCAGCGACCAGAATGAAAGATGACCACGTCCTTTGGGTCGTGGAAAGGTACAGGGCCGTTAAGGCTTGCCCAAGCAACAAGGAACTCTCCATCAGCACTGCTGGCTCTATAACCCTAGTTCACATGCGGACAATTAAAATCGCCAGCATAGAGAACGGGGTGAGGGAACACTGGGAAATCAAACGCTTGCACTCTCCTAGGCGAACGTTTTTGACATTGACGATTCTATAACCATCAACGTCCACACACAACCATTCAGTCTCCGATGTAGCTGGAGACTGATCAACAAAGGTCCATTTTAGTCGGTCATAGACAAATGTGGCAAGGCCATGCTTCCTGCGAAAAGAAGACCCAGCTAGTGCAAAGCCTGGTATTGCTAGCTTATCTGTACAAGTGCAATTGGTCTTCTAAAGAAGAATGACCAGTTTTTCATACTGCACGGCGAGATTATGAAGTAAATTCATGTTGCTTGCAGTGAGGCCTTCGATGTTCAGCTGCAAGACTGCTGGCCTTCGGATCTTGTTGACGGTGTGCCCTGACAAAGGCACATTGTCCCGCCTTGAAAAGAGCATTTTCCGAGTAGTAGGCCCTGCCTGAACATCGGGGTGAGGAGTTACTGTTCCAGTTTGACAGGTTCGGTTTCTGTCTGACATTTCTGTAAGACGTACTAACAGCTTGGGCTACGAGAAAGCACCTACCATCTGAGCCACCTTTTACCTCGAGGCTTTGTGCAAAAAAATCTCCCCCCGAGTTGCGCTGTTGAGACGACTTGCGGGATGCGGATGGGGTACAGGTGCCAAAACATTGCGCGTGTCTGCTCTTTTCTTGGTCTACTCCACAGCTGAGTACTGCGCACCAGGCGGTGTCGTAGTACGCACACTCGCCTCATTGACAGCATTCTTAATCATGCTTTGCGCATTGTCACTGGATGGATGCGTACCACAACAACACAGGACTTGCCTTTCCTCGCAGGCATCCAGCCAGATGAGCTCCGCCGATTAGGATCGACACTCTTCTTGGCGAATGGTGCTATCCATGACCTCGGCCATGTACTGCACGGACAGTTGATTCGGCAGCAGAATGCGCACCTGGGGAGACATTTGTACCTGCTGCGTGGAAACAATTAGATAGTTTGTCTAAACTGGACATCCGCGTGAAGCAGTGAACGACGCATAAATGGAACGCGGACTATTTGGAGAGTACTTCAAGGGCCCGTGCTTTCATTTCCAGGGTCAGTTCAAGGTCACTTGGAATGGGTCTGCCCAGAACATCTTGGGTGAGGCTCAATCGCCTGCGGACTGGTGTAGGACGTTTTTACTCGTCCATGTACAAATGGGGTCTCGTTACATCACCGAATTGCGAATGTGGCGCCACTGAGGAATGATGGTGCAAATTTTTCATCTTCACGTCTCATACATCATGTACCAAGAGGAACTCGAGGTCTGCAGGTTTTGGATGACGCAACTCGATGTTGGCTTAACACCACCACTGTCAGCATCTAATCTGGGCAGCGCAGCAGCCCGGGGTGGCAAAAGGATAAACCCTCAGCCCTGGCCTTGATTTGTGCTGGCCCGGATTGAGTTTGGGTGCCTGACCAAACGACGACGACCTGATGGCGGGCGCGTTAGAGCCGACAACAGAATGTTCGTATCCACGTATATCGGAACCAGGTGATGAATTACGCCGTGGGAACCGATACACCATAAAAGTCAACGAAATATAAGACAAATGGTTGCAACTATATTTGTCAGCGTTGCAGGCTCGACACAAATGGAGAAAGCAAACAAGAGACTATGCAATTGGTGATTCAGTTATACCTTGTGATGAGTCCAAAACTCAATTTTTGTGTTATCCCTATGCAGTCGCAACCGATGTCAAGAAAGGATCTGACGGCCATGTTTGATCAGTGACCACTACTATGAGCGATGGTCGCGTTCGAGAGTTGAACATTCGAAAGATTGCTCTCATAGACTCTTTCGACAATGGAGATTAAAATGGCCAATAAACTGCCGCCTCAGCGAGCAATGGGCTGTGTCGGGGCTATTGTTTGTGTGTCCGTTAATTTGTAGTGTTTTGTGTTGTGTTATGTTCAAGTAAATTGATCTACGCAGTTTATTGAAACTCCACGTAAAAGAGTAGTTTGAGAAGAATGTAGCGTAAACTTTTAATTTACCTTTCCCATTTTAAATCAAATATTGCAAATAGAGCTGGAAACCCTTCACCTTTGAACACGCAAATCTTTTGTTTGAAAAAACGTGCATTAAGCGCTGGCATTTCTGTTTGGTCGAGTTGGAAGTAGCCAGATTGCATTCAGGTTTGAAAATTAGCTTACCTTATTTCTCTGTTTAAGACGCTTAAGTTTTCTAGTTTGTAGAATAGCAATCCAGTTTGTTAATTGAGATGAATGTTTATTGAACGGTAAAGTGGTCAAGGTATTTAAGCGTTACCACACACACTGTTCGGCCTATGTTTATTAATTGCATAGTGTTTAAAACGTCTCAATACATGGCAGCTTAAAAGACTTTTGTGTGGGTGAACTCTGTCTGAGAGATAGCAAGGTGTTGAGAGCGTCTGCCTGGAAACCGAGGAGTGACGGTTCAAATCCTCGCCAAAGTCATATAGAATCAGAGATTCGAAATCTTTTACAATTTGAAAAATAAATTACTTGCAAAAAGCGTGCATAGAAATTCAACACACACAGATCGATATTTTCAATATTTATTGCATCATCCAGCCAAGCAAAAGATTAGTGTGGATCGTACATTTTGCTCCATATTTGACAACATCATATCTAGTAATACAAAAAGACTGAAGAATTCCATCATATCACAAACATTTTAATGAAAAATCAATTTCTTAGTAACCAATGCAGCGTCAAAAAATATTTGAACAATCACACTACCCAAAACACAAAAAATCTGAATGGCTTAATTCTGTTTCCTATCTACAAGATGTCTCAGAATCTATTAGTCGAATTTTGGCTCAAATGCGTATCAGAGTAGCTTTAAAATCACATCACTCGTTATCCTCATTGTTTTTCAAACTAAAGGATGATATCAATTTTGAACTTGGTATGGTGTATCAAAATGCTTGCCGAGATTGCAATGCTGTGCATGCAGGTGAAGCGGGACGTAGTGTTAGAGAGCAAAAACGAGGGCATGTTGATGCGGTTGAGACTTTCAACAGTAAAAATCAGCCTCGAGTCAGTCAACATCTTATGGATTTCTTCGATCATAGAATAGATTGGGATGATGTCAAAATACTTAAAATTAGCGCTACATGCATACAGGCGTCGCGTTACGGAAACTTTTTTGATAAACCAAACGGCTCGTTCACCTAATCTAACTAATTGCAATGATGGTTCAAATTTTCCTGCTGTTTATAGTGTGTTTATCGTCAATAAATGATGGCTTACGTACGTTACAACACATTGTGCTTGTTGTCACCCATGGTTCTATGATGTTACATAATAGCTTGTTATATCGGTGATAATATTCAGTTTTAACAATATTGATCGTCTTGAAATTTTTAGTTTTAACAGTTTGTGTATCAGGTTAGATATAAGATCTACCATATTCTGATGAAGCTCTCCGGTTACTAAGGGGAATAAAACGTCAAGTTTATGAACAAAATTGTTGACAAAACGGTTATATCTGTTCACGACATTATAACATAAAGACTGCAAGTAATAAATCTTCTCCAGCCTCGAGATTGTTGTTCTCACGATCAAAAGATTTTCGTTCGGCCCCTGCTCAAACTTTGAATAGCAAAGGAAAAAACAAATAGCCTTGTCATGCTCTTCTTCAAATTTTACTTGGCTGCGACAATTCATTATTCACTCTTACAACAATTATGTGCTCCATGTGCAACTAGGCAATAAACTGCCTATTGTTCCAGTCCACTCTAATGCTAGCAAAAACCTCCATCGGTGCATTTCATTTTATTCTGTCAAAACCCCATTCATAGTCTACGAGGCACACATACAGATTTTGATTAAAATCTGTCCTCCTCTGCGCAAGGCGCCTAAATAATCTAATGGCATTTGCTGTACTTTTTTCTTTGCGATATTCAAATTAACCTCGTATCAAAAACTCCTCTGCTGTATTTTCTTATCGTTGTCTTAACATCGTAGAATAGAATTCAAATAAATAGTGATCGATCATGGAAGGACACGATTTCAAATATAGCCATCAATCATTTCATGTTCTTCATGCAATGATTCTTAAAGTTAAACAAACACTAACAGAATTTTGATTTTATTCGTGTAACTATTAGATTGTAACTATCGATGCGGTAACGTATTGGTTAGAGCGCCCACTGCGTTCTTGACACACCTGGGTTCTTTCTTAATTCGGGTCATATATCAAAGTCATATAACATGGCATTAAGAGCAACCTGATCCTGCTTGGCGCTCACAAACATGAATAATATGAAAGCAAAAATATCATTTCAATAACAGGCACGATTGAAACGAGTGCAATAAGCATTTGTAGCCTGAGCAAGCCACAGTTACTGTAACAGAAACAACGATTCGAATGCATGGTTTTCCCGCCGGTTGGCCATTTGATATAGCGTTTTATTTATCGGTTCGGGTAGGGCTGCATAGTGCATACAGTCACGACGTTAATTCTTTTTATCATCAAATGTAAAACGTATTAAGTCAAAATCAGTGATTATGCGAAAATAGATATTTCCTCACTGCCTTAGAAATTTCTGCACGTTTGGGCAACTTGAATTGTTAGAGGACAGGGTTTCTGGTAACTCTACATCACGGCTTTCATTCACTATTTGATGTTTGACTGATATATTACATTAGCCTATTAATGCCGATTGGGAAAATATGTTCCCATTACAAAAAAAACTGTTACTAAATTCGTACCTATGTATATTTGAAAGTTCTAACAGTTTGGCTAGTATCATACAGGTTTCATACGCGCTTGAAACAAGTTACAGTTAAATTTTCAATTTCGTTGTTTTACATGTTTTTTGTTATTACTGTGCCATACAACATGACGTTTAATTCAAATCTTCTGGTACTTCATTTTCGGCATTAATGGGTTAGTGTCAGCTCAGTAAACTCATAGCTGTTGACGCTCCGAAAACAATCTTTTTCAAAAAGATAACTGCCACTTTGGGGCTAGTAAGTATGCTTACATCCATCTAAGCAAATGTTGGTTGATCAACTCCAAAACAGAAAAGCTTCCAACCATCACTCACGTGCACTTATTCAGAATTATGGAAGAGACACCAACATGTCCAACTGCCATCGCTTGGCATCTGTAACTAGTTTTGGTGTTTTTCCGGTGGAAGTGATAATATTCCAATATCCAAATTACCAACCAAAATCCTGTGAGATAGTTGGAAACATTTAATGAGCTTTCAGAGTATATCCATTGGCTCACTTGCTTCCCCATATATGAAGCAACGTGTCAGTGCTGTTTCATAAATGTTAGCTGGTGAGGAAAAATGCAGTTTATTTTATGAATAATTCATTTTGCGCAACACCGAAACACGGACCTTTCAATCGTGCGCGACATTCAATGCAATATGAGTAAAGATACCATGACTAGTCATTTTTGACAATCGTTTCTGATTGCATTTGGTCCGTTTCTCCCCTTCGACAATATCATTATGTGTTACCAAAACAAGGAAAACATTACTCTTTACAGTTTTTCTCTCAGATTCATGTAAAGCTTAACCTTCTCCTCAGCAAAAACGTGGCGCGAGAAGCACAAAGCGTTTTTATGGTTGGACTTCTAAAGTTCACGTGATGTTGTTTGAAAATCTTGTTTGACACAATTCAGAGTAGCAAATTTGATGGATGGTGATGAGTATCAGGTGATAGTTCAGATAATATTAATAATAATAATCGACATGAATAAACGGCAATATTGAGAGTTTTATTACATTATGTATAGAATAAAAATAATCGAAGATGTTAAAAATCGTTAGTTCGATGCGAGTTGAAAATAGTGTTGCTGACGATTTCACAATATTGACGTGAAATCCAATTATTGCACCATTGATTTTTGCAATAATAAACTGATTTTACCGTTGTTGTTATATTAGAAACACTATTGTGTGTATTTTGAAATGGAATAATGTAGATTTGATTATTGGATATGAGGTTTCAATACAACGTGTTTTTTCATCATACATTTAATGATACATCTGTGAGACACGGCACAAATCCACATTACTATTACATAAAAGTGATTCAACTTACAGCAATTTCGTTCATCCTTTCCTTTGCTGCAATCACGTTTTCCATCGCAACGCATGGACATATTGATACACCGACCATCATGGCATCGGAACTTCCCATCTTTTGCAGAACACAGTTGTGGTGCTATAAAAATATAATCACATGCAATCAGATTCTTGTAGTATGATGATTACACTCCTAGAAGAATAAAAGTTCTTCAGGAAGTTAGGGCCACTAACTCGATATTTTAGGGCGGGCTCAAAGCGACAGATCAGTGTGAAAATACTTGCTGTCCGACAGGACCCACAACTCTCTTACTATTTTTTTCCAAACTGATGAGTCAATTATTGGATTTTTGTTTGAGCTAAATATCAATTTGTTAGATAAAAATATGCGAATTTTAAAATTTCAGTTTTCGTTATTTTAATGCGAACTTTCTTTGTTTCGTATGCACCAATAATGTTTGGCTGCTTCCTACCGCTCACCAATCATTCAGGTGCATAATCTGGACGTAATTATGTGGCAGATGTGCGGGAGTCAAACGGTTCCCACTATTGGTTATAATATGAAAGAACTTTGTGTTTAGACCC
Source organism: Trididemnum clinides (assembly GCA_963675345.1). Classification (NCBI taxonomy): domain Eukaryota; kingdom Metazoa; phylum Chordata; class Ascidiacea; order Aplousobranchia; family Didemnidae; genus Trididemnum; species Trididemnum clinides. The sequence continues at coordinate 12,017,399 of OY776293.1, read as the reverse complement.
GCTTCAGAGTAACCAATACTGCTGACCAAGTGCATTTCTACAACAGATACTGCAATCAAGCAGATCAATTTACAGTACAGTAGAGTGTCTTTCTTTAGAACACAACAACGTATGGCAGCAATGATCAGGTTGCAGAGGTTAAAATGAAGAAATAAATAAAATTAACAAAGCAAAACTAAATCAGTAATACAAAATTTCTAATGCCAATACAACGTGGCCTACATTTGTTCAATAGGAAGTTTGATGAGAAATCAATTGGGGGAAAAATGTTTTTGTTCTTGAAGGGTTGTAATATCTGTTTAACAAATAGTTTGACCTATTGGAATGAGTTTGACCAGAAGAGCTTGGGTCAAACTCAATAGCTTGCGTACTGGCGTTGTGCGTTTCCGTTCGTTCATGCACACATGGGGTCTTGCTTCTTCAGCGAAATACGAGTGTTGTGCTAGTGAACAAACTGCAGACCACATGATTTTAACATGTCCCATACATCGGGAAATTCGAGGAATAATGGGTTTGATAGTTTTGGATGGAAAAGCAAGGTGTTGGCTTAACTCCGTCACTGCCAGCATTTGATCTAGGCAACATAGCAAGTTACAGTGGTAATAAAATAAACCCTCAGTCCCAATCCTTTTGTTGTGTCCGACCTGGATCATAGATACCCTGCCATACAAGGAAGAACAAATGGTGATTGGTCTACTGCTTAATCTCAAGTTGCAAAAGTCAGTTGGTAGCAAGAGCGCGGCCAAAAACAAAATTTTACGAAGAGACAAAACTTTTAGAATATTTTGATATTTTGGAAGCGAAGTGTTGACGAGACCTTTATTTCATTACTAGTTATTCATTTTCTCAAAAAATTATACATTCTAAATCGCATAAGGTAGATGTGATTAAAACTTATTCTCGGTCTTATAACAGCAAGTTAGGGTAAACGCATTGATATTTATGCTTGCATAATCTGAAAATTATAAAAGAAGAGACAAGCTAAAGGGAAAGTAGTGACAACTCTTAAGCTTTTCCAATCCCTCCTGCAACTCATTAAAACAGCTATCGACCAATATTTTTCCATTGCGTTTTTTTGCGATGTTCTCGAACAACTTTTCTAAGTTTGCGACGAAACAACCATCGACCACTAGTTCCTCCAGAGAAAGCTTTTTTTTAATGCGATAATTTTTTACTTAGTCAAGTTATCCTCAGGACCCAAACCATTCAAAGCTACATCAAGAAGGCGCTCTGTTTCTGGATTTTTATCAGCCAGCATGGTTGTTTGGTCTCGCCAACAAATTATGTCGTTAGTTTCCAAGCAAGCATATGGTCCACATGACCATGATCCTGACATATAATCAAAGTTTTGCTCTCACCACTAGTATCGGAGAGCAAAGCAGGTTATCACTCATTACAATTGGCGTCGTTTTGTTTTGATAATATGCCACCATGACTTGCCAGCCACATACTTTAGAAAACATGCGTAAGCCAACAACATGAAAAACATGCTCTCAGCAAAAATGCGATTGGCAATCGAGATGGTCTTTGTTTTGCTCGAAAGTACCTTAATGAGCATCCAGGGTCAGATCTAACGATGTGGAGGAGACATGGATCCTTTCAACACCATGGTAACGTTCAAGAAGAAACTGGGCACATTAGCCGTAGCCAGAGTATTTTGAAAAAGTTTGAGAAAAAATTAAAATAAAGCAACAACCCTGTACGCGCGATATTGCTGTAGATATGGGGAAACACTTTTCATATTGCGCTGGTAAATAGTTCATGGCCCTACCGAGATCACTGTTAAATATTTAAAGGTCATGGATTTTTTCGCCTTAGTGGCTGCACGTATGTCGGGTACAGGGCACATAAGGCACACGCAGAGCTTTGATAAAATTTGGGGAGGAATCTGATGGAAACAATACTGTACTTCTGTCTGATATGGCCTCGCATTTGTGGATTAGTTTTTCTTTTTTGCTATAAAGTTACTTAACTGGCCTCTCAAAACCTGTTCAAAAACTTTGAGTGAAGTATGGCCCCTTCGGCTCGTCCCTGGTTTCGCCTACGCAGAATACAGGCCATACAAAGCGTAGCTGTGGATTCGAAATCGTTGATGAGAAACGAAACAAAAACAACACTCCTGTGTAAATTTTCATTTTATCCACGGTCGAGATTTTGCTATTTTGGTTGATGATAACTTGGTTTATCTACCGGGGTCTGGCTGCAATTTTGGAAGAAGACATGGCTGTATACGTTTCTTTAACTACATTGATGTCGGAAACAGTAAACCAACAGTGCTGCCAGTGACTTGAGATCACAAATATAATTACAAAAACGGGAACATCAAGTAGTGAAGCTGGTCTACCACTTATTAAACTGTTTCTGTATTTGAAAAACGACCACTGTTTCGGCGTGGCCCTACGTTTACGTTCACTATGCCTCTGTGTTCATTTAAAAACGTTGCAAGACATCCAGATGAAAGGAATAGGAGTTGTGCTTATACTATCATAATGTTTTTGGTTGGATCTGCTTTTAAATTACACTTGGTTTTGGAACTGGAGTTGGCTATGTTGACTATCCATCAACTTTTCGTTATTGTTTCGACAAGTGCGCCTTGATTGAAGCCCACTTAGCCGGCTCTAATGATACTCTTAATACATAGTCACTGGCGAGGCCCTGTAGCGGAGGCCGGCAGAGCCGGTTGAATCAAAGATGCGTTTGCGCTTTTGCAGTGAATCAAGATTAAACTGAGTCAGCTTTTGATCATATGGCAATGACTGTAACTACAAATGCATTGGTGGTTATTTTTTGTACTGCTCTGTTATTTGGATATTTTTTCAGATATGGGTTGCAAAATGCCGTAGCCTATTCTAAATGAGCCTTATATAATGTCTTGTATACTGCAAATAAACGATTTTGTCTGGACTGATACTAATCTCAAATTTAGTAATCTCTCAAATATCAAGGGCGTTGTCAACTCACACGCTTAGGAGCAAAACCAAACAATGCCATCCAATATTTCCCCATAAAGGTAGTCACCTAACTGAAATGATATTTCTATGCTATCACAATGAAGTTTGTCATTTGGGAAAAGGAATAACGCATAATCATCTTCGCCGAAATGGTTATTGGGATTTTGGAGGTTCCTCGACAGTGGCTGGCTACTTTCGAAAGTGTGTGTTACGTAAGAAGAGATGTGGCTCTAATCTAAAGCAAAAGATGGCAAATCTTGCTTACGAGGGTCTTGCAGAAGAACCTCCTTTCACCTATTGTGGGGTTGACCTATTCGGACCTTTCAATATTAAAAAGCGGAGGTCTATTTTGAAAAGACATGGCGTTCTTTTTACCTGCCTCTATTCTGGAGCCATTCATTTAGAAACAGGAAATAGCTTGGACACGTCGTCCTTTTTGGATGCCCTGCGTCGATTTTTGGGAAGGCGTGGACCTATGCAACAGCTACACTTAGATTGTGGAACCAACATAGTTGGCACAGACAACGCTTTGAAGAAGGCCTTTGATGAAATGGACAACAAAAAAATTGGTGAGTTTTTACGTCGAAGAAACTGCGACTTGTTTCCGTTTAAATTTAACATACCCTGCTCCAGTCATATGGGAGGCGTATGGGAACGCCAAATCCGAACTGTCAGAAGCGTTCTCACTCCTCTGCTCGTGCAATACGGAAGCTCTTTTGACGATGAAACTTTCCGCACCTTATTGGTAGAAGTTGAGAATATAGTAAACTCAAGGCCACTATCTGTTGATAATATAAATGATCCTGAGTACCTAGAACCGTTGATTCCAAATCATTTACCCACAATGAAATCTAAGCTTCTGCTGCCACCCCCGGGAAGATTTCAAAAACCTGATCTTTACGTAAGACAAAAGTGGAGGCGAATGCAATATCTCGCAAATCAATTTCGGTTGAGATGGCGTAAAGAGTATGTACAAAGCTTGCATCGAAGAAACAAATGGCTTTCCGCAAAACGAAATTTAAAAGAAAGTGATATAGTTTTACTTAGTGGTGACAATCTACAACGAAACCAGTGGCCGCTTGCCCGCATCGAAACTGTTTTGTGCGGTAGTGATGGATTGGTGCGCAAGGTTCGCTTGCATATAGGCAACAGAAACCTCGGCAATAATGGCAAACCAGGTGCTTCTACAAAATGTTTGGACACACCTGTTTATAGATTAGTTCTTCTCCTTTCTGATGACGAGTTCAATTCCCCGACGGAGGAGCAGGCAGACGCTTCGTAAAGAAGAAGATTGTAAATAGGCTTTTGTGTGTATCATTTCTTTAGGGTTCTCTGTTCTGTTTGCTTATCGCTGTAATATTAAAGAGCTGCATAGGTTTAGCTTGTCTGTGAGCTGCTAAGCTGTCTGCTTCGTTGTTGTGTAAAAAACCCTTTAACTTTATTCATAAGCAAAGTGTTTTTGGGTGCCATGTTACGGATATACATCTCCGACTTAATGTTTATTTGTAATTGGCAACACTATTTCCTTAGCTTTCTGTTGTTGTTAATAGGAAGGTTGCATATGACGTCACACATTTCGCGCCAAAAAAATGGCTGGCCAAACGCTTTAATTTATTCTGGAAAAGTATAGGGCGAGCACCAACTGTTGGGGTTATTTTGAAAACTAATGAAAAAGTATTTAAAAATTGGAATGAATTATTGCCAGTTGGATCCTGGGAAACCAATAAATTTGACCAAAAGCAATTTAGTTGAGATTAGGTCTTTCTTGGGCTAGTCTAAACTTAGTGCTGTGTGCCAATTTAAAATAATTGCCCCTAAGAGAAGCGCCATCTAAATACCATTTGCTCCTCAGTTAAAAATAAACTTTATACCAATTATATACTAATCGGTACATTAGCAAAAACAACCATTATCTGATCATTACTATCGGTACCGTAGGCTTGCCGGCAAGCTTACTTGTTGTCCTTGGGTAAGGCACTTAACGGCATGCCTCCATCTTTATGTGACAAACAGGTGGTCGGGCCAAGCAGTCTACCCGTCGTAGTGGCCCAGTGTGACGAAAGACATGCTAACAGAGCATGAGCTCATACACATGAATAAATGAATCGGTGCCATAAGTTTTAAAATTACCCTTGTTTCAGCAGCCTAGGTAATAGCTCAAAAATTGTTAAGGAGTGGTTGAGGTCACAAAATTACATCTGATATATCAATATGACTGGTCTGCAATCACTATTGACAAAAAATTTCAAAAACTTACTGATTTTATCCAACAATAACTAATCCAGCATATGACAAACGGTACAGAAGTCTGAAGTCATTTAGGCTACAGTATAACTTAGGTTTTCAACTTTTCAGTATGCTTATGCAACTAAATATATTACAATTAACTTAAGCTCAACATTCCCAAATACGCTGATTAACCCAATGTAAAACTCTCATAGAAGCTGGCTACAAATACGCCTGGATGTTTAGCCTATAAAATTAGCCCAACTATTTGCGATAACAAGCAAATCTTTGCACCTCTTACCTTACTTTGACCTCAGATTTATTCCTTAACAACAGTAAAACAACATATTCAACGTTCATTTAACCACTGTCACGTTTCTTCATTTAATTTGCAAAAAAACGATATCACTTCTACTCAATTCAATGCAAAATCACTGAAACTGGTGAGCCACTTTTTTCAAAAGTGCATTTTGATGACTTTTGATCACATGCGTGCAACCTTCCTATTGACCGGTTTTATTTTAAGCTTGGTTAGTGGCTAGTTGAGCCACTAAGTATTTTGGTATCTTGGATTAGTCGAATTTGGTTGTTTTAAGGTGAGCGATGCTTGTATTTGTTTAAACTTTATGTTTCACGTTGAGTTTATCATTTGTGTTAAGTTTTGGATGGTTGGCAAGTAGCCTGACATTTTGTACCGGTACTGGTATTGAAGAAAACTGGTAGCTGAAGTGAGCCTTTAGCTATTGCTTGGTTTGGTTATTGCTAGATGTTAGCAGTGTATTTATTGCCTTTTACCTTGTTGCCAATCTTGGCCTACTTTATGATATCTTTACCAGTAAAATTCCCGTTTTTATGTTTGTGCTTTGCCAATTTCTAGCCTTTACCTTAATAAGTCTCATTCAGTGTAAGTTGATATAACCTGTGTTTTATTAATTTATTTTGTATTCAGCTTTGAATCTTTAGAGTTTGGAATTTAATTATTTGACTCGCCACATCGTCAGGTTGGTTATGTTGACCAGTCACTTGCTTACTGCTTCGCCGCCAGTGCTAATTTGTGTTCGTTTATTTTTGTGTTTTAGTTACCGCAACGCAAATTACACTTCTCGACATCAATACATCATTTTCTTCAAACGCTGCGCGTTCCAAATGAGCTGACGTAGGCAGTTTAATGATTTAAGAATCCAACAACATTCATGCTCTGTAACGACAAGTTCACGTATTTACTTCACTTTCGCAGCAGCAGCAGCAGCAAGTATAGTGTAAGCTGATGTGAGGTAATTGGCTGGCAGGTTGAAAGTACAGAAATGTTTTTGTGCCTAGCTGCTGAATCGTAAATACTATAGTAAGTTATCAGTATTTATGTCGAGCTGATTTTGGCTTAAAGAGCTATTTCATAAATATGTAGAAGCTATTATCCAAAATGACTTTTTACAAATGATAGCAGGTCCAAATTTAAATACCAGTCACTGGACTGTGGACCAATAGCTGAAAGATATCAACATTTTTGTTGGTCTTTTTAGAACTCTTGTGGACCCAGACCAACTATGTTTGTGTACTGGTAGTAGGTCTGAGCTTACTAGTATCTAGATAGTTTCAGTTTTTTATCAATTTATAGCTAGCCAGTTTCCACTAAAGTTTTGATTACTTTTGCTTATTCATCATACCGGTAGATGTTTTTCACTAATGGTACTAGCCCTGAAAGTTGCTTGCCTTTTTGCGATGCGAGGAATGCATCGTAGAAAACAAACATTTCCTTGATTAAGGGTTCGAGTAGAGGAGGGCAGCTTTATCTTCTTTCCGATATGGTAAACATTGTGCTAGTTAGATATCCTGTTAGAAGCGATATTAAACGACAAGATGATTTCACTCTCTCAGCAAACGCTTGCTCTCACCTCAGTAGAGGCCACAGTTAGAAAGGCAGAACTTTTAATCCCAATCCTTTTCCTTGTTCATGCTTGAATAATACTGTCGCGTTTCAATAGAGTTTTTGATTCTATTTCAATCTTAATTTACTTCTTAAAATTGACGCGACTTGCAGTGTCGATCGAATAATTAAGTTTGGTTGCAACTTATAGCTAGGAAAAGATTGGCTTCCACTAAGATACTTTAACTCACGCACTTTTCGATCAAGTTAGGATTATGGTGGGATGCGGAAAAGGATACCTTATGCTTCAGGGTTCAAGTCAAAACCAAACCCCTGACACGTCGAGGCATTTTATCTGTGGTGAACTCAATTTATGGCTCTTGGTTTTGGTGCACCAGTAATTCCACCGATGAAGTTACTTCTGCAATCCCTTTGCAAAATCTAACTAAAATGAGATGATCCAATTCTCTCATCTTACAATATCATCTTACAAGGCTGGTCCAACGTTCTTAATGTCTCCTGAAACCTGTTGGCCAGAGCAGCCGACATTTATTCTTCCTTTATGCTTTCCTGCGGACAACCCAGAGATTAAAAAACGTTGCGTCTCTTCCTTTCTCTTACCTGTACATACACATTTCCTGGATGACCTTTTTGACAAATATTCGTCTTGGTTTAAAATCCTAAAAGTCTGCGCTTGGATCTTACGTTTTGTAACAGCACTTAAGTCTTAAGTTAACCAAACTACAAGGTCTAACATACATAACAAAAAATTGGTTGCTACTATAGCGTGAGGTCTACCACATTGCAATGTGAGGTCTGCCTTCCGCCCACACTATAGTGTGAGGTCTAGGGTTAGGGTATGGGTTAGGGTTAGGGTTAAATCTAATCCTAATCTAACCCTAACCCTAACCTCACGATGCACCTCGGTAGGCAACATATGGCGGTAGACCTCACGCTATAGTAGCACCAAAAATTGAACCAAAACATAAAACTTTACCATTTTTTTTGGAGGTACAAGAAATAAAACAAGCCGAACACGCTGTTTTTGCTCACTTGCAATCTCAATATTATCACGAAGAGATCAAGTGTCTCTCCAAAGGTAAACTAGTAAAAGGGCAAGTAGTATTTCAAAACTCAATCCTTTCTTCGAAAAAGGTCTCCTTCGTGTTGGTGGATGAATTAAATATGCGCCTACTTCGTACGACTTCAAACACCAAATAATAATCCCCAACAAATGCCCTGCTACCCACCTGATCATTAAGTATACTCATTGCAAGCTTGGTCACGTGGCTCGGCAGCATGTACTGTCTGATCTTGGACAAAACTTATGGATAACTCAGCCGTGCGGTCAGTATTGTCAAAATGTGCCGCGTGCCGTAAAAACTTTGGTAAAGTCGGTTGCCAACAAATCGCTGACTTTCCTGAAGAAAGGCTGACCCCAAACAAACCTCCATTTTCCTATGTTGGAGTAGTGTACTTCGGCCCGTTCATGATACCCAGCGGCAGAAGCGATATCAAGAGTTATGGTGTTATCTTTACCTGCCTGACCATCCGAGCTGTACATATCGAAATTGCCTCAACCTTAGATACGTCTTTCTTTATCCAAGCCTTAAGGCGGTTTGTCGCTAGAAGAAGTCAAGTGACGAAAATGTGGTCTGATAACGGAACAAATTTTGTTGACGACGAGCGTGAGTTACGTGAATCATTACAAAGATGGAACAAAGCCCAGATTCATGACTTCCTGCTGAAAAGGGGTATTGACTGGGTATTTAACTCTCCCGGTGCTTCCCATCACCGTGGATTTTGGAAAAGGCAAATTAGAACAGTGTGCAAAATTCTTTCTTCAATTTGTTAAGAACAACGTTTATCTGACCAATCCCTTTCTACTCTAATGTGCGAAGTAAAAACATAATAAATAGCCACCCCCTAACTACAACATCTGATGACCCTAATGACCTTGATGCCTTAACATCTAATGATCTTCTTTTACTTAAAAGGTCACAGCCCTTACCTCCAGGCGTTTTTGAACCTGCCGACTGTTATTCCCGCAAGCAATGGCGACAAGTACAATACTTAGCTGACGTATTTTGGTCCAGGTGGATAAAGGAATATCTACCTATCCTTCAAAAGCGAAATAAATGGTCTAACCTTTCACTTAACCTCTCGTTAGGAGATGTCGTGTCAATTTCTGAACCCACTTTACCTGCTGTTGTTGTTGTTTACACGATTCCTTCCGAGGGATGGGGGTATGGCAGAAGACCATGGAGCCCCAGAAGCCAGGCAACTCCCCAGGGTCTGGACCAGAGGTCGTAGAGAGACAGAGAGTTGCCAAAGAGCGAGCGGCGCAAAGAGTCCGTAGCTGGACAGTGCGGAATGAGATGAGAAGCGTCCTGAGACGAGTGTCAACAGGCGCTGCAGGAAGGATTCTCGATTCTGCCAGTCCTAGAGAGATAAGAACTTAACAGTAGGCTGTGTCCGTTGCAGCGTAGACGAGAGAGAACACAGCGAGCATGACAAGGGAGCACAAGTTCCTCGGTGGAAATCGAGGAAACCTGCGTGTCAAAGAATTTCGATAAGACAATACGCCTCTAGTCCGAGAAAAGTGGATATGAGAGATAAGAGGAGAGAGACCACAAGGGATTGCAGAGGGCGCAAGTAGCGCTCCCCGTCTGGCCAGCTCGTCAGCCGCGTCGTTTCCTGGGAGAAACGAGTGTCCGGGACCCACTTTACCTCGTAGTGCTTGGCTCATGGATTGTATCATAGAAACGCTCCCAGATTCGAATAACCTGGTTCGCACTGCTCGCATATAAACAAAACGTTCCGTCATTAAGCGCCCAATGACAAAACTATGTGTGAGTATTTCAAACGATCAAAACTAGTTGCGTCATGTATTTGCAATTTTTGTACGTACAAGAGCCGCTTGTAGCGCAATGGCAGGCATCTGGCTGTAGTTAAATGTCAATAGAGTGCACTCCATACGGCGACTAGTCACTTCTATCATGATAGCTACTTTTGTAGATTCCGTTCGGTTTATAACTTAACATTGTTGTTGTAACTTTCGCTTTGTGGTTTGTAACATCTTCGTGCTCATACGACTCTTAGTAGCTAGATCTCATTGCTGCGATAGCTGCGCATGTGTGCATCGAAGTTGCAGTGGCTGCAACAAGCTAAAATTAATGGAAGGGCTGCTTCAGAAAATCATCCTGTAAGCCTAATTTTTGTCACTATCTATCACCTTTACACACACACACACACACACAGCTCGCCAATTGTCCGTCAAAAAGAAACCCTTATTACACCAGCACACAAGGGTCGGCACCGCATGAGCGACAGTTCTCTTTCTACAGCTGCATTGCAATCTACTGCAATTTCAAACACCATATCACGGGAGCTTTGAAGCAAAATGATTTTTATATTTTTTTCATAAACTTAGGATGGTTGTTGAGATAAACTTTATGTATTATATAATATAACTACAAGTATAAGAAAAATAAAGAAAAAAAAGATTAATTATTTATATCGAATGTCATCGATAAGATGGAGTAGGGACTGGGTTTGCTGCAGTTCTACAGTACCATACACGAGCCGCCCCTGTGTACATATCAAGCAAGCAAATCGCTTGTCTAAGTGGAATTCATGTGTGTTTATTTGAACCAATCAATCGTGTTTTTTACGTTTTGTTGTCCTCCAACCAATCACGGTTATTGTTATTTAAGCGTGTTTACTTCTGAAGCATTTACCACTGCTTAACGGGGCAGGGATGTTACTGCCGTATAATTGCACTTGTTATTAGGCTTTAAATGCGAATACATCAGTTCCCTTTGTTCTTAGACAACATAAGTATTGTAGGCCACGGTGTAATTTAGCAATGAAGTTTTGCATTTTTGTAGTGCAGAACCTTAAATTTATATGCAGTAGGCGCCGCTTATTATGACCAATTTGGTACGGTCTGGAATTTCTCCATTTACAATTCTCCGTTCAATATGACCAAATTTCGGATAATATGACCAACATTTTCTCCATCTTTCTTATTACAGTACAGTATTTTTTCCCGCCATGCACTTATAACTTCGCCTTTTCAACATATTGTTACACACTGTACTAAATTTTACCGTCACTTGTAGTGTTACAGTACTAAACTTTGTTTTACTGCCAACGCCACATTGTTACTTCGGGCAAACGATGAATTTGAAGGTATTTGGACTTCTTGTGGCTTACGGCGTCGATTCAGGAGCTGTTATGGCGGCTTCGGCTTATATAACCATTCAGATATTATGACCAAAATGGTCTGGTCCCAAGGTGTTCATATTGAGCGGCGTCAACTGTATATCAAAATTTGTGCTCAATTCATTGCCTTAAAAAAGAAAACGAAGTGTCTAAATTGCCAGTAAGTTCGTGCTATTTGTTAATTTATGATTGTTCGTTTATGGTTTGCTTATTTATAGATAATGGTCTCTTCAATACAATTTTACATTAAATCAAGTGATTGGGAAATCAGTGTTGAGGCTACGACACCTCAGTTAAAGTTTATTTGACGGCCACCAGCCCAAATCGCCCTCATACATAGCAAAAATTTTTCTTTTCTTGTAAAATATGGAAATAAGAATTTCTAGCTCTACTAAATTTAACTTTATTAACAAGGCTTTCTTTTTGCACGAGTATTTATTATACAGCTCATTTTTAACACGCAATAAATTCCTAAGTTCTTTTACAAACCAAGCATTGTTGTGACTAGTGGCTTTGAATGTTGTGAGAGGAAAACATCTGTCAAAGCATGAACTAAACTTTGTGATAAGAAAATTCAATGCGAGAAGTTTCATTCGATACTGGTTTAATACAGTGATGGGAATCAAAATTTTAAGAACAGGTTCTCTTTTGTATCAAACTCACTAACAACAGGTTCCCTCATTTTAGAAAGCCCATTTGCTGCGGTCGTCCAAGGTCTATAACAAAAAACAAGAACGGGTTCGCTAATTATCACGACACTCCAAGAACGGGTTCGCACGAACCCGTGCGAACCCCCTGAATCCCATCACTGGTTTAATATCTATGTTTTACTGCTCTTTGTTGAAGCTAGCTTAATTTTGTGAAGTAAATTGTCTTGTTTTTCTCAAATTCTCACACAATTGTTTTAATTTGATATTTGTACATCCAAGAACTAGCAGGTGATTTGATATTGAAATAGTGATAATTCCTGATTTTATGGCATGATTTGAGATATTGGTCCAAATATGGTCCAACACGGTGGCGCTGGTGTCAGTTATTCGAGTTGGGTAATTAATAATAAGAAAAAAAGATGGTTTTGTGGTAATTTCCCGACACAATCTTTTAAAGTTCTAATAAAACTATCATTTTCTGTAGTGCCACTTGTTGGTGATCTATACGATGTTCCACATAAAAAATTGTGAGATTTCAGCCTAATATTGATGAATATAGATTCAAATATTCTTTCTTGCATAACACTCATTTCATTGCTTGTATTACAATCAATGCAACTTTTGACATATATGGCGACTCCTCCTATTTTACATAATTTTCTGCAATTAGATACAAGCTTGTAACCACTTCGGTTTCTATATTGGCCCAAAGAAATAGGTTGAATCTATGTTTTAGTAACACAAATTACATCAGGCTTAAAGCTAAGGCCAAAGATTAAACCCTCAAACTTGGAAAAGTTTGAAGAATTAACTACAGGTCTAACATTAATACACATGATCGAAAACGTTTCATCTGGGTTGTTATTGAATGCTAAGCAGTTGGTAGAATCGATCTCCACATACTGTTAATCAGCATGGAGCAGATGGCTATTTCAAAGCCACTTTCAGCTTCATTTTCAGGTTTCAAAAAAATTTTCTTAAGATATTCAGCAATTAAGTTAAATTTTGTTACCATGCCTAATTCAAGCAAAAATTCTTCGTTAGCTAAGTTATGAAATGGGAAAAGATCATGTTTACATAATTTACAAATAAAGTACTCGGTAGACTTAATAGATTTTTGCTGGCCAATTTCGCACATTTGTTGTGGAAAACTAAAAAACAGCTTTAGCAATTGACCGGTTTAATATTTTTTCTAATTGCAACTTGGCAGTGCTGACATGTTACTTTCTCATGAGACATCAACTTAATAAAAACAGCACATAAAAATAAAGCAAAGTAGCAAGGTAAAAGAACGCAGTGTATGCAAAGGCAGGTTTTGTACAGGGTTGGATAAGATTTGGTTTTGGTTGAGCTAATGTTGTGGTACATCAAATAAAAACCAGTGGCATAATACATGGAAAACATGACATTTTAAGTCCTTGAAACATGGTGTAGCTGGCCTAATATTTATAGAATTCCAAATTTTATCAATGTCATCAACATCATCGATTCGGTATTTATGTCTTGCAAAGTTGCAGGAAATGTAACCTTTTAAGAGACCAAACATTTTTATATTCGAATACTTTTCTGGCTTCTTCCGAAATCTTTAGGCGTCTTTTAGTCAAGGACTCAGTGATTGAATATTTGAGCCCAAAGGTTGATTTGAGATCTGATTTTTGATTAATTATGGTATTTCTCATAGTTCTGCATACAAATTTGATAATAATAGAATTTTTTGCTCTCTTGGATGGCAATGTAATAGTCTGAATGGGTGACTGCAGTTGGTAGATTTAGTTTAGAGTAAAGAAAAACGAATAGAAAATCCTCAAAAACCTGATTGCTGACATCAGCACCAGTAAGAGCGTCATGGCAGCCACGAAGAATGCTGTATTGTTCTAAGTTATCAATTTTCTTCACATTTTCTTTCATTTTTTTAGATGTCCTTAACAGTTACCTTGATAAGTAATATCATCTCTGATATATCTGTAAGGAATCTGCCTTGGGCATGCATTGCATCGTTTATGCATTGGGCAGAATCTGAACCACACTCAGCAGCAGAATTTTGTTCTTGGTTTGCTATGTACATTTTCCTGTAATCTTCCTATTTGTCGCTTACCGTTCTAGAGCTTCCAAAATTTTGGAGTATTGTTAGACATAAATTTTCTTTTACTTTCTTTTATTTTTGTTTTGCAATATAAAGTAGCATCACTTTATTATCAAACGATAAAATTTAATTACATCGTGATCAAAAATTTACTGACTACCAGCTCATCTGAAACCCCTATTCAAATACAATGCTTTATAGTATATACAATGGCGTCGCGTGCAGAACCTCCATCAGTAACGTCGGGATCGAGAGTGTCGGTTCAGCCGGCTTCACCAATCAGGCTCTGAAGAGTTACCAAAATTTATGTGTTTTCTACACGTAAGATTTTCGCCACTTTTTGTGCTCCTTTTTTTAATAGAATTTCTCATTTTAAGATCCTGACTATACCTTAGGTCTATGTGCTCTGTTCATTGCTGACACGAGCCATGGAGTCTTGCGTTTCCCATAGTTTGGAAGTAGATAACACAATTGTGATATCAAGGTGTTTTCAATCAAAATAGCAAAAATGTCTTTCGTGTGGTGCGATTTCACACAGTGACGCTGTTTTTTTGATTTCTCTTCAAACTTTCTCAAGTCCTAGCTGGCTACGCATTATGTTCCTTGCTTAGGTGTGCTCAGAGGAGTTAAAAGAGTTCTTGCTTATCCCAAAATTTTTATCTTTGATCCCGGTAGCTCTATAAGGATATTATTGAACAAAATAGTGAAAATGTTTTCCCTAAGTATGGCGCGATTTGACACAGCGACATTGTTAGTTTTAATATCCCCTCAAACTTTCTCGAGTGCCACATTTGTGAGAGCAACAACAAACTATTTTAGTAAATATAAGCCATAGTTCCTGTTCACGTAATGGTGATCATCTTAGTCTATTAATTAAGATTGGAGGTATCAGAAAAGAATGCTGTCACAAACTACCATTCGTAATTTTTAAAAGTGTAAGAGGGTGGTGAACATAGTCAAAATTGATGGCGTCGTCCAAATGGTGGTCGTTTTGACATTTGAAGAAATGAGATATTTAGTGGTAGGCCTATTTGACGACTTGGTGGCTCCGCTTTCATATAATTATTTATGACATTGAGATTTTCGCCTGCGCTGTTTTCTTTAATTTGGCCATAGCATGAAAAGGGGGAATGCCTTTTCCCTAAGTCATATAACCTATTGCAATAGACGTTCATTAAGCTCTTTTCAAACAAAAACATTTCCTCTATATTCAGTGTTACAAATTGATGCTATTATTGTTGATTTTGATCTTTTCTTAAATTTGGAATTTTATTACATTTCACTTTGTCCCTAATCTAGACCTCCCCTTTTACATGTAAATGACGATTAGTGTTTTGTACCGATATTCTTGCAATTACAGATATCAGTAATGGGCTTTATTATTTATGTTCGCTCTCAAATTGATAATGGATAATTTTGCTGCATGTTGCTGTTTTTACTATGTAGTGGCAAGCATTGTGATGTCATTTAAGATTATGACCTCACAATGCGTTTTCGGCAAATAAATAATAGGATCACTACTTACCACTTTTTCGTTACTATAGGCAAATCAATATGAACTAACTTTTCTGACTGCGTGCATTTTCCTTGGCCCTGGCATAAACGCCGCCATGCAAAAAACAAAACGAAGCACTCACAATTAAGTTATAGCAAAAGCAGGGCCCCCATTAATAATGTCAAGATTAGGGATATCAAATCAGTTGGCTGCGACAGCCTTGCCCAATTGCAAAGGAAATTGCTTCAACGTTTAGATCATATTTAGCTCGACACTTACATTTTGCTGCAAACGATAAGAAAGGACCATCTTTACCCCATCGTCTTTTTTCTTGAGTGATCACCAAGTGTTTTGCTTGGAGTTGGCTACATATTAAAATTCGCAGACTTCATTTGTCGATGAATCTTATTGAATAATTTGATGGATAATGCCAAAGATCCATGCCATTGAGAAAGAATAGACAAAATGTACCAAAGGACTTAGTTTTTCTAGAAATTGCAATTTTGTAAGTGCAGGCACCAAAATTTTGTTTGTTGTTAACCGGTAGAATACATTTCATAAACATTTAGAGACTTCAGTCTTTAATGGATATTTTTGAAAACGTCGACAGATAATGCAAAGGAACCATGCTTGTGAGAAAAAGTAGTTAAAATGTACCAAAGAACTAACTTTGATCAAAAATTGCGAGTTTGTTAGGTTAAATAGGTAATTGTTCAACCAAAAATAAAACATAATGTGTGGCAACCAAGTTTGATCAGCCATTTTAAACTAATCCTTACCTTAAGTGATTGCTGTCACATATTTCTGAAAAGTAAATTTCTTATGCTTTTAAAGGACAGTAATTGTCAGTACTTTATTATAATGCTTTTGTATTGAAGTTACCTGTTGTTAATGAGTTTAACACTTTTTGGAAGGGGTAAACAAAGTTACACCACAGGTCTTAAAGTTTAGTTTTCTCAATATAAAAACAAATACTACAGATAGATATTATACAGTATACTATCAAATCGCCTTGAAATAATCTTTAATTTCTTTAAAAAAAGTTTGAAAACCAGTTGAGAAATAAGGTCACAAATCAGTTTTTGAGTAAACTGATTTTGCAAAAAGAGTGCAATTTTTGAAAACATTTTATATTATGATATGTGGTATCGAAGATTTGTGTTAATAGTACGAGGCATATTATGACATCATAGAGTGTGTTTTAAATGTGCAAGCAAATAAGAGAAAAATGCTTAGAGGGCTTAAAGTGCTAAAAGCAGTGATTCTCAACCACTGTGCCGCGGCACTTTTGTGTACCGCCAAATTTTAGATGTATTTCGCGTTAAAAGTATTCTTATTATTAACTTGCAATTAATTTATTTTTGTAGTACATATTATTTTATTTCGCATATTTAAAATTACTATCATAAACTATTTTACGCAGGGTGTTATAGGAAAGTAAATAATTTTTAAACTTATCTTTTTCTATGTGTGGCACCAAATTTTAAAATCGTTAAAAGTGTGCCGCCAAATTTTGAAGTCGTTAAAAGTGTGTCGCAACAAAAAAAAGGGTTGAGAATCACTGGCTTAAAGAATGGCTCGTAGCCTAGTCAAATAAGCTTTTAACTGTTGTAGACTGTAGAGTATTTTTTATCAAAAGCACCTTATTAATATCTTCTGAAACTGCGTTTAATCGCGTTTCTGCGATTAGTACCTAGGTTTTGAGAAAGAGCAAAAAACAGACTGTGCCATGTGCCATTTTGTAATGAATCTGGTTTTCGTTTGAGCAAAGAGCGGTTGTCCTTTGTCAAGTAAAGCAAATTTTAAAAAATTTAATTATGACGTCACCAACACCTTTATGACACTCACCACGGGATGGTGATCAATCATGCCAAGTTTGATGCTTGTACCTTTAGCAGTTTCAGAGAAGTAAAAACAGACAGACAGAATTGTGCTTTATAGTATAAATTTAACTCAAAAGATTACGCAAGTTTATCTTCATCAGTTTACTTATTCAAATAGAATGGAAAGCAAAGCACAATATTAGTAATTACCATTATGTAATAGCAAAACCATGTGATAAGCTACCTTGCAACTCATCAGCTTTTTACAAAATCAGATTATTAAGCTTTAGCCTGAACAATTCACTTGACAAAAGTGTTGCCAAGCATAAAATCAATCAAAGTTTTTATTTTAAGCAGGGGCCACAACGCTTAGCACCTTCGTTGCAATCATGTACTGCTATCACTGTCACGTGATCTAGCGTCTAAACTGATGCATAAAAACAAAATAACAAAACAACAATAAATTTTGGTTTTGTGCATATATCTAGCCACAAACCAAAAATAAAATTTTATGAAAAAATTCAAAGGGCTTACTAGTACAATATTAACAACATCTTAGTTTTTACATAAGGAGCGCTAACTTCGTAACCTACCTTTGCAAGTCGGAAACTTCTTTACAGACCAAAACGCTTCGTCGCATGGCAGAGCATCAGTCCAATTCGCCTTTCGTGCGCAAGTAAATGTTTCATCGCCTTTTCTATCGTAATCTTGTTTACAAGTAATGCTGAGATAAAACAAATTTAGCGCTTATACATTATTTGTTAGATATTTGTTTTTCAGCCATGGAAATAGTAGTTACCAATCGGCACAGTTGCGTAGTAGTTTGCGTGTTTGATTCGCAGTTGGTATACCTAGGTCAATTCTCTTGCAAAATCATACCGCAATTTTAGAAATGGTATTTACAGCTTCCATGTTTGATACTGAGCCCAAAAGGGATGATGAGGAAAAAAGCTAGTACGTTTGCTTGTGATATTCTGGTAAAAGGTACTTAACAAAATATATTTCCGTTCGAAGTCATGCGGAAATACTCTAAAAGCCGTAGTTTCCAGAACTGACTCGCTAGAAATTGAAGTACCCAGTATAATTTTTGGAAGTAATTGTCTTCAGGGTCGGTTATAACTGGGTAGAGTGCTGGATTTGTGTTCAAGGCGAGACAAAGATTGGGAGTTATACAAGGTTGTCTTCTTCGACTTCTACAGAAATGTCTATACGAGGCCTGAAGTTTACAATTGCTTCAACTTTTAAAGCAGTAGCTTTTGCAAATTATTACCATTTAGCGTCTTAGATGGCGTTGTAGTAATTAGTTTCTTTTTTGCCAATCCAATCATTTTTTCTGATACTACCGCAATGGCTGGAAATTGGAGGATTAAACAACCATTAAAGCCTTGTTCTTGAAGACAATGGTACCCTTTAAATCGATTGTCAGAAGCAAAATGCTGAGCGACGGGTTTACGCCATTACTACCGGGTGACTTTGAATAAATATCTTAGTTTATCGTATTTTACGTTCAGGTAAAAATATTTTGCTACACATGTCAAAAAAATGCATGGTCAAGGGGTCCTCGTACACATAAAATCTTATTAATGATTGTAAAATTTAATTTATACACCGCAGCGCTCGGAGCAAACTTTTCTTACGCTCGAGGAAAGAAATCTCGAAGAAACGCTTTCCTTGCAAATACTTTATCAAGTCAAGTTCAGCTTAACTCAATTCATCCACAGAAAAAGAATATCCCAGAGAGGGCTTTTATTTGGTTCTTTTAGATAAGAAAGATATATACCTTGCAAACCAAGCTGTGGCCAATTTTGATTTGTAAAAAGAGGAGATAGGTCTACGTCAAAAAAAGGAGATCTATATCATTCAATTCACTTTCAGAACCAGACTTACCTTTTTCTTTAACAATAGTCATGATCACTGCGTCCTTTTTCACATCATAACTAATGAAATCTATTCACATTTCATTTCTCGAGGTGACAAGACTGGCCAGAAATTTGGGGGCGACTTTCGAAACTAAGGTCCTTTAAATCATTCTATATCTTTACTCAAGGCTTTGGTAGACAACCCAGGCGTCAATTTCTTAGCGGGTTAAGTTTTAAGCGTACAAACTCCAATCGCGTACATCATTTTGTAATGCAGTTTTTTGCATGCGGTTACAAGGAAATTACGAAAACCTTTTGACATCGTTGTGCAGACTTTTTAAAACGATAACCGAGTCAGATCAAAAGCAGCTTGCCAATCGAGCCTGCAAATTATGCGGTATTGCAGCCGAACTCACAAAAATGAGCCTTTTCCATGACAAGCTTGGAAGCAATGGAAAAATCAGACAAAATTAGTCGCGTACAGCATACAGTGCCTTTGGCTAGATTGAAAGCACTTGCACAGAAATTCTACCGGACCTGGGTTTGATCAACGCCCTAGCTCAAGCACCGAGCAATACTAATATTTTGAGGAATATCTATCCCAGCTTTCAGCGTTTTTCAAAAAAATTGGCTAGGGCTTCGTCCTAACTAAATTTAGTTCTGCAAGCCATCCAATACCAAATATGTGCTTGAACTACCTTGGTTTGGACAAAACTTAAAGGATTCTAAAGCGAGTTTGTAACGAACATCAAACTGCGTTTTGTAAGCGTAAGTTTTCGAAAATTTCTTTTTTGAGAAAAATATCATTATTAATACCATGCTAACTCACACCACAGAGCACTTTCGCATGGTCTCATAAAAAGCTTTTGAAAACCCACCTATGGCAGTCATCTTGTTTGTAATGAGGCAACTAGCCTGTAATTTGCATTCATGACTGGTTCGAAATAAACTGTCGCTTTACCCTTGTCTGATCTTGCTTACGTTTGCGGTGCAAATCTGGAAAACCCCTTCATGCCGTGCTTCCATTTAAAGGAAGAGGAAGGCTGTACTCAAAAACCACAACAACCCACCAATTACAAGATTAGACGAAAGTAATCCAAAACGAACAAGAACCACGCATTATCCAACGAAACCCGGTGAGAATTGTGTAGCCGACTCTTCGATAAAGCGGCTTGGAAACGCCAAACAGAGTGCACGAACTGAAGTGCATTGGTGACCAAACTTTTTTATCTAGAGCCAGTGGTTTCTATCCTCGCCCTCCACCACCAACTCGATCCAAAAGTAAATGACCATCAACAAACGGTTTCTAATAAAGTCGTGAACACACAATTAACATTACGCTCCATTTGAATCAATAACAACTAACGCATATAGTTTAGAGGATTCCCGGGAGAAATGTTGCAGAGGTGAGTTGTTACACTCTCCATATCTTCTTTAAAGAGTGAAGTTGACAGATACCATTAAGAAGAAGTGTTTTGTACATTTTAGTCTTCCCTTCTATTAAATTTTTCGAAAATATTTAGCGTTTGATTAAAAGTTTTTTCAAAAAATGTATTTTGTGCCCTTTGAAAATTTTTAGTGACTTTTGCAAATTAGATACAAACAAACAAAATTTTGTTATTATCAAGTTGTTTTAACCTTAAGCAGCAAATTTTATTATAGTTTCTACAAAACAAAATGTAGCAACCATTAAGGGTCAAATTTGAAAATAATTTATTTAAATACAACGGTGCCCCATATGAGAAGAAATAGTACATTATGAAACAAGTTGCCAGTTTTTGATGTGCCATTTGCTTTGTAATCAAAGCTTTGGTTTTCAAGTGAATTTTAATTTTTTAACTTGTGAATTGTTTAAGACTCATTTCCGTATGTTTATTAATTAATATCTATTTTTAACTCTTCTTAATATTTCAAATATAATGCCAAGAATTCATAAATAAACAAATAATAAACTCGTTTCAAAAGAAATACACAAAGCTGCTGCAAAACTAGTCTTGGAGCATGTAGGCTACATCAGATTTTACATAGAGTAAGAAATTGTTCTGTTGTAGGATACCAGTACGCTGTTTATTTTCTCAAGACTATTAGGAATATTGGTTCAGGATAGTGGTCATGAGGCAATGCATTAAATACTACTGGCCAGTAGAAAATGTATTATGCTATGTGGTAGCTATGCATCAGCGCTTTTTAGGTTGATTTTTAGGTGATGTGCGGTGACAGGCATTTTTATTCTGCACCTGGTGAATCTTAAATTTAAAGCACTAAAGGTAATGTTTGGCTTCATTTTGAGCGTAGTGGATCAGGCAAATTATTTATTACTTGAGACAACGGTAAACAAAATAAAGTTTGCTTTTTCTTAAGTTTGCTTACTCGGGGAGGGGGTGGGTTGTTACATCTGACACTGACTCACAAAAGTGCTCATATTTCAAGTAAAATAAAACCAATTTCTTGATGATACATATGAACGCATGGGATAGTTAACTAGTTACACAGCATTAAAATTTTACCTTTCTATCTAGTCAACAAAAAAGTTATAGTAGCATTTGCAAAAATTGTAACAGCTATTCTCGGTTTCGAAAATATTGTAACAATTACGCCTTCAGAAAGTCTCATACTGCAGAGCTTTCAAGAATCTTTTAGACAGTAGAGGTCATTATTTGAATAGACAGCTTTACTGGAGAGATTTGCCAGTTTAAGTCCGAAGCTTCCACAAGTTTGAGCCAACAAAACATTTTTCAAGAACAGCATTGAGGAACGCGTTTATTTGAACAAAGATGTTTTAAAAGCATACCTTCGAGGAAAATATCCAAAAGCACATTGGCACTGTGAATAACTAGACAGAATTGTAAAAAGCAGATGTAGTCTAACATGGCTACTTGTTGACAGCACGAGTATTTCGTGTGGTGAATTTTACTACCCGTCCGTCTACTCTAGAGTGATTGCTTTCCAAAAAACTATTCTCGTTTTCTGATGGGGCTGCAACAAAAAACTGTAAAGTTTGTTCCCCACAACTACGTTTTTCACGCGAGACCTAAACCAGAATTTAAACGTGCCCCACAAAGGTTAATTAAATCTTTTAACGATTTGAAGTTTACCAGAAAAACTCAGCTCGTAAATCTTTTGGCTAAATGAACAAAGTGATTTAGTGAGAAGCACTGCGCCAATCAACAGCCTCCTCAACGTGGTGGTGCGGTCCCTCACCCCATTTGGATTGGGCAGAAATGGTTGTTAGCCTTCCCGAGGGTCCCAGTTACCCCGGGGACTTTCCTCACACAAACCATTTTTTCGCCGTGCTACCCTCTGAATGATCGCAGAAGGTCAGCACGTAGCCTCTCTGAAATCGGTCGACGGTTTTCTCTCTTCTACTGCTTCTCTCTTGCCCGTCTTTTCATTCTTCTCCTTCTCTTGAAGAGCGGCAACGTTGATTTTAACCCTTGCCCCGTCTTTCCCTGTTTATTGTGCGCTGGAAATGTGAACTGAAGAGATAGGTCGGTGCAATGCTTCACCTGCTCCAAATGAGTCCATTTAAGGTGCTCACTACTCTCCTTTTCTTGATTCAAAACTCTAGAAGAGGGCGTAAGGGCGTCCCATTAAGTGCCTTGTCCAAGGACACAACAAGCAAACTTGCCGTTTGTTCTCCAAAACCTCTTCTAAAAGCCGAGCGCTGAACAAGAAAGCTGTGGTTACCATTTTTTAAAGTCTTTTAGTATGACTCGAAAAAGGGAATGAACCCCAGGTCTACCGACTGCGAAGCAGATGCTTTAAACGGAAGATATAAATATGTGACAAAAAAGTTTCGACAAAAATTAAACGTTCAAACTACCACAGATAATTTATTTTACCTGCAAACGCTATCAACATTATTTGAGTTTGTGCAATTGTAGTATCCACTTTTTGGATCCATCACTGGAAATGGTAGACATACCGATATTTCACACAATAGCCGAGTGCTAGGCAGAGATCCTTGTTTGTCACTAATTATTTCACCTAAAATAATCATATTTTTGACCGTCCGATGCGGTTAGCTATACATGCCTTTAAGGGCGTACAGCTAATAAAAATATTCGGGGGAACAAATTTTTCCAGAAATTGATATTCTGAAAGATAAAACCTGGCCCAATTCAAGATATTTAATCTGCAAGTCTATTTTTTGTTATTCAAGTAGATTTTCGTTCTTAGTGGCACAAAATTCCTTTGACCGAAATTTTTAATTGATTCTATGCTAATGTTTTAAATTATTCCGTTATTTGATGATACCAAATTATGAAAAAGTGATGCCGATCCAAAGTTTAAGTAGAAATCACAGGAAATCAATAAATCCTTTGAAATTATTTTGTGTTTCACTTGAAAATACCTCAATGTCTAGAATGAATCAATAAATCTACGGGAGAGCTTAATGCTTTTTCGCCCCACTCCCGTAACTAAGCTTATATTTACCTTTAGAGTGGCTTGAAACCACTATCAACACAAGTAACTGTTGAACGATTCGTCTTGACATACCAATCGTTAAAAGATTTCTTAGGTAAGATAAAATAACTTATAGAATTATCAATGGATATCAACGTACAATCAGATCTGCAAATTTAGAAATTAATGTCAATTCATATTGCTAAATTTTTATTGATTCCAATCCAAGGTCACCCGAAGACCCCCTGACAATAATGTCGGGGTCAAGAGTATTGTTTCTGACAACTCCGCCGGCTTGGAGTAAGAAATATTTGTGAGATCAGTACCGAAATATTGTTATAAATGAGACATATAACATCCTTTAGGCACAACCGCTGTGCTCCTAATCTCAACTCTCTACTTTTTAATCAAAACTGCTTTTACTCACAAGCAGTTTTTCATTTTATGTTTTCTGGTACGGGTACAAGGTGGCCGGAGAAGATCAAAAGAGACAATCTTTCCCTTGATATTTCTTCCATCCGATCCTTGTAAATCCCATTTAGCTGCCTTTAAGCAAAAAATGTTCCGCCTGAAGAGCGATTATTTCCTACAATATCTAGTCTTGTAAATAAAAAAATCCATTCGATGGTATGTCAGCCACTTTTAAACAGCGATACAAGTGTTGGTAACGGCATTAATTTTGATTGAAAAAGGTATTGCGGTTATTTTAATTGCCCTTGTAGGCATAAGGCATAGTAGGCATAGAGTCAACACATTAAGCAAAAGAGCGTATAATAGATATATTAAGTATAGTTCTGTAGATACAGTACGAGGGGCATTCAAAAAATATGCGGAATTTTTCAATTTTTTATTGATTTCTATTTACAATGAATTTATTTTTCAAGATAACTTCCATCACGGTCGATGCACTTCCCCAGGCGATGTTTCCATCCATTTATATCATTTTTGAAAAATTCTGCAAACTAGTTTCTAAGCCAGTGGTTCTCAAACTTTTTGCGATGCGACGCATTTAAAAAAGCTTGCGAGACTTTGCGACGCACCAGACAACATCCTACAGTTTAGTTTGCCGTACTGCGACATAAATGTGACCCATAATTTGAATACATAACTGCCCCTATGCTCCCGAGATTTTGGATTAGTCTGTCATCTTCAATCGTAAAATTACGCTCTTCTAAGTTTGTAACTCATCTTTTCTGTTTTCGTCCAACATACAACTAAATGCTTTATTTTTTATATATTTTTCGCCAATTAAGTTAAACTTCTGCAATTTGATTCTTGAATAACAAGTCAACCGTTACAACAGTGTATTAAAAACACTATTGTGAACATGTAAGAAAAAAGTAAGAAAGGAATCTACGATCAGAGTTCTTTTGACGCAATAAAACCTAGACTTAATGGCACAAAACCAAAATATTCCGCGACGCCTTTGAAAAATTGAAACGACGCACCGGGGCGTCGCGACGCACAGTTTGAGAACCACTGTTCTAAGCCATGTTTTGCTTCATCAGTGCTATTGAAACGAACTCCTTTCAGATGTTCTTTGATGGAATGCTCCAGCGCATTCTGCAAGGGTGACAAAGGAAATTTTGAGAGAATTTCGATGGGAATTGCTGCCACATCCACCATATACCCCAGATCTAGCCTCATCTGATTTTTCCTATTCCCAAAACTCAAAGAACATCTGAAAGGAGTCCGTTTCAATAGCACTGATGAAGCAAAACATGCAGCAAAAAACATGGCTTACATATCAGTCTGCAGAATTTTTCAAAAATGTTACAAATGGATGAAAACATCGCCTGGGGAAGTGCATCGACCGTTACCGAGGTTATGTTGAAAAATAAATTTATTGTAAAAAGAAATCAATAAAAAATTGAAAAATTTCGCGTATTTTTTGAATGCCTTTAGTATAAACATAATTGGCACAGCAAGCTTATATTATGCGCCTAAACCACATGGGTGGTTTGTAGCAGAAATTGTCGAGTCAAAGTCGGCACGATAAATATAGCACAAGCGCAGCAAATATAGAATGGATACAGTAAAAGTAGTATTAACAGTAAGATAGTTATAAAAACGGTAGGCATATATGTATATGTATATCACAGTTACATTAACAAGGAATATATTAATGTAATTGTTAGTTAGCTCTGACGTTTAAGCCATGGAGCACTCTCGCCTCTACTACCGAGATCACTCTCTCTCTCTCTCTCTCTCTCTCTCTCTCTCTATATATATATATATATATATATATACACACATATAAAATAGTCACTTAGCTTCACAGTTCTCAACAGCAAGCTTGCCGGAGTCAACAGAAATATATATATATATATCACTATCGCTCTCTATGTATGCATCCCCCAAGCTTAATACTCAGGTCCGGAGCATTGGTACCGTTCGTGTTAACAAGTTCATCGCTCGGTGAAACGCTCGTTCCGTGTGCCCCTGTGGCGCGGGGGCCCTGTTTTTAGCTCGAGCACTGTAATCGCGCAAACCATGCCGAAGAGCTGTGTGGGGGAATCTCCGCGTGTGATTGTTAAGTAGTATCTGGTGCTAGTTACGTTGCTTTTCGGGTCGCCCTATGTAACACACTAGTCATTACCCGTGCGGTGTGCTAGATGTCAGAATCGGTAGCTATGCTCGGAGTGGAATAGGCGAAGTGGTTGACCTCTTGGCAGCCGTACATCATATAAGTCGCGACGCAGTCATTTGGGACCCATCGATATTAATTAGGCGCTTTTTAACTTACGTGTAAAAACTAATTTTTGCCCGGAGATGTCTCGTTTATGTGGGATTCGAACTCGCGCCTTTACAGCCGATCTTCTCGCGCTCCGACTCCCGCTGACATGCAGTCGCGTGCTGCCAATTAGGCTTTAAAGCACCGCGTTTAGTTTGTAACCTTTTGAAGGTCTTTCTATGACAAATCCCTTCTTGTGTGATCAGCTATTAAGTAAGGAAATCAGTTTTGGTCCATTCTTGAACGGTTAGCTGTAACGTCAAAACGAACTTGATTCAAAAGTAAACGGCTCCTAAATCTTGTACTTTGTGTTAGATTGTTTTTGAAAGTCAACGTTAATACTATTGGGGGAACCTCTTGGCTCTTGGCAAGCCCTGCTGATGAGTCCAAAAGGACGAAACGCGTACAGTGATGGCTTTGTAAATATCTCTCAATAGCATTGCTCCCTTCGGAAGCCCCTCGCTTTGTTGTTTCGCTTTTCGCTTATAAGACGCTCTCTATCGATCGTAACCACTTGGAGTTAACAATATATAAAAGTTGCCACATGATGAGCCGCTTGATGGAAGAGCTGTAGTGGTTTTGTTATTTTATCCTGGCGTGTAGTATTTTAAATTATGTATTTATATATATATTAAGTTATTCTCCCTTATCTTGGAAATTTCTCAACAACAATGTCAGAGCAGTGAATATATATACAAATGTATTCCATTATACGATATAAATCATATTTATATTTTATATGAATATCTACGAAATATAAATATGAAACAAAGTAAAAAAGCAATCGAAAATTAAATTACTCAAGTAGTAAATATAAAAGGTAGTTTTACCTTTTAGAAGCTTTATCCTGCATTGGACCTAAATGATACAGTGTACTGCGGACACGTATTTAGGGAAAAAGTCATTAGGGTAGCCTGAAACATATGTGGCACAAGCGGAAATTATACTTTTTGCTCCTTAATTTTTTTTGAAAAGGGTTGCTTTGTAGCGGACGTTTGTTTCTTTTTCAATACAAATGGCTTTTTATTAATGCATCTACGCATTACTTGAAAACAGCTTCTTACATTAATCGAACCCAAAAAATTGGAGATCGTGATCTGTTTGTCTCCCTGACTACTCTTATGAGGAGGAACTATTGCTCAATATCTTCCTTACTTTTGGTACTGCATAGGTTCCATTTGGGCCAAAAAATATCATTAACTTTAAAAATGAGTCATAAAAGCTTCTTTCGAAAGTTGATTAGTAAAAAACAAAGTGGCCCAATTGTATAAACTGGTCATCATCCTCCAACCAAGCAAAAAATTCAACGCTATCTACTTTTCACAAATCCTCGGTTCGCCACTGCACACAAATGACAATCCAGTGATGTAGTTCTTGAGATAGGTATTGAGTTGTCTAGACCACTTTTGGAAGTTTTGCTCTT
Source organism: Trididemnum clinides (assembly GCA_963675345.1). NCBI lineage: Eukaryota > Metazoa > Chordata > Ascidiacea > Aplousobranchia > Didemnidae > Trididemnum > Trididemnum clinides. The sequence continues at coordinate 11,989,657 of OY776293.1, read as the reverse complement.
GGGTTCCCACTCAATATCTCGGTGTTGGTCTCGGACCTTTACTTAACGTATTGGTTAGGACTTGAGGTTTTGGTCTTGTTGCTCGGTTGCGTACTCGACACCAAAATACTTTAATTGAAAATTTTTTTGTTTGGGCGACAAATTTTTGTTTCTCATGATAACTTCTTTAACTGTAAAATTAAATTAAACAATAACTTTTATCTACCGGTGAGTTATGATTAACACAGAAATTTCTTTGGCGGTGCATTTGTTTAAGCTGACGTTTCGTCGGCCAGAACGGCCAACATCATCAGAGCCAATTGCCACTTATCGACTGATTGATGATGTTGCCAGTTAATAGGTTGGCAATTGGCTCTTATGATGTTGGCCGTTCTGGCCAACGAAATGTTAGCCCAAATAAAGGTACCACCAAAGAAATTTGTGTGGTAATTATAACTCACCAGTAGAATACAAGTTAGGATTTAATTTTATGTAATACCTGGTGAACAACTTCATCAAATATTTTTTTTACCGTAAGTTAATCTTGGCTGAGCTAGATATATTTCAGTATGAGCGATAAACGAAAAGAACACTCCTATTTAGTGTAAGCCGGTGTTGCCCGCAGGTCCTCATTATTGACATTGCGGTTAAAAATATCGGTTTTTCCAACCACGCCGGCTTCACTCATCGGGCACTTGTGGGAGTAGTTACAAAAAGTATATGCTTTTTTATGCACATACATGATTCCTGTAAACGTAATAGTGATCATTTTGGTCAATCAATCAAGACTGGTGATACTCACAAAAAATAATGGTGTCACAAACCATCATTTATATTTTTGAAAAGTGTATGGGAGCAGAGAATTGAAACACTGTCTAAAATAATCGTGGTGGCCAAAGCCTGGTCCTTTTCGCAGTTACAAAAATAAACTATTTAGAGGTAGACCAATTTTACAATTTGGTGCGGTTCTTTTTTGTATTTACATATATGGTATTAACTCTTTCGGGGGTTTTGAACTGATATGATGTACGGTACTCATATTTGATTAGTAAATATCATATACCGCTTAGCCTCGACTATTTAAAGTTATTAATAAATATTGCTGAAAAGCAAGTTTCCTAAGCTTTTATATGAGATTAGCAGTTAGTGACACATCATATTTTTTACGCACCAAATCTACTTTTTTTACCTACCATACAAATTTTTTGAGGGGCTTTGAGACCCCTAAAAATTTGAAAATTTTAATAAGTAAACTTTTTTATTTTTGCTTAAAATTTTGTCAAATGATGCCCCAAAAGAGTAGTTTTCAGATTGTGTTAATAATAAAGGGTTTGCATTCCTGAAAAACAATGTAATCTTAATTTGATTTTAAGGTAGTTGGCTCTTGCTAAAACTTTGGCAGGTTTTGTCGTCTGCAACTGGGTTCTTGGTTTTTTAACCCTTTTTAAGCATAAAAATCCAAGAAATAGGGTACAAATTTTACATCTTCCGATGCGTGAGGAATTAAGCGTGTTCTTTTGAAAAGTTTATGAAAATCGGATGAGAAATAAAGTCACAAATTTATTTTTTAATAAAATGATTTTGTAATACGGCGTAAAAAGTTTGAGGAAAACACGAGATCACCAATTGATGATCGCGGGAGCGAAAGAGGTTTTTTGACTGCACAGTTTGCCTTGTTTCCACCATAGCGAGAAAACTGGCTATGCCTTCCACAGACTCATTCACCATGTTCTAGTAGGCGTTCATCACGACAAGTTTGTTCAAACAAAATATTTTCTCTAAATTCAGTTTGCAAATTGATAGGTCTATAGTTTTATTCTGATTTTTTCTTAAAATCGGGGATTTCATTACATTGCTTTATAGCATAGACATACATAATTTCTTAATAAGCAGCATATCCGTGAAAGAAAAAATCCTTGCTTTATAATATACTATCCGGACCCACCGGCTTCGCCCGGCAAGGCCCCAATCAGCAACGTCGGGGTTAAGTAAATCGGTCAGCCTGCCAAACCGGCTTCACCATTGTGCACCTATGTGAACAAAAACCATAAAATTGTGTTATTTATGCATATCTATAGTTCTTTTACACGTAATGGTGATCATCTTAATCTCTTAATCAATACTAGTAATGTTTACGAAGAAAAAATCTTGCAACAAACTATCATTAATACTTTTAAAAATCATGAGGAAGAGGATTGAAACCCAATAAAAAATGATGATAGCGGCCGAATGGCGTTTTTTTTCACAATTGTAGAAATAAAGTATTTGATAGTAAGCCTATTTTGCAATTTGGCACCGCATCATTTGTATTCATATTTACGATGTAAAGTTCCTTGGCTGCTCTATTTGCCTTGTTTCCGGCATAGCGACAAAAGCGGCTATGGCTTCCTCAAAATGATTCATCATATTCTAGCAAGAGCCAATCTGGCCCAGTTATTTTCAAATAAAATGTTCTCTCTAAATTTAGTTTTACAAAAAGTTAGATTTATAAATTTATTTTGATTTTTCTTAAACTTGGGATTTATTACACTGCTTTATAGTATAGATGTAGATAACAGGAAGCAAATCAGCAAAAGAAACAATCCTTACTTTACAGTATATGTCGGCGCCGCCCGCAGGGCCCCATCAGTAACGTCGGCATTGAGAGTGTCGGTTTAGCTGGCCAAGCCTGCTTCACCTATCGGGCACTTGAGTGAACAGTAACAAAAATTTTATGCTTTTTCTGTACATGCGATTTTCATGACTTGGTGCGCTCCTTCGTGATAGAATTTCTGATTTCAAGTTCCTGGCTATGCCTTAGATCTATGTGTTCTACTCGTTGCTTATGTGAGCCCAAAGGGGTCGTGGGTTTTCCTTAATTTGGAAGTAGGGAACACATTTCTCATGTTAAGCTCTTTGGAAGCAAAATAGCAAAAATTGGTGCGATTTCACACAAGAACGTTGTTTTCTTTTGATTGTGCCTTAAACTTTCTCAAGTCCTTGCTGGCAGCGCATTATGTTGCATTTTTTTATCTCTCTGCTTGGCATGCCCAAGGAAGTTAAAAGAGTGCTTGATTTTACCCAAATTTTAAGGTTTGACCCGGTAGCTCTATAAAGCTTTATAAAGCAAAATATCAATAATATATTCTATGTAGCGCGATTTGACACAGTAACACCGTTTCCTTTTAATTTCCCCCTCACACTTTTTCAAGTCCTAGCTGGCTACGCATTATGTTTGCTTTTATTTGCTTAAGTGTGTTCGGAGTAAAAAGAGTCCTTGCTTTTCCCAAAATTTTTATCTTTGATCCCGGTAGTTCTATACAGATATTATCAAACAATATAGTGAAATGTTTCCCTTAAGAATGGTGCGATTTTACCCCGATAGGGCATGCCATCATCTGTGCCGACTTAAAGCGTATTAATTACCCTTTTTAAGACTGAATTTTTAAGCAGAACATATGAGGAGAAATCTCATCCTTTTATGCCTGCTGTACTTTATTTCGATGAAATGAATGGGTTACATTGAACTAAATTTATTAGCGGTCAAAATTGGTAGGGGACACATGTGACCCATCAGTCTTTTCAGTCAGTTTGCGTGAGTCTCTGCAATCTTGAAATAAAAGGAGTAAAAAATTACAAACTACAAATATACCAGCTACAGCAAACTCAAATCAATGATTGCATGTAAGTGTGGATACCATAGAGCTAAAATCAAAACGCACGAAGGATTTCAGAATTATTAAAAAAAAATACTCCATTCTTATACAATACAAGTCATAAGAGCCTGGTGGGACAAATGAATCCCGTTACTACAAAAAAATGCTTGCTTTTGCAAACTTACCTCTGGTATGACAAAAAGCAGCACACTTATCTGTTACTAGGCTTGCTAAATACAGCTGATATGTCACTTTCAATCTCTCACAAGAGATTTGTAAAAAAACAGTTTAAAACTGACACAACAAAATACAACATGGCACCGTTCCACAAACTTCAAATGAAACCGCTAAAAAAACGATTACGCATATCACGTAATCCGTTTTACTGCCAAAACAACCAGCTGTAGCAAAAAGACGGAAAAAAGCGAAATTACCCGGCCTTCCTGACACTACAGTCCCGTCAGTTATGTTGCGACCAACGGCGGGACGCGAATGTCCCAGTGGTCTCGAAAAGGTTAAGGGACCTGCGCCGGCTTTACCGCACAAACATTTGTGAGAGCAACAAGAAAAAGTAATAGAAAATGTAGGCCATAGTTCCTGTACACGTAATGATGATAATGTCAAGACTGATAGTATAAAATGAAAGAAGGATGTTATAAGCTATCACTTACCGGCGCGATGGTGTAGTGGTTACAGCGTCCGCTTCGCAGTCGGTAGACCTGGGGTTCATTTCCCTTGTCGAGTCACACCAAAAGACTTTAAAAAATGGTATTCACAGCTTCCCTGCTGGGCGCTCAGCAAACAAGGGATAGTGTAAAGCCGGCAAGCTTGCTTGTTGTGTCCTTGGGCAAGGCACTTAACGGGATGCCTCCGTCTTTATGTGGCAGACAGATGGTGGGGCCAAGCAGTCTATCCGTCGTGGTGGCCCAGTCTGACGAAAGACATGCCAATCGAGCATGAGCTCATACGCGTGAATGAATGAAGCTATCACTTGTTCTTTTTGAAGTGGTAGATGAGGGGGAGTAAAATATGGTCAAAATTGATGGCGGCGCCCAAATGGTGGTTGTTTTGACAATTAAAAAAATATAGTATGTAGTATTAGACCTGTTTGACGATTTGACTGGCCCCCTTACGTATTTACATTTGTGACATTAAGTTCTTTTGCTGCGATGCTCGCTTTAATCCGGCCACAGCATGAAAAGGGGCCATGCCTTTCTCCGAAATCATTAAACCTATTGGAATATGCGCCTATTAAGCTCTTTTCAAGCAAAAACGTTCCCTCTAAATTCAATTTTTTAAATTAATGCTATTATTGTTTAATTTTGATCTTTTTTTTAATTTGACATTTTATTACTTTTAATGTTGCCACTAATCCAGACCTCTGCACTTTCAAATAAAGATCAACATTTTGTACGGATACAAAGAGCCTATCAATTACAAATGTCAGAAATGGGCTTTAGTGTTTATGTTTGCAATCAAAATGATAGTAATTAATTTTGTCGCCTGCTGCTGCTCCCATGCTCCCATAATGGCAGGCATTGCGATGTCATTCAAGATTATGACGGAACGTTGCTTTTTAAAAGAATTCAAAACAGAAGAAAAATACGTGCTACGAAACACTTAAATATATAATCACTTGTTGCACTTGATACAACGTAAGACGCTATAGAAATACTTTAAGCAAAAATTAACATTTCTTTAAACGCAATCCAAAAAACATTATGAGCGGGTGTGCATAGCAACTACGTGTCTCCCAAGTTTGTCGGGTACGGGCAATGTCTTATTTGCCCTGTTATCACTTATAGGCGTTCTCAAACTGAACAGACTTTTATCCATTAAATTCAGCAAGTGCTTGAAAGCATTTCAAAGTTGTGCGAGGGCGCCAAGGTGATTAATATGTATTTCCAGGATTAAGCTATTAAATTTTAGGACCACTGCTTACCACTTTTTCGTAATTCTATGCGAATCTGTATGAGCTTACGCCTGTGACTGCGTGCATGTTTGGTTTTGGCATAAACGCAGCCATGAAAAAAGCGAACTAAATCGAAGTAAAGCACTCATAGTTAAGTTATTGCAATAGCAGGGCCTCCATTAATAATGTCGAGGTTAAGAATATTAAATCAGCTGGCTGGACCAGCCTCACCCAATTGCGAAAGAAATGGCTTCAGCATTTAGATGATATGTAGCTCGATAGCAATATTTTGTTGCAAAAGATTTAACGGCACCATCATTATTCCCCTCCTTTTTTCTTGGGGGATCACTATGTGCTTTGCTTGGAGTTTATTACATATTAAAGTTTTTAGACACTTGATTTTTAGATGAATCTTTTTGAAAATTGTGACTGATATTGACATGGATCCATACTATCAAGAAAGTATAGACAAAACATACCAAAGTACTTAGTTTTCTTGGAAATTGCAATTTTGTGAAATGCAGACACCAAAATTGTAAGTGTTTTTATCGGTAGACTACATTTCAAAAACGTTTAGAGAGTTCATTTTTCGACAAATATTTTTGAAAACGTAGACAGATAATGCCAAACAACCATGCTTGTAAGGAAAAGTAGTCAAAATGTGCCGAGGAACAAACTTTGTCTGACAATTGTAAGTTTCTTAGGTCAAGTAGGCTGATTGCTCAACTAAAAATAGAACATGATGTTTGGCAACCAATTTTTGATCAGCTATTATAAAATAATCATTATCCCTAACTAATTAGAGTCACGCATTGATGGAAAGCAAATTTCCTAAGCTTTCAAACGACACTAACTGTCAGTACCTTATAACTTTAATGGGTTAAACTAACCTGTTTTTATTCAGCTTACCATTTTTGGAAGGAGCAAAAAGTTACACTACAGATCTTAAAGTTTAGTCTTTTTAGTATAAAAACAAATACTAAAGATACACATTCTACACTAACGGAATTTCCTTGAAATAAGCTTTAATTTGGTGAAAATAGTCCGAAAATCGATTGAGAAATGAAGCCACACATCAGTTTTTTAGTAAACTGATTTTGTAAAAATGTCGTAATTATTAAAGAAATAATCATGTTATGATCTCTGGCAGCGAAACACTGTGTTAATCGTGCCACATGGTATTACGGCATCATAGAGCGAGTTGTAAGCGTGCGAGAGAAAAAGTGAAGAAGCAAGCTTAGAAGGCTTAAAATGCTTAAATAAAGAATTGCTCGTTGCATTGTCAAATGAGCTTAAATTTTTGTGGAATTGTTTTTATCGAAAGCACGATACTACATGTAATATCTCCTGAAAATGCGTTCAATCGCGTTTCTACGACCACTAGTTTCTTAGAGGATAAAGCTGACAAATTGTGCAATCAAGCGCTGATCATGACGTCATCCTAAACTCCAAAAGGAAGATATTAAGTTGTTTGATGGATATAAAAGCAACTTATAGTCAAACCACAATCAATTGATTAAAATACCACTTCCACGATTGGTTTCGTTCCCATTAGAACTCTTCAGATGGATTCAGGTATTGAGCCGACGGTCACATGAATTACTTCGAGCGTTTGATACCACTCCGCCATCGGTCCGAACAACTGATGCTGTTAATTTTAAGCTTATATACTGCACGCTTACTATAGCAAACTTATTGCGGTATATGCTCTTGATTCTTAGCCAAGCCAGTGCCTTTATTACGTTATAATTTGAATTGCAGGAGCTCGTGTTAGCCTATTTAGATAGGCGGAGTGGCTATTTAGATAGGCCTTTTCTTTTAATCATTAGATTTTAGTGGGAATGAAAGGTAAACGCATGTGATTTATCTGTCGCAAATGGTTACACATGAACGCCTTTAGGGTTTGCAATGTGCATTTAAGAAAAAAAGCCTTGTTTATGTGCAGTCCCGTAGCACTCCAACTTCGGGCCCCCCCCAAAGTAAGCGCAAGAGCCCCTGCACACAGGTCATATCACTTTAGAGGTGTAAAATTGAAAAGCTGCATTAAGAAAATACACCACAATTTGTACATAAGTAAACAGGCTAATGTCAGAATAAAGCATGCCGATACCGAAGGTGCAAGTCATAAAAAATTCGGCACCGATGCCAGAGTTCAGTAGGACATTTATGCAGACACTGCAAAACGAAAGCAATGACACTGAAAAACATGAAAAAGTTATATAAACACAGTATCATTTAAATAGTCTGGAGCGAACCTTTTTGTTCGCAAATGCTGTTATGACATTGTCATAATCAAGAGATCGGGCGCAGTCATTTTCGATTGACAACATGGCTAATGAAGATAGTCTACTGTCTGTCATAGACGTTCTATCAAAAGTTTTGATCAGTTTCAATTTGCTGAAGCTTCTTTCAGCGCTGGCAACAGTCACGGGGCAAGTTAGTAAGATTCGAAGTGCGATGTACACATTCGGATACAATTCAAATAAATGAGTCTTTAGAAGATAGTTCAGAAAGTCTTGAGCCGTATTGAGATTGCGTTTTTTTTTGTAAAATTAAAACAAACCGCTGTAGCTCAGCGCTCATTTTATCAGAATCAATGTCACCGAACTTTTTTTGGAACTCTTTACAGCAAGTAAGAAGAGCATTTTCTTGTTGCACAAGCAAAAGTTTGTCTCGTGTGTACAAAAACGAAAAGGCGGAAGAAACCTCACGTAACAAATTAAAGCGCTCCTTTATTGACATAATAGCCTGGTCTACTAATGGATAGAAAAAGTTGCTTTTAAATTTCAGTTCAGGAGTAGCTCGTTGTTCCTCTTCACCTTGGTAATCAAACAATCTTCTTTTCTTTCCACTTCTTGACGGAGGAAAAGAAGGATCAATATCCAATTCCTGTGCTATTTCAACAGCAGATGTTGCGGCACTGTCATAACCCGTTGTGCGATAGTTTTGCAAAAACTTTTCAGTTGCCTGGATTTCCGTTTCCATTGTATGAAGGGAGACTCCATACGATTGAAGAATCTTGCTTGCTTTATTGACTTGAAATAGGATATCATACCAAATAAACACCGACAAAAGAAAACTCCATTTTGATAAATGAGCTATCAACGATTTTGTTTCTGAGGCAGCTCTTCCATCTTTTCTTTCTATGGAAATGGCTTCCAAGTCTTTCAGTGCCAGCAGCACCTCTTTTAAATTGTATCGAAGAGGTTTGATGCATTTGATTCTGCTTTCCCAACGAGTATCAGATTGTGACTTTATGGACAGCTCCACATGTTTCTTCAAAATTTCCCAACGCTGAGTAGAGGAAGAAAACAGCACATACAATCTTGTAAGTACTCCAAAAAATGTCAATGCTTCCGTCGATGAATTAGCACTGTCAACAACAACTAAGTTAAGGGTATGGTTTGCACAGGGCACGTAAACAGCTTTGGGATTGATGTCTAGCATTCTTGCTTGGACCCCAGAATGTTTTCCTTTCATGTTAGCACCATTATCATACGACTGACCTCGACAATCAGACAATTCGAGTTGCAGTTCGGTCGCTTTTTCTAAGAAAGCGTCCAACAAGCCTTTCCCATTACTGTCACTTATTCTCAAGTAGCCAAAAAATGTTTCTTTAACAACAGCAGCTTCTTCATTACATAGTACATAACGGAGAATGACAGACATTTGTTCATGATGTGACATATCTGGAGTGCAGTCCAAAATTATAGAAAAATATTTTGCCAATTTCAATTGCTGTAAATTTTCTTTTTCAACTTCTGTCGCTAGCAATTCAATTAGTTCATTTTGTATGGTAGGACTCAAATAGTGATCTTTAGTGTTTTTATTCTTGATTCTGTCTTGAAGCTCTTTTAGGATCAGATCTCTTCTTGCCAAAAGCTCAAATATACCCAGAAAATTTCCATTGTGAGGAGATCCTAAGACTTCTTCAGATCCTCTAAAAGCAAGATTCCTTTCCGATAGAAACAAGGCAATGTCGATAAGTCTCTCTAAAACATTTCTCCAAAAACGTCTTTCATTGAAAAAAATATTCATCTCGCGTTTGTCGATAGTGGATGAATTTCTTATCCCTTCAGCTAGCAACATCCATTGACTGCAGCATTCTTGGTGGGAAATGCCGTTTTCATGGTCTTTCAGTTTTTTCGAAAAACCCTCCCATGTATTTATACCACTACAAAAGGGGCTTAGTGTTTTTCCAAATAGCTTACAACAAAAGCAAAAAACTTGATCTGATTCCCCAGAATAAACTAGCCACGACCGTGAAACACTTTCACCATTAGGTAACACACGTTTATAATGGTTGGAGGAAAAACGTCGCCTTGGAGTTGTGTTATTATATGGAAAATTCATTATTAGTTGATGTGGTCCACACTTTACTATATCACATCGTTGAGCATCAGAAATACTTTCAGGCCATTTACATGGGTCATCAGGGATAGGGGTAAATTGAGATTCAGTTATTTTTGATATTGAAGGTTGCGTATTGGCAGGTAAATCACAACTTACATTTTCTGGAAATTCACAATCACTTTGATGCTGATCGTCATAGTCTTCTTTTTCTTGTACACTATAGTTTTCTTCATCCCTCTCGGTACTAGTGCCAGGTCTACTCTGCTCAGTAATCTTGAAAAAATCTGTCATCTTGGGCAATTTCGCTACAGCATCTCGAGCAGTGGCTGCTTCTTTTCTCTTTTGAGCACCACTTTTTGAACGTTTCATTCTATACAATGTCAATAAAATACTTTATCTGCACTCTGCAGTGTATATATATTGTCCCGGTATTTATAGCCAAACAGAATTCCAGACCATTCTATGATTGTTGCGTAACAACGGCATTGTTACGTCAATCGAATATTCAAGATTCTACCAGAAAATCAATCGAAATATTCTAGATTGTGCGAGATAAAATGACGTTGCATTCACTTATGATGTCACAAGCCAATTTCTTCCTACAGTTAAAATCGGTTGTAAACAAGTCTGCTGAACTAAAAATAGTCACGTAGCCAAAAAGCAATTTCAGACTAACTTGGGCCCCCAAAGTTGGCCTGGGCCCCCCCCAGTTGGGGGGTTTGGGGGGCGGCTGCTACGTCTCTGTTTATGTGGCATAGCGCGTTAAAGCAAAAAAGAAAAAAAGGTGTTGTTTAATCAGAATGCTTAAAAAAATTTTACATGTTGTGTTTTAAATAAATTTTAAATTTGTTGTTAACTCTTTCGCTACGCAAAACCACTACAGTGGCCTTACCACTTTTATATATTTATGTAAGGTCGCTGCAGTAGATCATTAAGTGCTTTTACTAAAATCATCATGGCCATGTCATCTTTTGTTCAATTTTATTCATTCATGTGTTGGTGGATAGCATTTACGAAGTGCTATTCAAATCAGTACTAAAACATATAGGTCACACTAAGTTTTTTTATTTGTTTTTGAAAAGCACTACATAAATGCTGTTTAACCACCAATGAATGACCAAAATTGAACAAAAGATAAGCGTTTTAGTGAACGCACTTATCAATCCACTGCAGTAGCCTTACGTGCATATATGAAAGTGGTAAGGCCACTGTTGTGGCGTTTTGTAACGAAAGAGTCAACTGCAGTTATTAAGCGTTTGCAACACTTTTTTTATAAAAAAGTTGGGGTTTTCTCCAACCAACTCAAATTTTATAGGGCTGCTGGTGTTTTTTCTTCATTTAGTACTAACACAGTGAAACTCATTCAATAATTTTTACACAGTTGGAAAGAGTACAAAAAATACTATCACTTTCATGTTTTAAGTTTTTTCTAGCTCTCATCAGTTTTGAGATACCTTCCTCCGAAATCACCAGCGAAAATGTTACAAACGCAAGTGAAATTAATTTCGTACAGCAATGGCGCAAAATTCCGTAGCGAAATAGTTAAAATTGTTTCATGTGTCATCTTAGTTCCTAAAAGCATAAAATTTCTTGAAGTTGGCAAGTTGGGTGCTGGCTTATGTTTAAACCGAAAATCGCTTTTGTCCATCAAAAAGTGCAAGTTTTGAACAATCTATTTTCAATTGTGACGTCACCGACCTTATGACCTCACATTGGTGTGGTGATAAATGATCCCAAGTTTAGAGTTTGTATGTCCAGTAGTTTAGCAAGAATTCAGCTTAAAAGTGGTCACACACAAAATCGCTTGTTGCGTCGCCAATAATTATCAAATTTTTTAAAAATTTCCATTTTGGAGATTAGGCGGTTGATATCTCACAAAAGAGCAATCAACCGCTTTTCTGTTGCCAGTATTTTTAAAGAAATTCAGGAAAGCCACCTTTACAATGAATCGGTGATCATGACGTCACGATAGATCGGTAGAAAAATGAAGTTGTTGTGAAATTGGCAAGTCGAGTAATGACTTTTTTTCAGTACCAAATGGCATTCCTCCATCAAAAAATGCAATTGTAAAAAATTTGTATTGAATTATGACGTCATGATGACGTCACCAACATCCTTTCCACCCTTGTCTTAGCGTGCTAATCAATGGTGCGAAGTTTGGAATTTTTATGTCAAGTAGCATTGGAAAAATTTAGCTAAAAACGGCGGTGAAAGAAAAAAAAACGAAAAAAGAAAAAAAAATCACTTGTGTCCCCAATAATTAATAGTTTAAAAAAAACTCATTCTTAAGAATGAACTTGCTGGTATCGCCCAAATGAGCCATAAACTGCATTTCTACGGTCAGTATTTTTTAAGATGTTTTGGAAAACCGTTTTTCCAATTAATTGAAGATGATGACATCACAAAAGATCTTAAAAACGATAATTTAACGATAAGTTTTAAATTCCCAAAGCGGAGGCTGGCTATAATTTAAGTTCAAAATCACATTCATTTGTCCGAAAACGCGATTTTTGAAAAAAAGTCGTCTTCAGCTCTGACGTATTTATGACCTTACTTAACCCCTAATGACACTCCCACAATGGTGGTAACTAATCGTAACAAGTTTGATGATTGTGCGCTCAATAGTTTTGGAATAGTTACAGCGTACGTACTTATGGATGCACATTTACAACTTGGCCTCTCACGTGGTATGTGACGTCATCGTGACATCACCTACTCACTAAAACAATCACCCTGGTGTGGTGGTCAATCGTGCCCAGTTTGGTGTTGTTAGGTTCAGTAGTTTTAGATCAGTTGACTAAAGCCAATCGAAAAAAAAGAAAAAAATCCTAACTTTACAGAATTTAATTTCAAAAGATTTTTGTTTCCTATCAACTTCTATTAATGCCAATCAGGGCAGCGGCCAATATTTTAATTTTTGCAGAAATTTTAACTAGTTTGTTATTCCGCATCAAAAGTAAATAAAGAATTGCCTGCATGCTTACCGATTCTCTCTTTACAGTTGGATGAGGAAACAGAAAATTAATAGCAAAAGTTGAGAGAGCGATAGATAAAAAAGATCGATATGAACCGGAAATCGATAGGAATAGTTGATAGGAAATAGAAAAGCTTTTATTTACTCCTTTCATAGGTAACAAAAGATTGCTCTGTTTCCTATCAATTTTTTGTTAATGCCTATCAGGGCAGCGTGCGATTATTTTTTTTTTTTATTGCAAAACTTTTGGCATATTTGATCTTCCGCGTCAAAAGAAAATAAAGAATCGCGTACATACTTACTGTTTGGTATTTTCAGATTCAATACACAAGGTTTAAGGTCGCAGTTTTGGATTCCGTTCGTAAAAAAGTTCACAATAAAACATATTTGCATCTAACATATCAAGCGCAATTCTGCCTTTGAGTCTCTACTTTTGTGTGTCTGTATATCTTATCTTCTCCGATACTGCTAGGCGTACAAACATCAAACTTGGCACGATTGATCGCCTCCTCGAAGTAAGTGTCACAAAGGGTTTCATGAAGTCATGGGGTCGTCATTTTTTGAAAAAGTTAATACATTTTGACCAATGTTCCGAGAAAGCATGTTTCTTTGGCATTATCTATAAAGATTTATCAAAAAATAAATATTTTAAAAATTATGAAATGTAGCCTACCGGTTAAAAACACCCAAAATTTATGGTTAGACTTCACAAAATTGCAATTTGTAGAAAAACTAAGTTCTTTGGTACATTTTCACTATTCTTTCTCAGAACCATGGTTCTTTGGCATTATCTATTAAAATTTTCTAAAAAAGTCATTCAAAAATGAAGTCTTTAAACATTTTAAAACGTAACCTACTCCAAGCAAGCAAATTGGTGATCCCAAGTTATTCCATGACAAATCACCATAGACCGTTAACCACTACCTTTCTGATTTTGATAAAAATTGGTGTATGGGGTTATCTAATAGCCAAAACTCAATAGTAAAAATTTTAGGTTTTACAACAAATAATTTTTGAGTTATAGGGGGTGAAGTTTTGGGGGAAACAAAAAACCCCTTTCAAAAAATACATTTATCTTCCTCAAGATACGCTTGAAATATAGTATGTTATATATGGTTGGAATCAGAAAAGAACAAGGAATTCAAATATAGTATCAAAAATTCTATACATATTAATATAAAAAAGTTATTTAAAAAAATATTTTCTCCCACACAGCCAAGGATTTTGAAACCCCCCAAAAATTTTTGATCCATAAGCCATAAAAATATGCAATAAAAACAATAGGTATAGACTATTTATTATGCTCAACACTCAATACAAATGATTCGCTAAAGCAATTTTTAAAGCAAATATTTTCAAAATTTTAATTAAATTGTGAAGTATTTTTTTTAAGTATCTAAATTTCAATCTTGAAAATATTCTCTATTGAAAAAGAAAGATCATCAACTCAAATTTTACAAAATAATGAATAATTATTAGTGCTTATCACTTGAAACAATATTTATCAGGGATATCTAGAGCGGGGGTTCTTAACCTTTTTCCCGTTAGGTATTCCCTGAGTCGTAAAACAATCAACCCGAGCCCCCAATAAGCTGACACCAAATTAACGGTCCTTTGTTTGAATTAAGACTTCACTATTAAGTGGTAAAAATATTCACTAACAGTTAGTAACTAATAAATTTTAATGGTATTGCAAAGGATATTAATAGAAATATTTAATTCAAGCACTTTATTCTAAACTGTAGTGCGAAGGCTGTGCCTGTTTGTTGCAAATAAGTTTCTCAATTCGAGGAGTGGTATTAGAGAGGCACAAGCGTAAGTCATGCTCCACATTAAGCTGTGATCGAAGTTTGCTTTTTATGTTTAACAGCGTTTTAAATCTTTGCTCGCACAGGTAAGTACTGGGGAATATCAGAAAAGGGTTCAAAACGCCTTCAGATACAACGGGGTAGGTCACACTCATCTTTGTCCAAAGCTTGGTCAGGGTGAGCGTTTCAAATGCATTTTTTGCAGCAGAGTCATTTACCAATTCCAAGAATTCTTCTTGATTGCTATTTGGAAGAGATTGCACATTTATAATGAATGGATTTCTAATCAATTTTGATTCTACTTCACTCAATTCGGGGAAGTAAGACTGCAACTCCATTTGCAGAGAAACTAGGCGTGCTTGGACAAGCTGTGTCACATATAGATTTTCAGTGATTTTGTTTTTTTAAGTGTCTCATCAAGATTTTCAAACATGCTCAGATTTCCATTTTTGACCTAATTTTCCCAGAGATCGACTTTTATGATGAATGATCTTAGTTTGTCCATGAAATCAATCACTGTATGAAAACGCCCTTGGAGAGTTAAGTTCAATATGTTGAGCCTTGACAGAGGGATAGGTCAGCCTCTGAAGCCATTGGCTATCTGACAGTTTCTGAATGAACTCAACTGACCTTGTCTTGTTATCATGTCTGAAGAATTCAGAAAGCTCCTTCTTTAGTGATTCTACTATTCTTATCACATTCCCCCGCGATAACCAGTGGACTTCAATGCGATAAAGTAACGTTTCATGATCACTTTCTAATTCTCGGCACAGTAGGGAAAATAGCCGTGTTTTTAGGGAACTTGATTTGATGGTATTTGTCATATGCACAACATCATCAAGTACTGATCTTAACTCGGGTGGTAGAGTTTTACAAGCCAGTGCATATCTATGAAGCATACAATGAAGATGCTTTGTTTTAGAATTCTTCTCCACCACTAGCAGGAAGAAAAAGTAGAACAAACTATTTAAGTAAAACACTTGCACAATGAAATTTTACTTTTAAGTTCATTTTGAAGTGATCAAATTTTAATACCATAACTCATACACTTGATTCTAGAGCACCAGTTAAGCATTCTTTGAAAAATTTTGTCTAAATTGCCATCAATTAATTAACCAAGGCACATGAGACTTCTAAATATGAAGAAGCTGCACAGTGCATAGATAAAAAATACACAAGCATAATTGAATTTGTGCAATGAGGGAATAAATATTGCAATAGCAAAATAATAGTCATATAAAGCAATTTAAAAAGATACCTTGGATGTTAGCGTACAAATTTCTATCAAACACTATAATTGGAGATCTTCCGAGTTTGTACAACTGTTTAAACGTATTAACTGGTTTTTAGCAAAACAATTAAATACACTGAGGAAAATCAAAACGAAGTTGCAATGATTTGATTCCAATCGGATGTCTTGAAAATTGCATTCTGTTCAGGATAGAGCAGTGGTAGACAAACAAAACTTACACTTATAAGCTAAACAACCTAGCGCCTGGTCTGCGTAGCTTTTGTGTAAATCATATTACTGCAGTACCAGACTTAAACCACAGCTACCTGCGATGGTTTATTTCTACTTTTGACCAGTCTTGAGACACTTCAAAAGTACAGGAAAACAAGAGTTATCAATCCCATGATTTTAGATATCACTGATATTTATAAAAACTCATTTTTAAACACATACACAAATGAAAATTGCAAAAAAAAATATCATTTAAAGTATTAGCTGAATGTGAAGGTGTACATAAATTACTGTAACAAGTTAAATATTAGTTTGTTCATTTCATAATTGCTACTTCTTTTGTTTAAAGTTATATTGGATCCTGTGAGTTTCCAAGTTTAAGAATGAAGCAGCCAATATTTTCAAGATATTTTTTTGTCCAAATGGCAAGAGTCTTCTATTTCAGGAAAGCAATAATATTTATTATATTCACCCGGACACAACAATTTAACTTTAAAATCTTCAAACTCTTCATCGTAAGAGCAAATGAATGCTACCCAAACTTTGTCATCATATTTACAAATGACATAGTCTCCAAATTTTGGGTGAAGCAAATCTTGAACCACATCTTTTTTGAATTCTTTTGTGTAATTCTTTCCTCTCCTTTATCAGCATTATTTGATGTCTCCTTTATTTGATGTTTCATAGATTTCAACTCTATCATTGCCTGCTGGAATTATTTTATGCAATTTTTGGATTCCAGGAGTGAATAGAGCATTTTGCAATCTGATTGCCAAAAAATTTTTCTTTCTTCTGTTTCTTCACTAGAAGTATAAAAAAAACTAATTTTTTCTCCAAAATTTTTTTTGCAAAATGTACACATGTCCTGAAGAGTTAATATTTGATTTTCAAATGGTTTCTGTAGTCTAGCTTTAGCGGTCATCTTTTTCATCACTCCTCCAATTCCATCACAAGCACTTTTTCCACGTGAAGTTGCAAAAAAGTGCCACTCACACTCTACATCAAAATCAATTTTGTGACAACATAAATTTATAAAATTAAATCTGTTTTTATATTGTCCAGCACAACCATCACTGTAGTAATAAATTTTGCTCAGTTCTGGTATAAAGCACTTAATTTCAGGCATTAGAGCAGAAATAAAAGTGTACACCATATCATGCTTTGTGTTTTCGGATAAAAAACAAAACCTTTTATGGGTAATTTTATCATCATCTGATTTCTTGTGGTAAACTACAAGTGAGTATACAGTACATTGGGAATTTTCCCAATGAAAGCCTTGGGATTCGCCTTGTATAATAAAAGAATAATTCAACAATATTATTACTTCAATTATGAGAAGATTACTTTTTCAATTTTGAAGAAAAATTTCTTGAGATTTTGAAATATAGTGGTGTCTTGTTAAATTATATATTCTTTCACTCAGTGAATAAAATTATCGAAGTCTTCTATTTTTTCCAACAAAGTGCGTCTGTCCACTGTCAATCACCGTATGTATTTAACTTCTTCTACATGTAAACGGAAAGACCTAAAGTGAAAACATAATTATATTTTAATAGTTTGTTCCAAGTGGTTGGTGTTGTCAGATCACGTCCAAATTATTAAAATATCATTACGTTTTCACGCTAGACATTTCCCTTTGACGCATTAGCCACTGATGAGAGCGTCACGAAAAGCTTATTTTAATTACAGCTTTTTTTCAAAGCTTTATTGAAGGAATCGAATTTATTTGCATTAAATTTGGTAAAATCTTTCCTAAAAATTGCTTTAGCGAATCATTTGTATTGAGTGTTGAGCATAATAAATAGTCTATACCTATTGTTTTTATTGCATATTTTTATGGCTTATGGATCAAAAATTTTTGGGGGGTTTCAAAATCCTTAGCTGTGTGGGAGAAAATATTTTTTTAAATAACTTTTTTATATTAATATGTATAGAATTTTTGATACTATATTTGAATTCCTTGTTCTTTTCTGATTCCAACCATATATAACATACTATATTTCAAGCGTATCTTGAGGAAGATAAATGTATTTTTTGAAAGGGGTTTTTTGTTTCCCCCAAAACTTCACCCCCTATAACTCAAAAATTATTTGTTGTAAAACCTAAAATTTTTACTATTGAGTTTTGGCTATTAGATAACCCCATACACCAATTTTTATCAAAATCAGAAAGTAGTGGTTAACGGTCTATGGTGATTTGTCATGGAATGACCCTCCCCCTACAAAAACATGGAGGTGAAGATGGCCCAGCTTTATCTTTTGCAACAAAATATTTGTATCGAGCTACGTATCATCTAAATGTCAAGCCATTGTCTTTTCAATTGGGTGAAAACGACACAGAGATCTGGTTTCTCACTGTTAACCTCAACACTACTAATGGCTGCTATTATAATAACTGTAGGTGCGAAACTTCAGGTTGATTTGCTCTTTCCCTGGCTGCATTTATGCCAGCACCAAGCAACATGCGCGCAGCCAGATGTTTTAGATCGTACAAATTGGCATTCAGATACAAAAAATTCGTAAATAGTAATCCTGTTATTTAATAGGTTATTGCTGAAAATACATTTATAAATTACTTTGGCCCTTCTCCTACGCATATCTTTAAAATTTTACTTCCATTCACTTCACAAAATGAACAAATAAAACTTTTTAAAATCGTTGACCATTTCAATCGCGAGCAAGTGTAGTTCCTACACACCAAACAACTCAAGTAAGATGTAGCCAGGAACTACTGAAACTTTTGGAAAATAATGGCGGCTATGCACAATGCCCAGTAATGTTTTTGAGGCGTAATCAATTTCCTTTAAAAAAAAAACTGTACTTTTGATTTTGGAATGACAGTTAAATATGTCAACAACACATTAACTTTTTATTGCTGTTCTCACAAATAATTTGGTGAAACCTGCGAAACCGATATTCTCAAACTCGACATTAATGTTGGGGGCGCTGCTATTGTAATAAATTAACCGGGAGTGTTTGATTTTGGGTTAGTTTGCTCTTTGCCTGGCTGCGTTTATGCCAAGACCAAGCAACATGCGCCCAGCCAGAGACGTTAGCTCATACAAATATCCCTACAATTACAAAAAAGACGTAAGTAGTGGGCCTAATATTTAATGGCTAATTCCGAAAAAATATATGACTTATTTTAGCGTCCTCTCACAACTTTAATATGCTTTCAATTCAAGCACTTGATCAATTTAACGGATAAAAGTTTGTTACGTTTAAAAACGCTTATGGTGAAAACAGAGCAAATAAGTCGTTGCCAAGGTCTCGAGAAACTTGAAGACATGTAGTAGCCATGCGCAACCTTCCTCAAATGATTTTTTATTAATGGCTTAGAAAAAAAACATATTTTTTTTGGAACGAGATTAGGTTATGTGAAAATACATAAAATTTTATTACTATTTTCACAACTATCCATTGGGTAAATTTGGCCGGGCGACGTTGTTAACCTCGACCTTACTGGTGGGGCGAAGCCGGCTACTATGGATAAAAATGTTAGTTATTTAGAATTCTTAGCCAGTATGAAGAAGTACAGAGTCAAAGTAACTTGTAATGTAGTGTAGGTCAGAAATGTTAAGATTGCTTTATTCAACCAAGTAATACCGGTAGCTGTCGATATCAAATTAATGTCAAAAGAACAGAGTTTTTTGATGATGTTAAGCAAAAGCAAATTTATAGAAATGTTTTTATTTGCTCCAAACACTCTGGGTAACAATCACTGCACCGTAATTGACATGTCGGTGCCGCTATTTAATGAATGCTTTCAAAATCCTGACGGTTCCCAATAGTAGATGGTCATCAACACTGTTGAGAGGAGATCGAAGGGGTACGTGCAGACTTACGCCAGAGATTTTTGTGGAGCCGGGTTTTGGAAATGCTGTACCAAAAATTTATTTAGAACCTTTTTCATCTCCAAAACATCAATTTTTGACAATAATTCGGGTGATCTCTAAAAACATGGAAGATCTGGCTTCAAAAAAATGTGATACCGGGCTTGGGCCGGTCTCTCAACGGTCCTGGCGATAACACTACTAGCGTGGTCAAATGAAAATTTTTCAGGGGTTACAAAAGGAATTTTTCGATCCTAAATTTCTCAAATTGTTTTGGATGATCTTTTTCGTTTTTTATTGGAGACTGATAGTTTCCTACCAACTATATAAACTCAACCTCAAATCAAATTTGTAGCATGATACTTTTCTGTAAAGATCGGTATTTTCTGACACCCAATTTTGTCAACTTGTAATTCAAATATGATGGATGACCCTTTATGGAGACTAACGTTTTGTAGCCGCTATATGTGACAACATCTTTACTGTAGCAACATCATAAAAAATTTGGGAAGCTTGCACTCTCTGTGTGACATGTGTGATCCATAGCTACGATTATGGATCACATAGGTCTTGCGCTTTTGTACTTAAGTAAAATTTCAATTGGAAATTTTCTCACTGATATATAGCATATTCTCTAAGTGGGCCTTTAACAGATGAATTTGTTGATTCAGACCAACGATTTGTTACGGAATACTTGAGGCCAAATGCTGGAAATGCAAAAGAAATGTTTTACTCGCAACATTTTTGTCAAATTAAAATCAATAACACAATCAAAGAACGCTTGGTTTTTAAGTGCTTTGTCCAGCTATCTGTCGTAAAAAAGGAGATTTTGCCAATTTTGTTGATATAGTCAAGCCGAGGTCATTAATTTACGTCGTAAAATCATCTTTTGGCCTACTCAAGCAACTTATGATGTTATTGTTTGAAAGAGCTATTTTAAAGCTATTATTAATGATTTGTACCCCCAACAAATTCAATTATTTGTTTATTTACCAACCAAGCTGTAAACTGGTGCTTTATGGAAAACAATATTGATTTGTTTGTTGATATGTTATAAAATTTTTGGTACTTACGTATTAACGGGAGGACCTTTAAAAACACGACTCAAAAATTGAAGTAAATTATTTATTGAAACGGTTAAAACAATAAAATACTCCCTTCCAGTGTACACTGCCCCGTACATTTACATACCGGGCCTGCCCCTTCAGTGTACACTGCCTTTCTTTTAAATAAAATAACATTAAAAATCAAAGGTCCTCCCGATAATACGTAAGGACCAAATTTTTTATGACTAAACCAACTCACGTCGATACTGTTGAGGCTAACTCAATTAATTTATATTTAATACGAGCTTTTGCGGTTATCCGCTTCGTCAAATACTTTTTACCAGTTTAGCTGTTTTACCGCTAACTCTTGCAGAATTTTTGAGCAGTGAATTGATGAATCTTTAATTTGGAAAGTAGCAAAATCTCTTGCAGAATTTTTCCAAATTTACTTTTTTCAATACCATAAATGCTTTAGTTTTACAGTCAGAAAGATCAACCTTTGTCAAGAATATAGAAATTGACAAAGGTTGATGATAATTCCTGAAAGGAAAGCAAAGGTAGTTTGAATTACAAAAAAAGTAGATTAGAATTGTTTCAGATTTCACGATTTAAACGTGAAACGATCTAGACGTCATGCGACGCCGCTCCACGCATAAAACTAAATAGAGAAACAAAGAATTTTTCACGCTACGACTGCGATCTACGCCTAATGGAAACCAGCCTTAAGGCTGCGTTTCGGCTTTCGCAACCACGAATAAAACTTCTTACCGATATCAAGAGCATGTTTTAAGACGAGGTTTCGCTACTTGAAGCTTAGCGCGAAGAGAGCGTCGCTCCATCTGTACTCAGTGTCAAATAGCGAAACCTCATCTTAAAACATGCTCTAAATATCGGTAAGAAGTTTTGTTAGAAGACAATTTGACCTTTGTAAAACATAAAATTTCCCCCCAAAAAATGTTCGAGTAGTTTCCAAATAAAGCTTCAAAATTGCTCTGGTGGTCTCTTCAAAAAAATATATTACTTAGTGTGTTTGCTTACCTCATAACTTTGATTTTTCGATTTGAACAAGCAATTGGAACAAAACAAAATCGATTGCCAGCGCAATGTCTACTCGATGGAATTCTAAGCTTCATCAACTGAAATTTTTATCAAAATTGCATTGGCAAAAGCTAAATCAAGTATGCGGTAAAGAGTTTAAAGAAGCTGCGCTCCCGTTTGGGGAGTAAAGCCAACTGCAAGAGTTTAATGGAATTTTTGGCCCTTTCTATGAAGCTATTTTGATGGTTAAGGTAAGTTTGACAATATATTAGAGAAACGCTTGCGCAGTGATTTTTTATTTTTGTTTGCTATACAAAAAGATGTTGGTAGCTTTTCAGTTAAGCATGTGCTCTGTATATACGCTATATTTAAAGTATATTATATTCGATATTTATCGCTTTTTACTTCAGGTGAAAAGAATTGTACAATTAGCTGCAACATACCAACCGTACTTCATATAAACTCATCCCTTCAAATGAAGAAAGAGGCGCCTCGCTTTGTCGAGGACTTGTGAACACTTTGATCCACTAATTGCAGGAGCACTTTAAAGGATTTTTTGCTATCATCAAATGCTGTCATCACAGACTAGTCAAGTCAATTTATCGCTTGGTGATAACATTTACATTATTGCTACTACATTAGACCCTCAATTCGCTTTGCAATGGATGGATAAGGGTATTTCAACGAATGAGGAATTTGCTGATAATGGATAAGGGTATTTCAACGAATGAGGACTTTGCTGATGATAATAGCGAATTGCCAACAAAATAGAAAAGAAACAAAAGGTAAGACGATTTTTGATATACTTCAATATGATAATGAGTATCTTTTTACAACAATACAGGAGGCTTAAACAGTGTTTACTGATCACACGAATTCGAAGCGAATTTAGCCAGCCCTTATGTTCTTACTTTTCAATTTTACAACTCGCTGACAAAGTTTGCATGTGCAGTAATCGTAACTTGCGAGAAATTTGGGAATATAGTCGATACGTTAGCTTTCTTCTAAAGAAAACTGGGAGATCTGTTCATCAAATTACCTATTTGTCTATTTTTTTTTGCGATTTAAGGCTGGTTTCTATCAGGTGCAACTTGCCGGCGTAGGGTAGATATGTTCTTTGTTTGTTTGAGGTCATTTTACGGGCGAAAACGCTCCACGCATTAAACTACTGTAAATAGAAAAACAAAGAATGCTATACGCTATTCCTGCAATTTACGCATTATGGAAACCAGCCTTTATGCGTGTGAGTTAATGCTCTATTTATGGGTGCATCTAGGGGGGTCATAGTGCCATGTCCCCTTTGATCTCACTTTAACAAAAATGCCAAAATAGTGAAAACATATTTCTAAAAAAAAGTTGATCTCGATTAAAAGGTCTTTACATTTGTTTCGATAGATAAATGGGAAAATGCACCCTGATTTTAGCATCACACTTGAGTAATTACAAGTTTTTGTTCAAAAAACCTTGCTTCCTTCACCCCCCCACCCTTCAGCAAATTCTAGCTGCGCCTCTGGCTATGTTAAAAGTTTATAGTCAGACTGGACCAACGCGAAGGGCAGATTGCGTTATTCCAACACCTGTCGGCGTGCGTTGATATACTGTAGATATCTAGTTCCGTGGCTTTTTTAGGTTGCAACAAGCACACATGCCAGATTCCCCCACGCTATCTTTTTCTTGCCAAGCAAGAATTTTGCGACAATAATCTTAAAACAGTTTCTCTTTAGAGAGCGTGGTGTTGGTAAAATGGTCTAATATGAGACCTTTGCAATTTTTTATGGCATGTAGCAATAAAGTGGTGAGAGTTAATCACTACAGAGGTTAAACAAACAAAACTAAGACGCAGTGCAATCTCCCGATTTGCTCATTTCTAACATCAGATGGCTTTTTAATTAAACAAATCACTTATACCGCTAGAAAATTGCTGTGAATTTCTTTCATCATTGCAGAGTGCTTTCTTGATGTGTGCAAAATTTTCTACAATTTCTTTGATCTTGCAGCATATTCTATTAGAGTACTTTTCTTTGCTATTGTCTGAACGTGGCATTATCTCGAAATACGGGCCTGCAACCAGAAGGTAGCTAAGGAGACTAAAGCCCCCTTTGAAAACTGACTTTGTCTAAAAAATTGAGATTTTTTTCAACACGAAACTTTAGTATCCCCAAAACACAAACGTTTGCCTCAAAATGAATTTTAGCCCTCATTTACAAAATTCTGTTTGCTCTACCTGATGATATATGCAATAGTTTACAGTAGGTATATACAGATAATGCTTCAATCAAGTTGATCAACTAAGTTTTGCAGAAATGGTAATCTGCGCTGCAGAGCAACTAATCTGCAGTTCTTTATCAATTCATGATAGTAAATGCTCTGCAACAGTATTCCTTAAAGGAACGGATGAAGATACTATTTCTGTAGCCATCACCCATTTATCATTAACTAACTATTCTACTATGCCCGAATTTTGAAGTGGAATGGTTCAATAAAATCCTCTTCCGGCATGGGGTCTATTGTACAGAAATAACGGGTTAATAAATAGTGCTCTTTCACTCTACCACTCTTTGGCTCAATTCGCTTTTGTGTGGGGAGGAGAATAAGTTTCTTACAAAAACAGACCTGCGCGTTCACACGCTGCAGCTGAGCAAAAACAGATGTTCGAATGTTTTAAATACAGTAGATGCCGCTTAATATGACCACCTTGGGACCAGACCATTTTGGTCATAATATCCGGCTGGTTATAAAAACCGAAGCCTCCATAACAGCTCCTGAATCGACGCCGTAAGCCACAAGAAGTCCAAATACCGTCTAATGCATCGTTTAACCGAAGTAGCAGTGTGACGTTGGCAGTAAAACAAAGTACAGTACTGTAACAGCACAAGTGACGGTAAAACTAAGTACAGTATGTAACAATATGTTAAAAAAACAAAATTATAGGTGCATGGCGGGAAAAAAAAAAAAAATAACAAGAGAGATGGAGAAAATGTTGGTCATATTATCCGAAATTTGGTCATATTAAACGAAGAATTTTGAATGGAAAAATTCCGGACCACACCAAATTGGTCATAATAAGCGGCTGGTCATATTATCCGTGGTCATAATAAGCGGCGCCTACTGTAATGAAATTAATCCACCAAATTTAGAATGAAGGCGAAGAAGTTCGGTAGAAAAAATTATGGCTGCTCGTGCATTCTATTAGATCGATGCTTTTCAACAGCCGGTTTGCATAAATTTTGCTGGTCCTTCAAAACAACCTAGTTTTCTTTGTATGCCTTCGTTATCAAACTGGTTTCACTCTTTGTCAAAAAATGACTTTCATAGCAAAAACAATTCAACACTGCATATTTCAAATTTCAGCACGTTTGATGAAGCAAAATCTGTAAATAACATAAGTTCACCTTCAAGTAGATCTATGCCACAGGTGACCTGACATTTCTGCGTTATTACCAATATGTCATGAAATGCTTGCGACTAGCTATGACAGAAATTTATTCTAACCAGTTCAGATTAATCTGGAGTAAAACGTCCATAAGAAATGTCATTCATCTTCGAGACACTGCGGTGGCAAGCAAATATTCTAAGCAAATGCACTTGGCCATTTGAAAGAGCGTGATATACCTGTGCTAACGTTTGGCATTAATATCTTGGTACTGAGAAATTACGCAGACACGATCAATAAAAAGCTGGCACTTATTTGAGATAGCTTTGTACAAAAGTAAGAAACAGAAATGTAAGATACCAGTTATATAAGATACGTTTGTGCAAAAGCGAGATTCAAGAAAGTTTCCAACCTTAAATGACCTCTTGACAAGTGCTGATATATTAGCTGAAGTGTTTTTGAGCATTTCGAACCAACAATTCCCTTTCCTAAAGATACAGATCCTTGATATCTACGCTGTTGGATCAAAAATGCTTTGATCGAAGATATCAACACTTGCGACCTTAATTTTTGTAAAAAAAAGCACAGTCAGATTGAATTGCTCTCCAGATACAAAAACGAAACACTTTTCCTCAATTCCAGATGTTACTCGCAAACGAATATCCGTCTCTCAGTCACATAATTGTTTGTGATACAGTATTTTCAACTAGTTACTTACCCAAGAGAACATTTTCAATATTTTTCAAAGCTAGCTTTTACTAAACCCTAAAAAAATCAATGAGATATCGACACGGAGTTTCGGCTCTGAAACTTCGTTGCAGTCACGTTCATCTCGCATATTAGCACTGAAATAGCAAAAAAGCTCCTGCTAACTTTGATGAATCACTTTTTATTCAGTATGCCTATTGTTTGGCACACTGTCTTGGTAGTAATTCCAAACACGCCTATATTTCTTGTTTGTAATTTCAAGTATACATTTACTAAACTAATATACTATGTTCGATTTATTCATTACGATATTACCTGCGATCCGAGAAAATTTTTGTGGTTTACTCTTATAACAAGGTTTAGAACTACTGTGTTAGACGATTGTCATTGGTTATATTGAGGCAGGGCCGTAACTACCGCCGGTGCAACCGGTGCTATACATCGGGGCCCCATCACGAGGAGACCCCGCATTGTTACATTTTATTGCAAAATATTTTCGTTAAAAGCTCAAGTAAACTTATTATTATTACATGTCACACTTCATCAATAATTTCAATTTATATTTAACCATCTAATTTATCTGAAGTATTTCTTAATATATTTAAAGTTTCGATTGTGACCTATTTATTTTAATTGTGACGTAGTCATGATGTAATCGGTACGCTTCCCCCACCCAAGTCTGTTTGGTAAAATAAGTTTAAGATATAATGATCATATAGCATCATATTTATCCGCTTTATTTTACCTTTTAATTGTTAATTAGTTTTGCTTTATGACCTAGACATACATAATGTCATGTGATGGTTTCGAGATAATTCAACAGTTTTCCACTATAGTCCAGAAACATAGAAACATTTGCTCAGAAATGATCACCAGCATCGTACGGTACTATACAGCAATCTATTACATCATGTCAACAACCCGCGACCGGTTTCGACCTTATTGGGTCTCATCAGGCGGGTATAAAAAACACTCAATAATAAACATGTAAAAAAAACAAATTTGCCATTGGGTGCAAAAAAATGCAATACAGTACAAAACAATATGATACAGCAATACCTATATCATGGGGTCACACTTAACGACACACACATCACATGGACAAGTCACATCAGTAAGCCCTAATAGGGGTGTAGGATCATTGTCAAGACTTATCATTTCATAAAATACATGATGTAATAGATTGCTGTATGGTACCGTATGATGCTGGTGATCATTTTTGAGCAAATTTTTCTATTTTACCTTGTTGCTGGTGGCAGATTTTTCTAGAATAGGAGATCGCCTTGAAAACTGCTACTAAGCGACTAGCAACTCATTTATTTTATCGTCCAGTAACTGAATAGTATCACATGTTACATAACTTGTTTACTATTTATTGAGTTATAAAGGCAATCTACGCGCTTTACATGCATGTTCACACGAATGACGCGGTTATTTCACGAAGTAATAGTTGGGATCCCCGTACCAAAGTGATAGCATGCGCCTCGCGCGTGATTCGTGCGAAGGAATTTGAAATAGAATGATGCTACATTTTTCATATTATTGCAAATATGGGGTTTTGGTTTTTGGTGATGACGAGACAGGCCCTGCTGATGAGTCCAAAAGGACGAAACGCCTCCAGGGATGGTTTCGTCAAATTATGGGAGGGAGGCTTTTATTATTTGCAATACTATTACTTTGTGAAATAACCACGTCATTCGTGTGAAGATGCATATAAAGCGCGTAGATTATCTTTATAACTCAATAAATCGATATATGATACGGTTATGGTGATCACGTGCTATGTTTATAGAGGTAAGGGTTTTAAATAGATCTCGCTTACTATAAACTCTTTGAGTGGTTCACTGCATAACTTGTTTACCAGTCTTTAAACTTGGTGGTTTGTGACGTAACAGTAAGTGTTTGGCTGGCTTATATCGTCCAAAAATGATTAATTAAGCAAATATAGCATCTTCTCGAAGTTCCTAATTTTTTCTGGTAAATTTTGCCCGCTTTATATAAATAGGTAAATTCGTAATTTGTACTGTGAAAGTCAGCGTTTTGTTGTGTTACTGTTTTGCCAGTGTGGCAGAAGTTAGAGTTTTAAGGGTTGGTGAGATCTAACACCTTAGTTTGTGAGAATAATGATTATTCTATTTGAATAAGCTACGTAGATTTAGTTTAACCATCTCGGTGCTAGACGTCATTCTATTAGTCAGTGATCAGATTTGTGAATTCTGTTAATAAACTTCTTTCGTTGAAAGAAGTTGTGATTTGAGTGATTGAAAAGTCAGGTTTGAGCTTTCTATTTGAATCCTTTTTGCTAGACATACTGTAGTCCTCACTCTCGCAGCAGCACTATTTTGTGAGCCGGAAAAACAATAACTAAGTGACCGTTGTTTAAATTTTATTAAACCGTTTAGGTTTTGAGTAACAACATTATAAAACTCTAGTTGACTGCAATTTAATATAAAAAGAAATTATCTAAGCGGAGCACGAAAAGACAAGCTAAGACGAGAAAAATAGCTGAGTGCATTCGCTTCGCGTCTTCAGTGCATCGCGGTATTTAAAAAAAAAATTTTTTTTTGATTGGCTGCGTATCACATCGCTGATTGTCTGCGCATAACCATGCCATTCTCGTTCACCTTGTTAACTGTGTCTCGTGTATCCTAGGGTTGTAAGTGTTGTACAATACATTATTTTTTATTGCAGTACTGTACAGTACTGTTAACCCTACAATGACACCTAAGCGCCATGCCCCTGCAAAAGATTCGTCTAGCGCCGGGAATTCTATAGTACCGCCACTTCGCGGTTTTTCACTTATCGCAGTGGGGTCTGGAACGCATTAACCGCAATAAATGAGGGAACACTGTATTGCTATCTGGCATAAAAAAATTTCTTAACTCCAACTGGCTGTGGTAAAAGGATAAAATCACTTTAGGTGATATTTTGTTTTCTATAATGATTGATTGGAGGGAAGTCAAGTGAAAAGTTCGAAAATAAATTAATCTTAAAAACGTGATTTTGGCTAATTTTTTAGTCATTAATTATTCTCATTTGTCAATCAATGTGCCTTAAAATGAAAGCCGTGCGCATGTGGTTAAGTGAAGTATTTTGTTTCGTTTTATACCCGCCGGTGAACTCAGTTTGATTATGCGGCTTTGCAATTGCGTTCCAGGATCAGAGCTACTTGATGTTGCACTGAAATTATGCGTGTCGTTGTCTTCATGGCAGTTGCTAGTTACAAAAGTCAGTATCAACACAAATTTGCGACCCATGATTTGGCTACGCAAATTCACTACTTTCCTTGAAAGATCGTAAATGCTGCTGATTGCGACGCAGTGCATCCTAAGGCGTGTGAATGAGATCAGAACGAGGAGTGTCATAAGCTTGATTAACAGCAGCTAGTTCCCAGGCTCTGCCTTTTTGGTAGTAAATGGTGTCACCAGTATAAATCTGAGACCAAGGCTTGCCAATGGGGTCATTAGCAGTAGCGGCTCGTGCCTATGGGCTGCTGAGCTGCAGCCCCACCATGCGGTTTTGCGATCTATTTCGCTGAAAAGACGAATTTTCCTATATTGCTAACACTAAACTAAGTGAACGGGCGACATAAGGCTTCTATATGACTGCATCATAATCGTGCGTAGGATGGGCTGCAGCTGCAGCAGCAGCGCCCGAGACTGAAATTCTGTAATTTTGTAAAGCAATTTATTTGCTTTATAAATGTCTTAAGTTTTAGTTTTACAGCAAATTTTTTTGCAGCTGCAGGTATTGTCAATCCAAATGTTCCTGTATAATTGAATATCTCAGACTTTGAACACCGTTTGTTAAGCTACAAAAGATAGCAGCAGGAAGTTCAAGACCACTAATAAGTGGGTTACGATACTCCCGCAAAACCAAGTAAGGATCTCGTTTCTTCTCATTCGCTTTGCGGAGTATGTTTTTGACTGTTGGCACACATCTATTAGCTTAGACATTAAAGTAGAAGCGTTAAGGACTCGATACAGTTACGGTAATGCCATCGGATTGCGCAAGAGCATGACGGCAGGCGAAGAGCATATTGCCATTGATAATTTCTTCAGGCATGCCATGACGTGAAAATATTGCTTTGAAGTTGTAGTGAAAGTAGAAGTAGTCTTATTTGTTAACATATATAGTTCGGAATATTTTGAAAACAGTCCACTACCACCAAACAACTTAGCAAAGTAAGGTAAAAAATGTCCATAACGACCTTACGAAAAGTGTTACGAATATGTAAATTTGCGTTGTAGGAATAGTTTTTATACATAGTTTCTGTAATCTGTTGCTTTTGATTATGCTATTTGTAAATCTGAATTGTCTTAAGCGCTAAACTTGCTTTTTAAGTCTCGGCTATTTTTCGCAAAAGACCTTTTTTCGTTCACATTTGGATTTGTAACAGACGCACCTCTTCTTTGGTCACAATGATTTATGACGTGTTTAAGTTCAAGAGTAATCGAATGAATCTCTTTTCTTCTGGAAGATTTTTTGATTGCCGATTACGTAATTTATTAGCGGTGTTTTTTCCTTTGTCACGTGATGTTGTTCTGGCATTTTCTGGAATCTCGTTTCATTCAGTAAATACGGGGGCGAGATTTTTGCGCATTCAGTAGAACGAGTAGAGAGACTAGTAGTGGTTAAAGAGTGAAGAGTGTATAGAGACTGAAAAGAAAGATCGTGTTGTTCTGTGGTGATTGTTGTGACAAGAATCAAGTAGGTAATTGGTGGATTTAGCTATTTGGTTGGTTTCTGATTTATGTATTAAAGTACTTTAGTTTCTGTGTTCGACGAGCGAAGGAATTCAAAGTTTTAAAGGGTCTTGTGAATATATTTGCTCAGTGCGTGATCGAGAAGGGCGTGATTCAAAGTATCTTAGTAGAAGTCAATCTTCATCAAGCTGTTAAGTTGCAGCCAGACTTAATTATTCGAGCTATACTATAAGTCGCTTCAATTTTGAGAATAAAACTAAGGTTGAGATAGAACCGAAATTCTATTTACGCGACAAAAAGTTTTGGTGATGTATTGTGAGGGATCATTGATTCTTTTGCCTTACCTCTTTGGTATCTGCAACAAACAACATTTTGAAATACAGATTTCAATTTCTTTCGACATTCTAGGCAAATATATGTCGTGACGAGCTTGTGCCTTAGTATTTTCCATCCCATAGTAAATTTCATCAAGCAGAGCCAGTAGATAGTGGCAGAGCTTCACTGGGATAAAAATACACTCTCCTGCAAAAATAATTTCATTAGTCATATGAAGCTCATCTCTTACATGCTAGCACGGAATAACACATGGAGACGCGATATTTTGGCGCTCCGACCAGTCTGTTGTGACGTGAAAGTAAACGTACTGAAGAATTTCATCTTGTTTGGTTTCGTCAGGTATTTTTTCATTTTTTGAGAGTTAACAGGCAAGTCTGTGAATCACCCGTTTTATATCGTCTTCCAATTCACAGTCACTTTGTCCTTGAAGGCTTGCTCTGGAAAGCGTGTCTATGTTGTTTGCATGCACTATCCGGGAGCGCACGGTACAATAAGGTCACGAGGCTAAAGGTGGAGCTTTGTCCCACTTGAAATGCCGAAACCGAGTTAAATTATTGTGATTTTTAGTCAAAGTATTAATTTTTTATGTTTATACAACGCAATCAATAGTTTCCATAAGTTGGGAATTGTTTTTGATCACACAAAATTGTAAATTAGAAGTATTACACCAATTCGAATATTAATTGTTTTGATTAAAACCACGTTTAAAAACCTCTGTTGTAAAGAACAATGGATGTCATTGTAAGAGACCAGCCATAAAGCAGATTACTTTTGATGGTAACAGAAAATACAATTGTCCTGCACCAATGAACAACCGCCTTAACGTGGTTGTGCGGTTACTGACCCCGTTTGGATTGGTTCAAAATGCTTGTTGGCCTTCCCGAGGGTCCCAGTTACCCGGGCATTTCCCTAACACAAACCATTTTTTCGCCGTGCTGTTCTCTGAACGATAGCTGAAGGGCAGCGCGCAGCCTTTTTGAAATCGGTTGACTGTTTTCTCTCTTCTCCGGCCCTTCTCTTGCCCGTCTTCTCATTCTTCTCCTTCTTTTGATGAGCGGCAAAGTTCATCCTAACCCTGATCCCGTCTTTCTCTATTCAGTGTGCGCTGAAAATTTGACCTAGAGGGATAGGTCGGTGCAATGCTGCACCTGCTCCAAATGCATGTAGATCCATTCAAGGTGCTCACTACTCTCCTTTCTAGATTCAAAACTCTAGGCGGCTCTCACTCTTGGAGCTGTCCTCCCTGCTGTGTTCTTGCTTCATCTGGAGGTCCCACATCTACAAACTCTGTGTCTTCCTCTTCGGATTCCTCCAGCTTGTATGTCTCCACTGTGCTTCATGGACCATCTGGACCCCTCTGCTAATGCAGCACTCCTGTCCCACCCTAGCCTTCAAACCTCTTACCCTCCTTGCACCCACTTCGTATCTCCTCCCTCTGCCCCTCCCCACATTCTTGTGTTCCTGGCTGTTTTTCTGTACCTCCTGCTTCCTCTTCCTCCCTGACTCGCTTGAGGATTTTTAATGGAATGATGGAGGTCTCCAATCCAGAAGCACTGAACTACTACACTTTATCTTGTCTCATCCTGTGGATCCAATCTGAAGCCAGAAATCCAACCGTAACTCATCTTCCTCTTTCTGGATCCCTGAATTCTCCGCTCTGCGATCTGATCGCACTCACTCCTGGTCTGGCATTCTTTCTACCAATGACCCGCACGCTAGCGGCGGCGTCATCATTTTCGTCAGGCAAGGCTTATCCTTCTATAAGCTTTCTTTCTCCTCTCTCTTCACTTGACCCCTACTCTGATTATGCAGAGGTCAACATCTCACTCAACAGTTCCTCCTCGCTCTCTTTCCTAAATATTTATGCTCATCTATTCGCTCTTCTTCGACGGATAGCAGAACTGACTCCTTTTCCTCTCCATTTTTCCTTACTCCAGAAATCTCTTCATTCTGGGGGACTTTACTTGTCATCACCCCCTCTGAGATTCAAAAGGTACTTCTGAGTTCTGACCCCCCACGAGGAGGAAGTATTCGATTGCGTCATCTTCTCTGACCTTCTTCCTTTTAATGATCCTGACATACTTACTATTCTCCATCGTTCCTCTGGCAGTCGCTCCTTTCGCGACATCTCCTTTGCTCCCTTCTCTCTCGCCCCCACTTGCTCCTGAGAGGGGCTTCAGGACTTGGGTTCTGATCACCTACCAATTCTACTAACTGTTCCTCTTTCTCCGGTATTTCGCCCCAACAAACGTCCCCCTTCCTTCAATTTTCAAAAAGCTCGTTGGAATGGCTTTGCTTTTTACTTCTACTCTCACCGTCCTTCTGCAGAAAAATACTCATCTTTATGTCTTTCCCCTGCTCCTGCTCTCTTCGCTTCTCTGATAATGCATGCGGCCAAATTTTCCATTCGTTTTGGCCCCGTCAATCGCCAATTTTAAGCCTGGTGTTCCTCTGAAGTGGAAGAAGAGGTTAGCGAAAAGCGTAAAGCTTTTGCTGCCGCTCATAGAAGTAATGAAAATCCTCAGGCTTACATTTCTGCTTATCGACATGCCTCGTTTGTCATCGCCAAGGCCAAGGCTGAGGTATGGAGGCGACTTGCTCTTCTTTCTCCCATAAATCTGTGTATTCTCTCCTTCGTTCGGTCGCTGATCTTCTTCCTTCTCTCCTAACTTTCCCTACTGTCGGCTTCGGTCTTCACCGATTACCTGAGATCCTACTTTTCCGTTTCTCAGCCAAAGGCTCTGCGTAGTAGAGCCAGAAGCTACCTTTTCGAGTTCTGCCAAGCCACGTTCCCTGATCAGTCTCATTCGTCTTCCTGCTCCCCCTTCTCCCCCACTGAATTTCTTTCAGCTGCCGCAAACCTCCTCGTCCACTGTCGCTAGCCCAGATAAAGCTGCCTATCCCATGCCAAAGCCCCATCCTTGCTCTGGCATGGATTTTCTCCAAACAGCTTTGAGACTCAGGAGGTGAGAGAGATAGACCAGAAGAAAGTAGGAGAGTCAAGAGGCTTTCCCATTTTAAGAATGGGAATAATTGAAGATGTCTTCCAGATAAAAGGAAGAGAATGCAAAGACTAGGAAAGATAGAAAATGTGTTGAACACATTATTCTATCGCGTCTACTCTACTTCCTGAAGTCTAACTCCATTCTCTCTCCTGGCCAAGCCGATTTCCATCTGGGACAATCTAGTCTTTATATCAAATTCTTTACTTTCTTGGTCCATTTCGGATGGGTTTGACAAACCTAAGCCGGGCTCTCGGACGATTCTTGCCACTATTGACTTCTCCAAAGCTTTCAGCTCTGTCTGGCATTCCGCCCTTTTCCACAAATATATTTCGGCTGGCCTCACTTCTTGCTTTGCTCGTTGGAGTCAATCTTTCATTTCTGATAGGCGCGCTTGCGTGGTTTTTCAAAATCACAAAAGCCGTTCCCTTCGAGTCCGACGAGGTATTCCACAAGGATCCATTCTTGGCCCAGTACTTTTCTCTCTCTTCCTCAATTTTGTTCTTGATTCTTTTCCTTTTTCCGTTAGATGCTCTCTTTATGTTGACAGCCAGGGGATCAAGTTTGCTGTTTTTTCAATCTTTTATCCTGCTGTTACTGGTGCTTTTGGTTTACTGCTCATGCTAGCGACCAAGTGGGAATGTATATTAAAATGCCATTTGGTAAATTGAAGGTTGCACACTGTTGGGCACGCTCCCTTACCTCTCGTTCAGTTCTTGTTAAAGCTCAAAATAGACATTGCAGACCAATTTAAATTATTAACTCAAATGTTGCTGATTTTTTTTAAAGTGCTGCAGCTTATATCAGAGGAAATTGAAGATAGTGGTCTTTGACGGTGTATGCGGTGTAGGCTTTATGCTGACAATCTGGCCATTTCGTTCTCCTTCCCCTCGGTCCCTGCTGCGGTGGAAGTTACACCAGAAGCTGCGATTCGACTGAATCGCTGGTCTGAGTACTGGTGTCTTCCATTCAAACCGAGCAAATGTGGGGCCTCTTTCTTCTCAGTGGATCCACATCAAGCTAACCTCCAGCCCCATCTCCTCTTGTTCAACTCCCAACTTCGTTTCAGTCCCACTCCAACTTTCCTTAGGATCATCTTCGACCGCACTCTTTCCTTTTCTAAACATGTATCTTTGCTGATGGTCAAGTTTTTCTCTCGTGTCAAGGCCTTACGCTGTATTTCTGCTTCCTTGTGCGGCTCCTTTAAGGAGTACTTTTCTCTTCTTTATAAAGCTCATCTTCGGCCCCTTCTCACTTATGCATTGGCAACTACTAGCAACTGAAACGTTAGGTAGCAAAGCAATGTACGGCAATTGGGGAGGTTATGAAGAGATTGCGATTTTCAAGTAAGCAGCAGCTCTCCAAATTAAACGTTATGCGATCAACCAAATTTTGGATCGAATCAAACTCGCTACATCAAATCCATATATCGCTTGAGATTCCACTTGGCTATATCGCTGTACACTGAAGAATATTAACATGGACAAAGTTTTTATCCTACCCCCCCCCCCCCACCCCCTGCATTTTCCGACGGTCGTTACTGTGAGTCAAATTAAGTGATTGAGCGTTTGAAGTAGGCAAAGCTGTTTTGCAAAAAATAACGTAACTTTTGGGGGGCACGAGCCCAGGTGCCTTCTCTCTATATCCGCTACCGATATCACAGCATCGTCAACTGCTTGAGCAATGCCGTTGCTATTTGGCGCACATGATAGAAGTTGACAGTCCTACAAATAACTGAGGTGAGGCGTTTTTAGGCTTCCAACCAGAATATTTAAACATTGCATGCCAGACAGAATGCTCTAATGAACAACTAGAAAAATTTGTTTGTCATGAACAGAATTTCTTATCTGCCGTAACGTCATCTGCGTTTAATTGCAGCACTGTTTTCCTATAGGTAGTTTCAGATGGCAAATAATGGGATTGAGAAATTTTTTTGTACTTACACTGTAAGTTTAATATGTGGGTCGAGAGGACTGATAGGTAGACGGTTTTGCTTTATTGTATGTCGAAAAGCGGACAATCTCCAAAAAAAAGATCATTGTACTTAGCTGGTAAGCAAAAGTAGCTCGTGCCTCAACATCGTGGCAAGAAAGCGATTGATATCCTAAAAAAGGTCTTTATGTTAATTTGGGTAACGAGTGTCAAAAAGCAGGGCAAAAGCAGCCCCGAGAAGCAATCTGTAGGGTTTGCCTTTGAACGGAAGCGTGTTTACTGATACCCTAAGGACGGGAACTAAGGCAGTCAAAAGAGGAAGCATAACGTTAATTATTCTTTATTGTGTCAATCTTCAAACTGTAAAATTTATGCAGTGATGGCGGAAAAAAACAAAACACGACCGTCCGCCAAACTTCCAGCGAGAAAAGAGACCAGAAAATCTCCGACCACATGGTCGAAAACAAAATTACTGCACGCGTCCGGATGGACTAAAGTAGTGTGGTCCAACTGCAGGTCCGCGAACTAATTTTTTTGGCCCGCGAATAATTACGGTGATTAGCGTGACTACAATAGAGTTGGCATGCGTCCAGAAAATTCCGGAAATGACCGGAAATAATATGGCTGTCCGAAAATTTGCTCAAATGTAGGTGATGACCTTTTTTTTGGAGAGCACCTTTATTTGGGGTAACACATCCCCAGTTTAAGCCGTGGCCTGCGCAATAAATTTTTAGTTTCTGAAGGCCCGCTATAAAATTAAGTTGGACCACACTGGACCAAAGCAACAAGCAAACAAGAGACGGCGGGAAAGGGAAGCCGATCAACGAGCTACCGTAAGAAGAAAAAATAAACATGATCTAGCCCTGATAAAAAGAAAATATATGTGCGTGATTTCAGACAAATGCAATAATTGTACACAAATGCACGGTGCAATATAAATCTGTCACACCGCAAGGGGTGGGAAAAAATAATCTTTAAACTTCACGCTGCTGTCATTCACAAGTCTCTGTAGAGGATCTCGCGCTAACAAGCCAGCGCAGACAATTAGGCTACTTCAGTCGCTAACAACTACAAGGAAAATTGGTTAAACCAAGCATCATAAGTGATGTAATAGATATCAATCCACAGCTAGATTGCCGGAAAGCCATAAGGATAAGATTCCTGGCGTGAGATTACTTCGCCTGGGGTGCAAACTATAGGCGCATGATACTCTTCAACCAGAGATAGCCGAGCGGCTACAAACCTGAAAGTTGATTACTTCTTCAGTTAATATTACTTCATCAGTAAAATAAGCAAGGTTATAGTAACATTGTCTAATTGACGGATATAGCAGCAACGGTACTCTGGCTAGGTGTTGATTTAGGGACGCACGAAGTTGCAAAATAGCAAAACATAGCTCATACAGTAAAAAAGCTAGAATCAAACACAACGGCGGAAGTAAGGTGCTAAGCCGCCGAAAGCAGGCTAACAAAAAAATGTCAAAAAAGAACAAACAGATGTTTGGCATGGTATGGGGCGAGCGGTGAACAAATGGTGCCCCATAGCACGGCAGCTCGATGAAGTGCGAGACGCGACACGCTACAAATCGTTTTCCAGAAAAAAATAATCTTGATTATGTGCTCGTG
Organism: Trididemnum clinides; assembly: GCA_963675345.1. Taxonomy (NCBI): domain Eukaryota; kingdom Metazoa; phylum Chordata; class Ascidiacea; order Aplousobranchia; family Didemnidae; genus Trididemnum; species Trididemnum clinides. Next base: position 11,951,936 of record OY776293.1, on the reverse strand, counting down.
TTCACGAACCCTAAAAAAATTCTGGGAATCTTTGGATTTTACAACATCTAAGTTTGGGAATTCGTAAAATTTTGTGCTCGTGTTTACGAGCCCTGAGAAATCTCTGGCAATCTTGGGATTTTACAAGAGCTGGAAATTTGTGAAATCAAGAGTGGCAACACTAACAATAAGTTAGTTTGAGCTGGATTTTGAGTGCTGTTATGAGAAATTGACCCATATTATAGCTGCAAGATATGAACTGTTCAGGGAAATGGTGGTATAGTGTTGGTGATTTTTTAACAGCTTTTAAATCTACATAATCACAGTTGAAGCTTTACAAATAACACCTTAAATTTGCATGTAGGCAGAACTAATGATGTTTTGCATGGAAAATGATGAGACTGTGAGATTTTAAGATTAGCTGCATTTATAAAGTTTACCGGTAACTGTTTACGGTACCGTAATGTTTAGCTTGTGACTGAAAATTTTAACACATGTCAATTTCTCTAAATCATCAAAGTAACACTGTACTTCAGTATGATACATAAGTAGGCTGTTTATTTAGATGATGCTTTGGCTGTGGCTATTTACCATCGATAACATTTTACCCTTGGAAGCTATTTTGCCATGAGACATTGATAATTGGTCGATTTTAATGACGTATTACACATGCGACTTTTGGTCGTTTGTGATTGGTCAATTTTAATGGTAAATTTTAAAAATGTACACTCTCCCTCACTGTATACTGCCTATCTTTAAGTACCCTGCCAGCAAAGATGCCAACTCCAAAACATTGCATTTCAAGCCAACTGTACTATCCATGCGTCAGAGCGTCACTGCAAGAATTTTAGCAATTTTAGCTATTTAAACACAAATTGTGACTGCTTAAGAGCCTCCAAGGATAAAATGCTGTTGACAGCAAAATAGCCACTTCCTTATGTTTTAGGTTGATACTGTACAAGTAATACAGTAATACTCTTTTGTGTCTTAAAAAGTTGGCTGCTCTCCACAAACATGCTTTCAACACTCAAAAACATTCCATCCAAGATGAAGCACAAAAGTATGCATTTTTAGTTACTGCTACATTTATTTAAATGTTAAACAGATATTTATCATTGTTTATTGTCAGTTTTCTTGTTGATCTGCAGATATACCTGTAGGCCTAGCCCTATATTTGACCTGTTGGCATGGCAACAGTAAATCTAATCGTCAAGAGTGTTATGTTGCTAGCAGTGGTTAAAATTAAAGCTATCCCTTGGCCGGCTGGCTTAATCATTGCAAAAATTAGATTTTGAAATTAAATACCAATATAGGGTGCTGTGTGTAAAAGTAATTATTTAGCTTATTGCCTATGCCCGTGATTCTCAAAACGTTTTTGAGAGCGATTCAAATCTAAATTTAGTGAATGTCTCATGATCAAACCTCAAACGGCATATTTTAACATAAAATAAGAATGTATTTTTCATGTCAGCAGCCCATTTTTTTAAATACCCATGCTACAGACAAACAATTCAGTCTAATATAAAATGCATATGATGTAATGCAGTTTGTGATGGTATTGAAAGAACTTGAAAAAAATAATGCTAAAAAATATACCAAGGGCCTGTTTTGGACAGATTGGGATTACCTTTGTGTGATCAATTTTTTGATCCTTTATGACCCATGTTAGGGCCTGGGACCCATACTTTGGGAACTGCTGGTCTATGCCACCAACATGCTTTTTATGCATATTTACACAATATTATGTCTGAATTGTACACATATATTGGAAAATTTTTAATTTCCAAGTTGAACAAAATCTTTCTAAATATGCTTGAAAAGCATGAGCTGTGCAGTTGGTGCTGTGAAAATTAAATTGTTGAATATCATAGAACATATCTCTTAAAGTTGTGGTGCAACCCCATAAAATGTGATCTATTTTGGGGCAGCTGTTTCCAACACTACCTGTGCTACTCAAAAGGAACTGAATTGCAGGAGGAAAAAAAATCCAGAAAATTGCTGTAACATGTACTCTGCAGGTCATAGAAATCTGATTTTGGATACTTTGGATCAGAAATTTCCTTTTTCTATCTGCTTTAAGGAAAATTTTTCTTACAAACCTATAGTTTTTAGTGATTTTAAAAACTCCTCTTTGCATATCAGTACACAAAAGCAATATATGAGACACACAAAATTGTTGTTTTTCTTGTGTTATGTTCATATGAACTGCTATAATGCCACATAGAACAAATGTCATGACAGAATACTTCATTTTATGCCTCTCAATAATTAAATCAATAAATTGTGGTCAGTAGCGTTTTAAACTATAAACTAGTGCTTGGTGTGAAAGTTTTAAATTAATTTTGCTGGTTGAATACCATGCCTTATCCCATCTTCCTTTTTTAATTCAGCAACTGATCCAGCAGCCTGGTCACCAGCTTAATTTGTCTTTCTCTTCTTTGATTGTGGTAGGGGTGCTTCATAATAAGGAGAGTGTTGTATTTCTTCAAAAGATTTTCAATACAAGATCATGCTAAAAGGCAGTTTGAGGACAGTTCAATCATTCAGTTCTGTAAAGTAATAACAAGATCTCATTTTTACATTTAAGGTCTGTAGAAGAAACTTCCAAATTCTGTGTGAGTGAGAAGTAACATCTTTATTCATTTGTTAAGGAGAGCTTCCAGTTTTAGTTGGATGATGTGCTGCTTAAATCACACATTTTTTGTTGACACCAATTCTAAGTACGTCAGCATCATTGTCACTCAATATAGCAAGTAATATACAGGGTGTCCCAAAAAGATGTACACACATTTTAAATATTTGCAGACTAGATGTGTATACCGGTACATCTTTTTGGGACACCCTGTATATTCAGGGTAAGCAAAAAAAACAGTTTCTTTAATGAATTCTTAAAAATTGTCCTATTTGCTATTTAGGAAATCTTTTAATTCATTGCAACATTCTAAAATTTTTGCTGCCATCTGAAACTTGGCTCTACAGCTTGATGTTAAACCACAATAATGGCTATTACAAATTCAGCCAGTTTAAGGTGTTTTTTTTTTGGAGGTGATGCAATTGAAACATTGTGAGAAAGTATTCATTTAACATCAAGAGCAAGCCATCAATGGCATGAAATAGTTCCCTCTTCCATAAAATATAGGTCATCATCAACATCCCCCAAGATAATAGCCCTACAAGTTCTAAGTGCCTAGAACTGATCTGAACCTAAATCGTCAATGACTTTGTTTGGTAGACCAATGCAGTATGGTATTTGTATTTGCTGAAAATCTGTGATAGGCCAATCAGAAACTGCAGAACCAGAAGCAGCTCTTTTGCAATCTGTCCTGAAAACCTCTCCCGGCTCAAAGTATTACCATCCACAATGGAAAGCAAGTTCATTGCAATGCACAAGCCAATTACTGTTCTCTTTGCAAAGGGCAATGGAGATCCCCTTCAAAGTTGGTAATGCAACAATTTGTGTTCCTTGTTTTGACTGCTATTCCATCACTGCCAAGTAAGTTTGATTTTTGCTGCAAATCAGTATCAGACTGAATTTAACATCTGAGTTTGCTAGCATCTCTTCTTTTCTGTTTTCTGGTACAAAATTTGCAAGAAAGCACTTCTCAGGCTCTGAAACCAGGACGTAATGTTCTGTTGGTTGAAATATTTGCTTTTTTGTTTGCTTCTTGGGTCAATGTTAAACTTGAATCTTCTACTGTCAAAGTATGATGCACCAACTACTTGCAGAACTTCCGTTCTTTTTGTGTGATTTTGTTTCTCTATTTTTGCTGTTTTATTTGTAATTTTGATTGATCAATGATCAGACTTGGTTTTCTTTGGCAACTTTAGCATCTTTTAAGAGTGTTGTTGGCTGTTGCTGCCTCTGCTCAGTCAAAGGCAATATATCTCCCCCTTACCTGAGCTAAATTTGACCAATTTTTCTGATTTTGTGAAGGTTCAGCAACAATGGTTGATTTAGAAAGTGTGGAATCTTCTGAGGCTGTTTAATATTTTGATTCCGAGGTAGAACTTAATATCAGTGGGGAGTCTTGAGTCTTCACTGTCTGCAGTTTCATGTGGTTAACTTTGGGGCTGAGACACTACTATGCCAAACCTTTTTCTCAATTTCAGATATGAGTCAAGAAGTTTTTGAATTGTGAGACACTTTTCTTGAAATTTTTTGATATTTATAAAAGCTATACTCTTTGTCATTTTAATTCCATGGTGTTTTTCAAAAGCAAATATAGCATCAGTGTAAAGGCGAAATATATCAAAAGAGTTGCAGTTGTCCACCAGTGTTCCCTCTAAGATTTTAGTGAGTGCGTAACCGCCGGCACAAGTGCGAAATTGCTAGCAAATGTACGAAAACCGCCGGACAAGTTTGCAGGGAAAGGAAAGCCAAAACTGTGACAATGCGCTTCCGTGACGTAATAATTAGCGTGGCTATGTCAGCCCCAAAATGTTCACAAACAGGTTGCCTATCGGTTGTTATAAGACGGCGGCGAAATACCTGGCTATTTTTCTTCAGTAAGTTAATTGTGGTGAAATTTGGTCTCAAGCTTTACAGCCTTTGCAACAGTGATTCGTAAGCACTTTGGAATGACAGATGAAAAATGTGCGTAAATAAAATTAACCCTTTGCCGACGCCCGACATGAGCATGAGAACTAGAACTTTTATGAAGTAATGTGATGTTAGGTAGGTTATTACGATTATGACACAACAAAAAATACTTGCGAACTTTAACTGTTGCTTGATTACGGTAAATAATTAGACAACTTACATTTCTTTATCGTAATCAATTAAACAACAGGTTTTTGCAATTGCAAGCAAACTTTCATTCTCAGTTCGGAAAGTATTTGAAGGGAGTTCAAAACTAAATTGGTTAGAAGTTGTATTTTTTTTTATTTTTAGTGTTTATAAATGGCAAGTAAAAGAAGGTTATTTATTTGTAACGTACAAAAACTGAACCAATCCCTCAAAAATGGTGTTTTTTGTGCTTAATTGAAAGCGAGAAATATGTGCTTTTTTATCTTAACAAGCACGATTGAAAGTTAGGGTTGAAACGTAAAGAAAACATAAAGAATTTAAGCAAGTTTAGTTTCAAACTTCCCTCGAAAAATGATGTCTTGAGTTAAATCTGAAGTTTGAGAGCTGCTTGCTATTACTGCTCTTTAGCTACGACTGAAATCGGCTGGGAAAAAGTAAATAAAAAATTGATTTTACTTCAGGTTAATTGCTGGAGAGATAATTTGTTATACTCGTACAAAAAAGTGTGGCAAAGACGTGCGCGATATATAAGTCGCTGTCATTTAGCTGTTGCGTCACAACCGTGCGATGTTTGGGTGAGACGCTGCACTGCTCTGAAAAAGCATTTGTCCTAACTTGGATTTCTTTTCACTGTCTCCCATACATTTAACAGTTGGTTAAGATTTTTCTAACAAAATTGCAAAAATTTTAACAAAATGAAAAAGTTACCAAAAACCGCCGGACTTTTTTTACGCACTGTTGAATTTTAACTGCGAATCCGCCGGACATAATTTCGCAAATTCGCACTTTTTTTGCGTTTAAAGGGAACACTGTTGTCCACCAGATAGTCCGATTGTTTTGTAGTATAATTTCTGTCATTATGTTTTTTTTTTGGTATATCAATATAACTTACTGAATTCAGGCATCTCCGGAATACTGTTTGCAACAGTTTTATAGACAATAGTATAAACATTGCAACAGGCTGTCAGCTCTTTTGCCACTTTAACTGCTGGCAGTTATATATGGGCATAATACAGGCATAGTAGGCATAGTATAGACATAGTAGTCATAGCAAGTACAATGCAGGCATAGCAAGCATTGTACAGGCAGAGTAGGCATAGCACATGAATAGTATGCACAGTACAGGCATAGTAGGCATTGTACAGGCATAGTAGATATAGTACAGGCATAGTGGACACAGTATAGGCACAGTAGGCATAGCAGACACAGTACAGGCATAGTGATGATAACAGCTTTTAATGTGAAATCTCATTGTATCGACTCAATACTTAATCGAACCTCTTAAAATTGAAAATCAATTTTTTTTTTTAAAGGAAAGAAGGCTTCGTTTTATTGGTGTGACTGGTTTTCGGTCACACACTTCTTGTACTATCCTTGCACTATATCTACTATGTATGCTATGTCTCTACTGTGCCTGTGCTATGCCTATTTATAACCACCCCTTGAACTGCTGCTGCTGCTTTTCAAAAATTTTCTTTTATCAAATTTCTTTCAATTGCATCTTTCTTAGCAAGTAAAATGCCTACTTAGAATTTGTTATGCTGGTAAGTACAGACTCATGAAGCAATGCTTTTTGCCTCGCACTTTGAATTCTTTTCATGTTTGCTGAAGGTTTCCCATGCAATTTAGGTTTATGTTATATCACTTTTCAGAGATGCATTATCTGAATAATGAAAAAGCAATATTGTTCATTAGTATAACTGAAAAAAATAGTTTGTTGGTTTTGTAGGCTTCTAGATAAGATTCAATTTGACACACCCTTCAAAGTGATGTTTATTAAGTTTGAGACAAGAAAAAGATTAGAGTTTCCCAAAATTCTATAATGTTAACTCGGCATGTTTGGCAGATTACCTCATAGGTTTCATACTCAAACATACATCAATTTACATGCAAAAATAAGTTGTTTTTTTTTTGAATCAGAGACAAACCTTTGGTTTGAAAGAAAAGTTTACAATTAAAGCAGATAGGAACATGATGCTGTGATTCAGTCTGTCTAAATTGCATAGAAAGTTTCGGCAGCAACTATCGTATATACTCACAGGTAGGTTGCACTTTTTTATCCAAAATTGAACCAAAATTTTAGGTGCGACCTATACGCTAGACATAAATACAAACAGCAGTACTCTTGTCAAGGGATATCCATAGAATCAGTTTAAATCAAATCTGGTTCAAAAAAGATCCAATTTAGTCTCATTTGAAAAAAAGATGAATATCCTAATATGTAGCATCTTAAGTCATTATTTTACAAATTGCTCCTTATGTAGATATTCGAAAGTATGTGATGAATCCTACACAATGGTTTTGCATTACAGTATCGTTTTTAGCTGTATGCTTTTATGCTCTGATTACTGTAGAACCTTTATTTAGTTATATTAAAACATTTATGTTTTTAGACCTGCTTTGTAGTTATGCTGCAAATTCAGTGCATTTCTGCTACAACCAGAGAAAATAAACATTGCTTTTGTAAGAATTAAATCCATGAAAATTAGTGTCTTGGAACAGTTCTCTATCCTACTGATCTTAGTTGCCAGCTACTGTTAGTTCTGCATGTTACTATTACGTTACAGCTTCAATATTTTTATGTGATTGCTTCATTAGAATTATCTGAAAACTGGTTTGAAGCAAAACCTGTGGTAATTGAAGGAATGAACTTCACGTCGAAATACATTGGAATGACGTTGGTTGATGAATCAAAAGGAGAAGAAATGGCAGGAACAGCAATTAAAAGAATAGTGACTGCTGTAAGGTTAAGTGATTTATTTGCAATTACCATTTGGTCACATATACAGAGTACCCTAGATTTTGCAAATTCATGTTTCACCACATTTAGACTTAATGTGAGTTCAATATGTTTTTATCTTTTGGTCACAAAAATCTTTTTCATCAGCTCGACCCTATGAATTAAGTACTAAACTGTAAAAACGATGTACATTCAATGTTGCAATGCGTGTATAGCATGACTGGGCAAACTTACTATATGCTTTCAAGCACATACTTCACATCCTACTATTGCTATGATAAATTCAATATCTTATGTTCAATCAGTTTAGAAAGTTTTTATTGTTATCATTTTTCCTGCCGTTCCATAGTTGCCAGTACAGTTGGCTCAGTGTATTTTTGTACCATTGATAATTATAAACTCTTGCTATCCATGTCATGTTGTTGTAGGCCTACTCCGTTTTAGCTCTCATCACCATGATTGAAGCTGGATTCTGTTGAATCAGTGAAAAGGGGTCTACTAAAAAATCATCTATAATGCGTAATATGTGAAATTAGGTACTACCAAAACATGGAATTGTAGATCAGCATTTTAGGGTGAGGGTTTGTATTATTTCGAGTTAGGATTGGAGTTAGAATTAGGATTATAGTTATTTCAAGCAATGTAGCATATCCTTCACTGGACTCATAAAAACTAATGCCATTGCATGTCTTTTAGAGCAAAGCCAACCCTAAAGATAATGCACTTGTTATCTTGACAATTTCACCAAGAGGAATTACGATTAAAAGTGCATCGACAAATGAATTAATAGAAGATATAGACATTTCAAGGTATAATTGATTTTTAGTTTTACACTTCTGTATTGATACGTTTTTTAATGCAACAAATTGCTGAAATGATGCATTTTTAAATTTTTGTTACGTCTACTTTGTTTTAAATTAAAACGTACTACGTTATTTGATTCATGTTATATCTATTGTAAATTGATGGTTTAACTTCAATAAAATTAAATCATATTGATAAGCAGTATTGCATAAATGAAGTAGTTTTGAGATTGACTTACAAATGTAAATAAATGATAGGTAAAAATTGCATGTGGAGGAGTAGGTGCATGATTAATTTTGTCATGCCCTGTAATCTGATGTGGTGTTTAGTTGAGTTTTGAATAGACTTTCAACTTTTATGCTTTCACTTGATAATTTATTCAAACAGAACAGGGGTGTAGCAGTTGGAACGTTTGCATCACATGCAGTAGACATGGGTGCAATTCTCTTGTCAATTCAAACGAAGACTAAAAAAAATGTTTACAGCTTTTCAGTTTGATGCTCGGCACAAAGAGATAGTGTGGCAAAAGTCTGCAAGTTTGCTTGTGTCCTTGGATATGGTATTTAATGCAATACATGCATGTTTATGTGACAAACTGGTGATGTGGTCAAGCAGTCCACCCTTTTTAGTGGTCTTGTCTAAAAAAAGACTTGCTAACAGAGCATGAGCTCATTTGCCTTAATAAATCAATTTTTATGCCTAACATTTGCTACATTTTTTCTGATGTCTCGGTTCATGGTACATCTGTATGTCTAATTTAGCCAATTTTGTTAAACTGTGTTTTTAAAGTCTCTATTTAGTTTGACGTAGTTGAAATCTAATCACTTAGCTTGTTTTATGATATGACATCACATTTTAATTTAGTACAGTGAAATACTAGTTGACAACCACTCCTTTCATAACTTGCAAAATTGGAATACGAGTTTAGAATTTTGGAATACTCGTAAACTTTGTTAAGTACAATCCCGGCCAACGACTACAACGTTAATGAAGTCTTCGTATCAGAGCTACTTTAATGCAGTCCCAAAGATTTCACTACTGAAATGCATTTTATTTTATTTCAGTAACATATTCGTGTGACTGTGGGTATTTGCTTAGAAGGCTCCACTGCATGCAATAAACAAAGTTGTTTGCCGTCAGCAACACTTAGCTATCACCATTTGTACATGTCTCAATACAATGCGTATTTTCATGCAGAATCTCGTTTTGCACTGCTGACAAAGCCATTGGTAAAGTGTTTGGATATGTGATCAGGAGCTCAAAAACTGAATCATTTGAATGCCATGCGTATATGTGTGGAAGCAGAAAAGAGGTTGGTGTGGGTGATATATTGTAACAGGTGACCCAATACTTACTTGCCTTTTCCTTTTTTCGATTACTTGGTAATTTGTTGACTGCACAGATTTTTGAACAAGGCAACCTGAGTTATTTTCGCGGCAAACATGTTACTGTATGTTGTCTGCACAAAAGTGATCCTTTGGCAAGGCATGCTAATGCTGACAACATTGTAGATACCATCAGTTTTATAGTCGTGTTTTTCTTTTAAGAAGTAAGTGGTAAGTATAATTATGAGAGGGTGATTTCAAAAAGCGTTGATTTTTCTATTTTTGTGAGCTCCAAAAAACTTAAGAAAATAAGAGATTGCTGGAAGTTTACCAACATTAATTTTAACGCTTTATTCTATTTTTGTTTACATTACCAGATCTGCCACTCTGGTCATTTGATAAAAATTTGCTATCTTTTCCGTTTTTGTTTTTTTTTGTTTCAGTCTTGCATCATTTCTGCACTTCAGCTGGCTTCAGAAAGTAGCTTGACTAAACAACCACTTTGTAATTTTTCACTGTTTCCTGGTCCACATCTCGTGCTAATGTGGCATTGTGTTTATTTTTTGCACTTGTTTTTTTCCCGTTTTGTGGAACATAACAAGCAATCTGTCCTGTCAAGGCTTTCCATTTGATAAATGTTTTCAAAGCATGGTGGATTGCTACCCAAATGTGGGACGTCAAGACCTCACATTTGGGTAGCAAGTATATTTTGCATATTATTTGTATGTACTTATATTAGGGTTGCTGCAATGCTGTACGAAACTATAAGACCAATTGAAATTTTGTTATTTGACTTTCACCAAGAATTGGCTGCATTTTTTTAACCCACAACCCCTATATCTTATATGTCTTATATGAATACAGCATTTTAAGCAAAATATGTAGATGTGTTTTTATGTTGTTTACTTGAAATAATATGCAATAGCAAAAAAGGCCATTCAAATATACTTTAATAATGACTGTTTCTTTACCATTGGACAGCTGCTTAAAAAATTTAAAATCACTGAGAATGACAAAGCAATTTCACCTTTAAACTCTTTTTAACATGGTGCCCCTGAAAAGAACCGTTTTTGTATGATTTCTTGTATTAATATTTTGTGAGGTACCCTTGATTCCGAGTCATTGCTCTGTAAGTCTTTGCATGCTATGTACAAGGTTGCAAAGTTCTTCAGGGGTCACAAGGTAATGCCAAGCTTGAATAATTTTTTCAATCAGTTCTTTCTTGTTGGGTGACTTTTCTTAAACAATGTTAACATTGATTCTGTGCCGTAGGTTTTCGACTTTGTGGAGATCTGGAGACTGGGCTGGCCAGTTCATCTGGCATACCCTATAAAACTGCATCCACCTTTTCACCAACTTTACTCGATGGCAAGGAACGTTCTGATCTTGAAATAGCCTGCTTTTTTCTCCAATAAAATTCTAGCACTTGGAAGCAATCTCGTTGTCTTACACAGCTGCATATTTTGTGACCTTCATCATACCCTCACAGATGTGCAATCCCCCAATGCCATGTGATGTCATACAGGTCCAAATCATCGCACTGGTTGAATGCTTAATGGTTGGCTATATGCATTGAGAGGTAAATGCTTCATAAGGTCTTTTGCGCACATGATTATTTCCAGTGTGAATTTGAGTGCTGAAGGTGCTTTCATCACTAAATATTACTTTGTTTCAATTTTTACATGTCAGATTCAAATACTCTTTTGCCCAAGCAACCCCAGCTTTTCTTTGCTTTTCCGTGACTTTTGGTTTCCTCTTGTTCTTGCATTCCTTCAATTCATTTTTCAGCTATCTTTTTCAAATAGTTAATGGTGAAACTTTAACTATTTGAAAAAGTTAGAAAGTGCACCTCTGCTTTGATGCTATCCTTTGCGCAGATCGGAGCTTTGTTAACCAATGATCAGATAGGAAGAGCCTGATCAGGGTTCGGTCTTGTCGGTTAGTTGATTTCCTCTCTCCTTCTTGTTCTCTCAGTAAAACTTCTTTTCACAGCTTTATGGTTATATTGACCTCGGTTTTAGTGCAACCCATCTCTGATGCAATCTTTCGTTCTGACATTCCTTTTTGATGCAAGTAAACAATCAAACGTCTCTGCACATCAGTAAGATGTTGAAGCCTCTTGACTCTTGAATGTTAAAACACGACTAAATTTTTCTTCCTGCTTTCCGCTGTCTATTCATATTTCCCGCCAAAAGAGCAGATACTTTTGTTACATCTTAAAACTGCGTTAATTTCAATTAAGGTTGCTTTGTCGTTCCAAGCAATTAAAAATTTTTTAAGCTGTTGTCCTATTATAGGAAATTATCATTATTGAAGAATATTTGAATAGCGTTCTTTATTGTTTGCTAATTTCACATTGAGCTCAAGCAAACAATATAAAAACTACAGCCAAAGATTATGGTTAAAATGCTACATTCATTGATATATAAGATGTAGGAGTTGTGAGATAACATTTTCTTGTTTTTATGCACTGGCGGCTCTTTCCTTATTTTGGTGCTTAATTAACTATGAAGATCTTTTTTTGTTTTGGTGATCGATGTTTTAAAAGTCTGAATTGACAAATTTTATCAACCTCACTTTGAGGAGAAAATCGTTGACTTTTTTCATTAGGGAAGCAGTCATTCCTCTAAACTGTGTTTTTAAACAACTTTGGATCGCAGAAAAAAAGGTATGAAAACGCTGGCCTAAGCCAACAAAGCGTTGATGTCCAAAGAAAAAATTGTGGGATAAAAAGTCAGCTAGACATTCGGATTCAAAGAAAAAGTTGTCAACCGAAAATTGAGAAACAATACGCCCAAAAAATATTTTACACAACAGAAATGGGCCACGACTATAAAAACTTTGAGAACCCCTGCACTGGGTTATAGCAAGTGATTTCTGTTTATATGCGGAGTAATATGTTATGTTTTTCCCATTTACTTTTAGCGATTGCAGAACACTATAGAATCATCTACCAATAAGCCTCGGTGCTCATTTTGTTAATTAGTCCTGTTGCTTTTATATGTGCATGCAACATCATTAGAATGATCTTGAATCTGTAACAAAACTATGCCTCGAATTTTTCTCAACAGTTATAGCGCTTTATAAAAGCTGTTTTGCCTTGAGCTTTTCGTGGTGTTTTTTTTGTGAATGGCAGTATGGCTGCAAATGGAAACACAAAATATGGTATTGAAGTGTTTTTATCTCTGTGGCATACAGGGATACTTTTGCTTGTGATTGTGTCAGAAAAGGCTTTTGCTAGTACGTATTTGTCAAAGCAATAACAAAAGTACGAATTTTCCACAAATCCGTAATTGTTTTATATATACTGGTCGTAGGCACAAAGATTGGCACTGACGGTTGCTCAATCCTTCAGTATTGCTTATGAGTTCAGCTCTGATAAGTCGGAGTCCAGTGAAAATTCACCAGCAACTGATGTAACTCCTTCTACATCAACTTCATCTGGATTTTCCTTTGACAACAAGTGTGTACTTCATATGATATTAAATGGCGGGGCTGAGTTTGAAGTAGCAACCGTAATAGCTTTAAAAGAGCTTTTTTTTAAGAGTATGTGGTAACTAAAGTGTTTTGGGCTATATGAAGAGTTGATCTAAACATAAATACGGTAAAATATGACTTGACGAACACTTAATGTCGTCTAATAGTTATCTCATGTTCTGAAACGCATGCTGCAGGGTGGCCCAGCGAAGTGTAGACAAACTGAAGTTACGGTTTTTCAGTAATATTTAGGGTATCAAAAATGTCTCAAAACTCCTTTAATTTTCATCGAAGATAATATCAAAATTAACCAACATGTTTACCTGAGGATATTAAAAGGATCTGTTCTTCCTTGGGTACAGAAAGCAACCGCAAATGAAGGCATTACATTTCAGTAGGATGGAGCAACTTCTCATACAGCCAGATTGGTCTAAAACTGGTGCAAGGACAAATTTTAATCTTTTTGGCACAAGGAGCTCTGGCCTCCTTGTTCTCCTGATTTGAATCCAATGAACTTTGGTATATGGTCATCTCGGAGCAGAAGGCACGCATCGTAACCCACACGAGTGTGACTGCCCTTATGGAAAAACTGAAAAAATGTTGGGCAGAAATTGACTCTGAAACTGTGCGTGCCACGTGTGATCAGGTTATTCCTCGTCTCCGTCGGGTCATCAAAGAGAAAGGAGATATATTAATAACTCTGTCAATATATTAAATACAAAAATATTTCGTTCATTTGATATATCAGCTTATTTTTGATAACCTAAATATTACTGAAAAACCGTAACTTAAGTTTGTCTACACTTCGCTGGGCCGCCCTGTATTTTATTGATTGGGCATCTAGTGTAAATCTTTAACGTACTAGTATTTAAAAAGTTGTTCTACATTTTGCCGTTGTTTGTTCATCACCAGTAGTATTACATTAGTAAGAAATAATGTGCAAAAATCTAAATCTATTATAATTTTTGCAGAAAACTGTCGAACATCTACCACAGCATTTCAGATTCAAGATATAAAAGGTAAAACATATTATTTTGTGTGACGATTTTGCTCTGAAGTTACAGTATCTAGATTCTATGGAGCGCAGCTGCGTTAGTCTCTGTGTCTGTTTTACTCCTCTGAAATGAGTGAGCGTACAAACATGAAACATGACACTATTGATCAGAACCGCTGGGTGGTTGTCATAAAAGGGTTCGTGATTACGTCATGTATTATCGTCATGATTACATCACAATTAAAGATTAATTTTTAAAAGTCGCATTTCCCGACGGAGAAAAGCGGTATTTTTAGTTTACACAGAAACCAGTACCCAATTTACCAGCTACAAAAAATTTCACTCTATTAGGCGGTAAAACGACCTCATAAATAACGATTAGTCTTAAAATTTGTTTTCTCAAAAAATACTGACCGTAGAAACGTGATTGAAAGCTTTTGCGGAAGATATTAACAAGCTGCTTTCGATAAAAGTAATTCTCCAACAAATTGGACTTGATCAACCAAACAACAAGCGATTAAGCATTTACACTTTTTTATGGATCCTTTTTTTCTTGAAGGCTTCAAAAAAGGCGTGCTGGTGCCCATATACTTATCGGAAGGAGCAGATAGAACTTATGAAAAGATAAAGGACTTTTAAGACCGGTCTTAAATCAAAGTATGACGAATGGGTTTAGGAACATAGGAGCAGTGCAACTGCTTGTATCAACTTTTCGTTACTCCTTTCAAAATTGTTATTTGGGTGAAACCGGCGTAGCAGACTGAACCGATATTTCTATCCCGAAATATCTGACTGGTGGTTCTGCTGAACGAAATTATTAGTTTAAAGGATTGTCTTTTTCTGAGCGTTACTGGATTATTTTGTCATGCGAATGACATCAACCTAACCTCTACATCATGTAATTACTTTTTCATTGATTTTTGTGGTTTAGTTTAGGTTATTTATGCAAGATTCTTGTATGCATAGATTGTAAAGTAATTTATCGATTGAAAGTTTCCATTTTGCTTTTTATGTTATTTGCTTGACTCAAAGTGATTAACTCAGTTGAGATTCAATGTCAAATTGTGTTTTAGATGCATACGCTACATGGCTCTGTAATGATTAGCAATGTATTTATAATAAGAAATTTTTGTCATGGAAGTACTATATAAATTGCTGTGAATAATGCTCTATATTTGGTGCTGCTGCAAATTACCAAAATGTAACAGCGTTTGCAGAAATATTTAAAGTTACTTTATTTCACCAAAAAAATTAAGACGTGGTGAGGGTTATTTGAACCAAAGTACTTTTGTGCACACTTGTAGAATGTGCCAGTGGTAACTGACGTACACTGACTGTTTACGAGGGTCAGTCAATAAGTAATGAGACTTTCTCAATAACTCAAGTTTGCAATGACTGGTAATCAAAAAATGCTTTTTTATTTTTCAACATAGTCTCCCTCCTTTGCAACACACTTGTTCCATCTTGATATTAGATTGTCTATTCCTTTGGCATAGAATTCCGTGGACTGGGTCCTTAGCCAGTTGCTCACAGCAGCCTTCACTTCTTCGTCAGTCTGGAAGTGAATTCCTTTCATACTGATGTCGCTGGGTTCCCAAGATGTTAACGGATGATCACAAAATGCAACGCCTGATGGCTTCCAGAGCATCACTACGCAGATACAGAAAGGAGGGAGATGCATTTCTGTCGAGAATAGTGACAACTGATGAAACCTGGGTTTTTCATTATGAACCTGAATCGAAACGACGATCAATGGAGTGGAAGCATGTTTCTTCCCCAGTGAAGAAAAAATTCAAATCTCAGAAAAGTTTAAGAAAAGTCATGCTCACTGTGTTCTGGGACAGAAATGGACCGATCACTATCAGTTTCTTGGAAAGGGGCAATACTGTGAACTCAGAGAACTACTGTGAGCTGCTAACTCAAGTGAAAAAAGACATTAAGAACAAACGGAGGGGACTTCAATCAAGAGGTGTGATTCTTCTTCAGGATAATGCAAGGCCCCACACAGCAGCAAGAACCCTAGCCAAAATTGAAGATTTAGGCTGGAAACTTCTAACACACCCACCCTACAGCCCAGACCTTGCACCATCTGATTTTCACCTCTTCGGCCCACTCAAAGAGAGTATGAAAGGAATTCACTTCCAGACTGACGAAGAAGTGAAGGCTGCTGTGAGCAACTGGCTAAGGACCCAGTCCACGGAATTCTATGCCAAAGGAATAGACAATCTAATATCAAGATGGAACAAGTGTGTTGCAAAGGAGGGAGACTATGTTGAAAAATAAAAAAGCATTTTTTGATTACCAGTCATTGCAAACTTGAGTTATTGAGAAAGTCTCATTACTTATTGACTGACCCTCGTACATTACATCAGGGATGTCCAACCTGCGGCCCACTATCGACTCATTAAAAAAAATTTTTTTAGCAAATTTATTAAGTAGTGAGCACAAGAGTCTTCATGTAATATAGTCAAAATACTTTATATTTAATAAATAAAATAATTAACATAAACAATTTAAAAAACAATATAATTAAGATGAAATTTACAGCTGAGCATGCATACTAAGTTTCTAATATTGTCAATTTCTAAGTTCTGTGATTACGGTCCCCAAAATATAATACACACTATAAATAAATATCACTCTGAAGGCCATCTTGTTAAAACTAAATTAACATTATTGGATTAATTATTAGATTAATTAATTATATAAATGGATTTTTAAATTTTTTTTGTTGTTGAAATAAATGCATTTTCAGTAAACTACGGCTCAGTGTACCTATTAATGGTTAATTTCTTTTTCAGAGAACTATAATATTAAATATTGAAAATTTTATATTCATGTGGCCATGGAATCTATTACTAAAAAAAGAAAGATAGCAGAAGAAAAGAGGAAATTTAATATCTAATGGACGGAAAAATATTTTGTGTCCGAGTTATTTAACAATATAATATGTAATGATAAGATTAGCGTATGCAAGGAATACAATATCAAACGTCATTATGCTTCGAAACATGAGTCAGAATACCAGACGTTTAATGAAGAAATAAGAAAAACGAAAATTGAAGAATTGACAAAGGCAATTAGGTCACAAGCTAGTCTTCAAAAACATGTTGTTAAAACTGGAACATGTACAAAAGTTAGTTACCTTATAGCTGAGAAATTAGCTTAGAAAGGAAAACCACTTGTTGATGGAGAATTAATAAAAGAATGCATTGTTATTGCCTTTAATGAGTACTGTCCAGACAAGGCGAATTTAGTAAAGAAAACATGTCTATCACTTCAGACAATTGGTAGAGGAATTGATGACTTGGGTGATAATATTGAAGGCACACTGAAGGACAAATTATCTGCATGCGTTGTTTACAGTTTAGCGTTGGATGAAAGTACTGATCAAAGTGATGCTGCACAATTAGTTATTTTCATTAGAGGAATTGATGAAAATTTCAATATTATTGAAGAAATGTTGGACTTGTGTCAAATAAAGGGCACGACAGCAGGCAAGGACATATATGAGTTTGTTAATTTGTCATTAGATAAATTCAATATTGATAGGAAAAACATTTATTCAATTACAACTGATGGTGCTCCTGCCCTGACTGGTAAACACAATGATTTTATTACTTGTTGATCATGAAATTCTCAGTTACCATTGCTTGATACATCAACAACAATTATGTGCTCAAAAGCGAAATATGAAACATTTGATGACTGATCTTGTCAAGGCTGTTAATTTTATCAGATTACGGGGTTTAAATCATCGCGAATTTAAAGCATTTTTGGACGAAGTTGGCAGTGGATATGAAGACGTAGTATATTTCTCAAAAGTTAGATGGCTCAGTAAAGCAGCAACCTTAAAAAGATTTCGGTTATTGTTGCCTGAAATAAAAGTGTTCTTGGAAGAAAAGAAGCAAAATGTGAATTTTTTAGAAAATGAAGAATAGTTGAATGATTTATCTTTCTTTGTAGACATTACCGAAGTATTAGCTGAACTTTATTTGCATTTACAAGGAAAGGACCAGTTATGTTCCTCAATGTTTGAGCGGATAACTAGTTTCACAAAGAAATTGGAACTTTTTATAGCACAGCTAAAAGCTGGTAAAATTGTACACTTTCGTAGCCTATCTGAAAGAGAGAAAACGTTTTCTGTAAACTATGAAAAATATACTAAATTATGTGAAGATTTGCTTGGAGAGTTTACAATTAGATTTTCTGACTTTAGGAAGATTGAAATTGAGTTAGAATTGTTTAATGATCCATTTTCGTTTGAATATGATAAAGCACCAGTAGAGTAACAACTTGAACTGATTGAGCTGCAAAGTCGGAAAGGTTTAAAAACTTTCCATTGGGAGAACACACTTCCTTTATTTTATTAGAAATTGCATTCTCTCAAAAAGGAATAAGATATTGCATTCTCTCAAAAATGAATTCAATTAAATTCTAAATTTATTCAGAAAATTATTATGCATGTGGGGAAGTACATACTCTTGCGAGCAGTATTTTTTAAGCATGAAAAACATTAAAACTACAGAAAGAAATAGGTTGACTGACAGACATTTAGCAAACATTCTTAGAATTAAGAATGCATCCTTCGATGCAAATATTGAAAACATTATGGCTGGAAGACAAAGTCAAAAGTCTCATTGAATTAATATTGGTTAATTGAATTTAATGTTTTTTTATGTATAGCTACATGTAAACATTACAATATTTACAATGCAATAATGTAAATAAACTGTATTCACATGGTTTTGTTTTATATTGTAATTTTTTCATTAAATTGTATTTATATATTCTGGTGGTTTTGCGGCCCAGTTAAATATTTAAGTTTGCAATGCGGCGCATTAAATTAAAAGGTTGGACATCCCTGCATTACATCATGGCAGTTCATGTTTTTGTTTAGGTTATCGGATTCCTTCTCTTCAGGCCACGAGTCAGCAGTATCTGGCGCTACTGCTTTTAATGAAAGCGACGTCAACCAGCAGACATCAGCGCTTGGCCTTGATATTGCAAGTTAGTGATCAGTTTGACTGCGTTCACAATTTATATAAAAGGAAGATATTCACTGTGATCATCACAAAACCGATAATTGTTTCATTTGGTCTTCAGTTCAAAATTATTCTTAAAGTGCATCAAGTCTAGTCTATCATAACGATTCAGCAATTAACTTTTTCGCATATTTTTTGTTTATAAGTTGATTCAAAATTTTATACATAGCCTATTTTGGTAGATAGAAGGTTTTAATTTTAGATACAGTTTTGCTTATTCGTACGATATTGCTGTAGCGGAAATTAAACATTTTTTTGAAAAGCTTTAAAAAAATGTCGCGAGCTTTTCATGATTCAGTTATGCTAGTAATATCCTCATTTATTCATTCGTGCGTGTGAGCTCATATTCTGCTGGCTAGTCATGTACTAGCAAGCCACTGCGACGCGCACCTTGCGTGGGTCCCACCAACGCCACAAAGAGGTAATGAAACCCCGTTAAGTGTTTTTTTCGAAAGGAAAAATAAATTATCCTACTTTTTTATTACTGTTTCTTTTGTGCCAAGCAGGGAAGCTGTGAAGACCAACTTCAAGGAGCCTTTGGTATGACTAGGTCAGGTTTGGACCGGTAAAGTTTTACATTTGAGGACGGCGCTTAACCTCTACGCCTCGTGGCATTGTCTTGATGCCGTAGCTTCTGAAAAAGCTTGGAAATCAAAGTTGAAACTGCTTGATTTTCCTTTTTTATGATTTTCTACTGATTTTGTTGAAAATTTGTGCTTTTCTATTTAGACGATACACCTGTGCTATCAAGTAGCATGCCTAATCAGCAAACTACTTATATTCCTTCAAGCAGAAAGGAAAGCAATGACGTCATTGTTTCAATATTGCCACCGCCCAGTTCAAAAGGTACTAAGTTTGATCATTTGAGTAAAAACTCAATAAAGCTAGTCGGATCGAAAATTATTTGTCTTGTTTTGTACTTTCGAACGGAATCTTGACGCTCGACTCTAGGAGGCAGTTTTCTTTTTACGTACACGCTTTGATGCAGCTCGTGGGAGGTTTACTCTGTTCCTGGGACTCCATATTCTACCACCATGCCTTCTTCCCAAGAAAGAAATCTGTTACCATATTACTGTAAAGAAAGCTGGTTAAATGGTAGACACTACAGCACTAAAATAAGACTTTTGTACAGAGTCATTGTGGGTGGTTTAGATAGAGCGTTGGTCTCTAAAGTTAGTGAATACTGGCCAGCATTTCGCTTTTGGAGAGGTGGCTGACGGAATTAAATTGTTGACAGCATCTCGATATTAGAGTAGAATGATAGAAGCGGTCGTGGATTTCGTTAATTTAAAACTGTGATTTCTAACCAAGGTCGCGAATATTAGATGTGAACTGCTCATCGCCTTCAATCAGAGCGATTGTGAGCAACCACTAACGAGCTTTTTAGCGACTACTGCTACTCTCTTTGCCTGATTGAAGATCAGTAGTTCTTTGAAACGTTAGTACGAGGTTTGTCCAAAAAGTAATGAGACTTTTTTTTGTAAGCATTTTTATTCATGATTAAATTACACATTAAGCCCATTTCAAAGTAATTTCCTTGGGAAGCCACACAGCGTCGGAAACGTTTCTCCTCTTCATAGAAGTGCTGGAACTCTGAAATTGGAATGCTCTTTAGGAGAACGGTTATAGTTTTCTGGATATTGTTCATTGTGCCAAAATGACGATCTTTCAAACATTTCTTAACCTTGAAAAGAGAGAAAGATGTTATAGGGACTAAGATCCGTTGAGTACGGAGGCTGCGAGACCACAGGAATGGACATCTTTGCCAAAAATTCTGTGATTGACAAGGCCGTGTGACAAGGCGCGTTGTCGTGGTGCAGCTCCATTTGTCTTTGATGTCTGGCTTCACACGAGCAGCACGTTTTCTGAGCATATTTCAAAAACCTCACTGTAAAAATGTTGATTTACCGTTGCCCTAGAGGAACAAATTCTTCGTGGATGATCCCTGTACTGTCAGTAAAGCAAATGAGCATGCACTTGACTTTCGATTTGCTCATTCTTGTTTTTTGCGGCTTGGGCGAGTGCTGTGTGCTACTCCAAACTTTGCTTTTTTGTTTTTGGATCGTACTCAAAAGTTCAACACTCATCACCTGTGGTAACTTTTTAGAAAATCTGGGTCCTGTTTAATATCAATGTACACTTCTTTTCTGTTGTCTTTTTTGCTTAGCCGTTAACTTTTTTGGGATCAGCTTTGCAGAAATCTTTCTGATTTTTAAGTCGTTTGTCAAAACTTGTTCAAGTTCAGTTGTTCTGCTCTCAGTCTGATAGTTAAGTGGCGGTCAGACTGGACAAGACTTTTTACTCGTTTTACATTTTTATCAATTTTTGATGGTGTTGGTCTCCCCGATTGAGGCTCATCTTCAACCGAATCTCGACCCGCTGAAAAATTCTTGGACCATCGGAAAATTTAGGCTCGTGACATATCACAGTAGGCTTCCTGAAGTTTTCCGCACGTTTCTGTAGCATTCATTCCTAGTTTCAAACAAAATTTAATTGCACAACGTTGCTCAATTTTGTAATGACTCATTTTTCTAAAACAAAATGGCTATCAAAAATTAATTTTCAGTATCTGCAAAAAATGAAAAAGGTACCAGTTTTTGTGCCATGCATGACAAAGTGGGTTTGCAAAAATTGCTTTCATTTGCTTCATCAAAAAGGAAGACTTCCGGCGTGAAATAAACTTTTGTAAGTGGCTGATAGGTTACTACGCAAAAGGAATTCCCTGCATTGTTATCATGTGAAGAGCTATGAAACCAGTCTCCTATTACTTTTTGGACATGCCTGTTGTTGTTGATTACCCGACCCCTTTTGAGGGATGAGGGCATGGCGGAAGACCATGGAGCCCCAGAAGCCGGGCAACTCTCCAGGGCCTGGATCAGAGGTCGTAGAGAAACAGAGAGTCGCCAAAGAGTGAGTGGTGCAAAGAGTCCGTAGCTGGACAGTGCAGAATGAGATGAGAAGTGTCCTGGGACGAGTATCCGCAGGCACTGCAGGAAGAATTCTTGATTGTGCCAATCCTAGTGAGATAAAGAAAGCATGAGCAAGTGAGTGGACGCAAAAGCTCTCCAGGAAGATCTGCAGAGTCTTAGTTTTGCTCCAAGTCTGGCCAAACCTAAAATGGAAAAGAAGGGTTCGAGATAAGGAGCCTGCTCATAAGATGAAAGAGTGAAATGAGTCAGGGTGGCTCATTGGGGAGATAAAGAAGCCTCGGAGAGAAGAAGTGGGGTAGGGGAGGACTAAAGGCAGCCGGTGATTGCGCGACTGGTCTCTTGGTGGAGGCGTTGCAATTTGGTGATAATGGTAACGCTTACGAAGGGAAACCATCCGGGTAAAGCATAAGTGAAAAGGGGCCGAAGAAAAGCTTTATAAAGAAGAGAGAGGGACTCCTTAGAGGGGCCCCATGAGGAAGCAGAGATACAGCATAAGGTTTTGAGACGAGGGAGGAACTTGGCTTTCAGCGAAAATACATGTTTAGAAAAGGAAATAGTGCGGTCGAAGATGACCCCAAGAAAGATTGGAGTTGGGTTGAAACGGAGGTGGGAATTGAGTAATAGGAGTTCGCTTGCTGGGGATCCACTGAGAAGAAGGAGGCCTCACATTTGCTCGGATTGAGAGGAAGACACCAGCACTCCAATTGAAACAGAGCTCCTTGTGTGGCCTCCACCGCAGTGGGGACCAAGGGGGAGGAGGACCAAATGGTCAGATCGTCAGCGTAAAGAGAGCAGCTGACTGAAGAAGACAGAGAAGCCGGAAGATCATTGATGAATAGAGAGAAAAGTACAGGGCCAAAGAACGGATCCTTGCGGAACACCTCGACAGACTCGAAAGGAATGACTTTAGTGATTTTGATAAACCACACAAGTGCGCCTATCAGAAAGAAAAGATTGAGTCCGACAAGCAAAGCAAGGAGGGAGGCCAGTTGAAATAAATTTGTGGAAAGGGGCAGGATGCCAGACAAGGTCAAAAGCTTTAGAGAAATCAATAGTAGACAGGATCGTCCGAGAGCCCGGCCTGGGTTTGTTAAACCCATCCAAAATGGACTGATAAAGGAACAGAATTTGATGTAGAGTACCATCCAGGGTGGAAACCGACCTGGCGGGGAGAGAGAATGGAATTAGATTCCAGAAAGAAGAGTAGACGGGATAGAATGATGCCTTCAAAAAGCTTTGATACACAGGAGGTAGGGGAGATAGGTCGGAAAGAAGCAGGAGAGTCGAGAGACTTTCCCATCTTGTGGATGAAGATGTCTTCCAGATGGAAGGAAAGGAATGCAAAGTCCAGTAGAGATTGAAGGTGTGGAGAAGAAAATCCATGCCAGAGCGAGGAAGGTGTTTTAGCATGGGATAGGCAATTTTGTCTGGGCCAGTGGCAGTGGAGGGGGAAAGGTTGGAGGCAGTCGCCAGAAATTCAGCGGGAAAGGAGAGCAAAAGGACGAATGAGACTCCTCTGGCCACGTGGCTCGGCGGAGCTCAGAAACATAGCCTCTGGCTCTGCTACACAGGGCGTTTGACTGGGAGAAAGAAAAGTGAGATCTTAGGTAATCAACAAAGACCGAAGCTGATTTCCTGGGGGAAGAACAGTCATGGAAATTAGGAGAGCAGAAAGACAAAGAACGAGAGCCAGCGACAGAGTGAAAAAGAGAGTATACAGTTTTTGGGTTTGATTTGGGTGAAAAAGAAGAGCAAGTCGTCTGCCATGTCTCAGCCTTGGCCTTGGCGATGACTGACGAGGCGTGTCGAGAAGCAGAGATGTAATGCTGGCGATCTTTATTACTTCTGTGAGCGGCAGCGAAAGCCTTGCGTCTTTCACTGACTGCACCTTTCACCTCAGCAGACCACCAGGCTTTAGGGTGGCGTTTGATGTGGCCGAAGGGAATGGAAGATTTGGCTGCATTCAGTGCCAGAGAGGTAAAAAGAGCAGCACCAGAGGAAAGAGAAAGAGACTAGTATTCCTCTGCAGAAGGACAGTGAGAGTCAAAGTAGGAGACAAAGTCATCCCAGTGAGCTTTCTGAAAGTTGAAGGAGGGGGATGCTTGTTGGGGCGAAAGACCGCAAAGAGAGGGACGGATAGAACAATTGTTAGGTGATCAGAACCCAGGTCCTGAAGCACCTCCCATGAGCAAGAAAGGGCAAGAGAGAAGGTAGCAAAGGAAATCTCAAAAGAGGAGTGGCTGCCAGAGGAGCGATGTAGAAATGTGGGTGTGTTAGGGTTATTGAGAGGGAGGAAGTCAGAAGAGATGACCCAGTCAAATACTTCCTCCCCGCGGGAGTCAGAAGTACCTCTTGAGTCCCATAGGGAGTGATGGCAGTTAAAGTCTCGCAGAATGAAGAAATTTCTGGAAGAGGGAAGAATGGAGGGAGAAAAAAGTCGGTTCTTTCATTCGTCGGAAAAGAGCAAATAGGGGGAGCATACACATTAAGAAATGAGAGCGAGGAAGAGTTGTTAAGAGAGATGTTGACCCCTACATAATCAGAGTAGGGATCAAGTGAAGAAAGAGAGGAGGTAGAAAGTTTAGAAAAGGATAAGCCCTGCCTCACGAAAATGATGACACCACCACTAGCATGTGTGGCATCAGGAAAGAGAATGCCAGACCGGGAGTGGGTGCAATCAGAATGCAGAGCACAGAATCCACGAATCTGGAAAGAGGAAGATGAGTTAAGATTAGATTCCTGGATACAGATAAGGTCAACAGGATGGGATGAAAGAAAGTGAAGTAGCTCAGTGCTCCTGGCTCGAAGACCTCTTGCAGTCCATTGAAGAATCCTGACAGAGTCAGGGAGGAAAGGAGGCAGGAGGCATAGAAGGACAGCCAGGAGCAGAGGACGGTGGTTAGGGGGCAGAAGGGAGATAAGAGGTTTGAAGACGAGGGTGGGGCGGGAGTGCAGCATTAGCAGAGGGGGGGCCGATTGTACAGTGGAGGTGTACATGTTGGAGGAGTCCGAGGAGGGAGTCACATTGTTACGAGTGAGGACACAGCAGGGGGCAGCTCCAAGAGTGGGAGCTGCCAAGAGCTCTGAATTTGGAGAGGAAAAGTTGTGAGCACCTTAGATGGACCCATTTGTTGCAGGTGCAGCACTGCACTGACTTGCCGCGCCAGGTCATATTGCCGGCGTACATTGAGCAAGGAAAGAAGGGGCCAGGGTTGGGATGAACGTTACCGCTCATCAAGAGAAGGAGAAGAATGAGGAGACGAAGACGGGCAGGAGAAGAGAGAAAGAGAAAACAGGCGACCGAATTTGAAGAAGTTGTGTGCTGCCCTTCTGCGGTCGTTCAGGGGGCAGCATAGCGAAAAAATAAAGGGGAGTGCCCGAGGTAACTGGAACCCTCAGGAAATTCAACAGCCATTTCGACCCAACCCAAAACGGGGTCGGGGACTGCGCCACCATGTTGAGGCGGCTGTTGATTGGTGCAGTTAGACACACCTCGTATGCTTTGTTTAAAAAAACTGTTTGCCCGCGAAGCTTTTTTTTGTTTAAAATAATTAGCTGCCTAGCAATTTGTGTCATTAAGTTGCGCATACGTTGCTTGCAAAGTCGCGAACATCGTCGATCATATTAGAGCGCCGTTTGTGATGATAGCGTTCGTGCGTCCAGACCTTAAAATGGCTCCGTTTTGTCCTTGGAAAAGACTCTTCATGGCAATTTGCACTTCTAGATTAGGCAATGCTAGAAATGCGCAGCACCAGCAGTGGCGGTAACTCTAAAGCGGGTGTGAACCCAAAATGTGCTATGTAGTTGACGAAAAGATTTTTTGGTGACCGGAAAATGAAAGGTGGCAAAAAATATTGCTGAGGCTATAAACAGCCTCTGCAGAAGCGAGGGTGAAGAATGGTCTATTTGTAATTATTATGACCTATAATCAGCCAGTTATGAAAATAGAATACAGGGGGACAACCAGGAAGTATGTTTAAACGACATGCCATATTATTCTTTGTTTTGAAAAATGAACTTCAAATGGGTTGATCTTTAAACAAAATGGTCTTCGATTCAGTTAGGATTGAAATTATAGACTTAGTTAGTTTCCTTTGATTATTTCTGATTGTGCCACGGATAAGGGTGTGACTGAATATATTGTGCAGGTAAACAACAATTTGGAAGAAAGAGGCCTACTCCAACTACTGATTTTTTCGATATGTCGTCAGCGTTTGTCAGTAACTCTGAGGTCTGTAAATGTTCTTTTTGAAATTTCAACTGTCAAAAGGTTTACTGTATTAACAGTTTGTATTGGCGAAGTCCAATTGAGCTTTTGAACCGATTAGATAAGTAGGTATTATTGACTTATTGCTAACCGTTACACTCTTACCAAAACATCGTATAAACCAACAGCAAGTTGTCAAGACATTGCAAAATAGTAAGTGTTCCAGCTCAAAAGACTCGCGTATTCGCCAAGTTGGCGGTCTGTCTTAAGTCAATTAAAACATATTTTGTAGCCTCCGTGGTGTTGTGGTATTGTTACGAGCTTTGGAAGGAAAGGTCCTGAAGTCAAAATTCTATAAAAACATCATTGGTATTAGTCAGGAAGGGCATCCGGAATTTGAAGTGCTACGTTGCTCCAGCAAAAAGTCTGATTCGAAAGCGAGTGTGTAGTGGCAGACATTCGTTGAATCAGCACGTCTAAGCCTGTGGAACACGGAAAGAAGACTTAAAATTGACTTTCTTTTCTTTCTGTGTTAGACTATGTTATTAATCTCATAAAGCAGGGAGTTGGTATGAAGTAGATTAAAGTAGTCGTTTCCAATTTTTTTTTCTCTCGGCACCCGTTGAAAACTTATTGACGTTTGCCGCAATGCAGCACCTTAGTCAAATTCAAAGTTATTATATTTGCCCAATTTGAAGTCAAAAGACCTTATTTTGGAGATCAATTAAAAACATTTGTATTGCCCAAACTCGTAGTACAGGCTGTATTGTGATACCGAATTTGCCCAATACGAAGTAACAACTATTTCTGTTCAATTTACGAGGCGTTTTTGCCAAGTCTCGCCGTGTCCAATTTTAATACCGCTGAATTACCCTAAGAAGAATCAGCGCGTTGGTGTAATGTTTGAAGCACCCGCTTCGGCAATCGCTGTCGGTAGATGTGGGTTCCATTCCCTTCTCAAGTCGTACGCAAAATATTAAAAAGGGTGTTTACATCTTTTCTGTTTGGCGCTCAGCAGTAAAAGCAATGTGAACGGTTTCGGTTGTGATGATAAAGAGTGCAGTGGATCGCGATGACCTGAGCACGTAGCCACTAGAGGCGCCAGAACAACAGCTGGTTAAAGATCAAGGTTGAAAGTTTATGCACGCTGTTTTTCGTTTACAGCCATCTACAACTGAAGCGGAAGAACTCGATTTTGATTTTGCACAGTGAGTGAACTGTCTTTAGATCTAGTAAATGTTTGGAGTATTTATATAGCCCAGATAGTTTTACTATTACATTTTATTTTATAGCGAGTAAGACCTAATCTTTACATTAGATGTAATCATTTTCCTATCCGGTTGTTAGTGGGTCAGATATTCATTAAAAAATGTTTCACATGATATGAAGGGTAAACAAACGCGCATATTTGAATTATTGACAGGGAGCTGCTACCTTTTGATGTGTGCACTGTAGAAAGGCTTTTATAGTATTTGCAAATTGCTTTCAATGAGCTTTGACGTACCTAAAGTTGTCTATAAAAGCTTCGTCCCGCGTTAATCGGTGGGCTAAGCGTTAAACTTGTCATCGAAAGCCGGAGTTGATTGCTCAGAGCGTTTCACTGCCTGCGCCAGGCATGTTCTGGTAAAACCAGTGATTGCATTAGAACTTTTGTTTTGAGTTCAAATTATGGCATGTGTCGACCGCGACGACGCGTCTGTGTGACTACTGACTCGAAGCCCCTAAGGTCATTGCACAATCTACTAAGCCCTCCGTCTTTCTTGTGCTCAATGCGTTGAATACTGTGCGTGCTCGTCATTCTCATTAGATCTAATCACGGGTCAGTTCTCTAAAAACAACAATTTTTTATCTTAATGCAGGCTGAACTTACATATGTGCCCAGTGCCGTTGTGATTACTAAGACTAGCTGCATTTTACAACATGTGTTTTTTCCAGGCTTGCGCTTTCACGTACTAAGGATTCTGCCTAGATGCATACGAAAAGCCATCTTTTGCTTTCAATGTCTATTCCACCTAAACGTTAAAAAACTAGCACTACCTTACTGTTACTTTATAGTATTAAATCGCAATCATTTTTCTATTATCATAAAGGTACTTGCTACTTAGGGTGGTATGCAGGGTTTTGACGTAAAATAAGTCAACACTTTTTGTTTCGGTTGGTGGTAATTAGTCAGTGCTGCGAGCCATAAATTCCAACCTATGTGCATATTTACAAACAAAATATATTTCACTCATTGAGACATGGATCAATTGTTCCAATAGAAGGTTTTACTGAATACCACTGATCAGTCTTCAAATGCTTTCCGCTTCTGTTTTTGTTACGTCTCCGTGCAGCGCAGAGTTTTTTGGACTGCACACTTGACGCATTACTACAGTGCTGGAAGAGCCATTTCGATTACAGTATCGAGCAGTGAGCCTGGAACAATTACTGCGCGACGTGATGCTGCCGTTTAGGCCTGCAGTGCTCAATCTGCATTTCAAGTCATGAATCGGACTTGCATCAAGTCAATTGCCTGCATTCCACTCTTAGTGTTTACTCGACAATTGTAATACGCTTTTGATCAAATGGTGCATATAATTTTTTTATTTTCATCTTCAAGACTGGTGCATTTGCATTACTTTCTGCCTCTTTTATTACCTAACTGAACTGATGCTTGTGCTGTATTACTGCTTTTAATCTCGACAAGTTATGTAATCGTAACAACACGTCAAAGCAATCTCCCCATTCACCAAGTTCTAGAGGTTTCTTATAATCAGAAAGAAGTTAAAGGTCTCGTATAAACTTCAGAGGAAGTGCGAGTGTATTGGGAAATTTTACACCCCAACCGTTCTTTGAACTACTTATAACTAAATAAGGTAAAAATATGTAATAGGATTTTTGGTTGAAGATACAGATTAATTCAAATTAAACGTAGGAGGAATGAGAAAGGTAGTGGGGTGCATTGTGATTACAAACCGAAAATTAATCCTCAAAGAAAGCTATGTTGGTCTCTGTCAAAAGCAATCACATTACTTCCATACAATAAGGACAGCGTTGCCTAATGTTAAACTTTGGGTAGTAATCGATGTTGCGACCAATATACTACGTAATTGATTATTCAGAACTGAAAGAGAGTTGTAGCGTAGCATTTAAAACGATTTTTTCCCTGAAAATCGTTGACTTAAACCTTTTCCATGCACGAGCTCTTAACAATATTTTCGAGTTCTGAGTGTCAATAGAACAATCCATCTAAATTAAAAATTAGGAATTTTCATCTGTCGAGTTAGTTAATAGCCAAATTTTTGCCAAAGCTTTTAGGAAACGTTTTCCTCCACCCCTCTCGGATTTGCACCACTGTTGCGGACACAAAGATTGAATGGTGGCCGCATAGAAAATTACGTTTTTCAAGATTATTGCGTATTGCCCTAGCTTGGAGCCATAGTCACTATTCAGTATTTTTAAGGGAGTTTGTTTAGATCAGTGCTTCCCAACCGGTGATCTGCGAAGCATTTCAAAATCGATGTAGTAAAGTTGACCCCCTCTCAAAAAAGTTTCCATGACTAAAATGAACGAAACAATTGTTCTATGTGAAGATGTTCTTCAAAAAAATAAGTTGATAATGTTGACAATGCTCATAAAAACAACGTGGGTGAAAAGTGGGTCCCAAGCTGAAAAGATGGGTTTATGATTTAAGTAATCCTCGTCTTTCCGTTGCCTTAATAATCGTTGGAGTTCGCGGTTTTTGTAAAAATTAGGGTATTTAAAGGCTGTGAAAAGGTTAAAAATCAGTTTTAGGTCATTGCAATCTTATTACTTACCATTTCGTTGTTTCCTGTCTGCAGTCCTTTTTATTTTAGTAGTGCTAGCTGAGTAAATAATTTTAAACTGATTTAGATTGTGTGAATAACAGCTGTCAAAACTACACAGGCATCACAGCAGTGATTTTATAATCCTATTTCGACAGCAGTTTTTGTACAAAACTTTTACTTCGTATTGCTTGACATGTAGTATTATCGTAGTTAGTATTGCCTAAATGCCGTTTTATTTTGCTCTGAACAATATGCGTGTGGTACTCGTTAAATGTACTGTTGTGTCTTTGAATATAATATACGATGTTACACTCTGCAGCAAATTTTTTGTTTGAAGAAAGGCTTTGCGCCGGCGGAATTGATATGTATGCGTGTAGTTTGCTGGCAACGCCGTTTCCATACTTTTTCTAGCGTGGAAACGCGATTCTATATTTTTTTAATTGTAGGTCTTTTTGAAAATGCTTTGAACTAGGCCACACCATCTCACAACAGCAATGGCATATTTAGCGTGCACACCACAGACAAACGCCAGCAGTAGTCGTATAACCGTGCGTGGCTGACAGGTAAAAATCTCACTAGTTGATATCAACTGCGGTGAAGAGAGACGCTATGGTCGTAGTTAGGGCTATGCCGGTGTCTAAGAGGATGGTACAACCCCTCGTGTTCGACGCCTGGCGAGCCCGAGACAATTACCGGGCCGTTCCAATGTTATATTGACAATGATTTGGACATTACTGAAGAGTACGATTAAAAATGAATGCATTACTTTCGCTCGTACTATTCATGCATGTGAGCACGTATCATCCCAATTTGCTCGTCGGTGCAACGCAACAGACACTTAAAGCTGATGTCTTTGGTTGCTCTTATATCTCGAGTTTTGAGATGGTTTTAGTTTTCGAAATAGAAAACTTTGGTCTGTCATTCTGGAGGCATTCGTTACAGGGAAAGGGCGCTGCAATAATTTTTTGTTTTTCCACTGCAGAAATAAGTTATTGGATGGTGGGCTTATTTCACGGCTTGCACCCCTCTCCCCCTTTCTTTTGTGATGATGTGTGTGTAGAACAAAGTTCCTTGGCTGCACCTATGTGTCCTAAACCCGAAATGAAGCAAAAGGGGCAATACACTTCCCCGTAATGATATGAATTTGATCACCAACTGATTTCAAGAAAACCTTTACCTTTACAGGAATGATTATAAATTTTGTGACTGATTTCAAACACTTATGTAAACTTACTGACCTACTTTTTCTTGTAATTACCAAACTTTGAATTTCATTAACTGTTAAGCCGCAAAAATAACCAAATTTCTCTTTTGTTCCAAAACTTGAATCAAACCTCGGATTATAAAGTTACATCATGCTATACCTCAAGCGTGATCAAACGTCAGAATTCACGCTTTGTGCTATCTCGAAATTCAAATTTTTTATCCAATTCGTATAGGAACACTGTTAATTTGTAGTTTGAGTTTGTATTGAAGGTGCAACGTTGAATCATGAAATGACAAACTTAGTATAAGCAGAAACAATCTGCAATTGATGCAGTGCATAGATCTATCTGTGTAGTAAATTTGAACGAGTGGCATACTAATCTCGAATTGACTCTTAAATCCTTCGCAGAGTTATTTTAATCTACAGTAATATATAAAGCGCAATTCTGTCTATCTGTGTTAACTCCTCTGAGACTATTACAGGTACAAGAATAAGACTTGGCACGATTAATTACCACCCCGTGGTGAGTATCATAAGGGTGTTCGTGGCGTCATCATGACGTCATAATCAAAAATATTTTTTTAGAATTTCATTACTTAACAGAGGACAACCGCTCTTTGCTCAAACGAAAACCAGCTTCCGATTAATCACATTTCATAAACTTTCATTTGTTTGGGGTCTAAAATGACGTCACAATCAAAGATTCATTGCACAATCTGTTTTGTGTTCTTTCTCAATAAGTACTGATCACACAAACACTATTAAACGTTCTTTAAGGAGATATTCATAAGCCGCTTTTGATAAAAACAATCTTATAGCAATCAAAGCTTATTTGACTATGCTACAAGCAATTCTTTATTTGAGCACTTCAAGCCATCTAAGCATTTTTTCTTCTCCTTTTCGCTTGCACACTTAAACTGGCTCTATGATGTCATAATATGTCTCGTACGATTAACACAAATGTGCGCTACCGCAGATCATAATATGAAGATATTTTCAAAAATTGTAACCTTTTTGCAAAATCAGTTTATCAAAAACTGATTTGTGACCTTATTTCTCAACCGATTTTTTAACAAATTAAAGGTTATTTCAGAGCGATTCCGATAGTCCACAATATGTACAATTAATACTAGTTTTTATACTAAAAAAAATGAATTTTAAGACCTGTGGTGTAACTTTCTACTCCTCCCAAAAGTGGTAAGTTCAGCAAAAACAGGTGAATTTGATACAAAAACGTTGCAATAAAGTACTAGCAATTGCTATCCCTTGAAAGCTTAGGATATTTGCCTTCCAGCAATATGTGACTTCAATTACTTAAGGCTAAGGATTAGTTTACAATGGCTGATCAAAAATTGGTTGCCATACATCATGCTTCATTTTTAGCTCAACAATTATCCTACTAAAGCTAACAAACTTGCAATTCTTTGACAAAGTTGGTTCTTTGGTACATTTTGACTACATTTCCTCACAAGCATGGTCGTTTTGCATTATCTGTCGACGTTTTCAAAAAGATCCATCAAAAATTAAAATCTCTAAACGTTTATGAAATGTTGCCTACCGGTTAAAAACACACAAAATTTTAGTACCGGTAACTGCATTTCACAAAACTGCAATTTCTAGAAAAACTAAGTCCCTTGGTACATTTTATTTATTTTTCTCTGTAGCACAGATCTTTGGCATATCCATCAAAACATTCAAAAAGATTCATTGAAAAATGAAGTCTAAAAATTTTAATATGTAGCCAACTCCAAGCAAAACACTTGGTGATCACACAAGAAAAAGACGATGGGGTAAAGATGGTCCTTTCTTACCGTTTGCAACAAAATGTAAGTGTTGAGCTACATATGATCTAAATGTTGAAGCAATTTCCTTTGCAATTGGGCAAGGCTGCGGCAGCAGCCAGCTGATTTGATATTCTTAACCTCGACATTATTAATGGGAGGGCCCCGCTATTGCTATAACTGAGCTGTAAGTGTTTCATTTCGGGTTATTTTGCTCTTTGCATGGCGGCGTTTATGCCAGGGCCAAGGAACATGCACTCAGTCACAGACGTTATTTCATATTGATTTGCCTACAGTAACGAGAAAATGATAAGTAGCGATCCTAATAATAATGGCTAAAAACGCATTGTGAGATCATAATGTGGATCTTTTGTAGAAAGCCCCCATCGCTAATGCACAAATGTGAGATTTGAGAAAAACACCCCCGCCACGTTTTAAGTACTGCAGATTTTAGGGTTAGGGTTAGGGTTAGGACAAAATATTAGCTGATATCGCTGAATTCAGTGCTGAATTCCATCAATGAATAAAAATTCAAACTGGACAAGAGCGGTGACAGGGTGTTTTTTTGGCGTGGGCTACAAAAGATCCCATAATGTTAATTGACATCTCAATGCTTGCCACTCTGTAGTGAAACCAGCAGCAGGCAGCAAAATTATCCACTATCATTTTGATGGCGAATATAAATGGTAAAGCCCATTACTAATTATTTGTAATTACAAGGATAGGCCTATCGCAAAACACTAATCTTTATTTAGAAGTAGGGAGGTCTGGATTAGGGGCAAAGTTAAATGTAATAAAATCCCAAATTTAAGAAAAGATCAAAATTAAACAATAATAGCATGAATCTATGACACTGGATTAAGAGGGAATGTTTTTGTTTGAAAAGAGCTTTACAGGCACCAATTGCTATAGATTATATAACTTGAAGGAAAGGCATTGCTCCTTTTTGTGCTATGGTCAAATTAAAGCAAATAGCGCAGGCGAAAATCTTAATGTCACAAATATAAATACGGAAGCGGGCCCACCAAATCGTCAAACAGGCCTGATACTATTAACAAATAGCTCATTTCTTTAATTGTCAAAACGACCACCGTTTGGGTGACGCCATAAATTTTGACCATGTTTCACCTCCCCCTCCCTACACTTTTAAAAATTACGAATGGTAGTTAGTGTCATCGTTCTTTCTTTTTAAGTACTTCCAGTCTTGATTAATAGACCAAACATGATCACCAATACATGTGCAGGAACTATGGTTTACATTTACTAAAACATTTTGTTTTTGCACTGATAAATGTTTGTACGGTTAAGCTGGCGCACTTGCATTAATTGATACGTTTTAAATCGGCACGAATGATGATATGTCCTGCCAGGGTAAAATCGCACCATACTTAGGAGAAACATGTTTTTTATTTTGCTTGATAACAGCTTAATAGAGCCACTGGGATTAAATCTCAAAACTTGGGAAAAGCATGGATTTATTTAACTTTTATAAGCATACCTAAGCAAGGAAAAACAAATATGGCGTAGTGGTTAGAGCCGACGCGATGGCGTAGTGGTTAGAGCGTCCGCTTCGCAGTCGGTAGACCTGGGGTTCATTACCCTTGTCGAGTCATACCAAAAGACTTTAAAAAATGGCATCCGCAGCTTCCCTGCTTTGCGCTCGGCATTTAGGGGAGGTTGTGGAGAACAAGCCGGCAAGTTCGCTTGTTGTGTCCTTGGGCAAGGTACTTAACGGGACGCCCCACCTTTATGTGGCAGACAGGTGGCCCATAAACCTCAAAAAAGGCAACTCCCAAGCGAGTGCGGACTTACCGTCCAAAATATAGCGATACAATTCGCTTTCTCGTGAATGGAGGATAAATATGGCAAATAAACCAAATAAAAAACAAAACAAATATGAGTCATAATGCGTAGCCAACAGAGTCTTGAGAAAGTTTGAGGAAAAATCAAAATTAACAACGTCCCTGCATTAAATCGCACCACACGAAATACATTATTGCGATTTTGTTTTATAACAGTTTATAGAGCTACCGGGGTCAAATCAACATTTGGGAAAACCAAGGACTCCTTTAATTTCCCGGGGCACGTCAAGCAGGGAGATACGAACATGCTGCATAATGCGCAGCCAGCGAGGACTTGAGAAAGTTTGAAGAGAAATCAAAAAAACAGCGCCACTGTGTCAAATTGCACCTCACGAAAGACATTTTTGCCATTTTGCTTTAAAATAGCTTAATATCAGAAATATGATCTCTAGTTCCAAACTATGGGAAATGCAAGGCTCCCTTGGGTTCGTATCAGCAATGAACAGAGCACATAGACCTAAGGCATAGCCAAAATTTTCAAATGAGATATTCTATTAGGAAAAGGAGCACAAAAAGTCGTGAATATCTTATGTGCAGAAAACACAAAAACTTTTGGCAACTCTTAATACAAGAGCGTGACAGGTGAAGCCGGCTTGGCCGGCTGAACCGACACTCTCAATCCCGACGTTACTGACAGGGGCTCTTCAGGTGACGCCGTTATATATACTATAAAGCCAGGATGTTTTTCTTATGCTGATATATTGCCTGTTAAGGTTTTTATGTCGGTTATGTTTATACTCTAGAGCAGTGTTTCCCAATCTTTTTCGTGCCGCGGTCCACTCCAGAAAACCACAAATTTTTGCGGCCCACTGGAAAAAAGACTATAATGCCATATTTAAAATGTCACTAGCATAAGCCTTAGAAACACATAAAATAAAAAATTTTTTAGGCAAGAAGAACTTCACATTTCTCCGTTGATTATAACAAAGTAATAAGCTTATAACATTAATAAAGATTTACTGAATATATCAGTGGCCCACCTGAAAATGCTTCGCGGTCCACAGGTTGGGAAACACTGTTCTACATCATTGTAATAAAACCCCAAGTTTAAGAAAAAATCAACATAAAACCATAACCACAACAATTTGTAAAACTGAATATAAAGAGAACAATAGCCACTTTTGTCGCTATGCCGCAAACAAGACCAATAGCGCAGCCAAATTAGGAACTTAATATCACAAATTTAAATTGGAAAGGGCCAATACCGCATCGCAAAATAGGCTTGCCATTAAATAGTTTTTTCTTTAATTTGTAAAAGCAACCACCATTTTGCCGCTATAATCAGTTTGATTATGTAAATCCGTGCTCCCCACAAGTATAAACAATAATTTGCGGCAAGATTCTTTGTGAGCATTGCCAGTCATGATTAAAAGAATATGATGATCACAATTTCGTCTACAAGAATTGTGAAAGTGCATAAATTCATTAACTTTTCGCTATTGCTCACACAGGATCCCGATGAATGAAACCGGCGCAGCCGGTTGAACCGAGATACTAAACCCCCTCATTACTGATGGAGGGCCCCTGCCGGGTGACGCTGGCTAGTTAACAATACTTAAAAGTGATATCGATAAAAACAGCTGCGAAGAATTGCCCGTGAGTTTCGAAATTGTATAAAGTTTACTGCTATTACGTGTTACAACAGTTCCCGTCACGGTTATACTGTAGTATTAATCATAAAATTGCCTTTAAGAAATAGTTCGCAAATGCCATAACTGTGCTGATTAGTAATTTGTTCTAGAGGTAGTCTTTAATTTTCCATGTATAAGGAATGTCGGTTTATGTTTGTTAGAAAACGTCGATTTAACACGCCAATTGCCAAAATGTTGCTTGAGTGAATATCATTAGTGTTTGAAGAGACAGTTGATAACTTCTACCGCCGTCTAAATTTCCACCAAATCCGTGTAATTGCTAGTCAATTCAAATAGCGGTTACATAAACTATGCCCATAATGTCGAACTTCCTTACGAATAATTTCACAAACTTTTACATGTTCATCTGTTTACAATTGTATAAGGCAGTGGTTCTCAAACTTTTTTCGATGCGACGCATTTAAAAATGCTTACGAGACTTTGCGACGCACCAAACAGCATCCTAAGATTTAGTTTGCTGTACTGCAAAATAAATGTGACCCATAATCCACACAAATAAGTGTTCTTATGCTCCCGAGATTTTGGATGGTCTATCATCTTCAATCGTAAAATTACGCTCTTCTAAGTTTGTAACTCATCGTTTCTGTTTTCGTCCAACATACAACTGAATGCTTTATTTTTCATACATTTTTCGTCATTTAAGTTAAACTTCTGCGATTTTATTCATGAATCACAAGTCAACAATTGCAACAGTGTATTAAAAACACTATTGTGAAAATATAATTGATTATGAATGTCAGAAGAAAGTAAAAATGGAATCTACGATCAGAGTTCTTTTGACGCAACAAAACCTAGATTTAATGACACAAAACCAAATTATCCCGCGACGCCCTTGGAAAATTGAAACGACGCACAGTTTGAGAACCACTGGTATAAGGCCATAAATTTAGTTGTGGAAAGAGACTAAAGTAATTGATGTATTTATAGGAATTAAGCTATTTGCGTTTGCTTTCAAAATAAGTCTACAATGAGTACTGCTGCTGTTTTTACTGAAATGGTAGCAGGGAGCGTTGTGATAAAACAAAGCTTTTTTTCAAGCGTTCAAAAATAAATAGAAGATATGCTTGAAATAAATGCGTAATCGCTTGTTGCGTCGTTGACAAAGCTCAAATTGTTAGAGAATTGTTTTTTTTTGGGGAGCAGCCGGTTAGTATCTCCCGAAAAAGCATTTTACCGCGTTTTTATGGTTAGTTGTTTTTTGAGAAAATGAAACAAAGTATAAAATTAATCGTTGATTATGACATCATCTTCCAGAAATAGTGCAACTTTTTAAAGTTGAAAGTCGGGTGCTGGCTCCCGTTTCAACAAAAACTGCTTTTCTACGTCAAGAGATACGAATTAAAAGGTGTAATCTTTATTTGTGACGCCTTAAACTCCTTTACGATTTTCACCAAGGGGTGATGACCAACCGCGCAAAGTTACACGCTTGAACGCACGGTGATTTTGGTGGAGTTAAAACACATGCGCTTGGTAGTATTTGGGATTTTTTCCAAATAACCATCAGCATGTCAAAAACCAGTATAACTGGTTAGCGCAGTGGTTTTTTACCTGTTACGGCTCCTGGCCCCCTTCTGTTTAAGTGCGTTGGTCCCTTGGAGTTTAAAGCAGGGGTGTGCAACCTGCGACGTAAAGTGGGTAGAAAATGTATCAAAGCAAATTTCAAGAAATCAATCTTTAAAACTAAGGCGATAATGTGTAAATTGAATGAAAAATGCGTATAATCCCATTCGTACGTACGGACTTGTTCAAATTTTCACCTTCTTTTCGGATTAAAAATGCAACCTTCCAGCACTGCCAAGCTTACTTTTGCGTACAAAAAGTTTTGCATGCATTACATAATTTGACTGGCCCGCAAAATATTCAATTAACCTTTATTTTTGTGCCCCTTCTAAAAAACTTTCTGCCGATGCCCTTGCTTACAGTGACCCTGAGCACCCAGCTCGTCAATAAAAAACGTGGATGATTAGCAAAAACAAGCCAATCAAAGTGAAAGAATTTTAAATCGCATAACTACTAAAACCTGTGCATCAGTTATCGCCATCTACTCCAACAATGTTTCAAAAATTGGTTGATATTTTCAGTTTTCGGTTTCATTTTTCAAATTTTTGGTCCCAAGGTATCGATACCTTTAAACCACCAGTCAGGGACCCATGTGAAACAAATTTGAACAAAATCAGCGATTAAAATAAAAACTTCCTTTTTAAAATCTCTAAAGTAGAATTGGCATAGGCCATAAAAAACGATCTCGACCTGCAGCTCGAAAAAAAATACTTTGTTGCGCCCTTTTAACAGCTTTGGGTTGCGCAGACGAGTAATGTGATATAGTCTTCCAAATTATGGTCGGTTGGAAACCAGCAATTACTCTCTTGTGACGTTTGATTAACGCTAAATTTATGATCAAATTCAATCGTACCGAACTTTATCGTTCTTTTTTATAGCAACAAGGTTTTACCACATAAATATAGTAAGTAGTGTGGTGGTACTGACAGCAAATTCTATCACGACAGCTCAAGCAAAACAAGATTCGTCTCAGTCAAATCTGCTCTCTTGGCTCACAAGATCTTCAATTAACGTAAGTGGAAGTTTTTATTTAAAAAACGACTGGAAATATCGCCAAAAATCAAGCAATCTCAATCGGTAAGAGCTTTACGATGACACACTCAATGTGCTAAGCATTTTTACTATGAACGACACGAATATAAGGATGGACTCTTCAACGTAATATAAATTTCGTTAGCTGAATTGAAAACCGACAAACGTACGTTGAAAAGCATTTGTTTTCCACGTAAATACATTTTTTGAGTAAGCTAGACTAGTGTACGCAAAAATACACCCGAATACGTTTGTAGAGCAGATGTGCGCAAGAATGCTCCAGGTTATGCCTACCGAGTAAGCAATACCAAATTTGACATCATGCCCTAAACAACCTAACAATTTATTGCAGTATTACTACTGCGCATGATAATTTACGTAATAAAAAATTGCGATTCCAAGAGCTGAAGCAGTTAATACATTGCAAAATTGCACGCTCATGTTTTAACATAACTTTAAACCAGCCAGCAGCACGATTATGAAGCTAGTTTGCAGCAGCATCCAATGAAAAAACGTAACATTATTTCTGCAACGTATCCATGGAAACTTACCGGTAGCAGTGACTCAATAATATCTAAATCATTGCTGAATCGGAGTTTTTAAATAAAACAATTAATGCAACAGAAAATGGCTTCAATAAACCTACGATCAGCTTACCCTCGGATACTACAAAACAATATTCTTAAATAACTTTGTCTCGTGGCCCGAAACGAAAACCAGCAGTTACAGTTTAACCTAGATATAATCACTTGGTTTGTTCTATGATATTATGTCGTTTACAGAACGGCTGTGAGCACACGTTCTGTGCACCAAAACCAAACAAAAAGATGTTTGCACGTCTGGAAAGCAAAAATAAATGATTCAATTGTTTTGAACCGCATCGTATTAATTAAACATTGCTATTCGTTGCATGGTATTATTGCCATCTAGAGCAAACAAAGCTACAATAAAACATTCATAACTTGTTACTAAACACCATAATATAAATTCAACATGCTTTGAAAGTTAGTATCCTACTAAAGAAAATAGTGTAATAAAATAAAAATGAAGTTTTTCAATCCCTGTTACGATCTGCTTTCTACCGCTTGAGGGCCATTGTCTGTCAGTCGTCGTAACCGCCAAACCTTACAAAAATTTGTTGAATGAAAAGAGGTCAGACTAAGATATTAAAAATATATTTGTCGGTAAAAAATTCTGTTCAACGATGAATTACACAGAGATGAAAGCCGCCTAGCAAGTAAAAAACGTAAAAATCAGTAATTTCGTGATCAATTCGTGACGCTTCGTTAGAAGAAGCCAGCAATAAGATTTGTTTCAACAGATTGAT
Organism: Trididemnum clinides; assembly: GCA_963675345.1. Taxonomy (NCBI): domain Eukaryota; kingdom Metazoa; phylum Chordata; class Ascidiacea; order Aplousobranchia; family Didemnidae; genus Trididemnum; species Trididemnum clinides. The sequence goes on along the minus strand of OY776293.1, from coordinate 11,911,479 downwards.
GGCATGGGACTACACTCAGAAACGAAAAAAGCATCTAACAACTTTTAAGTGCCGAATCGTTGCTCGCAACGTGCAAACGTTTTCAATGCTTCATGAAACTTCGCATAAGTAATCTTGTGAAGTGACGGCAATGATCTGTAAAAAATTTAATAACATTTTTTGGCAAACTACCGTTTTTAGAAATCTCGCAAACTACAAATTCCTAGGTTCAACCTCTCCTCCTTCACGAATGGTCTGAGTTGCTGACACTTCAAAATAGCCTATTGGTTAAGCCGAAATACTGTTGTAGGCCCAATAAAAATGTGCAAAAATCTAGTCCTACCAATGTATACAAAGCCAAATTTCTATGAAGGAGGGATCACAATTGCAGTTTCTTCTATTATGACTGCCACGAATAAGTAAATTTGCGTTGAAAGAATAGTTTTTATACGTGTATAGTTGTGGTAATCTATTGTTTTATTTTGCAGTCATCATTTCATTTGTAAATCTGAATTGTCTGAAGCCCAAAACTTGCTAAACTATTTTCGAAAAAAGACATTTTTCTTTTACATTTATAAATAGACCTGTAACTCACAGCCTTTTCTGACGTCACAATGGTTGACTACGTGACTAAGTTTTCTTGCGCATTCTAGTGATTCTTGTTTCTTCTAGATTTTTCTTTTTTTATTATTACCGATTACGTAATTTATTAACGGTGTTTTTCCTGTGTCACGTGATGTTCTAGCAATTTCTACATTATTTTCCAGTCATATATATATATATATATATATATATAAGGTGGCGAGATTTTTCATTCATTCAGAGAGTGTAATTCAGAGCGAGTAGTAGAGTGTAGTAAAAGGGCGTTGTTCTGTGGTGATTGTTGTGACAGGAATCAAGCAATTATTTTGGTGGTCTTCAGTTTTGGTTAGTCTGATATTTATATAGTAAAGTGCTTTAGTTTCTGTATTTGACAAGCGAAGGAATTCGAAGTTTTAAAGTGGTTTGTGAATATATTTGTTCTGTTCTTGATCGAGAAGTGCGTAAATTAAAGTATCTTAGTGGAAGCCAATCTTTTCCTAGCAATTAAGTTGCATCCAGACTTAATTATTCAAGCGATACTATACGTCGCCTCAATTTTACAAATAAAATTAAGATGAAGATAGAACGAAAATTCTATTGAAACGCGACAATGACGCAATATTTTTGTATACGACGTCATACAATTAATGTGCCATCAACGATTTCAATTCTAGTTTCTAGCAATAGCGAAATTTTACAGGTAATTTACTCACATAATTTCATTTAGCCGCATATTCCACGGTTGAAAGCCAAAATAAGATAAATATGGACCGATTGTCAATGCTAGATCAGGTTCGACCACGTTTCCAATGTAACTTTCTGAAAAAATGTATTTAATATTTAATTTGGAACGTTAGTTTCATGCGTTGAAGCTGATCATGAAAATGATGATCTAATGATCATGCGTTTAAACCTCAGAATGACAGAAGTTGTAGTGCCATTGAAAAAAGCTCCTGCGATCATTTCTTGTGCATGACGTATTCTATCGAGCAAAGAATTTATCTACCGGAATATCCAGCTATTAAAGAGGAAAGCTAACACTAGTAAACTCCGAAGCAGGTCCATGCAGGCGACTATCCAATGCTTAGCGCTGCCATGAGAACCTAAATGGTAACAAGCAATGCAAAAAGTAAAGTACTGACAGCCAAAGGGGTAGTTAGGTAGCCGCCTTAGGCGTTCAACGACATCGGAGCGCAATTCTTCACCCAGCACAAAAAACTCTCAACAAAACTCGGCCTGCATTACCATTATGGGCGGCTTAACTAACATTAGCCTTAGTTGTGTCGTAAAACCTAACTGCATTCAGTAAAACTGAATCTGCAATGCTAGCACAGGTATATTTAAAAAGGCAAAAATGCATCCCTGTAACGAATCTGATCGGGATTGAACCCATGCGCACGCATCTTACTACAAACCGCTTTTAGATTAACATTTTCAATAAGCTAAAAACACCTCTTAATCTGTTATCTAGAGAATTAGCATTGAATGACTGTTTCAGATTTTCGCAGTGAACCATCTCACATGATAACGATTTTACGCAATCCATAAAACTTTGGCGATCGTTGCTTGTTGACGCAAGGAACACATGATGTAATACTTTTTGATGGTCTGAAAAAGACAATGTTATAACGATAGACAATTACAACTCGTTTTGACTGACTTGAATTGGCATATGTCGTAGGAGGCCGTAAGGTTTAAAGGCAACTTCAGGGCTGCTGCCCTAATAAACCTCTTAAAAGAGGAATACGGGAAAAGGCGTATTTGCGCGAGAGTGCGTGTTCACAGCCTACATACAGGGTGTCCCGTAAAAAAAGACTTTTTGACGAGTAGTATCTTCGCAATAAGGCAGCCAAATTCAATAAAATTTTGCTTAGAGCAGCCCTCAGTTATAACGAACTAGTCTGCAAAACGCTTAAAACTTGGTTGTTTAGCTAGCGAGAAACATCAACTTAAACAAAGCATGTCAAAAAATATGGGAGCAAACTATATTTAATTAAACCTGATTGTAGGCAACCTTATCCAAACACGATTACGTGTTTCAACAACATGGTGCTTCTTCCCATACAGGTAAGCCAGGCCCATCTTCAAAAAGCTACTCCTCAATTCATCAAGAAAGATAAATGGCCACCTCAAAGTCCAAACTGTAGTCAGTAGATTATGCCATGTGGGTTCTAGGACACGTATCTCTCGGTCACATACCCCCCCCCCCCCGGGTACTTACCCTTTAGGACAACTACCCCCATTATATAGTATAAAATAGAGGTAAACTAAAATGAATAACACAATGAAAAAAGCTGTTAATTCTAATTACATTTATCAACCACACAACACGGAAAAAACAGACTAAAACATCATAAAACCATAACTGAATATTATGTCCAATAGCCCGTAGAAAATCAAGTATAGGTCTATTGTCGTAATCAGCAACAATTGATCGTCTCTGTGTTAATGCCCCATATTTTCGCCTCTGTGGTTGAGCTGGTTCATGCTATGTGGCCGGAGGTAAATGTCCTAGGGGAATATGTTGCCTATGGGGATAAATGGCCTGTTACCGCCATATGGGACTCTCTGAAGGAGAAAGTTTACAAAGTATTAAGAGAGAAACTGATCAAGCAGGCGTTGAAGAACAGGATAATTATTTCATGGGAGAAGATATTGTTGGAAAAATCCATGAAAGTATTTCTGTTTGAAAGAAACGACTTCGCTTAGTCATAGAAGATGGAAGCCCTATTGAAAATCGAATGAGAGGAATGATGTTTGCTCTGATATTTCATTTCTTGACATGTTTTGTTTAAGTTAATATTACTCGCTTGTTAAGCAGCCAATTTTTTAAATATTTTGCCGACTTGTTCACAATATCTGAAGGCTTTTTGCTCTAAGCAAAATTTTATTCAATTCGGTTATCAGATTGCGAAGATATTACTTGCCAAAAGTGTCTCTTTTTTATGGGCACCCGAGATACATATGCGTATGCACGTACGTATTTATAAACAGCGAATAATTTTACCTCCTTGATCACCGAAAAGCGTAAATGGCAATACGAACAACTTGTGTTCAGGCGAGCTTTGAATTGTTCGTACTACTGACACAATCCAGATTAGTAGATAAACAAATTTTGCATAGAAGATGTGCTTTAAAATAAAATGCATCAGAAGCAATACAAATTCCAGTAAATATTTTTAATGGGAACAGATAAGTTTAACAATGTATTTTAGATTAATAAAAGGTTGCTCGGATGATCAACAGTGCATAAAGTCGATGGAAAGTCAAATGATGTCGTGTATATGTGTGACACATGACAAATGGGCAATTTCCTACAGTATACACAAGTCATTGTTCGCCTTCAGCTGTCGCAATACACGGAAAGTGAACACTAATTTTGTCTCTGCGTGAATACCACTAAGTAATGCACTCTTTAACGCAAACTAATCAAATACAATATACCAGTCGCTCTCAAGTAATTTAAAGATAGTTTTGATGCACTGCCTTCGAAAAAACTTCCTCTGCGGCTCACATATAACCGTGTTGTAAGAATAAATCTTGTCGGCACCTTGGCCAAGTGATTTGAAGCGTTGTTTATTCTGCTGTAATCGATTAATGTGTCCTTGAGAAATAAACTTTTTAGCAATTTCTATAGCAGTGGTTTTCAACCTTTTTGTTGGAGCAAAATCCCGAGAAAACATTCCAGTGACTCGAGGAGCCCCTGCGCAATAATTCAATTGTCTTATGCTAAAAACAGCATTTAATTATCACAATAAAATTTGTGTAACTTCAGGTGGAACTCCTGGACTGCGCTGAGGGAACCCTGGTTGAAAATCACTGTTTTATAGCTTGGTTGCACAGCTTGAGATAAAAATGGACTGAGCCAGTAGTATTGATCACTGTGAAGTGGATCCTAACACAGAGATGTTTTAGTACAGCCATAAAGATATTTCCGTGACTAGAGGATGTTAATGAATGACTCTCAAGTCTCAACCTAACTCAATCCTGTTGTAATATGCTGCCTCAAACAGGGGTTTTTAGCCTTTTTATAGTCGTCGCCCACTTCTAGTTACATGTACACTTTTGTATCTTCACTCCCACCCAACTTATGGTGCTGTGGCCCACCAAACTAGCACCTTTAAAACAAGTTGCAAATAAATACACTGTAACTTTATTAGGCTTTTAATTCTCAATCTCCATAACAAAAGTAAGGCCAACATACTGGTAAACAGTGCATTTCTCAACGCCTTACTTTCACACCAAGATCATCATCATTTAATAACGGCGTTACCTTTAACTTTTGCTGCTAATGCATTTGGTAAAGAAGCATATAATCTGTACCTTTTCACTAATAAACAGTGTTTTGCCCTAGTAGCACACATATGAATGAAATTTTCAGTACATACAGGCTGCAGCAAACATTTTTACGCAAAATTTCACCTTCATAAAACCAAACCAAATATGTAAAACGACGGAATAAAATAATTTGAGTAAACTGTTGCATGCTTTTTGTCAAGTTTTAACTTGCCAGCTTTTGAGTATGAAAAAAGTGTAGCTAATCAGATAAAATTTTGTTTACCAGAAATATTTAAACCATTGTCGACATAAAATTGAGTAGCAGGATAATGCAGGTGGTCACTAGGATACATTGCTTGCAGTTTTTCTTCAAATTTTTGCTGAACTACTGAGGAATTTTTGTGTACAAAACCTGAAAAGCAAACGCTTGCAATAACTTAAAAAGGCAAAACTTCTTGCTTATAAAACATTTTTAATCGAAGTCAAAACTTTTGCCCAAAAATAAAACTATAGCAATAGCAGTCAGAAAAATGCTTTACTTTAGAACAGAAAACTACGCTATTGAAATGTGTCTTGCTACCAATCAGCCAGTAAAACACACAAACTGCCTTGATGGTGTAGATCAGGAGTTCTCAAACTGTGTGTCATAACATTGTGGGGCAACATCGTACTTTGCCAAGGGGGTTGCAGGGGTTAAAAGATTTGCTGATATTCACCTACCTGAAGAAAAAAAGCACAGAGAAGTTGACGACCAAAAAAGGAATTGGTGGTTTAGAGATAAAAAAAAGAATTGAAGATTTAAAGATCAATTCTCAACCAAATTATAGCAAACTGATCTTAAAAATGGTACATCCCATCTTGTGCAAGCACAACAGAGATAGTGCGGTAAAAAAGTCAAAAAGTTTGCTCGTTGTGCCCTTGGAAAAGGTACTTCCTGTGATTCCTGCACCTTTATGTAGCATGCAAGCGATGTAAGTCACTGCTTTGAGCAATCTTTCAGTCACGGCAGTTTGATTTAACTGAACACTAGAAAACAACACATGAATGAATAAGTGGAATACCCACCGACCTGCTGATGCATTAAAAAACATTTTTACACCTGATCTTCATTGTGTTGAGCATAAACATTTGCAATAATTAACTTATAACTGGCATATGGTCGAGTGGTTGGAGCACTGTTGTTTTAGCAATGATAACTAAATGAACGTAAATTGAAATCTCACAGCAACAGTGGGACTGTGTCCCAGTAATCTGTTGGCAAAATCACTTTACAATAGCTTGTTTGCTCAGCAGATTTTAACATGCAGTCTGAGCAATTCAAGTAAAATGGTAAAACTTAGACAACTTAAAAGGTAGTCTAGACCAGCGGTTCCCAACCTTTTACATCAACGGACCAGTGATTTTTTATAAAAAGATTCATGGACCAGTATGCAAAATTTACCACAACAAAGTAACAATAGATATAAATCGATCCCCTTCGGTTGTGTGAAGTTGCTTTCCATTAGAACTGCAAGCTCATAGCATTACAGCCATACAAAACACGAATGTCAATTAGGCATTTAGATCATGTCAGCTCTAAATGAATTGTAAACTGCCCCCATTCGCTAGCTCATAATTCAGGATTTTCTCCTTTATATGTTGTTATTTGTCAGTTCACGCAACAGGAACTAATAATAATAAAGGTTTTAAACAATCGTGTGACAATAACTAATGCTGATACAAAATAATGTGAAAGTGAACTTCCTCCAAGTGAAAATGAAACTGCAGACTGGCAAAATTTTGTGATGGACCGGCGGTTGGAACTGCTGGTCTAGACACCTGCCTTATAAAAAAATTGCCAAAAGTTAGAACAGAGCACTTCCCTCTACTGTATGACCAAAAGACTAGCAACTACTGAAAAGCAAAAAAATTCAGTAAAGTTTATTTGCTTTTTGGCGGCTACTTCAAATGTCTTAATCATTTAGTGGTTAAAACACATCCATTGAATGCCGCAAGTTGCTGGTTCAAACCTCAACCAATCCACACCAACAAGCTATACCTACCTTTCTTATCAGATATTGTCAAACAAGTAATTCCACTTAAAACAGCCCATGAAAGTAAGTCAACCACTTCACATATATTGATATTATCTTCATTTATAATCACAACCAAATGTTTTGGTGATTTATGTAATTGTTTGGCATTATCAATAATTCTCTTGGCATTGCTACTTGATTTAATGAACTGAAGTTTGTGCGTTGAAATCTTCTTCCACATTAACATCACATGATGCAAGCAAGCCAATGCAATGTGGATAGTGTAAAGTACACATCTTTTAAGGCACACTGAAAATCCATCATATGCTTTTTGCATTTGAAGAAGTTTGGAAAATGTTAATTTTAAAACAGCCGCATTTTTAATTTCCATTTTTGACGTGATTTTTGCTTCGTATAGAGCAGTTTTTCCATTCAATGTGACATTTAAATTGCTGCTTTTTTAGAATTCCACAAAACAGAGAATACACACCAATCTTACAACTCTTCTGCAAATTAATGTTGAACTCTATTAACACTCTGAATTTAACTCAGAGTAAACTAAATATTGAGATTCATGTCTACCTAATCTGGCACTGTCAAAATCAAAAACCTACAGTTCAAAATTATAGGCATAACACAGTTAAATTAGTAAACTCATAACGAATATTTAAAAGACCAAAAACATATTCTATGATCTTTTAAGTCAGCATTTAGTCATATATGCCACTGTAATTGGTTTATGCGATGGTCTGAATTTAAACTAAAAATGCAGAAGCCAGAAATTATGTGATGTTGCGTTTTGCAAAGCCAGAATACAGGACAGAATTTAGCATCAGTTGCTGAACTAAGAACCTTTTAACTACTTCAATTTAAGTATAACACTAATAATTTTGCAATGCCAATGTAGATATGAACTAACTTTTTAAGCTAAATACTCTGGGTAACTAAATTGATTCTAATATTGCTAAATTTAAAGGCAGTTAGACATGGTGGACTGCATTTAGTGAAGTTTGTTGAGTGTAGTGCTAAAAATGTTCACTAGTCCACTCTAATTCAATTACATTATTCTCTAGATTACAAAATGGACAGTTGATGTTACTATTAGGCCCAAAATAGATAGATTGCTTATATTTACACACTAACACAAGGACAGGTATGTAGATGTAAGAGGACATGTACACTGGGTCTGGGGATAAAATTTTTGTCAAGTCACATGTTTAATACGTCATAGAAATGGACCAATCACAAACAACCAAAAATCACATTTTTAATACATCATTGAAATTGACCAATTACAAATGTTCAGAGACAGAATAGATCCCAGGGATAAAAAGCCATTAACACCAAAATAGCTACTGCCAAAATATTGACTTAAGGCAATAGCCAAAAACAGAAAAGAGGCTTTTATGTCATTCATTTTTATCCCCAAGTCACAGGAAAACCTTTTTTTGGTTATGTTATAACATTATTGTGTTGAGAACCAGTTTAAAGTCTCTTCTTCTTCTTCTTTGTCTTTCAGCTTATTCCCGACCAGGGGTCGCCACAGCAGATATCTGCATTTTTATTACATGGCATTTGTTTTATGGTCGGATGCCCTTCCTGCCACCAACCCTCTATTTGGAGGAAAAACTGGGCCACCTGTTTTCCACATAAAGGTGGGGGCATCCCGTTAAGTGCCTTGCCCAAGGACACAACAAGCAAGCTTTCCGGCTTGTTCTCCACAACCTCCACTAAATGCTGAGCACCAAGCAGGGAAGCTGTGGATACCATTTTTTAAAGTCTTTTGGTATGACCTGACAAGGGGAATGAACCCCAGGTCAACTGACTGCAAAGCGGACGCTCTAACCACTACACCATTGCATCAGCAGTTTAAAGTCTCTGATACTGCTTATTTTTTAAGATAGGCTATTTTGTCTTTAGTTGTTTGTAACTAGTAACTTTTCATGACAAATTAAAAACGTGACTGGACTAAAATTTAATCCTCTGTGTACTCTTCCCAAGTTTTAAATCACTCACCTCCTCCACAGAGGACACTGCTGTTATGCAATTAAAAAAAGTATTGTAATACATCCTCCAAAAAATCTAATCCCAATTACAGAAAAACTGTGCAAAGCAGAACTCTTAACTAAGGTATTCAAGCATAGCAATAACATCAACTATTGCTACTCTGATTGCAATGCATCAAATGTGCTTACTCAAAAAGATAGTAATTGCATGCAGCAAAATAGCTACTATGTTTTTTTCACAATGCATGCCTAAATTTCTGACAAAGTTTGCAGTGTATGTGATGGCAACTAATTCTAATCCTTCATCAGCACATTATGGACGACACAGGAAATTGTAGACCCATACTGCTTGGGACCACTGATACTGTTGCACAATTCATTTCTACCACAAACTGTTTTGTTTTTTGTTTAGACTGGCTTATTTATTAAGCAAACGGTAAAAGACTCAAGTTGCACCTCACACACAATTATTTCACCCTAAACATCACTCAACCATATTGCTTTTGACGAAGAAATGGAAAAGTGCAATTATTTAATTTTTTACATTAAAATTACGAGATTGTTAAGATTAAAAATAAAGTCTTCATACTCTTTCATAGAATCCCAATAGATACTCTTAAAGGTTCTTGTTCCCATCTTGTGGACATCTGCAACAACTTAAACCAAGACGCCCTTGGGCCTGCCAGCACTAGAACTGCTGAACAATCTTGCTCAGTTGGGCACCTGTGTAGAAGAATGGGCAGACACAAACGAAAAATTGAGAAATGGGAAAACAGTTTCCTTGCAGACGTTATTTCACTACAATCGGGAATGTCCTTTCCAAGACCTGCATAGACTTAACCACTTTCAAATTGGCACTAGGTTATTCTCCTCAACAATACATAAATGGGGTATGACCCCTACAGTGGCTTGCATGTGTGGTGCAAAGAAACAAACAGCTGAACACATGACAACATCCTGCCCCATCTACCACCATCCCAATAGAGTGTCTGACACAAGCTTGGTGCCCTATTATACAGACATATGCGCTGCCATATAGCAGACTGCCTTCTAAAACGGAATATTTTCCCCACACTAATAAGAATAATACTCTAAATTCCTACACATATCCAACGAGTAAGCTTGGCCTATAGTCTATACTAGAATACTCAATACTACTAAAATGCTTAAATTCTGCAGACTGATTTTAATTCTTAACCTTGCCGTAACCCAAATGCAAGCCCTAATACTAACCCTAACCCTAATGCTGATTCACAATTATGAACGATTTCTATGTTTCACTAGTATCCAAACCTATTAAAAGCTTTCTTTGGAATTTAGCTTTTCAGGATATTGCCAGCACACTAATACAAGAAATTTTCAAGACTAATTTTAAGCTCTAAATAGACTACTGTTACTCTGACAGATAAACAACCATACCGTAAGTGAAGCCTGCCACCATGTTCTGTACCAATAACGTTGTAAAAGCCTACACACACTGAGTGTCATCTTCATGACTAGATACAGTTATTTTTGTGTTTAACACAGTGTCCTTTACCCTTTGTTGCATACTATTGCATCACTTATACAACTAGCTTATTACCTGGACCATCCTGAGTAATCAGCCAAATCCAAATTTTCCGTTGCGCATTGCTGCACATACATGCACTTCCGGATTACAACGTTCAGAAATTTCTCACGGTTGTTTCGCTCGTTAATCATTTAGCCTGCATAGTGCATACTCATTAACTCTTTTCCTACTGCGTGAATTGCAAAAAAATTTCCGTAAGGTGGCAGTGCAAAAAACTGTCATAATCAATCGTAATTATACACCCCAAGTTTGTTTGCAAATCATTACTCGCCTGTTAACTTCTGCATCGAGTGTTATATATCGTTGAAATCTACATTTCTTGAAGATTTCAAATACAAAAAAAAATTTTTTGAATATGCAAATTAACCCATTCAACTGGTGCTGAGTTGTCTTTGAAATCAAAGTAGTACCCTTACCTTAAAGATCACTACAGACTTAATGTTCACCTAATTTTTTTAGAAATGGTTGCTAAATGATGCTAAGAAAATAAGCTTTCGAGGTGTATCAATCAAAACTTACCTAAAAGCCCAGGTTTTCTACAATTCGCTACTTTCTGAGACCCATGACCTTTTTTTGACCGGTACCACCGGTACAAAGTTTTGGTAGTTAAATTTAGTGTCTAAAATATGATCAGTTATTATCTGCTAGGGGTTAGCCCAAACCACAAAAAATTATGTGTTTTTGAAAAGAGAATTTCTTCAAGAATCAAAAAATATCAAATTTAAATAGAATATGCTGTCAGTGACAATGAAACAGTAGCTTTTTTAGATCCATCCCATTTCTTTAGAAACAAGGGGGGATACAGCAAATTTTGATTTAGAGAAGCCAAATTTCTGCCAGCTTCAAAACTTGCATTTTAGCTTTTATCTCCTTGAAAACTTGTTAGAAAACTATGACTTTAAATATAGCAGGCATTCCTCGTATGTCGAGTGTAACGATATTTCAACCAGATCAATTCGTTCTTTCGACAATTTATTATTCAAATTTAACGTTTCGCTCCCCTTAGTTACCGGGGAGCTTCTTCAGAAAAAGGTAGCTGTTAATAATGTAACATACAAACTGAACAACATAAAAATATTAAGACTACCTGTATTACTAAACACTAAAAATTATTTATCAACAGGGCAGGCAATCACATAATAACAAAAACATTGTTACATCACAACAAAGCCATTTGCAGTTAAAATAACCGCAAGACTAAACTTGACCTGAAGCGTTGCCTGAAGCACTTGGCCACTCCTGTATCTGTGATGTAACAATGTTTTTGTGATGTAATCTGTGATGTAACAATGTAACAATAATCTGTGATGTAACAATGTTTTTCACTTGGCCACTCCTGTATCTGTGATGTAACAATGTTTTTGTTATTATGTGATTGCCTGCCCTGTTGATAAATAATTTTTAGTGTTTAGTAATACAGGTAGTCTTTATATTTTTATGTTGTTCAGTTTGTATGTTACATTATTAACAGCTACCTTTTTCTGAAGAAGCTCCCCGGTAACTAAGGGGAGCGAAACGTTAAATTTGAATAATAAATTGTCGAAAGAACGAATTGATCTGGTTGAAATAACTATGACTTTAGTGGTGAAATATTTGCAATTTATTTTATCCTTTTAAAGGATGTAGTTTTTCTAAAAATTATAATTTAGTGAAGGTAAATCGAATATTTTGGGGAGTTTTGAACTGATATGATGTTTCTTACTCATTTTTGATTAGTAAATATCATATACCGCTCAGCCTAGACCAGGCATGGGCAACATACGGCCCGCGGGCCGGGTCCGGCCCCCGAAGTGATTTTGACCGGCCCGCAGACTGTATTCAACCATACCCTGTAATGTGGCCCGAGGCCTCATTCCTGACAGTTTCCGATTGTTGTGCTCTCACCGAACTGTCGGTGCGAGACACAAGCGGTAACTGGCGAAAGACACTGCATTCCATTGCCACGATTTTAAATGTTACATTTTTATTTCACTGCGATTGCTAGAAATTAGGTCACAGCAGAGAGTGTTGTAAAGATCTCCCACTACTGTGTGACAACGTGACTGTTAGTGTTAGTTATTCTTTGGCTGTTATCAGTTAGTGTTAGATTTAGATTTAGAATTTACAATTTTTTACATTTTAAAGAAATTAGATTTAATATTAAGTTTTATTAACCATGGAATTTCCCAAGAAAAGCAAAGTTGACAGAGAGTGTCGAGCATTTCACAAAGATTGGATGCCGAAGTATTTTTTACAAAGGTTGGCAGTAAAGCAGTATGTTTGCTGTGTGGTCAAAGTGTTGTTGTGTTGAAAGAGTACAACATTAGTCGTCATTATGCGACGAAACATGGAAACTATGGCAATGATTTATCAGTAGTGGAACGGCAAACTAGAGCAACAGAGCTGGACAGAAAACTTGCAAGGCAGCAGAATGTACTCATGAAAAGCAAATTATCCCAGAAAGCTTTCACTCATGCCAGTTATAGAGTCGCATACAACATTGCTACACACAGCAAACCATTCACTGACATCGATGATACTGCACAGCTGCTCATCTTTGTACGAGGCATTTCAGAAAACTTTGAAATCACCGAAGAATTGCTGTCTTTGGAATTAATGAAAGACACAACTACCGGGGAAGATATTTTCGAATGTGTGGAAAATGGATTTCGTACAATGGAATTACCATGGCAGAAAATGGTCAGTGTTACTACGGATGGTTGTCCATCATTGACAGGAAAGAATGTTGGTTTACTGAAGAGACTAAGTGACCGTGTTGCAGAGGTCGATTGCACCAGGGAATTAATACTTCTACATTGCATAATACACCAGGAAGTGTTGTGTAAAAAGATGCTTGACATAAAACATGTTGTGGATCCAGTTGTTAAGATTGTTAATTTCATTTGGGCGAGAGGTTTTAATGGCAAACAGTTTATCACGCTTCTGGAAGATTGCGACTCGGATCATAGTGGTGTTCCCTATCATACAGCTGTACGCTGGTTGAGTGTGGGGAAAGTTCTGAGTCGTGTCTGGGACCTAAAAACAGAAATCTTACTATTTTTGGAGATGAAAGGAAAAGATAAAGATTACCCTCAATTCAAACAATCAGAATGGCTGACAGATTTGGCATTTGCAGTCGATCCCTTTGAACATATGAATGAACTGAACACCAAACTTCAGGGAACGGGCACTTTTCCTCACGAAATGTACTCAACAGGGAAGGCATTCAGGTTAAAGCTAAAGCTGTTTTCTCGCCAGCTCAGTTAGAATATCACAACACAGTTTGCAACACTTGCAACTACGGCACAACTAATAATGTCAGCTGAAAGGTACGTCAATAGGATATCTGCACTGGGTAATGAATTTGGTCGTCGTTTTGCGGACTTTCAGAAACTTGCTGCTGAATTTAATATTCTGTCATCACCGTCTACAACTGACTTTGAAAAAGCGCCGGATGTTGTACAGCTGGAACTGATTGATCTGCAATGTGACTCTACCCTGAAAGAGAAATTCTAATTTGAAAGCATTGACAAATTTTATGCATTACTGAATGCATCCAAGTTTGCCAACCTGAGAAAGATGGCCATGAAACTACTCGTTCTATTTGGGTCCACATACATTTTTGACCAAATATTTTTGACCATGAACACTAACAAGACCAAGCTACGTTCCAATCTAACTGATGTTCACCTGCAGTCTTTACCGAGAATTTCTACATCAAACATGCAGCCAAAGTTCAAACAACTTGTTGACAACTTTGATCGACCACAAATGTCTCATTGACTGTAGTAGCTATTGAAGTATAATTAGTACATTATGATAAAATGATAAATTCATTATGTACCTTTTGGTCTCTATTCTTTGTAATGTTTAAACTTTACATTAAACACAATTTGTTATTTTATTTCTTACATTAGTGAATAAATATATGATTAAGATATTGAATACTATTTATGCAATAATGCGGCCCACCACGGACTTCATTTTTCCACATCTGGCCCGCTGACTGGAGAAGTTGCCCACCCCTGACCTAGGCTATTTAAAATTATACGGTATATTGCTTGAAAGCAAATATTCTAAGCTTTTAGAGACCGGTATTTAGTAACACATCATATTTTTTACGAAACAAATCTACTTTTTTCTACTTACCATACAAATTTTTTGGGGGGTTTTGAGACCCCTAAAACACTGAAAACACGAGATCTTCAATTGATGATCGTGGGAATAAAAGAATTAAAGCTGGTGATATTTGCGGTATATAAAGAAGTTGATGTTACATATTGATAGGTAGCCTAACGTTCTGGGGTTTGGGTAAGAGTTAGGATTAGATTTACTTATTTGCAACATTTCTTCAACCTGTATGACGTCAGCTTCTTATATGCAAGATATGTAACATAACATTTCAGTGAAGAACTTCCCTATGTGCAACATAATGAATGTAGCAGTCATTGTTACATTACATCTAAGCCGTATATAAGCGCCTCGCCGCCACGTTTTGTTCTCTTTCATCGCTACGTGACTCTCGTATGAGCTTGTTGCTACTGTGTATGAGAACTATTGTCCAGCAATAAAAACTAGACAGCAGACCACGTGGTACGAGAACGACAGCACGCAGCCCATAGGAAGCGCTACAAAGCAATGAGATTCTTGCGCAAAAGAACTTGCTCGTGTGATTTCTGCTTTATATCAAGAAAACTATAGGAAGTTTTAAGCTTATGTGTTAACCTTGGGCATGAAGTCCAACGCTACCACAAATTTTCGGGCCATTGTTTTGTGCATAATTTGATCTGGAACAAAAAGGGATCATGGCACAGTTGCCCCTCCTCTTGCTGCGCCCCTGCGTTAAACTGTTCGTCCAGCTCTGTAAGCAGGCTAAATGAGATGGCCGGTGCTGCATTTTGGTGACTAGCCTTTCAATGCATGGCATTCATGTTGACAAATGACTTCTTAGATCTTCCTCCACTGCTAGATTCTTCCTCATCCTTGACTTTATTTTCAACAGCGGAAAAAGAGTCTCGCACTGATAGGTTGATGGAAATGACTTTGGTCTGCGAATGACTGGTCTTGAAACTTCTCCTCAGGTGAAATCAGCACCGCCGGCTAAAGCAATATTGTTAAACTATAAGTTACTAGCCGCTTCTTCAAGCGTGAAAGGCCGGCAGAGGGGGCTAGTAACCTCAGAAAACATGGAAAGTGCTTGCTGTTCATGTGCAGACTATATATACTCTCACACTCACATTAAGGGCCTGAAAAAAATCATCTCCTAGGGACCAGCAAACATTTAATTCGTTCCTGCGTTATGCAGATTTTCTGCAGCCGCAAGTTAAGGGTCAAAAGTGAAGCATGCGGCTCCAAAGCTGCAGTTTGCCGACCCTTGGTCTTCGAGTTTCCATTTTACAATAAATTTCCTCAGTTGAGGAAATTTAACTCTAAAATTTATGAAATAGAAAAATTTGGAGGAAATAATCAAAATAAAAAAATTAGGAGGAAACAAAAAAATACAAAAAATAATAAAAAGTAAAAAGTTTAGCTTGTATTTTGAAACGCTGGAATTCTTGGAAGAAAAATCTTATATTTTACTGTCATTACAATTTTATTCAAATATAAGAATTTTACAGTCTTATCGGTCGGCCTAATTTAAGAGCTGTTTTTTAAGCCTACGTGACAAGATAGTTTTGATAGTTTGAGATTGCTGGTAAGTTTAAGTATCCGACGCGATGGCGTAGTGGTTAGAGCATCCGCTTCGCAGTCGGTAGACTTTGGGTTCAATCTTCTTGTCGAGTCATACCAAACGACTTTAAAAAATGGTATCTATAGCTTCCCTGCTTGGCACTCGGCATTTATGGGAGGTTGTGGAGAACAAGCCGGAAAGCTTGCTTGTTGTGTCCTTTGGCAAGGCACTTAACGGAACGCCCCACCTTTATATGGAAAACAGGTGGCCCAGATACTTTGAAAATAACAACTCCCCAGCGAGTGCGGACATACTGTCCAAAACATTGCGATACTATTCGCTTTTTCGTGAATGGGGGATATATACAGTAAAAAAAAGGTAGAGTCAAATGTTACAAATCCTCAAACAACGAAGATTTGCGCACAAGTGCCCGGAAGGAACTCCTGAGCCTTCGCTCCTTCTTCAAACACAATGACTAAATAAAAACTTCTTATTGCAGAAACTCAGTAAAAGAAAATTCAAATCCAAAAACTCAGTTAAATTAAATTCCAAATTGATAAAAAGAAAGAGCAAAAATTCATCGAGAGTTTCTTCAAATATAACGGAATGCAGAAAAACCAATTGAACTTCGTGCAGCAACAAAAATTAAGCAACTAACTCAAAATCCAAAAGGGCCTTACTATTTTGCTGCTCAAAACAAGAGGCCAGCTAACTAGAATGCAAATCTCGCCCGGATTTAGGCAAAAAACGCCCGGAGAGTTGCATTCCAATCCCAAGCCGCCAAACGCCAAACAGAAAATACGAGACGTGCGAGAACAAAAGGGCGCTAGTTCAGTTCAGCCACAGAAATCAAAAATTTTTTCTTTTCGAAGCCAATTCTGTAACATCAAGTAAATACCAACCAAAAAGTTCATGGGCTAAGGTAGTTTTAATTAGTACGCGTGAGCGATTCCGCATTGTACAAGATTGATTTATGGCTAAGGTTAGAGCAGGTTTGGAGTTAGAAAGTTAGAGTTAGGGCTAATTGGCATCGCAAAACATTGTGGTGGACATCGCAGACATGTAGCTACTATTTAGTAGGAACCCTGTGCTACGCAACTTGGGTACCTCACTTTAACTACAAGTCTATCTGTTTATTGAGTGCGAAAAACTTCAACTTATTATTCAGGTGCCTGTGTTTTTCAAACATTCATACCATGCAGCGTGTGCGAGTTCTTTTTCACATCTTTTAGTGGTACCTATTTTATTTCTATTTCCAACATACAGTTATTTTGTTTTTGATGTCAGTGTTTTCATGGGTTTTGTGTTGTTACAACTATATAATTTAGGTAATTGACAATTGTTGTAGCCTACCTGTATTTTAGATCCCATGGAAGTTTTGTTTTAAAAAGAGTAAAGAATATTCCCTTTCTACATGAATTTTTAGGAAGAAAGAGTGAGAGAAAATTAGGGAAGATATCTGGTTTTGAAATGAAAAAAAATTTTTTCTGCATTGGAGGAAATGAAAAAATTATTTGTGGAAGCGTTGTCTTTTTTCGACAACAATGTTTTGCCCTGAAAACGCAATTACGAAATGTGAATTCAAGGTTGCCTGATTGGGCTAGTTTTTAGCTTCTTGGTGAAAAGCGATTAGTTTTTGTTTTTTGCTAAAACCTGGACTTCCTTTCAAAGTTTAATATTATTTTTTGCACCTTTTTTTATTATCTCCTAGTGAAATGGTTTTACCATGAGCCAATTTGCTTCAGGTTCGCAACACTTATTTGAGTAATTATTTTGGAGAAAAACTATTGAAAAATTTGTCAATGCAGTCGTACTTAGTCTATACTAAGTAAATACGGTATGCATTTTTTTCGTTTAGCTTTGTTAATAGCTGACTAGGCTATAAAAGACAAAATTTAGAAGGATAAATTTTTTAGACCAGTCTATTAGTGTTTTAATGACGTTGTTGTACCACTGTCATTCTGGCAGAATAATTCTCTCGTTTTAAAAAACACGAAAAAAAGACCGTTATCGCGTGAAAAATCACGTGACCAACTAGTGCGCCTAACAAGACATTAAAAGAAACTTAAAACAAGAGCATAAAAGAAACAATCGCTACTAACAAAACAAAATCTTCCACTTTGTCGGCCAATACGATAAAACAATTCGGCATCAATCCAAGCAAAAGCAAAATAACATCTATTCCCACGTTTGTTCCTCTCAAATCATATATTTTAGGAAAGCTCATTAAATTTCCTATCAATTTCATGATGTGTGGTAAGGAACATCAGTTGCTTTCGTACAACCGAACGACAGTGAATTCGAGAAATATTAGGCCCCCCCGGCGAAACTTGAAATGTCAAACAACTTGAGACGACTTGATGCAGTCATAAGTTAAAGGTTCTTTCGCACGTTTGTTCCTCTCAAATCATATATTTTTGGAAAGCTCATTAAATTTCCTATCATTCTCATGATGTGTGGTAACGAACATCGGTTGCTTTCGTACAACCGAATGACAGTGAAATCAAGCAAATAATAATTCCTCTTTTAAAAACGCTTCCAGTTGCGTCAAAACATAAAATGTCTTTTTTACAAAGGCCTTTATATGCCAAAATTTGAGCGTCGTTATACAATGCAACACTGGGTGGATGAACAGAGAAATTTCTTATAAATGTTCTGTAGTTTCTAGCAGGGATGTGGAAGCGGAAGCGGTCCTTTTTCTGTGGAAGCGGAAGCAGAAGCGCGAAAAATCTACCGCTTCCACATAGGTTATTTGACTTGAGGAATAACTTGGCGAAAAACTTTTGTCCATTTCCCAATGTGAATTAAACGGTGAAGTTGCACAATAAGTCTGAACGACCGTGCGATATCAGTAGCGCGAAAGAACAAGAAAAAGTATAACAAACATCACATTTTATATCGATTATGGGTAAGAAAAAGATAGTTTGGACAACGAAACGTAGCTAATAAAGTGATGGTTTGGTTAAACTTAACTAACCTTGGTTGGGGGGTTGAAAACGTTGAAAAAGAAATTTTTCACGACTGAAACAACTTGATCACTCCACATCAGTGCTCTTCAACAGGGGTGTTGCAAAACATGCAGTTTTAAGAGTTCCGTGAGGGGACGACGAAGGTTCTTCGTTTATTACTAGTATTTATTTCTTATTTCAGTATATTGATTTCTTATATGTAGTGATGTTCTTTGCATATAAATAGTGTTGAAATCTTAGGATTGCAAGTTGCAGATTGTGACGTAATTCTGTTTACAACTTTAGGAACGTCTTTATTTGCTAACGCCCTTTGTAACGTAATAGTGCATATGCAATTTCAGTTTTGCTGTTGTTGTTGTTACCCGACCCTTTCCGAGTGATGGGTTGATGGCGGAAGACCATGGAGCCCCAAAAGTCGGGACACTTAACAGGGCCTGGGACAGAGGTCGTAGAGAGACAGAAAATTGCCAAAGAGCGAGCGACGCAAAGAGTCCGTAGTTGGACGATGCAGAATGAGATGAGAGGTATCCGCAAGCGCTGCAGGAAGGATTCTCGATTCTGCTAAACCTATAAAGATAGGAGCTTAAAAGAAGGCTGCGTCCGTTGCAGCGAAGGCGAGAGAGAACACAGCGAGCATGACGTAGAAGCACAAGTTACTCGGTGGAAATCGAGGAAACCTGTGTGTCAAAGAACTTAGATGAGACAGTATGCCTCCAGTCCGAGAAAAGAGAAGAGTGGACACCAGAGATAAGAGAAGAGTGACTACAAGACATTGCTGAGGGAACAAGTAGCGCTCTCAGTCTGGCCAGCTCATCAGCCAAGTCGTCGTCCGGAAGAAACGAGTGTCCGGGGACCCATTGCAGCCTGATGAAACTGGCGGAGAGAGAAAACAGTTTCCGACAGAGATTGAGGTAAAAGGAAACATGAAGGAGAGAACAGGGTGGCGAGGACAGAACGAGAGTCAGATAGGAGGAAAAGAGAAATGGCAGACTTGTTTGTGCTGCCGAGACCTGCAAAGAGCGTGCAGGATGGCGCAGGCTTCAGCGGAAATACTTGAGCATACTGGTCCTGCTGAAAAGAAAAGGGTGGCCTCGATGCCACAGAGAGAGCAGTTGGCAAGTATCTCAGACCCGTCTTTGCCAAAAGGGAAAGGAACAGAGCCGTCTGTCCAGAGCACCAGTCCGTAAGGAGGGCATTCAGTGTCAGAGAAGTAAAGAGAACAGCAGCAAAGGAATGAAAAAGAGACGAGTATTCCTCTGCAGAAGGACAGTGAGAGTCAAAGTAAAAAGCAAAGTCATCTTGACGAGCTTTCCAAAAATTCAAGAAAGGGAGACGTTCCTTGGGGTAAAAGACCGGAGAAAGAGGGACGGTTAGTAGAATTGGTAGGTGATTAGAACACAGGTTCTGAAGCACCTCTCGGGGCAAGATGGGGCGAGAGAGAAAAGAGCAAAGAGATGTCAGGGTAGGAGCGACTGCCAGAGGAGCGATGAAAAAGAGTAGATATGTCAAAGTCATGGAGGGGGAGGAGGTCAGAGGAGGTGACCCGATTGAATGAAAGCACTGTTCTTGATTCAACACGAGTTCTAATATCTAAATAAAAGAAACACAGAGTAGTTCGGAATAATAAGCCCAAGCGAAGTAGGTAAAGTAATTCAATAAATGAAGGTTTTTGTCCCCTCAAAATGATAAAGGGTAGAAAAACGCAGATTGCAGACCCACAAAAGTTAAAAAATTGTCAACGGTTGTTTTCTTGTTTTTTGTTGGTGTAAGCGGAAGCGGAAGCGATAGGTGTGGAAGCGGAAGCGGAATCAATTTTTTACTGTGACGTTGAGAAGGTCTGCCTTCAGACTTGATGTTAGGCAGAACTAATTGTGAAGGTGCGTAAGTGTGAGTGTCCAAAAATTCGCTCTTCGTCCATTAAAGAAGATTGCATACTGCGGTATAGCGAGTGTGGTTTCATAAATTGCAATTTCTCTGCTACAAGTTTACATTGTTTGCCAGAGATATGCCTACTCTTTACACATGCGATGAAATATGATCTTTTGCCGGAAACATTTACATTTCCTTCAACTCGACCAACAAACGTAAACAAATCGATTTTGCCCGTAACTGCACGATGGCAACAATGAACATGGCTGCAGTAAACATTTACCTATCCTTCGCAAAACCTCATATCACTCCTTCTCAGCTTCAAAACTGCGCGTTTTTTTCGTAGATAGTGGTTGCTTATACAAGGTACACATCCACTATCTAAGGTTCTCAATTTTTCCAATATGACATCTTCATAGAAAGAATTTTAAAATGATGCTCTATACGGTTTTATATCATTTTCTTCCACTCGTATAAAGTGGTTACAAACGATTTCTCCACTTCTATTTCCGTAAACCGACATTTCTCTTTGTTTTCCGCATTTTCGTTGTAATTTCCCGAAAGCTGTATGGTGTTCCAATTTAAACCACGTTTTATTTTTTTTACTGTTTTCTTTTTTACCAGAATCCTTTGGAACAGTTCTCGAAGTTACTGGAAGTTGAATATAGCAGGCATTCCTCGTATGTCGAGTGTAACGATATTTCAACCAGATCAATTCGTTCTTTCGACAATTTATTATTCAAATTTAACGTTTCGCTCCCCTTAGTTACCGGGGAGCTTCTTTAGAAAACGGTAGATGCTAGTAGTGGCTAACATTTAGTAGTAGTGGTAGTATGGTTTAGTGGTTTAGTTGGTTTAGTTTAGTGGTTAGTGGTTTAGTAGTGACTAACTACTAACATCTATCGTTTTCTGAAGAAGCTCCCCAGTAACTAAGGGGAGCGAAACGTTAAATTTGAAGAATAAATTGTCGACAGAACGAATTGATCTGGTTGAAATATCGTTACTGGAAGTTGTTGAATAGAACTTTGATAAAAAGACGCGAAATCACTGGAAGCATTTTGCCTTTTTGAATTTTGGGTTTTTGGTGCGCAACTTAGTTGCTGTCATAATTTGATTCCGCCAGTACGGTTCTTATATCTTTTAAAATGACAATTGGTTCGTTTTTCTCCAATGTTACTCTTTCATTCATCATAGTTTTGTCATCTTCAGGAATCGAAAGTACGTTTTCATCCACCATAGTTTTGTCATGGTCAGGGACCGAAAGTACGTTTTCATCCATAATATTTTGGTTGTGGTCAGGGATCGAAAGTACGCTTTCATCCACCATAGTTTTGCCAGGGTCAGGGACCAAAAGTACGCTTTCATCAAACACCCTGATACTATAATCAATGTCTCCAACACTATTTGGAGCAGTAGCTTCTTCATACAGAGAGCAAACCAATGGTAAAGGGTTTGCTTTCTATTTTGTATAGTTGTAGTGGAGCCATTGCACAACAAGTTGCAAGTTTTCCATTCCTCAGGAGTTAATGTTAAAGCCAAATCGTTATTCTCAAAAGCATATTTTGGATGCAACCAAGGCTACAATAAATGTACATTCCCCCGTCATCAGGTTTTCGGCAAAAACAATACAGCTCGTTTATTTAAAAATATTTTTACTTTTTGATGAGTTGCTTTTCTTGAAATTCTGTTTTGAATCTACGTCTGCTCTACATAAGGACGCAGCAAGTAAAACGTGTTGATTGCTAGGAGAAGAAGTGGATTGGATAATGCGTTTTGGTGAGATGTTCAAAGTCGAAATATTGCTTGTTGACTGCTTTTGCGAAATTTGTCTTTTATTAAAGCCAGATTCTTTTATTTGCTTTGACGTTTTCGTGTAGTCCACCTCATCATCCGCCCCATTGCAATTTTTGTTTAATTCAGCCAAATCATGTTTGGATGTAGAGTCGTTGGATTTTTTTCTTTTTACTCACAACCTTCCTTTCATCACCCAAAAAAGCACTGCTGATAACTTTATGGTCTGTTTTTGTGAGATGAACGTAATAAGCTTCAACCTGTGCTCGAAAAGTGATTTTGTTAACCTATTTTCGAGAAATCTTTTGTGATAGCCGTTTTGAATAAGATTTAGACCGTCGTGTACTGTATATTCGCGAAGATGCTTTAGGCAACCAACAAACAAGGTATTGGTCTCAGGAACAGTTAATGATTTTTCAACTAAAACTGATGCCAGAATGAATGCATGTGATGACAAATCAAATTCTTGCAGGGAAGATGGGTGAGGTTTAGTTGACTTTTTTGCTCTAATGCTATCTGCTGGTTGTTGCAAAAACAAATCAACCGCATTTTCCTGGTGCGAAAACTTTGCTTTGACCATATTCGTGATGTTTTTAAAAATTTGTAGAAATGCTTGTGATTAAATTGATCGATTTAGTTTTCTTTACTCTTCAATTTTTTGCAATAAATTCTCTTCCATAACGGTCGTTTGAATAGAGCTGAGGTTCTTTGATGTCTTTAGAGTTTCTTCTAGCTCATTTTTATAGCAAGTCTTTGTCGATTTGCTCGATTTCACTGTCATTCAGTTGTACGAAAGCAACTGATGTTCCTTACCACACATCATGAAATTGATAGGAAATTTAATGAGCTTTCCTAAAATATATGATTTGAGAGGAACAAACGTGGGAATAGATGTTATTTTGCTTTTGCTTGGATTGATGCCGAATTGTTTTATCGTATTGGCCGACAAAGTGGAAGATTTTGTTTTGTTAGTAGCGATTGTTTCTTTTATGCTCTTGTTTTAAGTTTCTTTTAATGTCTTGTTAGGCGCACTAGTTGGTCACGTGATTTTTCACGCGATAACGGTCTTTTTTTCGTGTTTTTTAAAACGAGAGAATTATTCTGCCAGAATGACAGTGGTGTTGTTATGAAGTTGCATTAGTTTTATTAATATCAGAATGCTACTGGTTTGATATTAGATAATGATGTCAACTTTTTGAGGTAAAAGTGGCCACTCTTGCGAGAGAAATTTGTCTGATTTTGAGAGTTTTTTAACGCTTAGTCTTAAAATAACTTCACCAGTAATCATAGTTAAAACTATTAGGTTTTCATGTCAGTATGCTTCCTGACTTCTGTAGAATGCAAAAAAACATGTTAACAAATAGTTTAAAGCTTGTCTGTGACTCCCTATATTGTGCAGTATCTGAATATTTTGCCTGATTCATGAATGAGCTGTCAAAAAATAGAACAATAGCCAATGTCTCTAAAAACCTTTAAAAATATTTGATAAAAATAATTTTGGTAGTTTGCATAACCATAAATTTTTGAAATGCTTTTGCACAACCAGTGGTGTTGCAAGGAAAAGTCTAGAAACCAGAAAATATTGTTGGAGGAGAATTATTTAAAATCCGAATGTTGCTAACTGCTTATGGTAAGTCCACAGTTCCCGCCTTGGGTCTGGAGACCCCTTGGGGTGCATGAAAGGATTTCAGGCAGTGTGTAAATGCTTTGGTAAATTTTGATGAAGCTAAAAATAGTTTGATCACATGACAGTTTGTTTCACTTAAGGTCATGTTAACTATATGACTGTAATTACCAAAATATGGATTTTGATCCCATAGTGGATCATCCATCGTTTTAAAAATATGGATTTTCAAACAAAATAATTAAGATAAATTGGAACTTTGAATATAGTGGCAGGGTCAAAAATATTTTGCGCTTAAAGTTTTGTTTAAATTGGGGTCACCTAAAGCAAAGTTTGGTGACCTCTGAACTATGAGGTAAGAACTGTATTGATGGTATTAGTAGTTGGTTACTTGGTCAGTTGGTGTGACACCAAAATATTGTAAATATCTACAATGGGCCAGGTATCAAGTTTTTATTTTGTAAAAGTGAATAAAATCTTTAAGTAGTAGTAGTATAAGAATTTATGGCATATCTATTGAGTTTTAAACAAAATTTAGACAAGAGTCCACTGGACAGACAATTTCTTGAATGAGGTCCATGATTAGAAAAAAGTTGAGAATTACAGCTGTAGGTGAAAAAGTTCAATCAAAACTGGGTTACTGATACTAAGATAATCAATGTTTTATTGTTTTATAATGAAATTACTTATCCTAAGTTGATTAACCCATTAATGTCAATGGGAAGATATGTACCCACCACAAAAAAAAAACAATAAAACTGTACTTATGTATATTTGAATGTTGTAACAGTTTTTCTGGTATCACATAGGTTTTGTATGTGCAAAACCAGTTACAGTTACATTTTTAATTTCATTGTTTTACATGTTTTTATTATCACCATGAGCCATACAAAATGACATATAATTCAAATTTTGGTGTAGATCATTCTCGGCATTAATGGGTTAAAATGGCTTTGAGTGCAATTTTGTGCTAATTGATGCATTGGCTGCATGAATTCAAGTATGGTCAACAGCATTTAAAGTTTAAAAGAATATAGCAACAATTATTCTTACCTTTTTACCTAAACACATATGCAGTTCTGTCTGGATCACGAGGATTGCTTGGTACACAAGGTTTGCTGGGATTGCTTGGTGCAATTGGGCTGCGAGGATCTCTAGGTTTGCTTAGCAATCACAGAATCTAATGATCACATGGGATGGGCAGTAGTTGATTCTGCTAATAGATGAATAGGTGAGACTTTGCTACTTGATATGTTGAGGTCTAGAAATGTTAGTTGAAATGATGTAAGTTTGATTTACTCTTGTTGCCTGTTGCTAACTCTAATCCTAATGTGAATCTAACAAAGTGTTCCAAACAACCCTCGTGTACCAAGTGATACTGGTGAACCTAGTGTACCAAGCAATTTTTGCATACATAGTTTACCAAGCAATTCTTGTGTACCATGCAATCCTTGCATACCTAGTGTACCAAGTGATCCTCATGTACCTGTAAATTTTAGAAGTACTGAGAAATGTTAATTAAAATACAGATGTAGAACTTATGCAATGTGGTATCATGTAAATTTGACTTACTTTTGTTGGTTTTTGCTAACCCTAATGCAAATCTAACCAAGTGTACTAAACAATCCTTGTGAAACTAGTGTACCAAGCGATCCTCACCAACTAGAGTACCAAGCGATCCTACTGATCCTCGCATACCTGCATATTTTAGAAGTACTGCTTTTCAGATAATGCTGAATTGATGCAATTATTTAGTGATTTTGTGACAAACACTGTTAATAGTTTGTTTGCTTTCTGGAATTTAATGTTATTGTTGGGTGCATATTTAGGCTGGTAAAAAATATTTGTGGGCACTTTTGGATATTAATTTACTATTGATTTGGATGCTTTTTAAAATGTTTGTCTTGTGACCCTGATTGTGATATTGTACTTTGTTGAGGTAGAATTCATGCAAACAGTGCTTTGTCCTGAGTGAGCTTGTATTGCTTGGAACTTTTGGGGCAGGTGGTCGCAGTATTTGCTAACTGTTCAGCAGTTTACCATTACATTAACCACTTGTGGACGGATGACATATATATTTGCACATGTAAATTTTTGCCGCCCAAAAGATGGATGACTTATATATACGCATTTTTAGTCTTGGCAAAAAGACGGATGCCATTTATATATGCTAAGGTTCTAAATGGAATTTTACTTGATTTTGGGAAACACTAAAGCAATGGTTTTCAATTGGGAAGGGGGGGGGGGATTTACGACTAAACGGAAAAGGGGAAAAGAATACCGTCCACAAGTGGTTAAACAACAGTAGCAGATATGTGACTCAGCTTGGGTATGCTACAGGAATAAACAGCTAAGAGCTACTTGATTAATTGAAGGCAGCATTGCTGTTTATGTTTAGTGGATTTTAAAGAGATATGAAATGATAATTTAAAAAACTTGTTTAATTTGTTTATCACAAGAGAAACAAAGGGTTTACAAATTTTTGAGATTAGTATTAGCTTTATGGTACTCAAGATAGCATTTACTGGACAACACTAAAATACAGAAATTTACAGAATTATGGAAATTTTTAGATGGAAAACATGCCAATTAAATATGAAAATCTCAGAAATACAAAAATTTACAAGAATCCTTGATTGCCTAGTTTTGCCTAATTGGAGTTAAACTTGAAGTTTTTATCTACTTTCATAAATTTCTTTTATTGCCTTCTTAAGTTAGTACTTGTAGTTTTTCCGTATTTCTATAAGTGAATAAATTCTTCTTTTAAATTGATTTCCATATTTCAGTAGTTTCATGTTTAACAAGAATTTCCATATTTCTGTGATTTAGTAATTCCATAATTCAATGTGACTCCATATTTTTGTGTTGTCGGTGTTTGCCCCTTATTTGCAATGTCATTGGATTTGACACTAGCCACAGTTGATACTCATGAGAGTGTGAGTTTTGATGCAACTACTGGTTCTCCTAGCCATGCTGCATACAACAAACAGCTATGCTTGGAGCGCTCAATTATTACTCTGAAACAAGTCTGACACCAAGTTTAATGGTACAGATTGTACCGTGCTGCCGGCAGCAATAATAGTCGTAAGTACATATTTGAATTGTTGGTGATAATGATAAATTATTTAGCATCATATTAACGCATAAATATTTTTAAACAATGCAAAGCCAATAGCAATATCAACTAAACAATGTTTTTTCTATTTATGATTTTCTCAAATATTTACCCTCAAGCAAACATAACATGAAATTACAAAATTGATATTGATGTAATTATGGCGTAAATACATACATACATACATACATATTGGTACATAAACACATAGTGGAAGAAAGTAGATAAAATGACACCCATCAAAATAGAGAGTAAAGCCAGATTAAATAAGCAAACTAAGTCAACTACATCAAGAATAGTAGGTTGCATTAACACTTTAAAAAAAAGATCCAGCTTTTTTCAAGTTAGATATTAACAAGATATATCAATCTCCAAATTTTAATTCAAAATAGCAACAAGACATCTTGATCTCCAAATAAAAGTTCTTAACCAAAATAAGGGACAAATGAGCCAAAAAACCTTGGCCTCTTCAAAACATTTTTCTGGCCACGAATTTGCTGCAGTTTAAAGTTTTAAAACATTTGCTCAGACCTACACAAATAGGCCACTAGGCTGACAGAGTTTGTGAACAGTTACTTTTTTTTCTAATACAGCTAATGTCATAGTAGTAGTGGACATTACAGTTACAAAAAGCAATTATTTTTTGGGGGGGAGGCAAAAACGTATCTATTGATGCTGGTTTTCCTTAATTTTGTTGAATGACTTTTTTCAAGATTTATGTTTTCTAAATCCCAATTTGTCAATCTCAACTCCAAATTTGTTCAATGACCTTTTTTTGGGTGAGAAAAAGACTTTGTAGTTGTAATCGCACCTCCAGCTACGCCTATGCTTACATGCTATGTTGTTTTTGTTCAAAACAGCTCAATAGGAAGCAAATAAATGAAACAACTGCTAGCAAAAAAGGAGACAATACCCTACTGATAAATGATTTGTCAATTCCAATTAAATAGCCAGCTGAAAACACTGCTTCTATAACATACAACAGTTGACCTAACTTAGCCTACTTTGGTTGCTTTTTGCAAAACATGAAATTCACGAGTTTAGTCCCTGGAAGAACACACAGAGTTCGTAGGTTTTGTATCTAATATTGACTGATGGAGTAGGGGTGTGGATTTTCAAGTTTAGTCCCTGGCAAGAACACTTGAGATTCATGGGGTTTGTTTCTGATGTCAACTGATGGTGTGGAGTGCATGATTTGCAAGTTTAGTTCTTAGCGAGAGCACCTGAAACTTGTGGGTTTTGCTAGCCTATTTGACTTTTGACTGTTGGTGTGGGGCTGTGGATTTGTGAGCTTGGTCCCTGATGGAAGTACTCTGGCTTTGGTTCATTGGTCGGTCAGTTTTATGCTGAATTGTCTTCTCACACTAGTAGTTGTGTTCTGTTTATTTGTGCTCGTCTTGTTTGTTCAGCAGTGTAAGTTGTAATGGGCCTTTTTAAGACCTAAACAATGCACTGGGTTGTTGCAATTCTTACATTGTTCATCTGTCACTGCTGCATATATAAGTAAAAATAAATAAATACTGGTAATTTCTATGAAAACTGAGATATTGCACCTGTAGCCTGATGTATATTCACTTAGTTATCTCGAATTGGTAAATCAACCTAGAAGCCCAGTTTATTCTTGCAATGAAAGCTAATACTAGTATTGACGTTTGCATACTTTCCTAAATAGCAGCATCGCTTGTAAAGTCTTTCAGTGCTCATGAGAAGATGATGAAAACTTAGTTACTTCATCAAATATTGGATAAACAAAAAGTTTCAAAGGTTATGAAATGAAGTTATGGTCTAACAATCTTCTTTAGATGTCATTGTAGTGGGTGCAACTCAACAGTTATAAGCCCAAAGCATGAGCTTGAAAGCAAATGTCGATTCCGCTTAGCCTTGTGCACACAACATTACACTCTAAATGCTGAACTCGCAGTCTTTCATTTTTGAGTCTGTTGCAAAGTCTACTGCTTGATGCCGCCAACATGGTGAAAACATTTTAAACAATTAAAAACCAAACTGCAAAATTTTTCTTACAATCACATAAAAATAGCTTGCAGAAATTTGTAAATGGTCTCATAAAAATACTTTTCATGATTTTTTTTGTGATCACTTAAAATATCCAGCTGAAATGTGTTTTTGTGGTCACCTAAAAAGAGCCACTGCCTAAAAAACAACAATAGTAAACAATAATATTAGTAAATAAGCAAAAACTGTTCAAATAGTCTTATCAAGTGTTAGAAAATACCGTAATAATTCTGCATGCCACTTTCAACAGTTAAGTTTGATGATTTACCATTTATATACATGTATAATGTACATATCATCATAAAAAACAAAAAAGACCACGTTAGTGCTCCTATTGATTGACGTAAAATTTACATTGGTAGTGATACAAACTAGACACTTCCAAAACCTTTGTTGAGTAGCTCTCATAATTAGCTTTGCTGAAATCTTCAAAATCAATTTATGACAAAGGTTTTGAAGGTAAGCGCCTTTTGCCTTACCTCTAGTAACTATTAAAGTGCTTCTCGAAATTGAATTATGGACTCTGATTTGAATTTAACTCATGAATTGAGCGTAGTCTTCATTTTGTCTTGACTGCAATCAATTTAGTAAATGTTTTGAAGTGATTGGTTGCTTGAGGACACCATTTACTAAAGGCTGTATAAGCAAGTGCAATGAAGAAAGCAAAAAATTACATGCATAGAAATTTTTTTTATGGTTGCAATTTGTTTTTAAACTAAGTGAAACATTTTGTTGAACATTTGTTTTATGAGGTGGCAGCTGACCTAGATGGCCTTAGGTCTTTTTGCTGTCTCATTAAGTGACTACATCTGGAGATGATTTTTGAATTTTTTATTATTGGTAAAGTGTGCAATGTGTGCTGGGGTCACACTAAAATTCAAAAATCCACATGTATGGAAATTTTGTTACAATATGAAATTACCAGTATTGAATTAAGGAAAACGTGAAAATTCATCCTTGTACTAGAACATCGAATTACTAATTATTGGAAATACAAAAATTTGTACTAAATATGGAACTACTGAATTAAGTTACGGAAATACAGAAAAGCTATACTAAACAACTAACAAAGACAAAAATTGTAGAAATATGAAAATTTGGAGATGTTGATAAAAAAGTATGACAACCGTATTGGATAAAATTAAATGACTGAATCGTGCGTGTCAATATTTACCAACTATGGTGGTTTGAAAATGATTTATTCAATATTTACAAATTTCTGCATTTTGTGTGATTCAGTCATTATTTTTTGTATTTACGTAAATTCGTATTTCCATCTTTTAGTGTTGCCCTGTGTACAGCACTTGACAAAATACCCTGATTTTTGTAGAGTCGTTTTGTAGCTTTGTAAACCTTTGGTTTATTTGAAAGCTTGTGTTTGATTAGTTGAAGCATCAATTTTCCATATTTAAACAAATTTTCGAAACATGGAGTGATGGTGCTAACTTTATAAGCTAGTCTTATGAAATGTGAAAGTAAGTTGACTGGTAGGCTTGGCTACGTCCACGAAAAAATTTCATCTAAGCCATGTACAGCTGCAGGCTGCCATGCTAATTAGGTATATGGGTTGTATATAGCCTGGCTTATCTTTTATCAGCAAACTGTCAAAGTTTTTCATGTATGGGCTCATTTCCGTTTCATTGCCATTGTTACTTATTAAACTTGAGTGCACATAATTCTCTTACCTGATTACTGTTGTTATTTAGTGTTTTAACTAAAAGACCGAACCTATTTCTAAGAAACGGTTTATATTTATCAATGTTGCCGAATGCGGTGAATCACCCTTCCGGTACCTTAATGACAGATGGATGAAGATTTCGCGACTGGAAAATTTGCTCATTAAGTTTCAACTGCCACCTTCTATGCTCTGTCCTTCGTATTAGGGGCTTATGCTCGAGAACCTAAACTATCAGCCCACTCTTTAACAACACCAACTCTTATTGATACATATGTTTGTTGCACGTGAACAATCAAGGACACTACTCTTTTACGCCTTTGCAGCGAATAGTGCTTCTCCCTTACGCGTGCTTTGCTCCTTGCCTTTTAGCTCTTCATTCTTCTCGCTTGTCTCTTCTGTCTTTTCACTTCCCTTCTTCCTTTCCTTTTCTTTCTTTTGGCACATAACCCAGTAGCATCTCCCCATGCGTCACGTAATAGAGAAATAATTCCCGAATATTTCCCGAGTTTAACCAATAAAAATTGCTAAAAGATGAAATTAATGAGAAAAAGTTTGTAGACAGGGGAATACCGGAAACAATTGCTTTAAGAAACAACCAATAAAATCGCTTAGAAAATAAACAAGAAAGGGTTTGTCTATGGGGGGAGTATGGGAAACAATTACCTATATAACCAAAGAAATCGCTTAGAGAATAAAATAAATGAGGAAGGGTTTGTATACGGAAGAATACCGGAAATAATGACCAAAAACAAAAAATTATGTTGATACGGAATAATGGGTTAACTATTCCCAAGATTATTGTTGTTACAATCTATTTACTTTTTGTTTAGATAATGGAAACTGTTGTGCTAGTTGCTGTTTGTGTATTGGCTGTACTTTTTGCTGGATGTTTTGTTGGTGTTATCTACCTTTGCTATCATCGATATCATCAAAGAAGGCATTCGCTTATCAGTAATGATACAGATAGCTTGAATCAAAATGTATTAGCCAATGATGTCAATTCTGTTGAAGCCAATTCAAGCAGTTTGGAATTAGAATCTATAGTTACATGTGATGATGGCACAATAAGACAGCTTTTGGAAACGGAGGAATGGGCCAAAGATGTACATGGGGTTATTCCTCATTGCATTGCAATATTAAAAATGTGCCGCGAAGTTACTGTAAAGCTTGTTAAAGTTGCTGTGGAAAATAACTATCAAAATATTCATCCTTCTTATTTAAATGAAATTGCTGTTGTTGCCAAAAGTATTACTCCAAGAGTAGATGATGTAATGAGAGCAATATCACCTCCGATTGATGTGAAAGTGCTTGAAGCACGCTCAGCGGCCCTTATCTATTCTGTGCAGCATCTTGGTATGATGCTGAGGAATGCTTGGAGATCTTACAACTCATTGGATTGGATAGACGCAGCTATGGATAATCTGAAAGAACATATGAAAGTGCTTCAAATGGCCACACAAGAAAAAGTTTCTGTTTCAACTATCCAAAATAATGACACGAATGAAGTTGACAAAAACAAAAGCAGTGAATTGCCTATCATTGATAACAAGGAAAGTTCTCAGCTTTAAATTACTATTTGTTGGATGGGTAAATGATAGAACATCTTAGGTTTGTCAACACCTGTGCAGAAAATATGAGAGTTTACTTTTTCTTTTGTTTTAAGAAATACTTTTTGTCTTATTGTTTGCAAACCACCTAGCACCGTCAGGATCGGGTAGTAGCCAGTTTTCTATTTGATTTTGACAACTTGTTTTGTGCCCAAGATTTTTGACCATAAACTGGGGCTAAATGTTGCCAACTGTACATTAGTAAAGCTTATTTTTCCTGCAAAACGTGTCACTACTTGCAGATTTGAAGGTTTTTGATCTTCAAATAAACTGTACCTGCTTTTATATGTTGTTTGTTGGCATCCGTCTAACATTTTGCCTGTATGCCAAAAGTCAGCTTACTATCAAGTAATACAGAGAACCATGATTGTGAAATGTCGGAGAGGTTTACTGGTGTTTAGGCGAGTGTTAACTTCGTTGCATTAAATTGCCGTAAACCATAAATCTTTCTCGTTGTTTGCGAAGAAATTGATAACTTGTGGACATTTATCACTTCACGTCGAGGTTGCACTAGTCTTGACATCTTAAAGGCAAGTGATGGTGCCACTTCCTTTCTATATCACCTACGAATCATAGATTTAATACATTTTATGTTCAACTGCATCGTAAGCCGGTAGTCCGCAAAGATTCCAAGCAGCTTTTCAATAATGTTGTGTAGTGAATGAAGATAGACTTATCTTCTGTCTGGCATCTTCTTTCTATTTTCGTACTATGACTACTTTTTGCTTTCATAGAAATATTGTTGTGAGCAGTTACTTGTATTTATAGATATGCCCTTTTCATGATCAAGTACTTTTCTACTAATTGCAGTTTTTTTAACTAGTGTTATTTTCTTACATATTGATAATTTTTCCCTTTCTTGATTTGCCGTGGATGTCGTTTAGTGCAATGTTTAAAATGGTGCCTAATCTTTTGAATTTCCACTACATATTTTTCGTGCCAACTTTCCTGAACTAATACGTTTACCTGTAATTGATTTTGCTACGTAGTATTTGTTCATTGCAATAATTGACAACTAATATATGTGCATCGTCTTTAACCCCTCCGCGTCGGTTATCATCATATGATGATGGCGAAGAGAACGCCGCTCATCCTCATATGATGATTTGCCGGCTACGGCGAAATGCGTGTATTGAAGAGAGATGTCAAAAAGGAAAGGAAGATCTCTCCCAAGCGAGCTTTAAATACACGCATTTCGCCGTAGCCGGCAAATCATCATATGAGGATGAGCGGCGTTCTCTTCGCCATCATCATATGATGATAAGCGACGCGGAGGGGTTAAAGAAACATTTTTATTCATATACTTTATCAGTTCCTTTTTAATTTTTCATCAAGATTTTTTTAATTTGTTACTGTTTTAACGAACCATTATGTATGTGAACTAAACATATGTCTTGTCATTTTGGCCGGAAATTTCTGGTGTAAACCAAACTAAAAGATAACTCGTTTCATGCGCTTGAAAACGAGTTTTTGTGGAGCGTGTAAGACTTGATTTTAAGATTACTTCGACACGGTTGACATAAGGCTGAAAGTCATTAAGATATATTGCTGTTTTAAGTAGGAAAATGGAAACTATTTGCATTTGGTTTCCATTTTTATTTGGGCGATAGTGTAATATATACGACGAAATCTGATACTGTGTGATGAAAGTTAATATAATTGATTGGTGCCACATTTAATGGTGCTGTACTCTTAGTTGAGGTCAGTTGAACTGCTTCAAAATCATCACTTTTTGTTGTGGGTATGTTTAGGTTTAGTAGTCTTGCTTAAATATCAATTATTACTTATTCTTCTTACACATCAGGAAAACATGTGCTCTGTTGAAGGGGTATTTTTCTGACGAAGTCGAACACTTTATAGGCTTGAACAAGCTCAACTACATTTATTTTGTTAGGTTTTAAAATACCGTAAGCGTTATTCACGTTTCTGCAGTCTTGATGTGAGTTGCAAAATTAAACAGTTGCAGTAGAAGTTCAGTATGTGTTTACATTCTATTACAATTTACATATATATATAATACCAACAAAAAGACATCCAGCAATCAAACGTCGAGAATTTTTATGCTTGTGTTCATCACAACAAACGCATTGTAGAATAACCAGCTATCCCATTGCTTGTTGGAAATTGCTTTGTCGATTTGCCATTAAATCTAGTGACAGCGAGAGGCCGACACCGCATATTTACATATTTTGTGAGTTTGTTTTTCTTTGTTGCTTGAAGTTGAAAGCAGAAGCAGTGATCTTCCCTCTGTTTTTGTGCATTGGGTAGAAATTTTCTAATATTGAAATTCAGTTCGCCGCTGTTTTATAGAGATTGTGTTGCTGATATAGGCTCAACTTATAATTTTCGCTTGTTTCGAGAAACAGCTGAAAATTGGCCATTCTTTTTTGTTTCTTTCGAGCAATTTAGCATCGTTCGTCGCGTATAAGGCGATCAATGCTTGTAGCTGTTAAAACGTCAATTTGTTTATGTTTTCACTTCGAGTAATGTATTTTCTGATATTGGCATTGTATAGTATTATTGTGACTTTGAATCATTTTTAAATGGAAACTTTAGAGATCCAAAGCGTACCGTTGCCATTGGTTTTTTGTTTTGCTATATAACGAATGTCTACATTTTCGTATGATCAGCAGTGTGCAGTATATCTTAATTGGTGCCTGCTGTTGGGCTGTGTGTATTTTAATAACAGAATTCGGAAGTTTTGAACAAAAGTTGTGTCGAAGAGTCCCCTTCGACGAAGAATGGAGGGCTCAGTTTCCCGAATCATCCAAAACTCTTCTTCTGAGAGTTGCTTGATACTGCTACCTGTTGATTTTCGATATGAACTTGCATTATTGCTCCTTCTACTCTTCTCAAAATTACTTTCCAGAGAGCTGTCTGATGAGCAATTTCCGTTAACGTATTTCTCAAGCATAATCAGAAGCATGTTTTATTTTTTGTTTTATTATGACGAAATACGACCTTGCGTGCAAACAGCGCTGGGTGCTTATTTCTATGCTACGAAATAAACGATTCTGATTGCGAGTAACTAGATGCTGATCAAAACGGGCCTTGCCTTTCTTCATATATATAGTTTTGTGTTGGTAGACAAGCGCAACAACTGTATGTCAATGCAGTCGTATTTGAATGTAAACAACATATCTGTTTAGTTATGTGAGTCATTACCAAGTTATATGTGCTTGTTTCTTGCTTCTTGTTATCGAGCGGTGTTTTCCAGTTGCGGTTGCTATCCTGTAATAAATGCATTGAACGATGACAAATTGACTCTTGATTGAAGTCAGATCGGCAAAATTGCAGTTTGTAGCGAGAATGGTAATGAAAAGCATATAATTTTCTGTTAACTTTTTGACGGAAAGTTCTTAGATGGTAATAGCTCTTCGTTACAAGCCCTACAGCTATATGTGTCGTCATCTGACGCACGTAACCACTCGTTTTTGAAGTATTGCCTCTGTATCCTGAAGCACTTTAACGACATTTTGATTTGATACGGCTGGCTAACACCAAGGTCTAGTTTTTAGTTATTTACACATTGTTTCGACGTTACAAGTTCTTTTGTTTTGGTCACAAAATGTCTTAGCGATGCATAAAAGTTGTGTTTAGACCCGCTTTGGAGTTTTCTGTATTGCAGACGCGAAAAACGACTTTAAACTACCAGAAAAACAGAAAGTGGCTCGCTGTTGGAACGGAAGGCAAAAAACGATAGGCTACCCTTTCTCTTTACAGGTGGCCACTGATATTTACTGTGAACTCAAAGGACACGAAATGAGCGCAGAGTCAAAAACTGCTACATTATCTTGTATTCTCTGTTATCAATGATCCACACATCCATTATGGTCGACCTAGGTCATGCTTCAAACCCTACGCAAACCATGTGGCATGCGACGCTTTTAGCGCTAGTTCCTATGCCCCATTTTGACCAAGCAGCTAACAAACTAGCATCAGCAACAGGCCGTTATTTGCATAAGAAGTTCCCGGTATAAGATATTTCGACGGCACAATATACCTTCATTCCGGAAAAGGAATTATGATAACAATTTGTCTCTCACTCGACTTTAAAACAAACGGTTTTTACAATAAATAGAATCATATTTCTCTTGTTTAGAAAAAATCAGGTTTTAGGTGACCCACTTGAGGCTAAGCCATGCCGTTTGAGGATCACTGCTATATCATATAGATTGCAGATCAATATCTGTTCTGAAAAATTAAAGATTGACCTGTGCCAGCCTGATGGTAAAGATAAATTGCCTAGTTCAGCGTTTCCCTAACGAGGATGAATTTATCCCCTCGGGGTAAATTACCAGTGGTGGGCAATAGCGGCCGCTATTAGCGCCGCCAGTGTTGCGTTAACCTTCATTTTGAACAGTATTGAAAGTAACCCTTACCGTTTTATTAGACGGTAATGTAATGTCTTCTGTTGCACCTGACCTTAACTTGAGTCTTACGGTAGGGCACTATCTATTGTTGATATTATGTACAATTTTATTTACAGGCTTTTCATTCCACTGGCAAACATACTACTGAGCAACAAGTTTCACATGCGAGAAAACTTATTTATCACTATCATTATTCATCATTTTTAAGTCCCAGTGGATGTGACTCACGTTACTAAGCAAATATTTTGGTTCTAACTGCGAATACAAAATTCCAACAAAATAATGTCAAATTTAGCTTATACATTACAGTGTTGTTCCATTGATTCAATACACTACAGGTAAATAGCTTGTTTGAAAGTTGTTCAAAATAGTCAGTTAAGAGAAAACAAAAATGATGTTTATCAGTGGTGCGGCAACACCAGGTTTCAACTCTCTGATTCCCGCGCCAAGCGTACCGTCCTAGGTTAGGACTGAACTAGTCGAGTTGCTTTGTAGAGCTACTAATATTACCACCACGGATCCTTTCTGCTTCGTCAAACAAAAACAGGAAACGGTTGAAGTTTTCTTGGAACTTTTGTTTACAAATATGCGCAGCTCCGCCCAACCAGTGCAGAACAAAAAATTACGGCGATAAAGGCTGCCATGCAGCCGTAATAACGATCAAGCAGGGGAAACAACACGTAGTTCCAACGAGAAATCTGAAGCATGATCAGATTGAAACGACAATTCACTACTCGTTTCGCAACGTTCACGTTTTGGCAATGAATAGTGAAAATACACGTGGTCTGTATATACATATATAAGCAGATGCACCTGTCATATATGTGAGTCAAACATGTGGCCTTTTTAACCACAGGACGAAGACCATAAAAAAACAATACAACAAAGGAAAGGCTTTAGAAGTAGTCCGCAGCAAGTCCGGTTAAAACCGTCTACTACTCCTCATTAGGAGCTAATTGTTTGGTTCGCCGTAGGGGTCTAATTTGAAGCTATATTTACGTAAACTCCTAACAAAACAACAGGAGATCACTTAATTTCTTCACCACAATATCAATGAATTTTGCAGGAAGATGCTCTTGAAGTCTTTGAGTCACATTCTCAAGCGACTACGCTTTACGTAGTCAAATCGCTGAAAAAACTACGTGCCCATTGGCGCAACAATCAGTCGATTTGAACTTACCGGTATTATTAAAGGAGATAGAGAACCGACTTCAATGCAACGTTTAGAAAACAATGCGCATACGCAGCATAGCGTAACTGATTCGCACTGAGTTGAAC
Organism: Trididemnum clinides; assembly: GCA_963675345.1. NCBI lineage: Eukaryota > Metazoa > Chordata > Ascidiacea > Aplousobranchia > Didemnidae > Trididemnum > Trididemnum clinides. Next base: position 11,873,082 of record OY776293.1, on the reverse strand, counting down.
CTTTTTAGCTGCTATCATTCCTAAGATATTTGAAATTTCCTTTACGAAATCTTGCAATTTTAAATGCTTGAATAATTTTGGCGCCGTTGCTAATGATGCTCGTTCAACCGATTTACTATGTTGTATTGTTTTTTAAACATCGCATTAAGTTGATTCTCTAGCACTTTTAGATTTCACTGGTCTTAATCAATTTTTTCTTCGCATGACCGAATTAAATTACTTCCTTTTTAATTATCTGGTTTGGACTTACAAGCCACGAATTGGAGCTGGGAGTTACAAACTTACTCCAATGGAACATTTCTAAAGCTTTGCAACAAATTCAGTCAAAGCCCATGTCTCTAAGAAAGGCTTCCAAAACATACGACATACCTTTAAGAACACTGAGCAATGTAATGAAAAGCAAGCATATGGGAGCCTCTGGTCATCCACCAGTTTTTAACAAAAAGGAAGAACTCTCCTTCGTTGAGCATATTCAAATTGCGGGTCAATGGGGATTTCCTCGCATGATGCTAAATTTTCGGGAAATTTTAGGATTTTCGGATGACCGACGCGATGGCGTAGCGGTTAGAGCGTCCACTTCGCAGTCGGTAGACCTAGGGTTCAATCCCCTTGTCCAGTCATACCAAAAGACTTTAAAAAATGATATCCACAGTTTTCCTGCTTGGCGCTCAGCATTTAAAGGAGGTTGTGGAGAACAAGCCGACAAGTTCGCTTGTAGTGTCCTTGGGCAAGGCACTTAACGGGGTGCCCCGCCTTTATGTGGAAGACATATGACCCAGATACCTCGAAAACGGAAACTCCAAAGCAAGTGCGGACGTCCAGTCCAAAATATAGCAATACAATTCGCTTTCTCGTGAATGGAGGATAAATACGGCAAATAAAAAAAATGGCACAAACCTTTTTGGATGCTGTTAAAAGAAAAGTGCTTCTTTTCAAAACAACTTACCTTCTGGCGAAAGTTTTGAAAACGACACGATAATGTGCTTTCAAAACAAACTTGTGGCAACCTCAAACTCTCTTTAGCTTTAAAAAACTCCCAAGAGTGTTTTAAAATATTTTGATAATTTAAAGCAGCGGTTCTCAATTCATTTGAAGCCCGCACCCCGTCCTAATGGAAAAAATCATTTTTGCTCCCCTTGCGCCATTTGATGTAATGTTTTTTGTATTACCATCGCTGATATCAATAGTTAGAGAAGAAAAGCTCTCACCCCAAGAAGTCCCTTCTCGCACTCCCTGGGGGTGCGAACACCCCCAATTGAGAACCGCTGATCTAAAGCATCATGTTAAATATGTGCCACTCAGCAACATTTTAATTTTGATGAAATGAATCTCACGGATCATCCTGGGGTAAGGTCATGCATTTTTGAGCGTGGCACAAAATATCCTGAACGAATTAAAGACAAACCCAAAGTCTCTGTTTCGATAATGTATTCTAGGTCTGCTTGTGGAAAAATATTACCATGCTATGTAGGATAAAAACCTGAAAATCTGCATGGATAGAGGGAGGGTCGAGCGGCACTAGGTGCAACAGAACTTGCAGTCGCTGGTTTGATGCAGCAAATTTTGCTGACTGGTTTGAGTTTCTGTTTCTACTAAATATTGAGAACATTTCAGGTCAAAAAATTTGGCGATAATTTGAGCTCTCACTTTAGTGTGAGAGCTTTACAATTTGCTCAAGAAAATAAAGTTGAATTTTGTTGCTTTCCACTTAATTCAACGCATTTTTTATAGCCGTTGGATCTGGTATTCATTGCTCCTCTAGAACGAGCTTGGCGCAACATTTTGGATGACTGGAACTCCTCAAAGAGGAACAATTCTGCAACAATAAGCAAAAATTCTTTTCCAAGCCTCCTACGCAAGCTTCATGATAAGCTTTTTCTGGTAATCATTTTGATAATTTTGTGAGTAGATTCAAAGCATGTGGCATATACTCACTTCAACCAGAGGCAATTTTAAAGAAACTACCAGACTCCGATGCTGGTATTAGTTCTGATGGAGTTCAAAAGCGAGTATCAGATGCTTTTGTCAAAATATTGAAGTCATTGAGAGAAGTCAGTGGTGATAGTCAGCCTCCACGAAGGCAAAACGCAAAAATAAAAGTAACTTCAGACAAAGGAGTTATAGCAGCAGATATACGAGTAGAATCTAGCTCCGAAGATGAAGCTGGCACTGAAGTTGTTTTGAATGATGGATCAGGATGTAGCAGTATGAATGAAACAGAAATTTTAACTGTCGTTGCTCCAAGGTAACCCTTGAGCAAGGTGTAGAACCTGTCAGCCCCATCGTTTGGGTAACAACAGTTTGGCAGTGAGAAGAATGTATTTCTTTTAGCTATTATCGGGTGATTTACGCATGGGTAAAATTTTGTTTATTTGGCTGACTGCTTTTTTAGTTTCTTTTCTTTTTTGTTTTGTTTTTTTATTTCAATTGTTTTGCTTGATGTTTTTGCTAGGTGCGGTGACTATGCCCCTTCCTACAATCTTTTTAATGTAACCTTAAAAAATTTGGGTATGTTTAACGTCAATTCGTTTTGTCACCTGCATTCCTTTTTCGCTCATTGTTTTTTTCTGATCTTCGGGTTTTTTGTGTTGAGAAAAAAAAGCGAAATTTATTGCCAACTACTACTAAAAAAAAAATGATGCCGATAGCAATGATTTTGTTGCTAGTGCAACCAAATGTACTGTTAGTGGCACTACCACATGTGGCAAAGCAAAATATGCCAGTTTATGTTGTGCTGACTTGACTATGAACATTAACGTTGGTGACTTTGCAGTTGTTAGTTATGAAGGCTCAAACTTTCCGAGAAAAGAAACAAATGTGAATGAGGAAGGTGCAAAGATCTCCCCCTTGACAAAATGTAGTACTGGAAGAGGTTGACGATGGCCTACATCTGTTGATGAAATTGACAACGAGTGGGAGATAATAGTTAAACATGACATTGAATTGATTCGCAGTAACAATCGTGGATATTTCAGAGTTCCTGATCTCGAGAGTGAATGAGGAATTTAATGCTTGATCTACCCTTAACATCAGCAAACAGTTTGAAAGTAGGCCTATCAAGCATTTAGGCACTGCAACAAACCATGCTTTTTCAGCACAAAAACCCAATGCTGTAGACCCCATTTCTATTATTTTATTTCTTACAGTACAGCAAACATTTTGTTTTGTCAAATCACGATGTTTTTGTGTGCTCTGTTTTTTTATAAGGCATTTGGTTTTGTTATTGCATGGGGTGAAATTGACAATGCATTTTAAATATTTTATTTTTTGGCTTTGCTGTCATCACCAGTCTATTTTCCTTTAATAGATGATTTTCAAAATAATTTGATGTCATCCTTTACTTTTACATGTGCTATTCGGTCACAGTTTGTGCATTTTTCAAGCAGTTTTGTTCAAATTTAGCTACAGTAATGTAGTTCTTAACTACTGTATAACCATAATTGGTGAATTACAGCTTAAATAATGCAGAATATGAAGTGTTCAAAGATAGGTTTAAGTGCATCTAACTTTGAACACCACAAATTTTGACTGAAAAACTTTAAATTTTATGTTTATCTAAAAAATCTTTTTATACGTTGTTAAAGTTGTTATTGTTTCCACCACGTTCGATCAATTTTTGGTAAACTAGCTCGTCATGTAAAATTTTATGATTAAAAAGTTGCAAAAAGTTTTCAAAGTAGCCCTGTCTTACGGTATTGGAATTTTCTTGACGTCATGAGAGATCCTACAAAAATCAGCCAATATTAGCTAATGGAGTAGCTGGCTGGTAATCCTTGGACACTTAGGAGACCCGTTATGTAATTTTGCCTAGGAGCCCCTAAACTCCTGAATCCACCACACTCAGCGATAAAGATTTTGAAACGCTCTTTTTTCAAATAGCTGTGTTTTAATAAATAGTTGTTTTTTGTGCTGTCGTTTTGGTTCATTAAAATTTGGTTCATTCCTCTGCTTTGTTGCAGAGGTATATCAGTAGCCTACCGGTGGCTTCGAAGCGGGTCTGAACACGAATTGTTCAACGCATAACCGCAAAGTTTTTCCATGATCGGAGATAAAATATATGACAAAAAAATTTTGTTAACCTAAATTTAAGATTTTTTTTCAAACTCATTTTCTAGATTTTTCTTACTAGTTTCGCTTACATCACCTAACATAAACAGCACCATTTGTAATCTATATGTGATTGTTTTACAAAGATAAAACAAAGCAAGTTTTACCCTCCATTTTGACTGCGGTAGGCTTACACAAAATTTGACAATATTGTTGCTCCCTTTCCAATTAACAAATGTTTTTACTTATACGCTTCAGTGAATAAACGAGAGGTCCATTAACTAAACTTCTCTCCCGTTTTGCTTCGGAAAGTTTCATTGTGATCAAAAGTAATTGGGCTTACGTAAGTGGGCTCCTGCTAAAGAAATATACCGTTGAAATTATACACTGAATATGGTAGAAAATTTCAAGTAACGTATAATAATTTATTGCATTTGCTTTAACGGTTGAAAATTATTGGGAATAAATAGTTAAGAAAGACCACTGACTAGCCTAGGTTTTTGTCTTTCAACTACAAATAGCCTGCTAATCTATTGGAATCAATACTCATGGCTTGTGGTGTGGCATTGAAACGAAGTTTAGACTTTGACCCGCTGCACAATGTAAATCCTTCTGTTTCTTGTGATGAAACAGTGGTAACACCTGCAAAACGACGCCGATATAGTATTCCTCAGCGATGTGGATCTGTTACGCCGGTAACAAGCACACCTCCGTTGGTTTCACCTTCGGTCTGGCGACGATATGTGCCTTCAGCTAACGAAAGTTTATCAAATGGAACGTCTACTCCATCTCCATTTACTCATGTGGGCAGAACTGGTGTTTTGTCATCTGGTAAATTGCTGGTGAACCTAGGCCTATTATAGTTTGTACATGGCTTGTTAGTGTTTTTTATGAAAAAAAATATCAACTTGTACACAGTTACTAACTGAAGTCATCGAGTTTTTCAGTAGGTAATAAATGACAATAGGTTAAAGCTTATTATACAGGAACCCAAGTTGCTATTTTGCCATTGACTGCTGACTGGAGAGTTAGTCACTGCTTAATTAAGTGGCTACCTCTTACCACTGTAACTTTTTTACTCAAAAGAAAAAGTGTCAAATGGTAGTATTTCTCAGTAGAATGTATCACAGCTTAAATGCGCCTTCACCCTGAGATTATGTTATAGTTACGAAGATCATGAGGTGATGCTGGGGTGCTCTTCTAGTTTTGGCCACTGCATTTTTTTGGGAAAATTAAGACGTCTTATCTGAACACTAGTAACCATAACGTGGTGTCTCATGTATTATCACGTGATTAAGAAGTTACTGTATTGCTAATTCTGCTTCTGCCAGCAACCTAAACCTCAGCTCCTGAAAGAATATTCGTCTTGGTCATGTGACATTTGCTTGTGGTGTCAAGTTTCTAATGAAGAAATGTCGGTTGATAAAATTAAAAGAGCATCTAGGTCAATACTTAAAAGCAGAATTCTGCAAAGAATGTTCCAGAAAATTAGATACTTTTAAAAAGCAAAAGTTTTGTAGAATTGTGGATTTACCATAGAGTTAAAGTTAAAGTAAAGTTATAGTCTTGATTGGACTTATGGTTAGGGTTAGTCTGTAGGGTTCTGCATTTAGCAGAATCTGAGGTATGAGACAAACAGATCCCAGGCTAAAATGTTGCAAATATTAAGATATTTGTTAACTAACACCACTTACTTTTGATCTTCATCCCCAATTAAAATTCCAACTTCCATGTTTACTTATGAGTTGAGCTATTGGTTGAATGAGCAGATCATGTGATTTGCACTTCTAATCTAATCAATTGAGCAAAGACTGTGAACCCCATATTTTGACCAGTCTTCACAGGTAAAATTGTCAACAGCAAAATAGTTGCTTCATCAAAGATAAAATATTCTCAACTGCAAAATGGTCACGTCATTTCAAAAGGTATGTGCTGTGATCTTGTGTGTTATTTAGAGCAAATTGTGAAGCACATATATCAAGAATATAAACGAATGAAAAAGAGAAAACAGCTTGTGTCTCCAAAATCACCTCAACCAATCAGCACCTCCCACATGAATATGGTTCCATCCACATCACATGGTAATTGTTACTTCATCAAATGGTGTGACTAACTTTGTATGATAAATAGTAGTTACAATGTAAAATCTGATGAAAAATTTTCAACAACTAGATGGCATGCAAAGTAATTTTTTTAAAAATGTGTCTGATTTAACTTCTGTGCTAAATGGGCATATTAGCCAAATTAATCCTGGCTAAAGTGCTAAGTGCATGCTCAACCTCCTGAAAGCTTCATGACTTAGCCTTAAAGCTTTGTTGATTTGTTATGTATTTGTTTATATTAGAATTATAATACAATAACTAACAATAATCTTTGTTAGTAATTTTGCCGTAAAGAAAGAAGAAGTGGAGTATGTGACTGCAAAATATTCAGCATCATCTAGTTGAACTGTTTCCTAAAAGATATTAGTTAAGTTTTTATTTAATGCCACTTGCTGAATAATTATGTGTAGGCGAGCCCAGTCCTTTTCAGCAACTGCCAGCTATCCATCTTGATCCACAAAACAACAGCAGTGTTATCTTACCTGGCAAACAAAATATTGATTCGCCCCTGTTGTCAATTAAGCAGGTTAGTATTGTGACGAAATATTTTTCATTTTGTTATTTGGCCTCTGTGTCTGGATGAAGGCATGGTTGGTGAGTGAAGATCATGAAACTGGTAAACTGCCCTGTGGTCTGAACCATAAATTGCATGGAGAGCAATGCTAAGAAAGAAACTGTATTTCTGAGAATTTATTTGTCAGGATCTCTGAACATTAAAAGTGAGATTTTAACTGTACTAAAAATTATTGAAGGCTGCATATTCCTTGGTCAATATCTTCAAAGGTATAAAATTTTACTTTGTGAATTTCTTCGCACCATTTTAAGGATCTGGTTTTGTTGATCTTTTTGGTTGAAGTATAGAATGCTTGTCACTAATCTTTACTAGAAGCTGTTGTGTGGCTTATGTACGTCTTCATGTTTAAGAAATTAAGTAACCATTCACAGTACATCCATCTTTTTTGTGTTGGTTGGAGTCACCAACATCGACCGTGATTTCTGATCATGGTTGCGTTTTTATGGTTTTATTTGTTTTTAAGGTTGGCCTGATCTGCGAACGGCTTTTAAAAGAACAACAAGAACGACTCTGCTCTGAATATGAGAAAGCTTTAGTTAATAAGCTTTCTGGTGAGTTGCTTGTGCAAAGTTAAAGACAGTTGATTTGATAGTTTTATCTCCGGATCATGAAGATCTTTTGTCGGTAACACTAGAACATCTTTGTATTCAGACCCTGTTTAGAGTTCCAACACGACTGGTACTATGCATTTCTACCACGAACACGACAGCAAAGCTGGGAAAATTGTCCCAGAAGCACGAAAACACAGTCATTTTGAAGTTTATCCACGATCTTGCTGCTATAGACAGCGGTCCAACATGCCCTCTCCAAACGCAGGTGGCAACTTCAAAGCAGATATGAATTCCAGGTGTTCATTATAACTGTTTACATGGGTTTTCCGCTGACAAGAAAAAAACATGCACGTGCCGTTGTGGCGCCTTCAGTCGCTATTGCTCACACCATTGACGTCTGTTGCATTTTTTCAAACGACTAAATAAGTTCAGCTTCATATTTTATCTTTTCCATTGCATCCATTTCTTACCACCAAACAAATTAGTGAATACTATTTTGAAGGTCTTTGGTACCATTTGTCAAGCGAGTTAACCCTACTTTAAAACCATGAAGCGGACGTTTCAATCTCTACTCTACCTGTTGTTGTTTACCCGACCCCTTCTGAGGGATGGGGGCATGGTGGAAGACCATGGAGCCCCAGAAGCCGGGCAACTCCCCAGGGTCCAGACCAGAGGTTGTAGAGAGATAGAGAGTTGCCAAAGAGTGAGCAGCGCAAAGAGTCTGTAGCTGGACAGTGCAGAATGAGATGAGAGGTGTCATGGGACGAGTGTCCACAGGCGCTGCAGGAAGGATTCTCAGTTCTGCCAATCCTAGAGAGATAAGAACCTAAGAGAAGGCTGTGTCTGTTGCAGCGTAGACGAGAGAGAACACAGCGAGCATGATGAGGGAGCACAAGTTCCTCAGTGGAAATCGAGGGAACCTGTGTATCAAAGAATTTCGATGAGATAGTATGCCTCCAGTCTGAGATAAGATGAGAGTGGATACGAGAGATAAGAGGAGAGAGACTACAAAGGATAGCGGAGGGCGCAAGTAGCACTCTCCGTCTGGCTAGCTCATCAGCCGTGTCTTTTCCCAGTGGAAATGAGTGTTCGAGGACCCATTGTAGTCTGATAGAACAGGAGAGAGAAGACAGTTCCTGCCAGATCTGCCACAGAGTGTGAGATAAGAGGAAAGATGGAGGAGAGGACAGGGTGGCGAGGACAGAACGAGATTCAGATAATAGGAGAAGAAAAATGGCAGACTTGTTGGTGTTGCCGAGACCAGCAAAGAGCGTTCAGAATGGCGCAGGCTTCAGCGGATAAACTTGAACATACTGGGCCTGCCAAAAAGGAAAGAGAGGCCTCAGTGCCACAGAGAGAGCAGTTGGCAAGAACGCCGGAGCCGCCCTTGCCAAAAGGAAAAGGAACAGAGCTGTCTGTCCAAAGCACCAGATCATGAGGGGGGTCAGAGCGAGAGCATAGAGTGGAAAGGGTGGACTCCACCATGAAGAAAGGCAGATTCCAAGGACAACAGGGAGGGCAAGCAAGAAGAGCCTCCCTAGGAGAGGTGGAAGGAAACATGAGCGGGTGAGTGGACACGAAAGCTCTTCAGGACGATCTGCAGAGTCATGGTTTCACTCCTAGTCTGGCCAAACCTGAAATAGGAAAGGAGGTTGGGAGACGAAGAGTCAGCTCATAAGAAAAAAGGGTGAAATGAGTCAGAGTGACTCGTAGGGGAGGTATAGAAGCCTTGGAGAGAAGCAGAGGGATAGGGCAGAACGAGAGGCAGCCAGTGATGACACAACTGGTCGCTCGGTGTAGGCGTTCCAATTTGGTGATATTGGTAGCGCTTAGGAAAGGAAACCATCCGGGTGAAGCGTAAGTGAGAAGGGACCGAAGAAAAGATTTATACAGAAGAGAGAGGGACTCCTTAGAGGGGCCCCATGAGGAAGCAGAGATACAGCGTAAGGCCTTGAGACGTGGGAAAAACTTGGCCTTCAGCGAAGATACATGCTTGGAAAAGGAAGGAGTGCGGTCAAAGGTGACACCAAGAAAAGTTGGAGTTGGATTGAAATGGAGGCAGGAGCCAAGTAGGAGAAGGTTGGATTGGAGGTTAGCTTGGTGGGGATCCACTGAGAAGAAGGAAGCCTCACATTTGCTCAAATTGAGAGGAAGACACCAGTGCTCCAATCGAAACAGAGCTCCTTGTGTGGCCTCCACCGCAGTGGGGATCGAGGCGGAGGAGGACCAAATGGCCAGATCATCAGCGTAAAGAGAGCAGCTGACGGAAGAAGGCAGAGAGGCCAGAAGATCATTAATGAATAGAGAGAAAAGTACAGGGCCAAGAACGGATCCTTGCGGAACACCTCGATGGACTCGAAAGGAACGACTTTTGTGATTTTGAAAGACCACAGAAGCACGCCTATCAGAAAGGAAAGATTGAGTCCAATGAGCAAAGCAAGAAGGGAGCCCTGCCGAAATGAGTTTGTGGAAAAGGGCAGGATGCCAGACAGAGTCAAAAGCTTTGGAGAAATCGATAGTAGAGAGGATCGTCCAAGAGCCCGGCCTGGGTTTGTTAAACCCATTCGAAATAGACTGATAAAGGTACAGAATTTGATCAAGTGTAGATCGTCCAGGGCGGAAACCAGCTTGGCGGGGAGAAAGAATGGAATTTGACTCCAGAAAGAAGAGTAGACAGGATAGAATGATGCGTTCAAACAGCTTTGATACGCATGAGGTGAGAGAGATAGGCCGGAAGGAAGCAGGAGAGTCGAGAGGTTTTTCCATCTTGTGAATGGGAATAATGGAAGATGTCTTCCAGATGGAAGGAAAGGAATGCGAAGACCAAGAGACATTGAAGATGCAAAGAAGAAAATCATGTCAGAGCGAGGAAGGTGGTTTAGCATGGGATAGGCAACTTTGTCTGGACCAGTGGCGGAGGACAAAGAGAGGTTGGAGGCAGCTGCAAGAAATTCAGCAAATGATAAAGGAGAGCAAACGAACAAGTGAGACTCCTCCAAGCACGTGGCTCGGCGGACCTCGCAGAGGTAGCCTCTGGCTCTGCTGCGCAGAGCCTTTGGCTGAGAAATGGAAAAGTGAGATCGCAGGTAGGCGGCATAGACCGAAGCCGATTCCCTTTTAGAAGAACAGCTAGGAAAGTTTGGAGAGGAGGAAGACGAGAAAGGAGCCAGCGATAGAGCGAAGGAGAGAGTGTACAGATTTAGGGTTAGATTTAGGTGAGAGAGAAGAGCAAGTCGTCTGCCATGCCTCAGTCTTGGCTTTGGCGATGACTGACGAGGCGCGTTGAGAAGTGGAGATGTAAGCCTGGCGATCTTCATCACTTGTGTGAGTGGCAGCGAAAGCCTTGCATCTTTCACTAACCGCTTCTTCCACCTCAGCAGACCACCAGGCTTTAGGGTGGCGTTTGATGTGGCCAAAAGGAATGGAAGATTTGGCCGCATTCAAAGTCAGAGAGGTAAAGAGAGCAGCACCAGAGGAAAGAGAAAGAGATGAGTATTCCTCTGCAGAAGGACAGTGAGAGTCAAAATAAGAGGCAAAGCCATCCCAGTGAGCTTTCTGAAAATTGAAAGAAGGGGGACGCTCGTTGGGGCGAAAGACCGGAGAGAGAGGGATAGATAGAAGAATTGGTATATGGTCAGAACCCAGGTCCTGTAGCACCTCCCAGGAGCAGGAAAGAGCAAGAGAGGAGGGAGAAAAGGAGATGTCAGGAGAAGAGCGACTGCCAGAGGAGCGATGGAGAAGGGTGGGTGTGTCAGGGTTATTGAGGGGGAGGAGGTCAGAAGAGTCAAATACTTCCTCACTGCGGGGGTCGGAGGTAGCTCTTGAGTCCCAGATGGGGTGATGGCAATTGAAGTCCCCAAGAATGAAGAGATTTCTGGAGGAGGGAAGGATGGAGGGAGAAAAGGAGTCGGTTCTGCCATCCGTTGGGGAGGAGTGAATAGGGGGGCATACACATTGAGAAAAGAGAGCGAGGAGAAGTTGTTAAGAGAGATGTTGATCCCTACATAATCAGAGTAAGGATTGAGCAAAGAAAGAGAGGAGGTAGAAAGTTCAGAGAAGGATAGGCCCTGTCTGACGAAAATGACAACGCCGCCGCTAGCGTGCATGGTATCGGAGGAGAGAATGCCAGACCGGGAGTGGGTGCGATCAGAGCGTAGAGCAGAGAATCCAGAAATCCGGAAAGAGGAAGAGGAGTTAAGATTGGATTCCTGAATGAAGATAAGGTCGAAAGGATGGGGCAAAAGAAAGTGAAGTAGTTCAGTGCTCCTGGCTTGAAGACCTCAAGCTTTCCATTGAAGAACCCTGAGCGAGTCAAGGGGGGAGTGGAGGAAGGAGGTGCAGAAGAAAAGCCAGGAGCAAGGGACGGTGGTGGAGGGGCAGAGGGAAAAGATATAGAATGGGCAGATAGGGGATAAGAAGTTTGGAGACGAGGGTTGGGCGAGAGAGCAGCGTTAGCAGAGGGGGGGGCTAGATTGCACAGTGTAGGTATACATGTTGGAGAAGTCCGAAGAGGGAGTCACAGTCATTCGGCAGGGGGGACAGTTCCAAGAGTGAGAGCTGCCAAGAGCTCTGAATTAGGATAAGGAAAGTTGTGAGCACCTTAGATGGACCCATTTGGAGCAAGCGCAGCATTGCACTGACTTGCTCCGCCAGGTCACATTTCCTGCGCACAAAGAGCAAGGAAAGATCGGGCCGGGGTTAGGATAAACGTTACCGCTCATCAACAGAATGAGGAGACAAAGAAGGGCAAGAGAGGGGCAGGAGAAAAGAAAAAGAAAAAGAGAAGACAGGCGGCCGATTTTAAAGAAGCTGTGTGCTGCCTTCTGCGATCGTTTAGGGGGCAGCATAGCGAAAAAATAAAGGGGAGTGCCCGGGGTAACTGGGACCCTCGGGAAGGCCAACAGCCATTTCGACCCAACCCAAACGGGGCTGGGGACCGCACCATCACGTTGAGCCAGCTGTTGATTGGTGCAGACTACTCTACCTCGCCGGTGTATATTTCAATCTACTGTACCCAGTTACGTTTAACCTGATTGTTATGATTACAGAGCAGTACGATGCTTTCGTGAAATTCAGTCATGATCAATTGCGCCAACAATTACAAGGCCGACCAGCTAGTTGTAAGTGTTGTGAATTAAGTATTTATTCATATAAATAGGGCATCATTTCTCAGAAAGTAGAACTTACGAACGATTATGTTGGAAGTCGAATCTATGTCTTTGTTGCTCTTGCACACGCATATTAGTTCCAGCATAAACATTTTAGTATTTTGTAAAAAAAGTTCTTCCTTGAGATACGCATTTATTTACTTGCTTTTGAATTACTAATATGTTGTTGTTGTTGTTGATTACCCGACCCCTTCCGAGGGATGGGGGTATGGCGGAAGACCATGGAGCCCCAGAAGCCGGGCTACTCTCCAGGGCCTGGACCAGAGGTCGTAATGAGACAGAGAGTCGCCAGCGAGCGGCGCAAGAATTCCGTAGCTGGACAAGTGCAGAATGAGATGAGAGGTGTCCTGGGACGAGTGTCCGCAGGCGCCGCAGGAAGAATTTTCGATTCTGCCAATCCTAGAGAGATAAGAACTTAACAGAAGGCTGTGTCCGTTGCAGCGTAGACGAGAGAGAGAACATAACGAGCATGACGAGGGAGCACAAGTTCCTCGGTGGAAATCGAGGGAACCTGTGTGTCAAAGAATTTTGATGAGACAGTACGCCTCCAGTCCGAGAAAAGACAAGAGTGGATCCGAGAGATAAGAAGAGAGAGACTACAAGGGATTGCATAGGGCGTACGCTGCAGTTGTTTGCACCATTCGTGCTTTTGTAAACCCAATCAATGGTAGAGACGTTCTTGCCAGGTTGTTGCTACGCCAACATTGGTTTCGTGCTTTGGTGATTGAGGCTCAATGTATTGTTTTGATTATGATTTAGAAAATTCAATTTCATATTCGTCCTCCACATCACTTCTACTTTTAAACGTCAAGTTAGAAGTGTGTGAACATCACTTTGACTTCAGTTTGATTCAAAAAGCTACTTGAACCCTGATTTACTGACTGCGAAGCCAAATTGGTAATTACTATATCAACGCCCTGGTGTTGGACAATTGTACTGTAGATTAATGAAGACTGCAATAGGGGGAAAGCATTTATTATTGACCTGTTGACCAGCTCTTCTCACCTGTGCATTGCTTGGAGCGATAGGCCGACTTTCAGACATGACATCAAGACTCTATGCTAAGCGCTGATTGCATACAAGACGGGCTTTTGCATAAAAACTTGCATTTTCGCTTGCACCAAACACTACATGTGCTGGTATCTGATGATTCGAAGACCATAACCTTTCTTTGCTATTAGGTAGCTATGGGCTACCTGCTTATTCTTATGAATGAGGATAACTTATATCAACTTTTTTGCAGATGTGTCTTGAGCGCGTTGTGAAAATGTTTGTGTTCTTTCGATTGGAAATCGTCTGAATTTGTATATAGTTGTGTGAAAGCTGCTTTTGTTTTTTGTGTCAAAAGCGCCAATTCCGTCATTTGAAAGTGGTTTAGAATTTGTTTTGTAAATTTATTTGCTGTACAGTGTACTATTGTGTTGTCTACGAGCGTTGATGTAATGCGCAATATTAGCCGCAACCCGAAGTTCACGATCAAGGAACTTTGACTGTAACTACTTTATATTTTACGAATATCTAATATGCGACCTTTTTGCAAGCATTATTTACATCTTCGCTGCATTTTGTCTTTTGATAGTGCGTGTTTTAGTAATGGTCTAGTTTTGTTTCATCTTATAACAAAGAAGTACATGCCGCTCATCAGACTGGCCCTATCCAAATTTGATTACGTGACATTTTGATTACGGTTGGATGATTTACTCGCCATGTGAAACCGCAACAACGTTGATCATTAAGACGAATATGTATTGTATAAACTAAACTACCCCAGGAACAATAATTGGAGCAGTACTTTGTTTAAATGTTCCTCACCATCTTAAAGGTTTCAAACTTATTTTACTGTATTGAACGCGTTTTGTTCATCTCGGAAGTAAACTTACGTGCTTGAAATTGTTACCCTACGAAAATTATAACAAAGCTAGATCAAGTGTTGTTAGCGGAAATGAACTATTTCCTACTAGTAAGTTAGTACCACCGCCCGTCACAACTTTTCAACTACCATACACTTCATCGTAAGTAAAAGAGTTGGAGCGCTTGGTATGGCGACAATGGTCTTGCCAACACGCCTTAACACTGGTCTTGGAAAAGGCACTGCACCATTTCCTCTGCTTGACAGATTCTATAAAGCGATTTCAGAGGAATATTAAGAGCATGGAAACTTCAAAACAGGTCTAGACCAGAGGTGGGCAAATTGCAGCCAGCCAACAAGAGCCAAAAACGATAGAAGCCATCATTAAGAGCCGCAACGCAATTGCTAGTTTGAATGGACGCTTTTTCTGACCAAAAAGAGGGTAATGACCTTTCTTTTGAGACCATTATTTTCAAAGCCCGAAATTATTGCAATACAGTCAACTTCGGATATAAGAGATTCAGATATAAGGGATTTTCGCTTATAAGGGACTGCGCAAAAGGTCCCACATGATTTTCAATATAAACTAATAAGTCGGTTATAAGAGACTGATAAAGCTGGTCCCGGCGGATCTCATATCCGAAGTTGACTGTATTTTAAGCCCTGACCCTCAGACAACTCTTGAACGGTCAATGCGGCCCTCCCACTAAAGTTTGCGTCCCCCTCGGTACCCACTTCGGTGGAGACCTCACAAGGAGATCTGTTTTGATTGGAGCACTGGTCTGATTACTGGTATCTTCCTCTCAATCCGAGAAAATGTGAGGCCTCCTCAGTAGATCCCCACCAAGCTAACCTCCTCTTACTCAACTCCCACCTCCGTTTCAATCCCACTCCAACCTTTCTTTGGGTCACCTTCGACCGCACACTTTCATTTTCTATACATGTATCTTCGCTGAAGGCCAAGTTTTTCCCACGTCTCAAGGCCTTACGCTGTATCTCTACTTTCTCATGGGGCCCCTCTCTCTTCTGTATAAAGCTTTTCTCCAGCCCCTTCTCACTTATGCTTTACCCGGATGGTTTCCGTTCCTAAGCGTCACCAATATTATCAAATTGGAACGCCTCCACGGAGCGGCTAGTCACGCCATCACCGGCTGCCTCTCGTACTTCTCTCCGTAGCTTCTTTACCTCCCCTACGAGTCACCCTGACTCATTTCACTCTTTCGTCTTATGAGCTGACTCTTCGTCTCCCAACCTCCTTTCCTATTCCAGGTTTGGCCAGACTAGGAGTGAAGCCAAGACTCTGCAGATCGTCTTGGAGAGCTTTCGTGTCCACTCACCCGCTCATGCTTCCTTCTACTTCTTCTAGAGAGGCTCTCCTTGCTTGCCCTCCCTGGAATCTGCCTTTCTTCATGGTGGAGTCCACCCTTTCGCTCCGATCCCCCTCATGATCTGGTTGGTACTCTGGACAGACGGTCTGTTGCTGTTTCTCTTGGCAAGGGCGGTGTACTTGCCAACTGCTCTCTTTGTGGCACTAAGGCCACTCTTTCCTTTTCAGCTGGCCCAGTATGTTCTAGTTTTTCCGCTGAAGCCTGCACACTCTATGCTGGTCTCGGCAGCACCAACAACTCTGCCTCTTCTCTTCTCCTCCTATCGGACTCTCGTCCGGTCTTCTCTTATCTCAAACTCTGTGGCAGATCTGTCTTTTCTCAGGCTACAATGAGTCCCCGGACACTCGTTTCTCCCGAAGAACGACGGGGCTGATGAGCTGGCCAGACGGTGTGCGCCCTCTGCAATCCCTTGTAGTCTCTCTCAAATCCACTCTTGTCTTTTCTCGGACTGGAGGCGTACTGTCTCATCGAAATTCTTTGACACACAGGTTCCCTCGATTTCCACCGAGGAACTTGTGCTCCCTCGTCATGCTCGCTGTGTCCTCTCTCGTCTTCGCTGCAACGGACACAGCCTTCTGTTAGGTTCTTATCTCTCTAGGATTGGCAGAATCGAAAATCCTTCCTGCGGACACCTCTCATCTCATTCTGCACTTGTCCAGCTACGGAATTCTTGCGCCGCTCGCTGGCGACCTCTGGTCCAGATCCTGGGGAGTAGCCCGGATTCTGGGGCTCCATGGTCTTCCGCCATGCCCCCATCCCTCGGAAGGGGTCGGGTAATCAACAACTAAAGTTTGCCCATCCATGGCCTAAAGCTAGAGCCTCTGTTTGGCGCCATTGTCTTGAAAATATGACAGACAACCATGAAATGATGAAATAGGAAAGCAGCGATTCTGTGTCTTACCCCTTAAGTGTACTGAAGCTAGACGCGGCTTACACACCAGACTCCACAAAATGCTTTATCAATATACGTACACGAGGGAATATGAACAAGAATAAAGTGTGTGGGTCGCACCAGAATATAAAAATACAAACATTTCATTCAGTCATGACCACGCTTTTTGAATTCAAGAACAGCTGAAGTAGATAAAAAATGCGCTGTTTCAAAAACTGCCAAGGAAAAGTGTGGCTAAAATCGCACCAATAAAAGAACTTAGTACTGTTGTTATGTTGACATAAAAATACAAAATAACTGGAGCAAAAACTACAGTGTGCTTCGCAGCCGTTTTCTGACACCTACAAAAGCATGCCAACTATAACTGATTTTTATACTGTAGTTTCATATTTTGCGTGCAAATTGCTCTCTACGCTAGCACCGTGTCAGATTTAAGCAAAAAACATTATACCTTTGTTCCTTGAAAATAGATAAACTGTTCAGAATAAACCGCGAAAAATCATGTCGATTGGTTGGTTATAAATCAATGAAAAAGCGCAACTCTTACATCAGTTGATCTTTTTTTATTTGATAACGACTTCGGTCGCCATACACCAAACGCGTAGAGAAGCAAAACAACAATTTTCGCATCAATGATTTGACTTCTGGACGTATACCACAAAAATTTTGGTGTGAAATTATTTTGCCTCTCTATGTGCTCGATGTCAGCTGGCCGTTATTAAGAAATACACAATGCTAAGGATATGAAAGTACAAGCGGTAAAAAAACGCAGAAAAGCCGTGTCAACTGTTCAACAAAATATTGTACACAATGATGAAGTATCACTAATATCTGATGAAAAATCTACAAAAAAAATCCAGGCCCCCTATGACGCAATTTAGGAGCACGGCAACAAGGGGCCCCCACCAGCGGTTTAAAAGCTTTTGATTGACGTCAAAGCAATCGATAGTAGTGTCAGATCTGGCCTCGCAGACTTTCTTCCAACTCGAGTAGCTTACGTGATGATTTCGGTTTTGTGGTAGGGCTGCTGGTACCGCCTTGGAACATGCGTTGACGATCTTTGAAGGTCATGCGAGAAGGGTCGGGTCCTCGTCGCTTCATTGATTGATCTCTGCGGTAAAACATTCTCATCAACATTTCGTGGCCGGGGGCAGCTTCATTACGAAGCCACAACGGCAACAACTGACGTGTTGGGTTCAACAAAAATCTAACCATATTTCATTCACAGAATAAAAAATACGTTATTCTAATCCTGCAATTACCGAAAAAATGTAATGGTCATTTAATACTAAAAATAACTTTACTAGCGCCATCGCAGCTAATTTCTACCGTGATATTCCAGCCTAGCATGGGAAATCACCGTAAAGTGCTTTTTCCAAAAGTACGCAGGCCGGGCGACAAGATACGTGGCTACGGGGGGGCATGCCCGCTAAATATTTGTATGCGATCAAAAATGAACGTGTTTTCAGTTATTGCGACTACAAAACGCCGAACTCTAAGAAAAGGTCATACAACAGACTGGAGGTATAAATTGACAACAATAGGGGACAGAAATTATCAATCTCAAAAAAAGATCATCCGATAGATTTAAGGTATACACTGTCAAGCTTGGGGGTTAGAAAATATCTACCCACAAAAACACTCATCCCACAAATTTTGTGCTTTTGGCATTCAATAAATTTGATTCTAACAACGCTACTGCGACAAGTGTCGTGTGATAAGGTGCCATCATATCGTATCATCAGTAACACAGCACAATCACCTCTTCAAAGTCGCTTCCCTTCTGTTTCTCGGGTCGTTGTAAATCTCCTGAGCTCCAATCACCTTGGGTGTGATAGCAGAAGAAACGTAACTAACTGGTCGGCGATCGGTGTAACTTGCCGGCGGTGTTGTGGGGTCGAGCTTGGGAGGCTGAAATATAAAAACGTTGCTGGCAAGTCGTTAGAAACTGGTTTTCTATTTCGAAAATTCTTTAAGGCTTCTTTCTTTTCAGAAAATGTCTTCGGCAAATGAAAAATTTTAATTATTTTACATTATGTTGAGGTCATCAATCTACTAGTGGTTGTTACATATAAACAACAACTGCGATAAGCTGCCAAGTAGTGAGGTCAAACAAACAAAATACAATACAGACAAAATGCACTCCGGTAGGTACGATTTAAAGTCAATTGCTGGCTTCTTGCATGCACATACATAGCCTTTGAAAAGATAAAAAAATTCCGGACTGCCAAAAAGCGCCATGATACAAGGGGATCGCCAACTAGTCTTTGATTTCATCTTTACTCGCCGGTGGAATTACCCTAACTTTAAATAGCTCTTTCAATACACTTGTAGAGTTAAAAAAACAATTCCTTTACAAGACACAATCTTTAAAGCTATCGTTGGACGTCGTTATCGGTCCGTCTCAAGATACGTTTTACCTCAACATTGAACAAGCTGCATCTGTACTCGCTTCGAAAATGCAGCAAGCAGCATGCAACTACGCTGGGTTATTGCCGTAACGCACCTTTCCCAAGAGCGCAACCGAGAAACGTCAAGGCATTAAAGGCACCAAACCCCGCTACCAAACTTTCTACATAGGTGGTCTTTGCGTTGTAGATTTTAACTTTTCGCTATTTTGCTAATGGCAGATTCAGACATCGGTTAAGTACGCACTGAAACTACGAGCATTGACCAAGTTGCAACAACACGTACCAAGTTTTCAGATGACCAATCTGATTTACCAAGAGCGTATCCGTCCGAGACAGGACGGGCCGAATGAGGCCGGGTGTTTTCTCTCATCGCTGGTCTGCAATAGATCATGTTTGTAACAACATAAGGCACATAATAAACACACAACTTCTCCACGTAAAAATAGTCACAAAGCGACATTTACGTCTTTTCCCACTTTTGCAGCTTAGACTTGCTGCTTCAGGATGTCTGCCATTCTCCGCTAGCTTTCAAACCAGAGTTTCACCGGAGTAACGCCGCAGTTTAAATTCCGGACATTCTTCCTGACGAATATCAATTGCTTTAATGTAGTTTCAAACTCCGGGTCTTTTGTTTCGAAGTTTTGCGCAATTATAACAAAGAGATCCTACACTGAACTTATTACCACAACTACACACAAAAACGTTCTTCATCTGTAAACGATGAAACTTCGCAAATATATCAACGCCAGGGCATTAAATCATCAGTATTTTCTGATAACGAAACAGTCAAAATGCTTCTAAATCTATGTGAAACCCAGCATCCTGTTGTCATTACGATATGATGACGGCGCTACGTGATTCCATTTACCGTAGCTATAAGGGGACTGAGTTCAACTCCCCAGTGGGTTAAAGCTATTCTTTTTCAAGAATTACACCTCCCAGCTCTTACATTAAAAAATTTTTTTCCACATTTTCTCACAGATGCAACATGAAGCCAAACACAAGCACACACATTCTTCACCTAGAATAACTTGGGTCAAATGGTGGCGAGTGTTGATTGGATGATGTTGCCACCGGAGACACTGCACTTTTGTAAAACGGCTTTGTCTGCTGGACTCCAGCGGATGGGGCTGCACGAGGAGACACCGGAGCGTACTTTTTGTAGGAACTGACAAAACCGCTCGGTTTGCCAGCGCTCAGCTTTTGCTCAAGAAATTCTCTTTCTGCTTCTTCTTTTGCTTCCACTTGTCGTTGTTTCTAGAAATTAAAATGTTTTCAATACCTTGCAAATGTTTGAGAATAGTGAAACGGCTTATTGCAACGCGCTTATCGATAACGGCATAGCCTCAAACTGGCAACAACTAGTTTTTCGTGTTTCACCAGGATAAGCTGGTGAAGCGGCTCACCCAGCATGTCGTAAGAGGTGACTTTCGGCCATCCATTGATGACAGTTTGCCTTGTTGGTGATGGAATTGCCGGTCTACGTGAATGGTTCAACATGCACGCGCTTTCCCTCAACCCAATCAGCACGTTCCTATTTCCTTGGTGGGTTTATTGTGTAGGAGAGCACTGAAGTTCCGTTTCACACTGGGGCATCATCCCAAGGAAAGAAGGTAATCATCGTAAGCTGATTATTTGTTTCAAAATTTTAAAATAGATGCTTCAAAAAACTTTTTAAGTCCTGGTCCGAGTAAAAGACTGGCTCTTTTTGATACAGCTGCCGGGACATTTAGTTGGAAAAAACGAATTTTCAAGTTTCCAACTAAAAACCAGCATCGAATGTGCTCCATAGTTCAACTTCTTAAAAAAGATAGATCAAAATCCTTGAATGCATTGAAGCTGCAGTTAGCAACCAATCCGATAGCACGATAACTAACGCAGCTACGAAAGTTCTGTCTTTTAATAAAATGCATTGTATTGTTTTAATAACAAGACCGTTTGATTAAGATAATCTGTGCGATAATAAAGGTTCACTGAATTGCAGTAGAAATTGGTTAATCAAGCTCTAAGTTTTGCAGAAGTATAATAACATTAAGATAGAAACAAAATGAAGTATAAATCGAATTTGCAAAGAGATTGTTAAGGAGTAATTCTTGTCAACCAGTGGCCTGCAAAGCATATCACAGCGTTCGAGCTGAAAAATCCTTTTAATAAACGCGTGTCATAACATGGACTGTCAAGGTCAAATTTTGAAATTTAATGCTAAGCCAGTTTTGTTTTATTGTGATTTGATCAAAAAATATCAAAAACTACAAGCTTAGTTAATTATTAAATTGTTGAATTATGACCTTTACAGTCGTGCTTTTCGGTGTGTGAATGATAATGACGTGCCAGTTGTGCCTGTTATGGAAAACTTTGCATAAAGTTTGGGGGCAAAATTTTGTCAATTGTGTCAATGGGCTTCAACGAAAAATGGCCAGCAAAAGTGAGCCTTGGGAGTTATAAAGATTGAAAAGGACTATTTAAAAAAGCTAAAATATGCCATTTGCCGCTGCATGTCTGAAAGTGCACAAAATCTAAAGCAGAGGTCGAAAAGTGGGGTAAAAGGTATAATGGCACAAAATTTGATTTGATAAAGTTGTTATCCCCAAAAAGAAAAGTCTTTCATTTGAGAAAGCAGTACAAAGCAACCTCCAGAAAATAGACCTTGCCATTAATATTGGATATAAATGACGGTCGGTCTCAAAAAAAAAGTATTCGCCTTCAATTGGAATTGAAAATACGAATTGGATATGACCTTTTTCGATGCCAAATTATTTGGAGTTGATTGCATTGCCTTGAAACAATTTTGGAGTAACCTTCAAAAAAATTTTCCCACACCTGGGTTAAAGCGGCAGATCTTGAAAATGGAAATGGTATACTATCACTACAACTTCATTAGTGTGCGAAAGTTTTTAGTGCGAAATCATAATTGTTACAAGTACAAGATAATCAATGGAATTCGCAAAGAAAAAGCACATTACTTGAGTGTTAAATAACGAAATTTTAATCCACGTACTGCAAAAGAGTTACGCTTATCTCGATATTGAAACGTTTTAGTACAGATAATATCGTTATTGCTGAAGCTTTGCTATACTTAACAATTTACTATATAACTAGCTTGAAAATTTGTAGGGCGAGTTTTGATTGCTATTTGCACAAACTACATTGCATTGCTGAGCTAATTAAGAGTAATTTTACGGAACTACAACATGCAAGCGACTCTACAGTGCTCTCTAGCGGATACCGCTTGTTTTTCTTCCTGTCGTCTGAGGACGCTTTCTTGCCGTAACGATCTTTCCTCAGCTTGTCGTTTTGCCTGTGATTGTTTTGTTAACAAAAATATCGTTAATGACGGCAAATGGTTCCAGCCATCAATGCAGCGTGAACGCAGGTTTGAATCTCACTCTAAGTCTTGCTTTCACGTAAGAATCATAATGCACCGAGAAACAGGTTATATTCTTAGCAAGCTGCAGACAGTGACACTGTTTCGACCTATCAGGTCTCTTCAGTGCAGTTACCTGATAGGTCGAAACAGTGTCACTGTCTGCAGTTTGCTAAGTGCATCGCTAGCCTCTTGCATTGCTGTAAGAGCTTATATTCTATTTTACTTAAAAACGGTATTCATATTCAAAATAACTAGCAGATGACCCACCTGTAGTTCTACCAACTGCTTCTCTTCCTCTTCTCGCATCCGCCGAATTTCCTCCAATCTCCGCCTTTGTTCCTCTTCTTCTCGTTGCTGCATTGATCAACAAATCACAATTTGAAAGAAAGTCGCTTTTCACTTAACTTTTCATTCATTATGTCACATGCACTATTCCCACATCGCGCTGTTTTCGATGATGACGTCCCAGCCCGGCGCAAAAGCAAATAAGGTAAATCCGCTCAGCTGTGTTAACGAAGACAAGGCCGGAGTTAAAAAAAACACACGATTAGAACTTGCGCTACTTTTTTGGTAATTACGTAACTTTGATTTAAAAATGCGTCATGCTGGCCATTAGTTTCTTTTCAGAATGAAGGGGCAGACAGCTCACCAAACTGTTGTAGTTCCTCCTCCATTCCTCTTCTTTTTTCTGCTCCTCCTCGTATCTTTTCATCTCTTCAAGTTGTTGGCGTTCGAGTCTCTTCTTTTCTTCCAGTCGCTCCTTCTCAGCTCTCTCACGATCCCTAAGCAAAAGCAAAACCACATTTCTCATAAATTCAACCCTCCCTCTTGCATTGAATTGGGTTTGAAAAGATGCCGTTAGCAGAACAATGTGGTGCAACACAGTTTTTGAAATTTCGAGGAATATGAGGTGCATACCATCGTTTCCGTTAACGGGGACAAAGCCAGACCTTGAATCGCTCTGCCCTCTCTTTACTTATGTTTTTCTCTCACACTCTTTCGCATTCGATTCAATAACAAGTTCTTAGCTTTTAAAAAAGTTGCTTTACCGTTTTGCTAAGTACTTGTATACTCCAACCAATAAAATGCTTGCACATCAAATTACACAATTTCAATTTTGCTTGTTCTACATAAGGACTACCGCATGTTTTTAAGTTTAGAAACACTATGGATGTGGCCCCTAACCAGCCACCGTGCTGCAGTGGTAATTGCTGCTACCTTTGGAACAATAGACCTGAGTTTGAAACTCCACATAGCATCGTTGATATTTGTCAGAAAAGACATCAAGAATTAAAAGTCCTACGCTAGTCCGGTAAATATCTGATTCGAAAGCAAGTGGATAATGGCAAATACACACATAACCAGCAGGTCTAAATCCAGCAAAGCGATAAAAAGACTCAAGGCTGGTTTCCATTAGGCGTAGATTGCAGGCGCGGCGTGAAAAATTCTTTGTTTCTCTATTTAGTTTTATGCGCGCAGCGCTCGCCAATGGAAGCCGGTCTTTAACCCCAACTTTTATCGAACGCTTCAAAATGAACTATTTTCACAAACCTTTTCCTTTCTTCCCTCCGTCCTTCTAGCTTCTTCTCCCGAAGCTCAGCTTCTCTCTACAATTATACATATATTTAAAAGTTAACAGGTGCTAAACATTAAAAATTAGTCCAGTGGCATTAAGGTCATGATTTAAACACGAAATCTCACGGTTGTATCAAGGTGAATACCACTGTAGGCTCATCAGATTCAACTTTATCGTAATCAGCAAACAAAACTTTAGATAATTCCCTCGCCCTAAACACCAACACCATTTACATGATAACTGACACACAAACCAACAAATTTTAAACGTCGTTTTTGTTCAATTTTTTGTTAAATGCATTTACTACATTTTAGGAAATGTTGCAATTATATTTTCAGATGTCTGACACATACAGATCACAGCAATAAAATATTCTGCCTATCTGCGCTATGCCGGCGACGTTATAACCACAGAAACTGCTTCAGTCGAGCCATTAATTACGTTGTTTTTAAAAGACAGTTCTGCCAATTTGTTGCTCTGATGTTACAGCCCAGAAGGTTAACGTCAGTCTAGTTTAAGGTAACATCGAAGCAAGTTGTGTGATAATCATTCACCAATGATACGAGGAGCTCAATATATATCCTATAAATGGGTGAGCTTCACTTTCTTTCACTTTCAGCTTATTCACCTTCTTTCGTTCCTGTTCTTCTTTCCATCTCGCATGGCCTTCATCCTCTTGTTCGGTGTTCATCCGCGCAGCTGCGTCTCTCAACGCATGCGCACCTTCGATACGGATTAAGCGATCCCGATCAGGGCGGTCCGGAACGCTATAGTCCTGCACATTGATAATCCGCTCATAGTTTTCAGTCTCCGATAAAAAGATGCTGCACAGCCTCGAAAGCAGGAGACTGGTTGAAAACTTAACCAAGTCACGCCAAAGACTTCTTGACGGCAATCACAGCTTCCTTGCTTGGCGCTCGAAAAGAAAGGAATAGTCTGACGAAGAAGTTCGCTCGTGTGTCCTTGGAAAAAAAACTTAAAGGATTCCTTTACGCGGCGGACAACTAATGGTGCATTGCAGTCTACTCGTTTCGGTGACTCAGTCTGACTGCCAAGCAAAGCACAAGCTCCTTCGCAAGAACGACCAAAAGCTACTGGATTTCAAAGGAAGATAATGTTTATTGCTTTTTTCTGATCTTACAGTACTATCCGTAGAGAAAAAAAGGAGAAATAAAGCAAAAAATTCAACAAAGCTTTTTATGAAACCAATGCTGGTTATACCTTCTTGACTTTTATGATCGTAATGGGCAATACCGTGGTATGCAGAACGAATTTTTGATCAAGCGGAAGTTGTCTGTAGCTTACTGCTGTAAAATCGCATTTCTACTACAACGCGCAAATTACTTCCGCAAACGGTCTCAAGAGCGCAACATTATCGCAATTGCTCGAGCTCTTGTCGGCAATTTCTGGTTTGAAATCAGCGCTTTATGATTCTAGGTTATCACTGCAAATTTCATACCTCCTCTGAAGGATCATCATCCGAGAACATCTTCATCTTCTCTTCTTGGACGCGGGCCTGGAATTCTTTTTCTTGAAGAAGATTCTTCAATCTGAGCAAAGCACCCAAAGTTAATTTTCAATATACTGATAACACCTTTCGCGCAATTTTTCCTGCTTGGTGGCAGTGATTGTGTAAGAAATACAGAGTACTGATAAGCGCGATTTTGACAGAATAAAACAAACAAAACGTAATTCAAACCGTTGCTGCGCATGGACCGAATCAATCCCGGCAGAAATTCAGATACGTTTCACGAAACAAGTACAATTTGGAGCCATTATTGTCTATTCAAGTACTGAGATTCCCAACAGCTTTCGCTTTGCAAATTCTACTTTCGTCGTAATTATTACAAAATTTAAATAGGTTTTTCATAAATTTTTGCAACGGATCAGGGATCGGATTAGGAACAAAAGAACTAATTGTTTTATTCAGCAACACTGCTTCTAATTATACTTGAAAATCATGCCATTCTTTAAGCCACTTAACTTTGACAACTCTTGTCTTTGAAAGCGACAACTGCTTTCTACTTGCTACGTCTGTCTTTGCATCTACACTATCTGGTTTTGTGTTAAACACCAAGAACAGTTTTGCGGGCAAAATTAGAAATTTAAGTAACCCAGACTCTCGACCAGGTTCAAGCTATTCGTTTTCAATCGTCCGCGTTTTTTTTTCTTTTTGCTGATATAAAATTTATCTGTCTTGCAGAGGGCTCTGCCATATTGTGCACTCCGAAATATATTAAGCGGCTCTTATTTTTCGCCCTGTCCCATCCTCAAAAGGTTGAGCAGCGAAAACAACAGCTACTTGCTGCTTACCGGTCTTGCTCCAGTGACGACAAATCGTTTCTTGCTGTTAGCTCCTCAATTTCCTCATCCCGTAGAGCATTGAGCTGCTCCTGAATGGACTGCTGCTGCTTCTCCCTCTCATCTCTATCCCAGGGAGACGTGGATTTGAAATGGCGGGGTAGAGTGGCGGACTTGCTGGATGGCGGAGGAGTCTGCTGCTTCTTTTTCTAGATGAAAATGCTTTTTTAAATACAGTTTCCAATCAACCGTTTTGTGCACTAAAATGATTACTGAGTTTCACAGTTCTATCTCCCGTTTCTAAAAAAAACCTTTTGTCGCTACCAGCAATGGTCCTCAACCTTCCAGGAGTTATGAATCCGTTTAATGTTAGGCAACATTTTCACGGACCGAGCAAAACATGTGATATTCAAAAGAAGGTCTTCATCAAAAAAATTGTAATGGCCCCGTAACAAATGCTTTACGAATTAGGCTGGGGACGGGGGTCCTGTAGGTTAAGAGCAACTTGTGTCCAGACCTGCTTCGAAATAACCAGCACTGCAACGTATTTCTACAAGCAGCAGCAATTGCCGTAAAGTGCCTTTCCCAAAAGTTAAACAATGCATTCGTCGCGAGGTTTGAACGCACGACCATTCGAAGATTGCCATTATAAAACAGCGTCCTAACCTTCTCGACCAAAATGTTGTGGTCGCAAATGCAGTGGCACAAAAAACAACAAAAAGCGCTTACAACACCTGTATTTGCTAGAAAAGTAACCTGGACCTGAAACGCCCGCTTGCTAATCAAGCTGCTATGAAAGCAGGTGGGTGGAATGGTGTCATGAAGAAATGGTCAAGCATAAAGGCATGCGGACTGTACGCTCAAAGCGTCACAGTGCATGTGACATCACCGAGAGGAATAAGAAATTGCTCTGAAGCTATGCTTAAGGCTCTATTTATCGCCCACACCAAGGATGTGCAATTGTGAGCCTGCAGCCCGTGACGCCAAATTCTGTGGCCGCAGAAGGTCTATGTGATACAAAGTGGATGTGAAATCTATTAATTCGATCTTCAAAAAGTCGGTCACAAAAAGCTGTTAATGTTAAATTTGGGATAAGTTCCCTGGTTCATGGGTGGAAAATGCAACAACCAGCCCTTCAACGCTTATTCATGCATACAAACGATTTGGATTACTAACTTTGATTGGCCCTCAAAATTTTTAACCAGTTTGAAATTACCCGCCTACAAAAAAGGTAGCACAACCCTGGCTTACGTCAACGCTATGACATCTGCGAGAACTGCTGTCTCGAAGACCGTCAGGTCATTTCGCAGTCTCACAAACTCTCCGCTTATCTCGTGTTCATGAGCAGAGTGTTTTCTCGGCCAAACGGCTTTTTCATTTACATCTCGCT
This sequence comes from Trididemnum clinides, assembly GCA_963675345.1. Lineage (NCBI taxonomy): Eukaryota > Metazoa > Chordata > Ascidiacea > Aplousobranchia > Didemnidae > Trididemnum > Trididemnum clinides. Next base: position 11,845,466 of record OY776293.1, on the reverse strand, counting down.
TTCTTCCACCAAAGGCAGCATTTGACATACATTCATGTTCACTCAGCAAACTCTATCAGAACCCATGATCACAGAGCACATCCTATCAACACCAGGCTAGGGAAAGCGCATCCATTTCCAATTGGTCATAAATATATACTGGAAGCCCGACCAATATTAAAGTGGATTGCCCTTGCTGGATGGCCGAAGTCGCCTATTACGACATGCTGGTCGTGCATTTAAGCACCTTCACTCTTCCAGCCCCACGCAGCGCGAGAAAATTGCTGCTAGAAACACAGAGCCTCGTAGTTCATGTTGTGAACCAAGGCCAACAATTGATACCTGGCTTTATTCAACTAATAGAGCACTTATCACAGTTAACAAACGTATAAAATAGCTGTAAAATAAAACGTTATAAGGAAACCAAAATATAGCTTATCAAACTAAAGATTCGCAAATACAATTAATTAGCTGACTGTCATTACACTACAGCCATGGTTACTGCAGCAAGCTAATTGCTTGCACAACGCAGATAATGCAACTAATTGCTAGGCTCGAAGGCACAAGCAACTACGCATTAGCAAATTATCCACGCGAATAGTTGTAGTACCAACATTTACTACAGTTCATACAAAAAACGACACCAAACAATAATTGTCGGAAATGTGGCCAAGTGGGTTTGAGAGCTGTTCATGGTGGCAACGATCGCGCTCCCGCTCACGATAGCTACGTTTTGCCTTTGCCAAAGGCACTTTACTACGATTTCGCCTACTTGTGGTAGAAACAGGGTGTGCCAGCAGTAAAGGTAACTCGGAAGCAGGTCTGAACCAACTTGTGTTCTAACACAACCGAAATGTAGTTTCCGTGACCAGAAAAAATTTGTCAAATAATCACAATATTCAACTATGAACAAGATACCATTGTAGGAGCGATTCTTGCTACTTCCGTTTTCTTTGCGCTGCTTGGTCGATCCAAAGTCTTTGTTCCGACACTGCTAGGAGTGGAAGATTCCTCTTTACGTGGAGGGGTGACTGATTTGCGAAGCCGTTGATTCGATTCCTGAGCCGGAGGTGATTTGGTAGGCCCAGATACAACCGGTTCGACTGGTCTGAAATGCCTCCTAGAAGAATCTTTTGTCTCGTAAGGATCTTGAATTAATTCCGGAGGAGGAGACGGAAAATGCTCATAATTTGGATTATCGATGGAATTCTGAGGATATTTTTCAGTTGCTCTTGGAGGAGAGGGAAGAGGATCCTGTGCAGAAGGAGAAGGAATACTCCTGGAAAAATAAGGGCAGGATAATTGAGATGATCACTTTTTCATCACTATATATAGCTTCATAAGCATAATGCAGTTGGCTGACTCTTTCATAGTTGACACAATAAGCAGTGAGCAAATCTTTAAAAAAAACACATCGGAAAAATCATCTTGTGAAACAAAATAGAAAAAGACACACGCTAGACCAGATGAAACTGTGCGAGTTGACCGCAAACAGCAGACAAGAAACAGACTATTGAGAAGGTACACGTTTGCCGGCGTTCCACGTAAATTTACGACAGGTATTTAAAAAAATCGTCAAGTCACTATTTTTATATCAACGCAGCGTTGGTCATGATAAAGCGGCATCATAAAACCTTGCAATCAAGTAAAATGCCAGGGGGTTCAGCGATGCCGTACCTTTGATAAAGGCATTTTACAGCAACTTTTCTTGCTTAGCTGACGTATTGGTTGTAGAGACGCAAGTGCGATCAGCACTGAAAACTGCGCGACGATATTAACACGACTGGTACGCGATACTAACTGCGATACCTTTTATCATACGCATTGACGAGTTCGTTTTGTCTTCGCTGTTGTTCCGATGGCACCAGAGTTGATTGCGAAGCTGCTTTTCGCCTCTGCAATAATTTCAATACCATTAAACGTAAACTGTCTCGCCGATGCAATGGTTAAAGCGTACGCTTCGAATGCAGCAGATTGCTGGTTCACGCCTCAATCGGATGACAACAAAGACTTCTGAAAATGGCAATCGTAGCTTTCGTGCTTAGCGCTGAGCATAATATTGATAAAGTAGAAAAAAGTCGGCAAGCTTGCTTGCAGTGCATGCCATTGGAAGACGCACAAAACGAAATCCGTCCACTTTCACAGGGAAGACAGACTCGTGGACTGGCAGAAAGATTGGTGGCGGGGTCGAGCAGTCTAATCCGTCGTGGTGATTCAGTTAACTAAGTATTAGCATACAGAGCATGAGCTTGTACGTAGAAATAAATGAACGCAATAAAACGACATCAAAATGCACAACATGAAAAGTACCCCGTTACGTGATCAGATTTTTGAAGTAAATGTTGAAATGGCAAATTTAGCTTGAGCAGTTAAATTTTTCCAAAATAGCTAAAGCAGCTGGGTATTTAAAAACGACACATAAACGAGATCCTTCTTTGGTTTATGGACGTTGCTATTTGTTAGTTAAATACTAGTTACATTTGGAGGCAGCCATTGATTGCTCTGCCGCTCACATGTACCGTCTTTCCAGAAAATGAAAAGGTGAGGCATAAACGCAGTGTAAGCAGTTTGCGGATTGTTTCTTTGCACCACACATACAAGCAACATATGCTGGTAATCCCCTTTGCCATTAAGGCTCCAAATGATGTTGATATTGTCCAAGGGTGTCAATAGGAAGATTAAAAAGATATTTAATGGCAAAGCAAGTTTGATTTCAATTTTTCGCCGCTTTTGCAGAGCTTTAAAGGCTGCTGGCTTAGTTTGTGCCAATCACTATAAATTTGCTCTTAAACTAGACAAGTTCAAAACAAATTACGCACAACATTATTGGACACTGGTGTTTGTTCCCTTCCATATGGCGAATAATGGTCTTTAAAATTTCTTGTTGAATCCACTTCAGACTGTGGTTTCTGCAATATATTCGAAGTCAAAAATTGATAAGCCTACACAAGGTAACAACCTATTTAACAGGAAAGGCTTTCACAGCAACAGCAAACTAAAACGCTATCAGCATTTTGTCGTTATTCCATCCTATTTATTCTATTTAGCAACAGAGCTCTATAATTTTATCCTGAGGTCAGGGTAAAACATTTTCTAGGTTACACTAGAACTTTAGCGCTCAAATCCGCTACGGAGCTGCCAGTAGCGGCAGCATAGCACAAGGGCGTAGCCAGAAAAAAATCGAGAGGGGGGCCAAATTTTGCAACTTTTAATGTGACGTCATTTACTTATAATGGCATTTTGCCTTTCGTCAACTACGCTCGTCGTTACTATAAAAATTGCGTTACAAAACTGAGGAAGTGCGAATCGATTTCACTGATCAAATGTAGTTTTATCTAAAACGGCTTTCATACTTCAACTTTAATGGTGACGTATAACGCACTATTTCGGGAATTTCAAGGAAACCACACCCACTGGTAGGTTGAACGTTCTGATAAAAGAAGCAACGTCTTTGTAGTAGTCCACATCGCAATAAAATAAGAAAGCGCTCAGCGAGACGCTTATTTCTTGCAATCACCATAACTTGGATTATCAATTCATTACTCGACTGCGACATAGAAGAAAAGCTTCGGCGATATTTAGTGTGTAAAACCTACACATCTTGTTTGATAACATTTGCAAGTTTAAAAACTTAAAAAGTCACGCCCGACCCACCTCCTTGCTAAAAGTCAACAATAAACTCTAATGTACCTGCAGAGGCGCAAAAAAATTTATGTCTTTATTTTTTTGATACTGTTTTGTAATTTGACTTAAAATTCAGGAGGGGCCATGGCCCCTTTGGCCCCCCCCCTGGCTACGCCTATGGCATAGCACATTTCGGCTACAAGGAAACTTGTCGTAAAGTGGCTTTCCCAATCACCCAACAGCGTAACCAGAAAATTGAACGCGCGACTACGCGATTCCTGTCTTCACAAAACGGCGTTCGAACCCACTCGACCACGCTGCTTACCTCTAAACCTTCCAGAACCCGAAAACTGCACCGATCAACAGCCGCCTCATCGTGGTGGTGCGGTCCCAGACCCCGTTTGGGTTGGGTCGAAATGGCTTTTGGATTTCCCGAGGGTCCCAGTTACCCTGGCACTCCCATTCATTTTTTCGCTATGCTGCCCCCTGAACGAACGCAGAAGGGCAGCACGCAGCTTCTTCAAAATCGGTCGCCTGTTTTCTCTTTCTCTTTTCTCCTGCCCTTTTCTTGCCCGTCTTCGTCTCCTTATTCTTCTCCTTCTCTTGATGAGCGGTAACGTTCATCCCAATCCTGGCCCCTTCTTTCCCCGCTCTTTGTGCGCTGGAAATGTGACATGGCGGGGCAAGTCAGTGCAATGCTGCACCTGCTCCTAATGGGTCCATCTAAGGTGCTCACACCTTTCTCTCTCCAAATTCAGAGCTCTTGACAGCTCTCACTCTTGGAGCTGCCCCCCGCCCTGCTGTGTACCCACTCGTAACACTGTGACTCTTTCCTCTGACTCCTCCAACATGTATACCTCCACTGTACAATCTAGCCCTTCGTCTGCTAATGCTGCACTCCCACCCCACTCTCGTCTTGAAACCTCTTATCCCCCATCGGCCCATTTTGTATCTTCTCCCTCTGCCTTCTCACCACCGTCCCTTACTCCTGGCTGTCCTTCTATGTCTCCTGCCTCCTTTCCCCCCTGACTCTCTCAGGGTTCTTCAATGGAATGCTGGAGGTCTTCGAGCCAGGAGCACTGAACTACTTCACTTTCTTTCGTCCCATCCTGTTGACCTTATCTGCATTCAGGAATCCAATCTTAACTCATCTTCCTCTTTCCGGATTCCTGGATTCTCTGCTCTGTGTTCTGATCGCATCCACTCCCGGTCTGGCATTCTCTCTCGTGATGACACGCACGCTAGTGGCGGTGTCATCATTTTCGTCAGGCAGGGCCTATCGTTCTCTGAACTCTCTATTTCCTCTTTTTCTTCACTCGATCCCTACTCTGATTATGTAGGGCTCAACATCTCTCTTAACAACTCCTCCTAGCTGTCATTATTTAATGTGTACACCACCCCCACTATTCGCTCCTCTATGACGGATGGAAGAACCGACTCCTTTCCTCCATCCATTCTTCCCTCCTCCAGAAATCTCTTCATTTTGGGGGACTTCAATTGCTATCACCCCCTCTAGGAGTCAAGAGGTACCTCCGACTCCCGTGAGGAGGAAGTATTCAACTGGGTCATCTCATCTGACCTCCCCCCTCTCAATGACCCTGACACACCCACCCTTCTACATCGCTCCTCTCCTGATATCTCCTTTTCTCCCTCCTCTCTGGCCTTTTCTTGCTCATGGGAGGTGCTTCAGGACCTGGGTTCTGACCACCTGCCAATTCTTCTATCTATTCCTCTCTCTCCCCAATCTTTTGCCACAACTAGCGTCCTCCTTCCTTCAACTTTCAGAAAGCTCGCTGGGATGACTTTGTCTCCTACATTGACTCTCACTGTCCTTCAGCAGAAGAATACTCGTCTCTTTCTCTTTCCTCTGCTGCTGCTCTCCTTACTTCTCTGGCACTGAATGCGGCCAAATCTTCCATTCCTTTCGGCTGCATCAAACGCCATCCTAAAGCCTGGTGGTCAGCTGAGGTGGAAGAAGCGGTTAGTGAAAGACGCAAGGCTTTCGCTGCCGCTCACAGAAGTGATGAAGATCGCCATGCTTACATCTCCGCTTCTCGACACGCCTCGTCAGTCATTGCCAAGGCCAAGGCTGAGGCATGGCACACAACTTGCTCTTCTCTTTCACCCAAATCAAACCTGAAAACTGTATACTCTCTTCTCCGCTCTATCGCTGGCTCTCCTTCCTCGTCTTCCTCCTCTCCTAATTTCCCAAACTGTTCTTCTAAAAGGGAATTGGCTTCGGTCTTCGCCGCTTACCTGCGATCTCACTTTTCCGTTTCTCAGCCAAAGACCCTTCGTAGCAGAGCCAGAGGTTACCTCTCTGAGCTCCGCCGAGCCATGTGCCCTGAGGAGTCTAACTCGTCCTTCTGCTCTCTTTTCTCCCCCAATAAACTTCTTGCGGCTGCCTCCAACCTTTCCCCCTCCACTGCCACTGGCCCAGACAAAGTTGCCTATCCCATGCTAAAGCATCTTCCTCGCTCTGGCATGGATTTTCCTCTTCACATCTTCAATCTCTCCTTGACTTTGCATTCTTTTCCTTCCATCTGGAAGACATCTTCTATTATTTCCATACACAAGATGGGAAAGCTTCTCGACTCTCCTGCTTCCTTCCGGCCTATCTCTCTCACCTCCTGCGTATCAAAGCTGTTTGAACGCATCATTCTATCCCGTCTACTCTTCTTTCTGGAATCTAATTCCATTCTCTATCCCCGTTAGGCAAGTTTCCGCCCTGGACGGTCTACACTTGATCAAATTCTGTTCCTTTCACAGTCCATTTCACATGGGTTTAACAAACCCAGGCCGGGCTCTCGGACGATCCTGTCTACTATTGATTTCTCTAAAGCTTTTGACTCTGTCTGGCATTCCGCCCTTTTCAATAAACTCATTTCGACTGGCTTCCCTCCTTGCTTTGCTCGTTAGACTCAATCTTTCCTTTCTGATAGGCGCGCTTGCGTGATTTATCAAAATCACAAAAGTCGCTCCTTTCGAGTCCATCGAGGTGTTCCGCAAGGATCCGTTCTTGGCCCTGTACTTTTCTCTCTCTTGATCAATGATATTCCGCCTTCTCTGCCTTCTTCCGTCAGCTGCTTTCTTTACGCTGACGATCTGGCCATTTGGTTCTCCTACCCCTCGGTCCCCACTGCGGCGGAGGCCACACAAGGAGCTTTGTTTCGATTGGAGCACTGGTCTGAGTACTGGTGTCTTTCTCTCAATCCGAACAAATGTGAGGCCTCCTTCTTCTCAGTGGATCCCCAACAGGCTAACCTCCAGTCCAACCTCCTTTTACTCGACACTTGCCTCCGTTTCAATCCCACTCCAACCTTTCTTTGGGTCACCTTCCACCACAATCTTTCATTTTCTAAACATGTATCTTCGCTGAAGGCCAAATTCTTTCCACATCTCAAGGCCTTACGCTGTATCTCTGCTTCCTCATGGGGCCTTTCTAAGGAGTCCCCCTCTGTTTTGTATAAAGCTTTTCTTCGGCCCCTTTTCACTTATGCTTCACCCGGATGGTTTCCGTTCTTAATCGTTACCAATATCACCAAATTGGAACACCTACACCGAGCGACTAGTCGCGCCATCACCGGCTGCCTCTCGTCCTCCCCTATCCCACTTCTTCTCTTCGTAGCTTCTTTACCGCCCCTACGGGTCACCCTGACTCATTTCACTCTTTCATCTGATGAGCGGGCTCTTCGTCTCCCAACCTCCTTTCCTCCTTCAGGTTTGGCCAGACTATGAGTGAAACCAAAACTCTGCAGATCGTCCTGGAGAGCTTTTGCGTTCACTCACCCGCTAATGCTTCCTTCTACTTCTAGGGAGGCTCTTCTTGCTTGCCCTCCCTGTTCTCCTTGGAATCTGCCTTCCTTCACTGTGGAGTCTACCTTTTCCTCTTCATGCTCCTGCTGTGATCCCCTTGCCTCTCGTCAAGGTGCGGCTCTCGCCCACCTTGACTCTCTCTCCCCACTCATGATCTGGTGCTCTCGACTGACGGCTCTGTTCCTTCTCTTGGCAAAGGCGGCTCTGGCGTACTTGCCAACTGCTTTCTCTGTGGCACTGAGGCCACTCTTTCCTTTTCAGCAGACCCAGAATGTTCAAGTTTTTCCGCTGAAGCCTGCGCCATTCTGCACGCTCTTTGCTGGTCTCGGCAGCACCAACAAGTCTGCCATTTCCCTTCTCTTCTCCTCCTATGTGACACTCGTTCTATCCTCTCCTCCATCTTTCCTATTATCTGAAACTCTCTGGCAGATCTGGCAGGAACTTTCTTCTCTCTCCTGTTCTATCAGGCTACAATGGGTCCCCGGACACTCGTTTCGCCCGGGAAACGACGCGGCTGATGAACTGCCCAGACGGGGTGCGCTACTTGTGCCCTCTGCAATCCCTTGTAGTCTCTCTCCTCCTATCTCGTATTCACTCTTGTCTTTTCTCGGACTGGAGGCGTACTGTTTTATCGAAATTCATCAACACGCAGGTTCCCTCGATTTCCACCGAGGAACTTGTGCTCCCTCGTCATGCTCGCTGTGTCCTCTCTCGTCTTCGCTGCAATGGACACAGCCTACTGTTAAGTTCTCTCTCTCTGAGATTGGCAGAATCGAAAATTCTTCCTGCAGCGCCTGCGGACATTCGTCCCAGGACACCTCTCATCTCATTCTGCGCTGTCCAGCTACGGACTCTTTACGCCTCTCACTCTTTAGCGACTCTCTGTCTCTCTACGACCTCTGGTCCAGACCCTGGGGAGTTGCCCGGCTTCTGGGCTCCACGATCTTCCACCATGCCCCCATCCCTCGGAAGGGGTCGGGTAAGCAACAACAACAACAGAACCCGAAAAGACCTGATGCTACGGTCCAGTAGGTCGGGGGAGATGTAGAAGTTTTTCAACCTCTTTACCCTATTTTCATAACTATTCGCTGCCAATGAAATGGCGTTTTCGCAAAGCTTGTTGAGAATAATACGGTTCTGAAAACTGATTATTTCTATGAAAAGATTTTGTTGGCGTTCTTGAGAGTGCAGCGTTACATATGTAGCGATTAATAAGCATATCACAAAGGTGTTTGGAACGGTTTGCTTAGAGCTAATACTAACATCAATAAAACAACATTAAACCATAACTTTACCTGCAGGTTTCCCATTGAGATTGCAGAACGAGGAGTGTTGTTTGTCACTGGACGTACAGGCTCTTTCGCATTGGGCTGAACATCTACAGAAAAGCGGCGGTCAAATTTTGTGATTGTCTTAAATAGCGCATGCTTTGTTTTTGTTTTGCTTTCTTTTTTATCAAAGTTGAAATTCAGAATAGTTAAAACGGGTATTACGTCCATTTTCCGCTTAAACCTAGTAGCCAAATAAATGCTCACAAAAGGCTAAAAGATGAAAGAATTATACTGGAGCAATACTAAAATTTTTAAATCCATTGGAGCACAAATTTATAATACATGCCATTCCTGACGAATACGAATGGCTTCACAATGGAGTTTTAAACACGAAGCCTTTTGTGACGAAATCCGAATATTACCACAACACCATACCGGCTGGTAACACGATTTCCTGTCAAAATGTGGCAATTGAATTCCCCTAATGTAAGAAACATCACCACCATTACCATAAGTAGCATTTCTGTAATGCGTGCTCGTCTGAGAGATATCTTGAAAATTTCCAATTGTCCGTAAATCGGTTCCATTCCAAGTGGAACCACGCACTCGGGAGTCTGGAAGCTCTTGGTTGTATTTCCAAGATTTCTGATATGTTACTGGACGAGCTAATCTACTTTTGGTTATAAAGGAAGAAAATTTTCGATGTGTTTTTTGTCTATTTTGTTTGGCAGTCCTTTGAGTATCCATAGGTTCCGCTCTCGGTGTGCTTTCTGCAGACGACGTCGGGCTCCAGAGGGAATCAGTTTCTAAAGATCTGCCAGTCAGTGATATTGAGTCCGCCTCGCTTTTGCTTTCGAACTCTTGTATGAGCGAAGAGGCAGGCTGGCGAGTGGTAATTTTAAGCGAGTCTTTGCGGCCTAGATATCGCCGCGGAGGCACCAGGCCTTCAAGCCGTGCCTGTTCCACCCGTGCGTGTCGGTCGCGTTTCTCCGCCTGCTTTATCATGTCTTGTATGTCCACTGAGCTTGACCGTCGTAGGCCACCGCTGGACAGCGGTCTTGAGCGCGAGTTCATTGAGCTTGACCGCTTCAAGTTCGCAGTGACCGCTGCGATTTTTTCGCTGGTTCGTGGCGTGCCAGAGTAGCGATTCAGAGACGCGCTACGGGTTCGATTCCGTGACCGGTTGTTGATTGCCTCTTGCTCTTGGCGCGCTTTCCAATCCCGCTCTTCAGCTTGCGACAAGAACTGATTGAACAACGTTTTTCTGTCCGCTTGCCTCCGCTCTTCCGCTCGCGTCGTGTAGCGGCTTCGAGACTGAGATCGGTCTTCGGACCTTATCAGCTCGTTCCGGCGGTCCGCCTCCAAGAACAGGTTTCGATCGCCTCTGTACCGCTGCCGACCGCGGGTGTAAACGTAGGACTCGGCAACGGATTCGCTGTCACTCGTATTTGGCCTACGCTTCATAACAGGTTCTGAATAAATACTGACTCGGTCTGGTTCGTGAGGCTTTTGAGTAAGAAACGATGACTCCCCGTCTGTGGTCAGATCGGCACTTGCCACATCAGATGAGGCACGACTTGTGCCGCTCACAGGTGACATTGGCATAGTGTCACTTAATGAATTCTGCATGACGAATGACGGATAACGAGGGCTGAAAGCGGAGTTTGGAGACGGAACAAGCGGCTGTGCGGCCGCGACAGAGTTAAATCCACTATCCGTGGTCGAATTGGACTCGTCCAGGGAGGCAACAGAGTGTACAGAAGATGACTTGTTCGGTGTAAACAAAGGCACTGGCACTGTGACCGACGGCTGAATGCCGTACGAGTAGTCCTCTGCTTTTGAAGTCTTGCCTCTTCGAGGGCTGTACAATGGCCTTGGTGATAAAATGTTGTTGCTTGAATGAATCATTCTATTACAAATAAACTTCTAGCTAGCTGTAAAAAAAGCCAATTAAAAAATACGAAAACCATACTTAAGTGTGGAGTCGAGTGATTTAAAGCAGACTTAGGCATGTTCTGAGCTGCGCTTGACCGGCCTTGGCCACCAAACAATTGTTCACGGGCAGAAGGGCGGCCTGACGGCTGACTATTGGGTCCAGTCGGGTGGAGGGCGTACCCGTCGCTTCTGGGGCGTGCTTGGCTGTGATCGGGATTGGTGCGGGATTGGGGGGGTTGAGATTGAGGCATCTTTGCAGTCTGACTGAGCAGTGTTGCTAGTCCGTGATGCACAGCACCTTGCTTCGCGACTTCCAGCGTCACAGTTTGACCGGTGTGTGTCATCAACTCAGCTGCCCTGCAATGACAGTACAACCCGTTGACAAGTGGCGGTAACTCTGATTTTTTGAAAAAACCTTGACAAAAAGACGGCGACGCGGTCGAGTGGGTTAGAGCGGCGTTTCTCAGCGGCTGTTATCGCACGGTCGTAGGTTCAAAGCTCACCGAAACACCGCAGTTGTTCTGTTACTAGAGAAAGTACTTTACAGTAATTTTTCGTATTGATAACTCCGAAGCGGGTCTAAACACAAGAAGTTCGATATGTGACCGTAAAAAAGTTTTTCCTTGACTAGAAAAAAACAAAAATACCCTCATGCAAACTTCCAGCTAAAATTCTGTAATCTACTTGGAATATTTCTAGCAAAAAGAAGGTAATTGTCTACACTAGGCTTTAAATGCTATTGGGTTCTCTCTACCGTCTCCCATTCTATCATCGCTTTTCAGTGCTTTAACACCAAGGTAAGTAGACTCAAAGGTCCAATAACTTAAAATCAAAACGATCACTTTTGTTTTTGTTGATCTGGCCAAAGGAAAGCCTTTATGTTTAATGTATTTTTCTTGAGGCCCGCTTCGGAGTTGATAGCGTAGTGTTGCCACCACACGCAGTGCGAGCAAGCAGGGGAAAGCTGCTGCGCAGCGCCTTCCCCAAGTGCACGACAAGATGTAAGGCACACAACCAGCGAGCTTCGCCAACCCGAATCAATACGGAAAGTATAAACGCGAGAGCTAGAAACCGAAGGGTAGGGCATATGCGTCTTTACAAGAACACAGTTTGGTATACAAAACCTGGTATTAGCAGCGCTGAAAAGATAATAAACCAAGGACAATAGAATTTTAGAAAGTTGATGAACCATTGACAGAATTGAATAGGTTATCAGTTCAATGAAATAGTTTAGAAAGATATGTGTCACTTTATCGCTACGGGTTAATTATTTACAGCAAGCGGCCGCTCCTACTAAAGTTACTCTTGCAAATCATTATTTCGTGAGCTTCACCAAATATAGGTAAACGGTACAAAAAATCAACTATTTTGAAGAAGTATTTCTTAAACCAAAATCATATTTGCGGAAATTGAGGCGAAAGTCCCACCAATTGTAAAAAGCCTTACTCTTTTTAAAAATAATGGACTTTGAAAGTTTTAACCAGCAAGAAGCTATTTATTACTCTCTCGGCTTTAACAACCGGCAAAGCAAAGCACAAATAGATTACGATGCATAGAGCAAAACAACGTCTAAGTTTAAGCAAGCTAATGGAACTGTTTGATACGGAGCTAACCGTTACTAATGCGGTACAGATCCATCAGTATGCACGTGCTTTTGCAGCGTTTTGACAAGCAAGCATTGGCATGAAGATAGAACTTAGCAATTGCTTGCAGGAAGATTAACTAATGAAATAAAGGTATCCGATAAAAAAAGGCTTTAGGTATCAAATGCCGATTTATAAAACAAAAGTCTCCACATCTACCTTTCTATAAGTGGCATTGGGAAGAAACAGCTTAGCCAACACTTACCTGGCCTGATCAACCCCAACTAACGACTGACCATCTACACTTAGTAACTGATCACCAGGTTCAAGTCTTCCGTCCTATGTAACATAAGTTCATTTCAATAAATGGTACAATTTGCCATAACATCGAATCTAGACAAACAAGGCTGGTAATTTGGTAATTAAACTGGTTATAAGTTTGGTAGTTAAACCAATTCATTTATTTGATCAAAAGCTTGCGGGCGATTCAATACATGAAGCGACTACTTTTATTCCAATGCTGCTAATCAAAATTATATTTAAAATAATTTAAATCAAATAAACATAGTTTATTATATGCTCGCAAAAGGAACACAGGCCCATTAGTAAGTAGGCCCACTTACCAAGTCAGAAGCGCCACCAGGGACCACAGAACGAATATAAATGCCCAATTTGTCAAGCCCCACGCCCTGCAACAAATAATAACCATAATACATAGCAATAAGGATAGGATGCAATAACTTCTGTAACGCTCCTGACGTCTTCAAACAGCATGAACCAGTGTCTGCTTGTTACACAGATCATAATAAGTTATAGAAATACGTGAGAAGTCAAGTCTTCTTACCACAAAACTCGCAGTAAAGAGACCTACAAACAAAGTTTAAACAACAGTGTCGAGGAACTCGAAACCACATCTGACAACACAAGCGCCATAGCTTTCCCCCACCTTCAACCTTACCGCCGTTACCTTTGTGTAAATTGAAAGTGGATGATTTCCATGTCTTAACACAAATGCAGCAAATAAAGCTACTGCTGTAACAACTCTTAGGAGCAGATAAAAAATGGCAAATAGGTAAAGAATGCGTGACAAGTATGAAAATCTTAATCTAGTAGTTGTTCTTCGAACGACGACTTACCAAAGCACTACCTTTTGAAGTTGAACATGGCGGCACAGCTCAGAACAATCAAGGCGGCTAACTATCTGCAACATGTGCTATCCTTTCTCGTTAGCCTAACCCTGTCAATTAAGCTGCACTTGTACATACTTGCTCAAAAGATTGAAGCTCTTCAAGCACTAGTTAGTGTGTAAGTACGCCACTTGAAAAACAGATCGTTAAGAGCCGCTAGCTACAGTCTTAATTCCAAGCTATGACTAGTCTTACATTTTTATCCATCAACGTTGGTTGCTGGATGATTATTAACATAAACGCACCCTGATCCATTTTGAAAACACAATGCAAAAATTATGAATGCTGTTGTCGCTCTCCACTAGCTAAGCTCAAAACCGAATGAACAATCTTTCAAAACTTTTCAACTTTTCGATATTTATTCATTCGCAAAGTAAACAAAACGATTGACAAAATATTTGATTTCACTGAACCTGCACTGATCCGCGAAGCTGACAGCAGAGCACATTTCAAAAATTTGCGACTTTGCTAATACCGTTTGAGCCCATAAAATCCTTAAGTACACATTGATATTATACATATGCTATACACACAGCTCTATTTGCTAAGAGGAATTAAATCAATCGCCATGGTAGCCGCTGAACAACACATACTAGCTCACAGTTAAGCTTAACCTCAAGTCACACACTCCCTTCGGCTGGTAATCGTCGACCTTGTGGAGTCGAAGAGAGTTTTTTCTCGTCAAGTGCAACGTCACAAGTGCAATTAATAACACTAGCTTCTCGCAATGTTAACAAGTAACCCACTCATGGCATTGTTTCGCTTGTCAAATTTCTTTTACCGCAGCTAACAAGCGACAAAGAACCAACTAAAGTCTTTCTCCAACCAATTTAAAGGAGTCTTGTTTCAAAGCGAGAGCAGAAATAAATTTAATTCACCACCTAACTTAACAATAGCAATTTGACACATGTGAACTTCCACTACAACCTAACAAAGCCTGTTGACAACATGATGGAAAACCGGAATTGTATTTACATAATGCCACTTCAAATGTATTAGTAAAAACGAAAATATTCACAATATTTGAAACATGTAGCTAAATGGGATTGTAAATCGCTTACAGAATATTTACAAGGCAATAAATGACGTTTTCTTTGAGAACTACACTCTTAGCTTTACTCGCGTTTCTTTAGTTAAACTTATACAAACTATCGTCTAGTGTACCTACAACAGAAGTAGATAACAATAACTTCTCTAAGTCTTAGCTGCTAAACACTTTTAAAAACGATTAAAATAGGAGTCACGCTCGCAACCGAAAGGGCCTTCTGCTAAACTCTTATCCCCCTAAAATTTGCAGAATCAAGAATCCTTCACGCAGCGCCCATGGTCATCAGATCCGGGACACCTCTCATCTCATTCTGCACTGTCCAGCTACGGACTCTTTGCGCCACACGCTTTTTGGCGACTCTTGTCTCTCTACGACCTCTGGTCCAGGTCCTGGGGAGTTGCCCTGCTTCTGGGGCTCCATGGTCTTCCGCCATGCCCCCATCCCTCGGAAGTGGTCGAGCAACAACAACGAAAATGGGATGACAGCTCGAGAAAAACTGGGACAAAAACAGCTTGCTTTCTCAATGGCAAGAAAATAAATTGCATTTTGGTTACTACAGCACAAAACAAATGGAAAATTAACATACGGAGCACAAATAGAATTCTGTAATTATTAAAATAAATTTTAGCTTAAAAACGATCGTTTACCAAGCTATTCTTATATCTTGAGCCCTGAACAAGCTATTTTGTGCAACCAAACTTAGCGGTATGAAGCACAAAAGTGGTGTTTTTTTCTAAAAAATTACGTGGCTGCGAAATACGCTCTGTTAAATGGTGAAAGCATAGCGAAAGAAATGAAGCTTTAGATGGAAACTACTTGACAAATAATAAAGTTAGAGTTAACAATGGGATAAAGAAAATAAGTCAATACTATCAGACACTTATTAAGATGGATTGCCTAAACGCGAACCGTAAAAACAGTTTCAGGATGAGATTGTGTTGGGAATTCTCGTTCTAAATCTGTTGAATATTATTTCCAAAGATATTTTGACTTAAATAGTCTAGCAATAAATCACAATCACATCACACGCAATGTTTGTCGGTTACCAAGGCAGTGACGTCATCATAAATCTTTCACCTATGCGTCAACATTGGTCAACTGTGAGATATTACAACCAAAACAGCCTTTAAAAAGTCCTATTGCCTACATGGTAGGTATGGCGGCGTTACTTCAGCATCATGCGCTAGCGAAGATACATTACGTTCGGCTTTCATTTGCGTACTCTTTAAAACGTGGAGGACTTTTGTCATTTTGCTGAAAATAGCCTGTGCCGACCACAAATTTTCGGCAAGAGACAATAATAACGCTCCCACTTCAGGCAAGCGTCTAATGCATGCCGTAGTGCAGTCAAAAGAAAAAAGTTAAAGGGGGTTTCGGAAATAAAGCGGAAACGTACGATAACGACATCAATGACATGCAAAAATCAAGCAAGCAAAGCGCTATTTTTTTCTGGCAGTGTCTGCGTGCAAGTGGTGGCCAGCACTTCGCTTTTTTTCTTTGATCGAGTAGTACGTAATTGAACAGTGACATAGTGCATGCATGCTTTTGCACGCCTGCACCGGGTGTAGGTTGACAAGCTGACATTGCAACCCGTAGTACTTCTCAAAGAATATCAATGGGGTTTTGTACTCCACCATATATTTCAGTGCTTACGGCAAATAAGCATGTGGCAACTCCCAAACGGGTATATACACAAGTCGTTTTGTGTACAGCGAAATTTTTGGAAAGTTTTACAGATTGTTTTCAGGTAGTAACAGCCTCTTGCTGGAAATGGGGTCTGTGTTGCTAGCATTGGATAAGATTAGCAATAAAGTATCAACCCTGTCTTAGACTTTGATGCTTCAGAACACTAAACTTTGAAAATTACGAACAAATGTACTATCGAGTCTTGCAAACCCGAATTCGCATCCCAGTTGTATTGGAATTTCAAAAAACAGCTGGCCACTAGTACATCACTCGTACTACCGCAGGTAAGCATTTGTATCGAAGGCAGCCGAGGAAAAGGAACTGGTCCTATTACTTTCCCATCTCCAAATCTGGGAATCGACTAAGGGACCACCTTAACATACAATCGCGTAGATAGCTGGAAAAGTTTTTCCACGAAAGAAGGATTTAATGATTGCAATGGGCTAAACTGTGCTCACCTTAGCTGCAACTATACTCAGACCCATTCCTCCTCCTTTCTTGTTGAATGTTATTGAAATCACTTCCGGCTTTGCAACTTGTTCGCGCTCTCTAGCGGATCGAACAACATTCTGCAACAAACCGCATGGCGATAATAAAGAGAACCCATACTTCACCGGGTTGGAATTGTGAAGCCGCCCATTCAGCATGTCGTAAGAGGCGACTTTTGGGTATCCCCCAATGGCAGCCGGCCTTGTTGGTAATAGGGCTACCAGTCAGTAATTTTCATTTTTAACTGGTTTTAAATGGGCAGCCACTTTTCCCCTTTTAAATTAACTAGGTTTGCGACATAAATACGGAAAATCGCTTTACGCCGTACCGCCATTTCAAGAAAAAGAAGTAACTACAAAAGCAGCAACAACATAAAGAGCACATCTCTGCAATCAATTTGCAATGCTATTAGACGAAGCGTAAATTCTTAGTAAAAAGAACATGAATAACAAACTGGCAAACATTACCATCAGTTACTTTGATTTATAAGTTGTTACTTTACCCCACACCTTTTAAGTTCTGATACATTTTACGATAATTTAAGTCTCTATACGACAATGTTGTCGCAAATACGAATTTAAACTTTTCATACGACTGATAATGCTTTCAATTTAAAAGTAAACGTCGTACATAAAATGTATGTCAGTACTGTTGACTACATTCTTTTCAATATGAGGTAACAAACTTATTTTTAGAGATTTATTCTCAAAAAGAGGGCTTGAATATTATTGGACAACCTAAGAAGCTCGACTTGATCAAGGCTTGGCATGGAGTTAGCTGGGAAGGGTTCGCAGTTCGCGTATCACTAGTGACACACGAGTTTCCAAGTGGTACACGAGCAATTTCCAAATCTCATGCGAAGTATAATGTTAAACTGTCACAAATAACAAGTTTTTTGCACTCCACAACAAAGTTTCTTAGGTTCAATAGCAGTTGTTTGACGCTATTACTGAAGTAATCGCCATCGCTGTGCTTGGGCGTGTAATCAAAAGTACAAAAAGAAAATTAAGTATTTCAGCTATCCAGACACAGAAAAAAAAGTTCAAGATGCTACCCAGTCAGGAAGAGGTTGACAACCACTGCTCAGAAGTAATAATCAAAATACAGATAACCTACCTGATACTGCTGCAAGATGGATTGGAAATGCACAGTCCACGCTCCAGAGGATTCTGGCTCAATTTCAAAGACGCACAAACCTAAATTAAGCACCAATAAACCAATGCATACCAGCACGGGTCTCAGATCATGAATTAGAAGAAAGTACAAACAAAAACCTAATTTCGCAACCTAGTAAAACCATTTCGTGCCCTGACAGAAAACAACTTGCTAAGGCAGTAAAAACATTAATGCTTTTTACACTCTTTCACATTAGAGAATCTTACAATCATTGTAAGATGAAACTCCTGTAATCGGACAAGAGCACCCGGCCTTTCAAGCGCTACGTAAAACAAAGAAATCAACGCGAAAAATCGCAAAATCTTAATCAAAAATAACACAAGCACCATCAAACCGTCCATTTGTTCACCACACCACGCGAAATAGCCGTCTTTTCACAGCATTGCAATAACCGCTTGAGCTAATACACGGTTACCGCACCCTTGACCTAATTTGCTACGCATGTTCATTCAAAAGACCTCAGTGGGAAAAGGTCTACTGCGCGACAAAGCGTAAAGTGGCATTAACTCTTGAAATGAGGGGGATAATAAAATTTCCATACAATTGCTTGTGATTCTAGTACAAATCTGAAAAACCGTACCGTCTTTTTGCAATGGCTGTAAGAACTCCGTAAGACCGGACGGTACACCATGTATCACGTCACACGAGTACCCGTCTTCTGGCAAGAGAAAAGGAAGTTGGAGATCGGGATCTTCTTCAAGCTGTATGTCGCGACCATCAGAACGAGTTAACTAAAAAAACACGGCGAACTAGCACAGCGACTTTTAACTTCTGTATTGTGCCCCTTCCACCTGGAGGTTTATAAAATACCTCTCCCTTTCTCCTCACCAGTCTAAAACGGTATCGTACAGAACTAAACACATACACAAATAGCAATCGGGAGTAAATTTATAAACCTGACATTGCGCCTTATACCCCTGTATTACTGACAAAAGCTATGCAAAACTTTTAAGATGGGATACTCCAGGGTAAGAACCACGGCGTTAATTTCGACCCTTCTCTGAGCATAATTATTGAATGTAACTGGTACAATGCTGATACATCAAACAGGCATTAAACCCAACTAGTACATGAAACTGATGCTAAACAGGCATAAATACCAGATAACATCTCCAACGGGTAAGTCAAGCCGTCATTAATCAGCCCAACTGAGTAGACAAAAGAGCAGAGTATCTAACCGAAATATTCAAACTGAAACAAACCGGTACCAACCGATACCACAAACGGCACTACATCAGTATATCTAACTGCACCAAAGTTTCATTCTACCGACCTCAATAATTTTCTCAAAGTTTGATAACATCATAACTTATCAATGATACCTCGTCAGCTGAGCTTTCTGCCACAGCCACTACTTTATCGATGAGTTCTTGTGATATCCATATCTCCCCTTCCCTTTCATCAGGCTGGTAGTTGGTGAGAAGCACTCGTAATTGAAGAGAATTGAGTTTGAACGACGTACCACTGATAGCAGCAATATCTTCTCCTGAACGCTTGGGAGCTTGCAGCAGGTGTGTGGCTTGAGTAATGCGTGCTAGATGGCAGTCAGCAGCTAATTCAAGACCCTGAAATAATCGGAACTGTGACACAAAACGGAGACAGGAATGCACCGGTCCTTAAGTGGAATGTCGTAAAAGGCGACCACTTGGATGCCCACCAAAAGCGGCCCGCCTTCGTAGTAAAGGAGCTACAGCTATCAATCTTGATTCATTATTTAAATTGAATTGCAGTTTTTTCCTACCCTGAGCTTGGTAAGACTTGAACCTAAATAAGGAATTTCCGTGCCATACTGTGCTTTCATCTTGAGGAAGAGGAGGGGTAAACACAGAACAAGAAAAGGAGAAAACTATAACCGTTTCTGAGAACACGTATCTGGAACATTGCTATGAAACAGACAAAAAAAAGGGAAAAGCAATGCCAAAAACTTTAAGAAGATAATTCAGTCACAAATGTCATTTTAGGATTAAAAGATGAACCTTTTGACGGTTACAAAAGCATCATTGCATTGAATGCCGCTTCAAAGTTGCAATTTTGTTGACTCGTTGTGCGCAGCAAACCAAGCGAATCAAATTGCCCTATAGTGCCTTTTTCAAATCCAAGTCAAGTTGCCATCGCGAGCTTTGAACGCACGATCCCAGCCATCATCAACATCGCTTCTGTCCACTATAGGCAAGTTGTCGACATACCAAAGAAAGCACGTGTTTCGCATAGAAGCTGAACAATAGAAGTACGCACTTGTTTCTCTGCCCACATCTCCACCATTCCCAACCGCGCCCTGATCCGCATTCCCCATACGCTGCAACAAAGCGTCCTTGATTCTGTACTTGCGACCAGTTTATTAAAAAGCCACATGTTGATGGAATGAAAGAGTTGTGAAAAGAGTTGAATGGTGAGAGCAGCATTAACTCGGCAACGACGTAGCAGCGACATGGCAGAAGACAGCATATGCAGGATATCATCTGGAATTACATACAAAGAACATATGCAAAAAAATAGCACTTTAAGATAAACTAGATTGATTGTTTGGGATAGTTTTTCAGAAGCCACTTCACATCATTTCCCCGACTTGGATGCACGGCTAGTGGAAAAAATGCGCGGTGCCATCTGCAGATTTAATTTTGAAATCATTCCAAATAAAAGCTGGCTTCCATTAGGCATATGTTGCAGCGTGGCGGAAAAAATTGTTTTTCTATTTAGCTACCAGCACTACTGACAAGAACTTTCAAAAGATTTAACTATTAAGATGTCCTTTCGCAAAGGTTCAAAGAGAGTGAGTGAAAGAATTTTCAAAGGGTAGCTTTCACATTTTTTTTAGAGGGATTAAATTCCCAAACTGTTAACTTCATCAAAAACCGCCCAAGATGCGGTGGCAAATTTTTTCAACCTTTAAATAAGACCTTCCACTTACACATTGTAGGTCCATCCGCATTTTGGTTTTGCTTCTTTAGATCAACTTGATCATTTCCGCCTGGTAAGTCTTCATCGGAATTCGATAAAAATGCAGGCATTAAATCAAACAACGTGCGCTGCATGCATTGTACGAGTTGCCTGAGATACAAAAAACAATTTTAAATTTTGGTCTTCGCGCCAGACGGATTTCAAACAACTGTATAGCTAGTCTTGTCAAACAACCATATAACCGAAGGTTTTCAAACAACTGAAACCGCTTAGACTGGGCCACCACGACGGTTCGACAACTTTACCCGGCCAACTGTTTGCAGTACACATATGGAGGCATGCCCGTTGACTGCTCTGCCCAATCACACAATAAGCGAACTTACCAACTGTTCTCCACACTACTCCTTTAGTGCTGATCGCTAAGCAGGAAAGCTGTGAATACCATTTTTATAACTTTTGGTATGGCTTGACAAAAGAATTGAACTCAGGTCTGCCGATTGCGAAGCAGATGCTCTGTGCTCTACGCCATCGAGCAGGGTTTGCTGAGAACAAAACGATTGGGCAGCTTTTTCCGACGCATTCATCAGTGGTGGCATAGCGTGGTTAACTTTAAACCATCCAACAACGCTTCAAAACTTCATAGCATCAGCGTCAAACAGAACAAAAAAACGCTGTCACATCTGCCTGCGACCACGTATGTTAATAGACGCCGTGGCGTAGTGGTGCTGTTGCGAGCTTCAGAACGAAAGATGTGGAGCACAAAATTCTACAAAAACATACTGGTATTCGTCAGAAAGGGCATTCGGAATTTAAAATGCTACGTTGCCCCAGCAAAAAGTCTGATTTGAAAGCGAGTGTGTAGTGGTAGACATACACTGAATCAGATTGTGTGAGCGTGTAAATCACAGGAAAAAAGATGTAAAATCGACTTAATACATACCATCATTCAACGACTGACCTGAATGACAGTTGTACAGTTTTCGCGAAGCTGCCTTGGATTTCTACAGTGACTGAAGTCAAGTCTTGATCCTGTCGAATGAAGTTGAGCAATTCTGACGCGTTCGCCATCCAGAAAGAAAGCTCGCTTACGGAAGAGCCGTTCATCTAAATGCACATGACAGTAAAACGGAAAGATAAACTTTTACGCATTTTAGCGTAATTTGTCTTCACAAAAATAAATCCATAGACATTAATCTCACCACACGAAAAGAGTAACTGTTAAAGATCGCATTGTAAACACAGAACCATACGTTTAAACACAGCAACACCACGAATAACCTGGAGGAGAGACAAACGTGAAAAAGGTCAATTTTAATCACTTTTAGTGATGTTTCCTTTTCTGCAAGGCTGCTTTGTTGTGCCAATAAAAAGACATATCATAGCAAATATTTCTACTGCCTTACAGCGCTAGTAGAAATACACAACGCAAACATTAGCGACAACTCCGAAAGAACTCCGAACACAAGTCGTTCTAAGTTAGCGTAAAGGTTATTCTGCAACCGAGAACGAGGCTAATTCCAACATCTCAAGTACCTGAATGTTCTGCTCCAATAGATCGGTTGTTAGTAAAAGATTCGGCAATATCTTTTTTCGGTCGGTTTCAACGAAGTACCTCTCGATGAGATAAATGCAGTAGGAAGGTGAGAGCTTGAAGTGCAACGGGTTAGCACGAGCAGACAGAATTTCAGTGATCAACGACTCTTCGGCTGCGCAATTTAAGTCAAGGTTCAAAACCCGAAGGCGGCATTATTATGGAAAATGTGTAGAATCTTATGATCGAGATATATAAAAATGATTCCCGCCGTTTAGAGAAGCCCGTTCGAAATGTGTTAAACTTTATAGATCTTTGTACCTTGCAGACAACTAGCGATCTTTTCTTCACCATCGGCCCCTCATTCCAGATATATAAATGCTAAATACGGCCCCGATTTCAGCTGCCTCAACGTAGTAGTTTCGTATCGTTCGCAAACACAACCATGCTATAGGATTTGCAAGCATCCTATAGCCCCAAATTTGAAAGAACAAGTTTAAAAAACATGAGAACAGGATTTTTATGGTATCTAAAGTACACAAACTAGACCTCAGAGCAGAAGCATGTTTAAAGGTAAAAATTATGGTCATTAGTCAAAACCACTTTCTGCTATTTCAAACAAGATAGTCCTTTTTGACATAGTGCTAAAATAAGTTTTCGAATCAAAAACGCGATTCAAAAAGCAACACTATGAACAAAGTCTAAGCATAATTGATTTCAAAACTATGAAGGGCTGATCACTGTCAAATACAAGCCTATCAATATTAATGATGGGACAAATGGTGGGCGACGCAAACGGGAGCAGAGGTTAATCGAGCAGGAAAAAATTGCTTCTACTCTTTCTTCAATGCTTGCAGTGCTAAAGACCTTTATCACAGCATATTCTGCACATGCGGGGCAAGTTAGGTCGAAGACCAAACTGGAAGTAGCATTGAAATGCACCGAACACGGGTTGTTTACACTTACTACTGTATAGAAAGCTAATAGGTAAAGTCTATGAAATTCCGCGCTCGACCGCATTAAAATAGTGATGCTACTTTTTATCATTTTGAAGGAGGCGACTTTTAGGCAACCACGAATGGCTGTCCGCCTTGGTGGTGGTGGGTAAACCAGTATATATATTCCTTCTAGGTCACCTTCAACGCTATCATCCCAAAAACGCTGAAGCCTTTTATGCTATTAAGGGGAACGTTATTAGAGTTTGACTAGCGTCTACTGTAGTTTAATACACCCATACTTTGTTTTGCTTGATAATGAAAATAGTTTTGCTACAATTCTGATAATAAGGTGTACATGTTTGTCAAAAGCTTTTTGTGACCAGCGGCGGTGACACATCAAATTGGATAAGTAGAGTGAACATGCACTGACGAAAGCGTCAATAAACAGCCGCAGCGGCAACATATAATTGTGAGCTGCCATCAGAAAAAAGCTGCTTTCATCAGACTAATGCAGAACCATTGTTGCAAAGCGTAAAATGCAAAATAATGTCAAGTGGATAAATTGATTTTAAACGGTCAATGTCACTGCCACTAAAGATTAAACGGCAACGCTCAAACTAATGCGAGATAAAAATCTATGGTGTTTAAATAATGTACTTTTATATGGCGTTTAAGTCCCTAGGAGCGGCTTCATTGCCAGCCCAGTGATAGTTTATTAAGCGGCATAATTCTTGTATATACTATTTAGTGAGTAAAGAAGTACTTTACCAATTAATCTGATTATCGATAATATGAGGCCGAACACCGATATTGTTTTCAAACTGGTTCTTAAACGTATTACAGGAATACGCTGATGTGCTTTTTACGCTCTGCACAGTCAGCGCCTTTCGGTAAAAAACACTTCAGGACTCGCTTGTGCCGAGAACAAGTGGAAATCAACCAGCACAGTGGTGTCGTGCTTCCGAGTGTCCGCTTCCAAGATGGTAGACCGAGGTTCAACTCCCTTGCCGAGTCAAGTCAACAACTGTAAAAGTGGTACTGACCGATCTTCCGCACTCAGCAACAGATGCAATGTGGAGGGTGAAACGCGATACTGAGATAACTCGGTTGTAATCAAAATGGGCAATGACCAGAGCACAAAAACCACTATTGGCACCGAAACAACAACAAAAAGAAATCCATTGATACAGTTATGGCTTCCTTTTTAGGAACAATGGAATATGACTAATGCAAAAATAAAATATCAGCCACCAGAAGCAAAGACAAGAATTCAATTCGAGGACGAAAACAAGAACAGAAAAAAATGTTGTTCCCAAAATTTTGGGTCATTTTCGCTAGTTCAAATATTTAAATCAGGGGTTTGCAAACTGTGGCCGGTGAAAGGTTGTCACTTGTGGCCTACGTCCGCAGACTGATCCCCTAAAACACAATTTTTCTGTTTGATAAGTTCCCCATCCGATACGATGCAAATATCCTTACAATTGAAGACTTTACCTTCTTGAAATTGATTTCTAAAAAAAGATCTTCAGTTGAAAAACTACGTCTTTAAAATTAATATCGATAAAACAAAGGGCTTGGGCCGCTGTATCACCCACGTAAAATTGGCTCCCTCTGCAAAAAAGTTTGCACAACCCTACTTCAAATTAGAAAACGAAAAGTCATGAGAATTTTCCCCGTTCTCCCCCCCCCCCCCCCATTTTTGATGACCATCTCAGCTCCAATATTGGGTAAGAGCGCAGCATTATTATGTAGACGCCCTGCTCCGCAACAAGGCCTAAATACCACTTCAGCATTTAGGGTAGTAGTCCCTAACCACCGAGCCGTAAAAGGCATTTGTTACCGGGACGCTGCACTTTGTGATAAGACCTCTTGAGTGGAGATCACACTATTTCGTAAACTACAAACCTTTTTTTGAAGACCACTGCTTTTGCTGTATTTATCTAGGACATCTTGAAGATCGGTTCGCAAAAGCAAAGCCTAGGTTAAACCGGTCAGTAAAAGGTTTAAAGGACCACCGATTCAGAGGACTATGTAAAGCGGGTGATCCTGCCTTTCTCTCTAGTTAGATAGTAGGGGCAAGTAAATGCTGTACACTATAGTGTACCTGCACATCAGAGGCACGCCCAAGACCAGGTTTACTCCAATACCAAACCATTCAGATCATCTCCTTAACATCAGCAAACTGCGGCTTTAGGTTACGTTTGAGGCCGCAAATACGCCAGCTTCACTACGGCTAGAATGTAAACTAGGTTTAGAATAACTTATCTAGATTTTTTGCTTCTACAACAATTCAAAGTCGGGCATTGATGTCACGGAGATTATAACTATTAACAAACCCCACCCTAGTTGTGACCGCTGCCGATCTAGAATGGTCGCAATAACGGTTTTCTAAGTGCTTTTTCGGTTATTGCACTGCATGTTATTAGATGAAGCATAATTTTACTGAAACTGTGGACTTAGCGTCGAGTAGAAAATCAATAGCAGAACTTGCCCGCAGTACAGTGCATATTAGATCACCTACCGTCATCAGTTACAGTTATGCTAGCCGGCAGTTTATGGTGTAGTGTTTGTTGTATTGGCTGCACAGTCGCTGTCTGTGGGGTTCGATGTGGAAATGTCTTTTCCGGGGAAGGTTTGGTCAAAGGCAACTGAGATTGAGGTCGCCGCTGAAACAAACATAAACTGGTAAATAATCACATTATATAACCAGCGACCACAGACCCATTGAATATAAGGAGAGGTGCAAAATTGATTTATGTACGTCGCAACCTCTTTCCCCGACACACTGAGTTTATAAAAAAGCTTTTCGATTACGCATACAAGAAGCCTGCAAAGTCTGGGTACATGGTAAAAGCACACACTTCTTCAAAACAAAACAATTTTATTCAATTGTAATGTAGCTCTGTTATTTTATAAAGCGAAATTTGGTCTGAGTATTCACTTCTTCAAAACAAAACAATTTTATTCAATTGTAATGTAGCTCTGTTATTTTATAAAGCGAAATTTGGTCTGAGTATCTGTCTTAACTCCTCCGAAATTGCTGGGCGTGCAAACATCAAATTTAGCACGACTGATCACCTCCTTAGGGTGAGTGTCGTAAGGCACGATTAACGCAGTCCTTCGCTGCCAGAGATCATCATTTAACGAGTTTTTCAAAAATTGGAACATTTTTACAAAATTAGTTTAGTTAGCCGCCGTGGTGTAGCGGTATCGTTACGGGCTTCAGAGCGAAAGGTCTGCAGTTCAAGACTCTATAAGAACACCACTGATATTCGTCAGGAAGGGCATCCGAAATTTAAAGTGCTACGTTGCTCCAGTACAAAGTCTGGTTCGAAAGCGAGTGTGTAGTGGTAGAAATATATTGAATCAGCACGTCTGAGGCTGCAAAACGCGGGAAAAATGACGTAAAACCGACCGACCGACCTTAAAAACTGATTTCTGACCTCATTTCTCAACCGATTTTCAAAGTTTTTTTACTTAAATAAAGAGTATTTCAAGCCAAGTCCGATAACTTAAGACTTGTACATTTGCTATTAGTTTTAGTACTAATAAAACTAAACTTTAAGGCCTGTGGGGTAACTTTTTGTTCCCCCGAAAACGGGGTAAACATAGGTCAGTTTAATGTATAAAAATTATGATAAATAATTAACAATTAGTGTCGTTTGAAAACTAAAGAAATTTGCTTTCCAGCAATATGTTACTCTAATTACTTAAGGCTAAAGATTAGTATATTATAGTTGACCAGAAATTGGTTGCCATACATCATATTACATTTTTAGTTGAACAATTATCCCACTAGACTTAAGAAACTTGCATTTTTCAAAAAAGCTAGTTTCTTGCTACATTTAGACTATTTTTCCTAGCAAGCATGATTCTTTGGCATTATCTATCTAAATTTTCAAAAAATTATCAAAAAACGAAGATTTTAAAACTTGTCAAATGTAGCCTATCGGTTAATAACATTCAATATTTTGGTGACTGCATTTCACAAAATTGCCATTTCTAGAAAAAGTTGGTTGTTTGGTGCATTTTCACTATTCTTTCTTAAGAGCGTGCTTCTTTAGCATTAGCTATCTACATTTTATGAAAGATTTATCTAAAAAGGAAGTCTCTAAACATTTTTAAATGTAGCCGCCTACTTCAAACAAACAAACAAACTCGTGGCCCCCTCTACAAAAGCATGGAGGTAAAGATGGTCCTGTTTTATCTTTTGCAACAAAATATTAATATCGAGCTACGTATCATCTAAATGCTAAAGCCATTTCCTTTCCAATTGGGTGAAGCCGACGCAGTCAGCTGATTTGATATTCTTCACCTCAACATCATCAATGGGGGCCTCTGCTATTGCTATAACTTAACTACGAATGCTTCGTTTCGGGTTAGTTTGCTCTTTGCATCGCTGCGTTGGTCAGGACCAAGCAACATGCGCGCAGTCAGAGGCGTTAACTCATACAAATTCGCTTACACTTACGAAAAAGAAGTGGCGGTACTAATATTTAATGGCTTAATCCCAGAAATACCAATGAATTACCTCGGCGCCCTCCCACAACTTTGATTTGCTTTCAAGCACTTGTTGAATTTAAAGGACAGAAGTCTGTTTTATTTAAGAGCGCTTATGGTGAAAACATGGCAAATAAGACGTTACCAGGGACTCGATAAACTTAGGAGACATGTAGTGGCTATGCACACCCGCTCATAATGTTCTTTTAGTCAACTGCGTTTCAAGAAACGTTAATTTTTGCAAAAAGTAATTCTATGACATCTTATGCTGTAACAAAGTGCAACAAGCGATTATTTATTTGTTGTCTTATACGCATGCTTTTTTCTTATATCTTGATTCCTTTACAAAACAGTATCACATCATAGTCTTAAATGACATCGCAAAGCTTGCCACTATATAATCAGAGAGCAGCAGCAAGAAGAAAATTATCCACCATTATTTTGATATCGAACACAAATGGTAAAGCTTATGACTGATATTTGTAATCGATAGACTCTCTATATCCGTACGAAACACTAATCTGGATTAGGGACCACGTCAAATGTAATAAAATCCCAAGTTTTAGAAAAGATCACAATAAAACCAAAATAGCATCGATTTGTAAAATTGGATTAAAAAAAAAAGTTTTTGTTTGAAAATAGCTCAATAGGCGCCAAATGAAATATGTTATATCACTTTGAGAAAAGGCATGGCCCCTTTTCACGCCATGGCCGAATTAAAGCAAACAACGCAGCCAAAGAAATAAGTATCTCAAATATAAACACGAAAGGGGACCCACCAAATTGTCAAATATGCCTTCCACTAAATAGCTCATTTCTATAATTGCCAAAACCATTATTTGGGCGCCATCATCATTTTTTACTATGTCCTACCCTTCCCCGCTTTCTTTGTTTAAAAAGTAAAAATGGTAGTTTGTGACATCATTCTTTTTTTTTTGTACTACCAGTCTTGGCTAATAAGCCAAGGTGATCACCATTACGAACGTGTACAGGAGCTACGCCCTATATTTTCTGCAACTTTTCGTTGCTGTTCTCACAACTGTTTGCACGGTGAAGCCGGCGCGGCTGCCTTAATTGGTAGGTTTTAACTCCGCACATGTGATGGTATGCCCTGCCGGAGTAAAATCGCACCATACTTAGGGAAAACATTTTTTTCTATTTTGGTTGATCATAGCTTTATAGAACGACCAGGATGAAACCTAAAAATATGAGGAAAAGCAAGGATTCTTTTAACTCCTCTGAGCATACCTAAGCAAGGAAAAACAAACATGCAACACAAAGCGTAAACAGCAGGGACCTGAGATAGCTGAAAGAACAATTAAAGGAAAACAACGTCACTGTGTGAAATCGCACCAGATGAAAGACATTTTGTTAGTTTGCTTCAAAATAGCTTAATATTTGAAATGTGTTTTCTACTTTCAAAATTAAGGATACACAAGTCCCCCTTGGGTTCACGTAAGCAATGAACAGAGCACATAGACCTAAGATATATCCAGGATCTTGAAATAAGAAATTCCATCAAGGAGCGCACCAAGCCGTAAAAATCCTATGTGCAGAAAAAAAACAAACTTTTCGTCGCGCAAGTGCCTGATGGGTGAAGTCGGCTGAACCGACATTCTCAATCCCGACGCCACTGATGAGGGCCATGCCGTGCGACGCAAACATGTAAGATAAAGCAAGGGTTTGCTCTTTAGCTGATATGCTGCCTGTTATGCTATGTCTAAATTATAAAGGAATGTAACAAAATCCCAAGTTAAAGAAAACCATAAACCTAACAACTGGTAAATCTGAATTTAGAGAAAACATATTGCTTGAAAATAACCTGGCCTGATGGGCTCCTACTAGAACATGGTGTATGACGTTGGGTAAGGTATAGCCGCTTTTGTTGCTCTGCCGGAAACAAAGCAAATAGCGCAGCCAAAGAACCTAATACCACAAATATAAATACGAACGGGGTCGCACCAAATCTCAAAACAAGCTTACCACTAAATAGTTTATTTCTATGAAAACAGCCACCATTTGGCCGCCATCATCATTTTTGACTGTGTTTCACTCCCATCCCCCTCAGACTTTTTAAAAGTACTAATGATAGCTTTTCACAACATTCTTTCTTTTTGAGTATTACCTTTCTTGATTAAGAGAATAAGATGATCACCATTTCGTGTACAGGAAGTATGGAAATATAAAATATTGACTTTTGGGTATTGCTCACACAAGCGCCTAATGTGTGAAGCTGGCTCAGCCGGCTGAAGCGACATTGTGAACCTCGATATTACTGATGGAGGCGGGCCGGGCGAACTAGTTGCTGATATTTTCAATGGGATTTAGAACATTTTCAAAGCATGCTCTGATACGCTTTGAAAAATTCAGGTGAACTACATGGAATAGGAATGGAATAAATAAATTAAATAGATAGTGAAATTCCCTATGTACCCAGACTTTGCGGACACCTTTTAGATCAACATGCGTTCAGACTAGCTTCGGCGATACCAGTACTGTAGGCAGAGCGCAGCTCTATT
The DNA here is from genome assembly GCA_963675345.1 of Trididemnum clinides. NCBI lineage: Eukaryota > Metazoa > Chordata > Ascidiacea > Aplousobranchia > Didemnidae > Trididemnum > Trididemnum clinides. The sequence continues at coordinate 11,815,286 of OY776293.1, read as the reverse complement.
GCAAACGCTGCAACGATAAAGTGCCTCTTCCACAAAAGCACAGCGCAAAGCCATGAAGGTTTTAAACTCAAAATCATACAAATGAGAGGAAGCTTTTCGGCCATAACGACCGTTTTTACAACTGCCGCAGTAAACAGCTCTATAACATTCTGTTATGCACTCCATAAACTAACAATACAAGCGTCTCGTAATTGGAAAATTTACCATCTGTGGTTCGTAGGTTCGATTTTCTCTGATGTTGGGCAAGCTGGTTTGATCGGCCAACTGGCCACGACTGTGAGACACCGATCCTGACTTGCTGCTGGACGATGAGGTGGCCGAATGGTGCCTGGGTCGATTGGCAGATGTATTAGTAATAGAACCATTTCTCTGGCTGGCATCTAAAGAGGTTTGAAGTAGTCTGTAGTAGCACTCAATTGAAACAATTAATCATTTCTGACATACCAGCAGCTAATAGGACAGTTCTAAAGCACATCGCTTTTCAAAGCAACAGTTAATTTGCCTCAAAACAACATTAGTATGAAAAAAGCATGATTTCTAAACCATATTAACTTACATGAAACGAAAGTTTTGTATCTCTCCAGCGCAAAGGTTGTGTTGAAAAATATTTTGCCAAAATATGCATGTCGAACTCTTCCAAACGGTGGACCAAGATAAAAAGATTAACAAATATACTTTAAACCAGGGTTTCTCCACCGGGGGTAAATTTGGCCAGTCTTGGGGGTAAATTTTGTTAGCAAAAATTCACACTTCTACCTACTACAATAGACATTTGTAGAAGTGAGAATGTAAAAAAATTTGGGAAAAGGGGTAAATTTTACTTCTGAAATTTGCCAAGGGGTAAATGAGAGAAAAAAGGTTGGGAATCTCTGCTTTAAACAGAACTGCGCTTCAGACAAAAGCGGAGTCGAAAACCTCATATACACTACTTTTTATACTTCGAAATCCCCTTCGTCCCGAAAATTCCAGGGCCGCAGTGACAGCAATGACAGGTTAAAAAGCTGTTGTTTTTTCTTGCTCGTAAACACACCATTTGCAGGCACCTTACAACAATAGTACAAGCAACATTACCGCAACACAACATCTGGATAGGCCTATGACAGGTAAAAAGTTAAGATGCAATTTCTGCAAAAGCACACAACCCACCATGATTTTGTGCTCCATGATCACGAGGTGCCGTGGCTCTAATCTTCTTCTGTATTTCAGAAATCTAAATAAAAATGAACCGTTTTTACTACTTTAGTGTTGCAAAAGGAAGAGCTTTAAGATTTTTACTTGTGCGTATGAGCTCATGCTCGGTTTGGATCTCTTTCGTCAGACTGGGCAACCACGACGAGTATACTGCTTGGCCCCGCCATCTGTATGCGACATGAAGCTGGAGGCGTCCCGTTAAGTGCCTTGCCCAAGGACACAACAAGCAAGCTTGCCGGCTTGTTCTCCACAACATTCCTATGTGCTGAGCGCCAAGCAGGGAAGCTGTAAATACTATTTTTTAAAGTCTTTTGGTATGACTCGACTTGGAGAATGAACCCCAGGTCTACCGAACGCAAAGCGGATGCTGACATTGACAGATTCCACAAGTAGTTCTGAGCATACATAGTTCCATTTGAGACGCGTCCCACTTGAAAATACGTACCCCTTCTGATACGAAAAAATGTTTTTTAAAAATCAATTTTTCAGTGGTCATTTTCCCTCATTTGCTTTCTAAAACAACTTAGACTATTTTCAGGGATCAATTTTTTCCAAAGCGGTCATTTTATCGCTTCTCGTCTTCACATCAATATGTATTTTTTACACTGGCTTCACGCCCCCCAGTTTGAGAACCCCTGCTATAGAATAATTTACTTTTGGCAAATCAGCAATATATTTAGACACTTATCAATGCACATGCAGTGCATAACAGCGTGGCACTTTGTTTAGGGTCTTCTGACGCACCAGGATCAAAAACGCTTAAACTTTCACGTTGGAAAAAGTGATGTCGTTTAGCATTGGTAATGAGCTTGATCTCTAGCTCATGCCAAAAATTGCAGGTACATGCCAGGTGATCAAAATTTAGAGGGAGCATTGAACAAGAGTAGTTTGCAGAATAGGCGAATTTAACTGAGCGCACTTAAACTTGATGTGGTCTCAGCCGAACGAAAACTACTGCCACTAGGAAACAAAATTAAGCAATTGCGTGGAATAATGCTCATCGCATTTACACGCTACGTTAGCAGACCTGCTACGACTAGCAAGACGTCCAGACGGAGGTGGGTTAAAGGATCATTCGTGGTCCTTTTAGGATTCAATAAAAATTTGCAAAATCAAGTTAGATGTGATTTATAAATAGAGAGATCACCTGAAAATTTTGTGAAACAAAATGCCAAACGCTTTAAATACAATTTACTACCATCTCCAAACCATATATTTTCTGGGCACCAATATTCAATTTTCGGCAAAGTAAATATAAATAAATTTGCATAAGTTCAAAAGTTGAAAAAAGTGATTATAATACAACGCACAAATATTTTACCGATATATCTTTATCTGATTGGCAGAACACCAAGTGCTTCCCCCTTCCAAGCCAAACCACATTGCCATGGGATAACATTGTTGTTTCTTCAATTATTTTTCCATCCACAAATACCTCTCCATCGTTGTCATGTGGTGTTACCTAAATCCATTCATAATTTTATTTTTTTCATTCTCTCTCGATTTCCTGCCCTCCAAAAAAACAAGCTGATTTCACGTCTTTTCTCCCGCTTTTTCGCAGGCTTGCACGTGCTGGTTTAGTGCACGTCCACCACTGCACACTTGCTTTCAAACAGGACTTTTTTGTCGGAGGAACGCAGCAATTCATATTTCGGATGTCCTTCCTGACGAATACCAATGGTGCTTTAAAGAGTTTCAAACTCTAGACCTTTTGCTTTCTGGTCTGGAACAGTTACCACTACTTCACAGCGACTAATTTCGGAGGAAAAAACGCATGGGATACGTTAAAGCTATTTGTCTTCTCCATCGGTAGCACAACAACGTTACGACTTCTCTACAAACTTCGCAACCACCAGCTGCATTTGTGAGCTCGACTGGTTTAACGTCAAGCCTTGAGTGATCATCCGCTACCGCAGATGAGGCATTGGAATCAATGACAAAGGGTTCGCCTGTCGGCTGGAAATTGACAAAGTATAAGTATTGTTCCAGCATCTATTCATTTTTAGTTTACCCGCAGGCCAGGAACCACAAATGCAATTGTTTTCATAAATTTATTAGTGACAGCAAAAGTCAAAAAGCAGGTTTGAAAAACTGCAGGGAGTATGACGATGACAAGGACACAGCATAAAACGGTCTTCATGTGATGTATATCTGTCACTAACCAGCTGCTTTGTTTCAAATTCGATCGGCAAAAGTCTTTAATTTTCGCTTTTGCTTCGACCAAAAAAACAGTAATTTGCAAACATTACCAATTACTGTAATTGGAGGAAGGTAAATTTTATGCTAAATAATGTATTGACTTGAGTGTTTCCCAGTAGTCAATTTTTAATAAAATATAAGGTTAAAAAACAAAAACACCAAAGTTTTTTGGAATTCAATGATGAAAAGCTTTGACAATTTTTCATTTTTATCATTAATCTTTGTAAAACGTTTGGCTAGGAAAACTTCTGTGGGTCATCACATGATTGCTTATAAAGTCATGCACTGAATAGAAAATTTCAAAGCACTTACGGTAACGACGCCATCCATGTTCGTGATAACACAATGCGAAGGTAGAAGACCTTGCTTCTGCTGTAGCTCGATGAAAGGTCCATATGATGCTTTCCTTCGGTCACCACCCATCTCTGTTACATTTGGCGCGATTGAATGAGTCACAACTTTATCAGCTACAGAGAAAAAAGGCATTAAATTGATCACCGTATTTCGTGATATTTCAAGAATCATAGAAATCCAAGGGCAAAAAATCAGCGAATAAAAGAACTACTTTTTGATCCAAACAAATGCACGAAATGATAAAAAATTAACTATTTTCCGTAATCTATCATTATGCATAATTATTATTTACTTTAGTAGATATGGCACAGACTGTAAGAGTTAAAGCAATCGTTCAGCAAGCCCATATCGTAAAATTAGCGTTATTACATAGTAAATATTTCAAGCGGATTCAGCTACTAGTAATTGAGCACCGTCACAAGCGAGTCGCCTTTTATTTATTTTCGGCGAGCGGTCGGAGTTGTAAAAAGTAATGTTGAATTTGATGTTTGCTGAGAAAATACCAAGACATCTGTGAGTACATAAATCAAGAAAGCAGCACTCACAAGCAAGAATTTCCAGTAGTTTCGGTCGCTTTGAAGGTTGTGGTACGTTTTCATAATCAACACGAGCAGACGTCTTTCTAGGCCTGTCCTGATTCCGTGGTTTACTCTTCTGCAATGCAAGAAGCTTTACCATGCAATATAGAATAGTTACCTTCGTACAGCGCTGCTTGTACCACAGGGCCTAAAGGCCTTACAATAAATAAATGCTTTCTTCGTAATATATTGACCAAACGTAAGTTTGATGTTAACGCTCTCAATGTTTCCAATAAATTGTCAGACTTTTCGCTCACATCTTCACAAAAATCTCTAAAAAAGGTAACGGTATCGGCACTCAAAAAATAACGGTATCGGTACTCCAAAAGCGCGATGACAAGAATTAAATCGCGTCACTGTGACATCTTCAATACCTGTTCATTTTTATAATTGCGGTCATCAGCTCGAGTTTGAGATGCAGGTTTTTGTTTTTTCTTTGCAGCGTAATTCGATGAAGACTTTCGTAGTTGGAAAACAAGAGTGCCTAAGCAAATAATTATTTTAAAAAACCTGTAACTTGAAGCTAATTTCAAAGCTTAATAGATTTCCTAAACAATATTTCACGCACATATAGACTCAAAGCAAAGATGCTGAGAAGGACTTAACGATTTATATCATGTAACAGGTTAAATCAAGTAAAACATCTTGACTATGTTTTCTTTATTAGTGAAGACTCATAATATCTGCCTCCATTACTCTATAAAAAAAATATGTACCTATATTCACGATTTCTATTATAACAAAAACCAATGTTGAAAAACCTGAGTATTCAATCCGCATCTATACCAACCATTCAAGCAACGTCAGTAGAGCATACGTCCTATTTAAAGCTTTCCCGTTGAAAGAGAATTGTTTCGCAGTAAAATAAGAACTAAATCCCTGGATTTGCTTTAAAATTTTTGCAGGTTTACAGCCTTGGAAAAGATATCTGAGTCAGTTATATTTTTAAAATAAGGTTCAACGGAAAAAACGAATAAAATCACGCCTGCCAAGGTCTGGTTTCGATTCTACATTTGGGTTTAAATGTCGTAATGTAAGACAGGTATTTATGGCTATGATCACAGTGTTAACATGGTCTTACGCCAAGTAAGATTTTCGGAAGTATTTAACAAGCAATCGGTAGTTAATTTACAACAGAAATCGCAATCAAATGCTAACTCATGCAAACAACAATCGTCTTTCACACGCGTAAATGTTAGCTTGTCATCGCCATGCTATCAATTGCATATATCCACTACCGTGCAGACATATAAAACTTGACGATGTAATGTTGATCGAAGCCATAAAACTACAATACAAAAGAATACAGAATCGACAAAGCAACATTTTTTCAAAACATCACATTTTGCGACAACGAAAAAATATTGCACTGCTCTAAATACAAGCCCACCACTGAAAACATAGTTTTTCCTGCACCCTGAAAAAGTATATGCCAAGGGTGGTTACACTTGCCGTGCTAAAGAGCCAAAGACGAAGCCCTCATTGAAGGAGCCGCTACCCAATTCTAAGTTTGAATTGACGCATTTTTTTATCGAAATAGAGGGTGATTGATCTTTTTTTGCGATCACTCTTCACAATACTGAAACAGCTAGATTTTTCATCCCATCGGTAAAGTGAAGTCCGGTTTTTTTCGGAGACAATTTCTATAGGCGATATTATGCATGTGCGGCCTTCCACCGGCCACAATCCTTAACGTGCCGCACCGCAGTTTACACATCCCTACACTCCATCACTGTACACAAAAGCAAGATGACTCAAAAGAGCCGCAGTCAAGGGACCAAAGAGACGCGGTTTTGGCCATCGCTGGTATATCCCATACGAATACGTGTTCTGTATTTTGCTAAAAAGCGTAATTTCAAATACTATTGCACAATGTGTTGATAGAAACTAACTCAGAGAATTATGAAAAATTCGACTAATGTCTCGTCAAAAATGCAGCCACGATCAAGCAAACAGTTCTAACTTCTGATGACCAATTGACCCCAGGGCAAACAGCCTCTATAACCGCTTTAGTTGGATTACTAATATTTGCTTCCATACTCGAATGGATACTCTTTATACAAATTATTTGACATTAATACAGTCTATGCAATGACAACGTCCAACGGGTTCGTGATTTGCGCTGCAGTCACCAAATGCCTTTTGAAACTTATTAAAAGCAGCAACGGCATGCAGTTTATTTGCCACAAGACAACCACAAGCATTGCATATCATCATACATTAACTTTTAGCATCTTCAATAACAAGATGATATTGAATAAAAGACAAAAATCTTTCCAAACAGCAATGCTGAAACTGCTACACCAAGGCAAAAACTAGCAACGTCAATAATATCGATTTATCAACAATAAAATCCGCTGTAATTTAATTGCATTCTGCAATATTTATCTACCATATGCATTGTATTGTTTGAGCATAACCTCTCTGCAAGCGCTCCTGCATTTATGAGGGCTTCTCTTGCCTTGTATTTTCTATATTTCTTTAAATTTGACGTTGTGGGCGTTAAAAACTTCGCATTTAGTTAAAGTATTTTCAAAAAGAAAAAGAAAAATGTAAGTCGATGCATGGTATAAAACAATAACAACTCTAGTGAATATAATTTTATTACAACAATTACTGCCATTACTAAATCTTTTCTATTAAATATCACCCTGCAGCAGGTCCGCAAAGGTGAAACATTTGCACTGTGACATTTTATGGCTAAATCGGCTATCACAGAGATATCAACGTCAGTATATGGCGCAATAAAGAGCACGTAATCAAAACAAATAACAACTATTTTTGGCCATATTACACCGATTGTATGATCAGTTTAAAAGAAAAGATTTTGCGTTTTGCACATCCTAATCATCTTTACACAAAGTCGCTAGCTTAAACTTGGAGAAGTGCACTCCAGAAATGAACGCATATACAAGATTAAGAAATAGAGAATCTGACTGCCGGCAATAATAAAGAAGCAGGTTTCAATCCAAAAGGAATCGTTTACCTTTACATAATTATACGATCGTAAATCACAAATTTTCAGAATATGTTGACCAACAGCAATACAGTAAGTTATAATTTTTGACTATTGTGTTAATATAATGCAAAAATACCTTGATGAGGCTGCCATTTTTGCTCTATATCTAGGGGACAGTGTTCAGGTCCCAAAATTGTTTCCTTGCCCCATCCTCCTTCGAAACATTCCTCCGGTTTGGAGCCAGGAGGTAAAACAACCTAAGAAAATAAATCAAAGGTTATCATACGTAAACGGGATCAAGATCCTACTAGAAGCAGCAAAGGACAATTCAGTAGCCGTTTCAAGCAATACTATAAATATTACTAACTACATACTCGTGCAACAAAAAAAGTGAAAGATAAACTGTAGAAGCTTAAAGAAGCAAATTAAAAAACAACAATGTTTCTCAAATGCATACTTCTTCGGCTAACTTTATGTTTTTCAGATCAATCTAACCACAATAATTTTATGTTTATTTTAGTAAAAACTAACCACGAAATAAACACAACTAATTGCGGTAGCATACCGCAACAGAGCGAACTGCATACACAAAACCGATTACATAAATTACCTGAACCATCATATAATCCGCGGTTTTTTCTCTTCCAAGACCATATTTGTCCAGTGCAGCTCGTATTACTGTATCAGTATCATCAGTTGGTAAAAGCAATAAAGTTTTATAGGGAATTTCTTTGTTGATACTATCTCCGTAAATCTTTAACAGTTCAGCTAAAAAAAGAATGTAGTAAATTAACATTGACAAAGAATTGTATATTTTTCTAGAGAACCAGATTGTTTACAATGGAATATGAAGGTACCAGCACTGTTTCAAACTTTAGAAAATCCGTTTCATCATGTGAAAATGATACGCGGTCTTAGAATGTGAAACGTGATTAATGTATTTGCAATTGAGTGCAGCAGCGTCCACAGAATCACTTTGCAAAGCAGATAGCAACTTGATGGCGAAATTTGATTTTTGTGGCGGTATCGGTGCCGATTTCACAACAAAAAATCTTGGTAACGACAATGATGATTTTTATGACAAAAACAATAACTACAACGAGAGCTGCTAAATGCTATGGTAATACACGATAAGTGGCTTGGAGGTTGAAATAAGTATTAAGATAAAAAACAGGTTACATAAAAAGGTGATAAGATGTGGAGGCTTAAAACAAATAAAAGATCGAAACAACCATTTTCTGTATATAATGATATCGTTTTTGCAATCCTCAAAAACTTCCTGACAGACCTTACTTAGACAACCACAGCACTAGATATACTGATTGAAGCAAACTATTGAACAAACCTCCTCGTTTTTGAAGTTTTTGTTCTCTTCGTTTTTTCATCACTGCTTCTGGATTGGACACGGTTCTTGTGAAAGTTGATTCTGGTACTTCATTGTATAGATGCTTGGCAGCAGATTCCTGTAAACAAATCGTGTTCAATAAGCAAGACTCAGCAGCAATCACCAGCTTCATTGGTCGGGATGGCTCCGTTACACGTCATAACTAAAGCAGGTGATTCCATTGGCGAAAATGACTCCAGAAACAACCGAGATTCGAAAAGATGATCGATTTACGCTAACCAAAACAAGGAGAGGACGAGCACCTGGAGGCAAGTGTTGATATGAGATCATACACACAGTGATCGTAAAGCGTTAAGGGACATTTAAAGCTTGCTTTTAATTATCAACGGCAAAATTACTGATTTTTTAGTAGCCGTGGTAACTGGTACAGTTAATTGTATGCTACTGTTGGGTCATAGAAATCTTGAGTTATGAGTGTGAACATAAATAAAGCAAATTAAAAGCAGGGTCGAAACAAAAGCGTTAATTAGTAAAAAAAAACGATCTACTTCTATTTTTAAAGTTAACCCGGTCTGTGTGACTGGCCATGTGAATATCTTTACCTGAAAAACCGGCAAAAGCTTAATTGGACAATTTGAGTGAATGTAGCCGCCGAAGTCAAGATGATGGAGTAACCAAAGATTATTAACAGAGTATAGTACAGTATCAAGACCCACAACAGTAAACCAAAACGATCAACATGCATATTTCATGACGAGATTGAATCAACACTTGAGTCATCAAGCGAAATATATTTAAGAAAGGTATATTTCAAATACGGGCTTCAAACAACGCTGTTAGCCTTGTTTAAATTCGAAGACCACAATATTATTTGCACAAGTCTAGCAGTAAAAGTATTACCAAATCATACTTATTACTTGCGCTTTATCGAAAATACTGTAGCTTAGTATCATAATTCACTTAATTCTAAACTAACGATTTAAGAGTGCAATATCCACTCTTTTGAATTATTTATTTACTTCAAACAACACTTTCATTTTCGGGCGATTTACAGATTTTATGAATTTTTTTGATTGCAGGTGTCCACAGATATAAAATGTTACTAAACTCGTCGCAAACAGAAAAAAATTGATAACTGCTGATCCCTCCATTAAAAAAATTACATTACGTCACTTCTATACTCGGGTCACGGTTGAGTGAACGTTATTTATCACAGCCATTGTTAAAAAAAGAAATCGCTTTGTTAATGACACACAACACACTTTCATTATGTTCGATGAAATTCGCTTTTTAATGAGCTACAGTGGTTTCAATTGGTACTATTAGCATGCTTTTGTTGCACATTCAAACAAATAAATAGTTGTGGCCAAAATGCACAACGGAAATTAGATTTGATATTAAAAATTCATGGTAGTATTTTTAAAACTAATACACGACGATGGTAAATTCGATCAAACATGTAAATGAATAATAATTCACTAACACTTTCTGCAATCTGTTAATACTAATGGACCATTTTGATCAGCAACTCGTTATAATTACGTTTCTTTGCACTTAAATTATCGCACCAGAACAAATCACTCAAATTGAGTTAAGAAACGATGAAGTGAAAAAATAAAAGTTGTTTGCTATGGTGGTATTATAAAAACATAACACCGGATTCTTGCTGTCTGGAATGCTATAATCTCTAATATACACACAATCAGTGGAAAAACTATTCGGTTGTAATGGTAAAATTATATTTAATTACCATTTGTCAGTGCATTGAATCTATTGCCATTAGCAGCCTCTGCAATTGCTCACTGGAATATTGCTCCTCTTTCAAAAGGAAACAGCTATAAAAAGCAGTCCTGTATTCGTTTTCGAGCTTTGGGATAAAAAGGTTAAGGCTCCCATTATCCCGCGCTCACGTTCCTGATGAGAGTAAGGAGGGGGGCAGTTCCTCTCAACATTAATGTTCACCCATATTATTACACCCTGGATACAAGTGGCGAGATGTTCTTTACAATTCCAATACTGCCAGGATTTGAACTCGGATCTGATACTCGCCAAGTGAGTGCCCTAACCACTACGCCATCGAAGTCACCCAAAGAACACAATGAGTGAGTCAACACAGCAAACTCAAATCCTTACGCTAGACGCTTCAATAATGTGCAAGTGCATACTAAACATTACATGCAAAATACCTCTTGTGACATTTGATTGGGTAAAACAACTTCTTCTTTCTGCTTCACTTTTTCTTTTTTCTTCATTTGTTTCTTTTCTTTTTTTGTTAAATTTCTCGTCAGTTTAAATCCTTTCACCGTATCTTCACTTTTATCATACAATCCGTTTCCGATGTGAACCTGAAAATTTCCAAAGTAGTAAACCTAACAAGACACTTTGATATTTTCAACCTCCTCCAAATGTTCCAAAAAAGTTAAAACTGACAGACAGAATTGCACTTTACAGTAGAGATATTTGTCAACTCGATTTTTTTCTTCGCAAGAAACCAACTTAAAAGTGGGGCTTTCGTTTGCATTTTTCAATCCAATGATACAAAGCATTGTAAATCTAATTTTACGCTTTTATACGTAAACTGATGACCAATTTCTATTCTGTTTATTTCATAAAGTTGAGTAAGATATTCCAGTTTTACCGTCTTTATAGTAACTGAACCGGAGTTCGATTGTACACTATCGAGTAGATACCAGAAAGAAGAATTTATTCTTTTTGTATGTGGTTAAATATAGAATTTTTACTGGTCTTTTGTCATCTTCATTTCTCATCAAAAATCTTCCTTCTCTATCGTCCTTCACCCAACTTAGTTGAACAGTCAAAGGAAATTCATTATTTCGCAATTTTCTTGATTCTAAAAAATTGAAAACCTAGTTAATAAAATGTGATTAACTTTTTCTTTAGAAGATGCAATTACACCGCATCCTTTTCACACATAGCCCTTCCTTTCACTACATAAAAAATAAAATTAGAAAAGCATGTTATTCAAAGTGCGTTACAAAATAACGACTGTGTAATAGAAGATAGCAAAAAAACGTTTGTAAAAGAATTGTTTATTTTCAAGCATGACCTATCACTGGATCGTTTGACAGTTATGGTTTTTACCACGGTAACTCTAATTTTTCCCACATATTAGAACTCTCATATCAGCCATGATGGCGAGGTCAAAGGTAAAGGTTTATAATATGTTATATTGTTCAATGCAATCTACTGTTGTTTCCCAAACACTAACTACTTATTTCTTTTACATCACATTGAATACACCTAAGAAAAAGGCGCACTTAAAACCCATCAAATATAATTAAACAAAAAGTTTCGAAAACTGTGAAACAAACTTGTGGTTATAAAGTCAACAGCAAGCGCAGTGTAAAAGCCATAACTTGATCGCGATGCTTTGCTTGGAAGCAAACAGCAGCCACATTCAACAACGTCACATGCGTCACAACATTCAGTCCACAAAATTTCAACTGCAAGTTTTATCCTCAATTCATTGTGACACGATGCCATCATTACACAGGAATTTTAACTTTCCTTCCAACTACGCTTTCTAAACCTAACTTGCTGCACATAGACTGTACAGAAGCTTATACAAAAAAACTCTAACATCATTTTTTAATATTGCCCACAGGTTTTATCTACCATATAAATGACATGATAATTGAATACCGGATGGATATAAAACCATCCAACAATTATTACCTCCATTTGCGTGAACTTCATACAATGCATAATTTGGTTTCGTTAACATGCGCATGTCAGAACGAAACTTCTCTGACAATGTTTCAATAACATCAATAGTAGAAGCTGTATTGGAAACTCGGACACACTTGGTCGCATATTTACCATCTCTAGATGAATCTTGATGATAAAATCGAATAACACCATGAAATTCACCGTTCTAAAAATACGCAACAAATATTAAAATCAATAACAAACTTCTTCAATAACAAGACTGAACATAAAGCAGTGCTTCTCCCAAGATTTTGACAACTTGTTGTGTGCCCCCCATATTTTTGGTTGTAAACCATAGATTAAATGCATCCAACCTCAAAATTTAACTCAATTACTATGTGATACTAAACACGCTTAGTCCATACACAGTAGGGAAAGTACAGGCTTGACGTTGCACCCACGATCGTCAATTATGTTTTATTCTAGAAAAAGAACTTAAATAAGAACTGTGCCTATTGCAACAATAATGCAAGAGGATTCAACGAGGACAACGAGGCGGCACACATTTTTTGGTGGGTACAGTAGGCTGCCAGTTCAAAAAAAAAAGATGAGTGCATATGATAGATTTGAAAAAAGAGATCACAAAGCATTGTAGATGGCTGGGGTAGCACACTCCTTCTCGCCAGCTCATTGATCATATCATTGTCTAAAAGAAATAAGTGACTGGGTACCCCTTGTAGTCTGATAACAGTGGAAGAGAATGAGGTGGGGAGTTACTGAAAGACATTACCACAATGATTCAAAAAGAACAGCAATTAGCTGTAACAAGGATGGAGCACGAATCTGAAAAAATGTAAAAAGAGAAGTGACAGACTCATAAATGCTTCAAAGATCAGCAGAAAGCTAGCAGCTTGATGCACGCTTCAGCACAAAAACTTAACAAACTGGGCCTGCAAACACGAAAAGGAGGCTTCCGCATCACAAAGTAAACAAAACACACCTCAAGTGGCAGTGCTATTTCTGACCTAGTTGGCTTGGATCAAAATGGCTGTTGGACTTCCTATGGGTCTCTAATACCTCAGGCACTCCCTCATTAATCATTTTTCCACTCAAACGTCTTGATTTATCTCACACACTCCCTTCTGTGATGGCGCAATCAATGCGTATGCCTCCACTGTGGGCTATAGCTAAGCCAACCCTACTTCTCTCAGGGCAGTTCATTCTGATCACCCTCATTCATGGTCTCAAACCCCTTCTTTAAAATGTCCTCCTTTGCTCCTTCAGTACCTGCTACTGCAGAGGCTACTCATGAAACCCTTGTTTCACTAGTGCACTGGTTGATTATTGGTCTCTTCCTCTAACCCAGCCCAACGTAAGGCCTTCCCTTTTTTAGTTAATTTCCCATCAAGCTAATCTTCAATTTCCCCTATTACCTGTTCAACTCTCTTTTCTATTTCAACCTCACTCCCACTTTTCTATAAGTAACTTCTTTTTCTTAATGTGCTTTTTTTCATTTCTAAACGCATATATTTGCTATAAGCCAAGTTTTTCCAGTGTGTCAAGGCCTTACGTTGTATCTCTGCTTCTTCATGGGGCCCCTTCACGGATTCCCTATCTTTTCTCCATAAGCTTTTCTTCAGACTGTTCTTATCTTTGCTTCACCTGGATGGTTTCCTTTTCTGTGCATTATCGAGTTAGAATGTCTTTGCCGAGTGATTATTGGCTGCCTTTTGTCCACTCCTACTCCTTTTTTCTTTTTTGAGACTTTTTGTCTTCCTCAGTAGCCATTCTGACTCTTTCTTGCTTCATCCTACTATTAGCAAGCCTTTTGTCTACTGCTATCTTTTCCTATGTCAGGACTGGCTAGACGTGAAGTGAAACCATAGCTTTCCAGGTTGTCCTGGAAAGACTTTGTGGCCAGTCACCCACTCGTGCTTTCTTTTCTCCTCCAAAAAATTCATCTAGCCTGAAAATCCCCTCTTTTTGACACTGCACTGGCCTTTTTTAGCATGGCACTCACTCTATTTACTTCATACTCCTACTCTGACCCTCCTCATTCTCACCTAGTAATGCTCTTGCCCACCTTAACTCTCTTCCACACCATAATGTTATAATTGGGACTAATGGCTCTGACTCTGTTTTCTTCTAGTAAAAAGGCCCTGGTGTGCTTGCCCAACCTCCCTCATTTAATTGTGCGTATTAACAAAAGCAGGCTAGTCTAACAAGGGTTAAATAGACAAAGCTAATGGATGCTCTTTTTATAAATGCACAGCCTAGTAGCAATGGCTTAGAATGCAACTTTTGATGAAATCAAATAAATTATTTCTCACATGCACAGCGACGTAGTTAGAAACAAATTTTGGGTGGGGAAGGCAGAGCATTAGCATAGCAGCAATCATACAGGGTGTCCAAAAAGTTTCACCAATTTTATATTAATAACAATCGTAAGTTTTATATGAATTTAAAACTTTTTTTTATGGGGTGTTCTTAAAGACACGGTGTACAAATAGAAACCACAAACTATTCCTGACATTCACCGAGTTATTCCTGACAAAATTGCCACAATTGATGTGGAACTATGCCAAAAGGTTTGTATCGGTGCTGCTGCACGATTGGTTCCCTGTATTGAACACAACGGGAAACAATTTGAACTGTCTGAATGACCTGTTTGAACATTGTTGTGACCTTACCTCTTTCCTTTTGATTATTGTTTCATGTTTGATTTACTCACTGTTATTATTGTGCTTGTAGTTCTCATTCATCATACAATAAAATTTATTTAAAACTTACAATTACTAGTAATATAAAATTGGGCGAAACTTTTTGGACACCCTGTATTATCAAACGATGTTATAAAATATGCTTAATTTTTTTAGAGGGGGGACAAAACATTATTAACACTTTTAATGCAAAATGTGTTTCCAGAAAAAGTACTTTTATAATCTCTCAGTTGCTCACCAGAAGATAACAAAAGAAAGAAAAAAGCTTCTCTTTTTTATGCTCCAGACTTTCGTCACACAGAACTATGTGAATATATCAGCAAACAGTGACTTCCCACACCCAACTGATGAGATTTCATTTTTCATGTATTTCTGCATGGTTTAGCACCAAACATATGGATTTCAAAAACGTATATTTACATGGATCTGTATTCAAGGTGGTCAACAGAAGCCTTTTGAAAAAAAGAATTTCACCCATTTTGGATTCCAAATTGGCACCAAGATCTCTTTTTCAAAGATTAATCTTTTGAAAGTTAAATTTTTTGCTGATTTTGGTGCCAAAACAATATTAACTTCATTGCTTTTTTTTGAGGTCATGGTTTTGAAACCTCAAATTTGTCTCCAAAATGACTTCTTTTTTATTTCTTGCTTCTAACATGTTGATTAGGGAGCCATCACCCTTGATTTTTTTCCTAAATACACCACAGCATATGCACCAATAGGCTATACTGAAATACAACACCAGAAAACAATCAGCATAGTCAGATTAATTGTTTAATTAGCATAGTCAAAACCACAGACGTGAATGGTTTTCAAGTATGATTTGCACAAAAAGCCAAAACAGATAGCAATAGAGCTAGGCTAGTTATAATCAGATAAATAAGCTTTCCAAAAAGAAGACTACACTGTACTTCTATCAGGATACAGTAAAGTTCACAAGATATAAACACAACTTTTTATCATATTCAACCAATAAAGTTTAAAGCAATGCCTATGCTGTGCCTATGCATGATACAGTAAAGTTTACCCAGAAATAAACAAAACTTTTTTTATATTCAACCAACAAAGTTTAAAATAATGCCTGTGCTATGTCTACTATGCCTGCATTATGCCTACTATGCTCATACAATGCTTACTATTCTTATACTATGCTGGCACTATGGTTGTGCTATGCCAACTATGACAACACCAAGCTTGTACTATTCCTACCATGCCTATTTATTGGAACCACTCAATTACCCTCAAAAGCATTTTCACTTTTGCCAATGTACAAATTCAAGAGTTTTGATCCAACATATGTCACAAAAGCTCACACTACGAGCACTACACGTTGCTTGAAAACACACATGTTGATATGACATTGGCATTAGACTAACTAAATTGTTAATTTGCTAAATAAATCAGCCCAAAAAATTATGGTGCAAGGCACAAAAAACCACGATATTTTGCATTCCTTAGGCTAGTGTCCCAATTTTTCTATGAAAAATTGCATAGTACATATTTAATATACAGTTTACCAATACAGACATATGCACTAAATTTCAATTTCTGATATGCTGATTAGTTGATAAGCTACAGACATAAAATGCAAAACATAATTAACTTAACATAAAGCATCAATAAACATGAATTGATTTAATCAAAGACGATTGATGACACAACATGAAAAGTAAATGACTAAAGGCATAATATGCAAAGAAATAAATAACTCTTCAGAAAAAATCAAAAAAGCAAATAGTAATCACATTTTATGTTATAAAAAGTTAGCTTACATAACAGCACACTTAGGTAAACCTGCAGATCATTTATTTGATATCAATAGTTAGTCTTGCACACACAAGTACCAATACTTTTGCTACACCTATTTATGCCTACCTTATCAGGTTGACTGATTTCAAACAAATCCAATCTGCTTCCATTCCACAATGATATAGCTCGAGACAATCCTTTAAACTCATTACTCATGGTTAAAAACAGATATATATGTTTTTAATCCACACATTGAATGTCAATAAAAGAAAATAAAGTCCATCCAGCCTTACCAAAAATTTCAGAAATTGAACAAAAATAATAAACTTATAAATATTGGCTATAGATGTTTAGACAAACCTTTGCTAGACTATAAAAACAAAAGTTCTTTCGACACACAATTAACAGGCTATCAACTTATGCTGGTATTTCAAAAAATAAAACGCTAGGCTTCTGCCTGCATCAATTAATGCTAAACAATAGTCTAGTCTTACAGCCAGTGGCAACATGTTTGCTATGTTAAAGACATGCTGGTTGAATAATTCTTTACATGTATTATCTTAGAGAAAGCATATCGTTTGATTTTGAACTGTTTTGTGTTTAAGCTAGTGTGCTATATCAATTCTTAACCTCGATGTGCTGTAACTCCATGACAGTAGAACTACACTAGATAGCGCAACAATATCTTATAATACTGTAATAAAATGAATAAAGAAAAATAAGGTTATAAAAATTTGGGGGCTATCGTATCGGGCAATAACAAAGTGCGTAGGCTGCTACACAGGGCCGGATTTAGACCATGAGAGGCCCTAGGCTATTCCATTTGTGAGGCCCCTCCCTATTTTTGAGCTCAGAATTTCTCTCTAAACAACATCACATGTCATTGCTTAATGTTAGAAACATGAGTGCATTAAACTCTTCGTTCTTTTCATTCTCCCCATTCATGGGTGCAAATTTTTAATTAAAAGAATAAAAATTTAGTTAAGGCAGTTTTGCTTTTAATTTTAATTTCTTTGATCAAACAACCGTTACAATAATTGTAAAGTTTGTTTACGAGGACATAAGAAATAGTTACAGCCATCAAATAGAGTAAGACTAGGCTACAAAATTTTTTTTCTAGCTTTCGTCAAAGCAAAATCATGCAAAAGTTCATAGCTTTTAATTTTAATTTCTTTGATCAAACAACCGTTACAATAATTGTGAAGTTTGTTTACGAGGACATATGAAACAGTTACAGCCATCAAATAGAGTAAGACTAAGCTACAAAATTTTTTTTCTAGCTTTCGTCAAAGCAAAATCATGCAAAAGTTCATCAAAATTTATCTGTTTAAGTTTGTCACTCTCAGTGCACAGAATGCTCAGTGCAGACAACCTTTCTTGAGACATTGTCGATCCCAGTTTATTTTTGATGCTTTTGAGCCTTGAGAAAGATCTCTCTCCTGAGTAGTTAGTGGCCATAAAGCTTAATAGCAGTCTTAATATTGCTTCCACATTATGAAAGGCAGTGTGAATTTTTTCCTTGCACATAATTTCATAAAGGTCTCCATGAGACAAGGAAATAGATTGCTCTTCTGTACCAGTAAGCTCTTGGTTTTGTGTTTGTCTAACATACAAATGAAAATGTAGAAGTTCATCAGTAAGTTTCGGGTCAACATCTTCTGGATACGCTTCCTTTAAAAGTTCTACGCCTCGTACAATTCCTACCTCAGTTGCTTTCAGATTAGCAAGAAAGAGGAACATTTCTACAATGTCACTGTACACATTAGCTCTTCTTAAATTGGCTTCAAGTGCGTCAAGCATAGGGATAAAGGAATTTATTTTAAACGTTTCCTTTGAAGAGAGTTCACTTAAAGCGTCAGGTGCATTTTTTTGTCTCCTAGTGACAGCTCTGTTGTTAATATTCGGCAAGGTTGCCTTTGCTTGCTGATCAAACTCGTCAAACTCATCTCTAATTTTGCTTAGAAAGTCTACAAGTGAACTGTACAATTCGGCACAAGTACTTAATAACAATTCAGATTTCTGAAGGGCTTTGCTAACCCTGTGAAAACGACCTAGCACTCTGGACCAATAATGCAACATAAACCCAAATTCCAATTTTTCCATTTTTTGCAAAAGGTTGTTAGCATAAAGTCTGGTATCACCCTTCTCACTTACATCGGAGTGCAAATGACTGAGAGCATTAGTGATGGCACTGCAACTTTCCAAAATAGCTTCCGTGGCTTTTGCATGTGCATCCCACCTGGTATCTGACAAATGTTTTGGCACCTTTGATTGAGGTTGCAAAAATGATTTTAGAACTGCCCACTTTTGTGGAAGCTGAAAAAAAGGTGTAAATTTCATTGATAAACCCAAAACAGTTCACTGCATCAAGACAGTAATCAACAGCTGAGCGGCCTAACAAATTTAAGGAGTGACCTGCGCATGGAATAAATTTTGCAAATTTCTTTCTTTCTAGGATTTTTTGCTGCATGCCGTTGTACCTACCAGCCATGTTTGCAGCATTGTCATAAGACTGCCCTCGGCATTTATTAAAATCAAGCTGAAGCTCAGTAGTGAGATATTTATGCACTAAATCTGCCATGCCTACCCCAGAGTGGTCTTTCAGCTCAAGGAAAGTTATAAATCTCTCACTTGGTAAACTGTTTACAGGAGACACGCATCTGATAATCAAAGTTAACTGATCGGTATGTGAAATATTGGAAGTAGAATCCACAGAAAAGCTGAAATATCCCGCTTTTTTCACGTCAGCCACAATTGACTCTTTAACTTTTTTGGCCATGAGCTGAATCATCTCTTCGCAAATAGTTTTTGACAAATAAAAGGGATTTCCTGATCCTGAATTTCCATAGCGATTGATATGAGCAAGTAAAATGGATCAAATTTAGCTACTAGTTCTATAAGACCAAGATAATTGCCGTTATTGGCAGATCCAAATCGTTCACTGTCCCCTCCAAAAGGTAAGCCTCGTTCTGCAAGAGTACAAATTACAGCGGAGATTCTTTCCATTACATGCTACCAATACTGCTGTTCTAATTTTATTTGCTTCTCCAGCTTTGAAGTAAGCGTATATCCTCGCTTCTTTGTTAGGTAGGTTAACATGGCATTTGTGTGTTTTTCTGAGTTTTCATGAGCTTGGATAAGATAAGAGTTGTACCAGTCATCAAAACCATCAGAAGCTAAAGCCGAAGAAGATGCATGATTTGGAAAGAGTTTACAAACAAAACAATATACCCATCTTTTTGCGGGGGAATATACAAGCCACTCTCTGCTATATGCTTCACCATTGACTTTCGTTGCATAAAACAGAGCTTTTGTGCAAAACCTGGATTGCTTCTTGTACACTCGTTTGGAACTAGAAAATGGTCCACAACTGTGCTGAACTTCAGAAGGGCCTCTCTCTATCCAGTAGGCTATTTCTTCATTTGATAATTCTTTCCACAAACCAACGTCCTTTAAACTCAGTGTATGTGTAGATCTATGTTCGGCATCATCTGCATAAGTATCTGTAATACCTTGGGATTGATTTACTTCACCAGGTGTGAATTGAAAATTTTGACTATCCCCACTACTTTCTTGTGTTTCTTTTTCCCCTCCCTTTGCAGCAACTGAGTTCTGAAATATACTTGTATTTTCATTTTCACTGGGAATGGCTCCTTCCTCATTACCAGGTTGCTGTTCAACGTCCTGCATTGCTTTTTCTGTAAGACTTTCTTCTGGTTGAATGCTAGCAGTTGGCTGATCAGCTTCGTCACACTGATTTTCTTGTGCTAGCGTCAAGGCACCTACTTCACTGCCAGCACCTGTTGCTTCTGTCAGAGGTTGATGCAAGAAAGCAGTGATTGGTTTTATCTTCTTTACCATATCATTTTCAAATTTCTTTCTCTTGCGCTTGCTAGCTCCACTTTCAAATCTTTTACTCATAATAAATTTAAGGCTCGAAAAATTATGAAATAAGATTATTGCTTGTTCTAAACGCAGGTTAGCAATACCAAGACGTCTAATAATAAGATAAGTCGATAACATTAGTAAATTTCAATTGATAAAACGTATAATTTACCACATTAACAGTAAGCAACACAATGTATATTAGTTATTTCAGCAACATGTCAACTACCGATACTGTTTTTTGCAGAGTAGACTACGGTACTTTAACCTAGAAGCTTCCAGCAGAATGCGCATAATAATTGCCTTTATTATGATGCAAACGGCGTAATAATGGCTGTTTACAAGTGGTTGAAAGCAGTTGTGTATAGAATTTTCTACTCCGAAAAGCTGGATATATATATACTTTAGGTAGGGTTTAAACTTGTCAAGTTTTGGAAAGACTTACAAACATTACAAACTTCGAAACCTAATTTCGAGGCCCCTGGACGTTGAGGCCCTAGGCTTCAGCCTGCCTAGCCTATTGGTAAATCCGGCCCTGCTGCTACACCAGGCACAATTCTTTTTCGGCGATCCTAGGCTAAAGATTTGTAAGGATGCATTGCAAAAGTACGAAATGACTTAGATCCGTTATGGGAAAACAACTACTGCGGAATTTTTTAAAATCGGCACCAAAAAGTTTGTCTAAAAGAAGGAAATAGAAAACGGAATCAAGAATTTCTGCGTGGACAGACACAGACGTTCATAGGACAATTTTATTCGTAATTTAAGTTCCGTTCTGTCGCAATGCGGTGAGAAATCGGCGCACAAAGTTGTGAGTTTGACTGCGCATCTGCCCCCTACCAATATATTCCTTGAGCAATAACGGGTACGGTACTTCTAAAATATACAGGTTCGGGAGAATCGCTTGGCACACTAGGTACGTGAGGATCGCTTGATACACGAGATTTGCGAGGATCGCTTCGTACACTGATGTTTTTGTACTGTATATAGGCCCACATTTAGTGTGGAAGCTAAGAATTTACATGAGTGAAACTATGTTTATATTTATTTATTTAACAGACCCGTTAACTTTCAGCAAAGTCAGCATTAGTCCAGCATAAATCACTCTAGAATAGCTCAACGAGAGCAAACAAACACAGAGCATAAACAACAAACAAACACAGAGTTGCAGAGATGTTTGAAATCCCTAAGAAGGCAAAAGCCTAACGGTCATGAAGGAGGAGAAAGTGTTTATACAACTGGCTGGTTAGGAAATCATCCGAATTTACCAGTGAGGAAATCCAGATATTATAAGAATTTGCACATCGAATCATAAAGCAAGCAACGTATTTTCGAATCAATGCTTGAAAAGTACATATATTGTCCTGTACAAGAGTCGAAGATATACTTACTCGACGACGCAAGTTAAATAATATCCTGTAAGCATTATTGTAGCTTACCCGGAGACGGTGAAAGGTAGATTGTCGATAAGACGACCAGATACTACTGCCATAGAAACTATACATAAACGTGCGAAACAAATAATTTTTTACGTTTTTAGAACAGTCGGAGAATTTACTACGAAGTCTATTCGCTGTACCATAGACATAGCGAAGCTGTCGGTACATGTCGATATCATCTCGCAAATCACATGTTAAAAGAAAACCTAAATATTTCACTTTTTCCACATAATCAATTACACAGTTACTTAATTGTATTTTGGGCACGCAATTCAACTTCAAAAACTTAGTTTTAAACATCATTATTTTGGTTTTAGAGCAGTTAAAAGAGATATCATGGTTTTGTGCGTATTCATAGCAGACATCTAGCAACTTTTGAAGGCCTTTGCAGCTAGGTGCAATACAGCATATATCATCGACGTAAAACTCTTGTTGGTTTTATTGTGTAAAAATATACATAGAGTGTTTCAAAAAAAGTTGACCGTCTGTATTTGTAAGCATAGCCAATTATTTTACAGGTTTTGTGGCATTGCTATGACATCTTATATGTGCAATGTACTTTGCTTTGTGAAATGGTATTCATTGAGTGTCAAAAAATATAAATTGTACAATTTTGGTATGGAACGAAATTATATGTTTGAGTTTGTTCTTTTTGCCTTATCTGAATGACTATAAGAAATCACGCGCTGCAATTGAAGTGATCAGTAGTCACTGCCTGTGTTGCATACTATGTCAGGCATGGGTTATTGGGTTCCTACTGGTAAAAAGAAGGCGTTGAAATAGTCACCGTCAATGCAGCGCAATATCTTGACGTCATGACCAATTCAATGATGATTTGTTGGAAACTCTCACTGAGGGCCAATTTGTCAACAAATGGCCTGGTACACACAAAATGGTGTGTAGGTCCCCACCTTATTCTACACACGAAATTATTACTTGACAAAAGGTTAAAAACTTCTGAAGTTAATGTTGAATTTAGATTAAACAAGCCATTGCAGAGCTGTCTATGCCTGTACTATGCCTACTATGCCTGTACTATGCCTACTATGTCTGTATTATGCCTACTACGTCTGTACTATGCCTATTATTCCTGTGCTATGCCTACTATGTCTGTACTATGCCTACTATGCCTATACTCTGCTTAATATACCTGTACTATGCCTACTATGCTAATTATGCCTGTACTATGCTAATTACGCCTGTATTATGCCTACTATATCTGCACTAAGCCTACTATGTCTCCACTATGTCTACTATTCCTGTACTATGCCTCCTATGCCTATTTATAATTACCGCAATTAGCAATACAATGAAGCAAACAAATGGACATCTGACAGGAAGGCCACGAGTTGACCCTTTGGTCTTTGAGTCAAGCGGCCACCCCATTTGTAAAAAAATAATAATGGTAGTAAGGAAACAGCACATGCAATAATGTGCAGTTTTAGCAGTATACAGTATCCAAATAGAATTCAGAAATGATGTTCTTATAGCTTTTACATCAGCAGATCTAATAATCAGATTTTCTGGTGCTTTTATTAAAAAATTAAGTAGAAAAAATATTTCAAAGTCCGAAATTGCATGCAAATATTCTGTTCTAGCTCTAGGAATATTGAGCGCCTAACATTTTTTTTTAGTTCTTTTTGAAATAAAGCATATCGAAATCTTCAAATGAAGAGAATTAAAAATTGTTTATCCTGTGAACATCAGGTAATAATGGTTGTTTGATATTAAATAGCTACCACCACTGACAGACTTGTCCTCAAACTGTCACACTTTTATAAGTTTGCGTTTGGAAATAAATTAATTGACAATTCAGATGAAGTCAAACATGTTCAAAAAATTTTGAATGTAAACAAGTTTTTTTGATTAACTTTCAACATCAGAAAAAGTTTTTAATTCACCTTTAAAATAAAAACATCAGCAAAGCGAAATCAAATCAAGATCACCAAAGTCTGCTGTACGTGAAATCCTAGATCTATATTTCAATTAACATTTCTAGGCTTCAACATGTCAATTAGTGAAGTCTCGCCTATTCATCTATTAGCGGAATTAACTACTGCCCATCCCATGTGATCACTAGATTCTGTGATTGCTCAGCAAACCTAGCGAACCAAGCGATCTTCGAAGCCCAATTGTAACAAGAGATCCTTGCAAACCTCGTGTGCCAAGCAATCCTCGCGTACCTAGTGTACCAAGCAATCCTCGCGTACCTATTGTACAAAGCGATCCTCGCGTACCTATTGTACAAAGCGATCCTGGCGTACCTAGTGTACCAAGCGATCCTGGCGTAACTAGTATACCAAGCAATCCTCGCGAACCTAGTGTGCCAAGCAAACCTCGCGTATATTTTAGAAGTACTGGCAATAATCTCTTCAAACGCCTCACTGTTTTCACCCTTTATTAGGATTTTGCTTTCGATACGAATGATGAGATTTTGTTTAGTCAGTAAATTATTTTTATTTATACTACAGGCGTATATCTGTTTGGATTTAATTTTACAAAAATTATAGTTTACTTTGGACGAGATAATCGTTGATCAGTTTGATTAAACAAGGAATAAAACTTGAAGTTAACTTTGCATTTAGAAAAATAGTTATTTTGCTACAACTACCCTAAATTAGGGTTGCCATAGGTCCAAAAATTCTGGGCATGTCCGGAATTCAGGTGTTCTGTCCGGAATTTTTTTCAATGGCCGGAGTTTTGCTCAAATGTCCGGAATTTTTGTAATTACATAACAGCAAAAGCAGTTGACAAAAATTCCTATATTAGAATCTAATAGTCACCATAAGCGGCCCATCTGTTTGAGCGGGCCACTTGAATTGAATCAACTTTGCCATGATTGGCATATATAGTTACAACTCTGCCAACCCTGCTGCCAAAACTTAAAAGAGTGAACGGTTGTGTCTGGAATGTTGCCTCATCAGATATGGCAACCCTAGCCTAAATGATTGGGGAACTTCATCAGAATACGGTAGGTCTTGCATCCAAAGTAATCTGTAAGCTACATAATAACCAAAATTAGCCGACCATTTAGCCTACAGGTTATTAAACATTTTTATTAGAACTGAACACTTTCCTCTCATCAACATGGCCTTCATCGAAGTATCAAAACAATATGCTAATACTTAGATTTAAGTATAGAAATGAGTCTATGCTACAAAGAGCAATTTTTTCGGTGTTTTTTATTGTGTCTGTGGGCAGAGCCGGATTAAGGTGGGGGCTGATGGGGCTGCAGCCCCAGGCCCACCACTCTACCAAGTCAATGAAGTCATAAAAGTTTCTGATACGATATCTTTCAAAAAATAGTGAAGGTGTAATTTAGAAGTACCCATGGGCAAAGCGTTCTCCATTAGAGGCCTCGTCATCGTGCAAAGCACAAGCGAAACTGTCATAGTAGGAAGTACTATCAATATTTTAATTGTGTTTTCGTTGGATATAACATCATAACCAAAATGTAAACACATTTTAAAGTCATAATAGAAAATATATCATTATTCCGTAACAATGGCTTTTTCTAAGGCTCTGACATGTTCAGTTGTTGCCAGTTATTTCAAAATTTTGAAAAAAAAATGCAGACAAATTTATGCTGGGTAAGAAAAGTGAGGCTAGAAAAAGTTTAAATAAAAGCAAGTACCGGTATATTTTCTATAGTCCGGTATTTGAAGAAGGAAGCAGGTGATATTTTACCAAATAGTTTAGACCAAAAGCAAGCATATGGAATAGTTGAGTGAAATTCCAATTCAAGGGAATTTGTTCCTAGAAATATTTATTAAAAAATTACTTCTAAATTAATTTACAATTGCTAAATGAAATTCATATTTAGCAAAACTGCAGACAGTGACACTGTTTCGACCTATCAGGTCTCTTCAGTGCAGTTGGTGACCGACAAGAAGCTAGAGGCTTTTAATAAAGCATAGCTTAGACCGCCACACCTGTGGGATCTATACTAGATCCACTTGGTGGAAGGTCTGTCAGTACTCTTATTCATATTGATTCCACAAGACATTTTTTCAATATCTAAAAGATAAAAGAAAATAATTTTTATTTCTTTTGTTATTGAAAAATATATTGATAACCCAGCCTCTAAGGTTGTTCAAATCAGAGCAGCCTTCTTGCCGGTCCCAAGCCCAGATAAATAGGAAGGGTTGCGACAGGAAGGGCATCCGGCGTAAAACCTAGCCAAATGTTTTCAATGCGCGTCGTATCTGACTTTATACCGGATAACAACGACCATTACCAGTGACTGGGCACCAAGGGCCACTGGCGGACATGCTACTTGGATGCAAAGAAGAGGTGGAAAGCAATGGAGAAGAAAGGAGAGAAATGAACAGATGAAGAAAGCCAAGAAGATCAAGGTGAAGGTTGCAACATTAAACGTTGGAACTATGACCGGTAAAGGAAGAGAAGTGGCGGACCTTATGGAGCAAAGAGGGGTGGACATACTGAGTGTGCAGGAAACTCGCTGGAAGGGGGAGAAAGCAAGATGCATAGGTGGAAGATATAAAATGTGGTACTGTGGAAGCGGAAACAAAAAGAATGGCGTGGGAATCATATTGAAAAAGGAGCATGTGGACAGGGTAGTGGAATTGTGGAGAGTAACAGACAGGATAATATGCTTGAAGATGGAACTTGATGGTGCTATGTTGAATGTTATCAGTGCGTATGCGCCGCAGGTTGGGTGCATACGTGAAGAAAAGGAAGCATTTTTGCTGGATCTAGATGAGACAGTGGAAAAGATACCAAAGAATGAAAGAATTGTGGTGGGAGCAGACCTGAAGGGGCACGTAGGAGAAGGGAATAACTGTGATGAAGAATGCATGGGCAGACATGGATTGGGGAAGAGAAATAACGAAGGACAAGCAGTGGTGGATTTTGCTAAGAGAAGGGAACTAGCGATCACTAACACTTACTTTGTAAAGAAACCAGCACACAGAGTCACCTACAAGAGTGGCGGACGCAGTTCGCAGGTGGATTACATTATGGTGAGAAGACAAAGAATCAAGGAGGTGGTGGATACAAAGATTATTGTCAATGAAAGTGTAGCAAAACAGCACCGAATAGTAGTCAGTGCGATAATCATCTGGACGAAGTGGAGGAAAGCACCAAAACCAGTGAAGAGAATAAAATGGCGGAAGCTGAAAGACTTGAAAGTGAAGTACAAATTTAAAATGAAAGTAATTAAAAGCGGAATACTTGGTGGAAAGGAAGACTGGCAAAGAGTTGCTGAGATGATACGGAGCATTTCCAGAATGGAATCGGGTGAAACATCGGGAAAAATTAGCACGGCAGGTAGACGGGAGACGTGGTGGTGGAACCAGGAAGTCC
Source organism: Trididemnum clinides (assembly GCA_963675345.1). NCBI lineage: Eukaryota > Metazoa > Chordata > Ascidiacea > Aplousobranchia > Didemnidae > Trididemnum > Trididemnum clinides. The sequence goes on along the minus strand of OY776293.1, from coordinate 11,787,873 downwards.
AGGAGAAACTGAAGGATAAGAAAAATGCTAAAAAAGTATTGGATACCATGAGAGATGATGCAAGCAAGTTGGCCTATAAAACTGCCAGAAAACAAGCTAAGAGAGAAGTGGCAAAGGCAAGAAACAAGGCATACGAGGAACTGTACGAAAAATTGGAAACAAAGGAGGGAGAAAATGAGTTGTTTAAGATTGCAAAGCAGAGAAACAGACAAAGAAGGATGTACAACAAATAAGAGTAATCAAGAGTAAAACTGGGGAGATACTGATGGGAGAAGAGAAAGTGAAACAAAGATGGAAGGAGTATTTTGACAACTTACTCAACCAGGAAAACCCACGAGAGAGAAGAGAAATGAGAACAGAAGAGACAAAAAGGGACGTGGAAGATATCTCTGGAGAAGAAGTCAGTACTGGGTTGAGGAAGATAAAGAAGGGAAAGGCGCAAGAACCTGATGACATACCAGTGGAAGTATGGATCGCTCTAGGGAATAAAGGTGTGGAGTTTCTAGTGAACTTCTTTAATAGACTCCTACCAGGGGAGAAGATGCCAGATGAATGGATAAGGAACGTGCTTGTACCTTTGTACAAAGGCAAAGGAGACATCAAAGAATGTGGAAATCACCGGGGGGTCAAGTTGATGAGTCATTCTATGAAACTGTGGGAGAGGGTAATAGAAGCAAGGATACGGAAGGAGGTGACGATCGCTGAGCAACAATTTGGGTTCATACCAGGATGGAGGACCACCGACGCAATCTTCTGTATGAGGATGCTGTTGGAAAAGTGGACTGAAGGGCAGAAGGCGGTGCACTGTGCCTTTCATTCTTGAAGAAGGCATACGACAGGGTACCCAGGGAGGAACTGTGGGAATGCTTGCGGTTAGCTGAAACATCAGAGTGCTATATAAGGATTATTAAGGACATGTATGACGGAGCGACAACAACTGTGAGAAGTGCAGCAGGGTTGACTGAGGAATTCAAGGTAGTTGTTGGACTTCACCAAAGCTCAGCACTCAGCCCATTCCTTTTTGCCATCATCATGGACAAGCTGACGGAGAACATCAGGAAGGGCGCACCATGGGATATACTGTTTGCAGATGACATAGTGCTGTCTAGGCAAAATTGCAGGGAGCTAGAGGATGATCTTGAGATGTGGAGAAATGCACTGGAGAGAAGAGGCCTGAAAGTGAGCCGGAGTAAGACCGAGTATTTGAAGGCTGGGGATGTGGATGTTGGAGAAGAGTTGAAGCTGTAAGGAGAAACGCTAAAGAGAGCGATAAACTTCAAATATCTGGGCTCGACAGTTAGTAGGGATGGAAGATGTGAAGAAGAAGTGAGAAGAATTATCCAAGCAGGCTGGATGAGTTGGAAGAAGGTGTCTGGAGTTCTGTGCGACAGGAAGTTATTAGCAAGGGTCAAGGGTAAAATGTACAAGAGTGTTGTTAGACTAGCCATGCTTTATGGAATGGAAACGGTGGCAGTGACGGAAAGACAGGTGGGAAAAATGGAAGTCGCAGAGTTGAAAATGGTGAGATGGGCACTGGGAGTAACAACAAAGGACAAGATAAGAAACGAATACGTGAGAGGGACTGCAAAGATCGCAAAGCTAGGAGACAAACTTAGGAATACAAGGCTACGCTGGTATGGCCACGTGAAAAGGAGAGAAGAAGGCTACATGGGAAAAACGATGATGGAGATGGCGGTGCCAGGTAGAAGGAAAAGAGAAAGGCCAAGGAGGTGGATGGATTTGGCAAGAGAAGACATGGAAAGGGTTGGAGCTAAGGAAGGAGACGAAGTGGATCGGGAGAAATGGAAAATACTTTGGTGACCCCAAATAGGGAGAAGCCGAAAGGAGAAGTAGAAGAAGATTGAAAAATATATCAATATTGACATAAAATGGAGGCACATTTAGAAATGATTACTCGCAAATTTTAACTTAATTTAATTTAAATAATTTCAATATTTTTGCATTTCAAATAATGAAAATGGATTAGATACAATTTCATGATATTTTTTGTTTAACTAGTGCACCGCATGTATTTATAACTTTTCAAGGGCGCCTTAAATAATTAGTTTTTGGGAATTACTGCTTAAGAAAAAAATTTATCACAAAAGTATATTCAAGAAGCGAATTCCCTTGAATTGGGATTTCACTCAAAACTAAATTTCAAGTGTATAAATTCAGACCATTTTTCAGTAAACAAAGATCTAAATTTTACAACAGAAATTTATTAGAGGATTCCCATATATTGAAATCAAAAAGATCTGAAATGGCTCTTTTGAATTCGATAGGGAATAGCTACTTTAGGTGGGGGGGGGGGTAGCCAACTACACTTTTACCGATATTAACTAATCTAAACGTTTCTAATCTTAAAACTTTGGCCACTCTAAAAATAAAAATGAAGTAGCATTAAAGCGGTTGGGAAAAAGAGAAATGTAGAAGAGAAGCAGAAGATAAACTGAAAAAAGTTGTCGCAAAATCAAAAAAAGGGCTGATTTTTTTCATATAAGCGAACCAAAAAGTAACATTGTAGAAACGACGTCCAGTAGTGCAACTGCTTTGTGTTCATCTTCGAGTGACTGTATTGCAGAGCCAGAGCCAAATATAAAAGTTGTTTCATCGGAACCAAATTTACAAGCCAAGTCATCTAATATTGCTGAGGATGAAGCTTGTAGGGTAAAAGAAACTATTTAACATGACATGGATGATGGATGCTGGGGAGTAATTTCTGACCATCTGAGAGATTACTGCGGCCAAGAGGAAGTTTAGTTTCAGCATCTTGATGCAGATTTTTCTACTTCAGAGGCAGGTTTTACTGGCAATAAATTCAAACGGCGTGGTTCTAAATCGCTATTTTGGCAAGAACAATTGAATTGAACGGCGAAAAAGTAAAACGCGAATTGTTGTGCTATTCACCTTCATCAAAATACTTTACTGCTTTGTTTGCAAACTTTTTGCGTTTGATTCTGAAAAAATCATGCTGGCATCAGTTGATTATGGCGACTGGAAGCATGCGCCATGCGACCTGGCCAGGCACGAATCTTCTAGCAAACACTTAAGTTATCTTTCAACATATACTCGTATCTCTCGAAGAGCAAAAAAAGTAAGCACTTGCAAAGACTTGGAAGAACAAAAAGAATCTGACAGAAAATATTGGTACAAAGTATTGGCTTGAGTTTTAAGTGTGATAAAATTCCTATCATCGAGAGGGCTGGCCTTCCGCGGAAGTAGTGAGTTGGTTGGTTCTCCACAAAACGGTAACTCTCTCGGAATTTTGGAGTTGTTGGCAGAATACGATACTTTCCTTGCTGAGCATATTCAAAAGAGAGTGAACAAAGGCAAGAGACATGTTTCGTATTTATCATCAACTGTATGTAAGAAGCTCATTGACGTAATTGCAACAAAAGTGTTAGATATTATTATTTCTGAAATAAAACAAGCAAAATATTATTCAGTGTCCGTGGACTCAACATCTGACTTCACAAATGTTGACCATTTTAACAATAATTTTTCGGTATGTTTTACCTGATGGTCCCGTCGAACGATTAGTCAAGTTTATACCCGCCCGTGGACACACTGGTCACCAATTGGCTGATTTTCTTTTCGAGTTTATAGAAGACAATGGGATCAGTTTGTAAGATCTCAGAGGGCAATCTTATGACAACGCTTCTAACATGAGCGGAAAATATAAAGGTATGCAAGCTATAATAAAAGAACGCAACCACCAAGCGGATATATTCCTTGTGTAGCACATTCCTTGAATCTTGTGGGAAAATGTGCTGCTGAGTGTTGCCAATCCGTGGTCCGTTTTTTCATGTTTGTTCAAGGGCTCTATGTGTTCTTTTCAGCTTCAACACACAGGTGGAATCTCCTTACTGATACCACTTCAATGTCAAACAATTAAGCCTGTGTCTGATACACGTTGGGAGGCGCGATATGATGCTCTACATGCACTAAGAAAAAGTTACCAAGCGGTTCTTTTAGTCTTGAAGGCAATGTGTGATGACAATGATGAAAAATATCAAACTAATAAACAGCCAGGGGTTTTGTTTCATCAACGGAAAAGCTTGAAACTGGTATTTTACTCGAGGCATGGTCGTGCATAATGGAACGGTTTCATAAGACTAGTCAGGCTCTGCAGGAGAGCAAAATGACTTTGAATAGGGCAACAAGTTTGCTTCAGGTCTATTTAACTTCTAAAACCCCAATTTCAAAAATTCGAAGGAAGAGGTCAAGTATTAAGTGGCAGTCATCATTACACTGAAGAAATTTTAAGAAAGACAAGAAAAAAAGTAAGGTTGGATAGCGAAGGTGAATATAAAGACACATCACTTGATCCATTGAGCAGATTCAAAGTAGACTCATATTTGCCGATCATTGACCAAATTCTTTCGTCTATGAAAACCCGAATGGAAGCTTACAACCATCTTCAAAGAAAATTTTCGTTTTTGATGAAATTGAAAACCATATCTAACTGCAAACTTGAAGCAAGTGCGAAAACGTTACTTCAATATTATCCAGATGATCTGGAGGAGTCATTGCCTGAAGAGATGATTTATTTCTCTACACTAATAAAACAACACCACTTTAGTAGCGAATGCAAGAAAATTCAGATGTTTAGGTTCATAAATGAAAATGAATTCATGCATACATTTCCTAAAGTAGCTGTTGTTTTCAGGCTGTATCTTTGTCTGATGATTTCTAATTGCTCGGGCGAGCGCTCATTTTCAGTTCTAAAAAGAGTAAAGAATTAACTGCGTTTCGTTTATAGGTCAGAAAAGGTTAAATTCCTTAGCTCTACTCTGCACTGAAAACGAACTTTTGGAAAAAATTGACACCGCTGATCTTATTAAGAGCTTTGCATTGTCTAAATCCAGAAAATGTGTCATTTAAATGTGCGCAAATTAAGTAAATACACTGTTTAAGTATTTGTTTTTCGTTTCAATTGTGGTCAGTTTTTAGTACAACGAATAGAATGAAAAATAGGCCTCTGATTATCATAGAGCCCCAGGCCCATAAAAAGCTTAATCCGTCACTGTTTGTGTGTATGTGTATACTCCTCCGAAACTATTGGGTGTTCAAAAATGAAACTTGGTAAAATTGATTTTCATCAACATCATTATGAGCTTATGATTTAAGACAATTTTTTTAGGTTGCATTTCCTAACAAAAAAAACGGTTTTTTATAAAAACGAAAATCAGCACCGGATTTAACTAACCTCAAGGAAGTTCACCTATTTGTGAACTAAGATGACGGGTTTTTTTTTTCACTTTCCCAAAAATTCTGACTGTAGAAACGCAATTGAAAGCTTTCTCAAAAGATAATAATAAGGTACTTTTGATAAAAATAGCTCAATTTCAGTTTCAGCGAGAATGTAACAAGCGATCAAGGAGTTAAGCATTTTTAAATCGTGTTTTTTTCAGTTTCCTTGAAGGCTTCAAATACGCACTGTTTCGTCACAATGCTATTAGATATCATAATGCTATCTGGTACCACTCCTGTGAAAACAACAGCAGGCAGAAGCTATATCTGTTTTCCACTATTGCAATGGTTCCCAACCGTGGAGGAATTCTTTCCCAGGGAGGAATTTTACCATATAGGGGAGGAATTTCCACCTTTCAGACTTCAAAAGATTTTAGTTTTGTTGCACTTAAGTTAATATTTGTGTTTTAGAATTATCCCATACATTTTATTAAATTAGTTTGGTGGTTTCCAACCGGGGAGGAATTCTTTGCCGGAAGGATTTCTTCCTATTTAGGGAAAGAATTTTTACAATTTAAAGTTCATATGATTTTAGTGTTGTTGCATTCAGCACACCATTTGTGTTTTAGGATTATTTCATAAATTTTCTCAACCTAATTGTTTTGCAATGCAATGCCATGAATGTATTCTCACATACAGGAGTGTTGAAAAATCGCTAAGACAGTGGGCAAGGTTTGCGGAAAGAAACACTTTTTTTTCACTGGCATTTCTACTTAACGTCGAAACCATCTTCAGAGACTATACAGTATACGAGGCTGCATCACAAGTATACCTCAAAAAAAAAGATGGTTATGCCAAATGAAAGGAAAAATAAACCTTTGATCCAGAGCAACCTTTCGAAAAAAAGTCTTCATCCTAATACATACAAAACCGATCCCACTAAAATTTCTTTCAATGGTATTCAGAATTTTTTACAATTCACAAAATTAAAAAAATCACTTTAAAAGTCTATCATTTTTACAAGAGCACTTTTGTCCCCTTTATTTTACTATCATTGCACCCACATCACCATCACTCAAAAATCAAACGTTTTATGCAACATGTTTTGAGGTAATTTATTTTGCTCAGTTGCTCATCAAGAAGCATACAATTTTGTCGTTTCTCGATTGAGACATCACATGATACTTGCCCACTGTTTCATGCAATGTCCTGCGCGTGTATTGTAGGCTGTACAGTGCTACATTTTTAGTTGAGCATGATGTTAGCAATTGAAGGAAAATAGGAAGATGCTGGATGTCTTCGAAAGCAGAATCACACTCGCAGGTGAATGAAGTTGTGGAAAAGCCCCACTATTCTATGGCTACTGTTGGTGTGACCAACTCTGCTGAGGAAGCAATTGAAGAATTTCTATTTGGCCCAGATTGCATTATGGGATGTTGGGAAAAATTAAGATGAAAGGATTCTCATGTCATGGCTACGAAAATCTTGCTCAAGTGTCTCTCTCTAAAGCATGTTATTCTTCGGAGGTGATATATGCAAGACGGTGGTTTGATTGAAAAACTCTTCCTCGATTTCAGTGGTTGTTTTGCTGCATGTCATCCATAAGGTTTGTCATCGCTGGTTTGTCTCCGACACCACACTGGGCTGACAACTTTCTTTTTGATCTTGTTTAGAGCAATCCTGGCTAACATTTGATTTCTGCTCTTGATAGAGTTGAGGCTATTAGTTATGAGACTCAAGTGTTGTTGAGGACTGATTAGAGTTTTGCAGCGTGGCAAGATGTTTGCCATACTGGTTAGATATATTCCGCTACTGAGTACCACAAGGTGGGGACATAGGCGCTACTAGCGGTTGGCTACAGAAGCCATTGAATCCTCAGTTTTTTACTTTGATCATAAAATGTAGGCATTTTGGGCCCAAAATAGGAAAATAAGTTAGTTTAAAAAGTTGATTTCCAAAACAATGAGATTTCATCTTTATCATGGCCGCAGATAGGAAAATAACGGCTTTCAAAAAGTTAGTCTCAAACAAAAAAATTATTTTTGGTCTACCCAATAGGCTTCGCCACTGGACGAGAAATGTCGATTTGAACAAATATAACTTGGCATTCAACTTCATCGCGGTAAGTTTTCTGAACACGTGATTTCTTGCACCAACCGTTGCTACAGTGTTGACAACTGTCGTTTCAAACAAAATACTGCGATCCAGTGTTACACTAAGGTATGTTGGAGTGGAAAAGTAAGTTATAGAAAAAGCATAACATGAAAGCAAAAAGCCCCATGCTTTTTCATTTTATTTTGAAAAGGGAGGAATTAACGGTTTCAAAAGACGTGAAAGGAGGAATGTATCAAAAAAGGTTGGGAACCACTGCACTATTGAATCATTGTCATTTTGAAGGTTAAACTTTTGAACCCTGCAGGCCGGAAAACCGGCCTCACTGAGAAGCCTTATAAACCAAAGGCCGGTTAACCAGCCTTCGGGTCTACCGTCATTACACTGCGAGCCGGTGTACCGTCATTACCCTTTAAGCTCGGGTTAAAGGCGGGAATGATCAGAGAAATCAGGGTTCAAAGAGTTGACATTACCAGTAAAACCTATTACCGATATGCTGCCTGTTGAAGTAGAATGATATATTACAGCACCAATTTACCGGTTTAAACCCATTTTTTGTTATAATCCAATGGTGAATACAAAAATTATAATAACTAAACTGTAGGCGGCAGAGACGTAGCAGCCGCCCCCCAAACCCCCCAATTGGGGGGGCCCAGGCCAACTTTGGGGGCCCAAGTTAGTCTGAAATTGCTTTTTGGCTACGTGACTATTTTCAGTTCAGCAGACTTGTTTACAACCGATTTAAACTGTAGGAAGAAATTGGCTTGTGACATCATAAGTGAATGCGACGTCATTTTATCTCGCAGAATCTAGAATATTTCGATTGATTTTCTGGTAGAATCTTGAATATTCGATTGACGTAACAATGCCGTTGTTACGCAACAATCATAGAATGGTCTGGAATTCTGTTTGGCTATAAATACCGGGACAATATATATACACTGCAGAGTGCAGATAAAGTATTTTATTGACATTGTATAGAATGAAACGTTCAAAAAGTGGTGCTCAAAAGAGAAAAGAAGCAGCCACTGCTCGAGATGCTGTAACGAAATTGCCCAAGATGACAGATTTTTTCAAGATTACTGAGCAGAGTAGACCTGGCACTACAGTCCCGTAGCACTCCAACTTCGGGCCCCCCCCCAAAGTAAGCGCAAGAGCCCCTGCGCACAGGTCATATCACTTTGGAGGTGTAAAATTGAAAAGCTGCATTAAGAAAATACACCACAATTTGTACATAAGTAAACAGGCTAATGTCAGAATAAAGCATGCCGATACCGAAGGTGCAAGTCATAAACAATTCAGCACCGATGCCAGAGTTCAGTAGGACATTTATGCAGACACTGCGAAACGAAAGCAATGACACTGAAAAACATGAGAAAGTTATAAAAACACAGTATCATTTAAATAGTCTGGAGCGAACCTTTTTGTTCGCAAATGCTGTTATGACATTGTCATAATCAAGAGATCGGGCGCAGTCATTTTCGATTGACAACATGGCTAATGAAGATAGTCTACTGTCTGTCATAGACGTTCTATTAAAAGTTTTGATCAGTTTCAATTTGCTGAAGCTTCTTTCAGCGTTGGCAACAGTCACGGGGCAAGTTAGTAAGATTCGAAGTGCGATGTACACATTCGGATACAATTCAAATAAATGAGTCTTTAGAAGATAGTTCAGAAAGTCTTGAGCCGTATTGAGATTGCGTTTTTTTTTTGTAAAATTAAAACAAACCACTGTAGCTCAGCGCTCATTTCATCAGAATCAATGTCACCGAACTTTTTTTCGAACTCTTTACAGCAAGTAAGAAGAGCATTTTCTTGTTGCACAAGCAAAAGTTTGTCTCGTGTGTACAAAAACGAAAAGGCGGAAGAAACCTCACGTAACAAATTAAAGCGCTCCTTTATTGACATAATAGCCTGGTCTACTAATGGATAGAAAAAGTTGCTTTTAAATTTCAGTTCAGGAGTAGCTCGTTGTTCCTCTTCACCTTGGTAATCAAACAATCTTCTTTTCTTTCCACTTCTTGACGGAGGAAAAGAAGGATCAATATCCAATTCCTGTGCTATTTCAACAGCAGATGTTGCGGCACTGTCATAACCCGTTGTGCGATAGTTTTGCAAAAACTTTTCAGTTGCCTGGATTTCCGTTTCCATTGTATGAAGGGAGACTCCATACGATTGAAGAATCTTGCTTGCTTTATTGACTTGGAATAGGATATCATACCAAATAAACACCGACAAAAGAAAACTCCATTTTGATAAATGAGCTATCAACGATTTTGTTTCTGAGGCCGCAGCTCTTCCATCTTTTCTTTCTATGGAAATGGCTTCCAAGTCTTTCAGTGCCAGCAACACCTCTTTTAAATTGTATCGAAGAGGTTTGATGCATTTAATTCTGCTTTCCCAACGAGTATCAGATTGTGACTTTATGGACAGCTCCACATGTTTCTTCAAAATTTCCCAACGCTGAGCAGAGGAAGAAAACAGCACATACAACCTTGTAAGTACTCCAAAAAATGTCAATGCTTCCGTCGATGAATTAGCACTGTCAACAACAACTAAGTTAAGGGTATGGTTTGCACAGGGCACGTAAACAGCTTTGGGATTGATGTCTAGCATTCTTGCTTGGACTCCAGAATGTTTTCCTTTCATGTTAGCACCATTATCATATGACTGACCTCGACAATCAGACAATTCGAGTTGCAGTTCGGTCGCTTTTTCTAAGAAAGCGTCCAACAAGCCTTTCCCAGTACTGTAACTTATTCTCAAGTAGCCAAAAAATGTTTCTTTAACAACAGCAGCTTCTTCATTACATAGTACATAACGGAGAATGACAGACATTTGTTCATGATGTGACATATCTGGAGTGCAGTCCAAAATTATAGAAAAATATTTTGCCAATTTCAATTGCTGTAAATTTTCTTTTTCAACTTCTGTCGCTAGCAATTCAATTAGTTCATTTTGTATGGTAGAACTCAAATAGTGATCTTTAGTGTTTTTATTCTTGATTCTGTCTTGAAGCTCTTTTAGGATCGGATCTCTTCTTGCCAAAAGCTCAAATATACCCAGAAAATTTCCATTGTGAGGAGATCCTAAGACTTCTTCAGATTCTCTAAAAGCAAGATTCCTTTCCGATAGAAACAAGGCAATGTCGATAAGTCTCTCTAAAACATTTCTCCAAAAACGTCTTTCATTGAAAAAAATATTCATCTCGCGTTTGTCGATAGTGGATGAATTTCTTATCCCTTCAGCTAGCAACATCCATTGACTGCAGCATTCTTGGTGGGAAATGCCGTTTTCATGGTCTTTCAGTTTTTTCGAAAAACCCTCCCATGTATTTATACCACTACAAAAGGGGCTTAGTGTTTTTCCAAATAGCTTACAACAAAAGCAAAAAACTTGATCTAATTCCTCAGAATAAACTAGCCACGACCGTGAAACACTTTCACCATTAGGTAACACACGTTTATAATGGTTGGAGGAAAAACGTCGCCTTGGAGTTGTGTTATTATATGGAAAATTCATTATTAGTTGATGTGGTCCACGCTTTACTATATCACATCGTTGAGCATCAGAAATACTTTCAGGCCATTTACATGGGTCATCAGGGATAGGGGCAAATTGAGATTCAGATATTTTTGATATTGAAGGTTGCGTATTGGCAGGTAAATCACAACTTACATTTTCTGGAAATTCACAATCACTTTGATGCTGATCGTCATAGTCTTCTTTTTCTTGTACACTATAGTTTTCTTCATCCCTCTCGGTACTAGTGCCAGGTCTACTCTGCTCAGTAATCTTGAAAAAATCTGTCATCTTGGGCAATTTCGCTACAGCATCTCGAGCAGTGGCTGCTTCTTTTCTCTTTTGAGCACCACTTTTTGAACGTTTCATTCTATACAATGTCAATAAAATACTTTATCTGCACTCTGCAGTGTATATATATTGTCCCGGTATTTATAGCCAAACAGAATTCCAGACCATTCTATGATTGTTGCGTAACAACGGCATTGTTACGTCAATCGAATATTCAAGATTCTACCAGAAAATCAATCGAAATATTCTAGATTCTGCGAGATAAAATGACGTCGCATTCACTTATGATGTCACAAGCCAATTTCTTCCTACAGTTTAAATCGGTTGTAAACAAGTCTGCTAAACTGAAAATAGTCACGTAGCCAAAAAGCAATTTCAGACTAACTTGGGCCCCCAAAGTTGGCCTGGGCCCCCCCAATTGGGGGGTTTGGGGGGCGGCTGCTACGTCTCTGTGGCACTAGTACCGAGAGGGATGAAGAAAACTATAGTGTACAAGAAAAAGAAGACTATGACGATCAGCATCAAAGTGATTGTGAATTTCCAGAAAATGTAAGTTGTGATTTACCTGCCAATACGCAACCTTCAACATCAAAAATAACTGAATCTCAATTTACCCCTATCCCTGATGACCCATGTAAATGGCCTGAAAGTATTTCTGATGCTCAACGATGTGATATAGTAAAGCGTGGACCACATCAACTAATGAATTTTCCATATAATAACACAACTCCAAGGCGACGTTTTTCCTCCAACCATTATAAACGTGTGTTACCTAATGGTGAAAGTGTTTCACGGTCGTGGCTAGTTTATTGTGGGGAATCAGATCAAGTTTTTTGCTTTTGTTGTAAGCTATTTGGAAAAACACTAAGCCCCTTTTGTAGTGGTATAAATACATGGGAGGGTTTTTCGAAAAAACTGAAAGACCATGAAAACGGCATTTCCCACCAAGAATGCTGCAGTCAATGGATGTTGCTAGCTGAAGGGATAAGAAATTCATCCACTATCGACAAACGCGAGATGAATATTTTTTTCAATGAAAGACGTTTTTGGAGAAATGTTTTAGAGAGACTTATCGACATTGCCTTGTTTCTATCGGAAAGGAATCTTGCTTTTAGAGAATCTGAAGAAGTCTTAGGATCTCCTCACAATGGAAATTTTCTGGGTATATTTGAGCTTTTGGCAAGAAGAGATCCGATCCTAAAAGAGCTTCAAGACAGAATCAAGAATAAAAACACTAAAGATCACTATTTGAGTTCTACCATACAAAATGAACTAATTGAATTGCTAGCGACAGAAGTTGAAAAAGAAAATTTACAGCAATTGAAATTGGCAAAATATTTTTCTATAATTTTGGACTGCACTCCAGATATGTCACATCATGAACAAATGTCTGTCATTCTCCGTTATGTACTATGTAATGAAGAAGCTGCTGTTGTTAAAGAAACATTTTTTGGCTACTTGAGAATAAGTTACAGTACTGGGAAAGGCTTGTTGGACGCTTTCTTAGAAAAAGCGACCGAACTGCAACTCGAATTGTCTGATTGTCGAGGTCAGTCATATGATAATGGTGCTAACATGAAAGGAAAACATTCTGGAGTCCAAGCAAGAATGCTAGACATCAATCCCAAAGCTGTTTACGTGCCCTGTGCAAACCATACCCTTAACTTAGTTGTTGTTGACAGTGCTAATTCATCGACGGAAGCATTGACATTTTTTGGAGTACTTACAAGGTTGTATGTGCTGTTTTCTTCCTCTGCTCAGCGTTGGGAAATTTTGAAGAAACATGTGGAGCTGTCCATAAAGTCACAATCTGATACTCGTTGGGAAAGCAGAATTAAATGCATCAAACCTCTTCGATACAATTTAAAAGAGGTGTTGCTGGCACTGAAAGACTTGGAAGCCATTTCCATAGAAAGAAAAGATGGAAGAGCTGCGGCCTCAGAAACAAAATCGTTGATAGCTCATTTATCAAAATGGAGTTTTCTTTTGTCGGTGTTTATTTGGTATGATATCCTATTCCAAGTCAATAAAGCAAGCAAGATTCTTCAATCGTATGGAGTCTCCCTTCATACAATGGAAACGGAAATCCAGGCAACTGAAAAGTTTTTGCAAAACTATCGCACAACGGGTTATGACAGTGCCGCAACATCTGCTGTTGAAATAGCACAGGAATTGGATATTGATCCTTCTTTTCCTCCGTCAAGAAGTGGAAAGAAAAGAAGATTGTTTGATTACCAAGGTGAAGAGGAACAACGAGCTACTCCTGAACTGAAATTTAAAAGCAACTTTTTCTATCCATTAGTAGACCAGGCTATTATGTCAATAAAGGAGCGCTTTAATTTGTTACGTGAGGTTTCTTCCGCCTTTTCGTTTTTGTACACACGAGACAAACTTTTGCTTGTGCAACAAGAAAATGCTCTTCTTACTTGCTGTAAAGAGTTCGAAAAAAAGTTCGGTGACATTGATTCTGATGAAATGAGCGCTGAGCTACAGCGGTTTGTTTTAATTTTACAAAAAAAAACGCAATCTCAATACGGCTCAAGACTTTCTGAACTATCTTCTAAAGACTCATTTATTTGAATTGTATCCGAATGTGTACATCGCACTTCGAATCTTACTAACTTGCCCCGTGACTGTTGCCAGCGCTGAAAGAAGCTTCAGCAAATTGAAACTGATCAAAACTTTTAATAGAACGTCTATGACAGACAGTAGACTATCTTCATTAGCCATGTTGTCAATCGAAAATGACTGCGCCCGATCTCTTGATTATGACAATGTCATAACAGCATTTGCGAACAAAAAGGTTCGCTCCAGACTATTTAAATGATACTGTGTTTTTATAACTTTCTCATGTTTTTCAGTGTCATTGCTTTCGTTTCGCAGTGTCTGCATAAATGTCCTACTGAACTCTGGCATCGGTGCCGAATTTTTTATGACTTGCACCTTCGGTATCGGCATGCTTTATTCTGACATTAGCCTGTTTACTTATGTACAAATTGTGGTGTATTTTCTTAATGCAGCTTTTCAATTTTACACCTCTAAAGTGATATGACCTGTGCGCAGGGGCTCTTGCGCTTACTTTGGGGGGGGGGCCCGAAGTTGGAGTGCTACGGGACTGCATTTCCCCCTATTTTGATGACCCCGACGACTCATCCTCCACAATTTTGGTGACCTCGACGAACTTATCTTCCACACTTGTTTTTATTTTAGTAGTCAAACACCAACAATAAGGAAGCACCAGACCGGTTTCGCTATCATTTATGATATCTTTGTTTGTTTTATATATTCTATTTCAATAAGGTTTGAGAGTAAATTCGTGCGCAGTGAATTAATGTGCTGCACATATCTAAACAACAATTGTGACAGGACACCGTCCTGCAGTAAAGATCGTGCGTCTATGTAATGTATTTCTGATCCAATACACTAGGCACCACAGAGCAAGTAATACTAAATAACTAAATAAAAATAGTTCACACGCACACAATATGCAGCAGAGTATGAGTAATGCAAACAAAATTACGCTAAATCTCAGTATCGGGATTATTAAACTTTTCTGCCAAGAATCAAAGTGGATGTGCATAAATAACTTCCTACAATTAGGCAAATTCATCAACCTGGAAAACTATTAGTGACGTTAACGCAAATCTCAACAAAAGGAATTTCATAGCACTGAATTTTTCAACAAATTATTAGCAGATAAACCTGAAAAATGAAACAAAGAAAATTAGCATTATTTAGAAATGAGGCGTTTGAAGGGAGTTGTAGACACACTGCAGACCACTTCCCAAGGCAATTTGTTTCAGGCATTAATGCGACGTTGAGAAAAGAATTAATCTATGACCACCTGCCTCTGTTCACGTGTTTTGAAGCATATCAGCTTAAAAGTGTTTACAATTCAAAGATCAGAATCTTTATTTCGGAAAATATTAACAACTTTTACAATACATTAGACTCTAGTTGTGACATTGATGTAGTTTTAAGGGACTCAGACCCTAATTTAGCCCATGAATTTTTCATGAACCATTACTATACAGTTTTTGATGCATGTTTTCCACTAACCAATCTGTGGCCAAAAACACACTCTAATAGCTGGTTTGATAAAGATCTTTAAGTCCTCATGTATGAGAAAGAAAAACTTTTCAAAAAGTACATAAATAAGAAAACACTGGCAGCAAAAGTGAAGTGTAACAAAGCTAGAAATCTTTCCTATCATGCAATTCAACTGAAAAAAGAAATTGCATTGTTTGTTTTTTGTTGAACAAAAAAATAATTTGAAGCAAACCTGGCAAACTCTAAATAAACTACTTGGAAGGAAAAAAAAGTAAAATCACTCAGTGCCCCTCTCTGATAATAGGCTACTGACTCGAATCTGTTAGCTTTTATGATTATTTTTCTAGCATTGGTGAAAAATTTGTAAACATATTGGCAACCCCGCAAAAATAATTCAACGAATTTTTGGGTTCTCCAATATGCAACTCAATTTTCTTAAACCCTACATCGGTAGCTGAAATTAGAAAAATTATCTCAAAAATGAACCCCAAAACAGCACTGGAATTGATAAAATTCCAATATCAGTTGCAAAATCAAGTTCTGATTATATGCTTTTTGGTTTGTCATATTTTTAACTTATCATTATCTCAGGGTTGATTTATCATCGACTTTAAAAAGCAAAAGTGATTTCTGTACACAAAAAAAGGCAAAAAACAAATGCAAATAATTATCGGCCAATTACTCTGCTCCTAGTATTTTCCAAGGTATTTGAAAAGAATGTGTATAATCAATTGTATTCATTTTTGTCACAATCAAACTTTTTCTATGATTTACAATTTGGATTTAGAAAAAATCATTCCACTAGCCATGCCGCTGCTGTAATGGTTGAAAATATTACCAAATTTTTGAAAAAAAATATACTCTTGATGTATTTATAGATCTTTCCAAAGATTTTGACACCATTGATCATCCTATACTTTCGGCTAAACTAAATCACTTTGGTGTTAGCGTGGTAGCAAACGAATGGTTCAGAAGCTATTTGAACAGTCGCTTAATGCAAACGGAAATCGATGGGAAAATTTCAAATTCCAAGCCAATTGTAATAGGGAGGCCACAGGGATCAATTTTTGTCCGTCCCCTTTCAGTTTTTCATTTACATAAATGATTTTCCAAAATGTTTAACGTCAGGTAAAGCGATAATGTTTGCTGATGACACCAATTTATTTTTTGACAGCAGTTCTTATCAAGCATTATACTGTTTGAGGTTACTAAATCTCAATTATAACATGTCGAGGCCTGGCTTTCTGCAAATTAATTACCACTCAATACTGATAAAACCCTAAATGTTGCGTTTAGAACTCCACATAGTTTTCTTCCACCTGCTTCGCTGTCAATTCAATTCAAAAACAAACATCTAAAACGAGTAAACACAAGCAAGTTTTTGGGTTCAACCATCAATGAACGTCTTTCATGAAAGCCACATATGCAGTGGTTGCTGCAAAAACTCAGATGTAGCTACCATGTTATCAATAAAGTAAAACAGCATCTTGATAGAAGTTCATTGCTAACCTTATATCACTCTCTTATTAACAGCTATGTGCAATACTGCGTAATATCTTGGTGCCATGGCAACATACCAATGATTCACTCTTTCGGTCCCGTCCGCCATTTTGTAAAACTGGCGTGCGCGTAAAAAGAGCGTCCATCAAAAATTTTTTTGCCGGCATATTTACCGTCGCGTGAGCGAAGCACACAACAAAATTCAAAAAATTCAATTACAAACCACAAACAGAATGTTAGAAAGGTTTATATATAAACGTTTTTGCTTGAACGAGATGAACGCAAACAATTGCTCGCATGTCCGCCATTTCTGTTATTGCCGGTATTTATGCCGTCGCGGGAGCGAACGCATAAAGATCGCTTGCCGGTAATGATACCGGCGCGGGATCGAAAGAGTTCAAAAGTTGCAAACAGTTTCAACCAAAGCAATTGATTTGATTAATACTAAGAAGCAGAAAAGTAGTTACGTTTTTAAACAACACAATCTACTAACAATACAAAAGTCTGGACAACTTTAAATTGCCAAGTTTATGCATAATTATTTAATAAAATCTCTTCCTCCAGCTTTTTCAAACATCTTTGATTTTAATTTTCTTAGCAAGAAAACCGCTCTTCGTACTCGATCCAAGTCCAAATTGTGCCCTCAATATTGCAGAATAAAACTCACACAACAAACACTGAAATTTAGAGGCCCAATGTTATGGAACAAAGTACCTGTAGCACTCAAAGAAAATAAATCACTTTTCAAGTTCATCAAATGCTCTAAAAAATTTATTATAAATCACTAGATTAATATGTATCATGTTTTAAGACTGGTAGCCTACTTCATTTAACTGTTTAAAAATATAATTTTAAAACAAGCTTGCAAAGTAGGATAAAAAGTGAAAGAATAGGTATTTGCTGTTTCAGAATATTGCTTTTTCAGAACCTGACGACCACTTTCGAACTACAAATCAAAGCGAATCATCATTTTTTATCCCATCTCCAACTTTAGGCGACAACTGCTCCTCAAAAATTTTCTGACGGGGAAGAAGAATAAGGAAGATTCACCTGCAATATAGGTCCATTAAACTTCAGTCAATTCATTAGATTAAATCAGCGTGGTCCAACTGCAGGCTTGCGGGCCAATTTTGGCCCGCGTGTTGTTTTTTTTTGGCTCAGGAATAATTATGGCAATTAGCGTGTTAAGATTCATAATTATCATACTAGTCACGAATAAGCAAATTTGCTTGCTTGGAATAGTTTATATATAGGTATAGTCTGTAATTTTATTGTTTTCGTTCTGCAGTGATTATTTCGTTCGTTAATCTAGATTTGTCTCGAGTCCAACCAAACTTGATTTCATACTTCGGTAGTTTTTTCGCAAAAAAACTTTTTTCTTTCGCATTAAGATTTGTTTGTACACGCCTGTTCTGAAGTCACAATGGTAGGTCACGTGTTTACAATCAAGACTGATCCAGAATACACTTTTTTTTCTTAAAAGTTTCCGATTGCCATAATATAGTAGTAGGTGTTTTTGTCACGTGATGTTGATCTTTAATTTTCTGGATCGCATCCCATTCATATACATAAGGCGACAAGATTTTTACACATTTTTTATGTCTTTTACCAGTCCAGTATTGTAGACACGGTAGAGTAGAACGCTAGTTTCACGAGTTTAGGCCTAAAGTTTGAAAACAACCGTAGCTGCATAAAAGTAAAACAATGAATAGCACCAAAAAAAGGAAAGCGGAAGAAAAAACATTTCTTAAAAAATGGGAGGAAGATTCTCTATTTTTGGAAAATAATGGAAAGCCACTGTGCTTAGTATGCCAAAAAACAATCTCAGTTACAAAGGAATACAATATAAACCGCCATTATGACACGCTTCATAAATATAAATATGAAAAATATAAAGGAATTGAAAGAAAAAATTTTTTGCAGAATCTGAAAAGCAAACAGGAGAAACAAGTTAGTGCGATGTTTAATTTTGTGAGCAGTCAAAATTCTAGCCTAGCCGCATCATATGAAGTTGCACTTCTTCTCGCAAAAGAAATGAAGCCATTTCGAGATGGTGAATTAGTAAAAGTATGTGCGATTAAAAATGGCAGAAGCATTTGGTGAGAAAAAAGTGGCAGAAAAATTCAAAACGGCGTGTTATTGCCGTATGATGGCAGTAGCAACTTTAATATATCGTTTTTATTTGAATTCAAGCCAGTATCGAACTAAGTATTTTATTTCAGACCGTTATCGTTATCTTAATTTGCGGCGCCGGTAATTGTGTTAGGTTCAGGCGTAATTAGTGTCAAATCTTGTGCTACTTTATTTGCAAATTCTACCAAACGACAATTGAGCAGAGCCAAGAAAAGACTACAGTATTTTTGAATCGTGTAATGAAGTTTTATAATTTTGTGGTTAAGAATCTCAAAATTTATATGTATGAATTTTGTGAATTTGTGATAATGCAATTTAACTCTAAATCGAACGAAGTGTCACAATTGCCAGTAAGTTTGTTGTTTTTGTTAATTTATGATTATTTATTTATTTTTTGTTTATTCGTAGATAACGGTCTCTCAATATATCTCGGACTCAACAAAAGTATTTTGAGATTAGTCTTGAGAGTTAGCTTTTCTAACTGACATGACAAATCACTAGAATATGCTAAATTTGAGTTTGCAGGGAAAGGAGGTGAAGTATTTCTCGTTGGTAGAACTTGTTGAAAGTTTTCGCTCAAAATTACGTTTATTCACGAACTGTTCGCAAAATAATGATCTTGCTCATTTTTTCATGCTGCTCTGTCATCAAAAATATTCCAATGATGATTTTACACAGTTTATAAGTAATATTGCCTCATGGTCTGAAGAATTTCACAGTAGATTTGAGGATTTCCATAAGTTAAAAAGTCTTCGTGCATTATACAACAATCCCACGCAAGTTAATGCTGCTACACAGCCGTCGTAAATTCAACTCAAGTTATGTGATCTTCAGAATGATCAGTTTTTGTTGTGGAAGAAAATGAAAATCCAGAAAAATTTTGGAAATTTGTTTCAAAAGAGAGGTTTTCGATGTTGAAGAATGCAGCTTTAAAAGCTCTTCTCGATGTTTGGAAGTACGTATATTTGTGAGTGTGCGTTTTTAGCTATGAACATTATTAAAAGTAAAAATCGAAACCAACTTGGAAACAACACTATGGGTTTGCAGGATTGCTTTCGTATGGCCACAACTAACATTCTCGTAGATGCAAGTACAATTGCAAAAGAAGCATGCAGACCTCAGAAAGCGCATTAATTTGCCATAAATTCACAAACTTATATGTGGTTATATATATAATTAGCAAATGTTGGTGTGACCCTAAATTAAACGGTGGCCCTCAGAATAAATTTTTCAGATTCTGATGGCCCGCTATAAAATTAAGTTGGACCACCCTGCTACAAACCTTGAATGCAATTGGTGACTCTTTTTTGAAGTTGTTTTGATCAACTGGGTGTCTCTTTCTAAATATGGATTCCAAACTGTGGTTGCATATCCCAAATGAAGCCGGAGGCTACTAATGTCTCGTACAATTTTAGATAAACATTTTTGTCTCGACTAATAATAGACTAACACAATTTCGGTTGAGAGGTGACTTTTAGTATCCAAGTTACTATTTTTGCTACTAGCAATACACCGTTGAACATAATAATACAATATATTTAGAAAATTCAAACGTTTTCGGCGCTACATGTCGCCCTCATCAGGATCTATACACAAATATTTACAGCATTAAAACTTTCGTTGAACGAAAACACAAAAAACATAAAATAACTTGAAAATAGTTCTGAAAAAAAACAGTAAAGCTTCATTCTACGGTCTTCGTAATTGTCTGGTCACTGCTAACAAAGAATCTGGTAATAGAAACAATTGCCTGCTAGGAGTTGATCGGATTTAAGGTTTTGTAAATAATTGTTTCAAATGAATTAAAACTACAGTAAAGTTCGGTGCAAAATTGTTTGGTTAAATGATAAAATAAATATCTTTGATTAAAACACGTTTAGTAAGAATGACGCTCCGTTTGCATACAGATGTTTGTTTAGCACTGAGTTACTTCTTTTGATCACCAAGGCTTCATGGATTTTGGCTTCGTAGGATGTTTGGCATTTTCAAATTATTTCAAATTGCTTCATGTTATTCGGCTGAGTTTTGCTCGAACTGCATTTTTTATGTGTTCTTTGATGGCACTCTTACTTGACCTTGAAACATGTAAGTGATCCCCTGCTTTTATACTCAAATGTCTTGCAGACGTACCGATGTACGTGATGTTCACATCACGTGAACAGGTAAACTTATAAACGACATTTGAGCTCAAGATCAGAGGAGTTTTGCTTTTCAAAGAGAAATATTCCTGCACTTTTGTTGTTTTGTAGACAATTGTGATTTTAATGTCAAACCGTTCCTTTATTAGTGATTGAATTTGTAGACCGAAATCTTTTGAGATTTTTCCGAGGTAGGGAATGATAAAAAAGTTGATAAATTTTTTTTCGGTTTTACTGTCTGTTTTTTCGTTTTGAAATTGGCATAAAATTTTATTAAAAAAAGGGATTGGATAACCGTTATTGTAAAAAAGATTTTTCAAATAGGCAACTTCTTTTTGGAAGAGATAGTCCTTTGAACGGGTAATTTTTGCTCTATTGAGAAGACACAAAATAAGACCTTTTTTCCAAATTTTGGGACAAAAAGCATTGAAATTTAACAATAATCCGGTGTTAGAAGGTTTTCTCCATGTCCAGGTATCAAATTTATCCAAGTTAATTTTTATTTCCACATCCAAAAATGGTATTGTATTTTTAGCCTGTTCTAAAGTAAACTTTATATTGGGGTGCTGGGTGTTAAGCTTTTCCAGAAATTTGGTGCATGATTGGTCGTTATCAAATATTACGAAAATGTCATCGATATATCTGAGATACAATTTGGGAGATGCTTCCGGGTCATTGCATAATAGTTGATTTTCCATATGAGTCATAAAGAAATTTGCGAGTGTTGGTCCTTGTGGGCAGCCCATAGTAACGCCATCAATTTGTTCATACAGTGTGTCTTTATACAAAAACAATCCTTGGGTCGCCAGACGCATCAACTTAACAAAAACATCTTTTTCAAAAGCAGGGGGGGCTGGGATTATTTTCTTTGTATATGTAACTGCCAATCATATTTATTGTTTCTTCCAGCGACACGTTGGTGAATAGGGAAACTACGTCGAAACTGACCATAATTTGGTCAGGAGATGGAGAAAATTTAGCTTGTCTAACAGGTGAAATGTCGAGTCCAGCATAAATTGATTTGGAATGTAGGGTTCAATAATTTGATCAAGAAATTTGGCCAGGTTATATTCTGGCGTGTCTATCATTGAGACTACTGGTCTTGCAGGATTGCCTTGTTTATGCACTTTTATAGTTGCGTATAGTTTTCCTGGTGCACTTTTAGATGACACAATTTTGCTGGTTATGCTGTTATCATATGATTTTAGATACTTATCAATGTAGTAATTAATTGAATTTTCTTTGGCAATTATTGGATGTACTTTTCCATCTGTGTTAACTTTTATGAATTTTGTGGGGTCGCCAATAATGTGCTGAAGTTTGGAATAGTAATCTTCACTATTTAACACAACAACTTCATTTCCTTTGTCGTACTGACATATTTTAATATTTTCGTTTTGGCGTAGTTTAGGGAGAGTAGAGTGGAGGCTTTGGTTTTGATTAGTTGAACAGAGACGATTACTTTCTGTTAGAAACCTTTTCAGATAGAATTTGGTTTGATCTTGAAATTCATCATCAATATGAGTATTGGGATTCTTTCGTTTGAGGGAATAAATAAGTTTTTCTACATTGGTCTTCACTTCATCCTGTTTTACTTTCTTTGGTAGAATGTGGTGCTTCAGTCCGTATCTCAACGATTTAGACCAAATATTTAGGACAGAAATACCAGATTTTCCAATTTGACAAAGTCCCAAGGAAGCTTATTTCAGCATTGAGTTGATGATTTAAATACCATTCAACAGCATCATATATTTGTTAAAACTAGAGCTGATGGGCATGCTGCAGCAAAGCGTTACCCTAACCATAGTCTAGCCACAAGCTACAAAATTTAATTTAATCAAAATCTGTGGAAATGCATGCGCATTTTTGGCTTATCAGACAACAATTCAACGTATCAGGAACTGTTCATTGTCGATTTACACGGTAAAAATGGTGTCCAGCGATATCATTTTCGAAATGGCGCCCAAAATCCTCTGACTTGGAAAATGTATCATCGTAGAAATTGTATATTTCTCATCGTAACGCTTCCGTGGTGGTCGGTAAACGCGTTTATTCCTCACTACGAATTTCTTAAAGGTGGATTCATGAGAGAACGTCACATTCCCCAATGGGTTTTGAGTTCAGTGTTTGTGCTTCTTGGCAGCGGCCAGACGCTTGGCCTAATGGCCGGTATCACTCACGTTTCTTTATGCAAGTTTGCACGATTTTAGGCCGAATTCTTTAAAAAGTCGCCTTGAAACAGCCTTATCACTCATTCCAACACCTTTAACCATTAACGCAGCTCAATTTTTTGGCAGAACTCATTGGCGGCACTGTGACTATTCATGTAATCAGGTGGTTGTCTCGAAGGCTAGTTTTTCTGGGGCTTCTATTATTCTTCAGGTTCTTATACAAATCGTACGGTTTAAATTTATTGATCGCTTAACGAGCTGCTTTCTTACTGACCTTGATTTTAATGGATATTGGCCATTCTGATAATTCTTCACCTGTGTAGCAGTGTTTCCCAACCTTTTTATTACACTCCCTACACCGCCCTGTCCGAAGTTACCTTTATCTCCTACATTTAGAGGTGTCATTCAGCCGGTTGGAACGAACTGGTTATTGCAATATCCTGAGCTCACGGAACCGGTGTTAAAAATATTTCGGAGTGAATTTCCATTTTAAACACTTCGAAAAATTTCTTCGCCTTGTATTGTGGGAACATTCATCAGTTTTTTCTGATAGAACCTGCTCTTTCACCTTTTGAATGTCTCCACTGCCTACATTCACTATATTTGCCATACAACGATCACAAATAGTAAAAAAATTAATTACTTTTTCGATGTAATCAATTTCTTGGAAGTAGCCTATTGATTTTCCCATTTTTTCACAAAGGAGTCTTGAAGACCTTTTTGTTTTGAAAGTGATTTTTCTGTAAGTCTTTCTTCACATTCAATAAAATCTGATTTTGTCTCCCGTGAGAAGGTCGGCCACCTTGTGGGAGCAACTGATGTAGGGTGACCAATTGGACCCGTTGCACCTCACAGACCTTTTGCACTCCATCTTCACTATTTTCAAATATTGAATGAGTCGCTACAACATCCATTTATGGGTTAAAAACAGTGAAACTATACGCCTAATGAGTGTCTAAAATTAAAACAACTGTGATGCAATAAGATGGTGCAGTAGCATACCTGTCTGTCAACTTTAAAAACTAGCCGACCGGGAATTATTTTGTACTAGCAAAAACAAACTCAGCGGGCTTTGCCCCCAGACTTTCGTTGTGTTTAGCAACTTTCCCCTTCACCTGAATTTATGCTGTCACGCGTAATTCGTGCTCTCGCAATGTAGAGTATCGCGCTTGCAATACAACGACCCCGATCCCACAATCTTGGTTCAATCTTTGCACCTAAGCTGCGTTTTTGTATCCTTGGATAAGATGTTTCACGATAATTGTATCTGGTTGGTAAATTTCAAACAGCAAACTGAACAAAACGCTACAAAATCCAATCGGAAATAATGGTAACTTCTAAGCGAGTAGGGTTTTGTGGATTCGCCATAGGCAAAGCGCCTCGGTCACTTTTTCGTGACAGGAGGATAAAGGCGAAGAAACAAATACAAAATTGTCTGTAAACACTCTAAAATTATTTTCTCAAACACACACTATATGCAAATTTGGTTTCTTCACAACCGAAAACCGATTCCCACTTACCTTTTGTGATTTACGTAGTTTTGGTCTTTCCAGCTCCATACTTCTTGACCAGTTTGCTGTCCGGAGACAGGTCTCTGATTATTTTTGAAAATCTATCGCACATGCTGAATGGTTTGTTGTTTTTCGCCACAAACATTGTAAACTTAGTCTCCGCATAAATAACTGTTTCTATCTCATCTCATTCTTTTGCAAAAAAAAATATTAATCTATGAGTCTCACAAGCAGGTATATAATTTTTCTTGTGATTTTTTGATATGATAGGTTTTGTTAGATCGTCTTTCCACCTCGCGCTACATTAATATCTATCTCACAAAAATTAAGCATTTCACAAGCTCGTCATTCTGACGACTTCTGGAAATAAATTCATAATAATGCAAGAGGCTAGCGATGCACTTAGCAAACTGATCAGGTCTCTTCAGTGCAGTTGGTGACCGACAAGAATCTAGAGGCTTTTTGTAACGCATAGCTTAGATCGCCACACTTGTGGGATCTATACTAGATCCACTTTGGTGGAAGATCTGTCAGTATTCTGCGAAGTATTCTTCGCAGTATTCTGCAAAGTCAGTATTCATGAGCTATCACTCGTGAATGAGTGACGGTTGTCGCAGGCGCACTAAGTCTAGGAACTGCTAGAACAATAGTGCTGTCACAACCTGGTGGTCACAAACTCTTATAGTAATCGAAGAGGCTTGCGATGCACTTAGCAAACTGCAAGCAGTGACACTGTTTCGACCTATCAGGTCACAATAGTGCTGTCACAAGCTAGTGGTCACAAACTCTTATAGTAATCCAAGAGGCTAGCTTGCGATGCACTTAGCAAACTGCAAGCAGTGACACTGTTTCGACCTATCAGGTCTCTTTGGTGCAGTTGGTGATCCACAAGAAGCTAGAGGCTTTTAATAAAGCATAGCCTAAACCACCACACTTGTGAAATCCATACTAGATCCACTTTGGTGGAAGGCCTGTCAGTACTCTGCGAAGCCAACCACTAGGCTGTGACAGCACTATTGTTCTAGCAGTTCCTAGACTTAGTGCGCCTGCGACAACCGCCAGTCATTCACGAGTGATACGGCTTCGCATAGTAGGCTACTGACAGATCTTCCACCAAAGTGGATCTAGTATAGATCTCATAACTACGATGGTCTAAGCTATGCGTTATTAAAAGCCTCTAGCTATTTGTCGGTCACCAACTGCACTGAAGAGACCTGATAGGTCGAAACAATGTTACTCTCTGCAGTTTGCTAAATTGATAATCCTTCAGCCACTCCTGTTTAAATTCGCTGGTATACTTTTTTTTGCTACAGATAACTGATTTATTGATGCTTCATTCAGCTGATGACTTCTAACGCGCATTCCTCTGAGAGAAGCCATTTTAAAATACCACAATGCATTAAACGAAGTGGTCAAGCTGTTGCCGAAAATAAAGACTGTTCTTGCGTCTCAATGGTTAACAATGAATGCTCATTTGGTAAAAAACGAAATCAGTATTTTTGACAACACGTTGTGGAAAGCCAAAAGGTATACAAAAAAAAGAGCAGGGATGGCAAACTTTTTTCGTTGAAAGGGTCACAAATAGAATTTTAATTTGGAAAAAAGAAAAAATGGGTTATAGATTTATCAATTTTGTGGTTGATACCCTAAAATTAACGTTTTCACTTCTAATTACGCCCAATTTTCCCAACTGTCGCGTCTGAATCTCTAAAAAAAGGTCTTTACCAGCATCTCGCCCAAATTTTGCGGCTTAATTTCTAAAATAGGGTTCCCACGGTGAAAATTTCAAAAATATGATATCGTGATCACAAATCTACGAGCGGGTCAATGAAATACCAGTTGCGGGTTACATTGTGATCCGCGGGCCATCAGTTCGCCATCCCGGCTTTAGAGTAATATAAAATGGCTTCAAAACTTCATAACATTTTTTCGCAAAAGGAAAAATTTTGTGCTATATCGGTAGAAAGTCTAGAAATCGGGAAACTTCCGACGAAATCGGGAGACTTGGCAGGTTTGTGCAGGAGTATATTATTTTTATGCGTGGTCTAAAATTTTTGGTAGGCACTGTAGTCTACTAGACTGTGAAGCAAATTACCAGTCTTATTCAAGATTTCTTGCTCTTCTGCCGGACCTGACTGGTTTTGTGAAACTGTTCCATTATGCACAACAGTAGTAGGCCTTGACATACTTCTGTCTCAGTAAATATAAAATCGCTATCCAGTTGTTTGATATCTTCAACCGCCAGAAGCAACAGTTTCTGGTGTTTGACTCTACGCCACGTGGACATGCATATTTACAACCAGAAGACAGCAACTTTCCGTACTGCGTTGACGTTGGTGTGACCTCTTTAGGACGCATAACCAGGGTAAATAAATGTGGATGGCAAGCTTTACCCAGGCAGCTAATTCGTCTCCACATCCGTTTGAAAGGGAAACGCCAATATATACCATTTAAGTACCAACGTAGGAGTTGCAAGAACGTTCCCGATAACCGCCTCGGAGACTCTGTTTTCTTCAAGGTTGACGCTCTACGCCTTTCCTATAAGTGTGTATGACTGCAAGGCATCGAAGGCTTGAAATCAGATTTTTCCCTTTCTTAAATGCTGCATTCCCAGTGATGACCCCACCCACCCCTAGGATTCAGGTGCCAGATAACCCGCCTTTTGTACCTTTTCCCTACCAGTAGTAGCCGTTCCGTCGGACTTATATCTGAGCCACACGAGCAGGCTAGGAGCTACCCTTACTTGTCACAAACTGTTTGAGATCTAAGCCGTGAAAGGCATATCGTAGGCAATGGGAACTGGTTCACATTGCAAACCCTCTCCTATGACGACGTTTAGAAACTTTATCGCGTATAATGCCGTTAAACATTATGATCGCAAACGGTTCATCAGACAACTGAATGATAGTAATAACATTGTTTTGAGCATTATAAAAAAATACACCAACCGATAGTGGGCGTATTTTTTTATAATTCCATCCGTCTCCGCCTTATTAGGGCTCTAGGTACGAGGCAGCAGGCATAAGTGTTCATTGGTCTTGTCCCACGCCAACCGTCTTCTACCAACTGTCTCCCTCATATTGCTCCACGGTGTGTAAAATCTTACCAGTGGCGCACATCCCGCAACGAACCTGTATAATACTTATCAAAAGTTTTTGTTTGTTCCATTATTTGCAAGTATATTGAGACGTAACATAACTACTTCTTAATTCACCCGACATTTCTTTTCAATAAGTCTTCGTTTCTGCCCTGTAGAGTATTCGGGTAAGTCCGTAAGCAGTATAGTACCGGAATCATCTGCCCCGAGTCATAGACCCCGTCTAATGACACAACTAAAATTACTTTCCTTAAAAACTTTGAAACTAGCTGTCCACCACGAATTAAACTAAGGCTGCGATACATTTCTTTTGGCAAACGATTTTTTATTTCTAGGGCTAAGGCAACCGGTTAAAAATCAAGCCAAGTTGCTCATGATTCATCAGCTTGGTATGTATTGATTACTCACGAAGAATAATGTAGCACCTTATCAACACATACTTGATCGCATAAAACACGAAAATTAATGCGAACAATGGTATGACAACATCACAAAAATAACGAATAATTTGCCCTTTGTAAGGTAGTGCTACTATACGAGGGCACTTAAAGCGATCGCTGACAGCGTAGCTTGGCATTAAAAGCTACCAGATAGCAGTCATGAGGTGGTGACATCAAAGCTGACGCTGTTTCTGCGTTATTGTTCTTCAAAAAACAACTTGCATAAACTTGTTTCGAAAAGTTCTGTTTGAGACAGAAATGCAATGTGTCGGCATTGTGGCGCCAAGGAAGTTCTACAGTCCAGTCGTTTTGTGCATGATCCTCAGGTTATTTCGTGGTGAAACTAATGGGAGGTCTACTGCTAAATTCACTCTTTTTCGACAAAATTTAACATAATTTTGGATTTGGTGGAACCTTACACTAGTGGTCTTCAACATATTAGGAATGGTATTCCCTACATCAGTTTCCAAAAAATCCGCATACCATGGAAACATTTTACCCTGAATTTCAGAAAAATTTTGCCCAGCGATTGACTTGTTTGCCGTTGATTTACAGGGCAAGAACTTTTTTGGGAGACCGCTGATTTTTCAACACTTAATTTTGCCTGTTTGCAATCCAATTTTAAATTGGTGACGCTTTTTTTTTGTTTTAGGGGAAGGATCGTTATTTTCCAACGCTGAGGTTAAAAAACTTTTCCATCAAAATTATTCTCCAAGAAAAGGTCTTCTTTAAAAAACTCTGGTACACTTTAAGTTACACCATATACCCGGTAAAGAGCAATGCCTTAAACAACGTATACAACAAAAGCCAGATAAGGGGTTATTTAAACATCCACTCAAACAATATTTGAATGCATATTCTAATTCGTGAAAGAACTAGCCTTACAAGTTTTAATATCAATATCGAATTTTAACATAAATTTATATCACAAAATTGTAAACAATCAGCAGACGATTGCTGAGAGACTTTTAAGCTCATTTTTACTAATTCATCACAAAATGCTTAGTTTTAATATAAAATGTTCAACATAATCCGTCTGCTAATTTTTGCAGCTTGTTTATTCAACTCATCGAGCTCCACAAAAACGGAAAGTTCGAAACAACCAGTCAAACATTTGTACATTGACAGGGTTAAGGGTAATGATGATGTCATTTGATAAACTTGTACGCATGACAATAAGCACACAGTGAAGCAAACAATTTACACTTTATATAGTCAGTATCTCAGATATTACACGGCGATTATGGAATAATAAGTCATACATGCATGAATTGAGATTACATTTAAGTTTAGGTTAAATGGCTACTTTCCATTTGCAAATTACACAATAGTAATCCGTTGTTTTCAATTTTCATTGAGATGCCAAACCCACTAGCTGTTATGTGCGCGTTTCAAAAAATTAGACTAGCACACAGCACTTTCACTCATGAATGCTTTTCGTGGTGAACACCAGTGGTGTTTTAACAGCACTATGATGTCTAGCATTTCTTTCTAAAGTCGAGAACAATTACCAGTAAACTTTATGCCGTTTTTATCAAAATATTTTGTATTACCACAAAATCCAACAAACAAAACACCTTTACATAGACCTGTAAAATAAGCAAGTTCAAAATAGCATTTGGGGACTGTCTTTGCCTTTCATTTCGTACTTGAAGCGAATAAGACCAAGTTGATTACATTCGTATTAAAGCTGTTGATTTTCATTGTTCATTTTCACAAGAACGTCATGAGCACATTTTTTTAAGTTACCTGGTTTGCATTCTTCCTCAATCCAGTTTATTACGCCGTGGGAAAGTGTTTGAAAGTTATCAGTTGAAACTGTGGCATTAAAAGATTCAAACAGCTTATCCATCATCATTTGAAAAGCAGCAAATTTGGTTTCGGCTGAGACTCTTCCGTCTCCAGTGCTACTAGATACTTGCTGCTTAACAATTTGCTCGTAGTTTGCTTTCATAATCGCAAGAGCAACTTTTTCTTTTCGAAGTTTGACAAGTTCTTCAGTCTGTTTTTTCTTTTGTTGCTGGAGATATTCAACATATGAAAGTGTTCTCTGCAACACCACGGCCTTGCTAAGCTTTTGTGCTGACATGGGATCATTTTGCTGAGCTAAGTTAGGTACGAGAGACTGTAAATCATCATACCTAAAAGTATAAATGCCATCAAATCAAAATCTATCAGAAATAGCTTTTTAATAATCATACAAGCAGAAAAAGCATGCAAATTAGCTGTTGAAACCTTTAGTTTTTTTAATTTTAAAAAATCCCAAATTTAAAACCAATTACTGCCTTTCTCAGGATTTGATTGCGCTAAAAAACTTGTGTGGTACCGTATGCCTCCTAATTGCATTTGCAAAAGCACAAGTAATTCTTTCAAGAAATGAACAAAGCAGATTCTACTGTATGTGGACATTGAATCGAAAACATTTTCAGCGCCTAAGATAGGAACTGTGCAATATCGACAGATGTAGATAAATGAATTGTCGTCACAAATATCACCAGAAAAAATCACAAAACAAAACATAGTTGAGACAATACAACAATAAACACCTGACCAAACATCGCTTTTTCGCACTGCTTCGAGACATTATTGTACGGAGGTCAATACCGGTTTAAAAGCAATAAATTTTTACACTTAAGTCTCTGCTAACAATACACAACCTTTAGTTTAATGCTTAGGACACCTAGATTAAACATAGAAGTGAACATCATTTATTTTTATGCAAAGACTATTTTTTGCTTGAGATTAAAATTTGGTTGGTGGAGGCAATGGTATTTAAATGTTTGTGTGAGATTGCAAAGTACAGCCTAAGTGTAATACTACTAAAACAAAATATGTAGTGGTCACCAAAAATGGAAACCATGACAGCAATCTTGTAAATGCAATCACCCAAATTGAACAAGCACAAACAATCATTCAACCGTTTCGGAGCACTAATTATATCAAATGGACGCTGCGCAAAGAAAATTTGCCGCAGAACGTGCCTAGCTCCAGGGATGTGGAAGCGGTTATTTTTCAAACGCTTCCGCTTCCACACCTATCGCTTTCCGCTATCACCAACAAAAAACAAAAAAACGACCGTTGATAATTTTTTTTAACTTTTGTGGCTTTGTAGCCTGCCTTCTCCTACACTTCATCATTTTGAGAAAACAAAAACCTTCATTTATTGCTATTACTTTACCTTCTTCGCTTGAGCTTATTGTTTCGAACTACTCTGTGTTTGTTTTTCTTAGATATCAAAACTCGTGCTGAATGTAGAACAGTGCTTTTCAATCTTTTTTGTCATCGCGGAGCCCCTAATGCACTATTGCGTTTGTCACGAAACTCCCACTAACAAAAATTTAGAAATCACGAACTGCTTGCAAGAAAATCAAATATTTCGTTACTACAATTCAAAAAATAATTAAACACTTCAACAAATAGACAGTTATTACAAGTTCCCTCACTACTTACAACTACTTTTACAACAGTTAACTTAATGCTTCTCAGATCTAAACCGTATGATTCCATATTACAGCTCTCGACAATAACTTGTCGTCACAACAACAAATTACACTGTATAGCGTTGATTTTCCCTCTCTATCCTCAACTAACTCTGACTTTGAGTTAATTTTAACTCTAATCATCATTACGAACCTTCTGTCCGTCCTCAAAACACGTTTTGTTTTGTTTTATTTGCCATGTTTATCCTCCATTCACGAGAAAGCGAATTGTATCGCTATACTTTGGACGGGAAGTCCGCACTCGCTGGGGAGTTGCCTTTTTCAAGGTTTGTGGGCCACCTGTCTTCCACATACAGGTGGGGGCGTCCTGTTAAGTCTCTTGCCCAAGGACACAACAAGCGAACTTGCCGGCTTGTTTTCCACAACCTCCCCTAAATGCCAAACGCCAAGCAGGGAAGCTACGGATGCCATTTTTTGAAGTCTTTTGGTTTGACTCGACAAGGGGAATGAACCCCTGGTCTACCGACTGCGAAGCGAACGCTCTAACCACTACGCCATCGCACGTATTGACTCTAATCTTTTTGGATAGTGAAGCGCGAAATTTCTGTCGTATATGTAGTATGTAAATGTAAAGCGAGCAAAATTGAACTGTACCAATCAACAGCAGCCTCAACGTGGTGGTGTGGTCCCCGACCCGTTTGGGTTGGGTCAAAATGGCTGTTGGCCTTCCCAAGGGTCCCAGTTACTCCAGGCACTCTTCTCACACAAACCATTTTTTCGCCGTGCAGCCCCCTGAATGACCGCAGAAGGGTAGCATGCAGCCTCTTTAGATTGGCCTGTCTTCTCTCTACTCCTGCCTTTCTCTAGCCCGTCTTCTTATTCTTCTCCTTCTCCTGATGAGCGGCAACGTTCATCCCAACCCTTGCCCTGTCTTTCCCTATTTAGTGTGCGCTGGAAATGTGACCTGGCAGTGTAGGTCAGTGCAATGCTGCACATGCTCTAATTAAGTTCATTTAAAGTGCTCACTACTCTCCTTTTCTAGATTCAGAACTCTTGGCAGCTCTCACTTCTGGAGCTGCCCTCCCTGCTTTTTTTTGAGATCCTACACCTACCAGCACTGTGCCTTTCTCCCCGTACTCCTCCATCTGGTATACCTTCATTGCTCAATCTGGCTCCCTTCTGCTAATGCAGCACTTGCACCCCACCCTCATCTTCAAACCTCTTATCCTTTTTCAGCCCACTTTGTATTTTCTCCCTCTGCACTCTCACCATCGCCTCATGCTCCTGGCTGTTTCTCTTTACCTCCTGCTTTCTCTTCCCCTCCCTAACTCTCTCAGGGTTTTTCAATGGAATGCTGGGGGTCTTCAAGCCAGGAGCACTAAACTACTACACTTTATTTCGTCTCATCCCATTGACCTTATATATATCCAGGAATCTAACCTTAATTTATCTTCCTCTATTTATCTTTTCAGACCCTGGATTCTCTGCTCTGCGATCCCATGACACCCACTCTCGATCTGGTATTTTTACTACTGATGTCGCAGACGCTAGCGGCAGCGTCATCATTTTCGTCAGGCAGGGCTTATCCTTCTCTGAACTTTCTACCTCCTCTCTTTCTTTGCTTGACCCCTACTCTGATTATGTAGAGGTCAACATCTCTCTAAACAACTTCTCCTCGCTCTCATTTCTTAATGTCTATGCTCCCCCTATTTGTTCTTCTACAAAGGATAGCAGAACCAATTTTTTTTCTCTCTCCATTCTTCCCTCCTATGTGGAAGCAGAAGCGGTGGATTTTTCGCACTTCCGCTTCCGCTTCCACAGAAAAAGGACCATTTTCACATCCCTGTCTAGCTCACAGTACTTTCAGCAAGATAATATATAAATTTCATGACTAACAAATCACCATGAAAACTACGGTAAATTTAGAATTTTTATGTGTTATGATAATTCTTGGTTTATACAATTGAAAGTTAGTCTTTGACGGCTCAACATAAAAATGGATTAATGATATGCTCGATATCATGGAAAGATTTTGCCACAAATGAAATATTCGAACAAAATCTCAAAAGCAACTACTTGTAAACATCAAAAAGAAAAACAGTTAACTTTTTGTCACATAATGCAAAAAGACCATCTCGAAATTTGGCAATTAGAGGAAAAACATAAGAAAAAAGTTGAGGCTCTCCATGAATCAACTATCTAGTTGGCTTAAAAGAGTTGGCACCTAATAGCAACAACTACATCAATGCGAAACTGGCTTTCAGAAAAGTCAGTGGCATTACGAGATTGCCTATGCTTGGAATAAGCATGGCACAGATGCATAAATGAATAATTAGTCATAGAACCACCAATTAACCCTTAACTCGGACATTAATGATGATTTCTATCTATTTAAAAAAACTTCCTACCCTTTCCTTATTGCATCTCTTCGTTTTTTCTCTGCTTGTGTGTGAGCTTCTCTCCGTCTTTCTTTGTACATTTGCAGTTTACCATGTCCATCATCATCTTCTTCATCTGTATTAGGAACTGACGAAGCAGCACTAGAAGGGTTGGACACATGAACCAAACTAGACTGTGATGGCAAGTCTGTATCCAACACAATAGAAGAATCACTCAAGTGATCAAAAGCATCCATAAAATTTGATCCTGCCATTGGATACTTTAATTTTTACGCTTCTAAAACAGCTATGTGTACATTAGGTCATACAGTCTTGGAAAGAATCTACAAAAGCAAATAATATTTACAAAATAGCTTTAACATTTAAGTATACAAATTGCAAGTGAAATTCAGAGAACTTATTTAATTTGTCAAACAAAAAATGAACGGGGAATTTTTAAGACTCTGAAAAGCAATACCTACATTCTTCAAGTCAGTACTCACCATACATAATATAACGACAGGTACAAGGTATAGCTTGAACCTAAAACGCGGACAGACGAGCAAATGAGCTTCAAAGTCAGCTGCTCTAGACCAGTGATGGCAAAATTATGACACGAGTGTCACTAGTGACACGCGAAAAGATTCTCACTGACACGCAGGGAAAATTTTGCAATGCATTGTTAGTCCCATTCATTCAGCCTGTCATTACAGCTGACAATATTTCGAGACAACAACTTATTACGTAATTAAGTCAGTAAAAAAGCATTTGCGTGACTTTGTATATTCGCCTTTTTTCTTGTGCTTGCGCAATCATTTCGCAATTCGCTATTTAGCAAATATACCTCGATACACGTGAGCCGCTCACTTCAGATAGCATTGGTATCATTCGAACGGTGTGACTAAGTTCATTATTGCATTTCAAGTAATCGGATAGAATTCTTATATTTGGAGCTAAAACAATTACAATTGCGTTTATATAGCAAGGATTGAAATATTACGTGTGATATGTAGTGTGCTAATTTCTAATTTATTGATGCCCGGATTTATCTTTGCGTTTGTTTCAGAGCTAAGCACTGATTATTTTAAACGGTTCTTTACTTAATTATCATAATTGTAATTGCTAACGATTGTGGTACTCTTCGTTTGGAGGTGCTATAGTTGAGGCATAAGACCGAAGTTCTGTTCGGAATAGAATCACAGCAAGATCGGGATTTGTTGTAGGCTTACCCTAAATCTGGGCTGTAACATTGGACAATTTAATTAAGAGTGAATTTACAATTTGTTAATTTTTTTTTTTTGGACTGGCGTAAAACTAAATAAGCAGTTTTAATTAGTGAATGAATAACTTTAGTATTTTACGTCTTATATATATATGTCTCTTTGTCTATTTCATGTTCTTTGATTTTTATGTTGACAATGTTGTTGACAAAAGTCAGCATGTTGACAAAACTAATAAAGATGTTTTCCTACAATTAATGCATTCCAAAGGACCATCACATTATTTTTACAGGCCTGAAAATGAAAATGTATGCTGGGTACCATTTCAGCATATTCTGTGTGCAGTCACTCAACCAACACTTGGAAACTTTCTAGGACAGTACCAATTATGTGTACAGTCAACAAAAAGAATAAACAATGCTCTTTTATCTCATAGTAAAAAGAAATTTGTAAATGTTTAAGCTTACCTTTAAAGAGGAAATATGATGATTTTAGTAAAGCGTTGCACAGTTACAGGTGCACATATTTTGATTTATAGGTATTGCATGTATCTGCATTGAAGTAGTATTTTGACATGATTTTTCCTTCTAAAATATGACTAAACTATATAATGCACAACGTGTGCATAATTTGATAGATAAACAAAGACTTTCAAAGAACCTCACATGTGTTTAATTGCAGCTTTTTATGGGATGATGTCATTCTGAGGATATTTATCATATGGTAAATAGAAAATGCCTGGTGGCTTTCTGACACAAAATTTAGTTTGTCTTGTTAAAAAAGCAATACTCAATAAGCCATTAACTTTATTTGTGATTTGAAATCTCATTGAAATTTTCTATCAAATAATGTATCATACATGACTGTAACTGGTGGGGATCTCGAGATATTTACGATCAAAAACTACGTTCTGCATGATTAAGCTCAATGGGGTTCACCAATAACCCCAAGGTTAAAGGTCATTGATTACAGTGCAAAAGTTTTGTTTTTGGTGCTTTGGCTAAAGAAGTGTATGCCCAACAATATCTGAAAATATCACAGCAGACGAGTTTTCACTAGCTGAGAAGCATCTTTTCAAAGTTGAACATGTGAATACAAAATTTTTTTTCCGCTTCAGTGATCACAAACAACAGCTAATTTTAATTAGCCATAACTTTTTGAAATCAGAAAGAGAAGTTCTATACTCGGTTGAATTTCATCAAAATCCGAGAGGGGGGTGAAAAAATGTCATTTTTTTATATCACTTGACATGGAATGGCCCTTGTGTCATTGAAACAAAAGAGAACTTTAGGAAAGAAGAAAAGGATATTCAATTTCCAGTGGGAGTTGGACTATTTTATGATCGAGATATCAGCACACACCATGATGTGTCTAATATGCAGTCAAGTTGTTAAAACTGTTAAAGGAGATAATGCAAAGCAACATTTTCGTCGTCATACGTCACACGCTTAGGCAAAATTGAAAGGCGAGCCCAGAAAGATATGTGTAGAAAATTTGAAGAAAAGTGTACAAAAGCAGACATCTTGCATGTCTACTTTCACTAGGTCTGATAATAATCACTGCAAAGCTTCTTAGAGTGGCATATCATCTTGGTGTAGCGGGGAAGCCTTATTCTGATTGGGAACTCGTAAAGCAATGTCTCATCGACGTGGTTTAGTACATTCATCCTGGTATGGAAACTGACTATTCATCAATTGCTCTCTTGCGTTATATGATTCAATGCTTTCAAAATGATATTGCCAAACAGCTGACCCTTTCTCTGCAGACAAAGGTTAACAAAGAAGCAAGTTTATTTTCACTCGCTGTTGATGAATCAACTGACATCAAGGATTCAGCGCAACTACTAGTATTCATACGTTCTCTATCTCCACGGTTTGATCTGTGTAAGGATCTTCTTTCCATGGAAACACTCTCTTCTCGCATCCGTGGGGAAGATATCTTTGTTGTAGTTAAAAATATCTGTCTTTGCAATGGGTTAGACTTGAAAAATCTTTGTGGCATTTGCACAGATGGCACACCTGCAATGACCGGAAACTTACAAGGTTTTGTAGCATGATTTTCAGAGTATGTATCAAAAGAATATGATAACAAGCAGATCACTAACCTTCATTGTACTATCCACCAAGAAGCACTATGTGTCAAATCTGTTGCTTTAAATACCAGTTTAAAAGAAGTGAAGTGCATTGTTTTACACATTCGCTCAAATGCTCTTCATCACTGGCAATTTCGGAAATCTTACAATTGAGCAAAACGTCTGCCCAGGATATTCTCTATCACACCGCAGTTTGTTGGCTGTCTCAAAGAGAAACATCTCGCTGTGTTCTGCAGTTGTGCAAAGAAATAGTGGAATACTATTCCACAAAAAACAAAGACTGTCCTTTACTGAACAACGACTTCATTATATCTTTGGCGTTTCTGGTTGATTTTCTGACATATATGAATGATCTGAATAAAAGTCTGCAAGAAAAAGGAACAACAGTTTGTTTCATGCACAAGAAAGCACTGGATTTCAAAGACAAATGTCGTCTCCTCAAAAATCATCTTCAGCAGTATAATTTCTTTTATTTTCCACAATTGACGGCTCTGATTGTCAGCACTGAAATACAAGTTGACAAAGTTCCAATCACTCCCGTTTGTAATGTTTTTGATTCAATATTGCAGGATTTTTCTGACCGTTTTCAAGATTTTGAGAAAATTTCAAAAACTTTAAGACTTGTTGCTTTTCCACATCTGGTGGCAATTGAAAGTGCTCCAATGGATCTCCAAATGAAACTGGTAGAGATAAAGAATGATGAGCAGCTTGTACAAAAGTTTAAGGACGAAGAAAATTTGCTGGAAACCTGAAAAAGTGCAATTAAATACAGTATCCTATGCTACGAGAATTGGCAAGAGAAACACTTGCTCTTTTTGGAAGCACTTATGTGTGTGAATCAGCATTTTCAAAGATAACGTATCTGAAGAACGAGTACCAAACCTGATTACTAGACAGTAGTTTGGAGTTTGAACTAAGGCTGATGGTATCCAATGAGACACCAGACTTTGCAAGCTTATCTGCTCATATGTAAAACCAAGGAAGTCATTAATGTATTATGAATCGCAAATTTTGTAATTATTGTATATTATGTTTCTAACTAACGCAACAGAAAAGTTTTCAACTTACTGGTAATCGGGCTTTCTAGAAGTAAATGTAATGTGGCCAGCAATAGCAAAAAGGTTGTACACCCCTGCTCTAGACAATGCTACATGCAATGTATCACCACACTATAATTCAGAAATCCTATAGACCACCCCAACCATAATCCTAACCCCAAGCCTTATCTGCTGCGTAATGGAATTTTTGCGTTTTGGTAGTATTCAATTCTATGGAACACTTTTCACAGAATTCTGTGTTGTAATATATCGCTACAATGTAATGCTTTGAGCACTCAGCCTAAGTCTACCAACGGCAAGTCTGACACTTAATCTATAGCGCCATGCTGCCAACAAGAATGCAATTGGTCTTCACTTGTGCAATATCAGATTAACTACTGAAACAATAAAACTACCCTGAAGTAACAGGGTATAGTGATTGCGTTTTTATATTTATGTGAAGCATTAACCCACTGCTTCAAAGTCAGTGACTACATGAGAATATTTTCAGGAAAATCCACATAAAAGACTTTTGTACATTGAGTGTTTACAAAAGGAATTTTTTAATATCTGTCTTAAGATGGCAGAAAATGGTATGTTCCTGAAGGGGCACTAGGGCACTCAAAAGATGTTTGCTATGATTTAAATAGCTGGATAAATTTTTGATGCTGATATACAAAAATGAATTTATGCGGGTGAACAATTCATGAAAAATGCAAAACAGCTACTAAACAAGCTGTTTGGCTGCAACCTTTTCATAATGTGCTCACCAATGGCTGTATTGCATCAACAAAAGGGAGCATAAGTACACACAATTCTACAAATACTGTATTTCAAGTATTACTTTTACAAATAAAAATGAATAGCTTTTTCATTAAATTTATACGGAAAGGCAAAAAAAAACAAAAAATTATTCTAAACAAATAATTCCCAAGTGTTTTAATTTTGGTACATTTCAAAGCAGTTTGGGTGCAGTCTAACATCACATCCTCAGCATTCTGCATGATGTGTGGTTGTGACAATGTTTGCTGTAACAATAATAATTTCTGGAATATTCATATTATCATCCCATGTCGACGCAGTTTTTCTGTTTTGGTCATTATTTCTGGTATTTCCCCATATACAAACCGTTGCTTGTGTATTTTATTCTCAAAGCAATTTTATTGGTAGTTATTTCCCATACTCCCCCCGTAGACAAGCCTTTTTTAATTGATTTTATATACGTTTTTATTGGTTGTTCTTTGGGTAGCAGTTTCCGGTATTCCCCCGTTTTCAAACCTTTTCTTGTTAATTTTTAGTTTCTAGATTTTTTGATTGGCTAAAATATTTGGGAATGTTGTTTCGGTTACGTTTGAATGGGAAGTATATATACGAGTGGGCATTTTGAAAAGAGAGAGACAAAAGCAAACAGATGACAAAACAGAGAAGAAAGAAAAGAAGGAAGAAGGGTGAAGAATTAGAAGGCAAGGGCCAAGTACTACTAGAAGGAAGGGGGACTATCGGCTGCTACAGTGTGGTGTCGGTGATTGTCAGAGTGCAACTGCTTATGCATTAATATAAGTTGTGGTGTTAAAGAGTGGGCTGCAACTTAGCTTCATAAGCTCAAGTCCTTAGGCCAAAGGATAGGGCATAGAAGGTAGTCATTGCACTCTACCAAGCTATCTTCTAGTCATCAAATCATCGCCTGCCGGTCACTAGGGTACAGAGCGGGTGACTTAACCTTATTCGGCGACATTTGCATAAGCTCTTTTTTTGCCTGTTTTGAAAACAATGTGATTGCTGTTATTCCTAATGGGTACTTTCACACTACACTAAGAACTTTTTCTTCTTGGAGTTTCCATGTTCTATGTTAGTGGTCCATGAAGTTTTTAAACCTCAATATGCCTTGCAAGGATTTGCATACATCTAAATATCCCAGACTTCAATATTTTCAGAGGATTTTGAAACAAACTTTAAAAACCCATGCTTCATGCAATTTGGTTTGCTTTGAATGATCCTGGCTTTGATGGTCCTGCATCATTACTATAGCTCTTGATTCTTGTTGATCTTCAATATCATCTCGATTGAGACAATTCTGACTGTGATGGACCATCAATTTGCCTTTCAGATTCAAAATATCTTTTCCAACATTGTTGATATATTTCAAATTGCGATCTTTATTTGCATTGTTCTTACCACTCACAATGCCAGATTGATCCCATGGAATAAGTACGATATAGGTGGATAAATGGGTTAACCTACCACAACCTTGCCAAAACTTTGTGAATAGTCAAATTTAGTTTTCTTAAAAAAAGAAGAAAATCATCTATAGGCTAAATTATGTACTATATTAAAGGTTTTCAGTTATTCCAAAAACATAAAAATATTTATATCTCGTTAGCTTTGCTTCCAAATTTTAGAATTGACATTTTTATGTAACTTTGCACTGTTAGAACAATTGCAATGATTTACAATTAATTGGACAAA
This sequence comes from Trididemnum clinides, assembly GCA_963675345.1. Lineage (NCBI taxonomy): Eukaryota > Metazoa > Chordata > Ascidiacea > Aplousobranchia > Didemnidae > Trididemnum > Trididemnum clinides. The sequence goes on along the minus strand of OY776293.1, from coordinate 11,747,079 downwards.
AAAAATGAACCAAAAAATTATGAATAATTTATTACTTTTCATCAGTTTTTCAGGTAAGTGCACAAGCATCTCTACAGGCACACAACTAAGCTCCAACGTGTACAACACCAAAAAGTGAAACAGTATATTTTTTCCATTTAGATGTATTTTTGAAGATAAAACAGTTAGTTAAAAACAATGCTATATTGGTAGATCTTTGAGTCACAGGTCGGGTACCATGCACTGATTACATAACTTACAATTACATCTCCTAAAATGTCAAACTACTAAAATTTATTTCCAAACAAGGTTTTTGGATAGTTTTAGTATTACTATAACTCCATAAAAATCAATTAATGACTATCAGCCATCTGAAGCAAGAAATACCAAATTTGAAATACTTATTTTTTATGCCTTTGTAGGGACACTGTGTTAAAATTAAAATAATTTTCTCCCCAACAAATATATGGCCAGATGGTAGTATTTATTTTATCTAAAAATAACCAATATATTGCACAATATGTCTGAAGAGGTCATAGATCTAAAGGCCGCTTGCTGGTCTTCTTGCGCTGCACTTTGAAACTTGTTTCTGAAGACAGCCAGCATGTACATCATTCAGCTATGGCCATAGCAAAACTGTGACACCAGAAGTTTGAGATTAAAAAAAGGTGTAAATTAAAAAAATATGCTACAACACCTCTTTTTATTCCTTTATAGAATAACAGGAGACAGATATTGCTTCCTTGGGACACAAGTGGCCCTTCTTGTTAATATTTTGACAAGCCCCTAGTCTATTTTGTTAACTATAACATGCTAGCCAGTGCAGCCAATGTCGCCCACAGGGTTCCCCAACAGTAATGTCAAGGTTAGCAATATCAATTGTTCATGTTGCTCAAAATAGAAATTTCCTTAGTTTTCTGATGACACTGATTGTCAGTGCCTTATCAAAACATTTACATATTGAAGTTATCTGTTTTTACTCAGCTGACCACTTTTTAGGGGCAGTAAAAAGCTACACTTTCAGTGTTAAAGTTAAGTTTTTTTAATATACAAACAAATAGTAAAGGTAAATGTGATATATTATCCAAATTGGCTTGAAATTAACTTTAATTTGCTAAATGGATTTTGAAAATCTGTTGAGAACTGAGGTCACAAATCAGTTTTTAGGTAAACAAGTTTTGTAAAAATGATGCAATTTCTGAAAAACATCATCATATGATGATCTCAGGTAGCGAAAGGCTGTGTTGATTGTATCAGTTAACATTAGGAGTCATAGAGTGAGTTTCAAGTATTTGGGAAAAAGAAGCAAGCTTATAAAGTTCAAAATGCTTAAAAAAATAATCTGTTGTTGCATCATCAATTGAGCTTAAATTGTTGTAGAGTTACTGGTATATTCATCAAAAGCACCTTGTTAATATCTCCTGAAAAAGCTGTTAATCATGTTTCTATGATCAGTACTTTTTGAGTAAAATGAGAAAACAAATTTTACAATTACCGTATTTTCTTGAATAAAAGCCGCGGCTTCTATTTTTTATTTTTAAACATTTTGTGCGGTTTTTATTCGAGGGCGGCTTCTATTCAAGGGCGGCTTCTATTTTTTTTATATGAACGTTTATTCTTCTAATTGGTGTCCAGTGAGCATTCAAGTTAATCCACCATAAGTAACAGGAAAACGGAAACAGTAAAAAACAGTAACTCAGCTGCAATTCTATTGTCTCTTGTGAAACACTCGTAAGTAGGTCATCACGTGCTACCCAACTGTTAATCCAACAGCTGCTATTTCTGTCACGTCTGTGTAAAGCACTAAATAAAAGCAAACGGAGGAAGTGTTAATTACTAGGTGGCAACAAAAATCTGGGCTTTCTTTTGTTTAAAAGTTTTAGACAACTGCTTTTTTGCGTGTGCAAGCTCTCAATTATAGTCTTTATATAACACAGGACCTAACACTCTAACGTTTTATTTTGAAAACGTTGTATCTACCGTTATCAGTATTAGCAAGCTGCAGTGTTTTGGAGAAATTCTGTAACCCTCCATAAAAAGTTATTTGTAAACATGAGCAAAAGATGTGCTTATTCCATAGAATTCAAGACCGAAGTGATTAAGTTTGCTGAAAATCATTCAAATCGAGAGACCGGAAGAAAGTTTAAAATCGATGAGTCAATGGTAAGGAGATGGTTGCAAAAGAAGAAGGAAATAAATGAAGCTTACGAGCAACCAGGACCATCAAAGAAGAGATTAAGGCTTGATGGAGCTGGGCGAAAGCCATGCCTCTCCACAGTGGAAGAAGAGTTAATGGAGAAAATTGCCAGAGAACGAGCTGAACACCGTCATGTCTCCACAAAATTAATCCAGGTTTGGGCTACAAAAATGGCTGAAGAAATTAGCTTGACTGAATTTAAGGCTTCGCGTGGTTGGTTATTTAACTTTATGAAAAGATATAATTTGTCAATCAGACGCCGAACGACTACAGGACAATCAATGCCACGCGATCTTGAGGATAAAATTCGTAACTTTATCACTTTTAACAAAAAGCAAATAGATGTCAACAGTCTTCAACCAGCCATGATCGCTAACATGGATGAAACGCCAATATGGGCAGACATGCCCAGTGCCACCACAGTCGACAGCAGAGGCGTCCATACAGTTCCCATTAAAACCACAGGGCATAAAAAAACCGACTCACTGTATGTCTCGCTGTAAAAGCGGATGGGACAAAAATGAAACCATATGTGGTAATTCCAGCTGCAAAAGTCAAGAAAGAGCTTGCATCTATCCCCGGGGTTGTGGTGGCAGCAATGCGAAATGGTTGGATGAACGAAAATCTTACTTCGGATTGGGTTGAAAAGGTGTGGACAAACTTTTCCTTTGCAAAACGCATGCTTGTGTGGGACTCTTTTAAATGTCACATTTCTGACGAAAGGAAGGAACAATTGAAGAGATATAACACTGTAATGTCAGTCATTCCTGGGGGCTGCACGAAATACTTGCAGCCACTTGATGTGTGCATTAACAAACCGTTTAAATCATTCTTTCGTGAGTTTTATGACGACTGGTTTAGAAAAGGTCAATTTGAATACACTAAGGGTGGAAAAATAAAAGCACCCAGTCATTTGCTGCAAATTCAGTGGATTGTTAAGGCATGGGAAAAAGTTTCAAAAGAGGTTGTAATAAACTCTTTTGAGGTTTGCGGGATTACAACCAATGATGTCGCAAAAATTTCCTGTCTTGGAAATGAAAGTCTCACTGACAGTAATTACTTGAATGATATCAGTATTATTGATGATGATAATGAAAACCATTGATACAGTAGTTGAAATAAAACATAACATGTTTGAGTTGTTTTTGTTGTGTGTCGTTACTTAGATGTGTTTTCTTGTATCAATAAAGAAACGCTTTTGTACATTGAGGCTTCTATTTTTTATTTTTAAACATTTTGTGCGGTTTCTATTCGAGGGCGGCTTCTATTTTTTATTTTTAAACATTTTGTGCGGTTTCTATTCGAGGGCGGCTTCTATTCAAGAAAATACGGTATTACTTTGTATCTCAAGAAAAATAGGGCAGCAGTACAGAATTAGAAAAAAAAATTTAATAGTATAAATATATGGGACTGCATAGTTTAACTCCATTCAATCATATAATTTTATCCAAGGGGATGGTTGACATATATTTTCAGTCTTCACATACTGCCATAGATTTTCATGTTTCTATGATTTATGTACTGTCATAATTCCTTACTTTGGAATGATTTTCTATTATTCTATATCTTTGTAAGAATTTCTGTGATTTAGTACTGTACTAATCATTTTGGTATGACTATCCGTAAATCTGAATCCACCCAGCATGTAACCAACATACATTCATAGGTCTTATTGCCTCATTGCTTTTACATCTGACACTATATAAGTACAGAAGTAGCAAGACTACATGATTGATTGATTGGACGCATAGTATAAACCTTCTCACATTATGCTTTTCTATACCCAGTAGGATATATTTCTAAGTGAACAGCCACGTTAAAATAAATGACAAATCTCAGTGTTAGGTGGTTCAAATTTTAAAAGCATCTGTAACAACTTTTAGTTTTTCATATATGCTAGGAAACGTTTTTTCTGTCCATTACTTTTTAGCAGCTACACCTACTTTTTTCCAAACACCTGATTTTTCAGCTTTTGTGCTTATAACTAGCCTAATCTTCCATTTTAACTTTAGCAAGTGGCAATTTTGCTGTTGCCAGTACTTTATCCTTGGAAATCTATTTTGCTGTAGTCACTTGTGATTGCTTAATTCCTACGATTAAAAATGTAGCTTGAAAAAATTTAATCTTCAGTATACATTGGTACTAGGCCTACACTGTACACTGGTACTCCCTTATGTTTGATACACCCACCCTCTTTGCAGTGTACACTGCTGTGATGTAATTTGATAAAAAAAAAAAAAATGTTACTCCTAGACATTTTTCAGAGAATGCAACCTTTAATTAAAAAAAAAATAATGCAAAGAATTTGAACTTTCAACCATGGCATTTGAATAACATGAATAAAGCAATACTAACCATGACAACACAGTAAAGCTGAGGGCAACATACAGTATCATATTGTAGCAAACGTGGTTAGCCTAATTAAGACACACTAATTGTGTACTGCAAAATAGTCTATGGGTGTATTCAGCCGTAGACAGAACTTTAGCCTTATGCTAACTTCACTCTTTGTAGTAAATTGGTCAAGCTGAAGTCGGCTATTTCAGAATTAAATTTAAAACAACTAAGTATCCAGTACAGAAAAACAAATTGTACAATAACATAGATTGCTTGCGTTACGTGCAAGCAGGTACCGGTAGGCCTAGCGCTTTGCAAAACAACGTAAAAAAAATGCCTCCAATACGCTATATTACTCTGCTCAGCATACCCAGTTGCTCAATGGTTATCGAAACAAGGAAAAATCAATCACCACAACTAACATCTAAAATCATATCTTAACGCTACCCAACAATGTGCTGAGAGCACTAACCGACCATTGCCGGCATCATGACTAACACAATAAATTAAAACAACTGTCACTCACTTGACCTAACGCTAGTTTGCATTGCAGTCTACCGCCATCGGTATTGCCACTCGTCACTAAACTATTCACTTACTAAATAGTAATGATCGATTGTGAGAACATATTGTGATTGTGACGTTTAAACAAAGTTGCCAACATGAAACTTCCAAAAATTTCTACAAAGGCTCCAAAACCAAATAACCAATAATACAATTTTTGAGTAAAAATTTCCTAAATTCTGAAAAGCTAGGAGACACAAAATTTGGGGGATTGTTTCCAAGAAAAATATCCTTCGGAAAAATTCTCACACCAAATTTTCCAAAATTTGGTCTTGTGCCGCTAATCTATAGAGCAGTGGTTCCCAACCTATGCGCCGCGAGATGTCATCAGGTGCGCCGCAAAAAATATTGAAGTTAAATTCAATCAAGTACGCTTTAAAAAATTCACGCCGCCCACGTTAGTCAGTACGGCACACTAACGATATTGTTGATAGTAATTGTAGCGCAACGGCAGGCATCTGGCTGTAGTTAGATGTCAAAAGAGTGCACTCCATACGGCGACTAGTCACTTCTATCATGATAGCTACTATTCGTAGATTCCGTTCGGTTTATATATTGATATTGTTGTTGGTAACTTTCCGTTTGTGGTTTGTAACATCTTCGTGCTCATAAGACTCTTAGTAGCTAGATCTCATTGTCGCGATAGCTGCGCATGTATGCATCGAAGTTGCAGTGGCTGCAACATGCCTTCCCCGCCATCGATGAAAGGGAAATAAGCTTGCCGGCCGAAGTGAATGAGTTTTCCGTGAAGACTTCATTTGGAAGGCGGTCTTGAAGTTTGGGCTCGGCGACTCAACGATGGCTTCTGTTGCTTGATTGAAGGCGCTGCCGTCCAACTACATCGGGGGAGATGTAGCTTCTTTGTCGGGGTCACCATTGTAGCGCAACGGCAGGCATCTGGCTGTAGTTAGATGTCAAAAGAGTGCACTCCATACGGCGACTAGTCACTTCTATCATGATAGCTACTATTCGTAGATTCTGTTCGGTTTATATATTGATATTGTTGTTGGTAACTTTCCGTTTGTGGTTTGTAACATCTTCGTGCTCATAAGACTCTTAGTAGCTAGATCTCATTGTCGCGATAGCTGCGCATGTATGCATCGAAGTTGCAGTGGCTGCAACATAATTGAGTTGTTTTTGGTTGGTGAATGTATCATTCAAGTTTATTTACGCTTGAATAAGGTTCGTTGTGTGGCTGCATTGTGCAAAATAATGCATGAAATAAATAGCGATTGTGACATATACAAACACTGACACACATCTAAGCCAGTCGACTGTGCTCTAAATACTACCGTACGATACTAAACTAAATTGTTTGCACTCGGTCAAGATATTATACTTGTCGCGCTTTAAGTTACCCAATAAAATGGATAAATTTATCAAGAGGAAACAAAGTGATGATAATGAATCAGAAAGTAAACGTTCCAAGGCAGCAAAGCCCTGTGATAAAGCACCAAAAGCTCGATCAAAACGTCAATACTGCGATGATTATTTGAAATATGGATTTCACTGGACTGGTAGTGAGGATCAACCTTTCCCTCTGTGTGTCATTTGCGGTGAAAAAATGTCAAACGAAGATATGGTGCCCAGCAAGTTAAGTAGACATTTTGTAACCAAACACTCGCAGCTTCAAGATAAAAATCTGAACTATTTTCGGAGACTACTAGAGCAACAATCCAAACAAAAAAACGCTTTTCAAAAATTGTTAACTGTTTCTGAAAAGGCACAAGCTGCTTCCTATGATGTCGCCGAAATGATCGCGCAGCAAACAAGATCACATACTTTGGCTGAGTCGATCATCTTGCCTGCTTGCAGAAAGATAGTAAAAAGAATTCTGGGTGACAAAGCCGAAAAAGAAATACGCAAGACTCCCCTGTCAAATAATACAATCCAAAGACGTATTGTGGATTTGTCTGCTAATATCGAGGAAACTGTACAGACTAAACTTCAAAGCACCGTTGAATTCGCTTTACAAGTTGACGAATCAACCGACATCAGCGGCAAACCACAGTTACTTGCGTTTATTCGTTTCGTTGATGGAAATCAAATAATAAATCAATTTTTGTGCTGCAAGAAAATGTCACTCACTACAAGAGGCCAAGACGTCTTTGACATATTATCTGCTTACCTTGAAAAATGGAATTTATCATGGAACTCGTGCATTGGAATATGTACTGATGGGGCGCCATGTATTGTTGGCAGTATTACAGGTTTTGTATCACTCGTACAAAAAGAAAATCCTAATGTTGTACAAACCCACTGCTTCCTCCATAGGGAAATACTTGTTTCAAAAACAATACCAGATGACTTAAGTCAAGTTTTAAAACAAGTTGTTCAAATGGTTAATTTCATCAAAATGAGGCGGAAGAAGTCTCATTTTTTCGAGAAAATCTGTGTTGATATGGACTCTCGGCACAAACGTTTGATTCTGCACACTGAAGCGAGGTGGCTCTCAAGAGGAAAGGTGCTATGGCGTGTATATGAACTGCACAAGGAACTTCATGCATTTTTCAAAACAGAAGAACATGAACACTTCTGTGAATATTTTGAATGTGAATTCTGGCTATCAAGGCTAGAATATTTGGCAGAAATATTTGCACATCTCAATGGCCTCAACACAAGCATGCAAGGCAGAGAAGAAAACATTCTGACTTCATCAGATAAGCTGATTGCATTTAAAAAGAAAGTTGCAATTTGGAAAAACAGAGCTAAAGATGGTAACCTTGAGATGTTCCCTTAAGTACGACAAAGCTGCATAAAGAAAATTAGCCCCATTGTATTTCAACACTTAACAACTCTGGAAGAAAAAATTAACTTTTATTTCCGATCACTGAAGACCGATGAGTATGACTGGGTTCGAAATCCTTTTATAGAGAATTCATCTAGCACTGGTCTTTTATTATGTGAAGAAGAGGAGTTGACATGTGTTTCCAGTGATCGTGGACTTAAAATCAAACATGCTGGGGTACCAATAGACACATTTTGGATTGCTGTCAAAGAAGAATACCCTTCATTAGCTAAAAAGGCTTTGACCATTCTGATGCAGTTTTCGACATCATATCTATGTGAGCTCGGATTTTCAACACTCCGCAATATGAAGTCCAAAAAACGAGAGCGGCTTTGTTGCATTGAAGAAGAAATGAGGGTTTGTCTCTCTGAAATACGTCCTGACATTGAAATGGTTGCTAGGAAACATCAAGCACAAGTTTCTCACTGACAGAATTGTTGCAATCCTGTCATAAAGACGCAAGTACAGTGAATTTCCTGGAAACAAGCTAAATTACGGTTATTGCCTTAATTTTTCGTTGTGATATGTAAAAAACGGTCAATTTGAATAATTTTGTATTCAAGATATTCGAAGTGTGCCAAATAATTTTCGTTTTTTTCTAAAATGCGCCGCGACAGGAAAAAGGTTGGGAACCACTGCTATAGAGATTTCTCAGACATAAACCAAAACCTAACAACAAATTCCCCTGTGTTAGATTAATTTCCAAAGAAAAAGTCAGCACTCAAGAATTCAAATCCTAATTGTACTATTTCCACGTTTATGAAATTTCCGAAGATCTTGCTGATGAGTTTCCAAGGTTGGCAACTATGCGTTACCAGCAAAACTGGATAAAACCTGATTCTTTTTCGTGCAAAACACAGCACAACCACAAAAGGCAAAGACAGCACACTGCTGTAGGCTAGAACTTGCATTAAAATGTTCTGCTTCGGAAAAAATTTTCGAAATACTCGAAGTCGACAAGTTTAATTTAGCATTTACATACTGTGCGGTATCCACACGGCGCAAAGAGTAAAAGCACGTTTCTGCGGTGGTCCAACTGCGTACGCGGGTGGTTTATTGTCTCTGTTATAGAGATCGCTTTTACCGTTTTGTACCAAACCTCCTATATCCATGGAATTTCTATATTCATTGAATTGCAATGCAGGGGTGTCGCAAGTTTTTAGAGATCGGGGGAACCCAAGCCGAAATTGGTAGCCAGTGTTTTACGACAAATAAATATTTTTTAGAGTTAATAAAGTAATTTGTTTATTTGTCGGAATGGTAAATTTTTGTATTAAACAAGAGCAATATATTTCGTAGCATTACGTTTTCTGCGTAAGTAAGCAGCTTACCTTTTTACTACATAGAAATATAAAAAAGGAAATATTTCTAGCAGCTGATATATTGCACGACTAGAAAAGCAACTTTAATATTGTGCCTGTCGTCAATGATTCTCTTATTCTGCAGATGACCGCATTAAAGTGTGCATCGTTATACCGCCTTGCTTCAAGTGGCACAGAAACTTTAACAACAATTTTACTGACAGGATATCTCCTAAACAGCAGAGGTGTGCAACCTGCGGCCCGCGACGTAAAATTTTGTGGCGAGCGGAAAGGATACCAAATGTGGCCCGCGACGTAAAATTTTATGGAAAAATCTTGTTGATGGTACAGAATTTTAATATAGCTTTGAAAAAAGCTGTTGGAGCAATAGGCTCTCACTTGTGGCGAAATCGCGTCAAAAGGGAAGATCTAGAGTGAGTAAGTATTTTATGTGGTTAATTTGGACGTTAGGCAATCAAGACGAGCCAATGATAGCGCTAGTATTGTAAAGCGCGCCAAAGAAAAAATTTTGCAATAGCGAAAGTTAGAGAAAGGACAGCAGGAGGCCAAATGCCACGATTATTGAAAGAGTTTGAGAGCGTAAACAAACTCTTTCTGTCTGCATAAAACCGGGCGCCGGGTCCTATATAAGCAGCCTCTAAGAAATTAAGGTGGAAAGAGCTGCATGCTGTGGCGAGGATTGAAAACCGCTTGTTATCATAGTTTAATGCACATTGATCATTTTCTAAAAGATGTTGACCAATGGCAGAATCACAGTCCCGTTTGGTGTCGTTTCGTTTGCACGATCTGTGTGACTGAGATCGGCGTGGACGGGTCATTTGTTGTCTTAGCCAAAAAAATCGAATTCGTCGCCAGCGTAGTTTAGAGCGACAAAACGCTGATTCATCATTGTGAAGATGGCGAGTTAAAAGCCCGCGTGGGCTTTGCGTTGTTGTGCTCTTGGGAAAAGTACTTGGCAGCAATTTCCCCTGCTTGGTTGCAAACTTGAGGCAGAAATGCACTGCGTCACTTCCAGCAGTTGGCAACTGGCAACTCTGAAACCGGTCTAAACACAATAATGTTCTATGCATAACCGCAAAGGTCTTCCCGAGACCAGAGGATAAAAGGATAAACATATAGGAAGACAAATTTCTTAATTTTTCTTAAGTTCTTGTCATCGCAAAATGGAATTAGGTTAATAAACTTGCAACTCGCAGTTGGTCATTTTGCGTAACTTAGAATAAAAAATTTATCAAAAAATCAACACCAACATGGATCAGATACCATAATTTTAATCAAACTTCAACTATAAAGTATTAAATTAATTAATAGATATTAAGCTAACTTATTGGCTAACTACACTCCTGTAATTCGAATTATAACGTTATAAAGGCACTGGCTTGGCTGGGAATCAAGGGCATATACATTGCTCCCTCGCTACTTCGCGGTTCAAGTTTCGCGGCTTCAGTGCATCGCGGTATATAAAAAAAATTCTTTTGATTGGCTGCGTATCACATCGTTGATTGTCTGCACTGATTGTATGCCCTGATTGTCCGCGCATAATCACACCATTCTTGTTCACCGTTAATTGTATCTCGTGAACCTTAGGGTTTTAAGTGTTGTACAGTACATTATTAGTGATTGCAATACTGTACTGTTAACCCTTACAATGACAGTATCGAATTGTGTTCAGAATAAACAAAACAGAAAACATTTCTAATTTTCCTTGTTTTCTATCCTTCAGTTTTCAGAAGAATAAGCGTTCATGAATACTGATGTGCATGAATATATGTCGAAAAGTAAGCGTTCATGTACTGTATACCTGTATTAGCCCAAAGGCGCTGGGAATAATATAGTACCGCCATTTCGCGGGGGGGTCTCGAACGCATTAACCGCGATAAGCGAGGGAACACTGTATCGCAATAAGCTTGCTATAGTAAGCGTGCATAATAGGAGTGTTGTGGCCCCTGCTTAAAATATAAAGACTTTGATTGATTTTATACTTGGCAACACTTTTGTCATGTAAACTGTACAGGCTAAAGCTTAATAATGTGATTTTGTAAAAAGCCCTGATAAGTTGCAAGGTAGCCTATTATAAAGTTTTGCTGTTACATAATGCTAGTTACTATTATTGCGTTTTGCTTTCTATTCTATTTGAATAAGTAAACTGATAAAGATAAACTTGTGTAGTCTTTTTGAGTTAAATTAAGTTATAAATGCAACAATAAGCTTAAAATTAACAGCATCAGTTGATAGGACCGATGGCGGAGTGGTATAAACCGCATGAAGTAATTTATGTGATTATGGTATTAATCCACTGATTGTAGTTAGCCTATGAGTTGCCTTAGCATCAAATAAATAATTAGTTTAATATCTAAATAGGCTAACACCAGCTCATGTGCTTTGAATTATGAAGTATTAAGATTTCTCTAAAAATTGCTTCTACCAATTTTGTTTTGGCCATGCCCTTGCTATTGCGTAATAATTGTTGTAAATATCACGACGTAAAAACTTGGCAGCATCCATTTTTTGGTGTCATAAAATTTGTTTCACATCTTGCTTTTAAATATTTAAGCACGAGTATATTCTTTCGTCAGGAGATGTTATAAAAATTAATTGTTTGAAAATTTGAGTTGATTTAAGAAGAGATTGCGAACAACTGTACATTACCAATTGAAGTTATAGCTTTGATTATACGCCACATTAATCGGTGTTTGAGTATGTATTGTAATTGTCCTTTTATTCATATGAGGTTGTGCGGTGTGTGCAAGTCTTTTGTCAGTCTGGGCCATCATGTCGATAGATTGCTTGACCCCATCACCTGTCCGCCACATATAAATTGAGGTATTCTGTTAAATTTCCTACCCAATCACACAATAAGCACACTTGCTAGCTTTTTCTTCTCATTTTTCCTTTTGTGCTAAGTGTCCAACAGGGAAACTGCGAATACCGTTTTTAAAGTCTTCGATGTGACTCGACATGGGAATTGCAGCTCGGTCTACCGACTGCAAAGCGGACGCTCCTACTTTCACACAATGGCGCCGGTGTAGTATTTGTAATAGGTTTTGACACTAAGCAATAGAACATAATATTATGCCACTTAATAAGTTTTGAAGTAAACTGTTGGGGAAAGTCGGATATTATGCAATCCCGAATGAAAAAAGCCTGCAGCTTGTGTAGTGTAAAAATTGTATTCTCATTTGGCTGCATTGTCAATTACCGTACATTATAGGCTTTCTATCATGCAAATATTGACTAAAAAATTTTTTAAAGTACGTGGTTACAAAATATTTTTTCTCGAAGGATTTGTATTACATGTTTAGGTAGTAATGTGGTCCCCATTGAAAATGACATGTTCTATAACACATATTCTCCCATTGATTTCAGTGCAAATTTATAGTGAGGAGCTCATATACTGTAAATTGAAGTGTTACTTGATTCTAGGGAGCTTTGATGTGAGTTTTAATCTTGTAAAAGATGGTCGAAATATATCAAGAAAAATCATTAAAAATAAATATACAGTACAATTACGGCCTTGTGCAAAATTTCTATCGGTTTCGTACCGTAATGACAAAGATATTTCAAAACAAACCCGCGTGATTGCTTAAATATGATAAGGCTTCCTACCCACTAAGTTATCTATGTTTGCATCAGCATCAAAATTGTTTGTCGATTGCAATCCAATTAACAATTCGTGAACTTTTACCTCTTTAACCAATTTAATGACAATCGAAGCGTTTTCCTTATTGGGCTTGTTAGGATTGCGCGTGCGATCAGCTTTCAAAAGTGAATCCATTAACATCCGCTGCATCAATATTGAATGCAACTTTTTCCAGAGCAGTTTCTTTGAGGATTTTAACCATTTCGTTTTGTACATCATTGCTGATGTACAAGAAACAATTTACGGTACGCTTGCAAAAGCTCTTCGAAGTATTTCGTGTTTGAACAAGTGTATTCAAAAAGCTTCATAAACAAGCAAGATGGTTCATTATCATTCCACCGTCATCCATGGTGATGATGCCACTGCTATTACAACCGCGCAGTGGCAACTCATCGACACACAAAAATTGAACCACTTGAACTATTGGCTTAACGTAGTATCGGTTTGGCAAGTTGATCATTATGTACAAGAGTAGATACACTTTGGCTAGTAGATAGGCCTACTCGGTTTTATCCCCATACAGGCGTTATCATTATGGCTTTTGCCATAATGATAACGCCTGTATGGGGATAACTAAAGACGCGTGTTTATACAACCCTTCATTTTTTTCAAGGCAGCTTCCAGTTAGATTAACCAGTTGTAACAAAACTTGGGTGGTTAAATCTCTAGTTAAACAATGGCGACAACAGCAGCAAAACGCTGATCTATTGGATACTAAAAAGTCCAGCCTCTTTCAGCCTTTAAAATAATGCGTGCGATTTCCATCTTTCTTTGGTGATTGAGAACTCTACTTTAGCTTAATAGGCTATCTATCTTTTGAACCAAGATGTAAATTATCACTTGAAATAGAATTTGTGGTGAAACTTGTACAAAAAGTTGAGGTTAAAGTGATAACAATCGTGTTGATTGTGGTGGTGACCGAATTGGAATTACATACACATACGACTAATGATCGCGGTATAGAAGATCGCAATACTGTGTTTGCGATTTACCGCAAAATACCTGTTCAATGACATAGCTTACTTAAAGCTAAGCAGTTTATCTGCAACAATACAAAAGTTTAAACTAGCAAGCAAGTTTCTGATGAAGTTTAGAAAAAGATATGAGCCTGCTGTCATTTACTCACCTTTTTGACTAATTACTGAAAAATGTTAAATAGACTATAATTCTGATTTACCAAGCAGGAATAAAAAAAAGCAGCGGGTTTTCTCAATCTTGGCTATTCTGTCAGAGAAGTTTAGAATAGTTGAGTTATGTATTAACGTACAAGTAAAACATTTTAATCCAAATGTAGTGTGTCGCACCTCGCACTTCATCGAACTGCTATGCCGATCATCTTTTTGTCTTTTTTTTATATTTTTTTGGTTAGTTTGCTTTCGGCGGCTCAGCATCTTGCTCCCGCCGATGTGCGTGATTCTAGTTGTTTACTGTGCGAGCTGTGCTTGATATTTTTCAACTTCGTGCGTCCCCAGTTTGACGCTCAGCCAGTGCGCTGTTGCTGCTTTACCCCACGATTTTACTGATGAAGTAATACTAACTGACGAAGTACCTACCGTCAGGTTTGTAGCCACTCGGCTATCTCTGCTTAAAGAATGTCGTGCTCCTGTAGTTCGCACGCCTGGCGATGTAACCTCACGCCAGGAATTTTGGCCTGTACGGCTTTCCGGCAATCTAGTCGTGGAATGATACCTATTATGTTACTTATGATGATTAGCCTTTATGGTTTTCCGGCACTCTAGCCGTGGACTGATATATATCATGTTACTTATGATCAGTGTTTCTTAACCTTTTTGGCGCTCGTACCCCTTGAAATTTTGTTAAATGTTTTTGTACCCCTAGACCTATCAAACAAACACCTACAAAATTACCGGTAAATATACAATCTAACAATGAAATAAAACACAATGTAGCATGTTATCGGTGTATGTTTTATTAACCATAATATTGTTCACAATAAAACCAATTCAAAACCAATTCAGTGCAAAACCAATTCTGTCGGAACAAACACAAAGCTATTTATTACGTCACAGTAAGTCTTTCTTATGACAAAAAATCATTCAGAAATGCAGATGCTAAAAAAGGCTTTGAAAAATGTTTTCTTATTTTAAATAACATTGAAAATGAATTTTTAGCAAATAGTTTAAAACAGTGGTTCCCAACCTGGGGGTCGCGAAGCTGTTGCTAATGCAACAGCAAAAGTGAATGTAGATAGAACTAGGTACCGGTTCGCTAGTAGTATGTGCTTTGATGTGTGTCACTTTTCATTGAGCTATTTCATTCGGATAGCTTTGTAGCACAACTTTATTGCATCAGTATGCGTCCACTGTGATGTAATAAACTATGAACACGTGACCATAGGATTAAGCGTGCAGTAGCTGCAAATTGAAACTCTATTAAGTTAGCAGAGTTTCAAAGTAGCCTAGTATATTATACTAGAGATCAGTCAAGACTTGAGATTGCTAAAAATAATTAAGGGGAGCATCGTACGCCATGGAGAAAAAACGAAAATACATTGAAGAGTACATTAATCTTGGCTTTACTTCTTTATTGACCGATGGTGTAGGGAAGCGACAGTGTGTTCTCTGCCACGTTGTTCTTAGCGCGGAATCATTGAAACCATCAAAATTGAAACGCCATTTAGAAGCCAAACACCCTCAACATGCTAAAAAGGATGCAGCATTCTTTAAACGCCATAAAGCTGGTCTCAAGCGGCAACGACTTGACGCTACTGGAAACTTTCATCAGAAAAATGTGGCTGTACTTCAAGCGTCCTATGAAGTCGCATTGGAAATTGCCAAAGGAAAGAAACTTCACACTATTGGGGAAACACTTGTGAAGCCATGCTTGTTAAAAACGGTAAAGCTGGTTCTCGGGGATGCAAGTGCGGCGAAAGTTAAACAAATTTCTCTTTCTAACAATACCATCAAGAGACGCATATCGGATATGGCCAAAGATGTAACAGTGCAAGTGATACAGGAGATCAAGGGTTCTCCGATGTTTTGATTTCAGCTAGACGAGACAACAGATGTTAGCTCATGTGCTCAGCTTCTTGTTTTTGTCAGGTATATCAATTCCGGTGACTTCAAAGAGGAGTTTCTTTTATGCAGTGAGCTGGACTCTACTACAAAAAGTGCAGATGTTATGAAGAAGATGACAACTTTTTTTGAATCTGCCCAACTTGAATGGACAAATGTTTGTGGAGTTTGTACCGATGGCGCCCCTTCTATATTGGGATCGCAGTCTGGCTTTCAAAAACAAGTTAAGGAGCTGGCACCTGAAGCAAAGGGCATGCACTGTTTCATTCATAGATATGCGCTTGCCAGCAAAACATTACCAGCTCAACTAAAGGATATATTGAATTCGGTGGTGAAAATCGTAAATTTTATCAAAGCAGGAGGTCTCAGCTCACATCAGTTCAAAGAACTTTGCAAGGATATGAACTCAACGCACGAAACGTTGCTTTTCCACACAGCTGTTCGCTGGCTTTCCAAAGGGAACGTTCTTAATCGCGTTTATGAGATGAAGGATGAGATTCAGGCATTTTTAGAATTTAAAAATAAATGGGAATTTTTGTCGTACTTCAATGATGATAAGTGGATGAACAGCCTGGCTTATTTGGCGGATATATTTGAAAAATTGAACTGCCTAAATTTGAAACTTCAAGGGAAAGACACAAATATTATACAACTCAATGATAATGTGAAGGCATTTGTCTCAAAATTGAAAAACTGGCAGCGAAAAGTGCATATTGGAAACATTGCTATGTTTGACAGATTGTCCAGTGTCTCTTGCATTGAAGAAACGGGCGAAGAGTTTGAAGATTTAAAAAAATTAATTGTGGCACACCTGCAGTCCGTGGAGTGCGAGTTCCAACGTTACTTTCCAGAACTCGAAGAGCAAGAAGCTATACTTGTACAAAATCCTTTTTCCGCTTCTCTGGATGCAAGCAGCATTCCTGACGAAATCCAAGATCAATATTTTGATCTTAAGAATGACTCATCTGCTCGCATTCTCTACCATGAAAAGTCACTCTCTCAATTTTGGTGTGAAATGTATGATTCATACCCACAGGCTTCTAAGCTGGCTTTTCAAGTATTACTGCCTTTCGATACGACGTATCTATGCGAGAGTGGTTTTTCAGCTCTTCTGCATATGAAAACGAAGGAAAGAAATAGAATGAATGTAGAAGACGACATGAGACTGGCTCTGTTTAGCACGCAACCTCGAATTTCACGGTTAGCTGCAGACGTACAAGGTCAACCATCGCATTGATTTGTCAATAAATGCAAGAAAAACATTTTTAGTGCTTACTATATAATTATGCATTTAGGAAGGAATATAAGTGGGGGTCGCGGTATCTACGAAATTTTTTAAAAGGGGTCGCCAAGACAAAAAGGTTGGGAACCACTGGTTTAAAATATCCATTATTCTGACGCCTCATCTCGTACCCCCTGCTTTGGCGCTTTGTACCCCCAAGGGGTACAGGTATCCCGGTTAAGAACCCCTGCTTATGATGCTTAGCCTGTATGGCCTTTCGGCAATCTAGCCGTGAACTGATATCTATTATGTACTTATGATGATTGCTATAAATAATAGTCCCTGTAGTTGGCGACTGAAGTAATTGTCTGCGCTGGCTTATTAACGCGAAGCACCCTACATAGACTGGTTAAATACAGCAGCATGTAGTTTTACAGATTATTTTTGATCCACCTGTTGTGGTGCGACAAGAGTTGATTGATATTGCCCGGCGTATTTTTTTATTATTATTGTATGTGTCTAAAATCACACACATTTATTTTTCCGTTTTTATGAGGGCTAGGTAATCCTTATTTATTTTTCTTCTCATGGTAGCTGGTTGATCGGCTTGCCTTTCACGCCGTCTTTTCTTGTCTATTGTTTTTGTTTATGTGACGTCCGCAGTGACCTGGTTTACATAGACGACGTGTGCAGCGACTAGTGTTTGGTGACGTGTGCAGTATTTTGTTGCCGACCATGCAATCGGATATTTTCGGCTCTCTTTTGTTGTTGATCGTCGTGGCAGACGGACGTGCTCTCGTTATCTGCCACAACCTTGATCATCCCTGGACTTCGTGGAGGACTGACGTGGTTCTGATTGTTTGTCACAACTCCGTGAATTGATGCAATAAAATATTACTGTCGTGCTTCCTTCTTTGTGACTGCCATAGTCCTTGCAATTCGGGTTCAGACAGCACGCTGCACGTCCAAAAGAAACGTACCGTATTTCCTACACAAATAATGGTTGAAGAGTTAACTAAGTCAGCCTACTGCATGTTTGATTGGCAACCATTACTTTTCGCACTGGTATTACTTTCGCTGCCTTACATTAAGTGCTCCGGTTCCTCTTGCACGTTGCCAAATAAGACCAATATAGAGCATCATTAGCTTGATTCATAAACCTATTGTTTTTACTTCCTTTCATTTAGTTCCTTCCAAGCCTGTTTACATTCTCTTCTCACTACTACCTGCTATCATAGCTACCAGCCTACCATATTGTCACCCAAATAACTTAGTAACGCAAATATCTTAAACAAGCACACCCCATTTCCCCAATAACGATAAAACAATAAGGAGAATTGCAATTGTTCGTTCCCAAAACCACAAACTCTTTATGAACAAAATGATCATTACATCTTTCTCCTTTATATACAGACCAACAGAAAAGATACGGTAATGACTTTTGTTTTCGCAACAAACTGCAGGTACATTACATTTAATGTAATATATTACTATTAAATTACCGGTGCCAAATTAAACGAGAACCAGAGTGTTTTAGTTAGCAAGTTTCAATGGAAGGGTGGGCCGCTGGCAGCGTCCCCGTTGCAATTCAAACAGACAACAAATTGGAAGGCTTTTTTAACGCCTGTGAAAAAGCAAAGCATAATCTGCGTAGCTGATGCGTTGACAATAGGAATTTTGATTGGTACCAGCTAACAGCCAGCATACAGAAAAGGAATTTTGGAAAGATTGAAAAGCTATGTCCAAAATGTGCAAGAAATGGATGGAAATCAGATTGTTTTGAAAATAGTTACTAGCTGGATTTAGATTTAATTGTCTCATTAGAACAAAAAATTGGATTCAAATATGAACAATCAAGCAGTTTAAAATTTATATAAGTTATGGTAGGCTTCATTGGATTGAGTGCTTGCTGTCAAATTTGCATCACTTTTTAAGATGTTTTCAACCTCTCATATTGTTGCTTTTTTCAGTGGAATCTTTTTAAGAAAGAAAGGTCTATTCATTTGCGTGATGTCATCGGTACGATGCTCTTGTAGCAACCTCAGCAACTTCAACTACAAACCACAAGCAGAAAGTCAACAACAACACTTCGCTTTATATATGTACTGCCTTCTACTTTCATTGGCTATCATAATAGAAGTGACTAGTCGCCACATGGAATGCACTCATTTTAACTTGGCCTACAGTCAGATGCCTGCCGTTGCGCTACCCTCTTTAAAGTTACAAATTTTTGAAGATGGCTTTGTAGATGGTTGATTCATATAAAATATTGGTTGTGAACGTGCAAATCTTGTCGCTCGCACTTTGTATGGTTGGTATAATAATTGCTGCGTAATTTTTATGTTGCCTAAACCAATGGTTTCAAACTTTTTTTTGCATACCTCTCTCTCAGATATCAAATCTTGATGTGTTCCTCCGTACCGCTACAAATTTTTAAAAAAGAACTTTTTTCTTTCTTTTCTTGTTGGTAATCGATAACGTAGATGTGTAATCTCTGCATCAAAGTTATCATTTTGCATCAGATTTATTTTTCTAAGGCAAAGGTGTAGATCTCGTTTTTGAAATCGATAAAGAAGATGTGTAACCAATGCAGATATGATATTAGATTTGTCGTCCCAAGACAAACGTGTTTTTTCGTGATCGGTATCAGTGCAAATACAAACTGCACAGCAAATGTTTGTCTTCTTAAGACTCTGATTTTTTTCTCCCTAAAACAAATTTACCCTAAAAAAAGTAATTCCTGCTTCGGGTACCCAAGTGTCTCCCGGTTGACAACCTCTTGTTGAGACCAGGATTTCTCAAATCTTTTTTGACACAACCCCTAAAGATCGTCCTTCAGTATCGCAACCCACGCATTACTGAGCATTGTTTTAGAAAAAATATCTCCGCCCACCAAAAAAGGTTTTGACGTTCATTTAACATAACATGCCTTTTTTCTCACTTGGATCTCTAAAAAAGAAAAGTTGGTCCTTACGTTTTAATTCAATACACTAAGTTGAGGTTCTCCAAAAATCTATTTGCCGCCGAGTGTACAAGGTCTTGCGACCCAAATTTGGATCGCATTCCACCATTACGGCTGGTTTCAGATGGAAACCAGCGTTTCGAAACCCCTTGTCTAGACAAATAAACTGAAACTGAACAAAAAGATTTCTATTGGAAACGCGGAATACAAGTAAATGTTGTTGACGTAAATGTAGCTGTTATAGCTAGTTTCATGAGTTAGGGCAGCAATGCCCAACCTTTCATTGTTGCAGTCCGCATTGCACACTTTCTGTCAATCTACGGCCGCCAGTTAATCAAATCCACAGTTTTTTAGTTGATGTGAAAGTGAAGATCTTTTCTCCACGTGGAGATCAAAATTTTGAATGTACAAGTTTTTGATCTTGAGGAAATATTTTGTTTAAATTGGGTTTCTTTTTTGTTTATATAAATGTAATATTTTTTTTTCAGCTGGATCAACTTCTAATATATGTGAACAACCGCAGGTCGTGATCCCCTGATTTAGGGCAATTATCATTAACATTATTAATTGGTTTATTTATTTATTGCACAGCTACTGTTCAGAATTGCGAATTATTTATTTATAGCTGCAGTTCTGAGTTTTCTAAGTCCATGGTTGATGTGATCAATCAGGTAATTTTCGATTATTGCTTTTTGTCAACAGTCCCATAACAACACGCACACACACAAAAGCCTATTGGTACTAAAAAACAAAGTCAAATGAATTCAATGGCTACTGTTGACTCAGTTCATGTTGTGATTTAATAGCAATTCAACTAATTGAATGTGAAGCAAGACCGAGTGGTCTGGTTTTCTTTAAATTTAGCTTAGCTTACTCTTTTTCAGGAAAGATTTTTTGCTGAATTTGCAATGATCCAAATATTGGTTACAGTATTAATTTGCAAGGTTGTATTAAAGTTGTCACGCAGTAGATCGTTTGATTACTAAAATATATTTAGTGGAGTTTGCTCCTTATCAGTGTGTCACAAATTTATAAAAAATGTGGCAAAACATTTTGAAATCTCGCAATGAAGTCAATCTTTCAAGTGAACGAGTGACAAGCAGCATTCCAGTGGGATATCGATTTGATGTGCAGTCTATAACTAAACACTTGTCTTTGGTGAGTTTAATAAAAAAAATGGTGATTGAACCCAGCATTCTGTTTCTTATTTTTAAGTTGTTGAAAGCAAATTAAACATTTATAAATGTGTGGACTTATACATCTGTAGGCTTGTGTTTGATCCATTTTACATTTTACGTCAGTACTTGAAGACAAAAAGCATTGCACCAACAGTTGTAGTTTGATTTACTACGACTGTTGGTGTAATGCTTTTTGTCTTCAAGTATTGGTACTGCATCAAAGCAGTTTGCAGATGAAAATATGCCTTTGCAAAGATTTTACTATGCAGAAAGCTATGTAGATGTTTAACTTTTTTGCATTGGGAGTTTCTGTATTGGAATATGAGCTTTTGAGCTACTGGTACCAGTGGTACAGGGGTGGGAGGGTGCTACCACCTAATCTCTTAGAGGCTGCTTATATAAGACTCAACATTCCTATTCAGCCTCTTGCTGTACTTTCTCTAGTACTTTGCTATTACAAAATCTTTTTTTTGGTATGCTTTACAATGCTAGCGCTATCATTGTCTTGTCTTGATTGCATAACGTCCAAATTAATCATGTAAATCACTTACTCACTGTAGATCTTCCCTATTGACACTATACTGCCACTAATATGAGCGTCACAAAAAGCTTATGACTCAACAAGGTTTTTTTCAAAGCTATATTGAAAATTTTTGCTAAGAGACAGCCCCCCTTTTTGATCAAGGAAACCTACCTGGTTTTAAATGGAGTCTGTTGCGTTATTTTATTACCCAGGCCTATTACTATTTTAATATCAAGTTAATTGAAATTGTGATGTGAAATCATTTGCAATATTCAATAACTGGTCAGTCTCTCTCCTCTGCTGATCTAAATGGTCACAGCTTGTTTGCTGTTTTGGGTTATGTGAATTATTATGTCACCAAAGTGTGATGTCACAGTTCTGCTCCCCCAAAATTGTGAAAACCTGGTGCCTGTGACTGGTTCATTGCTGATTGCATGTAGTTATCAAGTCTTGCTATCACAAATAAATTTTTTGATTCTGGTAGGAGTAATTTACTTTTGTGTAGTACCAGTATGCCTAACATTTTATAAAAATTGATTGCTTAGAACAGTCCAGATGTCTACAACATTTCATATCATATTCGTTTGAGCTTGTTTGATGCAGTTTATCGGAGGTTTGTTGGTCAGACATGGCATAGTCGAGATGTTACTACAACAAGGGATGGAGTTGATGCCACACAACCAATGCCTATTAAGTTCAAGCAGGTTAGACTCTACATTTGTTAAATTAGTGGTTTTATATCCAACCAAGTTTATATCAGACTATTCAAATTTAACGTGGTTGAAAGTTTGAACAAAGCATGGTGGTACTTCAGGATGATTAGTGGCTAATTTTTAGTATTTTGAAGTGCCAAAGCAAAAGGCAAGATTCAGTTTTTTTGCTAAACCAAATTTTGTTGCTGGCTCAACTTTAAACTTTTGCTCAGACAAACACTTTTAACAAGTGGAAACAATATTTAAAACATTCCTTGCAATTTTTTATTCAACTTAGCAAAGGCAAAATAAAGTAACAGTTCAAAGGCTGTAAAATGTCCTTACTGTCTTGATGACAGCAGCCACCCATATTATTCATTGCAATATTTATAATTTGTTGTTAATGTGTGAAGCAGGTGCTTGAAAAAAATGAAGGTTCAGAGGACCATGCAATGTAATGCTGTAATTGCTGAGCTTGCAAACTTGAATACAAGTGGTATCAAAATTTAGAATCAGTTTCTAAAAATGCTTCCAATGTCAAGTTTGGATTGTGTTAGCAATACCACAGTAATTTATGAATGAATCACAACTTCAAGTCAGATTATAGCTGCATGCAGAATAACCTTTGGCAGTGTGGTTCAATAAATTGAGTATCATATGTGTCATTGAAAGATTGCAAGTTGCATGCTCAGTATGTTATGATGCATAAGGATGATTGACATTACAGATCATATCATAGGTTTTAACGATAAGGCATTAGAATATGAGATCATTTTGCAGTCTACCTAACCTTTCATTCTTTTTGTGCTGTGAGTTGCATAAGTTCTCATTTCACTTATAGAGATGTTTTGGAAAAAATTATAATTGTTCAGTATTCATAAACAAAATAGAATCAAAAATTCTTTTTCAGCCGGTGTATTTTCATACGTCAGTGTTGGATTGTGGGCTTCTCATCGTGATGGAGCTGGTTTGCACTCTCACCCCCAAGAACCCTCTTCCCGACCAAGCAGTCCAACCCAAGCTGCAGGCTCTTGGTTGGACTGTGATGCGCTTACAGGCACAATCTCAACAAGTCAATGAAATTTCTAATAAAACAAGCAAAAAGTAAATCACTTGTACTCTTGCTAGATTTTTGTAGCTTGTCAATGTGACATCTTCATCTTTTAATCATGAGTAAACTTTGTGGTGATGTATGGAATAACTTGTTTAGACTTATTTCAAACCGCTGACTTAGTGAATTTCTGTCTCATGCTGCAAGCATTGTTGAAAGCTGTCGGTTTTGAATGCACATTTAACTAGAATCCATCAAAAAATTGAAATTGCAACTTCTTAATTTCAAAAACAGCTTGTCATGGCAATGAGTTGTCATCGCCCCTTCCTTATCGTTGTTTTCTTTTGGCCAGACTTCTAAAATACATATTATCAGGTGCTACTAGTCATTGGTGGGACAATGTTGACGTGTTTTTTTACATTTTGATTTTTCTTTACAATTGAGTGGCCATGAGTTACTTCAATGCATCTTGCTTTTTCGTGTGTTTAAATATTTAGTTGACATTTTTTAAGACTACAGTGTTATAATGTATATTGTACATTTATGTAGTGGCCAGAATAAGGCTTATTTTATTACTTTTTTTGATAGATTGGATATCTTTCAAGGTTCACCACGGGCTTTATTGTTTATGGATGATCCAATTGAAAGTAAGCAAGTCTGGATGAGAAATAAAATTATCCATGCTGAGGCCAAATGCAGCTCAACTCTTGTTTGCTTTATTTTGGCTCAGACGCAAGTCGTGACTGAGCCAAAATGTAACATGACGAAGAGTTAAACACTAGGCATTGCTTAGCTTCAGACCATGCTTTGGTCATGAGAACTTACAATTATTAATTCATAATTAATTTTTCTTCATGAACTCTTCAATTTGTGATCTAAAATACCTGTCATCTGTAAAGAAGACCTATGTCTTGCAAAGGGTAGACCTATTTTGAATATTTGCCACCCTGCCGTTGAAGAATCAAACTTAATGTTTTAGCTTGGGTACCATTTTTTGTTAAAGTCAATTTGAAAAAGGTCAGTTTTTGTTGTCATTGTAACAATAATTTCAACGGCAGTTTATTGTTCTAAAGCACGAACATATCAACAAGTTTGTTTTTTATGTTTGGATGTATTTTCTT
Organism: Trididemnum clinides; assembly: GCA_963675345.1. Lineage (NCBI taxonomy): Eukaryota > Metazoa > Chordata > Ascidiacea > Aplousobranchia > Didemnidae > Trididemnum > Trididemnum clinides. The sequence continues at coordinate 11,722,468 of OY776293.1, read as the reverse complement.
TCTTTCTGAAAGCCTTTTGGTATCAAGGAATTCAATAAATGCTTTAGCCTGCTTTACGGTATGGGCACCACAAACATCCGTTTATGGGGAAGATGGAACAAAGGTTCAAACCTCCCAAACCTATTTAGGAAATTGTCTCTCTCAGTCAGTCCAAAACGTTTTTGTTTTGAAAATAATATCATCTCTCCCAAACTTTTTTGCTGCAGTAATAGTGGTTTAATGATGCTTTTTCTTTTTAATTTACTTAGCTAATCCCAACATCAAGTTGGTTCCTGGATGTCAGGCTTTTGTGGAGTTTTCTCGGCATCCAGCAATAGAAGATGTAGCTCATTTATTTCCTGAGAACATTTTCGTTGCCTGTGATATGAAAATCCCGGGAATTGCAGAACCACATAATATGACTGGTGGTGGTAATATAGCGTTATTGCTTTGTGTACAACATCAATAAATTTTCTTGTGTGCTTTTTATTTTGTTATTATGGGCACCTCGCATACTTGTTGAGGGAGGTGGTTACCTAGGTTCATAATGCTTCTTAACTTGGCTACCGTCAGGACCACTATTAGAAATTAGTGTTGGAATATGTTATAAAAATGCTTGCTATCTTGAGGTAACTTCTGAAAAATAGACCATGTCCAAATATACCTGAATCTTTAGGTGGTCTTTGAAAAAGGAATGTATAAGATCATCGCTTTTAAATTTACCCACATCTTGAGATGTTCTTTTACTTTCAGTTGACAATTTTTTGAGGGAGGGAGGGTAAATGTCCCCTGACAGCAGTTAAATGTTGCATTTTAGCTATGTATATGTTAAATGCTATTATTCCACATATCGCAGTAGAACCTTAAATAAATTAGCTATCTACGAGAAGTGAAAAGGGTCGCGTTACTGAAGCAAGTTCAAATGCATTTTAACAGTAGTGTATTCAGACCTGCATTTAAAGTGGGTTTGATGGAATACTTGGGAGCTCGCCAATCAGAATTTCACAATATTGATTCGTATCAAATGAGTTTCATATATATTACGACTTGCGATCTTTACGTTGTTCTTTGCTCAATAATTTTTTTGCGGTCAGTTACTAAGGTCTTTAAAAACATGGGTTTTTAAGACATAGAGTGAAATTGTGGCTCCGTTAAGTGGATAACATCATTTTTAAAGTTTCCTTACGTAACATTATATCTAACTTTAATCTCGACCGAGTTAGTTTATGTGCATGACTTATCATGTGTTGGCTTGTTTAGTGAAGGATTATTACCATCGACCTCGTGTAATCAAATCTCACACTTGCTTCATTGATCGGCTTGCTATTGATCTTGGGACTGATGTGGAGACGTTCGAGACCGAGTTGTGTGAGCTTGTAAGTGTGATTGAAATATGTACAGCTCGAAGCATACTTTTGGAAGCGTAGGTAAAATCTTGTCTGATCGGATAATTGAAAATCTTTTCATCTAATTACGTGTCACAACCAACCAGAAATATTTATGAAATGCTTCCCACACCAGCTCAGTTACGCAGGCCTGAAGTCGTTTCGGCTTATTTCTCTGCTTGGTGACGTTGTTTGTCGTAGAAGTATGTTACGTTGGCAGACTGAAACCTCCAAACTGGCTTTTAACTCAGTTATTTTATGTACACCTATAAAAACTTTGAATTTGGCTTTCAAAAAACCTAAAGGCTTTGTTTCATAAAGCTTCATCTGTCGCGCATGGAATAAGCTAGAGAGAACGCGTTCTTGTAACTTGAGAATTTTGACTTGCGCATTGCAGTTGTGAGCAAGCCAATAACAGTGTTTGGAAACATCCTGTGATATTGAAATCACACCGAAAAAAGTTTTTCTTTGTGTTGCTTACCTGAGTGTCATCGCATCGTCATTACCGTTCCTCTTTCACTGCAGTCCGTGTTTGACATGCATTAAGCAATAGGAGACGCGAGAGTTTTTTTGTTTAGCATAGTTTCGATTAAATCATCAGCATCTTGGATGCGTTGGTTTGATTTCTTGAGGTTTTTAAGCATTGTATCAATTTATCTGGTATGGGGGTGATTTTTGGCCTACGTCTTTTGGGATGAATTGTAGTATGGCGCAGGTTGGGCAAGTTAACGGCAGGCGGAATACATGGCCGAGAGCATCAGCGTTAGCGGGTAACACGCAACGTGGTCGGTAACTCCTCTACAGTGGAACATAATAAACAGCGGTCTGGAAAGAGAAAATCAAATTAATAAATCTCTGAGTAGCTTCGATAAATTTCGTTACAGATCAACAATGACCGACTGAAGAAAGAGGGACTAGATGATGATTTGAAGCGCCCTACGGTGGTGGCTCGAGGTCTTAGGGTAAAGCTGCGTGTGATAACAACTAAATTTATTTAAATAAAAGTAGCAAAACTGTTTCTTATCATATGTGTTGTGTAGATGTTATTGCCAATTAAATTTGATATGCCCTTCCGGCCATCTCTGCTAAGAGGACAACACCGGATAAAAACTGAATAACTACTACTACTACTACTTGTGTCGTAAAGCTATATGATAGTCATTTATTCGTCATTGCCTACTATTTAATGTATAAATTATAGCTGCCATGGCCATAAGGAACCTCGGAAAAAGCTGGAAATTATCATAAATCAGGGTTTCTCAAACTTTACACTGGTGGAACCCTTTTTGTTTGACTTAACGGAGGACGCCTGTCAGTTTGTTCTTTTTTTTGGAGAGAAAGGGTATAGGCCCTTAAGGTTGGTCTATAACTCAAAGACTTAAAGTTGTTCGTGACCCCTCGAAAACTCTTTGATCCCGTTTTATCGATTACCGTGTTGAACATTTTTCCAGGTTGGCGTTCACAATGGATACTGTTTTGTGCAAAAGCCTCAGTTTGTTCATGTTGAACCGGACGCTTTGGTTGGTGGACACAGAAGGGGTAGGGTCGCTCAAAGCAGGTGCGGTTTGAGGAATAGCTCGAGTAGAGCACTTTTCACTCTTCGTTGAAAGTTAGACTTTTGCTTTGCTAATTTAATTGTTCAACCACAAAAACTTCTTTAACCATCTGCTTCATTGATTAGAAAAATGTCGTAAATGTGATTTCTGTGAGTGAAATTACCCTTCCACTTTCTTAAAATGGAGGTACGGCATGAAAGGATATCCAGGTTCACACCGGAACCCTACTTAAAATTAGGATTAGAGAAATCGGTTGTCCATTTCGAACCAGACATGAATTCAAATTGCAGACTGGTAGTTTTACCTCCAACAGTACAGGTTGCCAAAAAAAAATAAAAGGCAATTTCCCTTGCTTGATTGCGCTGGTTGTAGTCGAAATCTCCTGTGCCAGCAGTGGCCTACTGGTAATTCTGAGTCCGAAGAGTGTCTGAACACAAGGTGTTTTGTTATATCCAAAAAAAGTTTTTTTTTTGTTTTGCCATATTTATCCTCCATTCCCTTGAAAGCGAATTGTATCGCTATATTTTGGACGGAACGTCTGCACTCGCTTGGGAGTTGCCAATTTGCCATTTGCGATATGTCTGGGCCACCTGTCTTCCACATAAAGGCGGAGGCGTCCCGTTAAGTGCCTTGCCCAAGGATACAACAAGTAAACTTGCCGGCTTGTTCTCCACAACCTTCCCAAAATGCCGAGCGACAAGCAGGAAAGCTGTGGATACCATTTTTTAAAGTCTTTTGGTATGACTCGACAAGGGGAATGAACCCTAGGTCTACCGACTGCAAAGCAGACGCTCCGCTGTGGGAAGATAAACATATGTGACGAAAAACGGAAAAGAAAAAAAACAGGCAAGAGATGGTTGAATATTCACATACTAAACCTTCGGAATTTCAAAATTTGGAGTTGGCGAATAACATCATCTCTAAACGCAAAACTTCTTTTTGCCTGAGGTTCTCTGGGTTAAAATAGTGGAGCTATTTTTGGGCACAAACCAATGGCATTCCACCTTGTTGCTGTCAGGGATACAAGTCTACATTTTTGACTGGTTTAGAATGGCTGCCGCTTTCTCCTCACCCGACCAGCATCTTCTTACTTACTTGATCGAGTTGGCAATGTGAAGCCTACGTATTCCTTCTAATCTTACCTTTATTTTTAAGGTAGAGGTTAGGTTACCATCATCCTGAAAATTGAGCTCAACATAAGATGTTTTTAGTGCCCAGTCAAGTGGACATTTAGTGCTGCGAAGTCGTCTTCAGTTAAGTGAGATGATGTTTGATCCTGGAGTGGTTGTCTGCTTCCTATTGGAGTACACTCTTTCTATTCCCAATCACGGAGCATCACGATACACAAGTGGTAAGCATAAAACTTGCATCATTTAGTGCTACTAAAATTAACCACCACAATTTGGCATGCTTTGTAAATCTTGACAGCACTTTTATTTTCTTGATTTTATGTTGTTACGTCGTCCTACCAAACCCTTTGCGGTGGTTTGGTGGATCTTCTGATTATTATTTTGCTGGCACTTCTGATTATTGTCACGAAATTTTTCGGGCAAACACTTCTTGGCATCAAAAATTTTCGTAGAAAAAGTTGGCTTGTGCTGTACTATCTCCCGACCTCTGACATTAATTTGTACTTACAGTCCTGTAGCCTTGTAAAGTAACCAATAGGAATGCCTTTTTAAAATGGATTAATGAACCTGCTTACTCTCATGTCGTAGGTGGCGACGTTTGGGCATCCACCGATGGCAGTCTGCCATGTTTGCAATTCATGTCTGGTTTGAGATAGACAGCTACTTTTTTTCCTGTGGGACGTGAATTTGGGTAGAAGTTGAACTGGATATGCGTTTGCGGTGCCATCCATCCATCCTGAGAGAAACCAATAAATGAAAAGTCAGCGGTCGTAACTTGTCATTTCAGCGCGTTCTGTTAAGTTAACCGATACGATGGTTAAAGTGTCCATTTCTCTATCGGTAGACCCGGGTTCACTTCTCGTTAAGCCGTGCCATAATAGCATACAGTACTTCAAATAGGATACTTGCAAGTGTATGCTTCACTCTTAATTAGACAAGGGTTATGTGGTGAAAAGCCGGCAGATTTGTTTGTTGCTTGGGAAAGAGATTTTTTACGAGACAGGGTGGTGGGTCCCGAGGAGTGTACTGTCGTCGCGGCTAAGTCTAATTAAAGACAAGCAAAAGAACAATGCGCATCAATGAATTAATTTTGATTCATATGCTTTTATTATCATGGTTTCAGTTACTTGAATCATAACAAGTAAAATCACTGTTATGTTTGCTCTCGTGATATGTTGCACTTAATACTTTACGTTTTAGGATCACGTAGCTCGCTTTTCAACCAATCATTTTCCATCATGGTTCGATGGTCGTGGTGGGGGCCAACCAAGAAGACGGGCAATCAATCCGTCACTGTTTCTTTGATGGTAAGGGCGTCTATATCTTTGCAGTGCGTTTATTGTCATTATTGTGACAAATTGAAACGCTGGGATGAACCCAATCTTACTTGAATTGATGAGAACGTATTCAACTCATTGAACACAAGACGGCTGATTAGCACCCACCGATTGCAGCCCTTCTTGTTGGTCTGCGGACAACCCGGCAATATTTATATCTGGTTTGAAATGTACTGCTTCTTTTCCTTTAACTGATGTTGATTGGGTTTGTGGTGTGGACCCGGACGAACAATTCATGCCGTGCCTCCATTCTTAGGAAGAGAATAGAAAACAACAGCAATAACTGTCGACAACGTGGTCGAATGGTTTGGAGCTCGTTTTATGGTAACAATGATTATTAGTTCGAACCTCTCAATGGCTACTTGCTGTGTACTAAGGAAATGCCTCTTGTAACAAAACCCCTTGCTTGGTTGCATTGCATTTGGGAGAAATGTACAATGCCCAGTGACAGTAACGCCGAAGCAGGTTTGAACCCAATGTTTTTTATGACGCTGATTCTAAATCTTTTTGCTCTCGTTTCCCCTTGACAGTTTTCAAAAATAAAATTTATCCCCCTTTTTATGTAGCGCAGCTGCTGTGACTTTCGTCGTGAAGTAATAGGCACTATATGCTATCATTTCCAAAAATTTGTGGTGTAACATGACTATTGCGACACAAAGCCAAGTGCATCTGAACTCAAAAAAGTTGATGAAGGAAAAACCCGAGGCCTACAGAATGCGCTAAACTTAAGATAAAGCACATGTACGAGAACATTACATGTAAATTGATAGAAGAATCTGAGCGTTTTTAATTTTAAAAATTGCAAAAAAGCTTTGCTGAATTCACGTTTCGTCAAATTGACCCTCATTCGAAAACTCTCGTGCTATTTTTTACCGACGACAGGTTTTCCCGTGATCGTACGGTGAAAACATGAGACAAAAATACAAGATAGGCGAAGAGTTTGAAAGACAGGGCGATAACTTTAACAATCTTCGAATCCCCCATTCACCAACAAAGGCTTTGCCATATATGCCTGCCATAGCTAATACCTGAAACGTGAATTTGGAAGCAAACGACTCTTCTGCTCACTTACATTGCGAATGCAATGTAATGCTTTTAGCGCTTTACGTCACAATTTTGCGATGGGAAGTGGGCGCTCAATCTCTCTCATTGCGCCATGTTGCTAAATTAAATGATGCTTGGTTTTGCTTTTTCCCATTTGTCGGGAAGTTGATGAGTGCATTACGAGTAGATGCGTTTTACAACTAAAGTTAAGTGACGTACAACATTAAGCTAGCTAGCAACAGTACACGAAACATGATGAATTAGTTAAGTGCAGAACACTGAAGCTAGCTCAGGTTTATCTTTTGTGTTTATTATGTTACAGTCTTTTTGTTAGTCACTGTATTGTAGAACTTTAAACCCTAAATGGTGGCAACCGCATTTGCCACAACTCAAAGTTTTATTAATTTTTTTTGGTGCTACATTCTACTTTGGTACTACACAAAGAAAATACACTCTTACACTTTTTGTGCTTTAAGTTAACCCTTACAATACAATTCAAATCTTTTCCAGGGTGGAACTGCTTTGAATCCAGAGAAGCAATTCTTCTACCGTATGAAGCCTCACGATGATGATCTCGCTGTAAATGGAACCATCAAGTCAGTTTGCTATACTTATTTTTTATCTTAGCGTTGTTGTTGTTTACCCGACCCCTTCCGAGGGATGGGGGCATGGCGGAAGACCATGGAGCCCCAGAATCCGGGCAACTCCCCAGGGTCTGGACCAGAGGTCATAAAGAGACAGAGAGTCGCCAAAGAGTGAGCGGCGCAAAGAGTCCGTAGCTGGACAGTGCAGAATGAGATGAGAGATGTCCTGGGACGAGTGTCCACAGGCGCTGCAAGAAGGATTCTCGATTCTGCCAATCCTGGAGAGATAGGAACCTAAAAGAAGGCTGTGTCCATTGCAGCGAAGACGAGAGAGGACACAGCGAGCATGACGAGGGAGCACAAGTTCCTCAGTGGAAATTGAGGGAACCTGTGTGTCAAAATACTTTGAGGAGACAGTGCGCCTCCAGTCCGAGATAAGACGAGAGTGGATACGAGAGATAAGAGGAGAGAGACTACAAGGGATTGCGGAGGGCGCAAGCAGCGCTCCCCGTCTGGCAAGCTCATCAGCTGTGTCGTTCCCCGGGAGAAACGAGTGTCCGGGGACCCATTGTAGCCTGATAGAACAGGAGGAGAAGAAGGACAGTTCCTGCCAGATCTGCCACAGAGTTTGAGATAACAGGAAAGGTGGAGGAGAGGACAGGGTGGCGAGGACAGAACGAGAGTCAGACAGGAGAAGAAGAGAAGAAAAATGGCAGACTTTATGGTGTTGCCGAGACCAGCAAAGAGCGTGCAGAATGGCGCAGGCTTCAGCGGAAAAACTGGAACAAACTGGGCCTGCCGAAAAGGAAAGAGTGGCCTCAGTGCCACAGAGAGAGCAGTTGGCAAGAACGCCGGAGCCGCCCTTGCCAAAAGGAAAAGGAACAGAGCCGTCTGTCCAGAGTACCAGATCATGAGGAGGAAGAGAGTCAAGGTGGGCGAGAGCCGCACCTTGGCGAGAGTGAGGGGGATCAGAGCGAGAGCATGGAGTGGAAAGGGTGGACTCCACCGTGAACGAGGGAAGATTCCAAGGAGGACAGGGAGGGCAAGCAACAAGAGCCTCCCTAGAACAAGTAGAAGAAAGCATGAGCGGGTGAGTGGACGCAAAAGCTCTCCAGGACGATCTGCAGAGTCTTGGTTTCACTCCTAGTCTGGCCAAACCCGAGATGGGAAAGGAGGTTGGGAGACGAAGAGCCCGCTCATGAGAAAAAAGAGTGAAGTGAGTCAGAGTGACTCGTAGGGGAGGTAGAGAAGCCTCGGTGAGTAGTAGAGGGATAGGGGACGACGAGAGGCAGCCGGTGATGGCGCGACTGGCCGCTCGGTGAAGGCGTTCCAATTTGGTGATATTGGTAGCGCTTAGGAACGGAAACCATCCGGGTGAAGCGTAAGTGAGAAGGGACCGAAGAAAAGATTTATACAGAACAGAGAGGGACTCCTTAGAGGGGCCCCAAGAGGAAGCAGAGATACAGCGTAAGGCCTTGAGACGTGGGAAAAATTTGGCCTTCAGCGAAGATACATGCCTAGAAAAGGAAAGAGTGCGGTCGAAGGTGACCCCAAGAAAAGTTGGAGTGGGATTAAAACGGAGGCGGGAGCCGAGTAGGAGGAGGTTGGGCTGGAGGTTAGCTTGGTGGGGATCCACTGAAAAGAAGGAGGCCTCACATTTGCTCGGATTGAGAGGAAGACGCCAGTACTCAGACCAGCGCTCCAATCGAAACAGAGCTCCTTGTGCGGCCTCCACCGCAGTGGGGACCGAGGGGGAGGAGGACCAAATGGCCAGATCGTCAGCGTAAAGAGAGCAGCTGACGGAAGAAGGCAGGGAAGCCGGAAGATCATTGATGAAGAGGGAGAAAAGTACAGGGCCAAGAACGGATCCTTGCGGAACACCTCGACGGACTCGAAAGGAACGGCTTTAGTGATTTTGAAAAACCACAGAAGCGCGCCTGTCAGAAAGGAAAGATTGAGTCCAACGAGCAAAGCAAGGAGGGAGGCCAGCCGAAATAAGTTTGTGGAAAAGGGCGGGGTGCCAGACAGAGTCAAAAGCTTTAGAGAAATCGATAGTAGACAGGATCGTCCGAGAGCCCGGCCTGGGTTTGTTAAACCCATCCGAAATGGACTGAGAAAGGTACAGAATTTGATCAAGTGTAGACCGTCCAGGGCGGAAACCGGCCTGGCGGGGAGAGAGAATGGAATTAGATTCCAGAAAAAAGAGAAGACGGGATAGTATGATGCGTTGAAAGAGCTTTGATACGCAGGAGGTGAGAGAGATAGGCCGGAAGGAAGCAGGAGAGTCGAGAGGTTTTCCCATCTTATGTATGGGAATAATAGAAGATGTCTTCCAGATGGAAGGAAAGGAATGTGAAGACCAAGAAAGATTGAAGATGTGAAGAAGAAAATCCATGCCAGAGCGAGGAAGATGCTTTAGCATGGGATAGGCAACTTTGTCTGGGCCAGTGGCAGTGGATGAGGAGAGGTTGGAGGCAGCCGCAAGAAATTCAGCGGGAGAGAAGGGAGAGCAAAAGGACGAGTGAGACTCCACAGAGCACGTAGCTCGGCGGAGCTCAGTGAGGTAGCCTCTGGCTCTGCTGCGCAGGGCCTTTGGCTGAGACACGGAAAAGTGAGACCTCAGGTAAGCGGCATAGACCGAAGCCGATTCCCTGGGAGAGGAACAGTTAGGAAAGTTAGGAGAGGAAGAAGACGAGGAAGGAGAGCCAGCAATAGAGCGAAGAAGAGAGTGCACAGATTTAGGATTAGATTTAGGTGAAAGAGAAGTGCAGGTCGTCTGCCATGCCTCAGCCTTGGCCTTGGCAATGACCGACGAGGCACGTCGAGAGGCGGAGATGTAAGCCTGGCGATCTTCATCACTTCTGTGAGCAGTAGCGAAAGTCTTGCGTCTTTCACCAACCGCTTCTTCCACCTCAGCAGACCACCAGGCTTTAGGAGGGCGTTTGATGCGGCCGAAAGGAATGGAAGATTTGGCCGCATTCATTGCCAGAGAGGTAAAGAGAGCAGCTGCAGAGGAAAGAGAAAGAGACGAGTATTCCTCTGCAGTAGGACAGTGAGAGTCAAAGTAGGAGGCAAAGTCATCCCAGCGAGCTTTCTGAAAATTGAAGGAAGGGGGGCGCTCGTTGGGGTGAAAGACCGGAGAAAGAGGGATAGATAGAAGAATTGGTAGGTGGTCAGAACCCAGGTCCTGAAGCACCTCCCAGGAGCAAGAAAAAGCAAGAGTAGAGGGAGCAAAGGAGATGTCAGGAGAGGAGCGACTGCCGGAGGAGCGAAGGAAAAGGGTGGGTGTGTCAGGGTCATTGAGGGGGAGGAGGTCTGAGGAGATGACCCAGTCGAATACTTCCTCCCCACGGGGGTCGGAAGTACCTCTTGAGTCCCAGAGCGGGTGATGGCAATTGAAGTCCCCCAGAATGAAGAGATTTCTGGAGGAGGGAAGAATTGAGGGAGAGAAGGAATCGGTTCTGCCATCCGTTGGGGAGGAGCGAATAGGGGGGGCATACACATTAAGAAATGACACCGAGGAGGATTTGTTTAGAGAGATGTTGACCCCTACATAATCAGAGTAGGGATCGAGCGAAGAAAGAGAGGTGGTAGAAAGTTCAGAAAAGGATAGGCCCTGTCTGACGAAAATGACTACGCCGCCACTGGCATGCGAGGCATCAGAAGAGAGAATGCCAGACCGGGAGTGAGTACGATCAGAACGCAGAACAGAGAATCCAGGAATCCGGAAAGAGGAAGAGGAGTTAAGATTGGATTCCTGAATGCAGATAAGATCGACAGGATGGGATGAAAGAAAGTGAAGTAGTTCAGTGCTCCTGGCTCGAAGACCTCCAGCATTCCATTGAAGAACCCTGAGAGAGTCAGGGGGAGGAGAGGAGGCAGGAGGTGCAGAAGTATAGCCAGGAGCAAGGGACGGTGGTGGAAGGGTAGGGGAAGGAGATATAAGATGGGCAGATGGGGGATAAGAAGTTTGGAGACGAGGGTGGGGCAAGAGTGCAGCATTAGCAGAGGGGGGGCCAGATTCCACAGTGGAGGTATACGTGCCGGAGGAGTCCGAGGAGGGGGAGTCACAGTGTTACGGCAGGGGGGGCAGCTCCAAGAGTGAGAGCTGCCAAGAGCTCTGAAGTTAGATAAAGAAAGTTGTGAGCACCTTAGATGGACCCATTTGGAGCAAGCGCAGCATTGCACCGACTTGCCCCGCCAGGTCACATTTCCAGCGCACACAGAGCAAGGAAAGATGGGGCCAGGGTTAGGATGAACGTTACCGCTCATCAGGAGAAGAAGAAGAATGAGGAGACGAAGGAGGGCAAGAGTAGGGCAGGAGAGAAGAAAAAGTAAGAATAGGCGACCGATTTTAAAGATGCTGTGTGCTGCCCTTCTGCGGTCGTTCAGGGGGCAGCATAGCGAAAAAATGAATGGGGAGTGCCCGGGGTAACTGGGACCCTCGGGAAGGCCAACAGCCATTTCGACCCAACCCAAACGGGGCCGGGGACCGCACCACCACGTTGAGGCGGCTGTTGATTGGTGCAGTAGCGTTGTTCGTTTAGCAACATAATCGGTCAAAATTACTAATTGTAGAATGGGTTTTAATAGCTTGGTAGTACGGAACTTGAAAACAAATAATCAAACAGTTTTATGCATTTTGTGATGCTGTCGTCAGTATCGGTGTCGTCTCCAACGAAAAAAAGTTTTAGCAATCAATATTTTTCACGTTGTTGTTGTTGTTGCTCTACTCTTTCTTGTGGGTGCGTGTTTGCACATTGTTGTTGTTCTACTCTTTCTTGTGGGTGCGTGTTTTCACGTTGTTGTTGTTCTACTCTTTCTTGTGGGTGCGTGGAGACGCCGTATCGTCTTTAACACATACGTCACGAAAAGTTTTTGCAAAAGTATTTTTTTTGAGAAGTTTTTTGAAACGTTTTGATTTCACTAGGTTTCTACGCTTGAATCTCTTTGAATGAAGTACTGACTTGGTAGATTATAACTTGAATGATCGGCAACGTGGACGATTGGGTTGGACCACCGTCTAATGGCAGCAATGGTCGTATGTTGTTGTTGATTACCCGACCCCTTCCGAGGAATGGGGGCATGGCGGAAGACCATGGAGCACCAGAAACCGGCAACTCTGTAAGGTCTGGACCAGTGGTCGTCAAGAGACAGAGAGTCGCCAAAGAGTGAGCGTCGCAAACAGTCCGTAGCTGGACAGTGCAGAATGAGATGAGAGGGGTCCTGGAACGTGTGTCCGCAGGCGCTGCAGGAAGGACTCTCGATTCTGCCAATCCTAGTGAGATAAGAACTTAACAGTAGACTGTGTCCGTTGCAGCGTAGACGAGAGAGAACACAGCGAGCATAACGAGGAGCACAAGTTCCTCGGTGGAAATCGAGGGAACCTGTGTGTCAAAGAATTTCGATGAGACAGTACGCCTCCAGTCTGAGAAAAGAGAAGAGTGGATACGAGAGATAAGAGGAGAGGTATTACAGGGAATTGCGGAGGGCGCAAGTAGCGCTCCCCGTCTGGCCAGCTCATCAGCCGTGTCATTCCCCGGTAGAAATGAGTGTTCGGGGACCCATTGTAGTCTGATAGAACAGGAGGAGAGAGAAGACAGTTCATGCCAGATCTGCCACAGAGTTTGAGATAAAAGGAAAGATGGAGGAGAGGACAGAACGAGAGTCAGATTGGAGAAGAAGAGAAATGGCAGACTTAATGGTGCTACCGGGACCAGCAAAGAGTGTGCAGAATGGCGCAGGTTTCAGCGGAAAAACTTGAACGTACTGGGCCTGCTGAAAAGGAAAGAGTGGCCTCAGTGCCACAGAGAGAGCAGTTGGCAAGTACGCCAGAGCCGCACTTGCCAAAAGGAAAAGGAACAGATCGTCTGTCCAGAGTATCAGATCATGGGGGAAGGGGGAGAGTCAAGGTGGGCGAGAGCCGCACCTTGACGAGAGGGAGGAGGATTAGAGCGAGAGCATGAAGAGGAAAGGGTGGATTCCACGGTGAACGAAGGCAAATTCCAAGGAGGAAAGGGAGGGCAAGCAAGAAGAGCGTCCCTAGGAGAAGTAGAAGGAAGCATGAGCGGGTGAGTGGACGCAAAAGCTCTCCAGGACAATCTGCAGAGTCTTGGTTTTACTCAAGTCTGGCCAAACCTGAAATAGGAAAGGAGGTTAAGAGACGAAGAAGAGCCCGCTCATCAGATGAAAGAGTGAAATGAGTCAGAGTGACTCGTAGGGGAGGTAAAGAAGCCTCGGAAAGAAGAAGATGGATAGGGGAGGACGAGAGGCAGCCGGTGATGGCGCGATTGGCCGCTCTATGTAGGTGTTCCAATTTGGTGAAATTGGTAGGGCTTAGGAACGGAAACCATCCGGGTGAAACGTTGGTGAGAAGGGACCTGAAGAAAAGATTTATACAGAAGAGAGAGGGACTCTTTAGAGGGGCCCCATGAAGAAGCTGAGATACAGCGTAAGGCCTTGAGACGAGGAATAAACTTGGCCTTCATCGAAGATACATGTTTAGTAAAGGAACGAGTGCGGTCGAAGGTCACCCCAAGAAAAGTTGGAGTGGGATTGAAACGGAGACGGGAGCCGAGTAAGAGGAGGTTGGGCTGGAGGTTAGCTTGGTGGGGATCCACTGAGAAGAAGGAGGCCTCACATTTGCTCGGATTGAGTGGAAGACACCAGTACTCAGACCAGCGCTCCAATCAAAACAGAGCTCCTTGTGTGGTCTCCACCGCAGTGGGGACCGAGGGGGAGGAGGACCAAATGGCCAGATCGTCAGCGTAAAGAAAGCAGCTGACGGAAGAAGGCAAAGAAGCAGGAATATCATTGATGAAGAGAGAGAAAAGTACAGGGCCAAGAACGGATCCTTGTGGAAAACCTCGGCGGACTCGAAAAGAGTGGCTTTAGTGATTTTGATAAACCACGCAAGCGCGCCTGTCAGAAAGGAAAGATTGAGTCCAACGAGCAAAGCAAGGAGGGAGGCCAGCCAAAATGAGTTTGTGGAAAAGGGCGGGATGCCACACAGAGTCAAAAGCTTTAGAGAAATCAATAGTAGACAGGATCGTCCGAGAGCCCGGCCTGGGTTTGTTAAACCCATCCGAAATGGACTGAGAAAGATGGTATCAGGACAAGTTCCCGACTGACATGTGCCCGACGGCGACATGCCCGACGGACATTTTCCCGATGGATACCTGCCCGAATAAATAGTGCCCGATGGACAAATGCCCGATTAGGACAATTGCCCGATTAGGAAATTTGCCCGATTATTTGTTTGGCTGTTATAAGAATTTAGTGTGCACTTCAAGAATATTGAATAAAAGTACACTGAAAAATACGAGAATTTATTATGCACTTCAAGAATATTGAATAAAAGTACACTGAAGAATACGAGAATTTATTATGCACTTCAAGAATATTGAATAAAAGTACACTGAAGAATACGAATAGAGTACACTGAATAAAAAGAATATGTCATTGATAAAAAAGGCAATTCATAAAAAAGGCAACTAAAATTTTAAATTGTGAGCTATTCCTCTCAAAAAATCTACTATTTCTCGATTTTCATAATCTTGCACAATGTTTGCTATCCTTTTGGTTGCATCTTGATATTTTTTTCTTTTTGAGGGAGGCTCTTGTCCTGCCAACATTTGGTTGATGATTGTATCGTTAAGAGCTTGTTCAGTCTTCAGTACCTGAAGAAAACGCCAGATATTGGGATGACTTGAGGTTATATTCGCCTGTAAATGGTTGTGCCATCCTTCCGAGGAATTGATTGTTCGTGGCAAATCATCGCATACGCGATCATGCATATTCCACATACAAATAGGAAATAGTGGGTTTCCTCTATTACGTCGGCGTCTCCTGCCAATAAAAGTATCTTCAAAGTAGTTAATTACTCCATCTGCTTCTTCGCACAAGTGTGTTCAAAAGCTTGCACAACACTGTCTGATGGCACAAAAGCCAGTGCTGGTATCATTCGAATGCTTATGGCAAACTCAGCATCGCTCTGATATCTTGATTGCAACCCTTCTGTTTGTACCTTCCGATAAATAGCTTGCGAGAGGTGAAAAAAACAGCCCTTTATATTTGCATTTGGAAAAACATTTGATATTGCATTCATTGCAGCTTTTTCATAATCAATCATAATTGCAGATGGATTAAGTCGAGCATTAACAGCCCGAAGTTGGCTGAACAGTTCTTCATAAGTTGATTGTCGTTTATTTGGTAATAATGCAAAAACACATGGCATCGTTCTTTTAGAAACTAAACAATGAATTGAATACAGTTGGTAAAACAGTTCAGGTACAACTTTGAAGGTACCATCGCAAAACCACTCACTCGAAGATTGCAAGAGTTGCATATTTTTCTCGGTTGAAAACAAAAGTATACGATTCTCACCAGGTCCACTGTCGTAAAGTAAGAAATTGTCTTCGTTGCATGTTCTTTTGTATTCATTTGGAATGGCCATCTCACACAAATTTCTCGGTATGGGATGTGGAGCATGTACAGCTTGTTTATATCTTCTGATAGAACGTCTAATTGTGCTCATAGACGGTAGTTGACTAGAGACTCCTTCCGAGACATTCTGTAACGTTTGACATAGAATCTGTTGTGATGATTGTTGGGTTTTAATAGCTTGTTCCTTCATTTCTTCACGTAAAGATAGAAGATCTTGACGAATAATATCTGGAGCGTGAGTGTGTTCATGTGTCTCTCTTATTATTTGATCACCACGCAAAGTAATTTTGGCCTTGCAGTTGTTGCGTCGGCGGCGTTCACATTCGTAAAACGTATTTCCAGACGGCAAATCCTTGTTCTTAACATATAGGTAACCATTGTAGCACAGCTTCAATCCACCACGTTGAGTTTTCACGAATTCCATGACTGCTTACAAGAGTAAAAAACTTTAACAGACTGAAGAGAAACTAAAAGAGCGGTTGTATATGTATAAACCTTCGTTCAGTTTACAAACAGAAGGGTTGCAATCAAGATATCAGAGCGATGCTGAGTTTGCCATAAGCATTCGAATGATACCAGCACTGGCCTTTTGTGCCATCAGACAGTGTTGTGCAAGCTTTTGAACACACTTGTGCGAAGAAGCAGATGGAGTAATTAACTACTTTGAAGATACTTTTATTGGCAGGAGACGCCGACGTAATAGAGGAAACCCACTATTTCCTATTTGTATGTGGAATATGCATGATCGCGTATGCGATGATTTGCCACGAACAATCAATTCCTTGGAAGGATGGCACAACCATTTATTCAATATTGTTGAAGTGCATAATAAATTCTCGTATTCTTCAGTGTACTTTTATTCAATATTTTTGAAGTGCATACTAAATTCTTATAACAGCCAAACAAATAATCGGGCAAATTTCCTAATCGGGCAATTGTCCTAATCGGGCATTTGTCCATCGGGCACTATTTATTCGGGCAGGTATCCATCGGGAAAATGTCCGTCGGGCATGTCGCCGTCGGGCACATGTCAGTCGGGCACTAGTCCTAGATCCGAGAAAGATACAGAATTTGATCTAGAGTAGATGATCCAGGGCGGAAACCGGCCTGGCGGGGAGAGAGAATGGAATTAGACTCCAAAAAGAAGAGTAGACGGGATAGTATGATGCGTTCAAACAGCTTTGATACGCAGGAGGTGAGAGAAATAGGCCGGAAGGAAGCAGGAGAGTCGAGAGGCTTTCCCATCTTGTGTATGGGAATAATAGAAGATGTCTTCCAGATGGAAGGAAAGGAATGCAAAGTCAAGGAGAGATTGAAAATGTGAAGAAGAAAATCCATGCCAGAGCGAGGAAGATGCTTTAGCATGGGATAGGCAACTTTGTCTGGGCCAGTGGCAGTGGAGGAGGAAAGGTTGGAGGCAGCCGCAAGAAATTCAACGGGAGAAAAAGGAGAGCAAAAGGACCAGTGAGATTCCTCAGGGCACGTGGCTTGGCGGAGCTCAGAGAGGTAGCCTCTGGCTCTGCTACGCAGGGCCTTTGGCTGAGAAACGGATAAGTGGGATCTCAGGTAAGCGGCATAAACCGAAGCCGATTCCCTTTTAGAAGAACAGTTGGGAAATTAGGAGAGGAGGAAGATGAGGAAGGAGAGCCAGCGATAGAGTGGAGAAGAGAGTATACAGTTTTTGGGTTTGATTTGGGTGAAAAAGAAGAGCAAGTCGTTTGCCATGCCTCAGTCTTGGCCTTGGCGATGACTGACGAGGCGCGCCATGAAGCAGAGATGTAAGCTTGGCGATCTTCATCACTCCAGTGAGCGGCAGCAAAAGTTTTGCGTCTTTCACTAATCGCACTTTCCACCTCAGCAGACCACCAGGCTTTAGGATGGCGTTTGATGCGGCCGAAAAGAATGGAAGATTTGGCCGCATTCAGTGCCAGATAGGTAAAAAAGAGCAGCAGCAGAGGAAAGAGAAAGAGACGAGTATTCCTCTGCTGAAGGACAGTGGGAGTCAAAGTAGGAGACAAAGTCATCCCAGCCAGCTTTCTGATAGTTGAAGGAAGGGGACGCTCGTTGGGGCAAAAGATTGGGGAGAGAGGGACAGATACAAGAATTGACAAGTCAGAATCAGGTCCTCAAGCACCTCCCAGGAGCAAGAAAAGGCAAGAGAGGTGGGGGCAAAGGAGATGTCAGGAGAGGAGCGACTGCCAGAAGAGCGATGTAGAAGGGTGGGTGTGTCACGATCATTGAGGGGGAGGAGGTCAGAAGAGATGACTCAGTCGAATACTTTCTCCCCGTGGGTGTCGGCAGTACATCTTGAGTCCCAAACGGGGTGATAGCAATTGAAGTCCCCCAGAATGAAGAGATTTCTGGAGGAGGGAAGAATGGATGGAGAAAAGGAGTCGGTTCTGCCATCCGTCTGGGAAGAGCGAATAGGGGGGGGGGGGTGTACACATTAAGAAATGAGAGGGAGGAGAAGTGGTTAAGAGAGATGTTGATCTCTACATAATCAGAGTAGGGATCAAGTGAAGAAAGAGAGGAAGTAGAAAATTCAGAAAAGGATAAGCCCTGCCTGATGAAAATGACGACGCCGCCACTAGCGTGCGTGGCATCACGAGAGAGAATGCCAGACCGGGAGTGGGTGCGATCAGAACGCATAGCAGAGAATCCAGGAATCTGGAAAGAGGAAGATGAGTTAAGATTGGATTCCTGGATACAGATAAGGTCGACAGGATGGGACGTAAGAAAGTAAAATAGTTCAGTGCTCCTAGCTCGAAGACCTCCAGCATTCCATTGGAGTACCCTGAGAGAGTCAGGGGTGGGAAAGGAGGCAGCAGGCATAGAAGGACAGCCAGGAGTAAGGGACGGTGGTGAGGGGGTAGAGGGAGAAGATGTATAATGGGCAGATGGGGGATAAGAGGTTTGGAAACGAGGGTGGGGCGGGAGTGCAGCATTAGCAGAGGGGGGACGCAGATTGTACAGTGGAGGTATACATGTCGGAGGAGTCCGAGGAGAGAGTCACAGTGTTATGGCAGGGGGGCAGCTCTAAGAGTGAGAGCTGCCAAGAGGTCTGAATTTGGAGAGGGAAAGTTGTGAGCACCTTAGATGGACCCATTTGGAGCAAGTGCAGCATTGCACTGACTTGCCCCTCCAGGTCATATTTCCAACGCACACTGAGCACAGAAAGATGGGGCCAGGGTTTGGATGAACGTTACCGCTTATCAAGAGAAGCAGAAGAATGAGGAGACGAAGGTGGGCAAGAAAAGGGCAGGAGAAGAGAAAAAGAGAAAACAGGCGACCGATTTTGAAGAAGCTGTGTGCTGCCCTTTTGCGGTCGTTCAGGGTGGAGCATAGCGAAAAAATGAAGGGGAGTGCGCGGGGTAACTGGGACCCTCGGAAAGGCTAACAGCCATTTCGACCCAAACCAAACTGGTTCGGGAACCGCACCACCATGTTGAGGCGGCTGTTGATTGGTCGTATGTTCGAACCTGCCATTGGCCACGGTATTGTGTCTTTGAGAAAAGCACTTGACAGTAATTTCCTCTGTTAGTGGTAGAATTTCACTGTAGCAGCAGTATCGGCAACTCCGAAGCGGATCTGTACACTGTAGCAGCAGTATTGGCAACTCCAAAACAGGTCTGTACACAAATTGTTCCATTGTAGCCGACGAAAAAAGTTTCCTTTCCTGTGCAGCTACGGACTCTGCGTCGCTCGTCTTTCGGCCACTCCCTTTCTATATGCGATCTCTGGTCCAGGCCTTACGGAGTTGCCCTGCTTGTAAGCTCTATGGTCTTCCCCCATGCCCCCGTCTCTCGAAAGGGATCGGGTGAAAACAACAACAAGGTACATCGTGACCGGAAGATTTTGACTCGACCACGAGTTACATTTTCCGTAGCACCGCCACCAACATGCTCATTCATACCTTCATGCGTATAAATTAATGTTCTAGTTCAGCGGTTCTCAATTCATTTTGAAGCCCGCACCCCGTCTTGATGAAAAAATTATTTTTGCACCCCTTGCATCGTTTGATGTCATGTTTTTGGTATTATCATCGCTGATATCAATAGTCAGAGAAGAGAAGTTCGCACCCCAAGAAATCCCTTCTCGCCTCCCCTGGGGCACCCCCAATTGAGAACCCCTGCTCTAGGTTTTAGTCAAAATCACTGTTCACTGAAATTGCAATCCCCAAGTCTTTATCATGAGGTTGAACACGGTAACTTTAGAAAGGTTTTAACCAGTGGCGACTCCAGCTTTTTATAGCTACTCGGGCTCGTCACTGACAGTGTCGCAAAATATTGCAAAAACAGTAAATAAAGCACTAAAACTAGCGAGAAGACAAAAAATAGCAACAATTTATCCAGCCATTTAATTATTGTAAACGCCTTTATTTACGCAGTTATAACAAAACGCGTGCTTTTATCAACTGTACCCGATTTCATCAACAAAATTAAGCAAAAAAGTGTCTGAAACAACGTATTAAACGCTCGCATTGTTAGAGCTCGGGCAACTGCAATCAAGCACGAGTTAAATTTGATTCGAAAAAAGTGCCTGAAAATCGTTATCTCTCTCGATATTTCTCTGCACAGCGTGTCTTGCCATTTTCCTTGAGCCCGAGCAAGACAAAGCGACAGTAGACGAGCTTGTAAATTACTCTTATCTACCTTTTTCTGATTGCAACTCGGGCTATTTCTCGCGGGCCCGAGTTCATCAACAAAATTAAGCAAAAAAGTGTCTGAAACAATGCAATAAACGCTCGCATTGTTAGAGCGGGCAACTGCAATCAATCCCGAGTTAGATTTGATTGAAAAAATGCTTGAAAATCGTTTTCTCTGTCGTTATTTCTCTGCACCGCGTGTCTTGCTATTTTTCTTGAGCCCGAGCAAGACAAAACCTTGAGTACAAAAAGCAACTGCCACCACAAACTGTGGTGGTTTACACGATGTCCGGCTTCTTCTTTGGACTTAATATAAATTAAGTTAAAAAGTTTTAAACTTGTTTCGCAGAATTTAAATTAAACAAAGTCTTTCGTCATTGCGTAACTCAGGCTCAGCCCGAGTGCCGGAGTCGCCACTGGTTTTAACAATCTTTTGATTTTATTGTTTAGGACTTCAGAGTGATAGACCGTAGTTTAAATCTCCCTTACAACACCATTGGTATTTTTGAAGAAGGTCATTCGGATATTAAGTGCCGTATTTCTTTAAAAAAGTTGGTGCGGAAGTAAGTGGATAGTGGCAGACACCCACTGAGCCAGCGTACCTAAGCATGCACAAAAGATCGTTTCTGGTCTTTACAATTAGCCGAATTAATGATATCAAAATATTAGCCGGCGTCCTTGAATGGTTGAAGTGGTTAATAAGTTATCGTCTTTACCTTTAAACCAATACTTTTCGATTAGTTGGTGTGGATGTGGGTTCCAGTTCCATGATAGATTTAAATTCTTCTGATGTAGTATGATGTAGCGTTCCTTTTTTTTTGTATGATGTTAGATTTGACTTTTTAACGACGGACGAACCTTTTCAACGTGATGACGCGATAATACGTCACTCTTCCGTCAACGAAGGGGAGCACAGTCTCAGATCATCAATACGTGAAAACATCCCACCAAAGGCTATTGAGGTATTATTGTTTTCAGCTATTCAGCCTGGATATTTGATTTCAAGTTTAAATAGTTTTTGAAACTGTGACTTCTTGTTTTTGAACTGTTGTAACCGATTGGTGTTGATTATTCGATCACATGTTGAACAGGTGGGACAAGCTGGGAAAAGCGTGGACCTAGAGATTACGCACATGGAAATGGCTGATTTCAGTACGCCGGTGCATTCACATCTTCCTTGTATTCAGCCCAGGTGGGAGTTCGTATGTTACTTGAGGATGGGTTAGCTTGGCTGAGGAGTACACCCCTGCTTCACCGTGTTAGAAGAGTGAAGCAGCTCAACCAGCATGTCGTAAAAGACGAATAGTGGGCATGCATCAATGACAGTTCCCCATGTTAGTGGTGAACCATCAGTCTTAAATGTCTATTTATGTTTATTTCGAGATCGGCTACCGCTTTCCCTAACCTGATCTTGATTAGGCTTTCGATGTAAAACTGGGTCTCCGCTGCAAGCCGTATCGTCTGTTTGAGGAAGATTGAGTTTAAGCTCATGTACTAATTTTGCTTAAGATTATTAATAAAAATAAAAACCACTATCTTTCTTGCCTTTTGTAGAGCACCGACCATGGCACGTGCAGTTTATGCTCGCATGTTTTCATCAAATATACCGGATATAGTTGATAGAAATGGTCACCCTCCTGAAGCGGTCGATCCCACTAACCCTTCATATGAATTCTCCCTTCCAGAAAACATTACAGACCACCTTCAGGTGAGGTATTTGATTTAAGTAATGCAGTTGGTCTGAGTACTTACTGCCTCAGTGATCGACAGTACGAATGTTAGAGCTAAAGTACTATTATTACATGAAATTGTGGGTAGCCAAACATGCTAAAATTCAACACAATGTGTGATCTCACAATGGTAATTTCATGAGTATATGGATCAGATACGTTTCTGTTGCACGCTAGTATTTGCACATTTTGCCAGCTTACTGTCATAGAAATTTTTGACCGTTTGCTCTGTTGGATTTATGGAAAATACGCTCAACTAAGTTTGCGCTTTGGTTTCTTGCAGAAATTGCATTGTACGCTGGCGGAAGTGGAAATGTGTTGATATTTTAAAAATTTAGAAGCAGTTAGAAATTGATTTTTTTATGGTAGTGGTTATCGATCGATGCTTATGTTGAAAGAAGGATTTGGTTTTACTGTTTTTTGTGACTTGAAACCTATCAATTTTTTGTGTGTTGTAATACGTTGGATAACGACTAAGAGTTTGACTTAGCATAAGTCAACTTCAAGACAAGGCATTTATCTAACTGCCAGATTAAAGTGCAGCACGAAAGCAAGCATTTCGTCAGTGCTTTAAAGTTCGACTTGTAATTTTTTTGCTTTGAAGTCTTGCTTGTGCAGTGTTAATTACATTTTTGCCCGCTGGGTTCTGTAGTTGAGAATTTGACCTCTTTTATTATGAGACCAAAGCCAGGACATTAGCTGGTTATGAAGGCACGATGTGACCTAGAACAACAAGGCCTCACACCGCAAACTCAAGCAAGTAGGAATGTGCTGATCAACTTTGGGGTAAGCAACAGCGATTTTGAACCAGTCATGAATAACAGTTCCGCTACCAACGAGCCTGACTGAGATTTGTGGGTGGCCCAAAGTGGCCTCTGAAACATGCTTGGTGAGGAGCTTTATCATTCTACAACCCCTTGAAGCACAGGCAGCTTCTTTCGCTTGATTGGTCCGTATTCGTTTTTGTTAGCTTTTCGTATTTGCAGACGAACGAAATCATCATCCAATTTCTGGCGTTTTCTCCACTTTTGTCTGGTCCCGGGGAGCAACAAGCTCCTCCTCTGTCTTCCGCCTTTTTTTCCTTTCAGTTCTATCGGTTTAGTCCGGTTTCCACGCAGCGTGTGGCGCTCACAAAAGCAGCTTCCAGCGGTGACAAGCGTTTGATGTTGTTTCGCAAAATCGAGGCGGGAGAACTCTTGGACGAAGGTATGACTTGATTTTGGGTGTGACGTCATCGTAATTATGACGCCATCGGGCCATGTTTATCGAGCTTTGAAATTAGCTCCACTAACGTGTTTCACCTGAAGCAGAATGCTTGGCTCGATAACTTTCAGTCACCATGTTTTCAGAGTTCACATTTACGATAAGGTCGTCAGTAATCTTTAGGGCACGCGCCCGATTAGCAACAGCAAGTTGTTAGTGGTAGACATGCGCCTTACCAGTTAAGTCTGACTTCTAGATAATGCAGGAAATGACTTAAATCGGTACTTTTCAGTCATGCATGCTTTTTTGTTATGTATAGGTCAAGCCGGTCTTGAGATCAAATACCACGTGGATCCTGCTCACATGAGGTCTGGTGAAAATAGCGCTTTCTTGTCGTACCTTGCTACTCACATGCTTCAAGTCGATGTCTGGGACGGAGATTCATTGATGTTGGTTGGGTCGGTATCCATACCATTGAAGGTAGGTGATTTGCATCATGCTAATACTTCTGTGGAGCAATAGAAATAGCATTTACTCTGCTTCCAGTACCAGGTTTATGTCTTACATTTTGCTAAAGACAGTTGTCATGTTAATTCTTGGAACCAAGTTGCAATATTAGAAATTTCGTTTGGTAGTTCTTTTGCAATCAAGTGTAATTGTGTGCTCTATCGGTGAAAAGCTAGCTTGGCTAAACTCAACAATGTGATTTAGGTTGCAGTGAATGATCGCTTTGTTAGCTGATATTTCGCTAGTTAGTACGATTAGTTGCTTCGTGGCGAAAACGAACCCAACACTTAGTGCAGTGAATGCTAGGCTAACACATCTTGATAATTTTTACTGTAGCATTTTTCTGGGTTAGCCATTACATGTGTTTGGTTAATTTTTGCGTTTTTGATTTTTTTCTGGTGATTTTGCCGTCGAAAGCTACGTCCAAATATGGTCATGCTGTACGTAAACTGCCTTACGCTACCAGGAAGTTTATAAGGCAACTGTTACATTTTGCCTAAATTTTCTATAACCAGTAGATAAAGATAGATGACAATTTGGTGAATAGAAGACAAACTTCAGTACTGTTAAACCCTATTTCGCTTTAGAATTGACAACTTGGCCAAGGTTTATTCTCAAACAACTGATCTTCGCGCATATCACCTTGTAGTTGTTTCTCATAAGTGATTTCTAAACTCAAGCTACTAATTTCGTTCGTTTCTTGTGCTACTCCGAGTAAGAACAGTGAAGATGCTCACCCAGCATGATGTAAGTGACATTTTTGGGCGCCCACCAACGGCAATCCGCCTTGTTGGGCGTAGAGCTAGCAGTCTTCAATTTTTAATCATCACTGATTTGAAATGGACTGCCGTTATTTCTGATGGGGTTTACGGGGTGAACCTGAACTGACTTGCCCACCGTGCCTTTACCAAAAGTAAGTGGTGAATCCTAGGCTTCAACAAAAGTTTTGCTCTTGTACCTATAATCTCACCAAAAACAGTCCTGTCAGCGTTTCTGTTTTCTTTTCCAAATTGACGGCCATTTAATCTTGGAATTCGCTTGCTATATGAACAGGAGCGAGTTCGTAAATGTACTGTTGTGCTGCCACCAAGTAATTGATTTTCATTGCCAGCATTTACTTCGAAATCGCAAGCCAGCTGTTCTCATCAGCCACTACTTAGAAATTTTGATGTCAGAGCATTCCGACGTTGCTCCTACCTTCACTGGGGATTTATCTGAGAAAGGAAGTGTGCGACCGCTAGGGGTAAATGCTGCTTGCCGAGGAAGGCTGCACGTTAGGTGAGTATGCAAGAATTCAGTAATTTCGGGGAGGTAGGACAAATTTTTTATTAGTAGATCCAGATATATTTGAGGTGATGTGAAAAATTTGGTGTACCAACATGCCTTGGCTAACATCTTTTGAGGCACCAAGCGCTTCTATAGTGAAGTTTTTTGATAGCTATTTTTGGGGGGAGAAGGGAAGACAATTGTCACCTTTTCTCTTTTTGGCTACGTCATTCGATGGAGATATGTACAGAACCGAAATCTCTGAGAGACGTTAGTCTCATTTTCCCACTACTCAAGTATGCTTAGAAGTAACTCCAGTACGTCTCATTTCAAGATTAAAGCATAACTTCAAGCTGAAATCTTTTGAGTGTTGCCGTGTAGATTTTCGGTCTTGATGATAAAACAACTTTGTTCCTTCATAGAATCGCCAACGTTGGCTTTCCGTCTGAAAGTAAGGCTCCCTCATCATGGACTCGCAATCCGCTTGTGGTTGCGGACCTATCTGGAACATCTTTTCCGGGCGGAAGCGTTTCTTCCTATTTGAAGAAGAGTGAGTGATGGCTGTAATTAGTTCAGTGGCGGTAGGCAACAGAAATTAAAGCAGATGCGAGAACACTGCCGTAATTATTTCGTGACATTTTTATGAAGACTTGAGCGCGACATCTGAAGGGTAATGATGATTGTGTCTTGAAAAGTTCTTATAAAGAAGTGCGTTTTGAAACTTATTAACACGTTTTATGCTAATGTTTGGCGAAAACAAGAATTTAAATGAATTGGTATTATGATTATTATTGTCATATTTTTCTATTCAAGCAAGAAAACCTCTGTAAAGTCCTTTTCTCACGGACATCACGACGTAGCCGACTTTTTGCATTGGGATATCCTGAAAAAAACATAACATGCCATGGCCTATTGATATCGCCGAAACTAGTACTGCCGATATTAGCTGGCAAAGGTTATGTAGAACTTGTGTTATTTGACACGTTGTATCGGAGCTAAGTCTGTGAAGCCAGCCAGAATAAGTCGAATAATTAACTTGACCTCTTTTGGTGTCATGTAATGCTCTTATATTTTAAATACTACTGTATATGTTTTATTGTTCTGAAGTAATTTTCGATTTAGTTGAAAATAATTCGGGCCAGTGTCGTGTGCCGAGGTTACCGGAGACGGATTTAGATTTGGCGGAATTGCTTATCCTTAATACGGAGCAGGAGAAAGCCGGGTGAGGGATTTTAGTTTCAGAAGTTGGCGGTTAATAATTATGCAGTTTTTGTGAATTTTTTCACTTGTTTCTTTTCAAAATTCTATGAGCACGAGATTGTTTTCCGAGTTGTAACGTGCTGCGGCGCAAAGAGATATTCAGTTCCGAGAAATGAATAATGACGTTACTCTCGATAAAGGAGATGTCACCACCATTGGCAGCATAGATGGAAACTAACTTCAAGGGAAGTACAGTCCGCACCAACTGCCATAGAGCGTGGACCCAGGTTTTTGGCAACGGTGCGTTTCAGCCAAGAACACCACTGTGACCATTTAGTCACCGAACCCCCCATTATTCATTAATTGTTGATAATTTTGAATACTGCGTAGGGACAAGGAGAATGTGAAGTTTGAAGATGCGGAAAGGAAACGGAAATTAGCGCGGATGAAGGTCGTGCGTAGTACGGAGGTTGACGGATCGAAACAGACCACCGTAGGACAGAAAGCTTTGGTAAGTTATTTCGGTAATGGCCTACCACGATTGTCGCATTTTTTGAGACTTGAGGATAACTATATGTCAAGCCATTCCACTTAAGATATGTGTGCAGTCGAATTAGGTTGTGTATTTTTACGCTCTAATGACGAAAAAACGTTTTGTCGATTATACTTCTCGACCACGTCGTTGACTAGCTCGAGGGAGCAGCTTTTCTGGTTTGGCCTGGTAGTGATCGGGTTGACCCAGTTTTATTTGCCTTGAGGATATCTAAGCCAAATCGTTTTTGCAGTTAATCTTGACTGATTCTAACTTAATTCTAAAATAATTACATAAACAAAACGTGAAGTCGAGCTAACCGAGATCATGTAGCAATTTGTAAAAGTTTGATTACACTCAAAAATGACTTTACCCTTTAGTAGTTGGAAAATGTTCTGCCACTGTGCCTTCGAATTAGCTGTACTTGAGTTCGAATTCCGCCGGACTCATTTTTAGCTGTTCGCATTGTACCATGACAGAAATAAGCGACTTTAACACGTGCACTTGTGCTTGAAACCGTGGAAGATTCCGTGTAAAAATAGGATTTACTAAATTAACGTTTTCCAGTTAAATCGTCAAGAACGAGCTTTACGTGAGCGTGATCTACACACGATAGAATCCTACCGGGATCGTACGAAACCGGAGCGGATCGTAGAGATCCTTACTCTTTCCATCACCAACTCTCACGTTATCCGTCCTACTTTTGGTTCGGCGGAATTTATTGAATTTCAGTTAAAGAATCCCTTTCCAACTCCGCAGACCATCACGATCACATGCGATTCAACAGAGTTAAGGTTAGTTTGCTTTTTTATTCCAGCTCCGCCTGAGTTTCAATTGGTTGAAATAGTGACGCTGGTTTTCCCGCGTGTCGTGAGCAGCCACTATTGGCAGCGCAGTAGTGCCAAGTCACATGGCTGCTGATGGGGCTACCAGTCTAGATTATGGTTTGTTGGAAATGTTTTACTAATTCCCTTCATTTTGCGTGTCATATTTTTGGTTTGCAGATTGGTCTTATGTCTCTGCTTCTCCATCTTATCTCTATTCATGCGTATAAAGTCACGCTCTGTTTTTTAGTCTTTAATCAGACTAAACCATGGCGATTGCTCGACCCCACCACCATCAGTGTACCACGTAAGATCGAGGTATTCTGTTTTAAGTTGTCGCGACAAGCGATCTTGCCGGCTCTTTTCCGCACTTTTAGTTGAACGCCAAGTCGGAAGCTGTGATCATTATTTTTTATCTGCATTGAAAGATGCAATAAATTCATTGGCCTTTGTGGAGCTGCGGATATCAGCGTTAGTCGAAAGTGCATTCTTGACATCGTGCTGATGTAAGTTCCGTCTACATCAGCTGCTGTTGTGGAGTCGTGCGCACTTTGTTGCGCTTCGTATTTTGGTCTAGAATTACAAAATTCTGCTTGCTCACGTCACAGTGACATCCTTTGTTTAGAGTGATAACGGACTCGCGAGAATGGCACCATTTTAAAAAGCTCACCGGATTACAGACTCCTGTGGAAGAAGAAATGTTTAGTTTTGATTCTAACAATTCCTCCCCCCAGGTATGGCTTTAAGCATCGTTTAGTAATGGCACTGATTCTGGATTCAAACTTCATTTTGCATTTGCTGTACCACTCTGATCTTTGTATGTTACATAATCAGTTCCGTGCAAATAAAAGGCTCAACTGTTTTTGTTTATCCGTGCTTTTTTGGGTTGGAATTGCAAAACTTGACACCTAGCAGATCGAAAAGCGGGCCAATGGTAACGCGCTTTGTTGACATTGATTCAAAATAAATTGCTCTCTTCCCCTGGCCTCAAATACAGTTTTTAGTATGAGCTTGGAATTTTAAACGGTTCTTGTGACTGCATCCCAAGGAAGAGTAGGGGCTTATAGACCAAGAACCCATGTTTGTTATTGTTGTCTTGATTGCATGATCAAATAGAATTTCACACAATCGCTTTAAAAAGCTAAAAGTTTTGTAACGACCGCGTTAGTTGCGACTGTTGTTTTCCTACGAAACAGCGCAGGGGTCGTGTTCATTTTTTTTATTTGGCGTTATACCGCTATGGATGAGTGTGTCATAAAAAGCTTTTGGTAGAGTTGCTTTCTAAAGATTTAAGAATTTAAGGGTGAGCGTTTCAAAGACCGTTTAGACTGAGGTAGCATCAAATTAGTTAGATCATTTGTGAGTGGGCGTTTCGTACATTAGGCAGCGTGTTGTCTCATTTTTTTTACACTTATTGAACGATTGGAGTTGAGCGCTTAGTGTCTTTCGATGCATGCGGTGCGGCTGAGCGGAATCGGCGTCGGAAATCTCACGTTTCCGGTTCAAATTGCACCAATTGGGAGGTATGCAAGAGCACGCTTCAAGGTGAGATGCATGACCAAGCTTCAAGTAGTGACTTGACAGTTTCATTGTCCAAAACCGTCATGCCAGTTGTCTCTGTAGGTTAAGAAAAGGAAGTAGGTGTGAGGAACAAGGACAACTAGTCCACGGGTGCTGTGCGTGCTCTGTGGTTTGTTCTTCACCTGTTTGCGCATCGCAGATGCTTGAACTTCTCATTACTGTAAGGTGTACAATCGAACTTTTCCACGTAATAGCGGTATTCACCGAAGCGAATTTTACCGCCTTTGTTCCGTTTCAGATTTATCTCCGTGCAAAAGAAACCGTTTTTATTCCATTCCGCTATCAGAGCTTTGAGGCTGACCACAAGGTGGCAGTGCAGGGTCCCAGTCACTTCAAGACCACACCCACATCTCTGCAACCTGTGAGAATTAGCGCTCAGTCGGTTGAGCCTAAACTCGTCAAGGTGTGCTTTCTCTTGATGTTAGGTACTTTTTAAATGAACAAATTTTACATCTTTTGTGTCCTTTTTCAAAACAAGTTTTTCGAGCATATATGAGGTTTGTGCCAGTCGATGAAATGCATGAAGAGCATAAAATTTGTGGTAAAGTGATATAAAATGATTAATAAACTATTATTATAAAATGCCACATATTGTATAACATTTTTAAGTTAAAATGTGTGTCATGTGATCTTATTATAGTAATTTTAGCTCTCTCATAGAGCATTCTTGTCGTGATTTCTTATTGTGCAATGTTTAATCAGTAAACCTATCTCTCAGGCTGTACTTCGCACCCCTGATGGCCGGCCCCTTTCTATTCTTCAACTCCACGTGCACCCTCAACCCCCCATTGTTGATCAAACCCTACGTTTTTATAACCCTGAGCAAGCGTTTCTCAAGAAATGCATTCGCTTTCCGCCATTTGGTGTTTCACAAGGTCAGTACCAATTTTATTGTGATGCTAACCAACTGAATGATTACGTCATTGCGTATGATTTCTGCATGATTATAG
Organism: Trididemnum clinides; assembly: GCA_963675345.1. NCBI lineage: Eukaryota > Metazoa > Chordata > Ascidiacea > Aplousobranchia > Didemnidae > Trididemnum > Trididemnum clinides. The sequence continues at coordinate 11,692,570 of OY776293.1, read as the reverse complement.
TTAATTGTTGCATAATCAAATTCGGCTGTTACGTCATAACATTATATCGCCGCAGGTAGCCAGTTTCATGTCGTGTGCAGCGATCCTGAAGTTGTGTGCCAAGCAAAATCGCCAAACCATAACGAACCGCGCGAAATTTACATCAAAGCTCCGTGTGGGGAGTCCCCGTTGCTGAAAAAGTTTTTCTTGTGCATTTACACGTAAGTAAAGCTTCGCTTTGTGAATGCAATCAAATAAAATTATTCTTATGCAGTAAGCGATAGTGTAGCTAAAACGTAAGCCCTTCTCTAGTGTTTATAACTAGGGCCTAGTGACAAATTCAATGGTAGATGATAGGAGCGATCCTTAGCATGTCAGACGACTCTTGGGTACCCACCAGTGGCAGTCCGCCTTGTTGGTGGTGGGGCTACCAGTCACTCAAAACTGGTTCGAAATGGGCTGCCATCTTTTCCCTAGCCTAATTTCAATTAGGTTGACGGCATGCCGTACCTCCATCCCGAGGAAGAGGAGGAGTAAACAAACAAACAAACGAATCGCCTTCCTTAAAATCTACGAAAGTCAGCACATGCTGTATTTTTATACATTAGAAAACAACACAGTACGAGGGTTTACCAATCGCCACAATGGTAACGGTTAAGGTGATATATTTAAGGGATTTAAAGGCTTACAGGCTATCCCATCAGCATATCTAACCCTGAGAAATTTATGAAGAGGAGTCAAGCCACATCATACATTACAAAATACACAATACATACAAAATGATTTACATACATTACAAAATTATATATTGGTAACGTAGGATGTGGTATGATTCTTTCTGATAAATTTAACTCGTGGTTAGAAAACAATAGTTTAAAACGAATTCTGTCCTTCGCCGTATAAAAATTGATTGATTTTTTGCGATATGTGCCAATTCTGTCTTCCTCGATTTTGTCACTGCAGAGTTGTGACATCTAGTTGTTTCTGTTATTGCTATTAGGCTACTGTGGTACCGGCTGCCTCCTACATTAAGAAAATTTTAAAAAGAATGAGCACAAAGACGAATTAAGCTATTTTTTTGCCGAGACTAAATGGTAAATCATGGCAGAATACCCCCAGCCTCCTAAAGGCTGAATTAACTCTGGCTCCAAAGTTAATTGGCTTGTGCCCTTTGTGTCTTTGTCAAGTTAAAGACCTTGTTCGGGGATCAATTTTTTGAAGTTTATTGTGTTTCTCATTTACCTGTCACAGATGTTTTCGGAGATCAACTTCTTGAAATCAATGTCATCATTGCTCTATTTTAATCTCTGTTTTTGGAAGGGGGGCACAATTGTAGAACCCGAGCTTAAAGCATTTCGGATCTGTCCCCTGGACCCACTGTTAGCGCTACTGTAGGGTAATGCCGGTAGCTTGAGAACAGAAGATTAGGCGTGCGTTAAAATTTTTTCAATAAAATAGATCGACTCAGATGACAAAAAAGTTTTGATTTTTATGTATGAAAAAGTGACAGGTTGTGTTTCAAAAGTATAGTTTCTTTTAATTTTTTTCTGCTTTCTTTTTGTTGTTTATGATGGTATTGGTGGCTTATCGCTTTTTTGGCAAACGCAGCGACTGTGCACGACTCGTATTAAGTCGGTTATGTTACTTTACTATTTGTATCTCTTTTATTTTTTGACTGCCAAGTCATATTTTGATATAAAAATTTTGGTTTTTTGTTGGTCAAAAATAAAAAGTTTGCCTACTACTGAATTTCTATAACATTGCTCCCCCTACTCTAACATTATTACTTGGAGTTGCCCCTACCTGGACCTCCCTCTTTGAAACCCAACGTGGTGGGACTTGGGTCCTTGACGTTAATTGTCAACCTGAATGCAGATTCCACAATCTGGGGATTTTTTGCGGTGCGCGTACTTTATGGTTGGCTGGTTCTGGGCATTCACTTGTGACTAAGGTGTGTTTGATGACTAGAGTGTTAATGTGTATATGTTTCTTAGGGATCCGTTTCTGGCCACTCCGTTTCAAGTTTGGCAGTTTTATATTCATTCTCTGCAACGTGTGGACCTTAATTGCGTCGTTGGCCAGACAGCTCGCATCACGATGGCGCTGCGGGGCACACAAACCGTGAGAAAGGTCCAGTGTTTCCCCTCGCATTCTTCAGAAATGCAGGTAATTTGGCGTAATGGGATGTCATTTAGGATTGCGTTAACGCTTTTACAATGTTAAGGTGTTTCCATCAGAGTCTTTTATCCTTCAAGCAAATGGGGTTTGTGAAGTAAACTTAGGGGTGCGAATCGCTTCCCCTCACCCACCCACAAGATATCTGTACGTCAACGTCGTTGACGTCGAATACCACCAGATGATCCGGACCTGGCTGGTCGTCGTGAAAACAAGAGAACCGGAAATAAGCAAGGTAAGTTTACCTAACACGAGACGATCCTGCTGGGCGGTTCTAGGTAACGTGACGTAATGACGTCGCCACGTTATTGCGTAGCTTATTCCCGTCTTTTAATCTCTTTGCTTGGAGTTTGGATTCCTCTAAAATTTTCGACTGTGCAGAGCCACATCTCTACAATTGATGACATCACTCACTTGAGTTACATAAGAGCATTGGTGATGTTGCAATGACGTAAGATGACAAAGCTTCTCATCTTTTTGTGTATGTTACATACGTAAATTTTTACATTAAACTGTAATGATAAAAAATTTTTGTTCCAAGTAGGCGCCAAAATTTCTATTTTGAAGTCGTTCCGTCGCCTGTTGGGTGTGTGTTATTTTGTAGGAGATATCCTAATTTTTGCACAAGTTGTACAACAGTAGCTCTGCATTTCTATTTTCGGTTAATTCAGCACGGATACTGCCACTCATTGACTGAAGATGTGATCGAGTGGTTTGGTCAAATGAGTTGGAATGTTGTTCATAGTGGTATTGATAAAAAAAGTCAGACCTTTCCATGGCTACTTCGTTACCGTGGAAAAGGCACTTTGCGGCAAGTTTTCAGTTTGGTTGCACAGCTTGAGATAGAAATGCCTGGGCGAAGACTACGAACTGTTTATTTTTTTTAACTGATGCTGATACACCCGCTTATCTGTAAGTCTAATCCAGTGGGAAGGGCACGTTATATTCACTGTTTTTATATTTTTGCGGTTACGTGATTAGGCCGCTTGATGCTCATTGCACTCTTTTTAATCGTATCTGACTAAACTCGGTTCCATGCCTCGTCCTCCACATTGCTCCTATTGCTGACTTCCAAACAGGAGATCTGTAAATGTCGTTTTTAAAGTCACTGGTATAATTCGACAAGGGAATTGAGCCCAGGTCTATCGACTGCAAAAAGGACAATGCAACCACTACACCACCTCGCTGAGAACAGTACAGTACTTGCAATTTAAGTGCACGTCTGAGAAGAACGTTGTTCAACGCAAAACTCCAAAGTTTTCCGTAACTGATGGATAAAAATGTGTAACGCATATTAGCTGAAGATGCTTTTCACATTAACGTAAACCGATTAAGGCAGGGTGTACAACCTTCGACCGGAAACTTTAAGTCTATGTTTCACGGAAAGATTTTGTAGGTCACGAATTGCATATGAAACCTATTAGTTACATTTAGGTAAAACCTATCTCTCAAAAAAGGTCTTTCAACGTTACATTTGTAAGATTTAGTGTAAAACTTGCTTTAAAATTGATATTGATCTCCATAAAAAAAGATCTTCACCTTGTTTTTGGGTTGAAAACTGCCACAGCTAGTATTTCGAAGCAAACACTAGTTTACGATCTCTGACTGGTTACGATCTCTCTCATGCTTCCTTCTACATCTTCTAGGGAGGCTCTTGCATGCCCTCCCTTTCCTCTTTGGAATCTGCCTTTCTTCACCGTGGAATCCACCCTTTCCTTTCCATGCTCTCGCTCTGATCCCCTTCTCTCTCGCCAAGGGGCGGCTCTCGCCCACCTTGACTCTCTCCCCCCTCATAATCTGGTGCTCTGGACAGACGGCTCTGTTCCTTTTCCTTTTGGCAAGTGCGGCTCCGGCGTTCTTGCCAACTGCTTTCTCTGTGGCACTGAGGCCACTTTCGGCAGGCCCAGTATGTTCAAGTTTTTCCGCTGAAGCCTGCGCCATTTTGCACACTCTTAGCTGGTCTCGGCAGCACCAACAAGCCTGCCTCTTGTCTTCTCCTCCTATCTGACTCTCGTTCTGATTTCAAACTCTGTGGCAGATCTGGCATGAACTGTCTTCTCTCTCCTGTTCTATCAGACTACAATGGGTCCCCGGACTTTTGTTTCTCCCGGGAAACGACGCAACTGATGAGCTGGCCAGACGGGGTGCGCTACTTGCGCCCTCCGCAATCGCTTGTAGTCTCTCTCTTATCTCTCGTATCCACTCTTGTCTTTTCTCGGACTGGAGGCGTACTGTCTTATTGAAATTCTTTGACACGCAGGTTCGCTCGATTTCCACCGAGGAACTTGTGCTTCCTCGTCATGCTCGCTGTGTCCTTTCTCGTCTTCGCTGCAACGGACACAGCATTCTTTTAGGTTCTTATCTCACTAGGATTGGCAGAATCGAGAGTCCTTCATGCAGCGCCTGTAAACACACGTCCCAGGACACCTCTCATCTCATTCTGCACTGTCCAGCTACGGACAGCGCCGCTCACTCCTTGGCGACTCTTTATCTCTACGACCTCTGGTCCAGACCCAGGGGAGTTGCCCGGCTTCTAAGGCTCCATGGTTTTCCGCCATGCCCCCATCCCTCGGAAGGGGTCGGGTAACCAACAACAACATTTCTGACTGGCCAGCAAAGTTTTTCAATAGTTTAAAATTGGCCCTACTGAAAAAAGATTACACACCTCGGGCTTATGATATAGATGTTAACCGGTGCGCTGGCTTTGTTTTTTTAACTGAGAATTAATTAATATGTTTTTTGTGAAAGCTTATTGCGCATTGAATTCTTTTATTTAGGAATTCACGATTGAATTACCGCGATCTGGATCGAAAGGCAACAACAAAATGATATCGTACACGAACCCATACTCACAACGAAAGAAATTTCACCTTCTCACATCTCGACCAGATCTTTTGCAGTTCAAAGAGTCGTCGTTCGAAGTAAAGCCTGGTTTGCCTTGAAGCCAAGCGTGGCTTGCGACTGAGCCAAAAAAGATCAAACAAGCAAAAAGTTAATCCGCGCTTGGCCGGTGTCTAGACCAGGCTCAAGTCGATTTTGATCGAATGCGATGCAGCAACCGATAAGCTATTCACGTTGCCAAAAAATCATTTTGCGAAAGCCAGGATTCGACTCCTCTGTTTGTCGTGATTTTAGTTTCTTCTGTTGGGCTACTGAGCTTGCGACCGAACATAAGTTGTTCTGTGTTTAAGCAATCGGGAAAGAACTTCATAATGTAACTTGGCTAGATCGAACGTAGAATTGAAACAACTTTTTGTGGTGTATTTTTATCTGTCGATCACGGCAAAATTTTCTGTCGGTTATGCTGGAACAACTTTGGTTCAGTTCAGTACTGCTTCCACAGTACGTTTCCACCACAAGCTCGATAAATCGCCGTGAAATATCTTTTTCTCTAGAATTTGACCACGAAGTTGTCAGGTTTTAACGCATGATCGTAGTCGCTACAAACTAAGCTCTAACTCACTCGCCACGTCACCGATAGTTGAATTAGCACATTCTTCTGGAAAGCATGAGGTATAGGAGGAAAGAGATGTTCCACGATTTTTCTAAAAGATTGGCCCATCATATCTCTATATTCGGTGTGGTGAGAAGAGTGTAATCCTTTTCTATTGCTTGCCATTTAGACTGACTAATCAAATGGATAATATTCGTTATTATTTTCAAAGCTAAAAGTTGTGTATGATTATCGATTTTGATATTCACAGCTACATCCCGGAGAGAAGTGTATCATTGGACTTCGGTTTGCAGTGGGAGTGGCCTTGCCCGGAAAATACCCAATCCACATTTTCATCAATGATGTCAACGATAGAAACGAGGAGACTTTCCTTGTCAACGTCATTTACGTATAGATGCGAAATCGTGCTGTCTGTAGCTTTTAAAAGGTTTATTTATACATCGCATATTAGTTTTAATAAACGTATTATTTTGCTTACGGTATCGGTAAAACGCTTCAGCAAGTTTCATTTTTTTTGGGGCATGTCAAAGCATTGAGCAGTTTGTATGAAAGCAAGTCGCTTCTTCAATCCGTAGTTAAAATCCAACTTTTCAACAGCAATGTTATGGCGCCGTCAAGAGCAGTAAATAGCAGGGATGGGGAACCACTGTAAAAGAGCACAAGCTCCGGATATATTAAGTAATCACCCACTAGCTCCGGAACTATCAAGTACTCTCCCACTATCTCCAGCTCCCAAACCCAAGTCGCTTAAGTGTTTAAATCACTATCTCCATGAACTGCTAACGTCATCCTTCAAAAGTTTTCCATAAGCTAAACGACGCTTTGCTTTTTGCTTTTTCCAAATTAGTTTTATTAAATACAGCTTCTTGTCATCAGTTCATTATTATATGATTTCAAACTAAAACAAAATTTTATTAGAATTTGCCGTAACCGACCCTGGAGCTAGAACTGATAAAATTTTTGTTGCTCCGGCTCCCCAGCCCTGGTAAATAGTGTACATGTTTGCGCGCATCATGAACAAACTAGATGAGAAAAATAAGCAACATGCGTGCGGTGAAATAGTCCGTTTTTAAAAGCCAGGAGATAATCCCCATATACAAGGTGTAACAAAAAAGAATCGGGACTTGTCATAACAGTTTTAATACAACATTTTTAGGTAAATTGCAAATTATCCCCTTCAAAGCACTCCCCCTCTGAGTTAATGCACTTCTGCATTCGATCCTTCCATCCGCAGAAGCACTTGGCAAACTCCTCTTTGAGGCTCTTCAGCTCCTTGGTCAATGAGGCGTTGATTGCTTCTGAAGATAAGAAATTAGTTCCTTTTATCACAATCTACCTAGGAAAAAGGCAAAAGTCAATCGGTACTAGATCTGGGGAATATGGAGGATGATCGAGAGTTGTGATTTGTTTTTTGACGAAGAGCTGCTTTACACTGACCGTGTTGTGTGCGGGCATTGTCAAGAGGGGGAAGTCATGACTTGCAACACCACAGTGCCCGCCTGCTGCGTCGAACTCGGTCATGGAGGGGAATGAGAACCTGCTGGTAAAAGTACTGATTTACTGTTTCACCCTCCGGTACAAAATTCATGATAAACCAAACCCTTCTGGTCAAAAAATGCAATCAACATGACTTTGATCTTCGATTTTGACGTGTGCGCCTTCTTGGGTTTGGGTGATTCTGAGGTTTTCCACTGCATGCTCTGTCTCTTCGTTTCAGGATCGTATTGGAAGACCCAAGTTTCTTCTGCTGTCATGACCAGGTAAAGAATGTCCGGATCGTCCCTTACCTTCTGCAGCACGCCTTTACAAATATTGACTCGGCGCTGCTTCTGGTCTTCTGATAAAATCTTAGGTACCGGTACCAGTTTGGCACACACCTTTTGCATCCCCAGATCATGCACTGAGTCCCTGCTTAAGCCGAGTTCATCCGCTATCATTCGAGCTGTCAATCCGCAATCATTCCGCACCAGCTGCTTCACTCTGATGATGTTTTCCTCTTTCTTTGCTGTCGAAAGCCGTCCTGCTCTGTGGTCATCCTCCACTTCCTCGCAGCAACTCTTAAAACGTTTGTGCCATTCAAAGACTCGTGGCTTTGACGTTACATCTTTGCCATAAACCTCTTTAAGAAGTTTGAAACACTCAGTTGGACTTTTGCTTAGTTTCACCAAAAACTTCAGATTGATTCGCTGTTCCATTCTTGTGTTGCCAACAGTTAGGTCAAAACCAACAACACTGGTTGCGAACAAACGCGACACAAAGCAACAAAATTCTGACAAACGTTACTAACACTACATACAAAAAAGCTTGAAACAAAAGAACCGAATGACTTGACTCAAAAATATTGCAAAACAATAAAGCCAAACAATTGCCTTGCTGGTGAAGTGGCTTGCCGATTGGCCCTGAGTCATGTATGTGATAGATAACAGTTTTGTTTTTTTGCCACATCTGTTGTTGTTGTTTACCCGACCCCTTCCGAGGGATGGGGGCATGGCGGAAAACCATGGAGCCCCAGAAGCCGGGCAACTCCCCAGGGTCTGGACCAGAGATTTACAGAGACAGAGAGTCGCCAAAGAGTGAGCGGCGCAAAGAGTTCGTAGCTGGACAGTGCAGAATGAGATGAGAGGTGTCCTGGGACGAGTGCCTGTAGGTGCTGCATCAAGAATTATCGATTCTGCCAATCCTAGTGAGATAAGAAATTAACAGTAGACTGTGTCCGTTGTAGCGAAGACGAGAGAGGACACAGCGAGCATAGCGAGGAAGCACATTTTCCTCGGTGGAAATCGAGCGAACCTGCGTGTCAAAGAATTTAGATGAGACAGTACGCCTCCAGTCCGAGAAAAGACAAGAGTGGATAAGAGGAGAGAGACTACAAGGGAATTGCGGAGGGCGCAAGTGGCGCTCCCCGTCTGGCCAGCTCATCAGTTGCATCGTTTCCCGGGAGAAACAAAAGTCCGGGGACCCATTGTAGTCTGATGGAACAGGAGGAGGGAGAAGACAGTTCGTGCCAGATCTGCCATAGAGTTTGAGATAAGAGGAAAGATGGAGGAGGAGACAGAACGAGAGTCAAATAGGAGAAGAAGAGAAGAGGCAGGCTTGTTGGTGCTGCCGAGACCAGCTAAGAGCGTGCAGATTGACGCAGGCTCCAGCGGATAAACTTGAACATACTCGGCCTGCTGAAAAGGTAAGAGTAGCCTCAGTGTCACAGAGAGAGCAGTTGGCAAGTACGCCGGAGCCGCACTTGCCAAAAGGAAAAGGAACAGAGCCGTCAATCCAGAGTACCAGATCGTGATGGATGAGAGAGTCAAGGTGGGCGAGAACCGCACCTTGATGAGAGGGAGGGGGATCAGAACGAGATCATAGAGAGGAAAGGGTGGACTCCACGGTGAAGGAAGGCAGATTCCAGGAAGGACAGGGAGGGCAAGCAAGAAAAGCCTCTCTAGGACAAGTAGAAGGAAGCATGAGCGGGTGAGAGGACGCAAAAGCTCTCCAGGACAATCTGAAGAGTCTTGGTTTTACTCCTAGTCTGGCCAAACCTGAAATAGGAAAGGAGGTTAAGAGACGAAGAAGAGCCCGCTCATCAGATGAAAGAGTGAAATGGGTCAGGGTGACTCGTAGGGGAGGTAAAGAAGCCTCGGAAAGAAGAAGAGGGATAGGGGAGAACGAGAGGCAGCCGGTGATGGTGCGATTGGCCGCTCGGTGTAGGCGTTTCAATTTGGTGGTATTGGTAACCCTTAAGAACGGAAACCATCCGGGTGAAGCGTTAGTGAGAAGGGGCCGAAGAAAAGATTTGTACAGAACAGAGGGGGGCCCCGTGAGGAAGCAAAGATACAGCGTAAGGCCTTGAGACGAGGAATAAACTTGGCCTTCAGCAAAGATACATGCTTAGAAAAGCAAAGAGTGCGGTTGAAGGTCACCCCGAGAAAGGTTGGAGTGGGATTGAAACGGAGGTGGGAGCCGAGTAAGAGGAGGTTGGGCTGGAGGTTAGCTTGGTGGGGATCCACTGAGAAGAAGGAGGCCTCACATTTGCTCCGATTGAGAGGAAGACACCAGTACTCAAACCAGCGCTCCAATTGAAACAGAGCTCCTTGTGTGGTCTCCACCGCAGTGGGGACCGAGGGAGAGGAGGACCAAATGGCCAGATCGTCAGCGTAAAGAGAGCAGCTGACGGAAGAAGGCAGAGAAGGCGGAAGATTATTGTTGAAGAGAGAGAAAAGTACAGGGCCAAGAACGGATCCTTGCGGAACACCTCGACGGACTCAAAAGGAGCGGCTTTAGTGATTTTGATAAACCACGCAAGCGCGCCTATCAGAGAGGAAAGATTGAGTCCAACGAGCAAAGCAAGGAGGGAGGCCAGCCGAAATGAGTTTGTGGAAAAGGGCGGGATGCCAGACAGAGTCAAAAGCTTTGGAGAAATCAATAGTAGACAGGATCGTCCGAGAGCCCGGCCTGGGTTTGTTAAACCCATCCGAAATGGACTGAGAAAAAAACAGAATTTGATCAAGTATAGACCGTCCAGGGCAGAAACCGGCCTGGTGGGGAGAGAGAATGGAATTAGACTCCAAAAAGAAGAGTAGACGGGATAGTATGATGCGTTCAAACAGCTTTGATATGCAGGAGGTGAGAGAGATAGACCGGAAGGAAGCAGGAGAGTCGAGAGGTTTTCCCATCTTGTGTATGGGAATAATGGAAGATGTCTTCCAGATGGAAGGAAAGGAATGCAAAGTCAAGGAGAGATTGAAAATGTGAAGAAGAAAATCCATGCCAGAGCGAGGAAGGTGCTTTAGCATGAGATAGGCAACTTTGTCTGGGCCAGTGGCAGTGGAGGAGGAAAGGTTGGAGGCAGCCGCAAGAAGCTCAGCGAGGGAGAAAAAGGAGAGCAAAAAAGCCAGTGAGATCCTCCGGGCACGTGGCTCGGCGAACCTCAGGGAGGTAGCCTCTGGCTCTGCTACGCAGGGTCTTTGGCTGAGAAACGGATAAGTGGGATCTCAGGTAAGCGGCATAAACCGAAGCCGATTCCCTTTTAGAAGAACAGTTTGGGAAATTAGGAGAGGAGGAAGATGAGGAAGGAGAGCCAGAAATAGAGCGGAGAAGAGAGTATACAGTTTTTGGGTTTGATTTGGGTGAAAAAGAAGAGCAAGTCGTTTGCCATGCCTCAGTCTTGGCCTTGGCGATGACTGACGAGGCGTGTCGAGAAGCAGAGATGTAAGCTTGGCGATCTTCATCACTTTTGTAAACGGCAGCAAAAGCCTTGCGTCTTTCACTAACCGCACTTTCCACCTCAGCAGACCACCAGGCTTTAGGATGGCATTTAATGCGGCCGAAAGGAATGGAAGATTTGGCCGCATTCAGTGCCAGAGAGGTAAAGAGAACAGCAGCAGAGGAAAGAGACGAGTATTCCTCTGCTGAAGGACAGTGGGAGTCAAAGTAGGAGACAAAGTCATCCCAGCGAGCTTTCTGAAAGTTGAAGGAAGGGGACGCTCGTTGGGGCAAAAGATTGGGGAGAGAGAGACGGATAGAAGAATTGGTAAATGGTCAGAACCCAGGTCCTGAAGCACCTCCCTTGAGCAAGAAAAAGCAAGAGAGGAGGAAGCAAAGGAGATGTCAGGAGAGGAGCGATGGAAAAGGGTGGGTGTGTCAGGGTCATTGAGGGGGAGGAGGTCAGAAGAGATGACCCAGTTGAATACTTCCTCCTCGCGGGGGTCGGAAATACCTTTTGAGTCCAAGAGGAAGTGATGGCAATTGAAGTCTCCCAGAATGAAGAGATTTCTGGAGGAGGGAAGAATGGAGAGAAAAAAAGGAGTCAGTTATGCCATCCGTCGGAGAGCAGCGAATAGGGGGGCATACACATTAAGAAATGAGAGCTAGGAGGAATTGTTTAGAGAGATGTTGACCCTTACACAATCAGAGCAGGGATTGAGCGAAGAAAGAGAAGAGATAGAAAGTTCAGAGAACGATAGGCCCTGGTTGACGAAAATGATGACGCCGCCGCTAGCGTGCATGGCATCACGAGAGAGAATGCCAGACCCGGAGTGAGTGCGATCAGAATGCAGACCAGGGAATCCAGGAATTCGAAAAGAGGAAGATGAGTTAAGATTGGATTCCTGGATACAGATAAGGTCGACAGGATGGGACGTCAGAAAGTAAAGTAGTTAAGTGCTCCTGGCTCGAAGACCTCCAGCATTCCATTGGAGTACCCTGAGAGAGTCAGGTGGGAAAGGAGGCAGGAGACATAGAAGGACAGCCAGGAGCAAAGGACTGTGGTGAGGGGGCAGAGGGAGAAGATACAGAATGAACCGACGGGGGATAAGAAGTTCGGAGACAAGGGTGGGGCGGGAGTGCAGCATTAGCAGACAAAGGGCTAGATTGTACAGTGGATGTATACATGTTGGAGGAGTCCGAGAAAGGAGTCACAGTGTTACAAGTGGGGACACAGCAGGGGGAAGCTCCAAGAGTGAGAGCTGTCAAGAGCTCTGAATTCGGAGAGGCAAAGTTGTGAGCACCTTAAATTGACCCATTTGGAGCAGGTGCAGCATTGCACTGACTTGCCCTGCCAGTTCACATTTCCAGCGCACACAGAGCAGGGAAAGATGGGGCCAGGATTGGGATGAACTTTACCGCTCATCAAGAGAAGGAGAAAAATAAGGAGACGGAGACGGGCAGGAGAAAAAAGAAAGAGAAAACAGGCGACCGATTTTAAGGAAGCTGTGTGCGGCCCTTCTGCGGTCGTTCAGAGGGCAGCATAGCGAAAAAATGAATGGGAGTGCCCGGGGTAACTGGGATCTTCCGGAAGTCCAACAGCAATTTTGACCCTACCCAAACGGGGTCGGGAACCACACCACCACGTTGAGGCGGCTGTTGATTGGTGCCACATCTGGTATAAAAGATCAGTTACATTTTTTTAATAATCTGTAAAAGTTTTTTTGATAAACTTTTTCCAGTGCTATTACGAGAAAAGAGCTATGTTTCGACAATTAAATCTTTGTTTAAATAGCGTTGATACGTGTATACTGGTTTAACTGTACGAACACAAGATGAAGGAAGTATCTGGGAGACTGCAAAGTGATCTTGGTCTCTAAGTAAGCAAAGAACCAGAAGTTTGGAATTGAGGCGCAGAATCCCGTGATGAATATTTCAGTGCGGTGTGCTTTTTAAATTTGCTGCGTGGAAAAATTGTGGTGGCCAAATAAAAGCAATTTTTGATTGATTAGCTAAAGAGAGCAGAATTTTTTGTCGATAAGATAGGCTAATTAAGATTTGGTTTACTTTTAAGCTACAACTCGTGTTCAGCCTAGCTTCGAAGTAACCGATATATGCTGCTCACAGTGCTTATCTTATCAAAGTCTCTTAAGCACGTTTGGAAAAACTTCTGTAAAGTGAGTTTGGTAAACTGCATATCCATACAGAAACTAAAAGAGACAGATTGTTTTTTGTCTGCAAAACGCGTTATGGCTATACTCAGAAACAAAATCACTGATTGAGCGAACTGCAGACAACGACACAGTTTGTCGGTAACGAAGTCAGCCTGATAGGAGCGGTGGTTCTCAAAAACGACCACCTGCTTCCTAACTATGGCTTATGAGAGGGTTTTTCATAAGACTAATGCGTTGTTTAGACTGCTGCAAAACAAAGTAATGGATACGGCGTTTTGGTGCGTGCAAATAAGCCACGCAATCGCTTATGCAAAACGACAGAGACTAGAGTTCGATAGTTTTTGTAAACGATTTGAGCAAAAATGGGACTTACTGAGACCGTTGGTACTGGCGATTTCACGTCAATTAAAGATAAAAGAAAGCAAACATTTTACACTATTTTGGGTGATAATATGGAGGAATGAAACGCCGATCACGTCGGACTCCAAGAACGAATATATTTTAAATCATAAACGCAGCGTCAAAGCACAAATAAAATTGCAATGAGTCTTGAAGCAAATTTAATTGAATTGAATTTGAAATTGAATTTGAATTTTTTCGAATGAATGAAATAAACAATGCCTCTCTTTATATGCTTGTTTACTAGGCCACTCCGCCGCACATCAGACGGAACCACGCCTGGCCATACGGCTTGGTCACCCAGTACTGTTGCAGCATGATATGTAACTATATTCCTTCATAGTCGTGCACATGAAACAAAACACACGTATAAATACTGCACATCAAATTTTACGACACACAAAATACATTGAATTGATACAATATTACAGTTGGTTGTCATCATTTGGTAAAAGTTCTGCATCAGTAGCGACTCTTTCACTGCGAGGATGGGTTTTTCCATCTCGGATTTTAGCAATTCCGATCGGAATAAAATACTTGAAGGCGAGTATAGTCAAAAAAACGGACCAGAATAACAATAAGAAGAGCAAAACGGTAATGATACCTCTCAAAATTGGGTCGGTTATTGAGCTGATTGCTGATAAGAACACGTTTTTCATTGTTGTGGTAATAGAGTTATCGATGTATTCAAAATCTGCCTCAGAGTTTAAATCAGAATTCGGAGCTAAAAATTTGCGCACATATTGACGGTCTTCTTGTAATTGGCTTAATGATAGTAGCATGTTTAGTACATCATTGTACCTATCATTACGTGCTGGAAACAGATTTAAACCTTCGGCAAAATCTACCCGTTTTGGCAAAAAACAAAGCTTTACAACCGAAATAAGGCAAAATATGTTAGATCAAACATTCAAAACAATCGCAACGATTTGTTTGTTTGAGCGTGTGAATTGATAGCACATGAGCAAACATTATTGAAAATCCATCTATCACTTCCAGCCACTAATCACCCTGACTTGGAAGACTTCCTCGGCAATGCTAATTTGTTGACGCGATATGGGATTAGGGGAGTGTGCGAGCGTTCTTGCGAAGATAAGCGGCGTGGTTTGCCATGTTCTGGCTCAATATAATTGGAGCGTAGAGTATTGACGGCGTAGTTCACCGGGCTCTGGCTCACTATAGATTGGAGCGTATAGTTAAGGCGCGAAAAAAAATACGGTAAACATTGATGTGCAGCGCTCAATTGCGAGAAGTGGGCTGAATCGTCTAATCCCATTGTCTAACACTTTCCTGCATGCTCAACAAAGTCTCGAGAGCTGGGATAGCCGGCGCACGTTAAGTGACCGATGAACTAAAAGCAACATGTAGCCCATAAATTATGATTATTTATGCTAACAAAACAAAAGCTACATTGTAATTTTTAAAAAATGTTCTAACAAAACAGACGCTACCTTGTAAGTTTAAAAATACATTTGATTGAGTTACGCTTTGTATTGGCGATTGGCGGTCAACAAGAGTTGGCATTTAAAGGATGGGTATTAATAATAATTTTTACATTTAGTTTAGTCTTATTGAAAAGTAAGATTAAAACTATGCAGAATCGATAAATGCAATTGTTCGAATATATCACCGATAGATCCACCTATGTCACACACTTCATGCTGTAAAACACATTTATTGGTTTCTACCTTGTTCATGTTTGAATTATTGTCTAATTTTTTGTTTAGGAAAAGAGGTTTATTTTTGTGATCGCCCCCAAAGTTGTGCGTTAATTTTTCTGATTTAAATGACCTATCCGATTTTGAGCGGTTTCCTACATGAGTTATTATTACAAAAAATGACAATAATACTACAAATGTACAATTATAAAAAATAAAATAATCGGTACATCATCGGTTTTCGTTCTCTTTCTCGTCTTCGCGGCTGCATTAGTGTTCCGTCGGGGTTACCAAAATTATGGGGATCGAGTTTCTGTAGTTCCCACAGCTTGTCTGACTCCACAAAACGAATATATTTTAAATCGTACACACAACGTTGGAAGCACGAATCTTGATTTGAAGCGAATCGAATTTAATTTGAAGCCAATTGAATCCAATGAATTAAATTTTGAATTTAATCGAATCGAATCGAATTGAATAAATAAAAATAACAATGCCTTTTTTTATATGCTTGTTTACTAGGTCACTCCGCCGCACGTCAGACGCAACCACGCCTGGCCATACGGCTTAGTCACCCAGTATTGTTGCAGCATGATATGTAACTAAGGTTATTCTTTTATGACCAGTTTTAGGCCAACGAATGATTTACAGCAACGATACACAGTACAGCAACGAGCGTATGAACAGAACGAGAATGTTATGAGTCACCCACATGATTTTAGCAAAACATCAATGATCCAAAGTCCGCCTCTCGCTAAGTCGCCATGATAATATTGTACACCAAATATCGAGGTTTGACGATTTCGGTGAACTGTCCTGTCTTGGTTCGGTAGATTGTTCAAAATTTTCCGAAATAGCTCGAGAGTTTGACAACACCAAATTGCAGAGCTTATCAAAAAAGTGCGCTAGATTCTCTGACTGTGAAAACGTGAGGTTGATCTTTTTGGATTCTATAGCTCACGACTAATCGGGAAAAAAATGTAAAACTGCTACACCATTTCTCAGTTTATTTTACTAGAAAGATTTAATTAAGGCTATTCCTGAGACAACAAAGTTATTCTAACTAGTGCTCACTGTACCCATTACAACAGCCTTGTTGGAAAGATCCTATTCTGCGCTGAAAAGAATCAAAACATGCAATAGGAATCGAACTGAAAAAGAGCGCCTTTCATCATTGGCAATAATCGCCATTGAAATGGAGTTACTTCAAAAATTGCGACGAAACAAAGATAACTTTTACAACAAAGTCATAGATATTTTCGTCCCAAGGGATAGGTGAATAGACTTTATTTTCAAATATACTGCAAAAGCATATTAATTTTTATTTTGTTTAGTAGCCTAACAAACTGCTTTTGTTTGTTATTGATTAAAACTTTTTCCAAACATAATTTAGGAAAAGTGAGTGCCTCGCCAAGTATGAACTTCACGGCACGTCACTGTTGGGGTACAAATTTTCTTTAATTCTTCATAAATTGACCAATCAGAAACAATCAAGTCACGTACTTAAGACGTCATGAAAATTGATCATTCTCGAAATTGCATACAAGGGTAAAACGCCGTTGATGGCAAAATAGCCACTACCTTATTTCCCGATAATTCCATAATTGATAAACCTTGCTAATTAATACAGTTTTGGCCATCTTATGCATAGCTGGTTGGCGCTTCCTTCAACTTGCCAACTTTTGTGGTGTAAACGCAACGTAAATAAAATTGGACTTATTTGCTCAATTCAAATTTTCGTGTAAAGTAAGCTTTAGTCAGGTCCCACAATAAAAAAGCGTTCCTCCCTACAACATTTTGGTCTCATTGATCCTCACCACCAGGCTTATCAATTATGCAAGCAAGACTTTTTTGCCTTCTAAATAAATTTTTATCCTATAATGCTATGCCAGCTGCGATTTTCCGGTACAAAATTTCCTCTCTCCACTTCAAGCCAACGTTAAGTCAATTTTCCCACTTTGATCTTAAAATGTTCAAAAACGTTTGTAGTTGAAGAAGCATTCATTTTAGAATAGCAAAAATGGCAATACTTAATGACGTCATCATGAAGTCAATAGTCAAATTTTGCTGCTGAAAACTATTTTCTGACGCCGTCTGTACTTATTATGATTTCTATTCAGCTTTTGTAAAAAATCGGAACGATTGTTTGATCTCGTATCCAAACACATCTCGAGCCATTTCGTAAATTTCTTCGTCGGTTTTCACTTCTTTCTCTTCCATGATGACGTCAGTGAGAGGATTCGGGCATTTTTTGATATAATATGTTTTACCAAATATCGAATTGTATCCACCATTGTAGTATCGAAGAAGGATCAAGTTTTGAGCCAATACTTTGACCGTAACTTTTCGCTTCGAGGGATGAACTTCAAACTCTTCAATTTCAACAGGAACAGCATGAAGTAGATGAGTCCATTTCCAATAACAATTTTCCGTACTGAGGCGGAATTCTCCATTAGTAGATCCTGCACCTTTATTCCAAACTCCAGGTCCTTGCTTCAGTACTTCACCTGTAAAATATTGGTTGAGTTTCTGTTTATGGCGAGGTCAAAAACTTTTTCCACATAATTGCACAGCGTCTACTCTATCGCAGTACTTTGTTCCACTTATCTACCTCGCTTGTTTAGCACTGTCTTCTTGTGGCGTTCCAAATAAAACCAGTTTTCTTTATTAGGAACTTCACGAAACCTGTAAATTCCATGTTGTTCAATATGAGGTGTCATGGGTTCCAATTTCATTGGAGTGTTTAGCTGATACCCAGGATCGACAAAGAAGCAGCCCTTTTCACCGAGATCAACCTTAAAAATCCATGACATTATTTAACCTGTATTTCCATAATTGGGTTTAAAAAAAGGAGCAAGTTGAACCAATAATGGCTGAGAGATTCAGCTCATTAAAACACAATGTTTTTGTACAATGTTAAAATGGCATTCGGGCCAACGTCATACTTAAAAAGTGATACAGGAGACGGGAGAAAGAAATGAGGACGGTAAAAAATTTATTATAAAATGTTGTCAGGCGTAGACCACCAAAGACGCTAATCTTCGAAAAAAAGAAAAGTCTAACAGATTTTTGGGTAAAATAACACTTCCAATCTCCATCTACATAAGGCCGTGCATTGATTCTTTTCTTTTCTATCGTAAACTTTTTCACAGAAAGCCTTTCCAAATTACAGACAAGAGCAAGTTTTAAGGGGATAAATTTACGGATGCTTTGTTAAAAGTTAAAACCTTATCAGGTACCAAATACACGCACAATACCTTGACAAGGGATACTTATAGAAGCAGGATCGATTCAGGGAGCCCAGGTCTGCAGGTGTGCTTTCTTGCTTGCAAAATAGAGTACAAAATTTGTTTAGGGAAAATCTCTTAAAAAAAGTCATTGTCTTTGAAAAGCAGGAAAAGCATCAATTGGATCAAAAATTTGCTCATCAGAATTAACAAAATTCATGTTTTTAACGTTGATCTCCAAAAAAGATCTTTCACTCTTTAAAGATTAATGGAATGCATATGTCCCATTGTTGTTACTTGTGATATGATTATGAAGTTATAACCACTTTTTTGAAATCCGTAATACTCCCGTTGTTACCAGCAATTACGGATTTGTTTCAAATATTATTACTTAGTATCTTATGATTAACTGACAAATTGTGGTCAATTTTACAAGCTTGTTCAATCAAAAAAGTGCATAAACAGTGATTTTTAAGTCTCCCAAGTTTAGTTTCGGGTTCGGGTCATTCCCTCAGTGCTCTTGCACGCTTACACACCCTCAAGCACGCACCCATACAAACACAACCGCACATTCTCACGAACCCACATACACACACAAGTTATAAATAGTGCCGCTCGCTCTTACCACAAGAAAACAATGTCCGTAAAATTCAGACCATTCTTTTGTTTCTTCTATGTAGAAGTGAGCAGCAAAAAACTTTGTTTTGTATCCAAGTTGCGTTAGCAGCCAAGAAAACAAATAATTTGTCTCAATGCATGTTCCACCTTCTTTGTCTAAAATTTGTGTTTTGTAAAAACTTTCAAAATCCAATTTCCAATCACCTTTTGCAATAAACTCGATATTAGTGTAGGGAATCGCTAACTTGTGACACCATGTTAAATCCGCCAAGGTGGATAATGTTGGCTTCAAAGATCCTTTATAGTTAATTCGAGCGAGATATTCATCAGTACTAGTTGGAGGCCAACTAGACCTAAATATAAAACACTGATTTCGATAAATTTGTTCAGCTTTTTAAAGAATTTAAGGCTATTGTACTGGTACATTAACGTACCCAAAAACAATTGTTTTTTTTTTTGGGGGGGGGAGCAGGAAGTAATAAAATTGTACTTTTTTGGCTTTGTGTTTTTCAATTTTCCTGGATAATCTTTAGTAATTTTCTAATCATCAATTTTATCCATTTGTCCCCCATATTTGCTTAAAGATCTTTGTTTGGGAATCGATGTTTTGTAGTCGTTGTTCCAAAAAATAATATCTTCCTTCATCTAGTTCAAGAAGCATCGGTTAGTTATGCTTATGGAGTGATACCAGTAGCATCTAAGCTAGCCTACCAAAGCATAAATGCAGCCATACAGATACCCTGACAACCCACAGCATGGCAAACATGAAATATCAATTTTTCGTGAAGAAACATTGTGACCTGTGCTCATACTGATTAGTTGTAATAGCATGATATTTAATTTTCATCCAAATCATTGTGCAAGGGAAAACAAAGCAGACAAAACGATTCAACTTTGGCACAAAATACACTCAAATGAAGAGAAAGCATACCATCGCCGATTGACTTCCATTTTGAAAACTTTTCTAAAAAGACCGCGAGCCATTGATGTTGAAGAAGCCATTATTGGTTTAGTCGAAGTAGGTCTGGGAGGGAGGCATTTAATACGTCCTATCACGCTTTAAAATTTGATATCCTATCAAGAAATATTTTTTAATCACAGAGTTGGTTGGCGTATAGATTGGGGACTTTACTTTCCAACCAATCTATTTCCAGTGCATTTGCTTTCCTTTTTAATGCCAATACCTCTATACTCAGTCGACCGACAGCCACCAGACTAATAGCGAGAAGAACGAAAGTGGGGGGAGCTATACTAATGATAATCATTTTTGTTATTGTGATACTATTGATATTTATTGTTGTTATAAGTAGAACATGCAACGGCTTTTGATCTGCTCCCCGGCTAAGTCACTGCTTCGTTTAAAGCCCACCGCATCTGGGATAACTTCGTCGTATTGTCAAAACCAAGGTCTTTTCTTTTTTTCTCTAAAATTATTTGATAAAGTTGTTTTCCAGGCATTAAAATAGAACTAGCTCTTGTTTCTCTTCATTCTACTGGTGAGTGGTAATCACACAAATTACTTATGTGGTGCTTTACTTACGAATCTGAAACAGGAATTTTAATCAAAGCGCAGTAAAGACAGCTATAAAACCTCGTTTAACTATTGGTTGATATTTTTCTTCCCCTAGAAGCCTTTAATTCTATTAGTAAAAGGAAAATTTCAGGCATAAAATACCAAGTTATTTGTTGTAACTGCAAGTTTGCTTACGTCGGCCGATATTGGAAGCCACGATTGGACGAACACACAAGTGTCATTAAATTCTAAAGACCAGAAAATTTCCCTTATGTCTTGTAGCTTAACCGATCCCATTAAGCCTATTGAGCAACTATGAAGCAAAAATGTTTCCTGCAAATGCAGTTTCGCATATTGACTGGCCTATTTTATTTGGACTTCCCTTCTTTCTTGGAATTTTTTCATGTAACTGTTTTCTTAATCCCGACCTTCCTACTTTTAAATGAAGTCTGGCTTTATTTAGTAACAGCCTATCATTTCACAAATAGTCATCTAGGTCCATTTTTTTAAAGTACCAGAGCGGAATCAGTCGCGGATCCAAACACTTTTGGTGAGAATGAGGTTGAGTTACTTTGCACATTGCAACAAAGTGTAATAAAAGTTGTTCTGAAAACTCAATTTTGTAAAATCTGGGGACCCAAAGGTATGTTTAATCACAAAAAGGTATGCGGTAAAAACTTTTTTCTGGAAGTTTTCAAACCTACTTGAAGGTATAGACCTTTTTTTGGACATCAACATTTCCAAAGTCTATGAGCCTACTTTTGCATATTCAATTCTAGTTGAAGGCCAAGGCTATTTTTTCAAAGATAAACATTTTCAAAGTCCAATTTTTTGAAACAATATTCTTTTTCAAAATAAAATCAAACAAAAAGTATGGAAGACACGACTTGGAAAGCTGGTGGGGGATGTATCCTCCACACCCATCCCAGGTCTGCCACTGAAGGAAGCACTAATTCGAAGATGTAGGTGCGCACAAAGCTGCCCTAATCCCGACCACTTAAATCCAAAGTGGTCTGATTTACAAACATCTTGTCGTTTTCGCAAACTTTTGTTCTTTCTATAATCAAGTACGGGAGCGGGGGACATTAATTAATAGGTTTAAGCGCCAAAGTGACTGACACGTATACAACATTAGCTATTCATTGGTGGACCTACTTACGACTTTTTAAAAATTGCTTTGGTGCCCTACAGTCTCAGGTAGCTCTTGTTTTGTTGTCGCGGCTAGGCACAGCCGGAAGAGGAAAAAGTTGATTTTTTTACCCATCAATCAGTGAGTTCACAGTTTTACCCAATTGGCAAAACATGCAGCATATCAATAATTTTTTAACTTTTTCTTTCAAAATGACTGTAGATACAACTATTTACTTATGCTTTCAAAATGACAATAAAAAAATTGCGGCAGCTGTTTTCACTAAAATGGTACCAGACAGCCAGTAGCTGGGGCACGTGTCCAACCAGGTAATTTGACTAACAGTTACAAACACCATCAAATGGGGGAGGGGACAGGAATATAGATTTACATACGTACACTACTACTACTACTACTACTACTACAGCTCATTGAAATTATTAATTACTAGCCTCATTCTCGCATTTTCTCGAAATAGATTTAGAGTCTAACAAAATAAATCCTGGGCAAAAAAGGTTTATTTCAAATACAAATTATATTAAAGATAAAACGCTGAGGTAGCATGATAGCAAAAGCTTTCAAATATTTTCTCCCACCCCGACAAGAAAGGAATACGTTGGCTAATCTCCTCTGTCAATGCTGACAAATATTTATTCGATTTATGTGTTAGTAAAAATATTTGATGTCGAGTGCCCCCCAAAAATTTTTGCTAGATTCGCTACAGCAGAGAGCATGATGTGGTCTTTTAACATTGTGACAAAAGAAAGCTGTTTTAAAGCATTCACGAAAAAACAGGGAAAACGCTTGCTTCAAAAATTGCTCAATTGCTTAATCGGTTGTTGCGTTGTCGATAAAAGCTTAAGGTGTAAAACAACTATTTTTATTGGATGCATCTGGTTAATATCTTCTGAAAAAAATTTTAACCGTATTTCTACAGGTCAGTATTTTTTTAGAAAATGAAGAAAACAAATTCTACATCCAATCGCTAGTTATGACGCCATATATCCGCCAAAAGGGGTATATATGGTATTAAAATTCGGAAGTCGAATGCTGCGTTTATTTGAACTAAAAATTGTCTTTCTCGGTCAAGAAATGCAACTTTTAAAGAATACCCAAAATCATGACGTCGCCATGACGCCCTTTATGACGGTCACCTCTAGTTGTTGTTGTTACGCGACCCCTTCCTAGGATAAGGGCATGACGGAAGACCATGGAGCCCCAAAAGTCGGGCAACCTCCAAGGCCTGGACCACCAAAGGTCGTAGAGAGACAAAGAGTCGCCAAAGAGCGTTCGGTGCAAAGAGTCCGTAGCTGGACAGTGCGGAATGAGATGAGAGGTGTCCTGGTGCGGATGACCGCAGACTAGGGTGGCCCAAAAAAATCAAAACAAGAATTTTGTGGAGGATACCGCATAATTCTTTTCCTTTTACCAAATGTATAATTATGTTAAAGTTTCCTCAGAACAGGACAGTAGGAAGAGGGTGCTCAAAGTGCCTTGGTATTTTTTTCGTTTGTTTAACGTGACGTGTTTCTTCTGTAAAGCGTGCACCAATTCTACGCGCCAAATTACCATGAGCTTCGCCTCATTCTCATGTTAGCAGCCAGAGAGTCAACTGCGCATAGATGAGAGCCCTAAAATGTTTCAGTGGAATTTCTCTTGCTTGAGAGTACTTTTATTTATCTACAACTGATGATTTAATCGTATGCTAGTAGAGTAAAGCTCAGTGACTGCTAAAGCTAAAATGTACTGTTTTCGGCCTTGCCAAGTAGGTATTAGGGCAAACAAAACAAGACGAACAGTTAACTATGACTGACTAATGTTGCGTTTTTGTTATAACAATTTGTTTACCTTTGTAAATCTGTAGGAGATTATGTGTGTAATGGCGTCTACCAGGCATAGTAATGAGATTGGTTTATATAAAACAAACCCTCTGATTACACTTAATAAGTTAACAACAAATAGAAAAGTTCTGCAACGTTTTCAGCAGCACATAAAGGATGTTACATCTATCAGAAATGCCAGCCATTCAACTATTGATGAGCTATATTTGTTGTGGTCAAAAGCTACAATTCCAACTGTTTTCAAGGCAAATGCTATTAAAAAGCTGAAAAATTTGCATTACAAATGGCTGCTACTAAAAATGAACAAGGAACGGTATTCAGAGGCTCAGAAAACTCGAGAACAGGAATTCAAAAATCAACTGGACATGCTTTTTGATGTTGTACAGGCTGATGCTCTGAGCAAAATGCAGATACCGGAAGACCGCCTCTTTCTAGAAAATCAGCGCAGTGTAAGAAGGCTGATTATTGGTGCAGAAGACAAGAAATTTACGGCAAAGCAAAAGCGCATTGAACAGCGAAGAATGAAGGAGAAAGAACGGAGACAAAAGGCTGGTAAAACTTCATCTCAAACGATTGATTTATTATCGACCAGAAAACTTAAGTTCTGAAAGAAACGATAAAGCATCAGATGATTACAGACCTTCAACAAGCACTTCCCAACCCGAAAATCTAACTGCTGAGAAGATTAAAATGAAACTCCAACAAATAAATGCTGATGTTGCAAGTGTTCTTGACCGGAACAAAATTCCAGAGTGTTAAGCAGTAAGGCTTATGATTTCAATGGCAGCAGCACTTGGTCATGACCCCGCAAAGCTCCCTCTATTTAGAGAGCCCGAAAGAGAACCAGGAGGGATATAACTGACTCAATTAGAAGTGATTTTTAACCATCTTATCTACTCGTCGTTCATTGGGATGAAAAAGCTCTTCCCGAAATGCTAGGAGGAAGAGATGTCGAAAGGCTGCCTATTCTTGTATTAGGAGAGGGTAATGAAAAGCTGCTAGGAGCTCCAAAAATAAATGCTAGAACAAGGGAAAATAAGGCCAATGTAGTTTACTGTTTGTTACAAGAGTGGAAGTTGACAGAGGAAGTTTAGCCCATGAGCTTCGACACAACATCTGTCAACACTGACAAGCATACTGGAGTTTGCAAACGCCTGGAAGATAAACTTGGTCGTGAATTCCTATGGCTTGCTTGTCGTCACCATATTCTAGAGCTTATTTTGGCTAAAGTCTTCTCTCTCTGCTTTGGACCTAGTAATTCACCTGAAATTCCTTTATTCAAGAAATTCAAAGCCAATCGGAATGAACTTGATAGTCAGCACCTCTCATACCTACCTCTAAAACAACATGCTGATGATTTCAAACAATCCACAATTGCTTTCTTGCAAGGAAATGATATTCTCCAAGAGCAGATTAGAGATGGCTACAAGGAGCTTATTGAACTCACTGATATAAATTTGTAGCGCGTCAGGTTTAAACGTTGTTTGTAATTTGTTGCTTGATAACTGCGCGTTAGTTTAGTGTTAGCCTGAAGCACTAGGATCCAATCATTGTTTTCTGTTACAGTTGCGTTTCTTATCAGTCCAGTGTTAAGTCGCTTTTGTTAGTCTTACTAGTGCTTCAGTTCAAATCTTTAGTTTTGGCGTTCTTGTTTGTATATGTTCTATTTATTTTTGTGTTTTTGCATATCAAGCGTTTTAGTTGATTAAAGCCGGATTTATGAGGCTTGTGGTATAATTTGGTATATGCGTCGAGGTAGCTAGAACGCAACACTCACATTAACAGTTCTCAGCATGCAACCCACCTTTATTCACTGGCGAGCACCAGGCAATGTTCATCGTGCCAGATGGACGGCAATATTGATTTATTCAATAAAGATATATCTGTTCCGTACACAAGATGTGGTCAAGTTGACAAAGAAAGAAAAATTTCAACTAGAGCGTTTGTTTTGGGGTATTATTGTAAACCAAGACATGGATTTCTGCTCCACAAGCAACTGAAGCGTCTGCGCAAGACCTACATCTCTGGTGCAACCTCAAAACATACGAGCAAATTGACCCACAAATTGGAACTGCTGCAAGAAAAGTTGTAGAAAATTACCTATGGTATTTGTCTTATGAGCTTGTGAGATTGGCATTATTCTCAGATAACGTTTCTGCTGAAGAAAAATTAGTAGTGATTCAAGGATCACTTGGAGATGTAGCTGAAAGAAAAGTTAGAGATAATATCTCTATCATAGAAAACGAGCCAACACTTGCGGACTTTGCTTCAGCAAGAACAAAACAGTTGCTCCACCGCTTCGACATTGACTCTTCTTTCCTCCAATTATCTCCAGAATTGTGGGGTGACAATGAAAACTACATTAGAGGCAAGGAACGACTGATAAAGCTACGTGTAGAAAACGACCCTGCGGAGCGAGGTGTGAA
Organism: Trididemnum clinides; assembly: GCA_963675345.1. Lineage (NCBI taxonomy): Eukaryota > Metazoa > Chordata > Ascidiacea > Aplousobranchia > Didemnidae > Trididemnum > Trididemnum clinides. The sequence continues at coordinate 11,666,781 of OY776293.1, read as the reverse complement.
ACTGTTTCAGGATTACAATTAAGCTCTTTCTCGCGATGAAAAGTAAACCCAGCTAATTTTGCAGGTTATTAAAGCTAATAGAAAGACTGTACCAACACAAACAACAAAAACATCTGCAGTGAAGGCACTGACTATTCCTGTTTAAACAATATGGCGGACAGTGGGCATAAGAGTTGTCATTCAACTGTGTATTTAGCTTAGTTTTTACAGTTCGTGTGTTGTGGTACCTTGTAAAAATGCAACGCTTTTGAGCACCCTCTTGAAGTCTGAATTTCAAGCGGCAACTTCCCAGGGATAATACTCTCTTTAAATGGAACCAATTGGGAGGGTGTCTGATTTAGTTATTCTCCTTTCATTTTTTTGCTGTGTTTGTTAAGCCACCCTATCGCAGGCGCTGCATAATGGATTCTCGATTCTGCCAATCCTAGAGAGAAAAGAGCTCAACTGAAGGTTGTGTCAGTTGCAGCGAAGACAAGCGAGCACACAGCGAGCGTGAGGAGGGAGCCCAAGATCTTAAGTGAACACCGAGGGACATGTGTGTCGAAGAATTTCGATGAGACAGTACGTCTTTACTACGAGAAAAAATAAGAGTAGATACGAGAGATAAGAGGAGAAAGACTGCATGGGACTGCAGAAGGCAGGAATAGCACACCCTGTCTAGCCAGCTTACCATCCGTGTCTTTCCCCGGAAGAAATGTGTGTTCGGGAACTTATTGTATCCTAAGAGTAAAGGAGGAGTCAGAGCGGAAACATGGGGTGAAAAGAGTCGGCTCCACAGTAAAGGAAGAAGGGTTCCAAGGAGGAGAGGGGGCAAGCAAAGAAAACCTCTCTAGCAAAAAGCATGAGCTGGTGAATGGACGCAAAAGTTTTCCAGCAGTATCTGAAGAGTCTTGGTTTCACTCAAAGTCTGGCCAAACCTGAAATGGGAAAGAAAGTTGTGAGACAAAGTGCCCGCTCATAAGAAGGCAAGGCAAAATGAGTTAGGGTGACTCGTAGAAGAAAAAGAGACGCCTCAGAGAGGAGAATTGGGATAAGGGAAGACGAGAGACAGCCGGAGATGGCGCGAGTGGCCGCTCGGTGAAAGCGTTCCTACTTAGTTACGTTGGTAACGCTAAAGAAAGGTAACTATGCAGGTAAAGCACAAGTGAGAAGAGGCCGAAAAAAGCTTTTTTCAACAGAGCGAGGGACTCCTTAGACCAGGGGTTCTCAAGCGGGGGTAAATTTGAGCTGCCTTGGAGGTAAATTTTGTCAGCAAAAATTCAAACTTTTAACAATTACAATGGGTATTTGTAGAAGTAAAAATATAAAAAAAATTGGGGGTAAATTTTACTTCTGAAATTTGCTAAGGAGTAAATGAGAGAATAAAGGACGAGAACCCATGCCTTAGATGGACCCGATGAGGAAGTAATAACAATCACCTCGGATTGAAGATCAATCGTGCCGAGTTTTAGGCTTGTCATCTCAGGAGTTTTGGAAGACTTAGTTTAAAACACACAGACAGAGTTACGCTTTGTAGTATGCTATACATCACAGATTTCAGATACACTTCAGAAATGCTCTTCTGTTACTCACAATCATGAAATGCTACCAAATCTTTATCACCTATTGAACTCAGCAACGGGCAGTGGTGGCTATTTCCAAGGGGGAGGGTAGTAAGTTTGCAAATTTTTTTTACAGTTTAACCTGCTGTACTTTAATTTTTCTTTCAGTTTCACTCCCGGCGTCCAGCTCAGTGGTTCTCAAACTGTGCTTCACAATGCATTGGGGGGAGGGTAGTACAATAATTAGGTTTCACGGCAAAAATTCTCGCATTAATTTCACCAATTTGTTCTAAGCCTCAATCTTCTAACACGTACCGGTACACTTCAATCTTCAATCTTCCAACATGTAGGTTCAATTGCCTTATTACAAAACCGTGATTATGCCTACAACAATGTTGCAATAATAGATTTGTTAATTAATAACTACCTAGCACAACTTCAAATTACATTGGTGCAAAGCAATTGCAGCTATGGCAATCAATTGTAATAAAAAACAGGAAGCTGGTGTCGCAACTTCATAACAAGCGTGCAACAGCAATTAAAGAAGACAGGCCTAAAACGAAATCTGGCATATATAATCACAGTTATTTGGATTTCGGGGCACATTTACTTTGTGACCCAACGAGCAAACGGCGAGCAAGCACCTTGGAGTGTGTTCAGGACCGTCGCAAGTTCTTTCACGTGTGTTGTATGATAAAAAGTTTGAGAACTACTGTCTTAATTGATCAGTTATAGTCTGCTGTGAAATCTTGCGCGCGTGGCAACTCTGGAAGTTTGCTGTTATGCTGTTTTTGTACAGCTGCAATCTTTTTTTTCAGGGGATGTTCGCTGGCTGACGAGTATGAGTCTAAATAAAGGAACTACACAAGATATTTAGGCGCTATCCTCATTACGATTGCCATTTTTCAATGGAACCTTGACGTCGTACGCAAAAGTCACCTGACCTATACACCTACTCTTTTGCAGGAGCTAGGGTTGGGCTGCTGGCAAACGTCGGATTAGCAATGCAACTCCAACTCATATCAGACACGTAAAAATACGTGCGACAACCCTCGTAGTCGCGAATGTTTAAGTAAAACATCTAAAATTGCTATAAAAAAATTGTGTACTAAGCCAATGAATAGTTCTGTGATTAGTGAGTGTCATTTCCGCCTACCAGCAAAACGAAGAGCAGCAATAGTTTTACGTTTTATCTTTGGCTCATAAATAGAATTACAAGTTTTCAGCATATCAGGTGTAGCGAGTTGGAATCAGAACACAACTTTCCTCAACTAGATCAACTTTTTTAGTTATACGCCTTTTTAATACATTTGACAACAAATTTTTTGAGAAATTGTGTTTACATAATATTAAGATGTTTTTTTATGCTTTTTGGGAGCTGATTTCAAAAATGACATTAAAAATTTCGTAATGTCGATGATTTGCGGCTATTTAAAATTTTATAACATTATTATTTCAAGTTTGTGGAATACACAGAATGGATTTGTAATTTAAAATATTGCACGCAAAATTATAATTGATACTTTGGCAAAAAGATCCACTTCTCTATTCTTTACCAAATCAATGTTAGCAACCATAAACAAGTAACTATTTTCAAAACTATTCATTTTCAAAAAACCAAAGACATTCAAAGCGTTGTAAAATACTCTTAAAACTGCTTTGAAAATGATTAATTGTCTATGGCTGTAGTATTGGCTTGCTTTTTAAAATTGGTAGCAGGCCTTATTATAATACAAATACAACTGTTAATAATGCACGATACATGCTTTCTTTTGTAACAGTGTGGCTTCGTGACGTCATAAGTTCGGTAATAAATTTACACTAATTTCAATTTTTATTTACATTCCTACAATATTCCTACAATTCCTACAATACTAGCCTACAATAGGCTAGTACAGATTTAGTTTTGTGTGAAAGATCATGAATAGCTGGCATGTGAGATGCTGGTGTGGATTAAGGGAAATTGAGAATGCTGGTGAGGCATCACCATATTTAGACATTATTTACATTCCATTCGCTGTATAAATGATATTATTACAACTTTCCGATTTACTGCTAGTAGCAAGATTTTACTACACGTAAAATAGAAATAATTAGCCTGTGTTGTACAGGCCATGCAGTATTTCACTTTGTTTTTTTATGCTGTCACCGGTAACTGACGACGGTTTAGATGGTTGAAATATATTTTGGCAGCGAAAATTTAAACCTAAATGATTTCCAGCATCTTATTATCTATAGGACAATGGCACAAAGATGCAATTGTTTTAGATTAAGGTGTGAGCATGTGAGTGAATAGACCTACCGCATGCGGTACCTTATAATATGAAATATTCAGCGAAAGTACAAACCTTGACTTTTATGACGGCGTTAAAGTGTTTTGTGCAACTGCAAGGCTTTTGTGTCTGCACTTACATCAAAAACTTGATTGGGATAGTCTCAAATATGTCGATTTTTTATTTTTTCTCCTGACAAGTGATGAAATAAAAATACCATTTTATTTTATCACCTGACACCCACAAGCGTTACGATTTACTGGAAAACTTAATAAGCACAAACAAAGTAGTTTATGCTTACAGGCAACCTAAATATTCCGAATCACACAAAAGACAAATTACTGATCGTATGCTTTTTAGTTTTACTTGCGCTAAAACATTGGTTACATACTACAATTACATACTAATAAATAGTTTTATGACATCACAACCGTTTGAATGATACCTTACAAAAAGAATTGGATTAAGCATTAACAAATGCGCTTGTAGCACAATCACTGAACTAGCAATGTCAAAGCAGCAAATTACTTGATATCTTGATGTAATATAAAAAGTAGGACAGTATTTTCAATTGAAATCAGAGACGCCTTTGCCTCTATGCTCAAATGTCGTTTATAAATTTACTTGTTCGTGTGATACGAACTTGACATACATTGGTATGTCTTCCCGACATTTGATCACCAGAGTGAAGGAGCATCTGAATTTAGCAGATTCAAGAAAAAGCGCAATTAAGGACCACATTTTGTCATGCCCCACCTGCTCTAATCTACAATATAATATTAATTCTTTCACCATATTGAAAAAATGTAACTCAGATTATGAAGCAAAAATTCATGAAGCTTTGCTTATAAAACGGCATAGCCCTAGCCTTAATAAACAATGCTATGCAAGTGGAGCTTCTTTTTTGCTAAACATATATTAGCAGAATTTTACAACAACTTTACTTACTGCACGTAATCGTAACATGACATTCCATATTGGATTTTCGCATAATTTTGGGAATCTTGCCATTTCTGGAAGACTTTGATCCTGGTTTTGATGAGCTTAAAAGTTTTTGCATCCAATTTCTCCCAGCTGTGATTTATTTTAAAGTTGGCTACGTTTTTACAGCCATTAGAAGTACTATATCTTCATAATGTGTAATATTTGAAATTATCGTTGATTATTTTAATTTATTACGTTACATTTACAGATTTAATTCTTGAAAAGGGCTTTATGAAAGTCGAAAACGTTCGAATTTAAGATGTTATACGAATTAAAATGATTTTTAATTTATTAAAGTTACTTGCTATATCAACAGTGTGGATTTTAATATAAAAAAAACAGATTAAAGTCTCAAATTAAGTGGCCTTTCAACTTATCACTCACATGCGCCAAAAACTTGAGTTAATAATAATATTCTATTGCTTCACATACTTGATGATCACAGTTCTGCTGTGATATGGCAAAACCTAATAACTACAAAAATCAAGTTTTGAAAATATTGACTTTGTAGCCATTTACTTTTGCTCAGCAAGGTAACGAGTAAACCGTTTTTATTTTAGTTTTGCCTTAAAGCTATTAACTTTACGAACATTAATTACTTCTTTGCGTTTACTGATCATGGGCTAAACAAATACTGTTTACCTAGGCTTAGGTGATCATTTAACTGATGATGCTTTTTGTGTAAAATCGAAACGTTTTAATAAAATGTTTACCTGCTTTTTGGCTTTATTCTTTTTACTAAAAATTGCGAATATATCCCATTTTTATGCTCCTAATCTAGGTTGTTTGTGAAAGCTGAATTGTAGTTGCAATATTATGACATAGCTGCATCTGTGTCATACATGCATAAGTTACTAACTTCTTACTAGCTTTCATTAGTCTCATAGAGGAAGTTGGTCAAAACAAGAAAAATATATCAGGTTATATTTATAGAAAAACGTGGCAGTAGAATTGTAGCCAACCACTTGATTGAAACTCCAGTCATGAATGACTATAATTGAATCATTTTAATTATTTCTATTTCTGCACTAAACTCTATGAAATTTTGCGCAGCGCTCTTACTTGATTTTGTTTAACCATCTAGAGTTATTTCAGATAAATGTTAAGCTTTGTTGAGTCAAAAGTAGCTGTAAAAAGCTTGCAACAAACTAGTCACTCTTTTTATACAGCTTTGAAAAAAACTGTTTGAGTCATGAGCTTTTTGTGACGCTCGTACTAGTGGCGGTATCGAGTCAAAACGAAAGATCTAGAGTGAGTAAGTGTTTTATGTGAATAATTTGGACGTTAGGCAATCAAGACAAGCCAATGATAGCGATAGTATTGTACAGCGCGCCAAAAAAGATTTCGCAATAGCAAAATGCTAAAGAAAGCGCAGCAAAAGACCAAACACGAACGCCGCGATTGTCGAAAGAGTTTAAGAGTGTAAACAAACTCTTTCTGTTTGCATAACACCGGGCGCCAGATCATGATATACGCAGCATCTAAAAGATTAAGATGGAAAGTGCTGCGTGCTGCGGCGACCATTGAAAACAGCTTGTTGTCATACAGGGTGGTCGCTAGAAAAGCGGAAAATTTGTCAAATAGTAATTTATTTTCACTAAGATGAAATAAAAAAATTTGCTCAAAAATGATCGCCAATATCATGTGGTACCATTTAGCAATCTATTGCATCGTGTCAATAACCCGCAACCGGTTTCGATCTTATTGGGTCACATCAGGCGGGTCCAAAAAACACTTGATAATAAACATGCTGAAAAAAACGCTTATTTTTGAGCAAATTTTTCTATTTTACCGTAGTGTGATGCTGTAGGCAGATCCCTCTTAATAGAAGATCGCCTTGAAAATTGCTAATTAGCAACTAGCGACTTTTATATTTTGTAGAATAACAAGTCTTGACAATGATCCTAAACCCCTATTAGGGCTTACCGATGTGACTTGTTGTCAATGTCATGTGTGTGTCCTTAATAAATGAGACCCCCCATGATATACCAGTAGGTATTGCTGTATCATGTTGTTTTGTATTGCATCTTTTTTTGCGCCCAAAGGCAAATTTGCTTTTTTCAGCATGTTTATTATTAAGTGTTTTTTGCACCCGCCTGATTAGACCTATGGCTCAAACAACTTTTTTCAAAGCTATGTAAAAACTCTGTACCACCAACAAGATTTAAGTTATTTTTCATTGAATTGGTTAACTAGTACTGCGTTCTCGTTATCTCAACTTCTATTCTGCTGTCATAATCTCTCAATCTCATACTATAAAGTAAGAATTTTTTCCTTTTTTCATATTTGATTTGTCTTTATTAACTAATTGAAAACTGCTGGGCCGACAAATACCAAACTGGGCACGATTTATAATCACATTGGGTTGATTGTCCTGATCGGTCGACGACTTTATAATGCGATCACATTTTACGTGAGAGGCAAATTTGTAAATGTTTTTACGTAGGCTACACATATACGTGCGCTTTATTTCTTCCAAAAGTTCTGGGAGTACAAACATCAAACTTAGTCAGATTAATCACCTCGTGATTTGACAAGTATCATAAAAGGTTCGATGACGTCATGGTGATGTCATCATCAAAGATAATTTTTTAAATTGTATTTTTCTACGAATAATTGCAAGTTTGTACTCACACTAAAGCCAGCGCCCGACTAGCCAACTCAAAAGTTTTTTTCGTTTTGACGATCTATGATGACGTCATAATCAACAGTTGATTGAAAAAAATTTTTCGCAAATGTCTTCAAAAATACTTTTGTCATTCAGTCGCGGCAACACCTTTGTTTCATATAAAAACTTGTCTTGAGAAACGCTTGAAAGCAGGGGAAGCTAAAATCAAGTTTTTAGGAATCGAATTTGGCAGGATTTCAGACAAATTCGGATTCAGGAGTGGAAAATTTTTATTGGACAGTTGAGCGGTTGAGCCGAAAATACACTGGCAGAAACCAATCTGCTAATGCATACTAAATTGATTTTGGTGAGAAGATTGAGGAAAGAGATATCATTAGTTGTTAGATACCTATAGCAATCATTGTTTTGCTCATACATCTTTTTTCTCGTGCATACCAAATCTTAAAGTGATGCTGAACTAGTAAACTTCGGCTATTTATTTTTGCCATTTACGGGATTTCTGGCGAATTATATGAAATTACCCTGTAATTGCTTACCCGGGTTTCACCACGTCATGTTTTCCTAATCATAAATAGTAATTCTTTTCAAAATATTTAGCAGTAGGGAGTAGACTTCTTTGCTCAAACAATTAATTAAAAATTAGCCTTGTCATGCACAAGACAAAATTGCTGAATTTCAAAGAAGTCAAATTGGCTTATGTGTGGTAAGATACCGAACTAATTAACCATGCCTAATCTAATTATAGGATTGTAGGACATTACCACCGTGTAGTGTTGGTCAATAATTTTGCTTAGACCAAATCATATGTTGAATTAGTTTATTAGAATTTAATTCATGATTTTGATTTAATTCAATGTGGTATGTGGATGTGCAGTGGAATGTAAACTGGGGATGTGATTTTGCCCATTACATATAAGATGGTGGCATAAGATCACAAACAAAAAAGTGTCTTGCTTTCTGTCTTGACTAGAACTGTTATATTTTTATCACATAATAGAGGACAGGTTTTTGCAACAGTACGTGACCTGGTTATACAAAATGGAGCCAAATGTTTGCAAGTTGTTATTCAGAAGTTTTTATATCTTTTAGAGACAATAATCAAAATTAAAAAAAAAAATTTGATCAATGACATCTCTAAATGTTTCCCAATTTCTGAGATTTGAAATCTGTAAAAAATGGAGGATATTTGGTTTACATAATATCTTCAAAGAATATAATGTACCGTAGCTTCTTTTTTTGAAAATAAAACGTGTGTTTTAAGCGGATCAAGTAGGCTACAGCAACATTAGTCTTGATCAAAAACAAGAAATTTTTGATATTTTTTTTTCAGATTTTGAGCTAAAACCTAAATGAATGTAGACGAATATCTAGCTCATATAAACTATAAAGGATCTTTGGAACCAACTTTGTCTACTCTAACAGATTTGCTACAGTGCCACAAGCAAACTATCCCATACACTAACATTGATGCAATTATTACAAAACGTTGGAGGCTGGATCCTACTGATTTTTATAAACAAGTTATTAAAAATAAAGGTGGTGGTACATGCATTGACATAAACTACATGTTTTCTTGCTTCCTGGAAAAAGTAGGATTCAAAACAATCTTTCTGCCATCCTGTTTCTACATTGACAGCAGTGAGCAATGGTCAGAACTGTACGGTCATGTGTTTGTAGCTGTAAGTAAGTCCAATTCTATAATGGCTATAGAACAGCGTTGCAGGTTAGCTAGCTGGTATGGTTCGTGGGTTTGCATCCCACCAAATTCAGTTGTAATTGATCTGAGTTATGGAAGTTACTTAATTTCCTGAATTTGACATAAGCTTACATTAACATTATTTCCATTAAGAGTTATATTGTAGTTATGCATGTGTTCCCATGCTTGCTGGTGGTAGGTCTACTGCAGTGGTTCTCAAGCGTTTGGTGTTGTGGAGCCCATGAAGAGGTTGACCATTATTTACGGAGCCCCACAATAAATTTCTCAAAATAAAAACAAAAGTAAACAAATAGCTTGCGGAGCCCATAAGGTTCTCTCGCAGAGCCCTGGGGCTCCGTACCGAGCACTTTGACAACCAATGGTCTACTGGACTTTTTTACTCTGTTTTGCACATATGATAAAAGTCAAAAGTAAAAAAACTAGAAGTTCATGGAAATGTGAGCTGGTGTGCGAGAAGTCTAGTTTTGTTGTTAGGAGAGTGCTTGTTATCCCCTGTTGGAGTCTATTTTAAGTTCCTGATTTTACTTATAACTTGCAGCCCACAGCATAAAATTTTCTGGCATGAAGTTGATGTTAAACTTAACAATTCTCTCTTCATAATATTGATCTCCAAAAAAATTGGTCAACAACTTTTTTGTGGATTATAGTTGCGACGGACTAGTGCTTCTTGAAAGTAAATTCAGAAAATCTTTGTTTATAATCTTTAACTGGACAACAAAATTTTCAACTACTTTCAAATTGTTTTGCCTGCAAAAAAGGTTGTCCGCCCCTGAACTACATCACTTGTAACATCATGAAAGCTTGTGTTATACGCAATTCAATTAGGCATTTTACAATCTGGCAACGGCATTGCAGAGATCCTTGTCGGTTACGTAAAGTTATAAGTAAAAAATCGATGAAGTTTGTGAACTGTGTTTGAAAGGCAATTTGAAGGTGTTAAGTGCCACGTGAGGTCAATTTTTTGCATCTGAATCGTGACCTAATGCAATCCAAATTTTTTATTGATGGTCAGGGCTAACCAGGAAAAAATGACAACTAAAAAATGGCGAGCTGGGAGTTTTATATGAAATAAAGGGGAGGGAAAGCTCATCTAAACAATGATGGTCGTTTAGCCTTTTCCCTGGTTATGTTCCTCCTTTTGACCGCGAAGTTAAGACTTGAGTGAATAGAATGCATAATTTCAAAACTTTTAATCTTAGCATTTGATCTCTTTTTTACAGATCGATTTTGGTGAAAGAGGCAGGTTTGTTGTCGATGCCAGCTATCAATTTTCAGGTCCCATGAAACTGCAGCCCATGGTGCCTTATGTTGAACAACGTGGCATTTACAGGTTTCGTAATGTTGCTGAAGAAGAAAACTGGTTTTATTTGGAACGCCACAAGAAGACAGTTCTGAACAAACAAGGTACAGGAAGTCAAATTAAAATGTATGACGTACCAATTCCATGGCATAACGGTTTAAACGCCTGTTACTTATTCAGTGAGGTGGTTATCAGTGGTGTAGCCAGAACCACAAAAATATGAAGTTTTTTTTGGAGGTCAATATTTTCTGACTCACGAGTTTTGTCATTTTTTTCCTTCAAGATTGTTCAACTATCTCTATGAAGATTTCACTTTTTTGACCCCCAAATTTCATCAATTTTTGCTTGAAGGTTCCTGGACAATCATTTTTAGAGATCGACATTTCCTGACCTTCATTTTTGTTAATTTTTCTTTAAGTTTGTTGGATTTTTTTTGAGATCAGCGTTTTGTAGCCGTATTAACTGAAAACAATTTAAATCCTTTGTCGAATTCCATGGTTGCTCCCCTAGCTACGCCTGTGATAGTTAACACCAAGTCAGATCACACTGAAGACTAAGTATGGCATTCACTGCTTTCCAGTTTGTCGATTAATGTATAAGGAAAGTATAAAGAGTTTTTGTAATGATGTGTTTCTGTTTGTCGCAGCAATCACAGCGAATGTTTTTGATCTGCACCAATTAACAGCTGCCACAACATGGTGGTGCGGTCACCTGCCCCGTTTGGGTTGGGTCAAAATGGCTGTTGGCCTTTCCTAGGATCCCAGTTACCCCGGGCACTCCCCTTTATTTTTTTGCTATGCTGCCCCCTGAATGACCGCAGAAGGGCAGCACACAGCTTCTTTAAAATTGGACGCCTGTTTTCTCTTTTTCTTTTCTCCTTCCCCTCTCTTGCCCTTCTTCGTCTCCTCATTCTCCTCCTCTTGATGAGCGGTAATGTTCATCCCCACCCTGGCTCCATCTTTCTCTGCTCTGTGTGCGCTGGAAATGTGAACTGGCAGGACAAGTCAGCGAATGCTGCACTTGCTCCAAATGGGTCCATCTAAGGTGTTCACAACTTTCTTTATCCCAATTCTGAGCTCTTGGCAGCTCTCACTCTTGGAACTGTCCCCCCTGCCAAATCACTGTGACTCCCTTTTTGGACTCCGACATGTATACCTCCACTGTACAATTTAGCCCCGTCTCTGCTAACGCTGCTCTCTCGCCCCACCCTCGTCTCCAAACTTCTTATCCCCCATCTGCCCATTCTATATCTTCTCCCTATGCTCCTCCACCACCGTCACTTGCTCCTGGCTTTTCTTTTGTGCCTCCTGCCTCCACACCCCCCTGATTCTCTCAGGGTTTTTCAATGGAATGCTGGAGGTCTTTGAGCCAGGAGCACTGAGCTGCTTCACTTTCATTCATCCCATCCTGTCGACCTTATCTGCATTCAGGAATCCAATCTTAACTCTTCTGCCTTTTTCTGGATTCTTGGGTTCTCTGCTCTGCGCTCTGATCGCACCCACTCCCGGTCTGGCATTCTCTCTTCCGATACCACGAACGCTAGCGGTAGCGTTGTCATTTTCATCAGGCAGGGCCCATCCTTTTCTGAACTTTCTACCTCCTCTCTTTCTTTGCTTGATCCTTACTCTGATTATGTAGGGATCAACATTTTTCTAAACAACTCCTCAGTGTCATTTCTTAATGTGTATGTCCCCCCTATTCACTCCTCCCCAACGGATGGCAGAACCGACTCCTTTTCTCCCTCCTCCAGAAATCTTTTTATTCTTGGGGACTTCAATTGCCATCACCCCCTCTGGGACTAAAGAGGTACTTCCGACACCCACGGGGAGGAAGTATTAGACTGGGTCTTCTCCTCTGACCTCCTCTCCCTCAATAACCCTGACACACCCACCCTTCTCCATCGCTCCTCTGGCAGTCGCTCTTCCCCTGACATCTCCTTTGCTCCCTCTTCTCTTGCCCTTTCTTGCTCATGGGAGGTGCTACAGGACTTGGGTTCTGACCACCTACCAATTCTTCTATCTATCCCTCTTTCTCCGGTCTTTTGCCCCAACGAGCGTCACTCTTCCTTCAACTTTCAGAAAGCTGGCTGGAATGGCTTTGCCTCTTATTTTGACTCTCACTATCTTTCAGCAGAGGAATACTAGTCTCTTTCTCTTTTCTCTGCTGCTGCTCTCTTTACCTCACTGACTTTGAATGCGGCCAAATCTTCCATTCCTTTTGGCCGCATCAAACGCCCTTCTAAAGCCTGGTGGTCTGCTGAGGTGGAAGAAGCGGTTAGTGAAAAACGCAAGGCTTTTGCTGCTGCTCACAAAAGTGATGAAAATTGCCAGGCTTACATCTCTGCTTCTCGACACGCCTCGTCAGTCATCGCCAAGGCCAAGACTGAGGCATGGCAGACGACTTGCTCTTCTCTTTCACCTAGGTCTAACCCTAAAACTGTACACTCTCTTCTCCACTCTATCGCTGGCTTATCTTCCTCATCTTCCTCCTCTCCTAACTTTCCTAACTGTTCTTCTCCCAGGGAATCAGCTTCAGTCTGTCCCGCTTACCTGAGATCCCACTTATCCATTTCTCAGCCAAAGGCTCTGCGTAGCAGAGCCAGAGGCTACCTCTCTAAGGTCTGCCGAGCCACGTGCCCTGTGGAGTCTCACTCGTCCTTTTGCTCTCCTTTCTCATTTGCTGAATTTCTTGTGGCTGCCTCCAACCTCTCCTCGTCCTCCGCCACTGGTCCAGACAAAGTTGCCTATCCCATGCTAAAGCACCTTCCTCGCTCTGGCATGGATTTTCTTCTTCACATCTTCAATCTTTCCTGGTCCTCACATTCCTTTCCTTCCATCTGGAAGACATCTTCCATTATTCCCATACACAAGATGGGAAAGCCTCTCGACTCTCCTGCTTCCTTCCGGTCTATCTCTCTCACCTCCTGCATATCAAAGCTGTTTGAACGCATCATACTATCCCGTCTACTCTTTTTTTTAGAATCTAATTCCATTCTCTCTCCCCGCCAGGCCGGTTTCCGCCCTGAATGGTCTATACTCGATCAAATTCTGTTTTTTTCTCAGTCCATTTCGGATGGGTTTAACAAACCCAGGCCGGGCTCTCGGACGATCCTGTCTACTATCGATTTCTCTAAAGTCTTTGACTTTGTCTGGCATCCCGCTCTTTTCCACAAACTGATTTTGGCTGGCCTCACTCCTTGCTTTGTTTGTTGGACTCAATCTTTTCTTTCTGATAGGCGCACTTGTGTGGTTTATCAAAATCACAAAAGTCGTTTCTTTTGAGTCCGTCGAGGTGTTCCGCAAGGATCCGTTCTTGGCCCTGTACTTTTCTCTCTCTTCATCAATGATCTTCTGCCTTCTCTGCCTTCTTCCGTCAGCTGCTTTCTTTATGCTGACGTTCTGGCCATTTGGTCCTTCTCTCCTTCGGTTCCCACTGCGGTGGAGACCACACAAGGAGCTCTGTTTCAATTGGAGCGCTGGTTTGAGCACTGGTGTCTTCCTCTCAATCGGAGCAAATGTGAGGCCTCCTTCTTCTCAGTGGATCCCCACCAAGCTAACCTCCAGCCCAACCTCCTCTTACTCGGCTCCCACCTCCGTTTCAATCCCACTCCCACTTTTCTTGGGGTGACCTTCGACCGCACTCTTTGCTTTGTTAAACATGTATCTTTGCTGAAGGCCAAGTTTATCCCTCGTCTCAAGGCCTTACGCTGTATCTCTGCTTCTTCATGGGGCCCCTTTAAGGAGTCCCTCTCTCCTGTACAAAGCTTTTCTTCGGCCCCTTCTCACTAACGCTTCACCCGGATGGTTTCCGTTCTTAAGGGTTACCAATACCACCAAATTGAAACGCCTACACCGAGCGGCCAGTGGCGCCATCACCGGCTGCCTCTCGTCCTCCTCTATCCCAGTTCTTCTTTCCGAGGCTTCATTCCCTCCCCTATAAGTCACTCTGACTCATTTCACTCTTTCATCTAATGGGTGGGCTCTTCGTCTCTTAACCTCCTTTCCTATTTCAGGTTTGGCCAGACTAGGAGTGAAACCAAGACTCTTCAGATCGTCCTGGAGAGCTTTTGCATCCACTCACCCGCTCATGCTCCCTTCTACTTGTCATAGAGAGGCTCTTCTTGCTTGCCCTCCCTGTCCTCTGCCCTCCTTCACCGTGGAGTCCACCCTTTCCTCTCCATGCTCTTGCTCTGATCCCCCTTTCATTCTCGCCAAGGTGCGGTTCTCGCCCACCTTGGCTCTCTTCCCCCTCATGATCTGGTGCTTTAGACAGACGGCTCTGTTCCTTTTCCTTTTGGTAAGGGCGGCTCTGGCGTTCTTGCCAACTGCTCTCTCTGTGGCACTGAGGCCTCTCTTTCCTTTTTGGCAGGCCCAGTATGTTCAAGTTTATCCGCTGAAGCCTGCGCCATTCTGAACGCTCTTAGCTGGTCTCGGCAACACCAACAAGTCTGCCATTTTTCTTCTATTATCTGAATCTCGTTCTGTCCTCGCCACCCTGTCCTCTCCTCCATCTTTCCTCTTATCTCAAACCCTGTGGCAGATCTGGCAGGAACTGTCTTCTCTCTTTTGTTCTATCAGGCTACTATGGGTCCCCGGACACTCATTTCTACCAGGGAACAACACGGCTGATGAGCTAGCCAGACGGGGAGCGCTACTTGCGCCCTCCGCAATCGCTTGTAGTCTCTCTCCTCTTATCTCTCGTATCCACTCATGTCTTATCTCGGACTGGAGGCGTACGGTCTCATCCAGATTTATTGACACACAGGTTCCCTTGATTTCCACCGAGGAACTTGTGCTTTGTCATCATGCTAGCTGTGTTCCTCTCTCGTCTTCGCCACAACGGACACAGCCTTCTTTTAGGTTCTTATCTCTCTAGGATTGGCAGAGAACTGAGAATCCTTCCTGCAGCGCCTGTGGATACTCGTCCCATGACACCTCTCATCTCATTCTGCACTGTCCAGCTACGGACTCTTTTCGCCGCTTACTCTTTGGCGACTCTCTATCTCTCTACGACCTCTGGTCCAGATCCTGGAGAGTTGCCCGGCTTCTGGGGCTCCATGGTCTTCTTCCATGCCCCCATCCCTCGGAAGGGGTCGGGTAAACAACAACAACAATGTTTTTGATGATGTATTAACCTTATACTGCTTGACCCACGAAAAAATAAAATTTTTTTTCTAAGATTTGAGTACTTGCACGTTTGTGGTATAGACATTCTTTTATGTTAGTTTCAAGGTCAAATTTTATAAAATATTAGAGATATGACTATGTTCCCATATGGGAACGTTAGGACTGCGTTGCTCAAATTTTGCAATATATTGCTTGAAACAACACTCTTTGTGCGATTTTGTTATTTATTAGCAAGTTGTAAGGTCGCAATTAGAGCATAAAAGATAACATAAACAAACAAACAAAATCACAATTTTACGACATAAATTGTTCAGCGTTTGTGGTAATTTCTGAAGCAAAAACTTCCTTTACTATAATGAAGCCTCAAATTGCATTTACTGCACTTTGACCTGGTGTTCTTTTGATACACCACACATCTGCCTTGAGCGCAAGGTACTGGATTATGATCTTGGCCATCATATCGCACTTCAAAAGGTAAATCTGCATGTCTGCCCAATTGTGATTGATTTCTAATTGTTGAAGACTTTGTCAGAACTAAAGAAATATTTCTTCTGAATTCAAGATGATTAATTTTAGCATGTTTTTGGTGTAGAACGCAATAAAACTTCTACGCTGCTACAATGGAAATGTTCAGCAAGTTCGTCATCAAAGGCCACCACCATTTTTTGCTCTGATCATTGGCCAATACGATCCCAAAAGACGATCCATCAAATCTACCCCAGCAGTGCCCTTATTGTACAATCAAATAATGTTAGGTTGAGTTACTTCAATGGTACCTTGTCCTCTAATTCGGCGTTTGATGCGATGAACTGGCTCGTGGGTGAAATGATTACTAGCTGTGTTCACAATACTGTTATCATGCCATTTACAGATAAAAATTTCACCGTTGCAGCGATAATCATAGCTGCCTCTGGTTTTCTTTTTCATAGCCTTTTTGGAAATCATCAACTTGGTGGCACCGTCGGTTCTATTTTCTCTGATAGTACCAGTGGCAATAAACCCTTGATCAGACAGTAACTTCAGCAATTCTGCACTACTAAAAAAATTATCAAAATATACTTCATGGTATTTCGGTTCTGATAAATTCGTCACTAGCTCCAACAAATTTAAAACAACTCGCTGTCCCAAAGGTTCGTCAGAACGTTGAGAAGAATTCTTTCCAGTATAAATATTCATCTTGTGAGTGTACCCATCTTCTCCGCTCAAACTCCATATTTTGTATCCAAAACGAATTGGCTTGCCTTTGATGGACATTTTAGCGTTGTGCTTGCCGAAATATGGTACCATAGCTTCATCAATGCTTAATTTTTTGTGGAATATTCCCATTAGCTCAGATTTTTGTTCATAACTTCGTACAGAAATGCAACTTTGGCAACCTTATTTCCTTTTTCTAAATTTTGGTTGTCTGCAACGTGAAAATATTTTTTATTTTCAAAAATCTGTTACGACTCATTGTTTCCGAAATAAAAGGAACTTTTAAATCTGGCTGGTTGCTCCAATAATCTCTTTCTGAAGTTACAAAATGATATCCAGAAAAAATTAAAATTCCAATAAAATTTTTGAGTTCATCTAACGAAAGTTCAAATCCTGGGTCATTTTTGTTTTGTTTGGCGTACAGTTCTGTTTGCTCTAATATGTAGTGAAAAAGTTCATCAGTGAAGTAGAGTTTCCATATTTCGTAACATGGTTTTGTGAGATGCTCAGGAAACTTTTCTTCAATGTTACTGGACATTTCTTCACTTATTATGATTTTGGCAAATGTTTCTTGCTTTTTCCACCTGGGAGAATCACGTCTGTTTCCAGTCTGGTGAAATTCTTCTTCGTCATCATTGGAAATCGAAACAGCAACTACTTCCATTTCTCCTGCTGGTTCAAATAATTGATCTTCTTGGCCACACTCAAAATCTTCTTCGTCACTAGGAATATCTTGATCACCCCATTCGGGTGGTAGAATTGTTACAGTCGCAGATGCAGCGTTGCTGCATGATTCTACAAAATTTGTAGTTTCTTGCAATGTAACAGCTAGTAATGGTCTACTCTTAGTTCCATAAAATGTGCCAGTATTCATATTAAATCAATGGTCAACAATTCAAATAAATTATTTAATTTTACAGTAATAACTTGATGTGACAGATGCGCTAGTTCTAACTTCTAAGAACATGTATTACGCTGTACCCTGATTAAAAAAAAAGATTACTGTCTATGCGGTAAAACTCAATGCGCTATAATAACCAACAACGTGCAGATGATATCTCAACAATTAATTACAAGTATTTGATGCATCAATAACAAACATTTAAAAATTTTAATTTTAATATTTTTTTTTTCTTGAAAAGGCAGTGTATGTCATATCATACAAACTGCAACCAATGCGTTACAACTGAGCTTTCCTATAATTACCACTTAAAAGTTAAAAAAAGTTATGATTCATGTATAAAATATCTGTCAAGGTATCTAAACTCATAAATAGTTTATCAATAAATATTCTGAATTACTTAAAAAGTTACGTTTTTACCCTATTGCTTCATGTAGCTACCTGCACTATCACTAAGAAAAAAAAGCAAACCATTCATCAATGGTGTTTTTCAAGACATCAGAATTACCAATTTCGTCTAGACAAAACTGAGTAGTAAATTGCGCTTTTGCGAGATAAGAAGGTGCAATAATTAGCTGCTTCTTCCGTACAAAAACTTTTAGTTTATCCACAATAAAATTCTCATACAAATTCACCACCTTTATTGTCTGCTCAAACAACAACTAACTTCAATCAGAGCTTTCATTTTGTCGTTAAAACGTTGCAAAATAAGCGATGCGTTTGAGTGTAATTGTTTCAATTTCAAATCGAAATATTTTAGTCAGCCCGCGCCTAACGTTTCCATATGGGAACAATTGTTTTTTAACATACATAACCGACGAATTACTAACTCAAGTTCAAAACCAAAAATAGCACAGTATACAACAAACCTAAAAGCATTATATTTCAGTAAAAACTTAAAAAATTTTTTTAGGAATGGTTAAAATTGTGAAGATAAATGACATGTCTGATCTCTGTAAAATGGCAAAATTCAAGTTGCAATTTACATCAAAAAAAATTATTTATTTTATGAAAATACGTTTATTATCATCAGTAACAATTCTAATTCATATTAAAAACAACTTTTTTCGATATTAACAAAAATGACTTTATTATCTTCCTAACCAAAGTGCTTCTACACCTTTAAGCCATGTTGTAATAATTTACGTTACCAATTTACAATCATCAGGAACAAGAGTCACCATTGATTGATTGATTGCTGAATTCTTATGTAGTTTGGATATTTAAAGTTTCTCACCAAAAAGCGAAGATCTAGAAGCAGTAACAAAAATTATTAGTGGGGGCATCACCCATATATACCTTATTCCAGTCATCGTATTTTAAATTAAGAGTGATCTTACGTAAAAACTCTATCGTTTCACTAGTTCTATCCGTTCCTTCCAATACGTATAGGACACAAAATCGGAGTTGATGTGGGCGTTGCAATGCTTCTTGTTTTGCAATTGCAAAAATATATTTTCACGGCTTAATGCAACTGCCCTCGTAATGTAATTTATGACTTGGCTGCTCCTATTTGCTTTGGTCCCGGAATAGAGCAAATGGGGTAATATTTATCATAGCCTAATTACCCAATTATAGTTAAAAATTTTCGTTCCACACGTGCCATTGAGTATTGACAATGTTAG
Organism: Trididemnum clinides; assembly: GCA_963675345.1. NCBI lineage: Eukaryota > Metazoa > Chordata > Ascidiacea > Aplousobranchia > Didemnidae > Trididemnum > Trididemnum clinides. The sequence goes on along the minus strand of OY776293.1, from coordinate 11,647,491 downwards.
GAATGAGCGGCTTGAGGGCGAGTCTTGAGTTGAGTCACGATTAGGTGATGTCAAGCAGGACTACAAACTGGATGGATTTTTATTTGAGTTCAAGTTCGAGTTCACAAAATTTATCAAGTCCGACTTCAAATTATTCATTTTCTGCCAGAGCTCCGCTCCGCCACCTTCACCAGTGAATGATGAGTCGTTGAGGTCGAGGAAAGGGAAAGAGACTGAGAGATGATTGCTTAATTGTGGCCTTGTGGGTGATCGATAGTTGGTCGTCAACTCATGGAAATTATTAGTATGGCATCACTGTTACTTATCGCATCCGACATGTATAGGACAGAAAAAGAATTTTTTTTCATGCCCAGCTGAGCTCCGGCACCTATAAAATTGCCACTAACCCACTGGTCAGGTCGAGCCTTTTTTGCTAGCGACTCGAATTGTGTGCATTGAACTCCCCGTTACTAATATTTGTTAACTATGATTTCAAACAATCGTGCAGACTAATTAAGAAAGAGGGCGGCTTCGTGATTCAGCTGTTGGCAATATTTTACGTCTAAATTCTCGAGAAACGACTGTTCACTCTAAGTCTAGCTTTTTTGATTTGATTCCATCATCGATAATAATGTCACCAAAAATTATACCAAAGCAGTTTATGTTAAAACTAATAGGTTGTTTAACAGATTAAAAAGTTGTTCCGCCCTTTTTCATTAGCCTTTGTCCCGCATAGATTTTCCTTACTGACTTTTATTGATGCGTATAAGCTCGTGCTCTATTTACTGGTTTTAGTTAGATTGGTGACCACGATGGGCCCGATCCGTCCACCAGTCTGCCACATAAAGATGAAGAAATCCAGCAGAATATCTTTCTATAGGAAACAATAAGCAAACTTACCTTAGCTTTTATTACTATTTACTTCAGTTAGCTTACTATTTTACCTACAGTACTACCTTTCTTTACCTTACTAAACTTTGTGCGCTGCACGCCTAGCAGTAGATCTGTAAATACATTTTTAGGTCTTTGATATGACTTGACAAACTGTTAAACACAGCTCTATCGATTGCGAAGTAGCACTTTACCCCTAGGATGCATGACCTTTTCACTATTGGAGACGCATTACTGACTTTATTTACTTTTAGTCACCAAAAAAACAAGTTATTTTTTAGGAATTACGACATACAGAATTTAAGAGCTTGAATTAAACTTACGGTTTTTTGTTTGTGTAAAGGCTAAAACTATTTTTTTGAAATTAATAATGAGATTTGTCTTTTACATTTGCATTTTGAAGATCAACATGTAAAAAGTAAGCTTATTTTTTTGAAGCTGAGGCTTATTGTTCTAGAAAAGATTTCGAAAATCAACATTTTGAAAGTAATTTTTCCTAATTTGTTCAAATTTTGATTTTTTTACTGTTATTATAAAAGTGAAAACCTTTTTTTGAGATTAAAAATATCGAAATTTTTAGTGGTTTTTACAATACATATCCCCATAGTTTGATATGCATTGAACTTGTGGATTTTTATCTCGGACTTTGACTTGCAGTTTTTACAGACGAATTTGGGTTTAATTTAATTAAATGTAATATGAAATGGTGGTTGTTACACAAGGCATAATGTGCTAAGAGCTAATATACGATCATTTATCCTTGAAGACGGGAGTGCATTTTCAGTGCCGCCAACTGGTGTTTTAGGAATAGTGAATCTCTGCTCTATTCACTGCGCCGGTTACTAAGTGATAAAACCGGGTAAGTTTTTAGGTGAAGTTCTGAAGCAAGGACCAGGGTGTTGGAATCGCGAAACAGTATCTTGCGACGAAGAATGCCAGAGAGAAAAATCCTGTCATTGGAAAGCGATTCAAAAATTTCATGCAATATCTGTTGAAATCGAGGCTTTTAAAACGGTGGTTGAAAGTCAAATACAAGAAAATATTGTAGACAATTTTATGCTTTTTCAAACGTACAGTGGCGGATATCATTCAGTTTTGGAGAAAAAATTTTACGTCAAGAAATGTCCGGATCCTCTCACTGTCGTCATTATAATTGAGAAGGAATTAAAAACTCGAGAAGATTTTGAGGAAATTGCTCGGAATATATTTGGCTTTAAAGTCATATGGCAACCAAACAATGACGTGTGATAAAGTGACAATCATAAGTTATTTTAAACACTGACGATATCATAAGTATGCTTTGTTTTCTGAAAAAGCAAGAGTGAATACAGGTGGCAGTAGATTGCTTGCGTCATTTATTCCAGATGATCTGCTGCTATTGGTTGGTTGGCTTTGTTACACACTGACATAAAGAGTAAACTCGCTTTGTCTCAACAGCGGCCAAGCTCAGAATTTGGAGGAAGGCGACTTTCTCTTAAAAGCTTTCGTAGGGGAGCTTCTAAAAACAGGATCTTCTTCACTTTCCTCTTACTATCTTAGTTTTACCAAAATTTCAAAAGGATATTATTTCGTTTGCTTTATTTCTCAGAATAGGTTGCAACACAATAGCAATTATTACTAGCAATGCGATTTATGGAGTAAGACATAACGCGATATAATGATCTGAAATGAAATTACGAAAACCTCCTCACTCAGAACGTAGGAAGCACGGAGAGTTTGGGAGATTTCAAAGTCAATTAACAGTACTCGATTCAGCAGTCACTCATAAATGTTGCGTTCGGCCCAAGACACTAGTTACAACCGGAACACTTGCTCTCGGTACAGTGGTTTTTAAACTGTAATGTGACGCATTTGAAAAAACTTGCTACAAAGCAGATATCATTCTGAGGTGCTGGTTCGCCGTACTGCAATTGTGACCCGAAATCGACAGTAGATTCCGCTTAATCGGGTCACATCGGGATAAGCACCATTTAGCCCGATTAAGCGGCTGACCCGATTATCCGAAGTCTTGCAGTATCTGTGCCAGGGTTGTCCTTGGTACACCAGTTATCTTAGCTAGCTGGCGATGACTAATGTTTGGAGGTTACTCTCTAATTTTTCTTTGGACAACAATTCTTTCATCAATTGTTCATTCTTTTTGTGGCATCTCTGCTTGGGACTTCACAAAATTTGCAACAACACACAACAATTACCATGTCCAAGGGCATGAAATGACAAAATAATTTGCGCCTGTAATTTTCAATTGTTGCATAATATAGTTGGCTTTGTGATATTGGGTTCTATTGCATTACAAAGGCGGTTTTGCAATTAAACCAGTGTATGTCTGACTACAGATGTGGCCCGATTAAGCCGAATAGTCGCCTGATTATGCGGATTTAACGTAGTGCATTATCTTTGATTGGATTTTGTTCTTAACAATTTGGCCCAATTTAACGGCTGACCCGATTAACCGGCGGCCCAATTAAGCGGAATCTGCTGTACCGCAAAACCTCTTTTTCAACGCCCCTCTAATAGAACGCCACTGTAGAGGAAGGGTTGAAGAATAATTAACGTCACTTGGATGAATTCTTCTATTTTGGCAATAGTTACTTGACGGTGATGCGGTAGGTGTTGAAAATGACGAGGACGGCTACAGCAGCGACCTGTCACTTGATTTTCACCAGTGAATTTGTGATTACTTACCAGTAATCACCCAGTATTTGTGTCTTTTGCTAATTAAATAAATGTGTAAGATGCGTCATCTCTAATAGAACACCACTAAGGGGGAAGGGTTGAAAAATAAAATGCCATGGTGGTGAAATAGAGGTTTTTTGGTAACTGTCGTTATACACGTGAGATTTTGTTTCACATGTGTTGTATTCAATTGTAAAACTGCTCTCTCTTAATGTTGTAACTCGTATTTTTTGTTTTCACCTTGTTACTGTCTTTAATTTTTGCTCCCGCGAACATTGCGAAAAAAATGTCCATAAGGTGGCAGAGCGAAAAACTCATATTTAATCATTTTAATACCTCAAGTTTGTTTGTAAATCATTACTCAACTGTTTACTTCTACATCAAGTGCAATATATCATTGAAATTTCTATTGAAGATTTCAAATATAAAAAAAATTTTATTTGAATATGCAAATTAGCCGCCCAATAGGTGCTGCATTGTCTTCGAAGTTAAAGTACGCTCACCTCAAAGATCACTACACATTTTATATTCTACCAATTTTTAAGAAATGGTCGCTAGATGATGCCAAGGAAATAAGCTTTCAAGGTACATCAGTCAAAACTTACCTAAAAGCCTAGGTTTTCTACGATTTGCAACTTTCTGAGGCCCATTACCTTTTTGTTAACCGGTACCAAATTTTATTAATTTAATTTAATACCTAAAGTATGATCAGTCATTATCTTCTAGAAGTTAACCTAAACCATGTAATATTAAGTATTTTTGAAAAGGAAATTTCTTCAAGATTCACAAAATATCAAGTTTAAATAGAATATGTAGTCACTAACAATGAAACAGAAGTTTGTTTACACCCCTCCCATTTGTTGAGAAACAAGAGGGATTCAACAAACTTTGATTTAAAGAAGCCAAACTTCTAGCTTTTAAACTTGTATTTTAATCTCCTTGGAAACTTTATACAAAATGAAAACTTTAGTGGTGAAATATTTGCAATTTATTTTATCTTTTAATGGATATATATTTTCAAAAATTATAATTTAGTGAAGGTTAGTTCAAAAATTTTGGGGGGTTTTGAACTGACGTGATGTACAGTACCCATTTTTGATCAGTAAATATCGTGTACCGCTCATCCTAAACTATTTAAAGTTGCATATTGTTGGAAAGAAAATTTCCAAAGCTTTCAAGTAAGACCGGTTTTAAGCAATATATTTTTTAAAAACTAAATCTTTTTTCTACTTACCATACAAATTTGTTTCAGGGTTTTGAGACCCTTTAGAAATTTGAAAGTTTTGATAGGTAAATTTTATTATTATCGCTTGAAAATTTGTCAAATGATGCCCCAAAAGAGTAGTTTTTAGACTGTGTTAATGATAAAGGCTTTGGTTTTGTGGTAAACATGTAATCTCAATTTGATTTTAAGGTAGTTGGCTCTTGATGGCAGTTTGGCAATTTTTGTCGTCTGCAACTGGGCTCTTAGTCTTTTTAATCTTTTTTCCGTGAGAAAATCCAAGAGTTAGGGCACAAATTATACATCTTCTGATGCGTGAGGAAATAAGCGTAATCTTATGAAAATTTATGAAAATCGGTTGAGTAATATAGTCACAAATCAATATTTTAGTAAACTAATTTTGTAACTCAATTTGAAAAAAATTGAGGGAAACACTGAAAACACGAGATCATTAATTGATAATCGCGGGAGCGAAAGAGTTAAGTCTTCATTTCTTTAGTCTCTATTTTAGCTAAAATTGTGCAAATTCATGCTTAAGGAACAGGTCAATAATTACAACTTTTAACAACACTTTTGATGAAAAAAAGCCAGAATTATTGGCGCAAACAAAATTATCGTGTGACGCCCTTGGAAAATAAAACGTCGCACCAGGGCGTCGCGACACACACTTTTGGAACCACCGGACTGATGCAAACTCCGTTTTCGCTCGGCCATGCCAACAAAATGCTCTGAGCTTTCAACTTCAGTCTTTCGATTTAAAATTTGAGACAATGCCACGCTGCTGACCGTGCACACCGCATCACGCTGTAGCTTCTGCTGCCGGACTTTTCCAGTTAAGTAAGCAGATAAAAAATCTTTCAACGTTATACTCTGTCGTCGCTTGAGCTATTTGTTCTGAGCATTATGCAGGAAGGTGTACATACACTCCGTGAGTGCTGATGCTCTGTTTGCGAAGTCTTCAGTTATGCTGGGCCACCACGACGGGTAGACTGCTTGGCCCCACCACCTGTCTGCCACATAAAGACTCGTTAAATGTCTTGCCCAAGGACATAACAAGCAAGCTTGCCGGCTTGCTCACCGAACTATCCCTATTGTGCTGAACGCCAAGCAGGAAAGCTGTGAATACTATTTTTTAAAGTCTTTTTCTATGACTCGTCGTGGGAAATAAACCCCAGGTCTACCGATTGCGATGTGGGGGCTCTAGTGACTACGCCATCGCGCCGTCATCGTTATAGTACAGTATAGCAAGTCAGCAAATTAATCTGTTCCTTGCATGTCTGTTGTGACTGCACCCTTGAGCCTGTCAGCATAGCAGAGTAAAGGAAAGCATACTGAATGCTGTGGAAGAGGTGTAACTGGTTTTTAAACCTACGTCATGTTTAACGAACTTTGTATTAAATTTTTATATTCGATTGCGATTGTGTGTGGTTATTTAATCTTTCGTAGGAGGCAAGCAGCTGATTCCCCTTCCTAGAGCAGATGGCACAAGTCCAAGTGTGCTGGGAAAAATCGGGTTCATCAAAACAGTTACTTTTTCAGAATACCTACCGCTTACCGTATAAATCGAGTCAAAATCATTTTTTGACTGCGATTGCCTCCAGGATGTTCTCCAACGAGGTTCGCAACCAAAATTTTATCAGATCATTGCTCCTACCGATCAAAGACTTCTGACGCTTTCATCAATCTATCTGTAAAATATTTTTCACGTTATTTTATTTGAAAGGCCTTTTTATTTTTAATGGCACGACACGGGAATCAAACCCATAACTTCAAATGTAGCGTTATTTTGTAAAATGTAAAGTTTGAGTATCGTGTGTTCAGTTGAGTGTAATTTACCCGAAAACCACAAATTTAGCAACCAGTTTTGAAGATCGTATATAAGCTTGCCCGTTTAATTTAATGACGTGTTTTATTGGAAACGTGCGTTTTTGACAATGCGAGTTGCCTGTCATTCTGTTATTGGAATTCATCCTGTTTGTGAAGTTGTTACTCCCAAGTGGAGATTAAGTCCCGCTACGAAGTTTAATTGCATCACCGTCTGATCATTGTTCGGTAAGTCCTATACGTTTGAGTATTGTTAATTCATACTGTATGAAGTATTATTGAAATTACGAGTTTGAAACCTATAGTGTAATGATTCTGTTTACCTCGTTTTACAAATGTAAATAACTAACTCAGTTAGCGCTGTTACCGTGTCGTGCATTTGGTGTTTATGTTTTTGTTATTGCAGAAAACCGTTTCTGTCGCCATCATCCTTTATTTGTTCCTTTCAACAACTCATTTGTTCTCAATATAATTTTGGTTAACTATTATTGGACTTTTTGTTTACCGGAGCGAGACGAGGCGCACTCATTTGAACTTCCCGTAAAAGCACAATTTTCGGGCGTGCTTTTACACTATCTATGCTATACGTAGACGAAGCGTAGAGATAAAGCGGCAAGCCACGAATACCAAGAGACTAGTTTTGTTGCACCTACTTTTTTTGTTCTTTTGGATGGAAGGACCGAATGAAACGACTGTAAGCCTATATAAACCAATTGCAGACAGGTTGCCCCATCACTTACAAGGCAGATTACCATTGATGGGTTTCCACGTATTTCACCCAATATACTGTGTGAGTTCCTTCACTAATCGCATTCGGTAAAGCACAAGAAAGTTTGACTGCTTCATACCTAGGCTATTTTTAAATTGGGTGTGGAAAAGTACACTTTCTGCTAAACTTAGCTTTTTACGCAAGAAAAATTAACACGCTTTAAAATAAAATAAAAGGTTTTATTTTTGAATTGCAGACAATAACTTTGTTTCGATCTGTCAATAGTCTCTTCAGTGCAGTCGGTGACCAACAAGTAATTTTAGCTAGGGGCTTTAAATAAAGCGTAGCTTATCGACACCAAGTTCACTGAAGAAACCTGATAGGTCAAAACAGTGTCACTGCTTGCAGTGTGTATTGCTTGCCTTTTGTATTGCTTTTATTCTTGTTTTAACAAATGATTGTGTCACCAAGACATCCGAAAATTAAATCGTAGGCCTCTATCCAAAAAAAAGTCTGTTTTGCATTTATAATAGTTCAAACCATCGATTTCATCAAGCGATTACGAGAATTGTAACAATCCAGGGATTGAAGGACTCGAACAGGGAGGCCACTGCGGCGTAAACCCCTTTTTGGTTACAGATAAAATTATGCGCAATACAAAACAATTGCCTTTGATTTTCAGAAACGATTCGAGCTCTATATTTTTACATGTGGAGTCAAGTCATTACAACATTTGTAATTGTCGCCGAATACGGTTAAGCCACCCGCCTTGTCTCCTAGTGACCGGCAGATGACGATTCGACGACTAGAAAATCAGCTCGGTAGAGTTCAACGACTACCTTCTATGCCTTATCTTTGGGCCTAAGGACTTACGCTTGAGAAGCTAGGTTGCCAGCCCACTCTTTTACAACACAACTCGATTGATATATAAGCCTTCGCACGTAGACAATTACCGACACCACACTGTAGCAGCCGATAGTCCCCCTTCCTTGCAGTAGTTTTTGGCCCTTGCCTTCTAATTCTTCTCCCTTCCTTTCGTTCTTCTCTGTTCTGTTGTCTGTTTGCTTTCGTCTCTGTCTTTTCCAAATAACCCACCCGTATATACAGGGTGTCCGTAAAGTTTGTATACAGTAAGTTAGCATGTCGTCCAGAAAATCAATTGCTGTCATCATGTCCCAATTATGTCACAAGACATTTTTAGATTGCTGACATGGCATACCAGAATTATGGATGTGCAATTGCAGTGACCTTATCGCAATTATGTCACGCAGGCTAACTTTGGAAGAGCGTAAATTCGTTTTGAAGAAATATTGGAAAACAGAAAACGCACAGGATGTGATTCGCGATTGGTGTCTTCACTTTCGTACAGATCCTCCAACACGTTTGACCATCTATCGAATTCGAGACAAGTTTGAGGAGACTGGCTCAGTTACTGATGCCCCACGTTCTGGCCGGCCAACAATGTGCACAAAAGAAAATGTAGATACAGTTTCTGAGGCATATGCGAGAAGCCCACAGAAATCGCTTCGCCGTGGTAGTGCTGAAATGAGTATCAAACAAACCTCTTTACGTAAAATACTGACGGAACTCAATGTGAAACCATACATCCCGCGCTTAATTCACGGACTCCTTGAAGATGATCCAGATCGGAGATCTCAGTTTTGTGAACATTTTGTAAATCTTTGTGAACATAATACCACTTTCTTGAACCAAATTGTGTGGACTGATGAAGCAGCTTACAAACTTTCGGGACACGTAAATCGCCACAATTGTGTTTACTGGAGTGACAAAAATCCACATTTTACGATTGCGACCAAACTAGACCAGCGTGGAATAATTGTCTGGGCAGGAATATCGTCCGCAGGAATTGTGGGTCCTGTGTTCTTCGAAGAAACTGTTTTTGGAGAAATTGAAGACTGCCATCGTGCCGGCATTAAAAGAACGACCAGACTTTAACAGCTTGTACTTCCAATAAGATGGAGCCCCACCACATTTTGCAACAGCTGTCCGAAATTTCCTGGATGAGACGTTTCTCGATAAATGGATTGGTAGGCGAGGCCCTATCGAATTTCCTCCACGCTTACCAGACTTAACGCCTATGGACTTCTGCGTCTGGGGAATTATCAAGGAACTCGTGTATTCAAGGAAGCCAAGAAGTGTTGAAGATCTTCGACAATTTGTCGTTGACGCATTTGCTAACTTTGGTCATGACTTGTATACTTCTGTTTGTCGCAGTGTGTTGTCACGTTGTCCAGAGTGTATTGAAGCCGAGAGCTTACAATTTGAACATTTGTCGTGACTGCCATCTTTGTTACAGCATTTCCATTTGATAAACTCTATAACAAGTGTCGTTTTTGATTAAAAGTAACTGTATACAAACTTTACGGACACGCTCTATACTTTCCATTCGTACGTAACCGAAATAAAGTTCCCAAATATTTTAGCCAATCAAAATTACTAAAAACTAAAAATTAACAAGAAAAGGTTTGAAGACGTGGGAATACCGGAAACTGCTGCCCAAAGAACAACCAATAAAAACGAATATAAAACAAATCAGAAAAGTTTTGTCTACGGGGGGAGTACAGGAAATAACTACCAATAAGATTGCTTTAAGAATAAAATAAACAAATGACAGTTTGTAAACGGGGAATTACCGGAAATAATGACCAAAACAGAAAAACTGCGTCGACACGGAATAACATGGATATTCCAGAGATTATTATTGTTACAGTAATCATATGAGCGAGTTTTCAGAAATTTAATGAGGATATCTTTACTGCATTTTTTTTCTGACGTAAAAGTTAAATAAAGTGCTTCAAAAAATTATGCCTCATTGTTGTAGGGAATACAAGCTGAAGTTGCTTTGTCTTGAATTTCATAAGTTGGGACTGCTTTCACTTTTGTCAACCAAAGAAACTACTTTCATTATAATTCTTTTTGGCTACCTCCACGTCAAAGCCAAACTCATTTTTTTAATCACGTTAACCAAAAGACTTTGAAACGTGGATGCAGTGCAGAGCTTAAAAGAAGATCCAAATTATCAAAAGACTGGAAATCTTTAATACTGCTGGTCAGTGTAGGTATGAGGGGAAGGCATAATTGAACTTCGCCAATATTGGTGGCATAGAATTCTCACAATTTCTTCAGACACATAACTGTGGTTAACAACAAAAATACCCATGTATGATTTTGCTTCTCCTCGCAGGATGTCGAGGGCTTAATTACCGGTGTTATTACATTGTAATATTCTTTGAGGAACGTGACATCTCGTAAATAAGTAAATTAACGTAAATCGAAACAAAAAAGAAGTATTGTCTTAAATAAGCACTATTTCAGTTTGATATTGACACAAATTCTGTATAGCTGCAATTTCTTCTCTATTGTTTACAAATTCCAAATGCTGGTTCACCTTATCATAAATGGAGCATCATGTTTAATGTTTCATGTTCCATCTTGAGGAGTTTGGAACGCGAAGTAGAATTCCAACGTCATTTTTGATCATTATAATCTGTTAAAAGTTTTTTTTACAAGAGGTTTGCATTGATTGCATGGAAGCTATAAGTTTTTTCTTTAGCGCCGATAAATTCAAAATATTTTTTAAAATATGGCCATGGGTTCCAAGCGTCAGTCTCTAGCTGTGCCTGGTACTTTAGAAGCGCCGTTGACTATCTGTATGGTGCTGTTGCGGTCATTGGCGGCCTGCGTCAGATTAACGTGATCGTTCCTGCTTCATTATTCTCGGCTGTTACATTTGGTTGAGTCTTTTTCAAATGAATATCCATTTTGACATATTATAAGGAGTATCAAATTAAGTGTAGCCTACATAATAGTTATCTAAACAAAGTGACATCAGTTCAAAGTTTTATGGGAATGGCTAAACATGATCTTATCGATAAAACCAAATCATGTGCAAAACAAGAGAAGATAGAGATAAGTGAAACATACTCCTTGATTTCTTGCTCCTCAAGTTAATTAAGAATTTGTAACTTAACGGTTGCTCTGGTCCAATTGTATCGTTCAGGTTTCCGCATTCTACATAACATATCATTATAATACCTGTTAGTAAAGTTTTAGCCGTGCTTACGTTGTTGGCTATTTAAAAAATGTAATTTGATACATCGGTCTGTCATTAGGCCTAGCTGCATTCATCGTCTTTCAAACTATATGATGTGGTGTGTTGCTACTCTATGTAATATGTCTCATTCTGAATTTATACATCTTCAACTTTGCTGAGATGAAATCTGCTGCCCGCTATATAGCAAAACAACACTTCGACCGTGGTTATCCTTATCACTTTTTTCTCCTTGCGTTCCAGTAAGAAAAAGTATAACTCCTGCAGTGAGTTTCGCGCCTCATGATGTCGATGTGTCTCACAAATCTCTCCCGTTAACCAAGCTTAATGTTATTCCGCTTCGAGCGAAAATTAGTTCTCAGAACAAAAGGTGATTTTGTTAAAATCTGTTTCAAAGGAACTTTAAACTACGTACGATTATTGTTCCATTGCTTTCAAAAATATTACAAACGATAAGATTTGAAATAAAATATTACAGCGCCAGAGCCAGATTAACCATGTAGCAAATGTAGCATTTGCTACGGGCCCCGCTCTTTTTGAAACCATAATTCAGAATAAAGAAAAACTAGTTGTATTTACAGCACATACCCTTCATAAGCTAATTTAAGCCACCTACTTGTCTTCAGTGTGTTTATGAAATCACACTGACGCTGTCTGTCTTATATATTTAGGGTGACCAGACGTCCCGTTTTGAATGGGACAGCCCGTATTTTCACCTGATTTTGAGTGTCCCGACTTTTTGTCAAATGTCCCGTTTTTTAATCATTTTGTAAGACTATCGCACGGTTTCGTGAGAACCACTTTAAAGATTGGAGCGCTCGATTGCCGTAAAAAAGAAGCATTTAACGTCTATTGTAGATATGAATGGTCTCTTGCTGCAAGCTTTAGGAACGTATTATAATATGATGTCATAATGCTTGAATTTGCTACTTCGCAAAAGTACATACATTTTTCAGAAAATGCTCGTAAAAGCATAAAGTTCTTTCATCACATTGTAGACAAGAGTCCGCTTAGTGATCTTGGTTTTTGTCATAATTTCTGTGCGTGTATTTGAGAGTCGTGCAATTGATTGTGGCTTATAAGTAGCCTAAGCAAAGCGATTCCTTGTTTAGTTTTGGGTAAGGCTAGTCTAGTTAGCATAATATTATGATATGAAATTTCTAGTGCAATAAAAATAGTCTTTTGTTCATTGTTACTATTTCTAATGGTTAGATGAATGCTTTTGTCATCTATAGCCCAACGTTCAGTGCTCATTTAGTTGAGATTTAAATTTAGTGTTAGAGTATAGTTGAAGTATAAAAATGTCAAAAAAGCGCAAGTGTACATTCAATGACGATCTCCAGAAAGAATTCAAGTTGATCAAATTTGGTAGGCTGGGTAAAGATGGATCTAAAGTTGTATGTCAGCAATGTAACGCCCATTTTTCTGTTTGACATGGAGGAAGAAGCGACATCAATCAACATCTACCAAGTCAAAAACACAAGGAACCTGAAAAAGCTATGGCTTCTGCGGGAAACATCGGCTCGTACTTCGTTACACACAGTGATGGCAGTGAAAGCCGTAAAATTGCAGCAATTGAAGCTGTCATAGCCTATCACGGTGTGCGTCATGGTCAAAGCTTTTGTGCCAATGACTGCTTGTCTAAACTAATAAAGAACACTGTTGAACCTAAATTCTCTTCAACACGTACTAAATCGCAAGCAATAATTTGCAATGTATTGGCACCACACGTAATGACAGAAGTGATAGAAGATTTACATGAAGCGAAGAGCGTTACACTCGGTTTATACGCTTCAAACAAAAAAGACATCAAACTTTTTCCAATTGTTGATAGATATTTTTTACCAAATAGGAGAATTGTAGATAAAATTATAGATTTTGTTTCCTTACCTGGTGAAATATCTGATTTGCAGTATGATATGCTGAAAGAAGTAATTCAAAAATTCAACTTGTGCAACAAAATTGTTGCTTTGTGCGCAGACAACAAGAACACCAATTTTGGTAGCTGTAGAAGACTTGGCAAAAACAATGTATGGAGGAGACTTGAAGCTGAACTGGAGAGAGAAATTATTATTGGTATCGGTTGCGGGGCACACATAATACACAATTGCTTGCAGTGTGCTGTTGACTGTTTGCCAATCGATATTGAATGTTTAGCTGTGAAAGTGTACAAGTACTTTTATATATATACAGTGTCAGAGTGGAAGAACTGAAAAGCTTTGCGAATTTGCAGGCAACAATTACAATGAATTGTTGCAACATGGAAATACAAGATTTTTGCCTTGAGTCCATCAATTGAAAGAATCTTAAGCATGTTTGATGGGCTTCGTGCATATTTTCTTTCTCAAGAAAAATGCCCAGTCATGCTGAGAAACATTTTTCAAAATCCCTGTTTGAAACTGTGATTATCTTTTGCCAGAGACCAAGTATCTACTTCTTAAGCGTGCCTTGAGCAGATTGAAAAAAGCAATGTTTCAGCTACAGAAGTAGCCATAACCATTAACAACTTGTTGAACAATTTAAAGTTAAACAAACAAGAAAGATTTGTAACTTCGGATGTCAAAGAGCAACTTGAAATTTTAGTGGATTCAGGAGAAATTGCTGAAGAGAAGTTTTTTGAAGTAGTTGAATCTTTTCATGATACCAGCTTACAACATGCTGATAAACGGATATGCAGCTTGGGAAACACGGATAAGTTCAAGTGGATTCTTTTAAATAAGACTCTTGCTTGGAAGGAGAGTGGTTGACAGTATTAACCACGAAATCCTTACTTGTGCACAAGCCGAAGAAACTTGTTTATTTGATCAGTGGGTCTTAATAACACTTATCGCTGAGAGGCAGGTTGATAAAATGGAATGAAAAAAACCTTCCTGTGTCTGATAGATGGTTACACATATTTCGAGAAATCCGCGAAAAACATTTAGATTTTCAAGACTTTTGTAATGTTGTAGGATTTATCCTTTGCCTTCCAGGAAGTACAGCTCCTGATCAGAGAATATTTTCTGTTATGAGTAGTATGTGGACAAAGGAGAAATCGAGATTAAGTGTTGAAACAATGAAGGCAATGCTAATTGTGAGACAAAACAATGACATGGAATGCGACAAGTTATTTTTTTTGTTTTTATTTGCCATGTTTATCCTCCATTCACGAGAAAGCGAATTGTATCGCTATACTTTGGACGCGAACTCCGCACTCGCTTGGGAGTTGCCTTTTTCGAGGTTTATGGGCCACCTGTCTTCCACATAAAGGCGGGGGCATCCCGTTAAGTGCCTTGCCCAAGGACACAACAAGCGAACTTGCCGGCTTGTTCTCCACAACCTCCCATAAATGCCGAGCGCCAAGCAGGGAAGCTATAGATACCATTTTTTAAAGTCTTTTGGTATGACTCGACAAGGGGAATGAACCCCAGGTCTACCGACTGCGAAGCGGACGCTCTAACCACTACGCCATCGCGTCGCGTCGGTTTTATCACAAAGTCTTAAAAAATGTGAATATGCTGCGAAAGATTGCTTCATCAGAAAAATATAATTAATGGTATTATCAGCAGCAGAAATTTTAAACTGAAACATTTTTGGTTTATTTTTCCTGTTTAATATTCGGTTTCTTTAGTCTCCAAGCGTGGAGATATTACGTTTTTATTCAAACTGCGAGACAAAACTGGTAAGGTAGCCATTCGATTTTACTGTGTCGTTGTTGTAATGTTGTATAGTCGCACACTTTTCTGCTGAAAATTGTATTTACATAGCAGTGCTATGATTTTTCTCTTTTTATTTTTTACATGTTATAAAGATTTACTGATTTTAGAGTTAACACTGCAATACAAGCCTTATTCATGTTTCAAACCAATTTTGAAATAATCCCTTTTCACTTTAAATCGATTAGCATTACTTAGCGATGGGCTAGGACAAGGTTGTAACTTGTAATCATACACTCTTTCCGCGTTCGGTTGTTTTGTACGGTAAGGGACTGAGCTAATGGATCTTGCACTTCTCCGTTTTTTGTTTTTTTTCTGTCAAAATGTCCCGTTTTTGTTAGAATTTAATCTGGTGTATTGAAAGATTTTTCTAGTTCTTTTCAAAGTTTATTATTTTGTACTTAAGACCATTGCTAAGTTTTTTGCTAAAAAATTAGTGGTAGCACCAGTAGAGTCAGAGACATAGATCGCCATTATCCCTCTGGATGGAGCAAACGTAAAGCAAAGGAAGACAAACTAAAAAGACTCAACTAGCGATTTCAAAAACTCGAAAAATTACAGAATACTTTACTGAGCAAAGAGATATTGGAGATACCGGTAGGTCAGAAAGCGAAAAATGCGCAACAACTACTGAAGCTGATGTAGAAACTGCGCGGCAAGAGAAGGGAACTGCTGAGGAAGAGGATGCCAGTCCCACTATTTTTATTTTTTCTTTTGACCTGGTCACCTTGGTAAGTGGCCGAAAAGATTGAGCAAGACTGACCGTAAGTACTGGATTCAAACGGGAAATAAAGATTGCCAACATTCTATCAACAGTTTTTCAAAATCAATACGATTTTACGAAGGCGAAACGACTCCTAGAACCTGCCGCGATTCTTACTTCCAAACTATTCATAGACTCACAAAAAAACAATATTCAAAAAATTGGTTATGCTATACCGAAAGCAAAGGTAGGCTTTTCTGTTTTCTCTGCAAAGTAATGGCTTGCTCGGGTTCGGAATCACAAAACAAGCTTGTCGACGAAGGTTTTAATGACTGGAAAAACGCTAACAATTTGCTGTGAAGGCATGTAGAAAGTAACTCTCATCAGCAACATTTGATAGAGCTTCTGATGCGCAAAAAAGTGGTGGTTGCGTAGATTCCCTGCTTGTGAGCCAAATAGAAGAAGAAAAAAAGTATTGGAGTGCTCTTTTAGAGTGAATAATAGAGTTTGTCAAGTTTTTAGCTGAACGAAGCCTCGCATTTCGTGGTAGCGATGAAAAAATCGGGTCTTAAACAGGGGCGGCTCGTAGCTAAAATTAATGGGGAGCTGCTTCAGAAAATCACACTATAGGCCTAATTTTTGTCACTATCTATCAGCTTTACACACACAGACACATAGCTCGCCAGTTGTCCGTCAAAAAGAAACTCTTATTACACCAGCACACAAGAGTCGGTACTGCATGAGCGACAGTTCTCTTTCTACAGCTGCATTGCAACCTACTGCTAATTTCAAACACCATATCACAGGAGCTTTGAAGCAAAAAGATTTTTAAATTTTTTCATAAACTTAGGATGGGTTGTTGAGATTAACCTTATGTATTATATAATGTAACTACAAGTATAAGAAAAACAAAGAAAAAAAAAAGATTAATTATTCATATCGAATGTCATCGATAAGATGGAGTGGGGACTGGGGGTGCTGCAGTTCCACAGTAGCATACACGAGCCCCCCTTGGTCTTATAACAATGGTACTTTTTAGGCTTTTTGAAACTTTTGGCAAAGTTTGACCCATTTATGGCGGAACATATCAAAGATCATGCCAACAAGGGAAAGAGGCACATATCATATCTTTCCAAAGCCATTTGTGAAGAGTTCATTAGCTCAATCGGATCTAGCGTGCACGACAGCATTATCTGCGAATGGAAGAATAGCAAGTACGTATTATATCATTTTTCTAGATTCTACACCTGACATATCAAAGGTTGATCAGTTGGCTTTTATCGTGCGCTATGTTTTACCAACTGGACCAGTAGAAAGATTAATAAATATTTCTGGATATGGATAGTCATAATGCTGAACATCTACAGGATAAATTGTTAACGTTTCGAAATTAAAACGGCATAGACATTGAAAACTGCCGAGGTCAAAGCTATGATAATGTCAGCAATATGAGCTGCTGATACAATGGCCAGCAAGCACGAATTAAGCAATTGTTCAAGTTTGCAGAATACGTTCCCTATTTTGCTCATTCATTGAATTTGGTTGGAAAATGTGATGCTGAATGTTGTGAAGAAGCAAACATTTTCTTTGCTTTTGTCAAAAATGTCTACTCTTTTTTCTGCATCCACCAATCTCTGAAGTCTGCTTGCGGCTGTTCTGTTTAATGGTAACCAAACCCTCATAACAAAACATATGTCGGAAACCAGGCGGTCGGCTGCGCAGATTCCACTAAAGCACTTTTTTCCGCTTATGCTTCTATAATGCAAGTGCTAGATAACATTATCCAAGACAACCAACAAAAGGCGGAATGTCAGCAGGTTCGTGGATTACTTTCAACAATGACGAAGTTAGAGACTGGATTTATGATTGTTTTCTGGAATCAAATATTGCAGCGTTTTCAACTGACCAGTGATCTGGCTGGTTTGTTCTGGGTAAGACCTGAGCTGTGCTTGTGCACTTTACGAATCAACTTATGGCTATATTCAGTCACTTCGTTTGTTTCATTGATAAAAGGCAATTGACTCGACTGAAAATGAAGAGTATGAACAACAACGCCGAAGGAAGCGCAAGAGGAATCGCATGTATGATGATGAGTGCGGCACATCTTTTGGTGCTGGTCCTTCGGCTCCAATTCAAATACCTTTTTAGAGGTTCGAAAAAACAGTATTTTTGCCATAATTAATAACTTGCTAGTCGCTTTATCGAAACGCCAAGCTGCTTATAAAAAGCTAAGCAGTGTTTTTGGGTTTCTAGGTCGGTTGCAACTATGCACCCGGGATGAAATTGTAAAAAACTTCTTAAACCATGTCAAAATGTATCCAAAGGCTTAGAACTGAGCCTTTCTGAAGAACCATTGCAGTTTACTGAGCTTCTAAAATCCACTCTTTCTTCAAATATTGGTAACACTGATGTTCCAGTTGAATCGCAGTATTATCGGTTGCTTTCAGAAAATTTTTTGGATGTTTGCTTTCCCAACTTGGACATAGCGTTGGGAATATATTTATTCATGATAGTCACAAAGTGCAGTGCCGAGCGCTCTTTTTCAAAACTTAAGGGAATCAAAAATGAACTCCGGACCTCCATGGGCAAACAACGGTTAAATTCTCTTTCTCTAATCATCATTGAAAATCAGCTAATGCATAAGATAGATATCAAACAAAAAATTAGCAAATTTGCTCATCAGAAATTCAGAAGAAATACGGTATTGCGTAAAAACAAAGCTGAAGTCAGGTAATGTCCTTGGTATAAAACAATGAGAGCAAAAACAGTAATTTAGACTTTATTGTAAAATGGTAACAATTTTGTTTGTGGAAAAATTCTGCTTAGTGTTTAGGCCAATGGAATGGTCCTCTGGGTCGTCTGGACAATTCCATATTTGAACAGGTATTAAATTTTACATGACGTATTTTTTCCGGATAAATAATAATGCAATTTTCATTGTTATTTAATAGAAATAATGTTTGATTTTCTCCCGGACCTACAAAAATTAGGGCCCCGCAGAAGTTTTGCTGCGGGCCCCGCACCAGCTCAATCCGGCTCTGCACAGCACATTGCAAAACAGTAACGAGTACCGTTAACTTTTGAAAATCGCCAATAAATTAGTTTTGTTGCAGCTTTCGTTACTTCTCTGCAAATATAACGTCGTTTCCGTCGTCATTACTCAAAAAGTGAAGCTGTAACTCGTTACTGTCCACCATGGTGCATAACCGCTAAGAGTAAACAATGATATCATTATCAGGTCATCTATTAAAGTTGTGTCACTCCTAAAATTCGGTAGCCGTCACTCAGGGCGGACCAAACGGACTGATCCGTTGTTGCATCGAACGTAGGAGCAAAAGCCGGCAAAAGGGGTCGAAGTTTTCGCGCGAACTGGCAATGACAAGTTATATTGCAAATTGATATCGGTACAAGCTGAGAATTAACAGCAAATCAGGTTGACTAGATAGCTCTTTAGGTGTGCTGGGCAGACGTAAGCCTGTCATAGCTGATCTAATAAGTGTGTTGGAAGTTTACTCAAATTGCCATTTGGTTGACTATGTCTGGCATTTGAAGTGAACAAAAGCCATTTATGAGTTGAGGCTAGGGTATGACACGGCTTACTGAATACACGGCCCGCCAAGTCACATTTAGGAGACAATTTCTAAGAGGCCAACTAGTTTGTGCTCACTACTTCTTATTTAAGTGTAACTGTGTAATGCAGCAATCATTAACGAGTTTCAATGACAAGAACTGATCACAAGCATATTGAATATGAAATGAAAGTATTAAGTCGGTTATGTTGCTTTATTACTTTTTTTTTACTACCACAATATAATTTGACATGAAAATTTTAGTTTTTTGT
This sequence comes from Trididemnum clinides, assembly GCA_963675345.1. Classification (NCBI taxonomy): domain Eukaryota; kingdom Metazoa; phylum Chordata; class Ascidiacea; order Aplousobranchia; family Didemnidae; genus Trididemnum; species Trididemnum clinides. Next base: position 11,627,882 of record OY776293.1, on the reverse strand, counting down.
TGGTCAAAAATAAAAAGTTTGCCTATTACTGAATTTTTATAAAATTGCTCCCCCTGCCCTAACATTATTACTTGGAGTTGCTCCTGCCTGGACCTCCCTCTTTGAAACCCAACGTGGTGGGACTTGGGTCCTTGACGTTAATTGTCACCTTGAATGCAGGTTCCACAATCTGGAGATTTTTTATCGAGTACTTTATGGTAGGCTGGTTCTGGGCATTCACTTGTGACTAAGCTGTGTTTGATGATCAGAGTGTTAATGTGTATATGTTTCCTAGGGATCCGTTTCTGGCGTCTCCGTTTCAAGTTTGGCAGTTTTATATTCATTCCCTTCAACGTGTGGATCTTAGTTGCGTCGTTGGCCAGACAGCTCGCATCACAATGGCGCTGCGGGGCACACAAACCGTGAGAAAGGTCCAGTCCAATGCTTCTTTTCGCATTCTTCAGAAATGCAGATAAGGTGACATGATGGGATGTCATTTAGGATTGCGTTAACGCTTTTAAAATGTTAAGATGTCTCCATCAGAGTCTTTTATTCTTCAAGCAAATTGGGCTTGCGAAGTGAACTTAGGGGTGCGAATCGCTTCCCCTCACCCACCCACAAGATATCTGTACGTCAACGTCGTTGACGTCGAATACCACCAGATGATCCAGATCTGGCTGGTCGTCGTGAAAACAAGAGAGCCGGAAATAAGCAAGGTAAGTTTACCTAACACGAGACGGTACGGCTAGGCGGTTCTAGGTCACGTGACGTAATGACGTCGCCACGTTTATTGCGTAGCTTATTCTCTTTGCTAGGAGTTTGGATTCCTCTAAAATTTCCGACTGTGCAGAGCCACATCTCCACAATTGATGACATCACTCACTTGAGTTACATAAGAGCATTGGCGATGTTGTAATGACGCAAGATGACAAAACTTCTCATTTTTGTGTATATTACATACGTGAATGTTTACATTGAAATGTAATGATAAAAATTTTTGTTTCAAGTAGGCGCCAAAGTTTCTATGTTGAAGTCGTTCCGTCGTCTGTTGGGTGTGTGTTATTTTGTAGGTGATATCCTAATTTTTGCATAAGTTGTACAACAGTAGCTCTGCATTTCTATTTTCGGTTGATTCAGCACGGACACTGCCACTCGTTGACTGAAGACGTGATCGAGTGGTTTGGTCAAATGAGTTGGAATGCTGCTCGTAGTGGTATTGATAAAAAAAGTCAGACCTTTCCATGGCTACTTCGTTTCCGTGGAAAAGGCACTTCGCCGCAAGTTTTCAGCTTGGTTGCACAGCTTGAGATAAAAATGCCTGGGCGAAGACTACGAACTGTTTATTTTTTTTTAACTGATGCTGATACACCCGCTTATCTGTAAGTCTAATCCAGTGGGAAAGGCATGTTATATTCACTGTTTTTATATTTTTGCGGTTACGTGATAAGGCCACTTGAGGCTCATTACACTCTTTTTAATCGTGTCTGACTAAACTCGGTTCCATGCCTCGTCCTCCACATTGCTCCTATTGCTGACTTGCAAGCAGGAGATCTGTAAATGTCGTTTTTAAAGTCGCTGGTATAACTCGACAAGGGAATTGAGCCCAGGTCTACCGATCGAAAAAAGGACCATACAACCACTACACCACCTCGCTGGGAACAGTACTGGCAATTCAAGTACTTGCAATTGAGGTCTGAGCAGAACGTCTTTTAAGGCAGGAATGTCAAACTCGTGGGCTTCTGGGCGCCACATTGCGCATATGAGCAATCGTGCCAAAAACCGCATAAAGTTTTCGATTTGGAGATCACCACTTCTCCGGGAAACGATCTCTGTAATGTAGCCCGAAGTGAGGTAGATCTCCAAAACAAAAAAGATTATCACCTCTCCAGCATCTCCACATCATCGCCCTAATTAGGGCAAATCGAGTTCTGTTGTTGCACCAAGTGGAGTTATCTCCGGACAAAAAATATTAGTACCTCTCAAGTGTCGCCTGTGATCAGAGGTTCAAACGTTTGTTTGAAGATAATACGTAGCAATACGGCCGAAATTCATTAAGAACTTTAGAATCGTCTCGCGGGCCGCGAGTTTGACACCCCTGGTTTACGGTATAATCAGAGGCGGCTCGTGTATGGTACTGTGGAACTGCAGCACCCCCAGTCCCCACTCCATCTTATCGATGACATTCGATATGAATAATTAATCTTTTTTTTTCTTTGTTTTTCTTATACTTGTAGTTACATTATATAATACATAAGGTTAATCTCAACAACCCACCCTAAGTTTATGAAAAAATATAAAAATCTTTTTGCTTCAAAGCTCCTGTGATATGGTGTTTGAAATTAGCAGTAGATTGCAATGCAGCTGTAGAAAGAGAACTGTCGCTCATGCAGTACCGACCCTTGTGTGCTGGTGTAATAAGAGTTTCTTTTTGACGGACAACTGGCGAGCTATGTGTCTGTGTGTGTAAAGCTGATAGATAGTGACAAAAATTAGGCCTATAGTGTGATTTTCTGAAGCAGCTCCCCATTAATTTTAGCTACGAGCCGCCCCTGGGTATAACTCCAAAGGTTTTCCGTTACTGATGGATAAAGACGTGTAACTCATATTAGCTGAAGATGCTTTTCACGTTAAGGTAAAACGATTGAGGCAGGGTGTGCAAGCTTCAGCCCGAAACGTGAAATTCTATGACCCACGGAAAGATTTTATAGCTCACGAATTGCATATGAAATCTATTAGTTACCTGTAGATAAAACTTATTTCACAAAAAAAGGTATTTCAGCGTTACATTTGTAAGATTTAGTGTAAAAACTTGCTTTAAAATTGATGTTAATCTCCATAAAAAATGGTCTTCACCTTGTTTCCGGGTGAAAACTGCCACAGCTATTATTTCGAAGCAAACACTATGGGTTACAATTTCTGACTGGCCAGCAAAGTTTTTCAATAGTTTAAAACTGGCCTGGTTGAAAAAAGGTTACACATCTCGGGCTTAAGATATAAATGTTAACCGGTGTGTTGGCTTTGTTTCTTTAACTGAGAATTAATCAATATGTTTTTTGTGAAATCTTACTGCGCATTGAATTCTTTTATTTAGGAATTCACGATTGAATTACCGCGATCTGGATCAAAAGGCAACAACAAAATGATATCGTACACGAACCCATACTCACAACGAAAGAAATTTCACCTTCTCACATCTCGACCAGATCTTTTGCAGTTCAAAGAGTCGTCGTTCGAAGTAAAGCCTGGTTTGCCTTGAAGCCAAGCGTGGCTTGCGACTGAGCCAAAATAAATCAAACAAGCAAAAGAGTTAATCCGCGCTTGGCTGGTGTCTAGACCAGGCTCAAGTCGATTTTGATCGAATGTGATGCAGCAACCGATAAGCTATTCACGTTGCCAAAAAATCATTTTGCGAAAGCCAGGATTCGACTCCTCTGTTTGTCGTGATGATGTCTTGATTTTAGTTTCTTCTGTTGGGCTACTGAGCTTGCGACCGAACATAAGTTGTTCTGTGTTTAAGAAATTGGGAAAGAACTTCATAATGCAACTTGGCTAGACCGAACTTCAAATTGAAACAACTTTTTGTCATGAATTTTTATCCGTTGATGTTGGCAAAATTTTCTGTCGGTTATGCTAAATCAGCGGTTCTTTACCTTTTTGGTACCGCGCCTCCCTTGAGCGATGGTTCTTCGCTTAAGCCCCTACCCTTATAAATTAATACAAAAGTAGTGTTTCAATTGCACTTTATCGATATACTTTCTTTTTTTCCTGCCATTTTGATTATCAAAATTTATTACTTAGCTACGCAGACACTGCAACATGATACAAACATAAACTTAGTCCAGTGGTCCCCAAACTTTTTCCACGGAGGGCCACATTCCTGATATTTGAAAGACCGGTGGGTCAAAGTTGACTCAAAGTAGGTGGGAAGTAACGGCCAGTAACATTGGAGAACGCCCAATGTTGCCCGAAAATTAGACAATCTCCGAAAAAAAAGGTCATGACCTCTCTCGCTGTCCCAAATAATGCTTTTCGTGATCAAATTGATCGGATCGAAGTGGCTCTTTCAAGAAAGCACTGCACTGTACATTTGTTTTACAATTGTGAAAAGGGCCTGTGCAATTGTAATAAGGGCCAGATTTAGCCCGCGGGCCGTACTTTGAAGATAACTGACTTAGTCAATTGTAAGATTAGGTCTATTCTAGATTGCTTTATGAAGTTTGCATATGCCGCTATACCACTTTAACAAACAGACTAATAGCTGCCTCAATTCATTCAGGTTTTTCATTGACTGAATTTAGCATGACATGGTAGGCTACATTCTACTCTACCATGTAGATTCGCAACTACAAAATTATCAAAATGAAATAAACACGGTTGTTAGTTTAGTTGTTCTATGACATCATACATTATTCAGTTTACGAAACAGGTTTACCATATAATGGTAGGTTTCAATTACTCACAATAATATCTCAGAGAGTATTGAGGCGCTGACAACCATACAATAGGCGAGAAAACGTTAATTTAAAAATTAATGAAGTATATGTTGTAAAACACATTATGGCTCGCGCCTGCTTGAAAATTTACGCACGCCCCCCAGGGGAGGCGTGCGCCACCGGTTAAGAACGACTGTGCTAAAACAACTTTGGTTTATTTCAGCTTCGGAGCTCAGTTCTGTGCCACAGTGCATTTCTACCACAAGCTCGATAAATTGCCATGAAATATCTTTTTTCTAAAATTTGACTACGAAGTCGTCAGATTTTAACGCATGATCATAGTCGCTATAAACTAAGCTCCAACCCACTCGCCACGTCACCGATAGTTGAATTAGCACATTCATCTGGAAAGCATGAGGTATATGGAGGAAAGAGATGTTGTTCCATGATTCTTACAAAAGATTGGCCCATCGTACTTCTTTATATTCGGTGTGGTGAGAAGAGTGTAATCCCTTTCTATTGCTTGCCATTTAGACTGACCAATCAAAAAATTTTATTTATTTAGACAGACAAAGCATTCATTTTAGAATAGCAAAAGTGGCAATACTTAACGACGTCATCACGACAAGTCAATAGTCAAATTTTGCTGCTGAAAACTATTTTCTGACGCCGTCTGTACTTATTATGATTTCTATTCAGCTTTTGTAAAAAATCGGAACGATTGTTTGATCTCGTATCCAAACACATCTCGAGCCATTTCACAAATTTCTTTGTCGGTATTCACTTCTTTCTCTTCCATGATGACGTCAGTGAGAGGATTCGGGCATTTTTTGATGTAATATGTTTTACCAAATATCGAATTGTATCCACCATTGTAGTATCGAAGAAGGATCAAATTTTGAGTCATTACTTTGACCGTAACTTTTCGCTTCGAGCGTTGAATATGAAACTCTTCAATTTCAACCGGAACAGCATGAAGTAGATGAGTCCATTTCCAATGACAATTTTTTGTACTGAGGCGGAATTCTCCATTAGTAGATCCTGCACCTTTATTCCAAACTCCAGGTCCTTGCTTCAGCACTTCACCTGTAAAATATTGGTTGAGTTTCTGTTTATGGCGAGGTCAAAAACTTTTTCCACATAATTGCACAGCGTCTACTCTATCGCAGTACTTTGTTCCACTTATCTACCTCGCTTGTTCAGCACTGTCTTCTTGTGGCGTTCCAAATAAAACCAGTTTTCTTTATTAGGAACTTCACGAAACCTGTAAATTCCATGTTGTTCAATATGAGGTGTCATGGGTTCCAATTTCATTGGAGTATTTAGCTGAAATCCAGGATCGACAAAGAAGCAGCCCTTTTCACCGAGATCAACCTTAAAAATCCATGACATTATTTAATCTGTATTCCATAATTGCGTTTAAAAAAAGGAGCAAGTTGAACCAATGATGGCTGAGAGATTCAGCTCATTAAAATACAATGTTTTTGTACAATTTTAAGATGGCATTCGGGCTAACGTCATACTTAAAAAGTGATACCGGAGACGGGAGAAAGAAATGAGAACGGTAAAAAATTTATTATAAAATGTTGTCAGGCGTAGACCACCAAAGACGCTAATCTTCAAAAAAAGAAAAGTCTAACAGATTTTTTGGGTAAAATGGCACTTCAATCTCCATCTACATAAGGCCGTGTATTAGTTCTTTTCTTTTCTATCGCAAACCTTTTCAAAACTACAGACAAGAGCAAGTTTTAAGGGGATAAATTTACGGATGCTTTGTTAACACATATGTTACATGATTGTTAATTGTTATATCATTATGACGTAACAACCATTTTTCTGAAAATCATTGTAATTTTCTTGTTGCCACACAATTAAGGAATTGTCTCAAATTTTATGAATGAGAATCTTATGATCCTTAAAAGGTTAAAACGTTATCAGGCACCAAATACACGCGCAATACCTTGACAAGGGATACTTATAGAAGCAGGATCGATTCAGGGAGCCCAGGTCTGCAGGTGTGCTTTCTTCCTTGCAAAATAGAGTACAAAATTTGTTTAGGGAAAATCTCTTAAAAAAAGTCATTGTCTTTGAAAAGCAGGAAAAGCATCGATTTGAACAAAAATTTGCTCATCAGAATTAATAAAATTCATGTTTTTAACGTTGATCTCCAAAAAAGATCTTTCACTCTGTAAAGATTAATGGGATGCATATGTCCCATTGTTGTTACTTGTGATATGATTATGAAGTTATAACCACTTTTTTGAAATCCGTAATACTCCCTTTTGTTACCAGCAATTACGGATTTGTTTCAAATATTATTACTTAGTATCTTATGATTAACTGACAAATTGTGGTCAACTTTACAAGCTTGTTCAATCAAAAAAATGCATAAACAGTGATTTTTAAGTCTCCCAAATTTAGTTTCGGGTTCGGGTCATTCCCTCAGTGCTCTTGCACGCTTACACACCCTCAAGCACGCACCCATACAAACACAACCGCACATTCTCACGAACCCACATACACACACAAGTTATAAATAGTGCCGCTCGCTCTTACCACAAGAAAACAATGTCCGTAAAATTCAGACCATTCTTTTGTTTCTTCTATGTAGAAGTGAGCAGCAAAAAACTTTGTTTTGTATCCAAGTTGCGTTAGGAGCCAAGAAAACAAATAATTTGTGTCAATGCATGTTCCACCTTCTTTGTCTAATATTCTTGTTTGGTAAAAACTTTCAAAATCCATTATCCAATCACCTTTTGCAATAAACTCGATATTAGTGTAGGGGATCGCTAACTTGTGGCACCATGTTAAATCCGCCAAGGTGGATAATGTTGGCTCCAAAGATCCTTTATAGTTAATTCGAGCGAGATATTCATCAGTACTAGTTGGAGGCCAACTAAACCTAAATATAAAACACTGATTTCGATAAATTTGTTCAGCTTTTTAAAGAATTTAAGGCTATTGTACTGGTACATTAACGTACCCAGAAACAATTGTTTTTTTTTGGGGGGGGAGCAAGAAGTAATAAAATTGTACTTTTTTGGCTTTGTGTTTTTCAATTTTCCTGGATAATCTTTAGTAATTTTCTAATCATCAATTTTATCCATTTGTCCCCCATATTTGCTTAAAGATCTTTGTTTGGGAATCGATGTTTTGTAGTCGTTGTTCCAAAAAATGATATCTTCCTTCATCTAGTTCAAGAAGCATCGTTAGTTATGCTTATGGAGTGATACCAGTAGTATCTAAGCTAGCCTACCAAGGAATGCATGCAGCCATACAGATACCCTGACAACCCACAGCATGGCAAACATGAAATATCATTTTTTCGTGAAGAAACATTATGACCTGTGCTCATACTGATTAGTTGTAATAGCATGATATTTAATTTTCATCCAAATCATTGTGCAAGGGAAAACAAAGCAGACAAAACGATTCAACTTTGGCACAAAATACACTCAAATGAAGAGAAAGCATACCATCGCCGATTGACTTCCATTTTGAAAACTTTTCTAAAAAGACCGCGAGCCATTGATGTTGAAAAAGCCATTATTGGTTTAGTCGAAGTAGGTGTGGAAGGGAGGCATTTAATACGTCCTATCACGCTTTAAAAATTGATATCCTATCAAGAAATATTTTTTAATCACAGAGTTGGTTGGCGTATAGATTGGGGACTTTACTTTCCAACCAATCTATTTCCAGTGCATTTGCTTTCCTTTTTAATGCCAATACCTCTATACTCAGTTGACCGACAGCCACCAGACTAATAGCGAGAAGAACGAAAGTGGGGGGAGCTATACTAATGATAATCATTTTTGTTATTGTGATACTATTGATATTTATTGTTGTTATAAGTAGAACATGCAACGGCTTTTGATCTGCTCCCCGGCTAAGTCACTGCTTCGTTTAAAGCCCACCGCATCTGGGATAACTTCGTCGTATTGTCAAACCACGGTCTTCACTAGTTAAACAAAAATAGTGTAACTTACGCGTACACTTGCAGTATTTTCCACACGTAAAATGTGCAACAGCTAGGCTAATAACACTAGTCAATAAAATAGCGCTTTTTCTCTAAAGTTATTTGACGAAGTTGTTCTCGAGGCATTAAAATAGAACTAACTCTTGTTTCTCTTCATTCTGCTGGTGAGTGGTAGTCACACAAATTACTTATGTGGTCCTTTACTTACGAATCTGAATTTTAATAAAAGTGAAGTAAAGACAGCTATGAACCCATTTAACTATTGGTTGATTTTTTTTCTTCTCCCAAGAACCCTTTAATTCTATTAACAAAAGGAAAATTCCAGGCATAAAATACCAAGTTATTTGTTGTTACTGCAAGTTTGCTTACGTCGGTCGATATTGGAAGCCACGATTAGACGAACACACAAGTGTTATTAAATTCTAAAGACCAGAAAAATTCTCCATAGGTCTTGTAACTAAACCGATCCCATTAAGCCTATTGGGCAATTATTATCAAGCAAAAATGTTTAGATGTTTGAGGGAAAAGTTTGCTCCTGCGAATGCAATTTTACATATTGACTGGCCTATTCTATTTTGATTTCTCTTCTTTCTTGGAATTTTTGCGTGTAACTGTTTTCCTAATCCCGACCTTCCTACTTATTCTACTTAAAGGCTAAGGCTATTCTTTTAAAGATCAACATTTTCAAAGTCTATTTTTTTGAAACAAAATCAAACAAAAAGTATGCGATGGCACGACTAGGCATGGGCGTACGACCTCAAACCCATTTGGGGGGGCACCAAATTTTTGCCCGAAAAGTTTGTCACTGTGATGACATCTCCAAAAAAAAAAAAAAAAGGTCAACGCCTGTTTCGCTGCACCTTTTCCATCACTTTTGGCCTAAATATGCCATCAAACGTGTGTCCAAACACATCTTGACCTTTTTTTTTTTTTTTTGGAGATGCTGTTGCAGTGACAAATTTTTCGGCAAAAATGTAAGGACACTTACTCAAATTGCCCGAAAAATTTAAAGTTGCCCGAAATTTTTACAACCAGGAGGGGCCAGTGCCCCCCCGGACCCCCCACTTCGTACGCCTATGCGACTAGGAAAGCTGGTGGGGGATGTATCCTCCACATCTCCCCCAGGCCTGCCACTGAAAGAAGCACTGATTCAAAGATGTAGGTGCGCACAAAGCTGCCCCTAATCCCGACCTCTTAAATCGAAAGGGGTCTGATTTACAAACATCTTATCGTTTTCGCAAACTTTTGTTCTTTCTATAATAAGTACGGGAGCGGGGGGACATTAATTAATAGTTGTAAGCGCCAAAGTGATTGACACGTATACAAAATTAGCTATTAACTGGTGGGCCTACATACGATTTCTTTGAAATTACCTTCGTGCCCTCCAGTTTTAGGCAGCTCTTGTGGTTTGTTGTCCCGGCATGCACAGCAAGAGAAGGCAAAAGTGTCCTGTTTTCACCCATTAATGGGTGAGTTCACGGTTTTACCCAATTGGCAAAACATGCAGCATATCAGTAATTTTTTAACTTTTTCTTTCAAAATGTCAGTAGCTACAACTATTTACTTATACTTTCAAAATGACAATAAAAGAAAAGTGCAGTCGCTGTTTTGACCAAAATGGTACCAGACAGCCAGTAGCTGGGGCACGTGTCCAACCTAACAGTTACGAACACCATCAAATGGGGGAGGGGACAGGAATATAGATTTACATACGTACACTACTACTACTACTACTACAGCTCATTGAAATTATTAATTACTAGCCTCATTCTCGCATTTTCTCGAAATAGATTTAGAGTCTAACAAAATAAATCCTGGGCAAAAAAGGTTTATTTCAAGTACAAATTACACTAAAGATAAAACACTGAAGTAGGATGGTAGCAAAAGCTTTCAAATGTCCTCTCTCACCCCGACGAGAAAGGAATACGTTGGCTAATCCCGTCTGTCAATGCTGACAAATATTTATTCGACATAGAGATTAGTTAAAATATTTGATGCCAAGTGCCCACCAGCAATTTTTTTTCTAGATCCGTTGCTGCAGAGAGCATGATGTGGTCTTTAACATTGTGACAAAAGAAAGCTATTTTAAAGCATTTACGAAACACCAGGGAAAAAGCTTGCTTCAAAAATTGCTCAATTGGTTAATCCAGTGTTTCCCAACCAGGTCCCAGCGCCCACGTTGTGGGCGCTTCTGCAAATTTTGTGGGCGACAAAAAAATTTTCAAATAGGTGGGCAGTAAGTGATTATTACTGAGCGCTGTTAACAAAAAAATCAAACTTACATTTGTCACTTGGCAAATTCTTTGATTAAATGGATTTCATATTTCGTAACTTCCGAAACTAAGGAAGTCAAAATGAGCAATAATAAGTTACACTTGAACAAACAAAAACAAATTTAGTCCATTCGATTACTCACCTCATGCTTATTCGGGTAAGCGCTTATTTTTTCCGACCAGGTTTCTCTATCTGGCGCGACATCGTTTGTTTATTTTGCTGTATTACACATGTCTTTCATTGCTCAAGGCACTTACGCAAGTAATGGCACGGAAAGCAACCAAACGCCCTAATATTATATAACAGACGAATCGACTGTATGATCGTTGAGACGTTTTAACGTTGGCGCTTTTAAAAAAAAGTTAAGTTTTATCAAATGGCTACAAAAAAGAAGCCGGATACTGAAAGTGATGGCCATGTAGCGGTTTCAAACCCGCATTTTGTGTTAACAGTGTTTTTGACCAAAGTTGTCTTCTATCACCTTGTCTTTTCAGCGCTTTTTGTTAATTTCTTTGTTTGCGCAAATTAGTTAATTAGGGCACATTTTAAGTTCCTGATTTTGCTTTGAGCGTATTTTGAATTGGTCAAAATTATTTGGCTTTGCTTTAATTGTGTTCATTTCAGTTCAGTTCAGTTGGTTCCGTTTTGTTTAGTTTCTCTTAGTTCGATATGTTCTGTTGAATTTTTGTAAATAAATGAATCCATTCTTTTGTTAAATATTTTGGTCAATGAGAAGCAGCAGCAAAGATCTACATTTTAACGTACGATCGCCAGTTATCCAAACTGGTGGTCGCTACAGCCAGTCCCCAAATAGAAATAAGCATTACTTACGCAAGTATATTGTAACGTATCTGGAGTATGGATTTATACCATATACTACTGACGTTTCTCGGCCGTTTTGTCTTGTGTGTAACGTTTTGTTGTCAAATGAGGCTGTGAAACCTTCACGATTAAAAGAACATTTGCTAAAAAAGCACCCAGACAAGGCCAATTGAACAATTTCAGCATTCCAAAAATGACAAGCGTAGGACATTGCCAATGTTTGCTCTAAAAGCAAATTATGATATCGACAATGTTCTCGATGCTTTGTACAAAGTTTCTAAGTTAATAGCAAGCTGTGGTGAGGCACATACAATTGGTGATCAGTTGATTTTTACCTGCAGTGACTGGAATCATGTCAGCTGCATTTAAAATGGGTACTAACAAGTTAAAATCGGTTCCTCTTAGCAATAATGTCTCGTCGAATTTATGAAATGAGTGATGATATTGAGGGTCAAGTGTGCCTAAAACTTCAAGAAACAGAATTCAGTTTACAGCCTGACGAATCCACTGTCCGTGATAATCAGGCACTGCTAGTAGTTTCTGTTCGGTTTATAAATGAAAAAAAAATTTGTGAAGAGTTATTGTTTTGTCATTCACAGGAAATATTTTGCCAAAGAGAAAATATCTTCTCAACTGTGAAAGGCTATTTGAATTTAAAAGGCATACTGATAGAAATATTATTTTCTGTGCCACAGCTGGAATTCCAAGTATGATAGGTCGTTACAAAGGATTTGTAGCTCGTATTAAAGAAATACCAAATCTGTTTGCAATACACTGTGTTGTTCACAGGCAGCATCTTTGTTCCAAAAACCTCAGTGAGAGATTATCGGATAGTCTTAGTTTGGTTGTACGTGTGATTAATAAAACAAAAACTCGTGCATTGAATGCAAGGCTGTTCAGACAGTTGTGTGACGAAAATAATGAAAAATTTGAAAGACTGCTTTTGCAATACACAGGTACGCTGGCTACCAAAAAAATCATGTTTCAAAAGATTTTTCAGTTTGTATGATACCATTGTGCAGCTTTTACTTTCTAATCGTGACGATGATTTGGCTAAAGATATTGATTGTATTAGAGGTGGTGTTGGTTATTTATGAGACATATATAAGAAAATGAACCATCTAAATCTGAAGCTACAAGGACCAAATTTCAACTTAATTAAAGCTAAGTCAGCAATATTGACATCTATGAAAAAGCTGAAATTGTTCAAACAAAACATAGGACAAAGAGAATACAGTCGATTTTCAAACATTCAGTTGACAGCATTAGCACAACACTTCAGTGACATTGACCTTCAAGTTATTGCTCACATTTAGACTCGCTAAGAAAAGACTTTGAATCCAGATTTAAAGAATAGGTAGAATCGGTCATTCCAGAATGGCCTTAGTCTCCATTTTGGTGTGCAGAAGAAGAACAAGAGATAGATGTGATCTTACCTTGTGGAAATTGGATTTAGTGCTGTGAATCGTGCTGTGACAAAAAACAGAAATAAACTCGATGTTGCACAAAGAGATGACTTGAGATTACTTATGTCGAATTTTCAACCAAACATTTTGAAACTACCTAATAAATCTCAAGGTTCTCATTAACAAAAAAACTTAAAAAATAAAACAATTTTTGCATATTTTTCTCATTTATGGATCTCATTAGCAAAATACATTTTAACAAAATTATTGTTCAGATTTTTTGCCTCATGTATAGGTGGGCAGTATCACAATTTGGCGTTTAATTGGTGGCCAGCAGCACGAAAAAGGTTGGGAAACACTGGCTTAATCGGTTGTTGCGTCGTCAATAAAGCTTAAGTGGTAAAACCATTCTTTTTATTGGATGCATCTTGTAAATATCTCCCGAAAAAAATTTTAAGTGTATTTCTACAGGTCAGTATTTTTCAGAAAAAGAAGAAAACAAATTCTATATTCAATCGCTGATTATGACGTCATCTAACCGCTAAAAGGGTATAAATAGTATTAAAATTCGAGAGTCGGGCGCTGGCTTTTGAACTGAAAATCGTCTTTCTCGGTCAAGAAATGCAACTTTTAAAGAATTATCCTAAATTGTGACGTCGACATGACGCCACTAACCCCTTTAAGACAGTCACCTCATGTTGTTGTTATCAGACCAATTCTGAAGATGAAGCATGGCGGAAGACCTTGGATCCCCAAAAGCCGGGCAACTCCCCAAGGCCTGAACCAAAAGTCGTAGAGAGACAAAGAGTCGCCACAGAGCTTGCGGTGCAAAGAGTCCGTAGCTGGGCGGTGCAAAATGAGATGAGAAGTGCCCTGGGACGGATGTGCGCAGGCACTGCATAAAGGATTCTCAATTCTGTCAATCCTAGAGATAAAAGAGCTTAACAGATGGCTGTGTCCGTTGCGGCGAAGACGAGCGAGCACACAGCAAGCGTGAGGAGGGAGCACAAGATCTTAAGTGAACACCGAGGGAACATGTGTGTCGAAGGATTTCGATGAGACAGTACGTCTTCACTACGAGAAAATATAAGAGTAGATACGAAAGACTACACGGGACTGCAGAAGGCAGGAATAGCGCACCCCGCCTAGCCAGCTTACCATCCGTGTCGTTCCCCGGAAGAAATGTGTGTCCGGTAATCCATTGTAGCCTAAGAGTAAAGGAGGATTCAGAGAGGGAACATGGAGTAAAAAGAGTCAGCTCCACAGTAAAGGAAGAAGGGTTACGAGGAGAAGAGGAGGGCAAGCAAAGAGAATCTCTCCAACAAAAAGCATGAGCTGGTGAATGGACGCAAAAGCTCCCCAGAAGGATCTGGAGAGTCTTGGTTTCACTCCAAGTCTGGCCAAACCTAAAATGGGAAAGAAAGTTGTGAGACAAAGTGCCCGTTCATAGGAACACAAGGCAAAACGAGCTAGGGTGACCCGTAGAAGAGGAAGCGACGCCTTAGAGAGGAGAATTGGGATAAGGGAAGACGAAAGGCAGCCGGAGACGGCGCGACTAGCCGCTCGGTGAAAGCGTTCTTACTTAGTTACGTTGGTAACGCTAAGGAAAGGAAACTATCCAGGTAAAGCACAAGTGAGAAAAGGCCGAAGAAAAGCTTTTTACAACAGAGAGATGGACTCCATTAAGAAGTAATAACAGCCATCTCGAAGTGAAGATCAATCGTGCTGAGTTTTAGACTTGTCATCTCAGTAGCTTTAAAGGAATTAGTTTAAAACACACAGACAAAATTTCGCTTTATAGTTGGCTATGAATCACAGATTTCAGATACACTTCAGAATTGCTCATCTGTTACTCACAATCATAAAATTTATTCATATTACTATGATTTGTTGAACTCAATAGTCAGTGGTGATCATTTTCAAGTGGAAAGGTAGGAAATTTACAATTTTTTTTACAGTTTAACCTGCTGTACTTTGATTTTTCTTTTAGTCTCACTCGCGACGTCCAACTCGTTGGCTCTTAAACTGTGCCTCCCAACGCACTGGAGAGTTGCACAATAATTAGGTTTCACGGCAAAAATTCTTCCATTAATTCCACCAATTTGTTCTAAGAACTGGCAAATATAACGACAGATATTTATATTTCGGGTCACATTTACTTTGTGACCCAACGAGCAAACGGCTAGCAAGCACCTTAGCGTGTTTTCAGGACCGTCGCAAATTTTTTCAAATGTGGGAAAAAGTTTGAGAACTGCTATCTTAATTAATCAATTATAGTCTGCTGTGAAATCTTGCGCGCGTGGCAACTCTGGAAGTTTGCAATTATGCTGTTCTTGTACAGCTGCAATCTTTTTTGTTTTGAGGATGTTTGCTGGCCGACGAACATCAGCCTAAATAAACGAACTACACAAGTTATTTAGGCGCTATCCTCATTACTACTGATATTTTTCAGTGGAACCTTGACGTCGTACGCAAAAGTCACCTGACCTATGCGCTTACTCTTTTGCAGGGGCTAGGGTTAAGTTGCTGGCAAGTGTAGGATTAGCAATGCAACTCTCAGTCATATCCAACACGTGAAAATACGTGAGACAACCCTCGTAATCGCGAGTGTTTAGGTAAAACATCTAAAGTTGCTATAAAAAAAATTGTGTGTGAAACCAATGAATAGTTCTGTGATTAGTGTCATTACCGCTCACCAGGAAAACAAAGAGCAGCAGCAATAGTTTTACCCTTTTTCTTTGGCTCATAAATAGAATTACAAGTTTTTAGCAATATCAAGTGCACCGAGTTCATATCAGAACGCATCTTTCCTCTGCTAGGTTACCCTTTTATTTATTCGCCTTTTTGATATTGATACTTTAGCAAAAAGATCAACTCTCTATTCTTAACCAAGTTAATGTCAGCAAAAATAAGCAAGTAATTACTTTCAAAAAACTATTTATTTTCAAAAAACAACAGACATTCAAAGTGTTTTAAAACACTATCAAAACTGCTTTGAAAATGATTAATTGTATATGGTTGTAGTATTGGTTTGCTCTTCAAAATTGGTAACAGGCCTTATTATACTACAAATACCGGTACATCTGTTAATAATGCAGAATGCAATGCTTTCTTTTGTAACAATCTGCAACTTTACACAAATAAATTTACTCATGCACCAATTTCATTTTGTATTCAGATTCCATTCGCTGTATAAATGATATTACAATTACCCGATTTACTGCTAGTAGCAAGATTTTGCTGCACGTAAAATAGAAATAAATTGTGCTATACTGGCCATGCAGTTTTTTACTTTGTTCTTTTTTATGCTGTCACCGGTAACTCACGACGATTTAGATAGTTGAAATATATTTTCCATTGCGAAAATTTAAACCTGAATGATTTCCAGCATCTTATTATCTAAAGGACAATGGCACAAAGATGCAATTGTTTTAGCTTAAGATGTGAGCATGTGAGTGAATAGGCCTACTGCATGCCGTACTCTATAATACGAAATATTTAGTTAAAGTATAAACCTTGACTTTTATGTCGGCGTTAAAGTGTTTTATGCAACTGCAAGGCTTTTGTGTCTGCACTTACATCAAAAACTTGATTGGGATAGCTTCAAATATGTCGATTTTTTATTTTTTCTCCTGACAAGTGATGAAATAAAAATACCATTTTATTTCATCACCTGACACCCACAAGCCTTACGATTTACTGGAAAACTTAATAAGCACAAACAAAGTAGTTTATGCTTACAGGCAACCTAAATATTCCGCATCACACAGAAGACAAATTACTGATCGTATACTTTTACTTTCACTAAAACATTGGTTACTTACTGCAATTGCATAGTAATAAATAGTTTTATGGCATCACAACGATTTGAATGATATCTTACAAAAAGAGCATTGCATTGAGCATTAACAAATGCGCTTGTAGCATAATCACTGAACTACCAATATCAAAGCAGCAAATTACTTGATATCTTGATGTGATAGAAAAAAAGCAGAATAAAGTCTCAAATTAAGCGCCCTTTCAACTAATCACTCACATGCATTAAAAACTTGAGTTGATAATAATATTCTATTGCTTCACAAACTTGATGATCACAGTTCTGCTGAGATATGGCAAAACCTAATAACCACAAAAATCAAGTTTTTGATAATATTGACTTTGTAGTCATTTACTTTTGCTCAACAAGGTAACAAGTAAACCTTTTTTATTTTAGTTTTGCCTTGAAGCTGTTAACTTTGCGAACATTAATTACTTCTTCGCGTTTCCTGATCAATAGCTGTACGTTAACCAGTCGCGTTTCCGGATCAATAGCTTTACGTTAACCAGAAGTAATCAAGATTGGTTGTGAAAGCTGAATAGTAGTTGCAATATCACGGCAGAGTTGCATCTGCGTCATACATGCATGAGTTACTAACTTCTTACTAGCATTCATTAGTCTCATGGCGGAACTTGGTCAAAACAAGAAAAATATATCAGGTTATATTTATAGAAAAACGTGGCAATAGAATTGTAACCAACCACTTGATTGAAACCCCAGTCATGAATGACTATAATTGAATCATTTTAATTATTTCTATTTCTGCACTAAACTCCATGAAATTTCGCACAGAGCTCTTACTTAATTTTGTTTAACCATCTAGAGTTATTTGGTTGCCAGTGATCTCGTCACACGGTGATTTATTGTTGTTGTTGTTGTTGTGATTACCCCTCCTCTTCCATAGGATGGAGGCACGGCACGAACGGCAATTCAGGTCCATGCCGTCAACCTAATTGAAATTAGGCTAGGGGAAAAGATGGTAGCCCATTTCGAACCAGTCATGAGTGACTGGTAGCCCCACCACCAAGGCGGATTGCCACTGGTGGGTACCCAAGAGTCGCCTTTTACGACATGCTGGGTTAGCAACTTCACAATTGTAACCCGGTGAAGTATGGGTAGGCCATCTGTCTGCCACATAAAGATGGAGGCGTCCGGTTAAGTACCTTGCCCAAGGACACAACAAGCAAGCTTTACGGCTTGTTCTCCACACTATCCCTTTTTTATGCTGAGCGCCAAGCAGGGAAGGTGTGAATACCATTTTTTAAAGACTTTTGGCATGACTCGACTTAGGGAATGAACTCCAGGTCTATCGACTGCGAGGCGGACGCTCTAACCACTACACCATCGCGCTGGTACACGGTGATTTCGTCACAGTGGTCTCGTCACAGAAAAACATCTTTTTTCGCGGAAAATAATTTCATTTCGGCCCGCAAAATCTTGGCTTTTTCAGGTGATTTCGTCACTAACGAAATGCATATCTTTTACCTGCTTGACAGTTTTCAAGAAATCTGCACGCGTGAGTTACACTTTATGATCTCACCAAGAGTCCTAACAGTTGAAGCGCGTTTTGACAAACAGAGTTTCGATAGTATTTATTAGTGACCAGTCGCTGTGTGGTAATAAAAATAGAGGATTATAAAAAATCCATATTCAAATATGCAGCCAAAAAAAAATGTCAGGCCCAAATTTAAGGGTATATAAAGCTCTTTCAACACAATTGATTAATGTAATTCAGGGGTGTGCTATCAGCGGCCTGCCGTGCAAAATTTTGTTTCCTGCGAAAGGAATCCAAAATGTGGCGATCTTTGGTGGTAAATTTATGTCACGAATGACTGGTAGCCTACATCCAACTTACATCCCCAGAAAAGCGGTGTTACACATGGAATTCGGATATTTTGGCTAAGTTATAAATTTGAAAATATTGATCTACAAAAAGTCTTCACCGCTAATTTGAACAAACGCTGCCAACGCTTAATTGAGCCAAGAAGCAAAATAGTTTACGCACTTCAAATGGCCGGCAAAATTTTCATAAAGTCAGAAATTGGCCCACGTGCAAAAAAAGTTGCTCACCCCTGATGTAGTAGAAGATGAAATGAACCAGTTTGATAAAATATTGATATTTTGGCCCAATTTACATTTTATTAGTTTTCTTGTAAATTTCGCATTCTAATTACATGAAATGGCTTTGACAGCATCTTGCATCGATTTTATACAAATAAATTAAGCTACTAAAATTAGGTGGGGCCTATAATTCCGTTACATTACGAGAAAGTTAAGGAGTTTCATGGTTTCAGAAAAAAATCAAAAGGAAACTATACCTTAACTTTGTGTGCAATCTTTGCTATTTTACTTTAAAATAACGAAAAAGAGTTCAAAATTCACTGTACATGAAGATCGAGTCCAAGAAGTTTGGCAGGTAGAGGCATTTCTCATTTGCCGTCCTTGCTAAACCTATTTTTTATGTAAGTTTTTGCATCAGATTGCAAACTTTGTAGACTTAATACAACATACTGAATAACAATTTAAAAAATAAAAGCATTAACTTAGAAATATTTCACTGATTTTTGAAGCTACATTGCAAAGATGATATGTAACTTTGATGCTTACGAAAACAAAGTTACAAAACTTACAAGCTGGTTGGCTAATTCGTTATTGTTTATCTAGTTTGCAATCGTGGGATTGTGACAACACCTGCTAGGTTTTAAATAGAAGGTGCCAAAATGGTCTTTTGTTCTATTGAACAATTCCATCCTGCCTTATCCTATTTTTTAAACTAAAAAAGTTGCTGCATACTCAAATACATTTGGTACAAAAATTTGAAGGGTATCAGCCTATGCGTTTTGTGATAATTTTCTATTATTTCGTTTTTTGTGATTCTTTCCTATACTGTAAACAGTGTAAAGCCTGAATAGCATTATTCCACAATAAAATGAATTTTAGTCTACAGTAAGGTCAAATAAGTTCAAAAACGTGGTTTTGTAACTACAATATGCATAATTTTGCTATTTTTGCTATGTCTTTAAAAAATTAAGGTCCTCTTCTCTTTCTTTTTCTCTTTTGCATCGCGGATTATAACATTCAGCAAGGTTGTTGAAACTAACACCGCGCAATTTCAGCGAAACGTTGAAATTCTGAAGCAGGTCTGGGTATTTATCTTCTCTTTTGCTTCACGGTTACTGACCGGTGAGTCATGAGAAAAAAATGCCATACGCCTGAATGCGTTTAGGTGATTTTCCTTTAGCCTACGGCCTTTAATCCAACAAGAAATATTCGCATAAGATATTGGCGCATAATTTGTATGATAAAAATAGAATAGAACTGGAGTAGCCTAGGCTGCAGAAGGTCGTAGAGATAGTCGATGATTAATAAATTCGCCCTTCTTTTGCTGGTTTAGTCGTGAGTGTGTGACAACACAAGCTGGATTTCTAACAAAAGGTGCGAAAATAGTCTTTGGTGATATTTCACAAAGAAATAAATGACCAGGATAAAACAATTTTGAATGTCTTCCTCAAATTCAAAGCATAGCGCTTCCTATCGGCTTGAGATATAATGGCGAAAAAAAGTTGAGAATAGAAGAAATCAACTTTGATATCTGAGTGTCATTTACAAAATTTTGCTATGGATGACAATTGTGCATTCTGTTCAAAAACCGTAAGACCTCGTCAAGATGCATTGCCGTGTGACCAATGCGAAAAATGGCAGCATCGCACTTGCCAAACTGGGATCAGAGACGTAGCAGCCGCCCCCCAAACCCCCCAATTGGGGGGGCCCAGGCCAACTTTGGGGGCCCAAGTTAGTCTGAAATTGCTTTTTGGCTACGTGACTATTTTCAGTTCAGCAGACTTGTTTACAACCGATTTAAACTGTAGGAAGAAATTGGCCTGTGACATCATAAGTGAATGCTAGGTCATTTTATCTCGCAGAATCTAGAATATTTCGATTGATTTTCTGGTAGAATCTTGAATATTCGATTGACGTAACAATGCCGTTGTTATGCAACAATCATAGAATGGTCTGGAATTCTGTTTGGCTATAAATACCGGGACAATATACATATACACTGCAGAGTGCAGATAAAGTATTTTATTGACATTGTATAGAATGAAACGTTCAAAAAGTGGTGCTCAAAAGAGAAAAGAAGCAGCCACTGCTCGAGATGCTGTAGCGAAATTGCCCAAGATGACAGATTTTTTCAAGATTACTGAGCAGAGTAGACCTGGCACTAGTACCGAGAGGGATGAAGAAAACTATAGTGTACAAGAAAAAGAAGACTATGACGATCAGCATCAAAGTGATTGTGAATTTCCAGAAAATGTAAGTTGTGATTTACCTGCCAATACGCAACCTTCAATATCAAAAATAACTGAATCTCAATTTACCCCTATCCCTGATGACCCATGTAAATGGCCTGAAAGTATTTCTGATGCTCAACGATGTGATATAGTAAAGCGTGGACCACATCAACTAATAATGAATTTTCCATATAATAACACAACTCCAAGGCGACGTTTTTCCTCCAACCATTATAAACGTGTGTTACCTAATGGTGAAAGTGTTTCACGGTCGTGGCTAGTTTATTCTGGGGAATCAGATCAAGTTTTTTGCTTTTGTTGTAAGCTATTTGGAAAAACACTAAGCCCCTTTTGTAGTGGTATAAATACATGGGAGGGTTTTTCGAAAAAACTGAAAGACCATGAAAACGGCATTTCCCACCAAGAATGCTGCAGTCAATGGATGTTGCTAGCTGAAGGGATAAGAAATTCATCCACTATCGACAAACGCGAGATGAATATTTTTTTCAATGAAAGACGTTTTTGGAGAAATGTTTTAGAGAGACTTATCGACATTGCCTTGTTTCTATCGGAAAGGAATCTTGCTTTTAGAGGATCTGAAGAAGTCTTAGGATCTCCTCACAATGGAAATTTTCTGGGTATATTTGAGCTTTTGGCAAGAAGAGATCCGATCCTAAAAGAGCTTCAAGACAGAATCAAGAATAAAAACACTAAAGATCACTATTTGAGTCCTACCATACAAAATGAACTAATTGAATTGCTAGCGACAGAAGTTGAAAAAGAAAATTTACAGCAATTGAAATTGGCAAAATATTTTTCTATAATTTTGGACTGCACTCCAGATATGTCACATCATGAACAAATGTCTGTCATTCTCCGTTATGTACTATGTAATGAAGAAGCTGCTGTTGTTAAAGAAACATTTTTTGGCTACTTGAGAATAAGTGACAGTACTGGGAAAGGCTTGTTGGACGCTTTCTTAGAAAAAGCGACCGAACTGCAACTCGAATTGTCTGATTGTCGAGGTCAGTCATATGATAATGGTGCTAACATGAAAGGAAAACATTCTGGGGTCCAAGCAAGAATGCTAGACATCGATCCCAAAGCTGTTTACGTGCCCTGTGCAAACCATACCTTTAACTTAGTTGTTGTTGACAGTGCTAATTCATCGACGGAAGCATTGACATTTTTTGGAGTACTTACAAGGTTGTATGTGCTGTTTTCTTCCTCTGCTCAGCGTTGGGAAATTTTGAAGAAACATGTGGAGCTGTCCATAAAGTCACAATCTGATACTCGTTGGGAAAGCAGAATTAAATGCATCAAACCTCTTCGATACAATTTAAAAAAGGTGTTGCTGGCACTGAAAGACTTGGAAGCCATTTCCATAGAAAGAAAAGATGGAAGAGCTGCCTCAGAAACAAAATCGTTGATAGCTCATTTATCAAAATGGAGTTTTCTTTTGTCGGTGTTTATTTGGTATGATATCCTATTCCAAGTCAATAAAGCAAGCAAGATTCTTCAATCGTATGGAGTCTCCCTTCATACAATGGAAACGGAAATCCAGGCAACTGAAAAGTTTTTGCAAAACTATCGCACAACGGGTTATGACAGTGCCGCAACATCTGCTGTTGAAATAGCACAGGAATTGGATATTGATCCTTCTTTTCCTCCGTCAAGAAGTGGAAAAAAAAGAAGATTGTTTGATTACCAAGGTGAAGAGGAACAACGAGCTACTCCTGAACTGAAATTTAAAAGCAACTTTTTCTATCCATTAGTAGACCAGGCTATTATGTCAATAAAGGAGCGCTTTAATTTGTTACGTGAGGTTTTTTCCGCCTTTTCGTTTTTGTACACACGAGACAAACTTTTGCTTGTGCAACAAGAAAATGCTCTTCTTACTTGCTGTAAAGAGTTCCAAAAAAAGTTCGGTGACATTGATTCTGATGAAATGAGCGCTGAGCTACAGCGGTTTGTTTTAATTTTACAAAAAAAACGCAATCTCAAAACGGCTCAAGACTTTCTGAACTATCTTCTAAAGACTCATTTATTTGAATTGTATCCAAATGTGTACATCGCACTTCGAATCTTACTAACTTGCCCCGTGACTGTTGCCAGCGCTGAAAGAAGCTTCAGCAAATTGAAACTGATCAAAACTTTTAATAGAACGTCTATGACAGACAGTAGACTATCTTCATTAGCCATGTTGTCAATCGAAAATGACTGCGCCCGATCTCTTGATTATGACAATGTCATAACAGCATTTGCGAACAAAAAGGTTCGCTCCAGACTATTTAAATGATACTGTGTTTTCATAACTTTTTCATGTTTTTCAGTGTCATTGCTTTCGTTTCGCAGTGTCTGCATACGGTAAATGTCCTACTGAACTCTGGCATCGGTGCCGAATTTTTTATGACTTGCACCTTCGGTATCGGCATGCTTTATTCTGACATTAGCCTGTTTACTTATGTACAAATTGTGGTGTATTTTCTTAATGCAGCTTTTCAATTTTACACCTCTAAAGTGATATGACCTGTGCGCAGGGGCTCTTGCGCTTACTTTGGGGGGGGGGGCCGAAGTTGGAGTGCTACGGGACTGACTGGGATAACAGTATTTTGGCAGAAAATAGATTTCACAATTTTGGCAGCTCGTGAGAGAGAAAAAGAATTATCGAATTGGAAATGTCGGTAGAAATCATTTAGAAAAAGAATTATCATCTGCATGCAAGTCAGTAGCCTATCTTTTAATGCTTATCATCTATGACGTGGTTAACGCGCCTTCCCATAACTGTGATATGTTTTCAAGCACTTGCTCAATTCAACAGATAAATGTCTGTTTAGTTTAAGAACGTCTATGGTGATAACAGGGAAAATAAGAGGTTGTTAGAAGGCGATAAACTTGATAGAGATGTAATAGCTACCCACATCCGCCCACAATGTTTTTAATCGATTGCCTTTTAAGACACGTTACTTTTACTAAAAGAAATTCTATGCCATCTTCCGCTGTATCAAGGTGCAACAAGCGATTATTCATTCAAATCAGAGGTGTCAAACTCATTCGGGGCTGTGGGCGACATTTACATACCTGGATTTTATACGGGCCAGACTCGCTTAAAAAACAATTTAAACAAGCGTGACTGTATATCAGTGGTCTCCAAACTTTGTCAGCCAGCACAGGAAACCAGTTGATCAAATTTCGCGGCATACAAGCCACCGCATTATTTGGAAATCACCAATTCTCCGGGCAACGATCTCCGGAAATCGTGTGATGTAATTCGAAATAGTGCTTATCTCTAAAAAAAGGTCATTAGCTCTCTCGCCGTGACCTGAAAAGCCACGCGCGACCTATAGCAGTTGTCCACCGTTGCTTCATGGCTATTTTCACGTAATTTCAACTTAAAATTTATTTTCTTTTGGAGAGCCAATTCGGAGGCCAGGCATTCGCACTGTGCCACACAACCCTTACGCGGGCCACAAAATATTACGTCGTGGGCCACCAGTTTGACACCCCTGATTTGGGTGTTTTTTAAACATGCTTTTTTGTTTTGTCTCGAATCCTTTTAAAAACCACTGTTACGTCATAATCTTAAATGACATCGCAATGCTTGCTACCATATAGTAAGAACAACAGCAGGCGGCAAAATTATCCGCAATCATTTTGATAGCGAACATAAACAGCAAAGCCCATTAATGATATAAGTAATTGATGGGCTCTTTGTAACGGTATGAAACACTGATCTTCATTTAAAAGTAGGGAGGTTTGGATTAGGGGCAAAGTCAAATGAAATAACATCCTAAGTTTACGAAAAGATCAAAATAAAACAATATTAGCATTAATTTGTAAGTCTAGATTAAAAAGGAACATTTTTGGTATTTAATATTTTGCTTTATAATAGCTTTGTAGAGTTACCGGGATCAAGCGTAGACACCTGGGGAAAAGCAAGGACTCTTTCAATTCCCCTGGGCACGTCAAGCAGTGAGATAAGAACATGCAACACATTTCGTAGCCAGTGAGAACTTAAGAAAGTTTAACGAGAAACCAAAAGCATCCACACCCACGAGTGGAATCGAATCATATGAAAGATATTTTTCCTATTTTACTTGAAAATAGCTTAATATCAGAAATGTGTTTCCTACTTCCAAACTAAGGGAAACGCAAGGCCTCCTTGGGTTCGCGTAAGCAAGGTCAGAGCACATCGACCTGAAGTAAAGCCAGGATCTCGAAATGAGAAATTCTATTTGGAAAAGCTGCGCACCAAATCGTTAAAATCTTATCTGCAGAAAAAACATTGACTTTTCGTTACTGCTCACTCAAGTGTCCGATGGGTGAAGCAGGCGTGGCCGATTGAAAACAATATTCTCAATCCTGACGTTACTGATGGGGGCCATGCAAGCGACGCCGACATATACTATAAAGCAAAACTTTTTTCTTTGGCTGATATGCTGCCTGTTAACTGTATCTATATCATATAATAATGTAAAACAATCCCGAGTTTAAGAAAAAATCAGAATAAAATCATAATCCTCACAGTTTGTATAACTAAATTTAGAAAGAATATTCGTTGAAAATAATTGGGCCTAATGGGCACCTACTAGAATATTGTGAATAACTTTGGGGAAGTCATAGCCGCTTTTGTCGCTATGCCGGAAACAAAGCAAATAGCGCAACCAAAAGCTTCATACCAGAAATACGAACAGGACAGGGGCCGTACCAAATCGCAAAATAGGCTTACAGGTAAATAGTTTATTTCTTTAATTGTGAAAACAACCAACATGTGGCCGCCACCATCAGTTTTGATTGTGTTTCGATCCTCTCTTCACATTTCTGAAAGGTTTTGGTGATAGTTTGTGGCAAGATTCTGTGAGATGTGAGCATTACCAGTCATGATTAAGAGAATAAGATGATCACCATCACGTGTACCAGAATTATGGATGTGCATAAAAAGCACAATTTTATCGTTTCTGTTTACACAAGTGTATAATGGGTGAAGCAGGCTTTGCCGGCTGAATTGATATTTTGTAACCCCGGCGTGACTGATGGGGGGGAGGCGTGCGGACGACGTCGGCTAGTTTTAAAATACAGTCTAAATCAGCTTAATTATAGTATTGACAGAAACTTCTTTCACCTGAATAGACCTATAAGGAAATGACTAATTGTTACGTCGTATCTTGTTCTACTGAGCCCCGAACCCGGGCCACTCAAGCTATTGTTCCACACATGCCAAGACTTACTATCATGTAATCACGCACATCTTTAAACGCCACATTTAGTGTAATCATCGGAACGTTTCTTTGCCTAATTGCCTTTTGTGTGACCAACTTCATGTAAAGATCTCAGTTTTTTAATTTAATCAATACTTGTACGGCTAGCAGTAACAACAAGGAATCCTGGTTCAAAAGTAAACGGTATGTAAGTCTTGTGCTTCGTGTTGGATTGTTATTTGAATCTTGCCTTATGTTTTAGAAACCGCCTTCGTTCATCCGCTTCATGTAATTGCATTCGTGAAAGAGACAATAAAATCGTCGTGCTGTTGAGGGTGAACCGGCGCGTTTCGTGACAGTTCTATGTAGGATATTGGGGCTAACCAGGAGCCGCGTAAAGTATCTTACACTAATATTATTTCCTGTTTTAGAGACCTAACAAACAATGAATCTAAAGGTTTACAAGTAATTGCCTAATAACAAAAGTTTTACGAAGAATTAGTTATTACCAACAAAGGGGTAATAAGGGGAAGGGTGCAAGGCAATTCATTTCACCTTAAATTTCCTCAGCTCGATATCCATGTTAAATCATCTTTATGTCCACTCACTTTACTTTATTTTCACTAGAATAGTGAAAACTGTTCGTGATTCCTGGTTGAGATAACCTATCACTTTTCTACTGTCTTCTTTTTAACTTCAGAATTAACTGGCTGCACCCTAATTCATTCGCGATAGAATCAGTTAAATAAGTTGTGGTCAAAGCTATTTCAGGCAACGCAGAACGGAATATATTCTAAAAAAATTTCAAAAATGTAAATTAAATACAGTTATTGTATATTTGGTCAGAATTCTTCGCTTGTTATGATGATATCATACCAGATCAGTAATCCTGCAACTTCACAATATGAGATTAAGGCAACGGCGCCATTCGCTCTCACCTCCTGGAAACGCGTCACTGGTAGCTTTCAACATTTAGCAAAAGTTCTGCTATTCCTTTGATTGTGCGTAGAGAACAGTCGTAAAATGATGTCATGATGAGATTTTTTATCTGTGTTTCATAACTTTATAAAGTAGCATATTTTGTTGGTTTGGAATTGATATGAATCTTTGCAATACAAGCTGAAAAGTATTGGTATCACAACATCGCGTTTGCTACTCTTATGTTTTCTTGCAGGCTTCCGGGTTTAAAGAAAAGAAAGAGCTTGATAGCTTTCAAAACAGATACAAAATAATTGCTTCTAACTCATAAAGTTGATTGGTGGTACAAAACTTGAATATTGCGGAAAGTAATACATTCATTTTCTCGAAGCTTTTCGTCTGACTCGTCTTCAGGAGAAATACGTCAGAATGAAAAAGATAGAAGTGTTACTCGCTTATATAGAGGAATACTCGATAGTGATTGGTCGATGGGTCGACCAATGAAAAGAGAGGAAACTAATGTGAAATTTTTAAGCTGTATACGAATTCTTTTTGCTTACACAAATTAGGTTTTGATGTTTTGATATAAGTAGCTTCAAGAGTTGAAAGATGGAAAGCTGTTCGGCCATGTGCAAGTATGGAAAATTTATCATCTAAATAGCTTTGTGCGCATAATTGGTTATGTAGGAGATGTTGTCCAATCGCTGATGAAGAAATTTCGGTGTTGAGGGATTTGGTTGGCTTACAGGAACGGGCCAATGAGGTTCGATCTTGAAAAGTGTGGCCACCTCGAACAGATTTCGGCACATGCTGCGTGATTCTCTGCTGCAATCTTTGGGAAGTACGGCCCACGTACCGACTATCACAGTGGCACAGGTATTGGTAAACAATATTGCTTTTGTGAGAAGCAGGCAGTACATCTTTCGTGGTTGCAGGGAGAAGCTGTCTGGTGGTAAAGACAATTCGCGGTTCGACAGCAAAGTAACAACGTTTAACGGCTGTTTTGATTTGCGTTTCGAACGTCGTCGAAACGTTTCCAAGCCAAGGTAAGTGTAAATAGACTGGGCATTTCTTTGGACCTGACGGAATAGGTTTGAAGAACTGAATGATTTTTCTTTTTGTTACTGCGTCAATAATATTTTCAGGGTAGCCATTGTTTATCAAAATGGAACGGATTTTTGATAGTTCTGCTGAAAGAGTAGATTTTGAACAGATTGCCAAAGCTCTGTGTACAAGCGTAGATATTAAATTTATTTTCCGTTTCTTGGGGCTGAAAGAATTCCAGCGGACATATTGGCCAGTGAAAGTCGGTTTTCTGTATATTGAAGTAATAAAATGGCAATCATTTTTTTCTACTAGCACGTCCAGGAAAGGTAAAGTTCCACCACACTCTTTTTCAAAAGTGAAGTGAAGCGAAGGATGAAGAGAGTTAAGGTGGGAGAAAAAAGCATTGCAATTCTCTTCGTTGTTGAATGCAGCAAAAGTGTCGTCGACATATCGATAATAAACCATAGGTTTGTTCACTTTTTTAAACAACTCGGCTTCATAATAGCCTACAAAAATATTGGCAAGGGCTGGGCCTAGAGGTGAACCCATAGCTACACCATCAATCTGCCGGTGCATGGTATCATTGAAGCTGAATTCAACTGAAGAAGTAGCAGTTTGCATCAGCTCCACAAAGATTTCGCGGGGAAAAGGAGGTGTTTTGAGGTCGCCATTGTAGAGGGCATCAGCACAAATTTCGATGGTTTCTGATAGGGGAACATTAGTAAAGAGGCTGCTGACGTCAAAGGAACAGAGGAAAACAGATGACGGAAATTTGAAGGTTTTAACTTCATTAGCGAAGGTAAAAGAGTCTGAGATGCAGTAAGTAGAATAAAGGGAAAGTACTGGGTCAATGACTGACGTAAGCCATTGAGCCAATTGGTGTTGGGATGAGCCAGTCATTGACAAGATAGGGCGTAGTGGCACGTCTTTCTTGTGAATTTTCGGTAATCCATACATGCGAGGTCGTTGAGAACCAGTAGGTCGAATGGAGTTGTAAATTTTGGCGGGAAGAAGATCATCTTTTTTCAGTTGAAGTAAGCGTTTTTGTATTTTACCCTCAGTTTTTGCTGTATTGTCAAATTCGTTAGCAGGACCAAGATTTTCAAACTTCGACTTATCCTGTAAAATGCAGTTCATTTTTGAAACGTAGTCACTTTTGTCACTTTTAGACTTTTTCACTTTTAGACAAAAGTGACTACGTTTCAAAAATGAACTGCATTTTACAGGATAAGTCGAAGTTTGAAAATCTTGGTCCTGCTAACGAATTTGACAATACAGCAAAAACTGAGGGTAAAATACAAAAACGCTTACTTCAACTGAAAAAAGATGATCTTCTTCCCGCCAAAATTTACAACTCCATTCGACCTACTGGTTCTCAACGACCTCGCATGTATGGATTACCGAAAATTCACAAGAAAGACGTGCCACTACGCCCTATCTTGTCAATGACTGGCTCATCCCAACACCAATTGGCTCAATGGCTTACGTCAGTCATTGACCCAGTACTTTCCCTTTATTCTACTTACTGCATCTCAGACTCTTTTACCTTCGCTAATGAAGTTAAAACCTTCAAATTTCCGTCATCTGTTTTCCTCTGTTCCTTTGACGTCAGCAGCCTCTTTACTAATGTTCCCCTATCAGAAACCATCGAAATTTGTGCTGATGCCCTCTACAATGGCGACCTCAAAACACCTCCTTTTCCCCGCGAAATCTTTGTGGAGCTGATGCAAACTGCTACTTCTTCAGTTGAATTCAGCTTCAATGATACCATGCACCGGCAGATTGATGGTGTAGCTATGGGTTCACCTCTAGGCCCAGCCCTTGCCAATATTTTTGTAGGCTATTATGAAGCCGAGTTGTTTAAAAAAGTGAACAAACCTATGGTTTATTATCGATATGTCGACGACACTTTTGCTGCATTCAACAACGAAGAGAATTGCAATGCTTTTTTCTCCCACCTTAACTCTCTTCATCCTTCGCTTCACTTCACTTTTGAAAAAGAGTGTGGTGGAACTTTACCTTTCCTGGACGTGCTAGTAGAAAAAAATGATTGCCATTTTATTACTTCAATATACAGAAAACCGACTTTCACTGGCCAATATGTCCGCTGGAATTCTTTCAGCCCCAAGAAACGGAAAATAAATTTAATATCTACGCTTGTACACAGAGCTTTGGCAATCTGTTCAAAATCTACTCTTTCAGCAGAACTATCAAAAATCCGTTCCATTTTGATAAACAATGGCTACCCTGAAAATATTATTGACGCAGTAACAAAAAGAAAAATCATTCAGTTCTTCAAACCTATTCCGTCAGGTCCAAAGAAATGCCCAGTCTATTTACACTTACCTTGGCTTGGAAACGTTTCGACGACGTTCGAAACGCAAATCAAAACAGCCGTTAAACGTTGTTACTTTGCTGTCGAACCGCGAATTGTCTTTACCACCAGACAGCTTCTCCCTGCAACCACGAAAGATGTACTGCCTGCTTCTCACAAAAGCAATATTGTTTACCAATACCTGTGCCACTGTGATAGTCGGTACGTGGGCCGTACTTCCCAAAGATTGCAGCAGAGAATCACGCAGCATGTGCCGAAATCTGTTCGAGGTGGCCACACTTTTCAAGATCGAACCTCATTGGCCCGTTCCTGTAAGCCAACCAAATCCCTCAACACCGAAATTTCTTCATCAGCGATTGGACAACATCTCCTACATAACCAATTATGCGCACAAAGCTATTTAGATGATAAATTTTCCATACTTGCACATGGCCGAACAGCTTTCCATCTTTCAACTCTTGAAGCTACTTATATCAAAACATCAAAACCTAATTTGTGTAAGCAAAAAGAATTCGTATACAGCTTAAAAATTTCACATTAGTTTCCTCTCTTTTCATTGGTCGACCCATCGACCAATCACTATCGAGTATTCCTCTATATAAGCGAGTAACACTTCTATCTTTTTCATTCTGACGTATTTCTCCTGAAGACGAGTCAGACGAAAAGCTTCGAGAAAATGAATGTATTACTTTCCGCAATATTCTAACTCATACTGAAGAAAAAACGTAATGTCGTTATAGTTTTACGAGTAGGTCACAAAATAATTGCTTCTAATTCATACTGAAGAAAAAACATAAATGTTGCTATAGTTTTACGAGTAGGTCGCAACATTTCTTTCGAATCTCAATTTTAATGTTTTGTCCAATTTTTTGTTGTTCTAGAACAGGGGTGGACAACATATGGCTCGCCAGGCCCTCTATGTATGAAATGCGCAGGGCCGCATTGACTTAACGTAGTTTGTCTTAAATTTACACCGAGAAGTGTTTTTTGAATTCACCATTATTACTGTACAGTAGTCTGTAAATTAGCATTATTACGTACTGCGTTACACAGTTGCGTTGGACAACGCTTGAAAATGGCAGATTTGCGGTCAGGATTGTAAAAAATGGCGGCTAAGCGCAGAAAGGTTGATGTAGAATGCAGAATTTGTCAGGAATCTTGGACTTCAGATTACTTCTTTAAAGAGCACTTTGGGAAACCCATTTGCCTCATCTGCCACGATTTTGTTTCTGTTAACAAAGAGTACAATATCAAGCGACACTACGAAACTAAGCATGCCGAATTCGTGAAACTGAGTGGTCAGGCTAGAAAAGACGAAGCTTTTCGACTGGCAAAATCTTTGCAGCAACAGTCTTCATTTTTTACTAAGAAGAGGGGAGAAAGTGAAAAAAATACACAAACGAGTTATGCAGTGTCAAAGTTAATAGCAGAAAAGATGATGCCTTTTGCAGAAGGCGAATTCGTGAAGGAATGTTTGATGGCGGTGGTAGACATAGTTTGTCCTGAGAAAAAGTCGTTTTTCTCCAACGTCAGTCTTTCTCAAAGAACAGTCACAAGACAAATCGAAGACTTAGCAGCAGATGTGAGAGGGAGCTTAAAAGACACCTGTGTCGGATTTGACTATTTTTCTGTAGCTCTTGACGAAAGTACAGATTTAATAGATACAGCACAACTGGCTTTCTTTATACCAGGAGTAATGCCAAATTTAGATGTTGTAGAAGAGTCTGTCCAGTTAATGGCAATGAACGATACTACTACAGGAAAAAATATTTTTATTGCCTTGTAGAGAATACTGACAGACACGAAACTTGATCAATGAAATTTCCTTTTCAGCGATTTCACATAATCGATATAATAACCAATGGCCTAAAACCAGTGAATGATAAAAGTAAAGATTATTAATTGTTTTTTTATGCAAATTCGCTGTTTTTGCATCTGTTACAAAGGATTTCAGGACTGCTTCGCGGGAGCGAAAAGGTTAATAGATACAGCACAACTGGCTTTCTTTATACCAGGAGTAATGCCGAATTTAGATGTTGTAGAAGAGTCTGTCCAGTTAATGGCAATGAACGATACTACTACAGGAAAAAATATTTTCATTGCCTTGCAGAGAATACTGACAGACACGAAACTTGATTTGTCAAAACTTATCAGTGTTACTACAAATGGTGTACCAGCAATGGACGGACAGGGAAAAGGCGTGGTTTCCCTGCTTGAAAGCAGAGGTGGGCATTTCCGCAAATTGCGGACTACCGTTTCTATTTGCGGATTTGCGAACCTAATTTCCTACCGCAAATATCTGCGGTGAAAAAACTGAAATTTACCGCAAATCCGCAAAGCAATAGGCAGTGTTGCATGTTCCGCTGTAAAATCCGTTTGGGAAGTGGACGACCTTATTTCCTAGGTTGGAGGTTAACGTTCGGGTGTTGATGACCTTTTTTTTGGAGGTCAACGTCTGGTCGACGGCAAAATTTGACCTCCATAATAAAAACATCATCACGGGAAGACAAAATAACAGTAAATATTGCGGTCTAAGATTGCGGAAGAGCAATGTGCATTTGCGGTTGCGGAAGTGCGAAAAGTTATCGCAAACCTATCGCAAACTTGCGGATTTGCGGTTGCGGAACACCTCTTGCAGTTTTGCGGAATTTGCGGTTGCGGAATTGAGTTTAAATTTGCGGTGCCCAGCTCTGCTGGAAAGGCGCATGAAAGACCTTGGGATCTTTTACAAAATTAAAAAACTTCACTGCATCATTCATCAAGAGGCACTGTGGGCAAAATCTCTCAAACTGAAGGAAGTAATAGACGTGGTGGTAAAAACAATAAATCTAATTCTGTCTCGTGGACTAAATCATCGCCAATTCCAGAAATTTTTACTAGAGACGCAAGCTGAATTTGGAGACCTAACCTACTTCTGTAACATTCGATGGCTTAGTCGTGGAAAAATGTTACAACGATTTTATGCTTTGCGTGAAGAGATAGCAACATTCCTGATTAGCAAAAACAAGAATGTCTCACATTTTCATGATCCACTTTGGGTTTCAAGCTTGGGATTTTCGGTGGACATTACCACTCATCTAAATGACTTAAATCTGAAACTTCAAGGGAAAAACCAGTTGCGCAATGAAATGTATTGGCACATTACAGCTTTTGAACGGAGACTTTGTTTGTGGGAACATCAACTTCAGCAGGGTAACTATGCTCATTTTCCTAATCTTCAAGAAAATCAGCCAGCTGATCCGTTTACTTTCGTTACGATCCTTCGTAAACTAAAAGTTGAATTCGCGTCACGTTTTGCAGACTTTCGTCTGTATTTAGGCGACCTGAATTTATTTGGCACTCCATTCAATGAGTTACGTCGGCAGTGCTCCACATAGTTTGCAAATGGAACTTATTGAGTTGCAATGCAACGAGCTCTTAAAAAACAAATTTAATTTGGATGATATGTCTCTGATCGACTTCTAGAGAAAATATCTCTTTCCATCAGGAAAACTTTCAAACTTGGTGCAGCACGCAAAAAAATGGCATCGCTATTCGAAAGCGCGTAAGTATGCGAGCAGCTATTTTCAAAAATGAAGCACTGCAAGAATCAGTTGAAAACAAAAGTGACAGACGCACACTTAGATGACGTATTGCTGCCATCATCAACAAATCTGTCACCAAATGTTGAAGTGTTATCCTGCAACAAACAGCATCAAACTCCCATTGATCGAATTATTGCTTCTGTCTTAATGGCCATACTTTCTACTTTCTTCTGGGTTGTTTTGCCTACGTTATATTGTCCACGTCATAATAATTATTGAGTTGGGTTACCGCTAGTTATGTTTTAGCTGCGTTGTATTATAATTATCAATGCATTATATTATTCACTGAGCAGACTCAATTCACTTGTTTTTCAGAAACTTTGTCTGTTTTTGATGCTATCACATGAGCTTGTTGCAGCTCGGCCCGCCTCAACAATATCAATATTTTAGTTGGCCCGAACATGCAAAAGGTTGCCCACCCCAGTTCTAGAACAAACAAAACTACTATAAGTACAACTAACCTCACCAGCCAACGATTCAATTATGAACAGCAACATAACGAGTCACCATTTGAACACGCTGTTCTTGAAAGCTCTTTCAGTGACGGAGACCCTAACTTTGCATCAGATTCAGAAGATGTAAGTCAGCCAGAAATCACTACATACACTATGGTAGAAGAATGCGCCATCCGAGCAAAGCTAAAGCTCTTCAACAACTCCGGTCTTGCACATGCACTGTACAGAGTTTTGCACTGTAGCAAGACATGGAGATGTGCGGTGCGCAACAGTAAAACTAAATGTCTAGCAATGGTGCGACAAAAAGGTTTGAAATTTGTCCCAAATTTAAAGAAACTCATTCCCCCAAGTATGGAGCTGAGGAAGCTGCTCGGGTTGCGAAAAGAACAAAGCTGAAAGCGTGCAAAAAAGCCGTTCGTCTCTGCTACGCAAATCCTACGAAGAGCTCTACAAGAAGAAATTCCTAATATTGCTTCTTGCGAAGTCTTGCCACCTATAGATTGCATGACACACAATATCAATTATTTTTGACGAAAGCATCGTCCTCAGAAGCCAAAACGACAAGAAAACAAC
Source organism: Trididemnum clinides (assembly GCA_963675345.1). NCBI lineage: Eukaryota > Metazoa > Chordata > Ascidiacea > Aplousobranchia > Didemnidae > Trididemnum > Trididemnum clinides. The sequence goes on along the minus strand of OY776293.1, from coordinate 11,592,773 downwards.
TTTGATCTAAACTATACGCACTTGCCGTCTAATTTCTTGCTAGAAGATATGTCACGAGATGGTAAACGTCATATTTTATTTGATACAACAACTCAGATAGTTGGAGTCCGCAAAAACTTGGTTTGTGGATGGAACTTTCAAAAATAGCGCGCAAACTCTTCGTCCAATTGTTTTCAATTCATGCGCTTGTGTAGGATTTCCTCAGCAAATGCACAAATCAAAAACCAATTCTAATATATATTTACACAAATCTTAACAAATTACAACAAAACCTTATTCAAATAGAATAGTTAGCGAGAAAAATACTTAATCTAGCTACAGTTTTGTAGGCTCAGACCTTACTTGTCTTTACAACTAATCCTACTCAAAGAACATGTGAAATTGTGGACGGCGGAGCATGACGTTCCTAAAGGATTTAGTACAACGTGTAGTGTTTGGGTTGCAAATCATTACAGATTACCTCCACCAAAAGAAAAAAGAAAAGCGCATTAGCAGTTGGAAAAACAAACACTGAATTGTGACTCGCTTCGCAATAAGCACACACACATTATACAGAAAGAACTTCATAGGCTGCTGTGAAAACTAATGATTGCAAGACATTCAATCATTACATCGCGACGGGCGATGACATGTCGGTATGAGATTAAATCGGCTTTATTTTGCCACAAGTTCACGCTAAAGTCACTCGTATTCGGAATTACACAATCAAGTAGCGGAGGTAAAATACAAGCCGTTTAACGTTATTAATGGAAACCGATAGAAGTTTATGTCGGTGAATCACAGAAAAAGTTTTATCAGTTCTCGAACGTACTTCAAAGGTACCATCATAAGTTGGTGTGAGATTAGACTTGATGAGATCATTTTTAATAAAAACATGTGTGGAAGTTTGAAGTGAACGTGGCAAATAAACCTCAGGGTTTTGAGCAACTCTGGTTTTAGAAGTTCGACATTCACGTGCAAACTGTCGCATTTTTGCAACCAAGTCATCACAAAAAACATGTTCTAGAGGCGTTATGTCGAGGCATAAACCGCCTGGTAAACGCAAGCTTTGTCCATACACCAGTTCCAGGGATATCTAGAACTACGGGATGCGAAGCTCAATTTTGCATGTGACAACTGTAGGGCTATCAAGCTAAAACAAATTTTTGCAACGAACATTCATTTACTGCACCAATCAACAGCCGCCTCAATGTGGTGGTGCGGTCCCCGGCCCCGTTTGGGTTGGGTCGAAATGGCTATTGGCCTTCCCGAGGGTCACAGTTACCTCGGGCACTCCCTTTTACTTTTTTGCTATGCTGCCCCTTGTACGACAGCAGAAGGGCAGCTTAGAGCTTCTTTAAAATCGGTCGCTTGTTTTCTGTTTTTCTTTTCTCCTGCTCCTCTCTTGGCTTTCTTCATCTCCTCAATCTCCTCCTTCTGTTGATGAGCGGTAACGTTCATCCAAATCCTGGCCCCACTTTTCCTTGCTCTATGTGCACTGGAAATGTGACCTGGCGGGGCAAGTCAGTGCAATGCTGCACTTGCTCCTAATGGGTCCATCTAAGGTGCTCACAACTTTCCTTATCCCAATTTAGAGCTCTTGGCAGCTCTCACTCTTGGAGCTGCCCCCCCTGCCGAATCACTGTGACTCCCTCCTTGGATTCCTCTGACATGTATACCTCTACTGTGCAATCTAGCCCTGCCTCTGCTAACGCTGCTCTCTTGCCCCACCCTCATCTCCAAACTTCTTATCCCCCATCTGCCCATTTTATATCCTATCCCTCTGCCCCTCCACTACCGTCCCTTGCTCCTGGATTTTCTTCTGCACCTCCTGCCTCCACTCCCCCCTGACTCTCTCAGGGTTCTTTAATGGAATGCTGGAGGTCTTCAAGCCAGGAGCACTGAACTACTCCACTTTCTTTCATCCCATCCTGTCGACCTTATCTGCATTTAGGAATCCAATCTTAACTCCTCTTTTTCTTTCCGGATTCCTGGATTCTCTGCTCTGCACTCTGATTGTACCCATTCCCGGCCTGGCATTCTGTCTTCTGATACCACACACGCTAGCGGCGGCGTTGTCATTTTTGTCAGGCAGGGCCTATCTTTCTCTAAACTTTCTACCTCCACTCTTTCTTTGCTTGATCCCTACTCTGATTATGTAGGGATCAACATCTCTCCAAACAACTCCTCCTCGGTGTCATTACTTAACGTGTAGGTGCCCCCTATTTGCTCCTCTCCGACGGATGGCAGAACCGATTCCTTTTCTCCCTCCATTCTTCCCTCCTCCAGAAATCTCTTCATTCTGGGGGACTTCAATTGCCATTACCTCCTTTGGACTCAAGGGTTACCTCCGACTCCCGTCGGGAAGAAGTATTCGACTGCGTCATCTCCTCTGACCTCCTCCCCATCAATGATCCTGACACACCCACCCTTCTCCATCGCTCCTCTGGCAGTCGCTCCTCCTCTGACATCTCCTTTGCCCTCTCTTCTCTTGCCCTTTCTTGGTCATGGGAGGTGTTTCAGGACCTGGGTTCTGACCACCAACGAATTCTTATATCTATTCCTTTCTCTCCGGTCTTTTGCCCCAACGAGCGTCCCCCTTCCTTCAATTTTCAGAAAGCTCGCTGGGATGGCTATGCCTCCTGCATTGACTCTTACTGTCCCTCTGCAGAGGAATGCTCATCTCTTTCTCTTTCCTCTGCTGCTGCTCTCTTTACTTCTCTGGCACTGAATGCGGTCAAATCTTCAATTCCTTTTGGTCGCATCAAACGCCCTCCTAAAGCCTGGTGGTGTGCTGAGGTGGAAAGTGCGGTTAGTGAAAGATGCAAGGCTTTCGCTGCCGCTCACAGAAGTGATGAAGATCGCCAGGCTTACATCTCCGCTTCTCGACGCGCCTCGTCAGTCATTGCGAAGGCCAAGGCTGAGGCATGGCAGACGACTTGCTCTTCTCTTTCACCTAAGTCTAACCCTAAATCTGTACACTATCTTCTTCGCTCTATCGCTGGCTCATCTTCCTCATCTTCCTCCTCTCCTAACTTTCCCAACTGCAGCACTAGAAGAAAGTGACTGGAGGTGGCGCACTGATGGCAGAATAAAGAACTCATGCAATTTTTTATACAAACTGGAACTAGTTGGCTGCCACAATAATGATATTCTAATAATGTTCACTGAATATCAACAGGCTTGCTCAGAAATACAATAATTTAAGTTGGTTTATGATAAAACTCAAAAGTCGGAAATTGAATTCATCATGGTATTCCATATTTCTTTCCTCTTCAACACATTTTTCTAAAATTTCAGCAGCTATCAAACTAAATTTGCTTGACTTTTTGCTGAAAATGTAGTATTTTTTTCAAAAATCAATGACTTGCACAAAGAACGTTTGCTAGCTGTGAAACTTTCGTGAGATATTTTGATGGTAAAATATGTTTGTAGATGTAAAGTGGTAAAAGATCTCTGTGTACACATGCACGCAATGCCAATTCTTTTGTAATGATGACAAAAGCAAGCAGTTGAGGAGGTTCTGATGTATCATCATTGACCATGTAATAAAACTGGACACTATTACATACCTTTATTAACATGAAGAAATCCTTCAAACCATGTTTCTGCACTCAATTTTTCCTTTAATGCATCAAAATTTGGAAAAATATCTCCCAGTAAAATGGCTTTGTTTAAACTCTGAAGTTTTGCATTTTCCAATTCCAATTGAGCAGAGCTAGAGCTGCAGGAATTAGGTCGAAAAGTAGTGGGTGTTGATGACAAGTATGCTGGTAGATTAGGAAATATCCGTAGTACAGCATTAGATTATAAACATTGTCTTTGTAAAATTTGGCTGTCGCGTGAGTTGCGCCGACTCATTCGAGTGTCACTTGAAGTTATCAACATTAAAATGTTTTGCACAAACTCTTTGACTATCTCCTGGAAGCCAATTTTTGCAAGGAATAGCTTTTATCCACTTCTGACGTAGTTTATCATTTTTGGAAATCTAAAAACTGCTACTTTTTCAATGGCTTGACTAGAGCGATAACCAGTGTTGCACTCTGGGACTCAACATGCAAACACCATAGTATTCAAAGTAGCAATATCAATACACAAATTTATATAACTGAACTAAAACTCTGAATACAGAAATTATAATATATTGAACTGCCATGTTTGAAATGGTTACCCTAATTCCTTAATTTCAAAATTTTATTCTAAATATATAACTGCAAACTTTGAACTAGGAATCTAACTCCAAAGAATCAGTACCGGTAATTGCTAATGAGTTCAGAAGTGACCACTGCTAATAACCACCAGTACTACTAAAGAAAAAGGTCAACAATATATCGCTGGTTACACGGTACAAGTGGCTGCTGAGCTGCTCAAATACTTTGTTCAATATCTTATGTTTAAAGCAGATTGCATTTAAAAATAAGATTACCTGATTAACGTAAACTGCTGGCACAAGTAGTTTACAGTAACCAGTTGATCTTAATTAAATATGGTACATACTGATACCGGTAATCAGTTGATCTTTAAGTCACAACTCTTTAAAATGTCGCTAAAATCTGGACCTATGATCTACTGATAAATAAAAATAGTAGTGTCCCACGAATATCTTAAGAGTACATCAAGTTCTCAATTTTCCCGCAATCAAAATTCAGTCCACAAACAAAAAGTTATTTGGTTACATGTGGTACAAAACTAAAAGCATTTCTAAACTACAGAAGTAAAGTGATGCAGAAGTAGTCTTCACTACATCAATTGCTGAATTATGATCAAACAGCTGCTTTAGCATTACCACTTTTACATTCTTGCTAGCTGGCTGGCAAGAATATTTCATTTAGTAACTTCTTAAACTTTAGATACCAGGGCCTATATTTTATTTAGTAACTTCTTAAACTTTAGATACCATTAATAGTTATTTCCCAGCATTTTGACTCTCAGTTATATGATACAGTTGGCCTAAAACATACAAACTGAGACAGCTAGGCTACGTTGATTAAATAAATTTTACTTTCACAGCTCTGTACGATTTCATTGGTAACACATTACAGTATATGAAACAAAACGAACTGAATTTGAATAGGCAGTCGAAAGCTGAAAAATATTGCTTCCAATAGACCTATCTAAAACTTTTCTTTTTTGTAAGTCCATAATAAACTTAATTCAAAAAACTGGTCCAACTATCTAACGATATTTAGAGCCCAACTTAAACCATGGAAATTATTGAGGTTGAAATTGAGCAAGGCTATCTGACAACTAAAACACACTGCCAAGTGCTATCGCTGACCAACAAACAAGTTTCTCTATCCGTAGCAGGTAGCCCTACAATTGACGGAGAAAAAAAAAGCATTGATCACGTGGTTTCACATCCCGTAGTTCTAGATATCCCTGACCAGTTCAGCACTGCAACATTTCAAATCTTCTTTATACACGGAATTTAAGGAAAGGATAATAAAAGGGAGATGGTATGTCTAATGATTTTTATCTAGTTTAGCATTAAGAGCAGTTATAATATTGCGACGTTCAGCTAGGCCATTAGACTGTGGGTACCGAACACTGCTAATGCAATGGTTAGCGCCTACAAACTGACAATAATCACGAAAAATAGCAGATGTAAATTGACAACCAGAGTCAGTGTGAAATACTGAACATGCACCAAAGGTTTGAAGATGCTTATTGAATGCACAAATAACAGAATTAGTAGTTTGGTCAGGCATAGGGTATGCTTCTACCCAACGACTAAACGATCAACACAAACAAGCAAATGGGTATAAGTTTGTGAAGGAGGAAAAGGTCCATATATATCCACATCTATGGTGTGGAAACGTTTATTAGACACAGCAATCGGTGATAAAGGAGAAACGATATGACGAGTTACTTTTGAGCGTTGGCATCCGACACAAGTTTTCACAAAATCACGAATTTTCTTTTTCATTGACGGAAAAACATAGCGACTTTGAATAAGCCGACGCGTAGCTCTTATGCCAACATGGGCCATGTTATGATAATGTCTGATTAATTGTGATTGCAGGGATGGAGGTACAAGCGGTCTATTTGTTCCTGTGCTACAATCAATCAATATTGTCTTGTTTGAATTGGGAAGAGAAAGATATTTTAGTTGAATATTTGAGCTTGAAGGAATATCTTGGTGAATTTGATACACTGCTGTGCTTTAACAAGTTCTTCAAGTGTAAAGGGAGGTTTCTCTGCCCAAAAGAGATTTTGAATAATAACTCGTGATAAGCAATCGGCTACAACATTGAGATGGCCAGGCAAGTGTCGAATTTTACAATCAAATTGAGACAAATAGCTGAGTTGCCGCACTTGATGCGGAGTGTGGCTTTCAGATGGTTTGCAAAAGCTGTTTACCAAGCTTTTATTGTCTGTGAAAATAATAAAATGTTTGTCTAATGACATATGCTCAAAGTATTTGACGCTATTATAGACACTAAGAAGTTCGAAGTCATAGGTAGAATATCTTTGTTGAGCATCTTGCAGACTTCTGGAAAAATACCCCAGGACTTCAGTTTTCTCATGATAAACCTGCTCCAAACAAGAACCAAGTGAAACAATACTTGCATCACATTTGAGTTGCAATATTGCACTCCCTTTGGGGTGAGCCAGATATGTTATATTAACAAGTTTACGTTTGATTGCAATAAAGGCTTCATCAGCCTTGTCAGGCCATCGGAGTCGATCACTATTTTTTACACGACCCTTTAAAAGGGAATTTAGTGGATCCAAAATAAATGCTGCATTTTTAACAAATCTGCGTTGATAAGCAATCAACCCAAAAAAACGTCTGAGTTCTTGTTTGTGGTTACCCCTCCTCTTCCTTGGGATGGAGGTACGGCATGCCGTCAACTTAATTGAAATTAGGCTTGGGGAAAGATGGCAGCTCATTTCGAACCAGTCATGAGTGACTGGTAGCCCCACCACCAACAAGGCGGATTGCCATTGGTGGGTACCCAAGAGTCGTCTTTTTATGACATGCTGGGTGAGCAACTTCACAATTGCAATCCGGTGAAGTACGGGTGGACCACCTGTCTGCCACATAAAGGCGAAGGCTGAGTTCTTTGATAGTAGTAGGTCGTGGAAAGTTTTTGATAGCAGAGATTTTGTCCGGTAAGGGCAGTATGCCATCAGCCGAATGTCTGCAACCAAGTACATCAATTTTATGTACACCTAAAATACACTTTTTAATATTCAGGGTCAATCTATAAGCATTAAGTCTGTTGGCAATGTCATGCAAATGACGCTTGTGTGCATTCAAAGTTTTGGAAAAAATAAAAATGTCATCTACGAATGCAAAACAATAGCTATCAGTACCTATTAAGTTTTCATTTCTTTAACCTCTATTTTAGCTAAAATTGTGCAAGTTCATGCTTAAGTGACAGGTCAATAATTACAACTTTTAACAACACTTTTGATGAAAAAAAAGCGAGAATTATTGGCGCAAACAAAATTATCGTGTGACGCCCTTGGAAAATAAAACGTCGCACCAGGGCGTCGCGACACACACTTTTGGAACCACCGGACTGATGCAAACTCCGTTTTCGCTCGGCCATGCCAACGAAATGCTCTGAGCTTTCAACTCTCAGTCTTTCGATTTAAAATTTGAGACAATGCCACGCTGCCGACAGTGCACACCGCATCACGCTGTAGCTTCTGCTGCCGGACTTTTCCAGTAAAGTAAGCAGATAAAAAATCTTTCAACGTTATACTCCATCGTTGCTTGAGCTATTCTTTCTGGGCATTATGCAGGAAGGTGTACATACACTCCGTGAGTGCTGATGCTCTGTTTGCGAAGTCTTCAGTTATGCTGGGCCACCACGACGGGTAGACTGCTTAGCCCCACCACCTGTCTGCCACATAAAGACTCGTTAAATGTCTTGCCCGAGGACATAACAAGCAAGCTTGCCGGCTTGCTCACCGAACTATCCCTATTGTGCTGAACGCCAAGCAGGAAAGCTGTGAATACCATTTTTTAAAGTCTTTTACTATGACTCGTCGTGGGAAATAAACCCCAGGTCTACGGATGGCGAGGTTTGCGCTCTAACGACTACGCCATCGCGCCGTCAACGTTATAGTAGATTATGACAAGTTAGCAAATTAATCTGTACCTTGCATGTCTGTTGTGACTGCACCCTTGAGCCTGTCAGCATAACAGAGTAAAGGAAAGCATACTGAATGCTGTGGAAGAGGTGTAACTGGTTTTTAAACCTACGTCATGTTTAACGAACTTTGTATTAAATTTTTATATTCGATTGCGATTGCGTGAGGTTATTTAATCTTTCGTAGGAGGCAAGCAGCTGATTCCCCTCTTTAGAGCAGATGGCACAAGTCCAAGTGTGCTGGGAAAAATTCGGTTCATCGAAACAGTTACTTTTTCAGAATATCTACCGCTTACCGTATAAATCGAGTCAAAATCATTTTTTGACTGCGATTGCCTCCAGGATGTTTTCCAACGAGGTTAGCAACCAAAATTTTATCCGATCATTGCTCCTACCAATCAAAGACTTCTGACGCTTTCATCAATCTATCTATGCTATACGTAGACGAAGCGTAGAGATAAAGCGGCAAGTTACGAATACCAAGAGACTAGTTTTGTTGTGTCTACCTTTTTTGTTCTTTTGGATAGAAGGACCGAATGAAACGACTGTAAGCCTATATAAACCAATTGCAGACAGGTTGCCCCATCACTTACAAGGCAGATTACCATTGATGGGTTTCCACGTGTTTCACCCAATATACTGTGTGAGTTCCTTCACTAATCGCATTTGGTAAAGCACAAGAAAGTTTGACTGCTTCATACCTAGGCTATTTTTAAATTGAGTGTGCAAAGGTACACTTTCTGCTCAACTTAGCTTTTTACGCAAGAAAAATTAACACGCTTTAAAATAAAATAAAAGGTTTTATTTTTGAATTGCAGACAATAACTTTGTTTCGATATGTCAATAGTCTCTTCAGTGCAGTCGGTGACCAACAAGTAATTTTAGCTAGGGGCTTTAAATAAGGCGTAGCTTATCGACACCAAGTTCACTGAAGAAACTTGATAGGTCAAAACAGTGTCACTGCTTGCAGTGTGTATTGCTTGCCTTTTGTATTGCTTTTATTCTTGTTTTAACAAATGATTGTGTCACCGAGACATCCGAAAAACAAATCGTAGGCCTATATCCAAAAAAAGTCTTTTTTGCATTTCAAAAAGTTCAAACCATCGATTCTTTCAAGTGATTACGAGAATTGTAACAAGTCCAGGGATTAAAGGACTCGAGCAAGGGGGCCACTGCGCCATAAACTTCTTTTTGGTTACAGATAAAATTATGCGCAATATAAACAATTGCCTGAAAATTTCCTAGTAGCGTTGGGGTTCATGCCTGAGATTGACACAACAGCTTCAAATTTTACATAGTTTTCTTTATATAAAGTAAACATCACAGAGGCAAGTTTTTTGCGCAAGAATCTTGTAGCAATAACCTATCGGGGTGAGACAAGGTGCGCAAGAAGTCTTGTGGCAACATTGAGAGCAATATTGCACAATAACAAGTAGCTTGCTACGAGTGAAAGCGAGTTTTGTGCTTTCTGGAAAAGTTTCAGAAATATTGCCTAGAATAGAGCACGTCTCTATTTCCCCCACAAGTTAGGCCTATTTACCAAACTATCTTGATGAGCCCAGAATCACAATTGATGATTTTAATTTTCTAATTTTAGTCAAATGCTTTGTACTGTAGTGTGTGGAAGAAACAAAACCATTGATTTGCTCAGTAGAAATTCGACATTCTACCTTGAATGTTTTTTAGAAGACAATAAAGACTGCAATAAAAAGTTTACTGAGTGGACAAAAGCAGCAGAGAAGCTACAATCAGAGATAGCAAATGTTACGTCGGTAACATTTTCTGGCTTGCAACGTGCGTGAAATTCAAGCATGCGTAAGCACCACTAAAGATATGTAGGTATTTTTTCTAATTCTGAAAAATGTTATTTGCTACTGCATGCTCAAGTTAATGGAAAATGTCCTGATGCTTCGCATTTGCGTTTGAAGCGTCATTGTTCCATAAAGTGGATTGAGGACCATGATGCTATCTTTGTTTTATCCGGCGGTTGTTGGCTATCTCGATCAACTGTCAGAATCAAGAGATGGAGAATTTCTTGGAGGGGGTATGCTTTATGTGAAAGTGACAACAACACCTGGGTTTTTGGTTTGCCTAGAAGTTATCAATGCTACACTGAGTCTTACCAAATTAGTCGCAAAGAAGCTACAGGGCATCAAGAAACTATTTTAACTACATTAGATGCTACGAGTATAACCACTTACAAAGACGTGATACAGGCTTTTGGGGACAATGAAAAATATTTGTTGGACCGTTCAGACATACCGAGGGTCTCTACGCGGAATCCATACCTATACCTCGAATTGTGAATCGGCAAGACAATTGAGCAAATCCACTAGCTGTTTGACCATTGCAGTTTTACTGGAGTCCTGTCTTTTTGCCTTTTATTGGCATAGTGCTTGTGCAACTCAGCGAAAGATTTTGCTCTGATCTGGTTGATTGCATAAAAATCAAATTTTTGTTAACATTTGTTTGTGTAAAGCATTTGCTTGGACTCAATCAGAAATGCTGTGGACTTCTATCTTCCTTTTCTGGATGACAGCATTGACGCTGTGGAGGTTAAATCTGTGCAATGGCGTTTATATCGGCTACGCCACAAAGATGGTTTTTTACAGTACCATGCTTTAGGCGCGTTGCTGTCCGCCAAAAAAATGAAAACGTATTCATCTTTGGAAGTTCTTCTTTAAATATTGACAACTCGTCCGGTTACTAGAGCAACAACTGAGCGTTCGATTAGTGCTCTGAAGTATTTCAAAACCTATTTGCGGTTCACAATGAAAGAAGCTAGTTTAAATGGGTTTGCATTGCTGTATGTTCACCGTGACCTCAACATTAATTTTGCACATGCGGTTGATAAATTTTCACGTAAAAATCATGGGTTGAATTTTAAATAAGTTAAATTTTGACACACAACAGCAGTAAAATTTTTTGGTTTGCTTGTCATCCCTACCAATTAGTTAGTATTAGTAAATGCGTTGCGTGCAGTTGCGTAAGTGCAAAATTTTTTTGTGTGCAATTGTGTTAAACTTCTTTTTGTTCTGTTTAAAAGCCGCCAACCTCCCTCATCTCCTGGGGAGATAAAGCCCCGATGTCACTATTGCGACTAGATTCTGAGGATTTTGCCACTGCACCTGGGCTGTGTTGTTCAAAAAACTTTTCCTACCCCTTGAAGGAATCCTGGCTGCGCCACTGGACTCGAGTCAGTCCTAATTCAACAACCTTCGAGTGTGAGTTCTTTTGAAGAGTGCAGTGGCGTACCTAGGGGGCTCCTATACGCGTGCCCCCACAGAAAAACAATAAATACCATTTTCAATCATTATGCTTGAAACGGTAACACACAAATTACCTAATGTAGCTCTGAAAATATTGATCTCCAAACGATTTTACATGAATACTAGAAATAACCGCGATTTTACATGAACATTAGAAATAACTGGAGTCATGAATTTTAATTCAACTGACAGGTAAAATTTTCAAAAAGTCATTTTGGCGCCCCCCTCAAAAAATACTGCGTACGCCCCTGGACACAGTGACTCAAGTTGAGTGCGAATCTATCAAAGCTCAAATACTTTCCAGTCCAAGTCAACGAAAGCTTGAATTTACAAAAAGTATGTTTAAATTCATTTGATTTCTGTATTTGCGGGTAAGCCTACTAAGTTATAGCAGAAAAAAATAATTTATAAGTGCCGGTAGCCTATTCTACTGCACAGGGTGTTTCAAAAAATTTGACATCATTTAACATGTAAATATTACAGAAACTTAACAGTCGAATCAAATGAAATTCAATAGGTTTTAATGTTGATCAAAACAAGATTTATTCCTGTAAATTTGAATAAGAAATTTAAAGGCACATGAATTCCATAAAAGATTTCACAAATGTTCAATATGCGCACCGTCTGTTACCCGGCACACGTCAAGTCGGTAGTCTAGCTCCTCCCATACACGATGCAGCATGTCTTGGGCAAATGTCTCCGTGCGATAGTGATTTTTAGTTTGAGCTCGTTTACATTTGCAGGAAGAGGGGGGACATAAACCAAGGTTTTCACATATCCCCAGAAAAAAAATCGCAGGGCGTCAGGTCTGGTGAACGTGGAGGCCATTTCAACATCACATTGTCTTCGCCACTGCCACGCCCGATTTATCTCCTTGGCAGATTGTCCTTGAGATAAGCCCGCACAGTGAAGTGGAGCACTGTCCTGTTAATAAATGAAATTTTCATGTTCATTTGCAATAAGCTCATCCATTAGCCAGTTTTGAAGCATCTGCATATAAACATCGCCAGTAACATTTCCCTCAAAAAAAAATGGGCCATGAACGTGGTTTTTTGAGATGGTACAAAACACATTCACTTTTGGTGAGTCCCTCTCATGCTCAATAGTGGCATGGGGATTTTCTTCGCCCGAAATGCGAACATTATGCCTCTTGACTTTGCCATTCGTATGAAATGTGGCCTCATCACTGAAAACAAGACGTTCATTGAACTCGTCGTCTTCAAGTTTCTCTTGCATGTCAACACAGAATTGTTTTCGCTTTCGCTTGTCAGCTGCAGTTATGGCCTGAAAGACCTGCAGTTTGTAGGGTTTCATTATCAAACGTTTCCTTACTACCCGCCAAACTGTTGTTCGAGGTATCACGGTCTCCATACTTGTTCTTCTTATAGACTTTTTGGGGCTTCGCAAGAGTGTTTGGCAGATGCGCTGGACCTTCCCTTCTGCTTTTGCTGGTCGTCCAGATCCTTTTGCTCTGCTCATGCAGTCTTCGTCTTCGAATTTCTTTTTCCAACTCCAAGTCTGCTTTGCTGTTGGTGACTTCTTAGAGAACTTTCTCCCAAATGCACGCTGCACAGTCTTGTTTGAGTTTGTTCGAGCATACTCCAACACACAAAACGCCTTTTTCGTGCCAGTGAATACCATTTCAACACACAGGTTTGAACGCAGTACGAATAATTTATCAATTAAAAATTTTTACTCCTGAAAAGATAAACACATTAAATAATAAAAACAAAATTTTGGTCTGTTTCTACACATGCTGTGTAAATTTAAAGTCATTTCAACAGGAACTGCCAAAGTTATTAGATTGCAAAGTGATGTCAAATTTTTTGAAACACCCTGCATATTGGCAGTTGGCAATACTCTTCACATTCCCGTCAACAATTACTCTTTCAAAAAAATTGTAAGCTACTTAGGAAATCCCTGGCGCCCACAAATAATCGCAACAATTCTAAAAATCCAATAAAATATTATTTTTGAGGTATTTTTATTCAGCTTGTTTCATAGTGACGGGAAATACTTCCCTAGTTCTTTAAATATATTAGTACCGGTGCCGTACACCTCTGTGTGTGCATCACCAGTCGCACAAAGGCTATCCAGCCGGTCAATTTCTTGCAATGGTCTTGCTAACATATTTGCAGTAACTGTATTAATTGCTTCAGTTATTCGGCGCTTAAATCACTAATGTCTCGGTCTTGGTTTGATAGACGAGAGTGCCATTCGGTTCAGCAGTTGAAAAACAACGAGTCCAGCAGTTAGAGTCGAGTGCGAGTGACTAGTTCATTTTCAGGAACGATTCGAGCCCTTCAAATTTATAAATGGTTTCGAGTCATTACAACTTTTGTAATTACCAAAAATTTTGGTTAAAAAAAGAGTGCACCTTAAAAATTGATATCAAAATTGCTAAATCTCCATAAAAAAGTCTTCTAGTGCAGGGGTGTCAAACTCGCGGGCTTCTGGGGGCCACATTGCATGTTGGAGATTGTGCTGAGGGCTGCATGAAGTTTTCGATTTGGAGAACACCTTCTCTCCGGGCACCGATCTCGGTAAAGTCGATCTCCAAAAAAAAGGTTTTCACCTCTGAAGCATCTCCACATCGTCGCCGTAAAAAACGAGTTCTGTGACACGAAGTGGAATTGATCCCCAAACAAAAAAAGTCAGTTCCTCTAAAGTGTCGCCTGTGTTAAGAGGTCCAAACGCTTGTTGGAAGATGAAACGTTCCAATGCTGTCGAAATTTCTTAAGAATTTTAGAATCGTCCGCGGGCTGCTAGTTTGACACCCCTGTTCTAGTGGAAAAATAGATCTAAGCTTGTAAATTGACGTGCAGAAACTTCATGTTGTTTGCTGCATCGCAAGTAGGCTACAGCAAATTTTTTCAAAGGCATTGCATGATTGTTACTTGAGAACTACTGAATTAGACGAAACATTTTTCTTGAGATAATCAATCAATCATGTTAAAAGTTCACACGCTTGGATTCTGTTAAAACATAGTATGTCATTTTAAACTTTGAGAGCTGCATATAACCAATGGTGGGCACTCGTTACTTTTGTAGTAACGCCATTCCGTTACGATTGCTTGTAAAAATTTGTAACGTTGTTACCTTGACTTGTTACTCCTAAAAAAGTGTAACAATTAACGAACGTTATTTTTAAATTTTTTGACGTTACGCTTACCTGTGCAAACTAAAATTACCAGTGCTTAAAGTATGATAAAGATTTAGCAATGAAAATCTTACAAGTTTTTTCTGCCTGCAGAACAGTAAGCAAAGGCAAACTGAACAACAAAGCAAGATAGTGAAAGAATACACAACCCTTTTCATCCATTAAAAAACCAACATTTGAAAATGTTAATAAGTGAGGCAAGAACGCTTGGGCTTTGAAACATCTTTGCCGAGGGAAAAAAGCCTTTTAACAGCGGCGCTCGTGGCAGCGCAGTATTTGTATTTCATCAAAATATCTTTTAGATTTTTGATGAAAAAAGTTTGCTGTGCAGGAGTGCTTTATATGGACGAGTTTTCAAAAATTTAATGAGTATATCTTTGTTGCATTTTTTTTCTGACGTACAAGTTAAATAAAGTGCTTCAAAAAATTATGCTTCATTGTTGTAGGGAATACAAGCTGAAGTTGTTTCGGCTTGGATTTCATAAGTTGGGACTGCTTTCACTTTTGTCAACCAAAGAAACTACTTTCATTATAATTCTTTTTGGCTACCTCGATGTCAAAGCCAAATTTATTTTTTAATCACGTTAACCGAAAGACTTTGAAACGTGGATGCAGTGGTAAGCTTGAAAGGAGATCCAAATTATCAAAAGACTGTGGAAATGTGGTTTTAATACCGCTGGTCAGTGTACGTATGAGGGGAGGGCATAATTGAACTTGGCCAATGCTGGTGGCACAGAATTCTTACAATTTCTTCAGACGCATAACTGTGGTTGGCAATAAAATACCCATGCATGGTTTTGCTTCTCCTCGCAGGATGTCGAGGGCTTGATTACCGGTGTCATTACATTGTAATATTCTTTGAGGAACATCTCATCTCGTAAATATGAAAATTAACGTAAATCGAAACAAAAAAGAAGTATTGTCTTAAATAAACACTAACTCAGTTTGATATTGACACAAATCCTATGTAGCTGCAATTTCTTCTCTCTATTGTTTACCAAATCCAAATGTTGGTTCACCTTATCATAAATGGAGCACCATGTTCCGTATTCCATCTTGAGGAATTTGGAACGCGAAGTAGAATTCCAACGTCATTTTTGATCATTATTGTCTGTTGAAAGCTTTTTTTTACAAGAGGTTTGCATTGATTGCATAGAAACTATAAGTTTTTTCTTTAGTGCCAATAAATTCAAAATATTTTTCAAAATATGGCCATGGGTTCCAAGCGTCAGTCTCTAGCTGTGTCCAGTACTTTAGAAGTGCCGTTGACTATCTGTATGGTACTGTTTCTGTCATTGGCGGCCTGCGTCACATCAACGTGATCGTTCCTGCTTCATTATTCTTGGCTGTTAAATTTGGTTGAGTCTTTTTTAAATGAATATCCATTTTAACATATTATAAGGAGTATCAAATTAAGTGTACATAATAGTTATCTAAACAAAGTGACATCAGTTCAAAGTTTTATTGGGATGGCTAAACTTAATCTTATCAATAAAACCAAATCATGTGCAAAACAAGAGAAGATAAAGGTAAGTAAAACATACTCCTTGATTTCTTGCTCCTCAAGTTACTTAAGAATTTGTAACTTAACGGTTACTCTGCTCCAATTGTATCGTTCAGGTTTCCACATTCTACATAGCATATCATTATAATACCTATTAGTAAAGTTTTAGCCATGCTTACGTTGTTGGCTATTTAAAAAATGTAATTTGATACATCGGTCTGTCATGAGGCCTAGCTGCATTCATCGTTTTCCAAACTATATGATGTGGTGTACTGCTACTCTATGTAATATGTCTCATTCTGAATTCATACATCTTCAACTTTGCTGAGATGAAATCTGCTGCCCGCTATATAGCAAAACAACACTTCGACCGTTGTTATCCTTATCACTTTTTTCTCCTTGCGTTCCAGTAAGAAAAAGTATAACCCCTGCAGTGAGTTTCGCGCCACATGATGTCGATGTGTCTCACAAATCTCTCCCGTTAACCAAGCTTAATGTTATTCCGCTTCGAGCGAAAATTAGTTCTCAGAACAAAAGATGATTTTGTTTAAATCTGTTTCAAAGGAACTTTAAACTACGTACGATTATTGTTCCATTGCTTTCAAAAATATTACAAATGTAGCATTTGCTACGGGCCCCGCGCTTTTTGAAACCATAATTTAGAATAAAGAAAAACTAGTTGTATTTACAGCACATACCCTTCATAAGCTAATTTAAGCCACCTACTTATCTTCAGTGTGTTTATGACATCACACTGACGCTGTCTGTATTTAGGGTGACCAGACGTCCCGTTTTGAATGGGACAGCCCGTATTTTCACCTGATTTTGAGTGTCCCGACTCTTTGTCAAATGTCCCGTTTTTTAATCATTTTGTAAGACTATCTATCGTACGGTTTCGTGAGAACCGCTTTAACATAGGAGCGCTCGATTGCCGTAAAAAAGAAGCATTTGACGTCTGTTGTAGATATGAATGGTATCTTGCTGCAAGCTTTAGGAACGTATTATAATATGATGTCATAATGCTTGAATTTGCTACTTCGTAAAAGTACATACATTTTCCAGAAAATGCTCGTAAAAGCATAAAGTTCTTTCATCACATTGTAGACAAGAGTCCGCTTAGTGATCTTGGTTTTTGTCATAATTTCTGTGCGTGTATTACTTTGAGAGTCGTGCAATTGATTGTAGCTTATAAGTAGACTGAGCAAAGCGATTCCTTGTTTGGTTTTGGGCAAGGCTAGCCTAGTTAGCATAATATTATGATATGAAATCTCTAATTAGTGCAATAAAATAGTCTTTCGTTCATTGTTACTATTTCTAATGGTTAGATGAATACTTTTGTCATCTATAACCTAACGTTCAGTGCTCATTTAGTTGAGATTTAAATTTAGTTTTAGATTATAGTTGAAGTATAAAAATGTCAAAAAAGCGCAAGTGTACATTCAATGACGATCTCCAGAAAGAATTCAAGTTTATCAAATTTGGTAGGCTGGGTAAAGATGGATCTAAAGTTGTATGTCAGCAATGGAGAAACATCGGCTCGTACCTCGTTATACACAGTAACGGCAGTGAAAGCCGTAAAATTGCAGCAATTGAAGCTGTCATAGCCTATCACGGTGTGCGTCATAGTCAAAGCTTTTGTGCCAATGACTGCTTGTCTAAACTAATAAAGAACACTGTTGAACCTAAATTTTCTTCAACACGTACTAAATCGCAAGCAATGATTTACAATGTATTGGCACCACACGTAATGACAGAAGTGATATTTGTAGAAGATTTACGTGAAGCGAAGAGCGTTACATTCAGTTTATACGCTTCTAACAAAAAAGACATCAAACTTTTTCCAATTGTTGTGAGATATTTTTTACCAAATAGGGGACTTGTAGATAAAATTATAGATTTTGTTTCCTTACCTGGTGAAACATCTGATTTGCAGTGTGATATGCTGAAAGAAGTAATTCAAAAATTCAACTTGTGCAACAAAATTGTTGCTTTGTGCGCAGACAACAAGAACACCAATTTTGGTAGCTGTAGAAGACTTGGCAAAAACAATGTATGAAGGAGACTTGAAGCTGAACTGGAGAGAGAAATTATTGGTATCGGTTGCGGAGCACACATAATACACAATTGCTTGCAGTGTGCTGTTGACTGTTTGCCAATCGATATTGAATGTTTGGCTGTGAAAGTGTACAAGTACTTTTATATATATACAGTGTCAGAGTAGAAGAACTGAAAAGCTTTGCGAATTTGCCAGAAACAATTATAATAAATTGTTGCAACATGGAAATACAAGATTTTTGTCCTTGGGTCCATTAATAAAAAGAATTTTAAGCATATTTGATGGGCTTCGTGCATATTTTCTTTCTCAAGAAAAATGCCCAGTCATGCTGAGAAACATTTTTCAAAATCCCTGTTTGAAACTGTGGTTATATTTTGCCAGAGACCAAGTGTCTACTTTTCAAGCATGCATTGGGCAGATTGAAAAAGGCAATGTTTCTGCTACAGAAGTAGCCATAACCATTAACAACTTGTTGAACAATTTAAAGTTAAACAAACAAGAAAGATTTGTAACTTCGGATGTCAAAAAGCAACATGAAATTTAGTGGAATTAGGAGAAATTGCTGAAGAGAAGTTTTTTGAAGTAGTTGAATCTTTTCATGATACCAGCTTACAATATGCTGATAAATGGATATGCAGCTTGGGAAACACGGATAAATTCAAGTGGATTCTTTTAAATAAGACGCCTGCTTGGAAGGAGATTGGTGACAGTATTAACTACGAAATCCTTACTTGTGTACAAGCTGAAGAAACTCGTTTATTTGATCAGTGGGTCTTAATAAAACTTATCGCTGAGAGGCAGGTTGATAAAATGGAATGAAAAAAACCTTCCTGTGTCTGATAGATGGTTACACATATTTCGAGAAATCCGCGAAAAACATTTAGATTTTCAAGACTTTTGTAATGTTGTAGGATTTATCCTTTGCCTTCCAGGAAGTACAGCTCCTGATGAGAGAATATTTTCTGTTATAAATAGTATGTGGACAAAGGAGAAATCGAGATTAAGTGTTGAAACAATGAAGGCAATGCTAATTGTGAGACAAAACAATGACATGGAATGCGACAAGTTTTATCACAAAGTCTTAAAAAATGTGAATATGCTGCGAAAGATTGCTTCATCAGAAAAATATAATTAATGGTATTATCAGCAGTAGAAATTTTAACTAAAACATTTTTGGTTTATTTTTCCTATTTAATATTCGGTTTCTTTAGTCTCCAAGCGTGGAGATATTACGTTTTTATTCAAACTGCGAGACAAAACTGGTTAGGTAGCCATTCGATTTTACTGTATCGTTGTTGTAATGTTGTAGGCTATAGTCGTACACTTTTCTGCTGAAAATTGTATTTACATAGTAGGGCTATGATTTTTCTCTTTTTATTTGTTACATGTTATAAAGATTTACTGATTTTAGAGTTAACACTGCAATACAAGTCTTATTCATGTTTCAAACCAATTTTGAAATAATCCCTTTTCACTTTAAATCGATTGGCGTTGCTTAGCGATGGGCTAGGACAAGGTTGTAACTTGTAATCATACACTCTTTCCGCGTTCGGTTGTTTTGTACGGTAAGGGACTGATCTAATGAATGTCGCACGTCTCCGTTTTTTGTTTTGTTTCTGTCAAAATGTCCCGTTTTTGTCAGAATTTAATCTGGTCAGCCTATATACAGTATATTAAAAAATTTTTCTAGTTCTTTTCAAAGTTTATTATTTTGTACTTGGGACCATTGCTTAGTTTTTTGCTATAAAATGAGTGGTAGCACCAGTAGAGTCAGAGACATAGATCGCCATTATCCTTCTGGATGGAGCAAACGTAAAGCAAAGGAAGACAGACAGAAAAAGACTCAACTAGCGATTTCAAATTTGGTGGTAAAGCGAGATTTGTTTTCAGTGATGTCGGCTCTGACGTATGATATTAAGTTTTATCAGCTTAAAAATAATGTTTGATTTGTCAGCATTAAAACGTTTAGGATTAATACGTTATATTGTGTTAAAATCAAATAATAGCATTCATTGTAACAATATTTAAAAATGAGATTTCCAATCTTTAAAGTTATTTTAACTGAAAAAGACGTCAAATATACGTTTCCTCAAAACATCTTTTTAGGTCACCCTTAGTAATCAAAGGCAATTGTTTTGTATATATACGACTGTGAGAGCATCTTTATGTGTTGTATTTTCCTCACTGTGTGCATCGTTGAAATGGTTGATAACATGATCTACTGTGTGCTTATCGGTTACGTTTGTCTTACGCATTCATGACGTCTCGGTTTCAAACGAGTTATTCTTTGAAAACTACTCTTTTATAGCGTCAGTCAATGTATTGTAATTCAACGAAACGATCCATTCCCGTTTTCTTATCTATCACGTGGTTAGCGATTTTAAGCACGATGGCAAAAGACTATAAGAATTTCTCTAAGGTCACAGATTTAGCAGTTGAGCGAGTCCTAAATTTTGTGAAACCGATATTGCGAAAAGAAGATACACACCTTTAACGACGCGTGTTAAGAACAGTGTTTGAGAGAAGACGTTCGACAAGTGAAACGATGCTGGTGGATGAAATTGAAGAGAAGGGTCGGAATTATGTGATAAGAAACCTATGTCTTAAATGTTTATTTGTAATGTGTTACAAAGAATGAGAAAAATTTAAACATTTAAAAATAATCATAGTTTTGTAGTGCCGTATAAATGTTGGAAATTCATCGCTCTGCGAATTATTTCAAGCTCCCTGACAAAAGTTAAACTTAAATCTCTACCCGTTTTGCTTAAAATAGAAATATTGGTCGGTTATGTTTCTGATAAACTACAAAATTTTTACTATAAAACGGTTAAATTAACTTAGTCTACAGGAATAATTATGCTTTAATTGTTAAATGTGTCTTTCTTAGTAAATTGAATTTGACTCTTACCTAAGATCTGTAACATTGAAGAACAAGTATTAACAGACTTGATCACACAAACCCTTGCATAATAAGTTTATACAACAACATGCTTACGAGAACCTTTGAGTAAAAACGCTGTCATATGGAATCGAAACTGTTTAAGTAAAACTTTTGACTTTGAAGTTGCTTCTTGGTCTGAAATCGTATTGCATGGTGTAGATCAACTCATAATAAGACGATGTTTGGACGTAAATGAAGAAAAAACATTTCTTTTATTGTGTTTTTCGGTTTGTTATTGCTAAAGTGGTATATTTTGTTGATAAGCGCGGTAGATTCTGATGACCTCATGGTCTTTTCGCCGTCTCATTGTCAGGTGACTTTTTTTCCGCGTTTATGCAAATTTGTAGTTTCGATTGCTAAATAAACTTCCTGAATTGAACAGCCTAAAACGCTGGCATTGCAATTACATAATGCAGAAACCGCATGAATAGCTAGCTAAATCTTTTATCATAAAAGCGTGTGAACATTATTGGAAACAAATATACAACAGGCGATCTTAACCGTAAAATGTTAAAAAACAGCTCGCCTCAAAATCGTATGCTTTGGATAATCCTAAGAGCGACGTTACATTTTGCTAACTTTTTCCCGTCGCTTTGTTTTAACGTCATTGCGTCACATCATAGCAAACAATTGTACCAGAATTATGAAACCATTGCGCAATATTATATTATCTCATGTTGGATAATTCAAGACGGAGACAATATATCCTAATCTACAGCTGAATAGAACGCAATTTTTATACATTATACCCTAAAATTTTCAACAGACAAATTTGAACCTGTCTACACAAAAGCAAAAATCACATCATGGTTAAAAATAGAATACATCATGGGTTGTGCAATAGGCATGCAACTACATTCCCACGGTCTACTTAAACACTTACGTCACAGATTGCGCAACAGGGATGCAACTACATTCCCATGGTCTAGTTAAAACTTGCGTCATGATGGATTGTGCAAGAGGGGTACAACTACATTCCCACGGTCTAGTTAAAACCCAATTCCATCATTGAAATACAGAATCACACCCTGAAAACCACTATGTAAATATGTAATACGTAGGAAAAGTATCATTAGTTCCTTCAAATCTAGGGTGCAATCGCATTCCCACGGTTCAGTTAAAAACTTACGTCATGAATCATTGAAATATAATATCACACCCTGAAAACCCCTATGTAAACGTGTAATAATTAGATCAAGTACCATTAAGTGATAAGTTTTGCATCAAACTTTTTGAAATATTCCACATGACGTCCACACTGTGTTAGAATCAACTCTTTCAAGTTAGTGTTAACTCTCTCAGATCTAGAGTTAGCTCCCTTAGAACTATGATTAGACCATCATGTAAGCACAGTATAGAGAAAAAGATTCGAGCTTGGACAAGTTTGGGCAAGACAGAGACAATATATTCTAACCAACAGGTGAATAAAACGTGATCTTTCTACATTATATACTAAAATTTTTGACAGACAAGTCTGGAACTGTCTACACAAAAGCAAAAATCTCATCATGGTTAAATACGTCATGGATTGCGCAATAGTGATACATTCCCACGGTCTACTTAAACACGTCATTGAAATATAGAATCAAAAAATCAATAACAAGTCATAAGAATGACATCAAACTTTTTGAAATGATATCGTGTTAGAACTACCCTCCTCAGATTGATCCCCCAGACCTACGTAAAATTAATAAACCTAGGGCTATCTTCCTTAGAACTTTTCATCATGTAAGCACAATATAGAGAAAAAGCTTGGACAAGTCTGGACAAGACAGAGACAACATATCCTAACCAACAATTGAATCTTTACGCATCATATTCTAAAATTTTGGACAGATAAGTCTGGACCTGTCTACACAAAAACAAAAATCACATCAAAATAGAATACGTCATTGATTGCGCAATAGGTATGCAACTACATTCCGACGGTCTTGTTAAAGCTTACGTCACGGATTGCACAAGAGTGATACATTCCCACGGTCTAGTTAAACATGTCATTGAAATACAAAATCTAAAAACCAATGACAAGCCATAAGTTTTGCATCAAACGTCCTTCAAATAAAATTAGCTTCCTTAGAACTTTTCATCATGTACGCACAGTGTGGAGAAAAAGCTTGGGCAAGTCTGAGGCAAAGATTCGTAACAAACAGCTGAATAAAACGTAATCATTATAACTTAAAAACTTTTGACAATTGATTCCTTACTGACCTCTAGCCCGTTAAGTGCGGAATTGATTTTTCTCTTTTCGAGTTGCAGTGCGTACTTAATCGCGCGTTTCGCTTTTTTTTCTGTCTCGATTATTTTCGCAACAGCGAAGTTTTGCGGGAAAGTCCCTGACGGGCAGTTTCAAACTTTCAATTCGCGAGAGCGAAATTTTGCGTAGAAGTCTTTGACGAAGTATATAATTGTTGCAGTTTCTGTACCCGCTGTGTTGGAATGGTTAAGATTAGGATTAAGGCGCATGACATTGAATCTCGCTTATTTTGAGATCAAGTTCGATCGTGCTTGAAAGCATCACTGATAACCGGCAGGAAAGGTATATTACTACTACATGTCTCTTTCTGGCTGGTAAATGCTAGAAAATTTCGCTTTCATGTGTGTCAGAATAGGTCACGATTTGAACAATAATTTAAGGATACAAACGTTTGGGTCAAACTGCTGATTATTGTTGAAATGAAAAAATTAGCTTAACAGAAAAAGGCGGTTTCTATCCATGACCTCAGCAAAAAATGGGCTATATAATGATGCTTTTTTGCTAAAGTAGTGCTGCATTTTGGGCTGGTGATTAACACCTTGGATAAGCAGCAATGCTAGAAAACCCTTATTTCATTGCTGTCGGTGTCAATCTACTCTTTCGAACGTAAACGCGCCATCAAGTTGGCCAAACGTTCCTCCGAGAATTGCCTGGCGTATCGATTGGTGTCTGTAACAATTAGGTTTACAATTTCGTTGTCAAAAATTTCAAAAAATTTCTGTGGGTCAGTTACACCTTTCAGGCTACTGGTATGCCTGGGTTGCCAGAAAATGAAAACGTGCTTCGTACTTGGCCGTTAATGGTCCACTGCAGATTATCGTTGTTAGGAACACTGCTGCTAGCTTGATCAGTGTCGCTATCAAGTACGTCGGCATTTTGCAAATAACCTATGTCAGCACTGTTACTTTCTGAGTCGTCTAGAGAAGACAAATCATCACTAGCATTACGAATATGCAACAAAAGATCATCATCTGAGACTTAAAAAACTTTGCTTGGCGTCGCCATTTGTATCAGCTAAAATACTCTTATAAATATATTCGGAAAACTAAAACCAAAAATAAAATAAAATATCGTAAATAATTATCCGACAAGACTCTCGCAGTGATCGTCACGTTAGAAGTTGTCTAAATGCTATTACAGGATTGTACTTTTAGAGCATTTGATAAATTGGTCTGAACTCAATGAATAGATCTAGCCATAAAAGTGTTTTACGCAATAAAACTTTTCTATTAGTGCAAAATGCTTACTCAGGATTTTCTCACCCTGGCGCACGACAAACGCCATGCGAAAGCGAAATAAAACGCTTAGTTAAAAGCGGTGGCGACTCGGACGGATATACACGTCTTACGCAGTGAGAGAGCGACATGCTTTGACGGATATACACGTCTTACGCAGTGAACGGGCTAGTGAAGCAAAACCCTTTACCAATCAGTAGCACCCCCCACCATCGTATCACCTCCTACCCCTTCCATACTTCAAAGAAAAATCCCCAGGTCATGACCAAAAACATTCCCCAACTCGTGACCAAACATTCTTCTACTTCAAAAATTTGTGACGTTATTCCTCCGCCTAAATTGACGCCAAATGGATCATCCTATACTACTAACATTTGATAGAGCTTCTGATGCGCAAAAAAGTGGTGTTTGCGTAGATTCCCTGCTTGTGTGCCAAATAGAAGAAGAACAAAAGTACTGGAGTGCTCTTATAGTGCGAGTAATAGAGATTGTCAAGTTTTTAGCTGAACGAAGCTTTGCATTTCGTGGTAGCGATGAAAAAATTGGGTCTTATAACAACGGTAATTATCTAGGTTTGTTGAAACTTTTGGCAGAGTTTGACCCATTTATGGCAGAACATATCAAAAATCATGCTAACAAGGGAAAGAGGCACCTATCATATCTTTCCAAAACCACTTGTGAAGAGTTCATTAGCTCAATCGGATCTAGCGTGCACGACAGCATTATCTGTGAATGAAAGAATAGCAAGTATTATACCATTTCTATAGATTCTACACCTGACGTATCAAAGGTTGATCAGTTGGCTTTTATCGTTCCTTATGTTTTACCAACTGGACCAGTAGAAAGATTTATTAAATTTCTAGATATGGATAGTTATGTAGGAAATATGTTCCTTCGAGCAATAACGTGCTGACTGAATCCCAATTGCTGGGAACTATGGCAGTCACAAGGAAGAAAGCACTACAGCAATATTTTATTCCATCAATTCGCGCAAGCTGTGGCAGATAATCAAAAATCACGTCCCTCTGCCACGACGATCAACAACGAACCAGAAACATGACAGACAACCAGAACACGTCCGTCCGCCACGGCGATCGACGAAGAAAAAGAGAGCACAATATCTCCGACCACATGGTCGGCAACAAAATCTGCACGCGACACCAGGAATTAGGTTGCTGCACACGTCTAGGTAAACAGGACACTGCACACGTCACATTAACAAAAAATAACGGATAAACAATCTAATGGTGGGAAAGGCAAGCCGATCACCGAGCTACCAAGAGAAGACAAAAATAAACATAAAAGCCCATAGCCCTAATAAAAAAAAGAAAACTAAATGTGTGTGATTTTAGACGCATACAATAACAATAAACAATACGTGTTGCAATATCACGGCTAGGTTGCCGGAAAGCCATGCAGGCTAGATTCCTGGCGAGAGGTTACATCGCCAGGCGTGCGGACTATAGGAGCACGATATACTTGAAACGGATAGCCGAGCGGCTACAAACCTGACGGTAGATACTTCGTCAGTTAACGTTACTTCATCAGCAAAATCATAGAGTAAAACAGCAAAGGTGCGCGAGCTGGGCGTCAAACTGGGGACGCACGAAGTTGCAAATTTGCAAACACAGCTCTTGCAGTAAACAACTAGAATCACACACATCAGTGGGAGCAAGGTGCTAAGCCACTGAAAGCAAACTAATAAAAAAAATGTAAAAAAAGACAAAAAGATGTTTGGCATGGCAGCCCGATGAAGTGCGAGGTGCGACACGCTACAATTATAATGCTGAACATCTACAGGATAAATTGTTAACGTTTCGAAATTAAAACGGCATAGACATTGAAAACTGCCGAGGTCAAAGCTATGATAATGTCAGCAATATGAGCTGCAGATGCAATGGCCAGCAAGCACGAATTAAGCAATTGTTCGAGTTTGCAGAATACGTTCCCTGTTTTGCTCATTCATTGAATTTGGTTGGAAAATGTGATGCTGAATGTTGTGAAGAAGCAAAAATTTTCTTTGCTTTTGTCAAAAATATCTACTCTTTTTTCTGCATCCACCAATCTCTGAAGTCTGCTTGCGGCTGTTCTGTTTAATGATAACCAAACTCTCATAACAAAACATATGTCGGAAACCAGGTGGTCGGCTCGCGCAGATTCCACTAAAGCACTTTTTTCCGCTTATGCTTCTATAATGCAAGTGCTAGATAACATTATCCAAGATAACCAACAAAAGGCGGAATGTCAGCAGGTTCGTGGATTACTTTCAACAATGACGAAGTTAGAGACGGGATTTATGATTGTTTTCTGGAATCAAATATTGCAGCGTTTTCAACTGACCAGTGATCTGGCAGGTTTGTTCTGGGTAAGACCTGAACTGTGCTTGTGCACTTTACGAATCAACTTATGGCTATATTCAGTATATTTGTTCGTTCCATTGATAAGAGGCAATTGACTTGACTGAAAATGAAGAGTAGGAACAACAACGCCGAAGGAAGCGTAAGAGGAATCGCATGTATGATGATGAGTGCGGCACATTTTCTGGTGCTGGTCCTTCGGCTCCAATTCAAATACCTTTTCAGAGGTTCGAAAAAACGGTATTTTTTGCCATAATTAATAACTTGCTAGTTGCTTTGTCGAAACGCCAAGCTGCTTATAAAAAGCTAAGCAGTGTTTTTGGGTTTCTAGGTCGGTTGCAACTATGCACCCGGGATGAAATTGTAAAAAACTTCTTAAACCATGTCAAAATGTATCCAAAGGCTTAGAACTGAGCCTTTCTGAAGAACCATTGCAGTTTACTGAGCTTCTAAAATCCACTCTTTCTTCAAATATTGGTAACACTGATGTTCCAGTTGAATCGCAGTATTATCGGTTGCTTTCAGAAAATTTTTTGGATGTTTGCTTTCCCAACTTGGACATAGCGTTGCGAATATATTTATTCATGATAGTCACAAAGTGCAGTGCCGAGCGCTCTTTTTCAAAACTTAAGGGAATCAAAAATGAACTCCGGACCTCCATGGGCAAACAACGGTTAAATTCTCTTTCTCTAATCATCATTGAAAATCAGCTAATGCATAAGATAGATATCAAACAAAAAATTAGCAAATTTGCTCATCAGAAATTCAGAAGAAATACGGTATTGCGTAAAAATAAAGCTGAAGTCAGGTAATGTCCTTGGTATAAAACAATGAGAGCAAAAACAGTAATTTAGACTTTATTGTAAAATGGTAACAATTTTGTTTGTGGAAAATTTCTGCGTAGTGTTTAGGCCAATGGAATGGTCCTCTGGGTCGTTTGGACAATTCCATATTTGAACAGATATTAAATTTTATATGATGTATTTTTTCCGGATAAATAAGAATGCAATTTTCATTGTCATTTTATAGAAATAATATTTAATTATCCCCCGGACCTACAAAAATTAGGGCCCCGCAGAAGTTTTGCTACGGGCCCCGTACCAGCTCAATCCGGCTCTGCACAGCACATTGCAAAACAGTAACGAGTACCGTTAACTTTTGAAAATCTTAATAAAGTAATTTTGTTGCAGCTTTCGTTACTTCTCTGCAAATATAACGTCGTTATCGTCGTCATTACTCAAAAAGTAAAACTGTAACTCGTTACTGTCCAGCATGATGCATAACCGCTAAGAGTAAACAATGATGTCATTATCAGGTCATCTATTAAAGTTGTGTCACTCCTAAAATTGGGTAGCCGTCACCCAGGGCGGACCAAACGGACTGATCCGTTGTTGCATCGAACGTAGGAGCAAAAGCAGGCAAAAGGGGTCGAAGTTTTCGCGCGAACTGGCAAATGACAAGTTATATTGCGAATTGATATCGGTACAAGCTGAGAATTAACAGCAAATCAGGTTGACTAGATAGCTCTTTAGGTGTACTGGGCAGACGAAAGCCTGTCATAGCTGATCTAGTAAGTGTGTTGGAAGTATACCCTAATTGCTGTTCAGTTGACTGAGTCTAGCATTTGAAGTGAACAAAGGCCATTTATGAGTTGAGGCTAGGGTATGACACGGCTTACTGAATACACGACCTGCTAAGTCACATTTAGGAGACAATTTCTAAGAGGTCAACTAAGTTGTGCTTAATGCTACTTATTTAAGTGTAACTGTGTAATGCGGCAATCATTAACAAGTTTTAATGACAAGAACTGATCACAAGTACATTAAATATGAAATAAAAGTACAAATATGCTAATGATGATAAGAACTAATCACAAGCAAATTAAGTAGGCATTGAAAGTACAAGGAAAGAACCACAGCATTAAAAATTAAGGTACAGCCTTGTTTTCAAGTTTATAATTGCTGAACTACTGACAAAAACCCAACGACACCTTTTCTGGTTGGAAAGTAGCTTTTTCATGTAGCAATGGTTGACAAATTAACAATTGCTATAGCTTAGCAGAGGTTCTGCTTATTAGAGCCAGAATGCAAAGATTTAAACAAAAGTTTAAGTGCCTTTTGTAGATGGGCTTGATTCTTTGAGTCCTCATCATGTATTTCATGCATACTAGGCCATAAAATATAGGCAGTGGCTATTTTGCCGTCGACGGCAATTTACCCTCAGAGACTATTTTGCCATGAGTTATTTGTGATTGGTCAATCTTAATGACGTACTAAACATGTGACTTTTGGTCGTCTCTGATTGGTCAATTTTAAAAACCAAAAAAAAAAATTTTGCACCTCCAGGTCTCTATCCCCCACCCTGTACACTCCCTTCCAGTGTACACTGCCCCGTACATTTACATACCAGACCTGCCCCTCCCGTGTACACTGTCTTTCTTTTAAAGTCTTGGCCAGCTGAGATTTGAACCCACAACCATGGTATCTCAAGACCAGCGCTCTATCCACTACACCACAGTGTCACTAGTGTTGTCATAGCAAATTTGGCTATATAAACACACGTGAATGATCACGGCAAAATAGATTCCAAGGGCAAATTGCCGTCGACGGCGAAATAGCCACTGCCTAAAATGTAACCATTTTCAGATGATGCTGTTATTTGATCCTTTATAGAGAAACAAAAAGATGGAAAACAAATTTTCTTAAATTTTCAGGATGTTGAATGTACAATGATTGCCAGAAGAAAATATTTGCCAAAGATAGTAAAAAGCTGCAACATTTACTGCATGATTATCGGCTATGATACCACATACTTTTAAGCCAGCAGTTGAAAGATTTGTTTAGCTGCATAAAAATTTTTCAGCACAGCATGCCATTTGTTATTAATAGATCTTTCTGGCAATGCTTTTATGCCTTGTCAGACAAAGTTTTTCAGACTTGATATCATGAAAACCATTACACTTTTATACAAGTTTCCATTGCCATTGGCACCCACATACTGCTCACCCTTTTGGAGATACATTTCTTCAGCCATTAGAATGATGTTGAATGTGGCACCAATATTTTCTAACAGTTTGCTGCTTTCATCATATCCAACTTTCTGTGCTTCAGCTTTCCTAATGCTACATGAATGGCAAAGGAAATATGTCCAGTCAAATTTTGTAGTGTCGAGCATTCGTATATCAGAGAACTAAAGCAAAACAAATCATTTCGCAAAAGTATGGTGGTTGGTTGTTGGGATAATAATGCTGACTTTGTTGTAGTTCATTATTTAAATAGTCTGCCTTGTTTTCCAGGTTATGTAAATAAGCTGGAAAATTGTGCAGCATTGGTAAGCTGGTCAGTTTCACATTTTCCCTTTAGTAACATACTGTGGCAATGATATCGGTCTATTTCTGTATTCCAACTGAACATGCTGATCAGAATCAATTTTTATAGCTTCAGTGGCAGCTGGAAAGCCACTTTCAACTGGAAGAAAGATTGTAGTAAATAATATTTTCATCACTTTTTCTACATTGATATCCAGTAGGTGCTTCCTGTTTTGACATTTGATTGAAATTTTTTTTATAGCATCTTAAGAAAACTTTCAAGGTGCTCAAGTTGATAAACACAAAGCAGGGAGGTTTGCATGGCACACATGTGGTTTTCAAAGTAAAAGGTTGTTGCAATGCAGCTGCAGTGTGCACAGTAGGAACAGGATTTGCACTCCACTTCAGCTTAGTTATTTCCCAACGCATAAGAATTTCTCATCAAAATGCTTTGACCAAATTGCAGAGTTGGTTTGACAGTGACCAGTTGGCTCAATTGACAAATTCTGCCCATTTTTTTAATACAGCTGGTTGCCAAATGGAAAGCAAAATGAGCATACTTTTTGTCATGCACATTTATGACTAACACTATATATATAACCTTTGTTTAAGTAAGGCTCTAGTAAACTAAAACACAGCACATCTAAATCGAAATGAAATAAAGTAAATTGTTAATAATCCTTGACTTATTTGACAGACTTTTGAACAGAATGCTTCTACCACTTCAACTCCATTACTTTACAAAAGACAGTTTAAGTTATGCAACATGCAAGCACTTAATTACACAAAACACCTCTAAGCGATTTACATAAACAATCTGGCACACCAAAATTACACAATTGAATTGGAGTGGTTCTGAGTTCAAGTCTTGGGTTCAATTCTTAGAAGCGTTAAACATATAATATATAACATTCTCCCCCACCAAATAAAATGAAAACATTAAGCGTACGTATAGTATACATTGACAGATCATTTAGGATATCGACGTCATGAAAGAATCACAGTTATCAGTCAGTAGTACATTAGTCTGTCAGGAGCTTTTTGTGCTCGCTGAGAGCGTCTCGGCCTAGATTGAGAGAAATCAGGGGACACCTCAAGGTCACATTCTTTCATAGGCGAACATTGTACATTTTCACGTTCAGGGGAATCAGTAAGGGGGATATCATTATTGGCATCGCCAGGTGAAGTCACCTTGTCATCACGGATATTTGGAGTTGGTGCATGCTCTTCTTCGTCATTTTGCGTAGTTTTAACATCATCCATTTTGTCAGCATCGGTTAAATGCTGATCCAATGATTTGTATGGCAGCCGTTCACCAGTCGGGGCTAAATACTTGGTTGCTACCGTGTCCTCTCTCCCATTCCGGTATCTGATGTGAGCGTATTGGGGATTGACTTCAATCAATTCGACTTCTTGCACCAGCGTGTCGTATTTGTTACTTCTGTTGTGCCGTTTTAGTAAGACGGGTCCTGGTGCAAGAAGCCATGTCGGTACGGCAGTTCCATTTGTTGAACGTCGTTGATAATTAAAAAGTCTCTCGTGAGGCGTACAGTTAGTGGCCGTGCATAACAATGATCGGATTGAGTGCAAAGCATCATCTAGAACAGATTGCCAATAAGTAATAGAAAGTTTTCTTGATCTTAAGATCAGCATAATCGTCTTCCATAATGTATTGTTCAGCCGCTCGACTTGCCCATTGCCAGCAGGATTGTAACTAGTTGTGCGACTGGTCGCAACTCCTTTTTGGTACAAAAACGTTTTTAGTTCAGAGCTCATAAATGAAGAGCCGTGGTCTGAGTGGATGTACAAAGGCATACATACCAAAAACTGAAAAAAGAGAACACAGATTTGAGATTACGGATTGAGCATCGACATTCTTGCAAGGGTACGCAAATGGGAACCTAGAATATTCGTCGCAAACTACGAGCAAATACTTAAATTGGTTGGTGTTTGGTAAGGGGCCTTTAAAATCTAAACTTAGTCTTTCAAAAAGCTGGGTAGCTTTAATTAAATGAGAAGGCCCAGTTTGAGCATACTGTGGTTTTAATTCACAGCACACTCTACATGCACGGATCATCGACTTAATGTCGTCAACTGAAAAGGGTAGATTTTTTGATTTAACAAAATGGAGCATACGAGTAACACCTGGATGGCCCAAAGCTTCATGAAGTTCGTAAAGCTTATCCACAGTCAAACTCATACACCTAATCCTTGAAAAGGTGTCAGCTGGGATATTTTCAGCTTTGCATCTGTAAAATATATCGAAATTGTATGTCGATAATTCGATTCTCCATCTCATGATTTTGTCATTCTTGATTTTGCCTCTATGTTTTGAATCGAACATATATGATACTGAACGCTGGTCTGTGATCAAAGTAAAATGTTTACCCGTGAGGTAGTGCTTCCA
The DNA here is from genome assembly GCA_963675345.1 of Trididemnum clinides. Classification (NCBI taxonomy): domain Eukaryota; kingdom Metazoa; phylum Chordata; class Ascidiacea; order Aplousobranchia; family Didemnidae; genus Trididemnum; species Trididemnum clinides. Next base: position 11,560,199 of record OY776293.1, on the reverse strand, counting down.
TTTACGCACTGCCTCAACGATAGCAGCAGCCTCTTTTTCAACAGCAGAGTGTTTCTGCTCAGTTTTACTCAATGTTCTTGAAAAAAAGGCAACTGGTCGACCCTTTTGGCTTAAAGTGGCAGCTAAAGCAAATTCGGACGCATCTGTTTCAACCTAAAATGGAGCTGTTTCATCAACTGCACAGACAACAGACAATTCAATGTCGTTTTTTAATTGATAAAACGCTGACAATGCTTCTTTAGACAATGGAAAACTTGTGTTCTGAACCAACAGTTTTATTTTTGCTGAAAAATCTCATATCCATTGTGAGTAGTATGCAAACATTCCCAAAATCCGCTTTTGGGAGGCCATATCATTTGGGGGCGGCAAATTTTTAAGAGGTTGTAGTCTTTCTGGATCAGGTCTGATTTCCCCTTCAGAAACCACATAACCCAACCACGCTATTTTTCTTGTAGAAAAGACACACTTGTCTTGATTGAGAGTAAGATTCCTACGAGTAGCTGCATCTAAGAATTTTTTTAAATTTTTATCGTGATGCTCTTGGTCGTTTCCACATATAGTTACATCACCGAGGTAAGCAAAGGTGTCTGTCAGTCTTTCTTCAGCTATAAAGCTATCAATGGTACGTTGAAACGCTGATACCCCGTTAGTAACTCCAAAAGGAATTCTGCAGAACTGGTAGAGTCGGCCATTAGCCTCAGAAGCCGTGTACTTTTTGTCTCTGTTTTGCAAAGGCACTTGATGATATGCACTTTTAAGGTCTATAACACTATAAACGCGATATTGGGCAATAGTGTTGACAGTTTCATTTAGGTTTGGTAGTGGATAAGCGTCGAGATAAGTGAACTTATTAATAGTTTGAGAAAAGTCAATAACTAACCTTTTCTTGTGTCGTTCGTTTCTTGTTACTACAACTTGTGCTCTCCATGGAGAATTGCTTGGCTCTATTATTCCTTCAGAAAGCAAACGTTCTACTTCCTCTGCAATAAACTTGCGATCTTCGTCGCTGTACCGACGAGATTTTGTGATAATGGGTTTACAGTTAGGATCAAGATTTTTGAAGAGCGGAGGTGGTGACACGTTTAGCGTTGTCAGATTGCAGATTTTCAACGGATGCCTTTCACCGCCATACTTTATTGTAATGCTCTCATGATTGGATTGCCAGTTTTGCCCAAGTATTACATCAGCGCATAAATTTGGGAGCACATACAACTTTACGTTTTCATAGGTCTGATCATGTAAAACAATTGTAGCAGAGCAATATCCTTTCATTTTTGCGGACAGAGAGGAAGAGGCCATCGAAACGGTTTTGCGACTTGGCAGAATTGTGAGTGATAATCGTTCCACTTGTTTAGGATTGATAAAATTATCCGTACTGCCAGAATCGACCAAGGCATTTACGACCGATCCGTTTATCATTATATTAATGCATGATTTAGCGAGAGGGTGTGTTTTTGCACTACAGGTTAGCAGAGTAGCTAATTGACTATTTTCAAGAAACACGGAAGATTTCTGTTTTGTAGATTGACATACTCGAGCGTAGTGCCCAACCTTCTTGCATAAGTGACAAACAGCCTCTTTGGCAGGACATTTTGCGCAAATGTGAAATTGAGAGCCACAGAAATAACATTTTCTGGCTTTACTTGGTGATGTGATAGCAAGTTCATGTTTGTCTAAACCTTTAGATTGGTCTGTTTCTTTAATTTCTGCTGCATTAAAGTGCATAGACGTGGATTTTGAAGTTGACTGATAAAACTTCGAATTTCGCCGAGCCAGATCCATTGCTCTAGCTTGACCAAAGGCCGTTTCCAAATCCAGAGTTCGGTTTTCTAGCAATCTTTGACGTATTTCCGAGTCATGCAGGCCATTTATAAAAGCATCACGAACTGCTTCCTCACGATACTCGTTCGCGGAAACCTCATGAAACTGACAATCTTTGCTCAGACTTTGTAATGCTTGCATGAACAAGTCTAGAGTTTCTCCGTTTTGCTGTTTTTGAGTGGAAAGCTTATGGCGCGCGAAGATTTCATTTGGTTGTTTGTCGTACGTTCTCTTCAATGTTGCAATTGCAGCATCATAGGTATCTGCGTCGCAGAATAGTTCATACACTTCAGGAGAGACAAAGTTCGTCAAGACGTTGAGTTTGTTCAGATTTTGATTCTGTCCATCTATAGAGCATAGAAAGTTACCAAAGGTCTTGTACCAATGCCGCCATTGCTTGGTAGCCTTTTCATCATTTGGTTCAACGTCAAAGCGATCAGGTCGCAGAACTTTGTCCATTTGTGTTAGTTTACTAGATTGTCATGCACATTTTTGACTAACACTATATATATAACCTTTATTTAAGTAAGGCTCTAGTAAACTAAAACACAGCACATCTAAATCGAAATGAAATAAAGTAAATTGTTAATAATCCTTGACTTATTTGACAGACTTTTGAACAGAATGCTTCTACCACTTCAACTCCATTACTTTACAAAAGACAGTTTAAGTTATGCAACATGCAAGCACTTAATTACACAAAACACCTCTAAGCGATTTACATAAACAATCTGGCACACCAAAATTACACAATTGAATTGGAGTGGTTCTGAGTTCAAGTCTTGGGTTCAATTCTTAGAAGCGTTAAACATATAATATATAACACTTTTTTTTCAACATAGCCAGATTTGCAATAATACAATGCATTTATTTACTACCACAGCATTAATGCTGAAACTAAGCAACCACAAAAAACTGCTTAGTAAAAATTTACTTATTTAAGATTGGCATTCATTTACAGGTAGTCCAAAAAAATGTTGCCATTTTGAAATATACATCATTAATTTAATTTGCTGTACTTCTTTATGTTTTTTAGCAAATTGTATCCTGAGTGGTTACCATGTAATGTACCATTGCTATTTTTGGAATATTAGTAGTACAAGTAGAGTTTTTAACCTTCAACAAATCAAATTAGTTGAACTCTTTTTGAAGATTAAGTTGATAACCACCACTCAGAGAGGGCAGAGAAATGAAGTCGAGATGAAAGATCAAGTCACAAGTGGAAAATCTATTCAAAGGATAATTAAAAAGTGGTACAAGACTGGTAGTATTAGAGATGAACATCAAGGTCGTAGTGGCAGAAAAGTCACAGCTGAAATGCCTAAAAAAATTCATGACACTCTAAGCAGGATAAAGGAATCTCCTCGAAAATTCAGTCATGGGCTAGCTCAGGAAATAGGAGTTTCAAGATTATTGGGGCTGTAAATATGTCATCAGGACTTAGAAATGTTCCCACGTAAAATCAAAGTTTTGCAGAAACAAACCTCAAAAACAACCAGGAAAAACTGTGGAGTTTTTCCTGAAGCTCAGTCAATGCATTGAAAATGATCTTAGGTTTTTGCATAAATTTTTTTAGCAATGAAACCCATTGCCACCTAAGTGGGCATGTTGGTAAACAGAGTATGCACTTTTGGACAACACAACTATACCACAACAGAAAAAGTCACTGTGTGGTTTGCAATGGGCAAAATAGGAAACAGTGGTTCATATACCTTTGAGGTGACATATGCCTGCCATGACTGTCAACAGTGATTATTACATCGTTTTTATTAAGAAGTAGTTCATCCCAATCATCAAAAGCACGGGTTAAATATAAATTTATTTTTCACCAAGATGGTGCATCTCTCCACTGTTTTGATAGAACTCTTAATTGCCTTTGAAACTATTTACCAGGTCAACAGATATCACAAACAGATTTTCCATAGCCCCTTGCCAGATTTAAACTCCCCAGATTTTTGGGGGGGTTGCTTGAAGGAATGAATTTATGCTAATAACCCCAAGACACTGCACTCACTGAAGGCAAACATTTGCTGCAAAATCACACAAATCCCTGTTGACATGATAGATAGAGTGATCATTATAGTGAGTACAAGGATAGCAGCTGTAATCTAGCAGTGAGGAGGAGGATTTAAACATTTTTTAAAATTAATATTGCAATAAAACTTCAAAATGATTTTGCGATTAAAAAACTTTCTATGGTCAGGTTAAGTTTCACTTTGGGTGAAGTAAATAGTAAGGCATGCACAGCATTTTAGTAAAAAAAAAATTAGTTGCTCATTAAATCTCAAAATATTGCAAAAATAAAATGAATACATTTTTTTTGACCACCCTGTGTTTATGAAGCTGACAAGCCATTAATTTTGGTTGCATTGCTAAATTTTCTAACTACCATGCTGTTGGCAAGGTTACCTATTCTTAAATATTTTAAAATCTCTTTCAATAACAACATTGCAATTTAATGATGTATGGTTTGCTACATACTTCTAGAACACCTGCTAGTAAACTTCACAATTTGCTTATTTTCTGCTGCTAATGCTTTGCACATCAAACTAAAGCATGAAACTTTTTTCTGATCAATTAAAAGATAAAAACTACTGTCACTGCATGGCTTTATGGGTGTGATGTAGATTATTAAGGCTAGTAGATAAAATTTGCAATTCCAGCATACACACTACATTCAAAACCTAATTTTGAATTTGGTTGTTGCAAAATGCTGGTCTCTTATAGAAGTGCTCTAAAATGTGACTTTGGTGTCCATGTTTTTAGTAGGCCATGGCTATATCTGTATAGCCTAAATAGTTTCTTGTCAGTTCTAGAGCACAAACTTTTGTTGAATTAATTGGAATAATAAGTTCCACAATTTGCACCATCTTCAATGACATGTATGGGTGACTGTAGATAATGATTGTTGGCTCAATTTATTGTTTGCCAAACTTTCCTTTTCTCTTGTGCTTAATGAGAATAAGTTCTTGTCATCATTGCCTAATATAAAATGATTATTTGATGTACTAAAATCATATCCAGAGTTATTTTTGTGTTTCTAGCTCAACTTCAACGTTTTGCGAGTAAAGTTTTATGCAGTGTTACTAATTAATAAAAATAACAAAATTGTTACACTCTTCTGACTCAATAAAGAGGATGACCTCACTGTCTTAAAGTCACCAGTCTCTCATGCATGCTTTTGCTGAAAGTGCAAGTTTAACATGACACGTCAGCTTTAGGCTGATTCAAACAATTTCCACTTGGCCACCTATATTGTTTAAATCCATTGATGTTTCTTGTATAATCAACAGCAAACTTTCCAGTGACTAGAGGATAAACATATAAGACAAATGTTTTAAGAGTAATAACAGTGCTCAAAAAATGCTGATATTGATTTAACACAGCTATTTTCATAACACTCTTTGAGCCACCTCAAAGATGTTTCAAGCTACGGATTGGCAGCCTTGATACTAGTGCTGCTTACTACGAACCTATATGGTTCTTGCCAATTGCCATTTTATGTGATAATTACTTATCCTCTTATTGACAGAATGGTGTGATAGATTAGTACATGCCCATGATGCTTGGATTATACAATGTTATGGTTTAGGTTAGGATTAGTTGACATCACAAGACCCATGGGCATAACTACATTATTTTGCTGTATTTTCATGGTGCAATGGACTTAGTGTTAGATTTTTCTTGGCTGTCAGCAAACGACTGCAAATTGAGCTTTCTGAGTGTTAGTGCACATGGCTGTGCAGAACTAACCTGTGCAATAGCATTGATGTTACGGCTGCCAACCATGGTTTCTCTCAACTGCAGTGACACACATAGTTGAACACTTACTCAAAATCCATTAGATCATTTTGTAGCCTCTTAAATTTTCTGTTGAAGCTTTGATCTTTTAGTATAGGTGTGTAGTACCTAGTTGTGCTCTACTAACTTGTTCTAAGCCTGGATCTTATCATTAATAACTTTATTGATTATAATTTTCTGCTGCTTTTAGGTTGCCTTAAAATTTTGTTTCAAAATTGAAATAATGCACTGCTTTGGTGATGTTGCTTCATTCTGATATTGCTCGGCTGGTTTTAGGTATGACAATGAGTTTTTTAAGCTAACATAATGTTATTTATTTATGTTTTCAAGACCAATAATTTGCTGTCTTGCTATACTCAGTTGAACTACTAGACTGGCCCTTTAAGAAAGGCTATAGTTCAGCTATACTTTTAAACCTTTTTTTTGCCACAGGTTATTTAGCAGAAGAAAATTGTTATCAAGCTTATCAATCATTTCTGCATGAGAGTGTGCATTTGAAAGGAATTCGTCATGCATTTTTACAAGGTAAGGAAAATAAAGTGACTATTTTAGTTGCCACATGATACAGTGGACTGATTGTCAATACTGGTAGTGGAGATAGGTCTGCTACATAGTAAGTTCCAAAGTGCTACTATTAATGTAGCAAAACCAAAGAAAGCCATAGTTCAATTTCAAGCTCTTGTTGCAGCACAAACTACTAATTGCATTAAGTGAAATATTGAGCGTGGCTAGATGACTTAAGGAGCACAAAGTTATCATGCTGCCTTTCAAATTCTCATTTATTGTGTGCATGATGAGCTGATAAGTGTTCATTATCATCAAGCAGAAACAGGAATCATGCTGGAGTGATTAATATTGTAATAAGATTTCTTACAGTGTCCTGCCTGAATTCATGGTGAGCAAAACCAATTCACATGTATGATTTTGGAATAAAAGATCTGTTGTTTGAAACTTCATGAAAGTACCATAATATTCATGAGAAAGGACATTCTGAATTTAAAAATGCTTTGTTGCTCCTGCAGAAAAGCTGGAGTGAAAGCCAGTGTTTATGTGGTGTGTAATGGGCATGTAGAGATTAGCCATACAATCAATCAGCTCATAGGGTTGCAAAAATGTGGGAAAAGGATGTCAAATCAAGTAAGCAGGCAATAGAGAGTGAGTGAAGCAGAAAATGTAAAACAAAATTAAACTGAAGTAGCTCACTTATCGTTTGTTGCAGAGCTATTATTTTGGGCTTGAGTGTGGCATGTTCATGACAATGTAACTAAGCTTGTATTGGTAAACCTAGTGATTTAGATGACTTAAGGGCTGAATGGCATTGATGGTTGTATTCTGCAAAGGCCTTTGAATTGCATTTATCTGTTTCTTTGGTTTGTTGATGATATGCAAGCACTTTATCAACGGTGCTCTCAACTTTAGATTAGGTTTGCATCTAAATTAGTCTATATACCGTAGATATTTCAAAAGGAGTGTGTACACTACATATTGCATGCTTCGTTGCTGATGTAATCATTTATTACAGAGCAACCCGATACTGCTCCTATTACAATCTTTGGCAAGTCCTTATGTGGGATAATAAATGACTACTGCAACTTGAAAGAAGCAGAGATGCAAGTATGGAGTTTTAAGAATCAATTATATGGAAGAAACCAGAAATTATTGTCTATGTGGAAGAAAGTGGAGGAAGCAATTGCCACTGTGAAGTAATTACCCTGTATTTGTTTCTATCTTATTTGAAAAAATCCAAGTGTTTTGCATGAAACTTTCAGCGTTATGATTGAAAGGTCTGAAGGAGCACCGTTTTATGGTGGCAACGATAAAATGGCTATGTTTTAAACCCCATGGTTGATGGTTATTTATGACAAATTCCACTGTTTGGTTGCTCTGCATGTAATAGAAGTAAGCTGTTTTATTAGTACTGGCAACTAAACAGAAGTTGCTCTCTGTGTTACTGACAAAAAATTTGTTCGTTATAAGAGAACACATTTTTGTATTTCATACAGTAGTATATTGCATTAGCACCAATTTAGTTTCCAATTTTTTCGGACAAGAAAGCCGCATAGCTAGTTCAGACGAGAAAAGGTTAGCATAGCAAGTTTTCAGGTTAAAAAGTAGTGATTTCCACGTAATATAAGCTGTCTGTAAACCATTGTTATGGTACTTAAGATGGCGTTGGTCGTTTTGCTTTACACAAGATATTTATTTTAGGTCATTCCAAATTGCATCCATTTTGGATGGTCTTCAGTTGAAAAAAGTCGTATGCAAGAATTGTGAAGTGCAGATGACACAAAGTATGATACTTTTTAATGTAACAGTACATTTTTTGTTGGAACCACAAGACAATTTGGCCGTGCTTCACTCTGATAGAATAGTGATTTTGAAGAGTTGATTGGTGGTACAGAATTGGAAAATTGCAGAAAGTAGAGTATTCATTCTCGAAGCTTTTCGTCTGACACTTTTCTAGAGAATCCTTCAGAAATAGAGTGAAAAGGTGAAGTGATTACTTATATAGAGACACAGTTGACGAAAAAGAAAAAAAGAAAAAGCTCTATCGTGATTGTTAAAAGAAGCGACCAATAGAAGGAGCGGAAACTAATGTGTGATTTTTAGACCATAAACGAATTCGTTTTGTTTGCATAAAGTTGGTTTGGATGTTTTGATGTACGTGGCTTCAAGGGTGGAAAGATGAAAAGAAGTACGGCCACGGGCAAAAATAGAAAATTTGTTATCCTTATATTCACGTGCGCATGTAGGGTTTTGTAAAAGATGTTGTCCTATGGCAGAAAAGGAAGTTTCAGTTTTAAAGCTTCTGATTGGCTTGCAAGAGCGGGTGAATGTGCTTCGGTCCTAAGAAATATGCTCCTGAAGAATGGTTTTAGGCACGTGCTGCTTAATCCTCTGTTGTAGCCTTTGAGAAGTACGACCCACGTACCGACTATCGTGGTGGCACAGAAATTGACTCACTTCACCTTTTTGCTCTATTTCTGACGGATTCTCTTGAAAAGTGTCAGACGAAAAGCTTCAAGAATGAATACTCTACTTTCTGCAATAGTGATTTTGTTAATAATACTCAGCATTTTGCAAGAAGTGAGTTTTGGTTTCCATCAATAAGTCAAACGACTTTTGGATGTCCACCAGTATTATTATGACTGTTGGTGGTAGTGTTGCGCCAACCTGCAGTTTGGATTCCTGACTTGTTTGAAACAGGCTGTTGCCTCCTCAAGTCTAATTGTCATTGGGTTTATAGAGTGAAATTGATTGTTTTGTTTTTATACTATGCCTCTGTCCTGAGAAAAAGCGAAATAAAAATTAATACACAAATTACTTTTCAAATCTATGTTATAAGCTGCTTTTCTGACGAGGAGAATTAAAATATAAACCCTTAAGCCACATTCACTTATCTAGATTTTACGTGGGCCAGACTATTTTGCACAATTTAAATAATGATACTATCGATACTACTTTAGGTAAGGATCAGCAGTTTTTCACCCAAAAAGAAGGTGAAGACCTATTTTTCGGAAATCAATACTTTCGAAGGAAGTTTTTTCTTGTTTTTTATCCAAATTTAGGATTAAAATTTTTTTGGAGATAAGTGTTTAGCATATTGCAAGCCCCAAAATGAGGCATGGAGAGCTGAATGTGGTTTTGCGGACCACCAGTTAGACACCCCCGCCGCTTAACGGTAAACTTTCTGCCCAAACTTTACCGTCATGAGAAAGTTAAACAGTATGGTACAAAATTTCATTGATCACGAAGCTTAAACGCATTTGCAACCGTTCAATGAAATTCGCCATAAAACGTCTCTTATTCCGCTTGACCATGTTGCCAATTATGTGTTATCATGTTTTTGTTTAGGCGGAGCTGTCGTTAATTTATCAACGCCATCCGATAATTTGTTTCACAATAAATCGGTTGTACAAAAAGATATGATGACAGGTTAGAATTGTGCACTTTGAGCATGTTTGTGGGTTTGAGTGCTGGTTAGGAAATGTTTTGTTCTGCACCTGTTTTGTACTAATGTATTTGAATAGCCCAATATGAAGACGATTCATCAATTTCCTACTATCAAGTCTAAAACTGTGTTTAGTTGTGTCAAAAGCTAAGCATGACGGTATCAAAGTCACAATTAACTATGGAGTGTTACTTGGAGATTTTTTAAATGCAACGTTTTTTTATTGCCAAGACAAATTTGAAATATGATGGAGTATATTCGGTTTGATATTTCGTATTCAACATTGCACCTACAGCTGAAGGAAAAGGTAGAGATCTGTAAACATTGTTGTGAAGTCTGTAGTGACTCAATATGGAAACCCAAGTGTGTCAACTTCGAAGCGGAAGCTCAAAGCACTACATCACCGGCGAGAGCTAGGGTAAACGCGCTTTTGTATTTCTAGAATTCAGACCCTAAAGCTAATTGTTTGCAGTCATAATTGGCGCTTGCAAAGTAATCATGTGGTTGTTTAAACGAACCAATGAAAGGGCACTAGAGATAACATCATGCGGTGTTTGGCACTAGAGAGAGCGCAGCAGGTTTTCATAGCTGTGCACTAAGGGAAACAATGTGATTATTTATCAGTTGAGGGTACACTGTACGGGCCATTTCGCTTTGTTAAAAACAGCGGCCAAAAGGCAGGAAATCCAGTTATCGTTGCTGTATACGCATTGGTCCTTCTCTTGAAAAGATACTGGCCAGTAGCAGACATGCTTCGCTTTTTTTCGTTTGCATAATCTTTCGAATTTACATTGGCTAGGACGAGTATGCTGGTGTCGAAACCGTATCAGTACGTGCTGTTTCTGAGATGTTCGTTCCGCCTGCTAACACGTTGACACCTGCAATTATGTGTAACAAAGCCCTTTTAGGTATTATTACTGTGTGAAGAAAACTAGCTAAACTTATCACTAGATGGACTGCTCAGTACTTGACTGCTAGTTGTGGCATAGTCTACGTCATGTTCGTCCTGAGTTGGTTAACTCTTACAGCTATTGGCTGGCCATAGACAGCATTCGCTTGACGCGAAAACCATAGTGATAGTGGCACGTAGCAAAACGATAACAAATGTTATCTGTATCTCGCGAAGGTATAATATTGTTTTAAAAAGTTGTGCTGTATAAGAATTCATGTCATTATAATAGTGGGAAGGTAGAACGAACATGTCAGTGATTTCTTTTTGATTTATGGTTGCAGGCACAAACTACTTATTACGCGCTTATCCCCATGATTCTCTGAATCAATCGATTTTGTTGCCCATATTTTTACTTTTTATAGTCATGATTATCCAACTGCGGGTGACTGGCCCCTCAGCTTTTGTCAACTGCCTGCAACGTAAAGATGGAGTATCTCGTTAATAGGCTTACCCAGGAACAAAACAAGCGAACTTGTCGGATTTTTTCCACTCTATCCCTGTCGTGCTGCTGCTGGGCGTCAAGAAGTAAAGTTGTGGATACCGGTTACATACAGTCTGTGGTGTGACTCAATAAGAGAATTGAAACCAGGTTTACTGACCACGAAGCGACCGCCCTAGCCGATGCGCCATCAAATATGCTGTTCGTTAGTATGCAAATAAATATTCGCTGGGTCCGAATTCTAGATTCATAAAGCCGCGTTCCCTTCCGCTCTTTTGCAAAGATGTGAAACCTCCACTGATGAGAGCCTCCTTTAAACTTTTAGCCAAATTGCATTTTTCAAAGCTCTATTAAGAAAACATTGTTAATTGTTTAGCTATGCAAGGAAACACCTCAAGTCCTCTTCCGCCAAGCGTTACTTTTTCTCCAGAAAACTCCGTGCAAAGTGAGATAGATGTACTATGAAGTGTAGTGTAATGTGTTTGTCAACAACTAGAATCAGTCTTATAAGATAGTTTGAGATGCAGTCGAAACTGTCTACATGAGTTTTTCATAGTTTGAAATAGAATTGTGCTGGATGGTTATACCGGCTACTGCATTGCGGGTCTAAAGTAGGTGCTGAACAAAATGTTCTGTTACCCAGAGGTCAAAATATTACCAACTACTTTTAAGGTGGTGACCATTGTGCTATAGCTGAATCGAATCGAAGGAAGAAAAAACAAGGCGTTCCAAAAAGATTATCGGATAATGAGCGCAAGGACAAAGAAAGTGAATTGCGTACGGATGTGAGTTCTTGTAATAGTTACTTCACGGCAACACACTAAGTATAACTAGGTCCTTGTTCATCGAAGTAGCTACTCTAGACCAATTTGCAGAAAGTTACGTTATTACAACGCTCATTTGTTTTTCGATCCGTTGGAACTTGCTTATTATGTTAATCAAAATTTTGTACTGTGCAAATAGGTCTATACTTCACAACTTGGGGCATTTGTGCCTAGGTTTTTTTTCCAGTGTTGCAAGGCTAGACTTGCTGGTTTATTGTGTGTCTGCCACCATTTGCTCGCTTTCAAACCGTGTTTGTATTAGACAAACAGCACTTAAAATTCCTGACGCTGTTCTGACGATTGCCGATTTTGTGGAATTTTAAACTCAAGGCTTTTTTTGTGAACTCAGGAATAGGGTTTGGTCAAAAACCTCATTCCTGTGTTTTTGATTTAGCCGTCTGATCTTTTGCTGCAAAACATGACCGGATCAGAAACAATGGCAGTGGTCGGTGCCACTCTTATATCACAGATGAAGAAGTACACACAACCAGAGTGAGTAATTTGAAGGAACATAAACTCTTTTATTTCCAAGCGCTTTCACTTCGCCTCAATGGAATAGTTACTACCTATATGGGCTTTTATCCTGTTACACTTTTGAAAGAGCACTTTGTGCTATTCTGCGTTAACTTGCGGCTTGTGGTAGAAACGCATTGTACGCGTCGTATTGGTAGCTTCGAAGCGGATTTGAACACCAGTCGTTCACTGTATAGTGTTTGACTTTTTGGCATGATTCCGTATAGAAATACGTAACTCGCCATGTAAACAAAGACAATACGGTTTGCTACTTGATTGTTTGTTCCAGACATACGAACGACTTGTCCAGTTCAGCCGCTCCTGAGATTGCTATTGATGCGGTAAGTAACTGCAAATCGTTGTAATAAAATGTGGCTACTGTTGTAAACATTCATATTAATGGTTACTGTATTACAAGACTTTTTGGGTTTGACTGAGTGAGCAAGATACAGGCAGATGATTTAAACAGAAATTACAGAAAAATCAATCCTACTAAGATTTGAAGTTCTGCTGCTGGAACAATTTAGCTTTTTCGTTTGATGCATTATTAGTGCAGATTACGAACTACTTTTGACAAAATCCTGATTTTGGTTGTACTATTTGCCCAGGGGTGGGCAAACTACGGCCCTCGAGAGCAATCTGTGCGGCCCGCGAACACTTTTTGAAACTTTGCCATTTGTAAATAAATACGACAAGGGGATTGACAAGGCGCAAAAGCGACGGTGTTCTTAAAAAAATGGTAATCGCCCCCACCTTAGACGGAAAATGCGTCAGAGCCTACAATTGCCTCCAATCAGGCATTTACCGTCTGCCAAAGGGTGAAGACCTTTATTTTTTTTTATTTTTTTTTTTTTAGAGACACCGCCGATTTTGCGCGCTGCGATACCACATTGCCATAGGATTTCGCAAAATTGTGAGCTAATGCAATTTCTTCTATATCATGCAGCTGTACCAGACAACAAGCCCTGGCCCTCGGCCACCCTCGAAATGGTCAATGCGGCCCTCCGGCTAAAAAGTTTGCCCACCTCTGTATTAGCCCATTTAACCAAAATTTTTTGTTAAGTAAAATATGTCCAACAAGAATGCCAATAAAGTATTTCTTTTTTCCTTAACTTTTTTTTGGTCCAGGAATATTGTTAATACGAAAAATGATACCATAGAGTCTGTGGGGTGCCTCATAACAGACGTTCTTATTTACTACATTTTTTGGTATTGCGCGATTGTCAAAGCAACTTTTTATAGCAAAACGAGTTATTTGTAAGTTAAAAAGTACATTTTGACAATCTCTACGATAACGAAAAAGTTTTGCTTGTAGTCTACATTACAATAATTGCCGTTGTATTACAAAAGTGGTTCTGCGTTCTCGCAGTATAGTTGCTCACATAATGCTCTTAGCACAACCTATTCGTAAATTTGGTTGCAAAGTTTTGACCAGAATTTTCGACTCTCCAGCTGAACTTTTTTTTAAGTCGAGGCTGACGTAGTAATTGTAAATGGTCTGCTTTTCCTCTTATTGATGAAGCTGTTAAAGAGGTTGTTAGCCACAAGCTTGCCAATGAAAATGCCAAAGATTTTGTTTACATGTAGTGATCACATGAATATTTGCCGGTAAGTTTGTTTCTAGTGTACTGCAGTACGATATTTGTTTTCCTTGACCCATTTTATTTCTCCCACCAAAGTGTATTGTTTGGCGTCGCGGTTTCCCTGTTCTCCCCCCAAAAGCCATGCAATTGAAATATTGGTGAATGTTGTTAATGTCATTATAACACAGAAACAATTAAATTTCGGATCTAAAGTAGCTTTTCTTAATATTTATATATGTGTGTGTGTGTGTGGTGGGGGGGGGGCATATTTTTTATAAAGCACTTTATGATAATAAGTTGGAAGCATTGGTGTCTGTTGATCAAATACTCCTATTTTTTCCATGACATCACCAACAATACCAAAAAATAGTACTGAGTCTCTTGAAGATATAATCTGTAAGATATATTTTATGAAGTATTTGGAAGAAATGATATTTTAGGGGTAATGCGTACAACAATATCCAGTCACCTGCGTGAAATATAGTAAGAAGTAATAACTTTTTCCCTTAAGTCGTCTTTCTCTGACTTAATTCGGAAAATACTGCTGTTTGATTAAATGTTGCAGCGTAATTAGAAAGAGATCGAATTGCAGCGAAATTTTACATTCAAAGTTGGCAACGCTAATACCTTTTCTATGCAACACCAGCATTAAAGTCTGCGTATCATAATAAACTTTAAGGTATCGTATATGATACCAAGGGAAAGAATGGGCTAAAGCGTTATTGGCTGTTATATTGACCCTCTAGTGAATGTTGGAATTTAATCAGTGTTTTTGATGAAGACGCATTGAAAAAACTGTTTGGCGTCAACGCCATTGTCATTGGCGGTGGCGCGGCACATAGAAAGAAAAAGTGAATATATTTTTGAATCTGAAAATCCCATGTGACCAAAGCAAGCATCACGCAACATCTCGTCATTGCGCGCAATGAAGAGTGTGCAGCCGGTTGTTTGCGACTGCATTGGTCAGACAAAAGGAAACAACGTGACAACTTAATAAGTTAAGTGTTTGTACGAAACGCTGAGCATTTATGTCCTGTTATAAACGACTTTCAATTGTTGGAGACGGAAAAGACTGCTAGCAAGAGTGGAAACCGCTTGTCTTGTTAAGTTGAGGTTTTCACGACAAATATTCCACATGGTCGTCATTCTGTAAAGCCGCTGACCAATGACGGTGTAGCGGTCACGTTTTGCTTCTTTTCGTTCACATATTCTCTTGAATTGGAAGCAGCTAAGGCAAGTCCAGTGCTGTCATATTCACGTAACACGCGTCTTTATATGGGGTCTTGTAGACGTTGAGACGTTTTCCCTACGCATCGACCCCAAAGGTGACACTCCCATTTAACGCAGGTTTTTAACTTTAAATAGCAATGTCTTTGTTTTTTAGTTCGCTTATAACCAGCATTACAACCAAGTGTTTTGGTTTATAATTGATTTTCTAGTGCCCGTATTCTAACGCTTTCCAGTTCACCCAATACCGCCACTAATAAAAGACTTTACATCTTTTTCTGTGTTAAGCAGGGCTAAGATGTGCTTGTTCTGTGTGTGTCTACCACTATTCGCTTGCTTTCAAAGCCGACGCTGCTCTTGTTCGGTACAGCATTTGAAATTCCGGATAAACTCCGTCGAATGCTAATGCTGTTTTAAAGGAGTTTCGAATTTCGGGCTGTTGGTTACTTCTACACCACGGTGGCTCCTGAAGCTACTGTACATTGATGCGGTGAACCATTAACGATTGCGTGAAAATGTAATTATGTGCATCAAAGTGTAAGATACAATGGCTGGTACTGCGACAAACTCAAACTTTTCTATTTTATGCAGTCCTAATCAGTAGTTTACGAAAGTTTTGCAAAAGATCTTATAAACAATGTTCTACAAAAGTGTATATTGCTATCATATTAAAACTGCGGTGAGTATTTCATTTTATCTCTAATTTTATATAGGATACAGCAAAACACAATCAAGAGTCAATAGCTCAACTGTCGCTTGAATCGCTTTTACAATCAGGTGAACTAATTTTTTCTAGTTGCCGTTTATCAGGCCAGGTTTTTTCTTTGCAAAAGGAAGAGAAAAAAAGGGCCAGACTTTCAAAGATAGCTGGTATTCAATGCTGGAGTACCTTTTAGGTCACGTGTAAGAATCTTATGATCACATTTTCAAAGTTTGAGGATCCAAAGTGTTATAATTGTAACGATGCAACCGATGGAAAATGAAGTTTTGTGACTATTAGATCTCTCTTTGAACGTAGCTTTCACGAAACCAACAAATTACGCAGCGAAAATAATCTTTAAAAAACGAATTGCGTTTACCTTTTCTCTTGTGGTCGAGGCACGGCATGAAACGGATAATTAGGTTTACAGCACAAGCCCAATCAAACAGGCTGGAGAAATAGCGCAAGTTCATTCCGAAACACTTGTGAATGCAAATAACAAGCTAGTAAGCTCTTTATTGGCTAGTATGGCTGCAATTGATGGATACCAATAAGTTGCCTATTCAATATTTGCAAACCACTGGGGCCTGGGTAGTTGGTGGATAATCAGTTACATCCAGATTGGTGAACCTCCCAGTATCACAGTCAGTTTAAAGCAGACTGAATATTGAATTTATCTACATCGCTGCGTTGTATTTTTATTGATAGCATACGCTCGCCGCTAACATCGCATCACTGCGGTCCCATTGGTGGCCGACTTGTGATTTCTTGGTATATTGACTTCTAGCTCCGCACAGTACGAAACATTTTTTTAAAATGAAGTGATTTTGGTTTTACCTCATTGCTATCAATTCGGTTTTATAGATTTCACTGTCAGTGAAATGGAGTTAAAAGAACTAGAAGATTTATTAAATTTGCACAACACAGAGTCGGTGAGCTACCCTCAACCCAGCGGTAGGTATTTTAGATAGCTCAAAAGTCATTAAATGTCATTTGCAGACAAATTTTTTTAAAATCTTGTCTAATTCACGGCTAATAAGCCTTGCCTCTTAGGGATTACTAGTTATGCTTCTATTATCGACTTACTAATTTATCGTGAATACAAATAGTGAGCACAAATGCAAATTTTGTATTCACAATAAATTGACAAGTTATCTTAAAGACCGGCATTAGAGTCTAGTTACCTTTTAATGAAGAAGGCGAATTTGAAGCTGTATGGATAAACTTTATTCGCTCCTGCGTATGAGCTTATGCTCAGTTTGCTAATGTTTAGTCAGACTTGGCAACCGCAACAGATGGACAGCTCGGCCCAACAACCTGCTTGCGCCGTAAGGATCAAGAAATCTCATTTAGTGCTTTTCCCGAGGTCACCTCAAGTGAACTTGCTTGCTTTTTCTTCATACCACCTCTTTCGTTTCTTCATACCAGCTCAATAGCTGGAAACAAGGAAGCTGATGCCCTTTTTGTTAGGTTGTTTCATACCAGCATGATTTATACTTGGTTGTGAATTAAAGTTTTAGACTCAGTTTCATCAGCATCACCTGCAGAACCATCTACTTCATGCATAAACGAACAGCAACAACAAGGACAACAGAAAAAAGGTGCAAACGATTTCGATCATTTGACAAATAAGCAACAATACCAGAACCAGTATGCTGCTGGCACATTTTTATTAGAAGACTTGCCTTGCTTGCAGCGCCCCCATATTTGTATTGTCAAGGTTAACCATATGCATTCAGCGGGCCAAGCCGACTTCACCCAATGGATAGTTGTCAAAGCAGTGGTAAAAAGTTTTTGTTTTTGACATGGCCAAATCTCGTTTCAAAACAAAACTATGGCGTTTTGAAACGCAATCGATTACAAAACATCATTGTGCATAGTCATTACATTGTTCCCAAGTTTATAGAGTCTCTGGCATCTTATTTGCCGTGTTTTCACCATACGCGTCCTTAAACTTAAACGTTTATCCGTTAAATTGAGCAAGTGCTTGAAATCAAATCAAAGTTGTGGAAGGGTGTCTAGATGATGCGTATTTTCAGGATTAAGCTATTAAATATCACAACCACTACTTACGACTTTTTTTATCGTAACATTAAGCATGCTTGATTGAGCTAACGCTTCTGCGTGTGCGCATGTTGCTTTGTTCAGGCGTCAACGCAGCCAGGCAAAGAACAAACTAACCCGAAATCAAACACTCGCCATTAAGTTTTTACAATAGCACTGCCCCAATCAGTAATGCCGAGATTAAGAATATCAGTTCAATCGGCTTTCCCCAATTGATATTTTTTGAGTACAGCAATAAAAAGTTAATTTGTTGGCATAGCCAACAATTTTATTCTAAAATCTAAGTTCTAAAATTTCATTCTCATTCTAAAATCAAAAGTACCCTTTGTTTAAAAGAAAACGTGTAAGCATAAAAAAGCATAGGGGATTGCACATAGCCGGTATATTTCTCCCGAAGTTTTCTGGAGTTCCTGGCTGCATCTTGCTTGCCCTGTTTGGTACTTAGGAGCTGGACTTACTCACAATTGAAAGAGCCAACAATTTCAAAAAGTTTTATTCCTTCACTTTTTGAAGTGCATGGAAGCATTATTTCGAAGTTGTGGGGTGATGGATGCGTCAAAGTGATTGATATGTATTTTCAGGAATAACATTAGGACCACTACTTACTGCGCGCATGTTGCTTGGTCCTGGCATAGACACAGCCATGCAAAGAGCAAACTAACCTGAAATGGAGCACTTACTGTTAAGTTATTGGAAAGGAAATTACTTTACCATTTAGATGATATGTAGCGCGGCATTAATATTTTGGTGCAAAAGATGTAACAGGACCATTTTTACCCCTTTCTTTTTGTAAGGAGATCGCCAATTTTGTTTGCTTGGAGTAGGCTACATATTAATATTTTTAGAGACTTTATTTTAGATCAATATTTTTGCAAATTTTGATAGATAATGCCAGAGAGCCATGATTGCGAGGCAAAATAGTCAAAATGTACCAAAGAGATAACTTTTTGTAAAAATTGCAAGTTTCTTAGGTCTAGTAGGAAAACTTTGCAACTAAAAATGGAAAATAATGTATTGTTGGTCAGCCATTATAAATTGATTCTTAAAGCTACATTTTGCTGAAAAGCAAATTGTGCTTTCTAACCAGGGCTGTGCAGTCCGAGTCGTGGAGTCGGGCATATTTTCGGCCTTGAGGAGTCGGAGTCTGGAGAAATCAGCCGACTCCGACTCCTCGCCATTTTAAATTACTTGTGTACGTGAAAAAGACATAAAAGCATGATTAAGTATTCCAAGTAGGAATTTTTCCCTTTGGAGAAGGACATTAGACACTTGATGGTATAACGCAAAAAGTTTATATTTAGTTTAATTCAAAATATGTGGCCTTGCCTGTTTCAGTGTCTCAGAAGATTAGTAATTAAAAGCAATAATAGAAATTGTTTTATCCAGTAGAGAAATATAGGTAAAGCTGGTAAAAGGAATGGGTAAAGCAGCAATGTAGAGTGAGATGCTGTATAGCGGACTAGCAGTGATTACTTGATCATATTACTATTATTTTGTATTGTTGTGAACGCTGAACAGAACAGCATCTCACATGCTCTGCTTGTTATGTCAATCACTTGATGCAGTGATAGCTACACTTAGTTTACTGTTTCTTAACTTTAGTTGGAAATCTGCAAATACAAGTAACAACAGAACCTTAAACCTTAAACCAACACAAGCAATCTTAAGCCTAAGGTAATCACTGCTAGTCGGCTATACAGCATCTCGCTCTACATTGCTGTTTTCCCCATTCTTCTTACCAGCTTTATCTATATTTCTTTACGGGATAAAAACAATCTCTATTATTGTTTTTAATTATTAGTCTTCTGAAACACTGAAACAGGCAAGGCCACATATTTTGTATTAAACTAAATATAAACTTTTTGTGTTATACCATCCAATGTCCTCCGAAGAGAAAAATTCCAACTTGGACTAATTAATCGCGTTATCATTTTTAGTGTTTTTCATGTTCATAAGTAATTTAAGTTGGTGAGGAGTCGGAGTCGGCTGTAGAAAAATAGAGAAGTCGAAGTCGGCCACTAAGAGCTCCGACTGTACAGCCCTGTTTCTAACGACACTTAATTGTTAGTACCTTATCAAAATTTTTTATGTTAAACTCGCCTGTTTTTACTCAGCTTACCACTTTTTGAGGGGAGAAGGTAAAAAGTTACACAACCACTCTTAAAGTTCAATATTTTAGTATTGAAACAAATAGTAAAGGCACATGTCATCAATAACCGAAATTGCCTTAAATAACCTTCAATTTGTTAAATACATTTTGAAAATCGTTTCAGAAATAAGGTCACAAATCAGTTTTTAGGTAAACTGATTTTGTAAAAATTGTTTTCAAAAAAAAATCATCGTGTGATTATCTCTGGTAGCGAAAGACTGTGTTGATCGTACCAGACACGTTGTGACATCATAGAGCGTGTTTGAAGCGTGCAAAAGAAGAAGCATGCTAAGAAGGCCGTACCACTTGATGAGCCTCAGAGCGAGACAGACTGTTGTGGTTTAAGCGTTTCTTCTGTAGTTGTACAAATATATATATTGATTTCGATATAGTTTCAGTTGACAATGCTAACAGCGTTTAGCGAAACATTTTAATAAGATATGTGCAGCTACATATTGACTCTGATTTTTTGCTTAGAAAAAAGCTTGTTTTGATAACTGCTGGTTGATCGTTGTAATCATCCCTGATGCCTAAGTGCAATAAATGCATGATTCTATTTAGCAAATTGTATGTCTAAATAAATAGTTTTGCGGCAATTTTCAAACTCTGTGACAATGTTTGCAATTGAAATGGTACCCACTCGGAATTAGGTTTTCTGGCGATGCCGAAGCGGTTGAAACATTTTTACAAGTAGCTTTATTTGCTTTTTTAAAACTACGAAACGTATTGTAGGTTTTATCGAGAATTGGAACCTAGGTATAGTGAAATCAGCAATTCCTACTTCACTGTTATGCAGGCGTCTTTGAAAACGTACAAATCCAGTTTTGCTGTTTGTCAAACATGTAAAGTCGATTTTATATTTTAGTACACTGCACAACTAATTTGGAAAAAATCATGCTGTTTTGATAAAAATACTTGTCGTACTCATAGGCTGCATGATGAAGTGCTGGAGCGAAAATATCTTGGTTTTTTCGTTTTCAGTTATGTTTAAATGCGCTTTTCATTACAGTATTTGAAGATGAGAAATCGAAGACGTCAACATTAAATAAAAGATTTGTCTTGAGTGGTCCCGTTTTTGTTGATGTTCCGAAAGCAGTGGCTACAGGAAAGCAAGTGAAGAAATGTGAGAAAGTTATTTTTAAAACTAAAAAAATTGATCCACGTGGCATTTTTCAAAATGGTTCTGTCCAGAAAAGAAAGTCACCAGTTGCCATCAATCCTGTTGCAGAAAATAAAGATACGAACATTGTAGATATCCAGTCACTTTCACCTGAAAGAAATACTACAGCTTATCATATGCATTCAACACCGCAAGGAACTTCTGTAGCTGATGCCCAGAAAAGTGAAGGAATGGTGGATTTGTATAAAGCAGATGAATCAATTAATGGTGAACCACCTGAAGTTGATCAAAAAGAGAGTTCAGAAGTTGAATTGCCTGATAAAGGAACTTCAAAAGCAGAAAGAGTTCTAAAGGACATTTCTGAAATTAGAGTCAAAAGTGTAACGACCGAAGGTAAGAAATCGCAAAATGTAATTTTTGAAGTTGTCAATCAAAATCCAATGTCTAAGGTGGATGCTCAAAGCATCATCCCGCAAGTTGAAAAACCGAAAAATGGAATCCCAGCTGATACGGCACAAAATGCAACTTTCGATATTGAAATAGGTGGAAATTCAAGTTCAGAATTAGAAAAAGCCTCTCAAAAAGAACTGGCCAACCCCCGTGCTACTCCAAAAGAATCTTCCACTGATTTATTTCATCAAAGTCCTGCGAAAAATACAAGAAGTAAGAACAAGGTTGGACTAGCGACATCCAAAATTACGAAAAACAAGACTCCTAGAGTTAGAATTCGTTCGAAAAGCGACAGAAGAAAACTGATGAAGAAAAAATCGAAAGTCTCTCACAAAAATGGCAAAGAAGCTACCACATTATCAGATGAAGCAATGTGCGGACCATATTGTCAGAAAAAGCCATTATCAGAAAAAGCGTCAGAAGAAACGGATGTTTTGACCGGTGCAGCTTTCCCGTGCGTCCAGCTTTCGGGCACATCACTCAGCCCTGAAAGTGATTCACAGATGAACGTTTTGGCTGCTGTCGACTTGCATAGTAGTCCTAGGAAACTAACGCTGCGATATGGCCTTCGATCAACTGAAGTAGATTCGCAGACAATGAGCCGTGCTTCGCCAATTAAAAATCAAAACACTTCGTCAAGTTTTCCAAATAGTTCCATTTCTGCAGCTGCTTTACCGTTGCCACCTTTTCGTCGTACAAAGGAAAATCAAAGTGACAACATTGTTGCTGATTCACCAAGTGCTGTTCAATGCGAGGAAAAAAACGCTAAGGATTTGATTGAAATAAAGTCATTGCCAAGCCCCAAAAACCATAAAGACAATAGTAATGCTGAAAATGCCGCTCTTATTGATAGTAGACACTTAGAATTACAGCCACATGCTACCGTCGTTGTGTCTGACGATGAAAACGTAAAAGTAGATGATATAATGCAACAACTGGCTAAACAAGTAAAGATGTATAAAAATGGAAAAACTTCGAACGCAAGACCAATAATGGTAGAAACCAGTCTTGCTACAACTGGCAATGTCTTCATAGCAACCATGAGTAACCAGCCCGGGCTACCAGAGCCCTCCATTTCTCAGGAAGAGACGGACAAGGCTGTGGAAGACCTTGTAGGGTCTATGGAAGAAGCTCACCCTGTATGCGAGAGTCCTGTTTCCGTGCCTTCCATTCCTATTTCATATTCAAACAAAGTGATGGCAGAACTTAATGAAATCAAATCTAATCATGTGACTCTTGCGGGACCAGAAGAAGTCGATGAACGAATAGACAGTTTATGCCAGAAAAATATCAGCGGTAGAAGCATGACCGTTCTGCTGAACGAAACGTCCTTAACACAGATGATGGAAGCCGCCAGTGAGATGAAAACTAACGATTTGGATTTTGTGCCTCACAGCAGATCAATGGAGCCTAAAAACTTCCGCACCATATCACCTAGTACCGGTATCTTCTCCATCTTTGCAAACGAAAATTTGAAGCCGGTCCCGACGCAACAAACTGGCCCTCAAGCAACCGCATCTGTGTTTACTAGCACTGGTACTACGCTTACCATTGCCAAACATGTTGACGTCAGCTTGTCTTCAGACAGTGTTGATATCCTTAATGCAGTGCAAACATCAGTGGCTGCATTTCCAGACGAAAACGATCCCCAGACGCAGAATCTTCGGCTCTGGTTGAACACCAAAGTATCCACCAGCAGTGGAGAAATGCTAAAACCTAACAAAAAACCTGCTGCCGTATGTCGTACACTTAACTTCAAGCAGTCGTCGACTTCAATAAGCAAAAATAAAAAATCAAGAAATTCACCACTAAAAAATTTTCGATCAGTGAAGAGAGGCCCAAGGTGAGGTTTTTGTTTTATTTCCAAATCATGTGAAAAAGTGTAGTGGTTTACTTTGTTATTGAACATCACATTTGTCTTCTCCTCGTCCTTGGAATAAAGGCAAGGAAAGATGATGCTGATTGGCGGAGGAAAGCGACAAGTTGTATAGTATCGTGAGGAAAGGCAAGCTTAGGATCAACTTGAAGTATTTGTATTCAAAATTACCATGAAGTTGTGGTAATTGTTCCTGTCTTCGGAACCTACGCCTCGCTACTATTGCAAGTTCATTGGTATTCGTCAGGAAGAGTATCCGGAAACGAAGTGCTGAATTGCTTCGGTGAAACATTGTGTTTTTAAGCGAGTGGATAGTGGCAGAAATGCTGAAGTAGCACGTGTGATGCTGCAAAAGCGGAAAAAAGACGTAAAATCTTGCGATTTTTGAAATCTAATGTCAAGGTATGTGGTGAGCGATAGATATAAACTATTTCGCTACACCAGCAAATCGCGTATAATTTAACTCAAAAATACTTCTACTATCGACGTTTTTGTAGAAAAATTCTCCCGAAACCTCCCGCACCAACATTGTCTTATCATTCGACCCCACAGACACAAAGTCAAAGCGTTGGAGTAGGTATGTGCTTTAGTTATTTGCGTCAGAGTAACTACGCAAAGGACCTACATGAAAAACTGCTTACATGGCACGTTTTAATCGGCAATCCATTACTGGCCGCCGTTTTGTTGTGATGCCGCCAGAAACGTTTTGCATTACCACTAATGTTCGGTGAGAAAAGCATTTGCCAGTATACCTATTTTTTCACCTGTGTCTTAAACATAACAGCAACCTTCCATTTCAATAGAATAATAGCTTTTGCTGTCGTAACGTTTTACCCGGGGCAGTCGGTCACAGAGCTTAGTTTCTAAAGTGTTACTTTGAAACACTTCCGAAGTTGCAGGCAGTGACACTGTTTCGACCTATCAGGTCTCTTCAGTGCACTTGGTGACCGACAAGAAGCTAGAGGCTTTTAATAAAGCATTTTGGTCTTCCTGCAAAAGATGCGAATTTTTGTAATGTCATTTGCTACCTCTTTTATACAGATACTTTTGCATCGCCCTCCGTTGTTCAAGCAACTCCACTTTTGCAGACTTCAAATACGAGGTAGTGAGTAATTAAAATTACTATAAATTGGCACTAATTAAATATAAGAGTCTTATTATCATCTTGACATGCCCCCATGGAAGTACAGTATATTTTATATTATCAACAAAGAGCTGATATTTTCGCCAAGCTGTTTTTTGCCTAGATTAAGTTAATAGTGTGCGGTATTGGTTTGAATTTGATTTATTTTTGCTAGCGTTCCTTGAAGATGCACGCATTTTAATTTAAGTGTGATGAAAGAGCATGTGCTTAGTGGTGAACAACTACTTGTACACTTTATCAGGAACTTGTGCAACAACTAACCTATTATTACTATCAGAACACTTTCCCGAGATAGATGCATGGTTGGAAATCATGGAGTCCCTGCTCACATTTTCGTCACAGCCTGAACCATATGTTACCTTGTTACTATTAACGCGAAACGGCTGTAAATAATAGATTTTTTTATAGGTTTCTTTCTCCTTCGATTATTCTGACGCCAATTTCGGATTTGACATTAAGTAAGTCTGGAGCGCTGGCTCTCAGCAACACTATAAAAGAAACAAACCCAGTTGTACCAATAGCAGTTCCTTCGGAAAATATAATTCTGTGCCAAAAAGCTGCTACCTCTGAAGCAGTTGTTGACCCGAAAATCAATTTAACTACCTCACAAGACCAAAATGCGATCATACAAACTGCGTTTAGCCTCGCAACAGCATCTACACACAACGCCGCTGCGTCTTTGCATGGTGTCACCTCATCCATACCCGACGTGAAGACGTCAAACAATGATACAAAGACTTCAACTGCCGCAACATGTGTTACTACTTGCACGAACAAATCCGTCATGTCGCCGAAAGTTACCGATTTACGAATACCGCTGCTGGACCAACCTAAGGCGCAGTGTAAGAAAGTGACATTGGATGAATCAATGACTGCGACTTCTTCCACAAGCAGTGGTGCTTCGTCGAGCGATGTTAAAAAGGCAAAACGTGATCCATCAAATTTGCCACCGGAACCCGCACAACGTGTTTCTGTTGGCGATTCGTCTGAAGAATTTAGTTTGCAGATCTTAACTTCCGAAGACGAAAAACCACTCGCTATGCTGCCTGCGGTGTCAAGGAAACGCAAACTTTCCCGAAAAAACACGCCGCGGAAGAAATCCCGATTGTCCAAGAACGGCAGTATTGACGAACTGGTCGCGTTTTTACAAAAAGTACACGGTCAAAGGGACAAAGAGAAAGATGAAGGCACCGCCACAGAGCAAACGCAAATTACCCACAGCAGTCCTGAAACCCAGTTAACACAAGTTGTACGAACCAGTAAGGTTCAAACGAAAAATCAAGACCAAAGTAGTTCAGTATCGCTGGAATCCAAATATACCAGCGAGAACGCTACGGAGCACGAAAAATCGAAGAAAAAGCTTCCTAACAAGACCGTGTCTCCTTTGAAGAAAGAAAAGCTAAACAAAAGACGCGTTAACCTGACCAGCGTTCCCATACCCCACTCGAAATTGGGGGGTTCGCCCTTGCATCTGCGGACCCCCTCACCTGTGTTGGTGTGTCGCGACAGCCCCAATACAATTGCGCTTGTCGCCGAATCGCTCGTAGAACTTTCTCGAAGTCGTGGCTCTGCGCACGATGATTCGAGCCAGACGTCATCGACGAAGTCTCCTGTGAAAAGCGTCGAAGAGAAGGAACGTGAGCGCAGTAGTGCGGATAAAAAGCGATCTGGTAAACGTGTGAAGAAAAAGCCAAAAAAAGTAAGTTTAGGCAAAGCGAATTTCAAACATTTTCTTGAAGTTGCCGTAAAGCGTCTTTTCCGGCCGCTCTACATTAAGCAATAATGACGTTCCAGTAAATCGATTTTAAAAATTGCAGCTGTACCTTGCATTTTACAGAGCCATTGCTAGCTTTTAAATTCGCGCCTGGTGTGATCTGTGATTGGTTATGCATGTTAAAACATCAACACCTTTGTTTAACTGAGCCAGTCTAGGGTACTTGAAAGATTAAAGAGAGTCCACACAGCAGCATACATAGGTATCACTCCTTGTTAGTTTTAATCATATCTCAATTCTTTTTAGCGTTTGCCATTGGAAGACGTGAACATTTCCGACTTCTTATCAACACTTAAATACGATTAGTATCGAATTTCGTTTTGTTTTATCACTGATTTTATTTCTAAGCACTTTTCATAATACTTTCAACAAAAATAAAAATCGATTAGATATCGCAGTGGTACTTTTATCAATTCAAGGCTTTCGTGGAATTGAGTTACACTTTGGTACTACAACGCATTTACCTTTATAAAAAAATGCGTGCAGTGTAACAAAAAAAGTCTCGATTCGAAAGAATCTAAAGTGGCAAACACACGCTGAATCAGTGCGTTGGAGTCTGGAAAACTGGACAAAAAAATCCAGCTTCAAAAATAAACTTAACGCAAATTGAGCTGAGAAGTTTCCATTTGCGGCTTATTCGCAAATAGCCTACCAGTTCAAAAGTGAGAACGCAAGTCTAGTTTGGGCCTGGATGTAACAAATGAGTATTGGATGGACATCACTATAACGAAAATGATCCTTTTAATTTGTTTGGTTTAGAAGAAATTTTCATAGTCACTGGCTTGTCAGATGGAACGTAAGGAGCAAGGGTAGGCTCAGAGTTCGCGTTGTCATTCGTGCTAGATGAAGGTACTGTCTCATCTTCGACAGGCTTTTTTAATTCAGCCAAAACTCTCTGTATCCTGTCAGCGTCGTTCGGTGTCGCGCTCTCTTCGTTTGCCGCTTTGGATAACTTCGGCTCTCGCGCTTCGGTGACGTCGTCAGTAGAACGTTTTGACGAGCAATAATAAAAGCTAGGCGGAGCAAATTCGCTCGGTCGCTCATTTCTAGGATTGTTCCAACTTCTAGGAGCAACAGGAGCTTTTGCCGGCATCCACTCATCTAAAAGTTTTAATTTCATTATTTTTCAAGGCATGTAGGGAACAGATTTAGTTCACACAGACTGGGTTTAGATGTTTTTCAAAAGTTCAGTGTATTTACAACTGTTAACTTGGGCATTGAATACGTTCACACATTTAACTCAAGTTGCCGTGATCTAGAGTGACAAAACTAACTGTACCACCAGCATAGCGCTATAAGGAGAGGGGAAGTGAAGATTCCTCTAAGCCATCATAGTTAAAAACATGCTCAAACAACTTGTCGCGAAAATTGATGACTCTCAATAAAACATGTATCCACAAAAATAGGATTCAACTTTTTTTAAGAACAGATCCTCTCATTATCAGTTAGCAGAGGCAAACAATGCTGATTGGCCTGATAAAAGTACAAAAGTTAACCTTCGTGTTGCCAACTGCTAGTCTAGCAAGGAAAATTATTGATTTTAGTTATTTTCCAAACTCTCGTTTGAACGAGATTTAAGTCGAACCTGATTTTAGTATTGTTCTAGAAACAGGTCTTGAGAGATTTGCCAAAATAAGTTATAAGTAAAAGGTCTTTACGAGGAAAAATTGAGAACCCCTGATTCAAGCCAACAACCAGTTCTCGAGATTAAAAAAAGTTCGAGAACAGGTTCTTGCAAACCGATCGAATCCCATCACTGCCGTCCACCCAACAAAAATGCTAACTACGAGCATAACCACCAGGAGATAAGTTATTTTACGCTCAAAAACAAGATCTAAAAATTTTGCAGCCTAAACCAACGATGCATAAAGTCCGGCCCGGGGGCCAGATCTGGCCCACCAAGGGTTCCAATCCGGCTTCAAAGACAATTTAGGGGAAATATATTACTATAAGATGCACACAAACAGCATATGCTGTAATTGAGAATTTTATCCGGACAGGTTTTGAAAATCAAGGAAAAATTTCGATTTTGATCAAAAGTTCAACAACAAAAGCTTTGAATTTTACTTGCAACCTGCGAAATATAAGTGATTTGCTTAAGACAGAGACCATTCGTTTGATAATTATACCATCAAATTTGAAATTAGATTCTAAATGACATTTTACCTAAATAAATGGAATACATAAATTTAGACCAGTAATTTCCATTTTTTGTAATCTCATTTAATAGATACAGAACAATTTTCAAAAATCTACCACAGCCAAACGAGGCTCAGCAACAAAAAGACATCTATAATGTGAAAATCTGAGTTATTGTTTACCCTTTTTATTGCATATTTCTTAGTAGCGATTTGTGAACTTATTTACTTTTTCTACTGTGAATGTCGTCAACTAGAGCAGGGGTAGGCAAGTTCTTTTGCAGGTGGACCAATTTCAAACTTCTTGAATACTTTGTGGGCCAGTCAGACTTCGTAATCCATGTTTCTACGCAAAAATATGCTTCGAAGCTGTGGCTGGTGACAGTGCTTATCCAAAAAGGTGGAGAGAACGTTTATTTCAAGATATAATTGATAGGTTTGCCATCCAAGGCCACAAAATTTTACATCCCGCCACAGGTTGTAAACCCTTGATCTAGAGCAGAGGTTCTCAACCAGGGGTAAATTTTTTTAGCAAAAAATTTACACTTTTACCTAATACAGTAGGCATTCGTAGAAGTGACAAAAAAAATTGGGGGATAAATATTTCTTTTGAAATTTGCCAAGGGGTAAATGAGAGAATAAAGGTTGAGAACTCCTGATCTAGAGTATTTGTTCACCCGATATATGGTAAGAAGGGGCAATTTGGCACCCATTAATAGAATTACGCTTTGCCGGTAGTGAGGCTATCAAGCAGTAATTTGTATTTCTCTGATTCGAAATAAAATGCCATTTTCTCTCAACCTCATCTTAGTGTAAATGTATGAGTTTGCCGTGTAAAACGCCATGCCTCGCAATTAGGATGAATCGTACACTCAAGTAGCAGCAGTTGGTTCTAGCACTGAAAATGCGATAACTTCTAATGAAGTTGAATGGGTAAAATCCAGAAATCAATGCAAACCTACCTTTTCCTTCGTCCCATTCACGAACCTTTGTTGTGCTTGCCGACAGCGGGTTTGTTTCAAGTTCCGGAGTTTCAGCCACTTCGAGCACTTTATCTTCCTGTTGAAACAAAAATAAGGAAAATTAACCACTACATAAATGTAAAACAAAAATGACCTACTCCAATGCAAATTGCTTAAAAAGTACATCCTTCCCAACAATGCATTGAGATGTCACTTTTTCAAAATCTCTTACTGGTTAACGAAAGACTTTTTTGATAACTTAGGCCTCTACTTGCTGCTGTTCTATTGACATTATAGCCTGCATTCCCGCGTAACATCCCACGAGCATGGAAGACGTCGTTATCGTCACGATAGAGTCGAATAGACAATCACAAGGAAGTAAGCAAGCTTTTGTTTGTACTACTTGCAATATTTTGACATATGAGAAATTACAATTGGTTCAAGACAAAGTTGCGTTATAAAGTTGGCAGTATAAAAACACAAGTTGCTTTACTAGAGTGCGTACTGAGGCCAAATTCAGATCAGGCCGCTGAGAAATTAATTACATGAGCAAAGTTATCAGCTTAAGTTAGTATGTACATTGTGCAAACACACTCACTTCAACTTTAGCTGGTTCAACCTTAATTGGTTCCAACAAATTTGCTGGGATTTCTTTTCCTTGCGCTTTCAACTGTTTGATTCGTCTCTGGCGAACTTTTTCCAACCGAGCAGCAAGCATTGTCTGCATGCACACAAGACTTCAATAGAATCGCAAATTTTAACAATTTTATTGACATCATATCATTCTGTTGCGTGTCTATGATGACGAACCATGAAAACTGATCTCGTTTCGACAAAACAAAATCTTAAATATTATCCAAACAAACTAGTATAAACGTGAGAAGATATTGTTGGGGAGCTCGATAGTGGATGAAGGTACAAACTCCCAGGTAGGAAAGCATAACGTCCTAGCTCTAACACTGAATTGTTGTTGCTGTGGCACCAACAGTGGCTACGTGTTTGGGCCATTATGGCCCATTGCACTCATTGTAATCATGGCCAAACAAAACCTATTTCATTCTTCGCATTAGTGGAATAGCTGAGCACTAAGAAGATCTGTGAATACCATTCCTAAAGTTTTTGGTATGAAAGTTGTTATTATTGCTACTAGCAATACACCGATAAACATAATAATGCAATACATTTAGCAAATTCAAACGTTTTCGGCGCTACATATCGCCCTCGTCAGGATCTACAGTATATACAAATATTTACAGCATTAAAACCTTCGTTGAACGAAAACACAAAACAACTTGAAGAGTCCTAATAAAAAACAGTAAAACTTCATTCTGCGGTCTCAGTAATTGCCTGGTTACTGCTAACAAAGAGCCTGATAATAGAAACAATTGCCTGCTAGGAGTTAATCGGATTTGAGGTTATGTAGATAATTGTTTCAAATGAATTAAATTCACATTAAAGTTCAGCACAAAATTGTTTAGTTAAATGATTAAATAAACATCTATGATTAAAACACGTTTAGTAAAAATGACACTCCGTTTGCATACAGTTATTTGTTCAGGACAGGGTTATTTCTTTTGATCACTAAGGTTTCATGGATTTTGGCTTCGCAAGATGTTTGACATTTTCTAATTATTTCAAATTGCTTCATGTTGTTCGGCTGAGTTTTGCATGAGCTGCATTTTCTTATGTTCTTTGATGGCACTTTTACCTGACTTTGAAACATTTAAGTGCTCCCCTGCTCTTATATTCAAATGTCTTGCGGACGTACCGATGTACGTGACGTTCACATTACGTGAACAGGTAAACTTATACACGAGTTCTTAAAGGAGTTAGGCTTTTCAAAGAGAAATATTCCTGCACTTTTGTCGTTTTGTAGACGATTGTAATTTTAATGACACTTTTGCTATCGACCATTTCATTGTTCTCTTTTAAAAAGAATAAGTAAAAACTGTAACGTTGATCAAAAATTGGTTGCCGTACATGTTTCATTTTTGGTCGAACAATTATCCTACTTGACTTAACAAACTTGCAATTGTTAGACAAAGTTAGCTCTTTGGTGCATTTTGACTACTTTTCCTCACAAGCATGGTTCTTTTGCATTATCTATCGACGTTTTCAAATAGATCCATCAAAAACTGAAGTCTCGAAATGTTTATGAAATGTAGTCTATCGGTTAAAAACACACAAAATTTTAGTGCCTGCAGCTCACAAAATTGCAATTTCTAGAAAAACTAAGTCCTTTGGTACATTTTGGGTACTCTTTCTCAATAGCGTGGAACTTTGGCATTATCAATCAAAAGATTCATCGAAAAATGAAGTCCACAAATTTTAATATGTAGCCTACTCCAAGTAAAACACTTGATGATCACCCAAGAAAAAGACGAGGAAGATGGTCCTTTCTTATGGTTTATAACAAAACGTAAGTGTGGAGCTACATATGATGTAAATGTTGAAGCAATTTCCTTTGCAATTGGGCAAGGTTGCCACAGCAGCCAGCTGATTTGATGTTCTTAACCTCGACATTAGTATTGGGGGGCCTCCGCTACTGTTATAACTCAACTGAGAGTGCTTCATTTCGCATTAGTTTGCTCTTTGCATGGCGACGTTTATGCCAAGGCCAAGAAAAATGCACGCAGTCAGAGACGTTAGTTCATATTAATTTGCCTACAGTAACGAAGAAGTGGTAAGTAGCGATTCTAATAATAATGGCTCAAAACGCATTGTGAGGTCATAATGTTAAATGCCATCGCAATGCTTGCCACTACATAGTGAGAACAGCTAGGTAGTCGGTCGATTTGGCAGTAGAGAGCTCGATGATAGAATCAGAGCAATAAAATAAAATGAAATAGGCGATAGGCGAAACAGACTGTTGAGGTGTTTTTAACTGGAATAAATTTCATTTTAGTGAGAGCAGCAGTAGGCAGCAAAATTATTCACATCATTTTGATAGCTGACATAAATGGTAAAGCCCATTACTGTTATTTGTAATTGCAAGGATATCGGTACAAAACACTAATCTTCATTTAGAAGTAGGGAGGTCTGGATAGGGGCAAAGTTAAATCTAATACTGTAAAGTCCCAAATTCAAGAAAAGATCAAAATTAAACAATAATACCATTAATCTGTAACGCTGGATTAAGAGGGAATGCTTTTGTTTGAAAAGAGCGTAATAGGCACCTATTGCAATAGGTCATATGACTTAAAGGAAAGCCATAACCCCTTTTCAAGCTATGGTCGAAATAAAGCAAATAGCGCAGGCAAAAATCTTAATGTCGCAAATACTAATACGAAAAAGGGAATGTTGCTAAATCATTTCGTTGTTGCTCTCATAAATGTTTGTACGGTGAAGCTGGCGCAGCTGCATTAATTGATATCTTTTAAATCGGCACGGATGATGTGCCCTACCGGGGTAAAATCGCACGATACTTTGTTTTTTTTTTCGTACAAATGTGAACTGTGAGTTTTTCAGCGCAATCGAAACCCGCCTTCACTTGTCTCATACATTTTATCACACGCAACCTGTTGCTTTTGTTTTTTTGCTTCATTCGCTTTCTTTCGTTTCTCAGTTTCTTCTCGCAGTGCTTCCAATCTTTTCATTTGAGAATCTCTCTCTTCCTGCTTGCCAGAAAACGCGTAGTAACCCACGCCAAGTTCACGAATCTCTACAAAGCAGAGGATGCAATTTAACGAGGCATATAAGCGGCGCGGTGACATGAAACTGATTTTGCTCAGTCATGATCAAAAAGAATGCAATGCACCTCCTTGCGCTGAGCAAATGGAAACTGTTGAGCCACGACACCAAGGCATACGCTGTTGTACAAACCGCACTCAAGAACTACTTCCTAGTAAAACAATGGGCATTTTAGCATTTTTGTAAAAAAAGGAAAGCTTTTTCTACATAAAAGTGGCTGCTACGTATGTTGCTCTTAAGCATTGTTGTACAGAAATTTTTGTCCCCTTGGATATTTATATGGTGTTGCCAGTATATTTTATTGGATGAACCTCTAGCTTTTGCTTTTTGTACGCAAAAACGCATACGCTTTTAACGCACTTTGCGGAAAAATCGGATGATCAAATAACAACATATCCTGTAAAATCATCATATAAATATCCAAGGGGATAAAAATTTTCTTACAAAAATGTATGAGAGCAAAAAACGTACAAAACAGAAAAAAAAACATATGCTGCGTACACCAACCACTAGCAGAAAGGTTTTTTAGAAAATTGTCTTTTGCTATCCGCTAACGGAAAAATCTTTGAAGTTTGAAGTATTTCAAACCTTTTAAAGGAGATATTTCCACGTTTTAGAGTTTTCAAGAATTCCAAATTATATTACATCTAATAGAGCACTTGCGCTGCAATTTAATTCCACGCAATTACCAACAAAGTGATGGTTTATAAGCATTCAAACACACTGTGATGCTAGACGATAACGAGTGCGAGAGAGGAAATGATTTGAAAAGAGCACTTTTTGCTTCTACAAGGGATACTTTACTTCACATAAAAACAATATCTTCGGAAATTCTCAAAGAGTCTACATTACAAATGCAACTCCAAAAACAGTGTCATCAACCCCAAAGAAGGGACAAACCATCCATCGTTGCAAGGTGATGGGTAAAAAAGAAAAGAAAAGGCCTTTATTCTAGTGAACAGTACAAAAATGACCACATCCCGATTCTATCTCAACTTTTTTTGGTATTTTGTAAAATTTCCAAAGTTTTCCAGAAAACAACTTCAAAAATTGATTTAAAAAAAGCACTTGTACTTCGTTTCGGTAAGTCTGCACACCCACGTACAAAAATCACAGATTTTTTTCTACATATGACAAACGTAATAGTTTATTTTGCTCAGTTCTTGAAACTTGAACGCATAATACAAAGTCTTGTTTTTTATATGCTATTTTGAAATGAGAGGAAGGATAGGTTTCTACAACGAGCAGGATAGGAATGCAAAAAAAAGTTGGAAACTAACGTACAAAAAAATTGACCTGAAAATTTTAAAGATAAACTCTTAACATTGCTAGCATTGCATATGATTTGAAAATTACCTAAACTCCAAACACTATTTCTTGTCCAAAGAAAAGAACTCACCTCCAAAACGTAAGTTCTCATAATGCAATTCGTCTTGTAGCTCTTCAACTGCATTTTTCTCCCACTTGATTCTTTCTTCCTCTCTCCTCATATCATCTGACATCAGTGTTCTGTTCTGTAGATGAGAATACGATAATTTCTGTTGTGCTTCGACTCAACATGGTTTTGCTGTTTTTGTTTTTTCTCCTATTGTTGTTGTTGTTGTTGTTGTTGTTTCCCGACCCCTTCCGAGGGATGGGGGCATGGCGGAAGACCATGGAGCCACACAAGCCGGGCAACTCCCCAAGGCCTGGACCTTGGTGAAACAAATTTCTGGGTTTACGCCTTAAACCTATGGCGCAGACCTATTTAGGGTAGGTTAAGGAGAACATGGCAGTCCATTTTAAACTAGGTATAAATAGAAATTGAGGACTGTATAAAAGCGGTCTTCTACAATATGCTGGGCGGACAATGAATTGCTTCACTATTCCAACCAAGAATAGCATAGGAAGCATGTTGCACATAGTGAGCGGGATGCATGAAGCTTGTTATTTAAACGAATTATACTTATGAGGGGCATAAATATCTCGAAACATTTTCCTCAGTTTAACGTTTCAAGTCTTCACAAGAGTGATCTTTAAAACATCACGTTTTAATAGAAGACCTGTTATTAAATCAGTACTTATCGCAATAATGTGAACATCACTTACCCCATTCATGTTAGATCCTAATTTTTCATCTTTTTCAATGCAAGGTAAATCCTTACTTAAACAAGTTCGCGTTCTCCCAAAACCATCAACGTATTCAACCCTGCGAAAAAATTTGATGGCTAATATCGTATATAATTAGCGTTGTTGAGTTTAAAGCGAGGTATCCGATGCCCTTTTCAAAAGCAGATTGCATTTGTTTTTGTCGACTTGTATTTTAACTCATTGCTACCGCACTTAAGTTAACTTGAATTTAATCGTGCTTGTATTGCAAGGCGTTATTGATAGGCCACGCTCAATTCATTCGTATTGATACCGTTTTCACACAAGCTTTTGCATATAGTTAGTGAGTTAACACGAAGGTTGAATTGCAATCAATTTGGCGCGGGAAATATCGCAAGGAAAGTTAGTTACGGCAAGTTTGCCAAACATGTTCATCATTTGATATTAAAAAGATATATAAGCAAATTTAGATCTGTTCTTCGAGCTTCACTTTGAACCTCAGTTTTGATGAATCAATGCAGAAATGAATAAAAATAACAATGCCAGTTAGAAAATTTGGCATTTACCACTACTCTGGAAACACTATAAACTGCAATTGTTTAAGGCATAATGCAATCATACTGAAGTAGTGAACTGCCTACTCACCACTGATCTTTTGCTTCATCGATAGTTTTGGTAACTTCTGATGCCATATTCACACTTATTTCCGGTTTTGTTGATGTTTTTGCTGCAAAAATTTAATGTGGCATAAAGCGATCAAATGAGATTTACTTTACCAAGCTAGTCTTTGATGACACATCATTACGTTAACTGGAAAGACAACGAAGTTATCAAGAAACTTGCTGACTAATAAAACAAGCTGCTTAAAATTGAACCAGATGTATTGGCTAGAGTAGCTGTAAATGCGATAAGCACTAATGACTATGCTTCTACAACTATCTTAAAAAGACAATGCATTATGACTTTGATGCACATGCTTTTATAGTTGAAATGAAGAGAAGATGCTACACATAACACAGTGTGCCAGCAACTACCACACATTGCCTGCTGTCAAAGAGTTAAAAACCAGCTGACCTTTTTCTGACCGATCTCTCCAGGCATCTATAGACTTTTGTTCAAAATCAACCAGAAATACCTACAAAAATTCAACTGAAAATTATGAAAGATAGATGTTGGATTTAGATAAAAAGTGGATAGATT
Source organism: Trididemnum clinides (assembly GCA_963675345.1). Classification (NCBI taxonomy): domain Eukaryota; kingdom Metazoa; phylum Chordata; class Ascidiacea; order Aplousobranchia; family Didemnidae; genus Trididemnum; species Trididemnum clinides. Next base: position 11,523,732 of record OY776293.1, on the reverse strand, counting down.
TTAGAGTTCAATAAAAATGTTTAAGTTTGATATGAGACGAAATATGTATGAATAATTTTGTAAGACTTGTAAAAAGATCAAGCAAAGTGCTATCGCTTCACAGAGTTAAAACAGTAAAATTTCTCACTCAGCATTTGGAAAAAGAAACTTTTGGACTCTCGTGAAAACTGAATGGCAATCTGCATCGTTGATGAAGAGGCTACCAAAGAGTAATTTTGTTTTTACAATGATGTGAAATCGATTGCAGGCCTGCCTTAATCTGAACTTAAATGGGTTTCCTGAGTAAACCTGGATGTTCCACATAGAAATATAAGTGGTGGTTGAGGTAGAAAATAAGTGCTGGTTGTTGGCAAAGTGGTTGAGTGGGTTAAAAGGCCATTTTATTACAATGCTTAAATGTTCGTGTGTCAAAATCTTGTTAAGACTGGGTTGGTGTATTCATAGAAGAGCACCTTATAAGATTTTCTATGCTAGGGGACTTTTAACAAGCAGAAAATTCATGGAAAGTACACCAAGCAATTGAAGAAGAATTTAGAAACTTCAAAATAGATCAGGACATTAATGTACGAATGTCGTTGTTTTGAGAGTTTTAAAAATAAAAATGCAATTAAATAATGAAATCAGAAATTTATGGAAAGCATCCACAACAAATAGCTATTTTTATAAACATTATCAGCATACAGATATGGTTCTCAAAATATGAAGTCTGTGCACCCTTAAAGATGTGTTCAACACCTTAAAGTTTTCGATTTATAAACTAAGTTTACTCTTTTTTTCTACAAAATTATTGAACAATAAATTATATTGGCTGATTCACCTTCCAAATCGTTGAACATTTTTCGTTATAAAAGTCTGCATTATTTAGCAATAACGTTTAAATTGTGACTACCATCGTACCAGTTATTGTGCATGAGTTGTTTTCAGTTAATAAATCGAAAAATAATTGGAGATCAGATTAAATCAAAAATCAGCTGACAATTACTATAGTGTGTATAAGGACTTATTTAAATTCTGTAGTATTTATCAGACTGTGCTATTTTGAATATTTCTTGATTTAAAAATTAATGAGAGTTCACCAATATTTCCTTAAAGCAAAAGGGGTCTGTCAACAAAAAAATTTGAGAAACACTGATATACGCGATAGCAAATGCGGCTAATTTTTTTATTTCTGAACAAAAAAGATGAAGTTGCTAAAAAACAAAATATACAGCAAAAGTTTTAATCACATTTTTTACCTGAGCATCTTCACTGTCACATATAAAATCACCACTGGTCATCTTGTCGTACATTTTTGACTTTGCTTCTAGAATTGCTCTAAAAATAAATCAATGGGTCTGTTTAATGCGATCAAATATTTTCATATTTATTTACTACTTGTAATAAGTGTAATATTTATTACTGTATAAGTACAATTTATAATGGAAAAGAATATTTACAATTTCAGTTTCAAGATTATCAAAGCAATTTCTCGGGAGGAACGTTAAACCAATATAAGATTAGTTGAGCCTTTATTTCGCATAATATCTATTTTGTATTTATTAGCCTTAAAGCATCGTAAAGGCATCAAAACTGATAGGAAAAGCTTCTTAAATCAGCTTCCTGTAATGGGCAAGTCCCACCATATTCCAATAAAAAAACAACAAAACAAGCAGAACATCAAATGACAGGCAAGTCGGCAGTGTTGACACAGTGGAGTTTGAATTGTTTGGTTTTCAGTTCAAAGCTCATTTATGACATTGCACTGTTGTCTCTGCAGAAAGCTTGAAAGTGAGTAATTCCTCCAAAATTTAAACTCTAAACCTTCTTTTCAATTCATTTCTCGCAATAAAACCAGCTAAATCCACTAAACTTCTCATCTCAATCATGCATTCTTTCTCATGTGATTATTGTAACAAATCAAAGGTTTCTGATAGTTTTGCTTGACAGGACATGCAGTGGTGCATAGTTGACGTCAATGCACAAGATGACATGTAACTGACACTTTGATCACAAGTTAAATTAAACTAAAAAAAATTTTAGGCCGGAAATTGGCAGCAAGAGTTGTGAGCTAAAAAGCCAGTGCCAGTACTTCAGCCACAGTTTATACAAAAATGCAGAACTATGTAGAAAGTATTGCAGTGAATTGGGTACTACAGAAACGCAGAAATTCTGCAAAGTAGCAGATAAGGATTAGGGTTAGTCTGTGAAATTTTGATAACCACACAACCTACTTCACTTGACTATGCTTGTCATTGTCTAATTCTTCAACCAAATCTTTTTGATTTCGTTCATTCACACCAGAGTTTCTTTTCAACCAGGAAGGCACTTTTTTGTTTCCAGAATTGGCATAAACTGCAAACAAAAAAAGTGATAGCCGTTCACCAAAAGGTAAAAGTTATTTATTAAGATTCTAATTGACATTGCAGCTCACTACATATAAAATAAAACTAAAAAACAATTTCTGTTTCTATGCCTTAGGTAAAAAAGGATAATACAAAACTACACAAATGGGGAAATTCTAACAGGGATATGGAAAAAACTCCAATTATGGATATTGAAGAAATACGGAAATTTATGTAAACGTTCAGTTTAACTCAGTTCATTATTTGATTTTACCAAAATCACTGATTACAGTTTCAGTGCTCATCAACTTCCATAAATTTTCGTATTTCAGCAATTATGATATTTCTTTTTAGTTGGTAATTTTTCCATATTTTCTCATTTTCTTTTATAATAATAAATTTCTGTATTGCCACAATAGTGTGAATTTCCATCAATATGAATTTCCGCTTATCTGTAATTCCACAAATTTCCTTGTTTTAGTGTTGTCTGGTAAAATTGCCAAGCCTACACACAGTAGTTCCTAAAACACTAATTTTATCAGCTTAGTGACAATGCTGCACAAAAACAGACTTAGCATATCAACAGTATTTTATATAGTCTACTATCTTTAATGTTTAATCTACACAACTATAGCTACAATACACTTAAATGCAAGATTTAAAAAAAAAGCAAGCTGACTAACATTGCGGAAAAGTTATGGTTAAAAAAAAGTATGGAAAAAATATAATTATTTCCCATGTTTATACATTATACAGCATAGCAAAGAGCTACCATCAACAGGGAGAACTTTGTTCATATGTTTTTTAGCATCAAAACTAGGCTTATAAATTAGTAAACTCCAAAAAATTCAAAAAGTTTGGAATCAGCAATTAGTGGATAAAATCAAGAGCCTTTTTGAAATTAAATTTTTAATGAAATCCATGGCTGTATCTGCTCTATAGTCTAAATCCATACTAAAAGATTTTGCTTGTCTTATGCAAGGACAAAACAATCAAGTTTGCCGGCTTGATCTTCACACCATCTCTTTTGTGCTGACCCAAAGCAGAAAAGCTGTGAATAACATTTTTTAGTTTTTTATTATGACTCGCCTAGGTAAATAAACTTCCAGGTCTACAAACTTTAAAGAGGAAGCTCTTACCAGTATGCTATCATGACGGCTATTGAAGTGCTCATACTTAATTGATTTTGTTTAGTTCTTGAAAATAATTGATTGGTTCATTCTTAATTATTTATTCATTCTTATTATTTGCATCCATTTTTGTTAGGAAGTGGCTATTTTGACATCAATGACATTTTACCCTGACAGACTATTTTTCCGTAATCATTCATGTGTGCTTACATTGCCATAATTGCTATAATGATGCTGTGGTGCATGGATAGAGAATCTGTCTTGAAAGGTTATGGTTACGGGTTGGAATCTTGGCTGGCAGGGCACTTACAGAAAGGCAGTGTACACTGGAGGGGAGGCCCGGTATGTGACTGTAAGGGGTAGTGTACACTAGGGGTGCAAAATTTTTTATTTGATTATTAAAATTGACCTACCAAAAACAATCAAAAGTCACATGTTTAATAAGTTATTAAGATTGACGAATCACAAATAACTCACAGCAAAATAGCCTCCAAGGGTAAAAAGCCATTGATGGCAAAATAGCCACTGCCTTTTTGTTATTTCCTTCAATTAAAAAAAGTTAAGGAAAATCAGCTCTCAATCTACCTGTGACAATTTTTGATCAAATACTAGCCCCACAAATTTTAAAATAATTTCTAACTGAAAATTTTGAACAAAGCTGCCTCATAGTCAAGATAACTTTGGTCAGTAGGTAGGTGTGTGTGGTTCATCTATGGGGTTCAAATGATTGAACAAAGTTGTCCTGATCAAGAAGTAGGGTAAAGTGGGGTAATTATGGCCACTTGTTTCTTGATTAATTATTTTTGCTTATGAAAAATCAAGTTTCCATCTCTCAAAAAAACCTAAATTTTACCAAAAAAAAATAAATATAAATGTTAAAACTTTTGTTCACTTTATATGTTAATTTTTTAAGTTTTCAGCTTTAAGAAAAAAAATGAAACAAAACAACATGGAAGAACAACTCCATATACAAACAATATTCTCCTAACTTTTGTTCCTGAATGTATTGCACAAAGTAGTAAACAACCTCAGTCCTAAAATATTTTCAAGGATTGCTAGATCAATAAAAAATTAAGTTAAAGACGGTAAGCTCCTAAACTATTGCAGCTATTGTTTGGGGGGTGAGAATAAACATAATTACTGAAAAACTATACAATTCCTAGCAACTCTCTGTGCTATCTTATAAGCATTTAGCATTTTATCAAATAAATTATGTGAAACATTATTTAAAGGAATACCAAAATGTTTCATCAATGGCTTCAGAAAATCTGGTCTCTATTCATTGAATAAAAAGGCAATTCCAGCAGAAAAAATTAGACTGTCCATCAACTTGAACAATTCAAATCTGTTAGAGGAGGAGGAGAGTTTTTTTATTAGGTACTAATAATTCAACACTACACTGCACATTTTCCCCCTAAGATGGATAATTCATTTTTGATCATAGTGATGAATCTTAGAAAAGCTTTTAGGATGGCACTGGTTCAAGCAGTTTGGTCACACAAATCATCTACAACCCAAAAAGCCATTCAAATGAAAAACAGAAAAAGGTCAAGAGTTCAAAAAAAATGTGGAAAAATTTTTACCAAAGAAAGTGCTATTAAATGGTTACAACTGGAATCTGATGAAAGGGATAATCAAACAAGAAAAAATTTGAGAAGAAGTCAACCCACCTAAAGATAATAATGATGAAGTTGTTGATTGAGTTGCTGGTGACTTTTGTCTTCATTGGTTCAATTTCAGACGTGTAGAAAATATTAAACGTTCTTGTCAATGGTATTATAATTGTTAGTTATTTTTTTGCCCAGTGTTGTATTTGTGTTTTACTGCATTATGTTTACATAATTGTGCTGTAAAAGTTTTTTTTACTCAAGCTACTGTGTGGGTTGTTTATTTGTTTCATTTACTTTACAGTGTTGTAGATTATATTTTACAGTGCCATAGATTCAGTTGAGATACCATGTGTGTTGTCTTTATTAGTTTTAAAAAAGTGAACAGAGATAAACATAGAAAAAAAATGATACACCTTAAGCAAACTGCAGACAGTGACGCTGTTTGGACCTAATCAGGTCTCTTCAATGCAGTTGGTGACCGGCAAGAAGCTACAGGCTTTTAATAGAGCATAGCTTAGACCATCACACTTGTATAATCACAGCTTAGAGCCTCTAGCTTCTTGTCGGTCACCAACTACACTGAAGAGACCTGATGGGTTGAAACATTGTCACTGTCTGCAGTTTGCTCAAAGTCCATTGCTGGCCTCTTGTGCTAGTGAAATGTTATACTTTTAACATATTATTATGTCTTTTTAAGCTATAGAAAGATATTCTATACTTTGGATTCTAAATTTTGCTCACATTTACCTTTCAATCTTCAGACAGTGAGACCAACTCAAAACATAGGAAAAAATATCAAACCAGCTTTGACGTCGCCTGACAATATTTTTTTGTTGGGATTCTGCCAGGGTAACCAAATTTGTTGCACACTGCCTTTCCGATGGTACAACAATGCAAACAGTATAAGACTTAAACCTATGACCCATTGATCACAGTTGCAGTTAAAATTTCACTACAACATACTGCCATGTTGCCAATTTAACTGATAAAATCAAAACAATTTTTTTATTTAGGCTATTTTTATCATTTACAGATTGAGAATTTTAATTCTATTTAATATCAGTAATCCTAATGTTACCTTTAAAAAAGTGAAAATATCAAGAAAAACGGAAAACCATTTTTGCTTCTGTTGGAGCATAGTTAGGTACCAGTAGATAACCTGACTTTATTTTAGAGATTTAAAAAAAAATTTAATCTGATATGACGTCACACAAAACGTTATGTCATTCAGTGATGCAAGACTCTATATGCACCAATCAAAAGTGGTATCACAGGCATATTACAAGAGTGCGCTGCAGGAATAGTTTGATCTTAAAAAATTGTGAATTAGCAGTGCATTCAGTTTAAAACTCTAAAAATGGCTGTAATTATCCCACTTTACCTCAACTTTGTTTAAGCATTGCATGGGAAAATGTCACACTGTACGTCTAAGGCATTTGCATTTAAATGGTGCTTATGAATAGAAAGAACTTTAAGTGTTATGTTTACCGCAAAAACAGCATTTTTATTGTTTGTGAGAATAAATTAGAACTCCTACACCTCTGAAATTGAACAAAGTTACCCAGGTTTATAGTACATGCTGAGGGAGATAATTGCTATTACATGCTAAGCTACTAATGCCTTATTGCCTTAGTCCTTGATGTATCACTTAAAACCACAATCAGCAACAGGGTTCATATGTCTTGCGACATAAAGGAGCTGTCTTTTGGCTGTTGTTGCTCCCAGGTCACCCTTGGGCAAGGTGTAGCACCAAATAGACCACTCTGGGAGGGTTACAACATGACAGTTTTTTTATTTTTAATGTATTTTACGGCATCTTGTACATACTATATATATTTTTCTAAGTGTGCTTCTTTATTTGGCTGCTACCTTGCAATTGTGATGGCCATGCCACTACCTTCAAATTTAAGCAAAATTTTTTCATGTGCATGTACTGATGTATGTCGTTTTGCCATCGTCTCCTTTTTTGTCCACTGCTTGCAAATTTTTTTGTATGTTGATTTGGGCAAAAATAAAACGAATTATTGAAGCTCATAATCTATTAAGCACAGGATACTCACCTGAAACAGTTGATGCTTTTACAGTAGCATTTTGAGACTTCAATTCCTTAACTTGCCTTTCTTTTTTAAATATTTCAGACTTTAAATTAATCATTTTTAAATAGATTACAAACAAGACTAAGTTTTCGTTTCAAGTTTTGGCTAAAGTTTCACCAAAAACAACCCAGACTTGTCTGCAATGCGGAATTCGGAATGAAAACTGGGATAACCAGCAAATAAGGTGAATTTTCTGATCATCCGTTTTATAGCTTGAAGTCCGCTCAGTCAAAAGCAGAAATAATCACTATGGGGTACGGGTGAACTTTCATTAAAAATCGATTTAATCGTATGTGCAACCTGCAAATCAAACAAATGTTTTTAACTTTAAAATAAATGATAAAATAAAAAGAAGAATTAACAAGCTAAACAACAATCCTATACAGCTTTATTTTGGTGGATTATTCTTTTGATTGACATGGTTCATAGAATCATATTGAATTTACTTTTAAATAGCTTTCCACGTTTCATAAAACTCTTTTATTTGCTCAAAATACCAGAGAATGCAGCCATGGTTTTTGTAAGGAAGGGGCCAGGATTCATTTTGTGGGTAACGTTTGTACTAAGATAGGAGGACTACTGATCAGTTTTGAGGTTATAATCAGTGATGGGATTCAGCCGGTTCGCACCGGTTCTATAGAACCGTCTCACGGAATTTTATGAGATCAGCGAACCGGTTAGCATTACTGGTTACTGTCAATGCATTTTTGCATCTTATCTGACACACCGATTTTTGAGATCAAGTAGCTCACGTGTTTTTTTCAAAATGTGCAATGATCAAGTTCGCACGTAACAGTTATACATTATGCTAATTTTTATAATTGTAGTAATTTTCCTTTTGTGATTGTTTGTCTGAAAGTTGAATTGTTGCGTCATAAGTACAAGTCATGAGACGACTGCTGGTTTTTAGTGTGGCTGTTAGCAGTGATGGGATTGAGCCGGTTTGCACCATTCGCTGGAACCTGGGGTTGAATCCTGTTCTTGCAACTACATTAATCTCAAGAATGGGTAGTTGGATAGTTTGGTTTTAAAGAATGTGATAGTGAAAGAAGCTGTTGTTAGCAAGTCCTGGAGTGAGAGAACCTGTTCCTAAAAAATATATATATTTTACCACTAACTGTTAGGGTAATTGTGCTATTGAATTGCGTTTTTTTTTTATAGATTACAGCCCTAAAATGAAAAGACAAAGAAATATACTAAATTTTTTGCGTAAAATCCCAAGAACTGAAAGCTCAGTGGAAGAACCAACTGAGATTGCAACAGATGATATACATCCATCTTTAATGAATAATGCTGATGCAACGTCTGCTTCTGATATGTCTACTGTTAATACTGTGTCACCGGCAGATCAGGCAGATGCAACGGCTGCATCTGATAAGTGTATTGCAACTACTGTATCACCTGGAGATCAGACAGATGCAGCAGCATCTCTGCCAGACTGCTGGAATACAATGCAATACGAGAATTTTATAAAAAAATATGATGAATTGATTGCTTGTAACAAGAAACTTGGTTGTGATCAGGGGGGGATTAAGAGATCGCGGGGCCCGGGGAAGATAAGAGTGCGGGGCCCTAAATTATAAAACGCGAAAACAACTAACTTAGACTTGGGTCGCGCTCGAAAAAGTTTGGGAGCCACTGTCTTAGTTGATCTTAATGAAAAAAGACATAATAGCCTTTTTACCTTCCGGGAATAAGGTGTCCCTGAGGTAATCTTTGATATTTAACTCTTTCGCTCCCGCGATCATCGATTGATGATCTTGTCTTTTCAGTATTTCCCTCAAATTTTTTAAATTGAGTTACAAAGTTAGTTTACTAAAAAATCGATTTGTGACTTTATTTTTCATCCGATTTTCATAAAATTTTCAAAACATCACGCTTATTTCCTCACGCATTGGAAGATGTACAATTTGTGCCCTAATTCTTGGATTTTTATACCCAAAATGGGTTAAAAAGACCAAGAACTCAGTTGCAGACGACAAAATCAACCCAATTCTCAGCACGTGCCAACTACACTAAAATCAAATTGAGATTACATCTTTACTACATAACCAAACCCTTTATCATTGACACAGTCTGAAAACTACTCTTTTGGGGCATCATTTCACAAAATTTCAAGCAATAATGATAAATTTTACTTTTTTGAATTTCCAAATTTTTTAGGAGTCTCAAAACCCCCAAACAAATTTGAGTGATAAGTAGATAAAAGTAAATTTAGTGCGTAAAAAATATCATATGTTGCTAAATACCGGTCACATTTGCAAGCTTAGGAAATTTGCTTTCCAGCAATATATAACTTTAAATAGTTTAGACTAAGTGGTATATGATATTTACTGATCAAAAATGAGTACTGTACATCATGTCAGTTCAAACCCCGCAAAAATTTTTTGACTTACCTTCACTAAATTATAATTTTTACAAAAACTACACCCTATAAAATGATAAAATAAATTGCAAATGTTTCACCACAAAAGTTGTCATTTTGTATCAAGTTTCCAAGGAGACAAAGACTGAAATACAAGTTTAAAAGCTAGCAGAAGTTTGGCTTTCGTAAATCAAAGTTTGCTGTATCCCCCTTGTTTCTCAAGAAATGGGAGGGGTGTAAACAAGCGGCTGTTCCATTGTCAGTGACAGCATATTCTATTTCAACTTGATATTTTCTGAATCTTGAAGAAATTCCCTGTTCAAAAATACATAATGTTACATGGTTTAGGCTAACCTGTAGCAGATAATGACTAATCATATTTTAGGTACTAAATTTAACTACCAAAATTTGGTACCGGTCGGTACCGGTCAAAAAAAGGTCATTTGCCTCAGAAAATTGCAAATTGTAGAAAACCTAGGCTTTTAGGTAAGATTTGAGTGATGTACCTTGAAATCTTATTTCCTTAGCATCATTTTGCGACCATTTCTAAAAAAATTGGTAGAAAATAAAATCTGTAGTGATCTTTGAGGTGAGGGTACCTCTTTAATTTCGAAGAAAACTCAGCCCCAGTTGGAGGGGTTCATTTGCATATTCAAAAAAATTTTTTTTTGTTTTTATTATATTTGAAATCCTCAAGAAATGTAGATTTCAACGATATATAACACTTGATGTAGAAGTAAACAGCTGAGTAATGATTTGCAAACAAACTTAGGGTATTTTATGATGATTAATTATGATTGATTATGACAAATTATGACGGTTTTTCGCACTGCCACCTTACAGACATTTTTTTTCGCTTTTCACGCCGGAGCGAAAGAGTTGAAATGGGTGAAGTATAAATGGGTTAATTTAACTGTACAGTATTTATTTTAAACTAAAAATTGATTTTTATTGCGTTATTTGTGTTTTTGTTTGATAGAAATTTAAATTAGAAAACAATTCTTATTTTGAATATTATTTATTTAGATCAAAGAGGTTGAGTCTAATTTGTTATTTTGATTTATTAAAAAAAGTAAATTTTATTAATTTTGTTTAAAATTTACTTTGAAATTTATTTTAAAAGGTTAAATATAGAATAAAATTTTCCCACTGTTTCATTAACGGGGCACATATAAACAACACAGAAAATACAGTATAATAAACAACACAGAGAGTGCAACATAAAAAAAGCTAAGACAACTGGTGTTTTCGGCATTTCGCTGCTGCAAATTTATCAATAATATCCTCAAAGCTCATAGATGTTGTGAAACTCTTTTCGATGGCCACAATACAGAAATCATAGACGTGATCCTTCGTGAGGGGTGAGCGCGGGTAGTTTTTCACTTTTTTCAATGCCGAAAAAGGACGTTCATCTTCCGTTTTGCCACTGGCAAGGTCAGATATACACGAAGAATAATAGCCACATTTGGAAAAGTTTCAATTAAGCAGTTCTTTTTCGAATATGACAGCTCTGCTTGCGCAGTATTTGTCTTCGAACCAAGATCAGGAGATGAACGTAAATAAAAAACGAAGTGCACAACTTCTGAAGGAAAGTCACTATCCAAATTGTTTGCATATACTTTAAACAACTTACTTGCAGCGTTTTCTATATTACTGATTGCCCAAGTGTTCAGATTCAGCAAAAAATTAAAATTCTGTTGCAATATGCAGTACACAGATTTTCGTCTTCTTACTTCTGCAATTAAGGTATCAATGATTGGAAGGTAAGTTCCAATACGAAAGGATTCTTGAGCATCTTCCAAAGCCCTGGCACATCCAGTGTTCTCTCCTTCATAATCAAAAGTCTTCTTTGTTTTTCGGTTTTGTTTGGAGACACATAGGTTTTCTGTATACCGGTTGCGATGTATCAAATTCATCCCGTAAATGCTGGCAAAAACTCTCGATTCCATTATAAAATGCTGCGCAACTTCCTAAAGACATGTCAGCACGCTGTTGACTTTTGCTTGAACTGTAAAATCTTTGAAGAATTTTGTGTCACAAAACACATAATATGGCTGTTTCTAAGGCATCTATACTCTTTTTCCAATATGATGAATCTGATTTGGTTTCATTTGTTTCATTGTCGTCCAACGTAAAATCTTGTAACAGTTGTCTCAACTCAACAAAATTTTCTTTGAGGGCTGTAGTGACATCTAAGATTTCTTATAATTGCTCTAACATTTGACAGTCGTTTGCAGCCTTTAATTTGAATGCCATCATACCCAAAGATGTATTGAAGGGGGATCAGGGGGGATCGCCGTCCACTTACTTTTTTAGAAAACGCTTGACTGAAGGCACATTTTATTAATATTCAAAATTTTTTTATTTTATTGTTTCTAAAAGATGTTTTCAAATATACTTTTTTTAAATAAATTTGTTTTAATTAGTATATCCTTTGTTGCGAACAGTTGAATTATATGTTGTCTATGTTTCCCGCCTTGCGCTATAGCGAAGTTTGCCGTTGCGCATGCCTTTCAGACCACAAGGTTTGAAATCAGTTCCAACCGTCCACCTACTTTATTATTTAGCAATACACCACTGATTATACCAGTCTCTACTATGACGTCACAGTTACTTTGCCATTGAAAATCTGTTTTTAATTTTTTTTCGTACAAATAATAATAATTGTACCGGTATGCAAATATTTGATTCTTCAGTTCAAGTTTGCTGGCAATGTAGGTTATATATAAGGCTATAAATTTATTCCAATTCAATTCAATAGTTAGTAGCGCTAAAAAGCGCGGGGTCCGGGGCAATTGCCCATTGCTTAATCCGGCCCTGGTTGTGATTATTGTGCCAAATGTGACTCTATGAACATAAAAGAAATTCGAGTTTCAACTGAATGGGCAAACTGTAGAGTCGAAGGCTCAGGAAAGACTACAACCATTATGCAAGCGTCTCTCAGGAAAAAAAATGAAGGAACACTTTTCATCAAAGGCACATAAGCTACGTGTAAAGCAAGATGAGTATCATGCATGTGATGCAATTACGAAAAGCATTGATAAAATGAATGAAAGATATATTGCCTCGACTTGCAGAGTTTTCAATACAGTCCACAGTTTGGCAAAAAGATGTAGGCCATTTTCCGATATTTAAGATGAGATTGAACTTCAAATAAGAAATGGAGTTGATATGGGTGTTGGACTTCATTCTCGGAAAACTGCAGTAAAAATAGTTGATCACATTGCAAAGGATATCAAGAGTGAAATATTTACCAAAATCATTGCACAAAACCTAAAAATTTGTGTCATCGCAGATGAAGCATCAACCATATCTAATAAACGAGTTCTTATAATTTTTTTGAAGATTGTGATGTCTCACCAATAATTTTCTTTGATTTGGTCGAATTGGAAGGACAAGGAGCTGAACAAATATACGCGTCTCTGTTAAAGAGTTTGCATGATGGAGGGTTTGATAATGAATATTTGACAAACAATTTGATTGCTTTCTGTTCTGATGGAGCAAGTGTAATGCTTGGTCGCAATTCCGGGGTAGGCACTAGACTAAAAAATGATTATCCTAAAATAACCCTTTGGCATTGCTTAAATCATCGTTTGCAACTTATTTTGGACGATTCTGTCAATGATATAAAACAGGTGAATCATTTCAAAATATTTATGGATAAAATCTACACAATTTTTCACCAATCAAACAAAAACCAAATGCAACTTTTCAAAATTTTAGAAATGCTTGGGCAACAAATTTTGAAGATAGGTAGAGTTCTAGGACCAAGGTGGGCTGCTTGCAGTCTAAGATCTGCGCTTGCTGTGTGGCGTGCATATCCAGCATGGTACAAATATTTTTGTAGTGAAGCAAAACATTCAGGTATGGCTGCACGTCTTTGCAACAGGTATTTCTTGGAGAATTTGGCACTAATGATAGATATACTTCAAGAAATTTCCTTACTATCTGATGCTCTTCAAGCCAGAAATTTAACACTGACAAAAGCTGAGCAGCTAGTAAAAAGGACCATTAAGGTATTTGAAATGCTTAAAGAAAGCAAGGGAACCTATGAAAAAAAATCGATGATATTGATGCTTCAGAATCTTTTAAGGATATTCATTTTGTTGAAAATGAAGTCGTTAGCCTTCCTCGTCAAAAGCTACTTGAAGCAGTAACAGAAAATATGAAAAAGAGGCTGATGAACTGTGACAATTTAATACCAAAAAACAATCAACAAGATGATATATTTCACGATCTGATTAATTTTCTTGATCCCAATTCTTGGAATATTGAGGAAGTAGTTGTACCTTGGTTATCTGCAGAAGAAAAGCTGAGGAAATTTAGTAAAGTTTTTCATCATGAAATCAGTATCAATGACTTTCGAGACTATGTGGAAAATGTCTTGCAAAATTGTAGCAACCTTGCAAAGGCTGAGGTTCCTTCAAGTGTACAGAAAGCTAAAAATATTATCAGTGCTATTACTGTTAGTTCTGCAGAGGCAGAAAGAGGGTTTTCAAAAATGAATATCATATATTCAGATAAAAGGAGTCGCCTTACTGTTGAGAATGTAGCTAATTTCATCATAATTAATCTGATTGGTCTCCCGTTTAGCTCATGGGAGCCCACTCCTTCGGTCAAGAAATGGCTTAGAAGAAACCATTCTGCTGATGGCAACAGGATAAAAAAAAGACAGATAAAGAAATTGATGACAATCAGGTCGCCATTTGGAAATATTTGATGTAAAAATTGCAAAATTTGAATTTAATTTCAGTAAACTTTTTTTTTCTTTGATAAAGATTTCTTGTGTTTATTTTTTTATAGAATAACAGCATTTTTATAGAATATCAACATTCAAGCATGTGTTTTCAGTAGATTATACACCTTCAGGTTTTTAAGTTGATTATCAACGAGTATATAATATATACAACAATATAGACAATCCTCAACATCATCAAAAATTTCGACGCTAATTTTGACAGAATGACGCTTACTTAACCATTATTTTGAAAGGTCAATTAGGAAGTAATTAAAAATAATCAGTTTATTTACTAAAAAAATATGACTTTTTGTAACAGAACCGGCTGACAAAAAATTTGAATCCCAACACTGGTTATAATCACCTTTTTTTGGAAAAAGTCAATGATAAAGCCTAGGTAGGGCTTCATCCTCTCTAGTTCTGCGCTTAAATGCAACTCCGTTTTGCATGCATTTCAATTTTTTCCTCAAATTCAATGATTACTTGATCTTTTAACTTTTCCTGCAGCGCATGTATATAAAAGATGTATGTAAAAGCGTTCTTGAAAAGCATTCGTTTCGCATTCACTCTTCTTATTCCGTCACTGATTTGCACTCATTATTCGCGATAGACAATGATAATTTTTTATTGTCCATGTTTATTGATTATTCACGAGAAAGCGAATTGTATTGTTGTCTTTTGGACGGGACGTTTGCACTCGCTTGGGAGTTGCCATTTCCGATGTGTCTGGGCTACCTGTCTTCCACATAAAGGTGGAGGCGTCCCGTTAAGTGCCTTGCCCAAGAACACAGCAAGCTGTTGATACCATTGTGCCCAAGCTGTGGATAACATTTTTAAAAGTCTTTTGGTATGACTCGACAAGGGAAATGAATCCCAGGTCTACCGACTGCGAAGCGGTCACTCTAACCACTACGCCATTGCATTGGTTGTACATGATGCGACATCACTTAAATTGGATTGACGTAACACATGCCAATCATGAGGTTGTAAAGCAAAAACGCGTAAAGTTTTTTGAATTCATACAAAATGTAACTCAGACAAAAAACAACTGAGCTGTCATACGCTCGTAGGTGCAATCACACTGGTGCAACCTGCATCTACAAATGTGAGAAATCTTGGCAGCTTTTGCAATCAGCTTTCTTTTTGTTGGTGGTGAAGAGTTTTCGACATTTGGTGGTGAAAACTCGTTTTGCTTTGTTGTTTTCTCCATTTCGGCTGTTGCAAAGAGTTTTTGCGTTTGCTGACAGTGCCAGATCGTTTTTTTGAGAAATGCTTTTGGTTGAAATTGAATGAAAATCCGACTTGCTTTTTTGTACCCTGCATTCATGGAAAAGTTTGTTAGTTATCTGTCATCTTGTGTAGGCCTACGATGACATAACCAGGAGGAGAGGCACGGATGTCTTCTAATTTCATTTTTGCACCAGTACTAGATATCAATGTAGTTATCACGACAAACGAGTGTCCAAACGCACCACCTGGCGACGAGTCTGTCTCTAAGTCGAACTCACTTTTTGTTGTTGTGGTTACCCTTTTTTTTCCTCGGTATGGAAGGGCGGCACGACCGGCAATCCAGGTTTACGCCGTCAACCTAATTGAATTAGGTTAGGAGAAAGGTGACAGTCCGTTTTGAACCAATCATGAATGAGTGGTAGTTCCACCATCAACAAAGTAGACTGCCATTGATGGGTACCCAAAGGTCGCCTTTTACGATATTCTGGGTGAGCACCTTCACAATTGTAACCCGTGAAGTACGGGTAGGCCGCCTGTCTCCCACATGAAGATAGAGGCATCCTGTTCAGTGCCTTGCCCAAGGACAAAACAAGCAAGCTTGCCCGTTTGTTCTCCACACTACCCTTTTTTTATGCTGAGCGCCAAGCAGGGAAGCTGTGGATACCATTTTTTAAAGTCTTTTGGTAAGACTTGACTTAGGAAATGAACCCCAGGTCTACCGACTGCGAAGCGTAGGCTCTAAACACTGCATCATTGCACCGATTCAAACTCACTTCGCATTAGAGCTATGAGAAATTTCAGATCCAATCTTTTTTGCAAGTTCAGATTTGCTGCTTGATTCCACTTCCAACTGTGTCAAACGAATTTGCTTCACTATTCCTTGGAAAAGCTGGTCCACATTTTGATGCAGCGTTGCTGAGGTTTCAATAAATTTAGCTTGATATTTTTCTGCCAGTTTAATTCCCTCTGCAAATAATAAGTGAGACTAATTTTAACCCATTTGTTTACATACAGGCAATGTGGTAACTCAGGGGTGCAAACATTTTTTTGAAATTTAGTTGCGAGCAGAGATTTTAAGTAACCCACACATACATAAACTTTATCATCCATTATTTGCCTGTATAAGTTGGCTACTACTAGGTCGGCGCAAATCCCTTTCGCGCACGTAAACTTTTTGGTCGCGTGGCACGACTGCGCGACCGTATTTTTCACCCCTGCGGTAACTGTAATGGGTCTATTGAGCCTAATTTAGTGGCGACCAGACGACAAAGATGCATCTTTTCAGTAACTAATGAAGCTTTAAAACAAGCCTTCTATTAAGATCATCTACTACCTTTCTTCCTCTCTTTTACTCCTCCTCCCCACAGATGGGTTTCTAAACACGGCTCTGAATGCATAAATCACGTTATTTACTTTGGTTATAAACAAATAAGGAAAAGGCATCATAAACAGGTTTTTGAAATTTTGTTTTACCTTTATTCGAAATCTGTCGCTTTCGGACCAAATCGCATTTGTTTCCGACCAAGATAACTGGACACCGACTATTTCCAACTGAACCGATTTCGAAAATTTTTCGTAAAATATTTCGAGCTGTTTGAAACGTGCCCTTATCTGAAATATTATCTACTGCACAACTAATTACATCTAAAGAAGAGAAGCTGGTTTAAATTTAAGGATACGGTCTCTCTAAATATGAAGAGCAATGCGCCTTACACCGGCAAATAGTTTCTGAGTGTAAAAAGGTGAAATTGACTGTCACCTCAACTTCTTTAGGGATATTCAGGCCAGCTAAATTTGGTCAGGGTTTTCAGGAGGGCAACTACGGTCAAAATATTCCCAAAAAGCCACATCAAATTGTCTTTCAAAAGAAGAAACCCCCAGTTACAAATTGCAGCAAAACATTTTTTATGGCTAAAGACATTCGGTTCGAAAATAACGTCACTTTCTAGCAGTGCTGCGAACTCGATCGATCGTCATTCCAGTTCAAGTTTAACTTAATTTTTAAATTCGCGTTCAAAAATCAGCTCTGCAGCTGCCATAACCAAGATAATATGTCCAAAAAAGATGGTTTGTCTTAAAAATAATTAGCTTGTTGTCTTTTGTTTTTTGGCTTACCTTTTATATTTGGCTAACAGTCAGTATATTTTTTATAATATTAACTGATTGGTTTGTTTTCGAGTTCAAGTTGGAGTTCGAAAAAATTATCAAGTTCTTTTAAGTATAAGTTTGAGTGGCAGTCCTGCTTTCTAGCTATGCTATCGACTTCATACCTGTCACTGCATAAGCTACGATATAACCATCGCCCTCAATCAAATACTGCTGTAGATCAGCAAAACCATCCAAGCATGAACTCTCAGAAAATTGTTTCTAAACAAAAGGTTAAAGTCGGACAATTAGGCGAACACATACGTACATTTGAACTAAACATTTTAATACAAATAACTTAGCAAGTAAACCCAGTAAAAATTTGGTTAGAATTGGGATTGTGCTGCTTTTATGTCATGCGCAGCAATTAAGAGAGCTACTTGATCACAATACTTTCAGCAATCATATTGACTTGGCCGATCTTACCTCAGTGTTAACGTCCAAAATTCTAATTTTGTTTTTTAATCCATTAACGAAAACAGTCATTTGAAAGGTATTATCTGAAAAACATGTTTTTTGCTTATCAAAAGAGATGAAAAATGGAGCCAAAATCTTTATTTTTTTGTAAAGATTTTCATTTGATGGACGAACTCCTCTATCAATCAATTTTTTACAAGATCTTGTCAAATTCACATATTTGGCAACCTGGGTTTTCACGTTTGCATAGGTGCAAATGATGTTTGCAAATGCACGATATGTTGCACATCCATGATGTGAGATTTTTGTGCAGTAGTCATTTAAGTGTTCGCTTCAACACTACCAAAAAATGACTACACGTCATCAACCAGTTTGCAAGCGATTTCAAAGAATACAAAAATTCCTTTGCGGCTTTTCGTGCATTCAAGTTTTATTAACACGTGTTCTGTTTAAGAAGGTAGCGTGTAAACATGTTACAGAAAATAATGGCTTGTCTTTGTGAACTTTATCACACTTTTGCAAAGAATTCAAAATAATCGTTTTCGAAAAGATAATTTTTCACCTTATTAATTAATGAAAAAATAACGATCTCCACGCAGGATTTCATAAAAACTGTCCAAAGTAGGCAAAACGAAGGCTTTCAAAAGGTTAATCACCAAAAAAAGCTTCAACCTCAGGAAGAGCAAAGGAAAAATAATCTTTATTTTTGAAAAAGCTTTGCATCAAGATTTCTGGCTAGCGGTCTTATTCGATTGAGCGAAATTGCCTAGCCAGCAAAAAAGTTGCGTGCTCCTACTGCAGAGCAAAGAGATATGATTAACTTCAATCTCGCTACTTTACTTTAACTTTGCATGAATTGCAATAATGATAAAAAATTCTACCGAGTCCAAGGTTGCTACCGGGTACGACAATGGATTAAGCATTTTTCAAAAAGTGTGAAAACTATTTCAATTTCTCTTTTCAAACACCTTAGAGCTCCTTTTTTGAAATTCTTCCCTCCCCAGGTGCAACCCTCCCCAAAATCAATTTCTAAATGTGACCTTCGTAAGTCTACCGCCTTTTTATCTGAGCGAATGCATTAGTTGTCTCTACTTACGGTTTGCTTCAGGTTCAGCGTTTTGCTCATCCAAAAGTTCATCAACTGTTTCGTTATTTAATGTAAAATCTCCGATCTGTTGCTGAGCGAGTGCTTTGCGGAAAAAGTTCCGGCACAAAGCGGACTTCCCAACGCTCAGTTCTCCTAAAATTACCACAGAACACAAAGGAGCATCGTCGACCCATGACATCCTGCTGAAAATAATTGGATTAAACAGTAGTCTCCCAAAGATTTGAAAAAGGAGAGGGGAGAAACTGTTTTGGTTGATGATCTTATTTGTCCTTCATGTTTTGTTGAAAGCTTTTTCCTTCTCATTTTAGATCTGTTAATCTTTTTTTATTGGATAGCACATATTTTTGCTTTATTGTCGAGAACTAAAGGAGAGCAGTGGAGCAATACCCCTCCCTAAATACGCTAATTTCACGAAAGTTTAAAATATTTACTGCGGACATGACTTTTACGACAAGAAGAACTTACCTTCAGACCGACTCAGTAGTTGCTTGTACTCCCGGCACAGTGTAAAATTGACGTGGAGGCGCAATGTTTCTAGCGTGCTCCAAGCGGCCGGTTTATCTGGCTTGGCTTTAATGTTCTTGTCGAGTCGTATCACAGACAAAAACTATAAAAATGATATTTACGGCTTTCTTGCTAGGCGCTAACGCAAAAGAGCTTGTGAAAAAAGTCGGTAAATTCGCTTGTTGTGCTCTTGAAAAATGCTCTTAACGGGATGCTCTCATCTTTAAGTTGCTTACAAGAAGTGGAGCCGGGCAATCCACCAGCCGCTGAATCTAGCAAAAGATAACCAAACAGAATGTGAGCTCCTATGCATGAATTAGTGTATTTCTCCAAAAAGCGCATAAGGCTTATCTGGCAAGATGTTTCTGAAAAGCACTGCAACGCAAAAAGTCGTGGGAATTTTATTGGATTTTTCTCCAGACCCATAGGACAGCTAATGGCGCTAAACGCAGAACAATTGTAGAGACCAGCTTCACTGTTTCCAAGATCCAACATTCCGTTGGCACTACTTAGCATTTTTACTCACTTTACTGCTCATTGAATTTCATCAAGCAAAGGCAAAGGTAAAAAGTGGTTTTCTCAGGGACACAACAAAGCAGCTATCGTGAGGTTTGAACCAATGACGCTTCGATTGTTGTTGTTTGTTTGTGTTTACTCCTCCTCTTCCTTGGGATGGAGGTACGGCATGAACGGTAATTCAGGTTCATGCCGTCAACCTAATTGATATTAGGCTAGAGGAAAGATGGCAGCCCATTTCGAACCAGTCTTGAGTGACTGGTAGCCCCACCACCAACAAGGCGGACTGCCATTGGTGGGTACCCAAGAGTCGTCTGACATGTTGGGTTAGCAACTTCACAATTATAATCCGGTGAAGTATGGGAGGGCCACCTGTCTGCCACATAAAGGTGGAGGCATCCCGTTAAGTGCCTTGCCCAAGGATACAACAAGTAAGCTTGCCGGCTTGTTCTCCACACTATCCCTTTTTATGCTGAGCGCCAAGCAGGGAGGCTGTGGATACCATTTTTTAAAGTCGTTTGGTATGACTCGACTTAGGAATGAACCCCAGGTCTACCGACTACATAATTCGATCGTTGTCGTTGCAAAAGACTGCGGCAACTCACTTGTCGGTAAGATCATTGTCAGTACGAAAGTTACACAAGAGGCCAGCGATGCAATTTGAGCTAACAAGTCTAAACTTTTACACAACATACCAGCGATACAATTTGAGCGAACTATTTATGTTCAGCTTACAACAAACGCCACCTTCCTACCTCTTGCTGTCAACTTTTAGTATGTTTTTTTATTTTCTGCTTTCCAATTGCAAGTTACATCTGCAAAATGCCTTCATCGCTTACAAATTGTGGGAGATCTTTTTGACCTCATAGTTATTGCTACGATGCATTCAAAGACTAATGAAATACACTGTGATTCATCTTGGAACTTCGAAATTTTATCTCGTACAGCAGGCGACTGTCAAGCATAAAAGCTTTTACTGATAAAATTATCATGATCTACGTCATTTCAGCGCAAAACTGTGTGTGGTTCGAGTTAGCCAATGCAAATGTTACAATGGGCGTTTAAGAGGCACAGCTTTCTGTATACCAAAAGACACAGTATTTATTTAGTAATCTGTTTACTCGAACAATTGCCTTCCAAGAGAGCGTCTGTGGCACTTGACAAAAGTCCAGCGTCGAGGTTTTATGTAGGCTACTACTTCCTCACGTTTCCTTTAAATTAATTTGTTTATATACTGCTTCACGAAGCAACAAAAATTTCTGCGAACTACATTTTCAGGAAATAACGATGCCAGAATCCATTGGAAGTTACCGGTCTGCATGAATGAATGGTTCAAAATGACCTGCCACTTTCCCAAAGCCCGACCTCGATTGGAGTCGGGCAGTTAATACCAACGGCACAAGCCCTTTCATGCCCTACATCTAACCCAGAGGCGAACTCAAAAACTAGTGAACTATCACCGATTAGTAATTACGCCTACATAAAGCCTCGAATATTACTTTTTACATTTTAGGCAAAATAAGGGTGATTATCGGCCTGGCTCATGAAATGGCATAAAATTATAAAAAATTAGGTCTAGAATAAAATTCAATTCTAAGTACCTCTTATTGAATCATGTCAGCTTGGCTTACTGTGTTACGGCGCTCCGTACAGATACTCTTTAAAATTTTATTTCAAAAATTTATCAGTCTGGTCGCAAAGAAGTACAGCACTGATGTTAAGCTTTGATTGCAGTTAAAGTTGCATTTTTATTATCGAACCGTAAGTCAGATAGTAAACAATTACAGACTACAACATAAACTAGACCAAAAGTAAACTGAAATTAGTTTCAATTACTTGTTTTGAAGCTTCTCTCGTTGCTATTTATTTTGGTAATGGCGTAACCGCTAATACACGGGGAAACGCCGTCTCGGCAATTTGGGACTTGCAACAATTACGATGAAGCAAACAATAATAAAGTTGCTCATGTAACAAGCCACAAAAGGAGTTTTGGTCCTTCACCAAACATTAATGCCAGCCCGCTTTGTTGATGGTGGGACCTCCAGTCGGCAATTTGTTTTCACGATTGGTTCAAAACAGACTTCCAGTTTCCACCAACCTTTAACTCGACATGGTTTACAGTGAAAACCTGAAAAAGTGCTTCATGCAGTGCCTCCATTCAAACAGAAAAAAAAAGCACATAACAATCTTGCTCCCCAAAAATTTTTTGGGACTACGCCCCTGTGCCTCTCACATCGCGAAGAGCGCCCCAAAAACTTACGGCAAAACGGCTTTGCACCAGTAACAAATAATTGTGTAATTCAAACAACTACTTCAGTAAAACGAATAAAAGGTAATCTATTCGCTTTCGCACCACACCTCTTCTAGAGCAATAAAGCACTTCCAATTCTGGGTGCTCTCCCTCCTCTTTTAATGTTTTGATGAAGTTTTGAACAAGAGTCTTGCGTTTCGAAGTTGGTAAAATTACCAACACGGCACAAGCCCGTTCAAATAACGACAATAACAAGATACAGCTTAGCCGCACACTTACAGGTTGACGTCGAAATCAACAAAAACTTGGCATGCCACAGAAGAAATATATGAATAAGGTAAATAAATAGCACCAAGTTCGGTCAAACTTTAACCTAGAAATGTAGGTAAGGGGAGGATGTAAATAACCCATAAAATTTGATCTTGCCCCCTTCTCCAAATTTTAGTCGATAAACATTGACAATATTCACTCACATATTAAAGTTGGCTACCAAAGTGCTAGTTTTAGAGTTGTTCTTGTACATTTCTTCACTTCCACACATGCAAGTCGGATACAGTTACCCAGAAAAGCAAATCTGGTAATAGCCTGCTTTGGTCTTATAAAAAAACATTTAAACAGTCCAAAGATAAAACGCGAAATTTCTCTATTCCAAAGCCTACTTAAACGATCGAGTGAAGTTGTGATAAAGCAACTTAAAAAAACAGGATGAGTTGACAAGCAGCTAGACTTCAAGCATAATATGTAACTCAGCAATAAAACACAAAAGCTTTTCAGAAACCTATTTCTTCATCAGGATATGAAATTTATTCAATCAAATCCTACAATCAACTCTTTTGTAAAACTTTTGCTTCGAAGTTTCACACCCTGAAAAAACAGATCTTTGAAATACTTTCGGCGTTTTATTTCATTATGTTTCGAATTACGTTTTTTACCACCTTATTGCTATCAAAAACATAAAATGTTTTCTATTACTGCAATAGGCACGATAAGCCGACCGAATTGAATGCAGCTTAAGAACACACTTGCTTAGTGCTTGCACGGCAATTTACACTGCTTGCAAATTCTATTTCTCAGTAAATTCTGGTTTATACCGGTTTGCGCCAAAAGTAAAGCCGCATAATTCGTGTATCTATTATTTTACAAGGTAGCCCAACGGTTTTTTTGCCTGACGAAGTAAACATTCGCTCAACATAAACACAAACATTCGCTACAACTATCAAATATTTGAGGCGACTACGAGTCATTTCTGAGTTTCTACCTATTATGTTTCAATATTCTCCAGCATTAGTGCTATTTTGGTGACAACCACAATAAGAGATGCGAAAAGTGATGTGGCTTTCTGCTCGGTGCAAAACGAATTGTAGATAGTGAATCAAAAGCAAACCGCTGGTAACACGATGTTATACTGCTGCCAAGTCGATTCTGAACTGCTAGTTCAGAATAATTGAACAAAGCGATCGTTGATAAATTCATGCAATAGTACACTGAAATATCGTTCAATGCCAGTCCGCCCTAAAGGTTGTGGGCCTACCAGTCTGCATTTTGTATTCATGGATGGTTCGAAACGGACTGGCGCTCTCCCTATAGCTGGGTTTTCAATGGATTTACAACGGAACCTTAATTAGCTACATGTACATGCCCCGCTTCCACCACTAACACAACACAATTCACTTGACAGTCCACCGAGGCCTTAAGTTTGCCCATAATTTTCAAGCGTGCGCATGTGGAGCGCCTTTCCTTCATGACTTCTTAGGAGCTTTTTCCAAGTTTATTTTGTCTGTGATGCTACGTACGGTGCTGCAGTGACTTTTCTAGCTTCCTCTTCCAGAGACATATTTCTTCTTCTTTGATCATGAGCTTAGCACGGTACATTTCTGCTTCAAGTTGTGCTTCTTCTAATTTTCTTTGCATCTCGACTGGGTCCGATTCAATGTCTGTCGATCTGAAATAAATCTTGTATCAACATTATATGAACTTGACGAAAATGCACCAGCGCATCATTGCGCTTGTTTCAAGCGAGTGGATGGTCGTTCAGTACAAGCATGAATTCGCGCTGGTTTAACTATGAACATCGCACTTTTTCCTGCTTGCTTTCAAGCTTTTGTAGAATCACACAGATCTGGCAGGACCGAAAAGTTCGAGCCGTTCTTAAACATGTTCTTTATACACAACTGACACGATTTTCAACTTTCACAGAGCTTACCTCAGCTGTTCTTGAAACGCCAATTTTCGCTTCTTTTTCGGCATTGCTGCTAAACCGTTTTCTAAAGCAAAACAACCGAGCATCACCACAGAGTCAGAAATACTGTCTATTTCCAGCCACCATAAAGTCTTTTGAGGTAATGCGTAGGACCACTTGTGCTTAGACCTACTTTCAAATTATCAGTACTGCTTGCATAGAGCATTTCAACAAAGCAGAGCAACCTACCTAAGAATATTGCCTTAAAAGAGCCGTTTCCAACAGTACAACAAAACGCAGTTACCTTTCGTTTTAAATTTGATACCAGATGATATAACTACCCTGATAGGCTGATTCGCTGACAGATTGCTGTTATTAAACGATGGAGCAGTTGCATTATTGGTGTCCACAGTTGAAGATAATACCTGTCAACACTTGGCAGTAATGTATTGTAGAGTAAAGCTACTGGCGTACAAAAATTAATGCAGCCGCTGCAGTATCGTGGTAATCGATCCTGACTTCGTAACGAAAGGGTCTAGATTTCGAAACTCCATCAAAACTTCGCTGGTTTTCGTGAAGAGCAGCCGCAATTTAAAGAGCTGCGTTGGTTCAGCAAAAGATCAAGTTCAAAAGCGAGAGCTGCGTTGGTTTAGCGAAATATCAAGTTCAAAAGCGAGTTTGCAGTGATAAACATACACATGAACCAGCACATCTACGCCTTTGAAAATGCAAAAAACGACAAAAAATCTAGCAGAAAAAGTAAAGTTAATTGTTTCGAGGGAGAGAAAGATTAATAACCCAAGAATACGATTTGATTTTTCCAGTTGAAAGCACACAGTGCTCTGATTTTCGTTCGTTTTTCTAGCGTCACTAATATTCTCACTGCCAAAACTGAGATAATAAATTAATGCTAACAGACACGACTTTTTGAAACAAAACTAAATTAATTTTGATACAGCTTTGAAAAAAGCTGTTTGAGCCATAAGCTTTTCGTGACGCTTTTATCAGTGGCGGTATTGCGTCAAAAGGGAAGATCTAGAGTGAGTTAGTATTTTATGTGATTAATTTGGACGTTAGGCAATCAAGACAAGCCAATGATAGCGCTAGTATTGTAAAGCGCGCCAAAGAAAAATTTCGCAATAGCGAAATGCTAAAGAAAGGGCAGCAAAAGGCTAAATAAGAACGCCGCGATTGTCGAAAGAGTTTGAGAGTGTAAACGAACTCTTTCTGTCTGCATAACATCGGGCGCCGGGCCTTGATATAAGCAGTCTCTAAGAGATTGAGATGGAAAGAGCTGCGTGCTGTAGCGAGGATTGAAAACCGCTGGTTATCATGGTTTAATGCACATTGATCATTATCGAAAAGATGCTGACCAATGGCAGAGTCACATTCCGGTTTGGTGTCGTTTCGTTTGCACGATCTGTGTGGTTGAGACCGGCGTGGATAGATCAATTGTTGTCTCAACAATTGCGGAACATGTTGCTTGGTGCGATCCTGTAGTCGTTAAGATGTTCGCCCTACGTACCGACTATCACAGTGGCACTTATATTCATTCAGGACAAACTTTTTCTGAATGGTAGATAGAGCATCGTTACGGGCCACAGGCAGCATGCGCTTTGACGTAAAGACCAAGCGGGTGTTGACGGAACCATAGCAGCTTTCCACGGCGGTTTTGACTTCTTTTTCCAAGTTTGTGAAGGGCTTACCTATCCAAGGGACCATCAAGTACACAGGGCACTTTTCTGGGCCGAATTGCTTAAGGGTGGAAAATTGAGCGAATTTCTTGGTAATCTGAGTGTTTATGACGTTTTTAGAATAGCCATTGTCCAGTAATATTTTCTTGATCCGTTCTATTTCACCATTGAGTCTACGCTTGGTGCAAATCATTAGGGTTCGATGTATCAATGTAGATATTAGACTTATTCTACGTTTGAGAGGACTAAGGACTTCCAACACAAATGCTGACCGGTAAAAGTGGGTTTCCGGTACACACTGGTTTCAAAGCCAACATCTGTTCTTTCGACGTCTCTAGGAATGACTGGTTGGGTATCAGACTGATCATAGAGGGCTTCTGAACAGATTTTGATGGCTTTATCAAGGGGAACGTTGGTGAACAAGCTGGAGACATCAAACGCATGAAGACATTAGGGTCGATGTCAGGATTTTACATGTTCTTAGCAAACGTAAACGAATCTGAAATGCAATGGGACGAAAACCGCTCCAACACAGGTTGTAATAAGCCAGCCAACCACTTGCCAAGTTCATGATGGGACGAACCTGTCATAGACAGTATAGGGCGAAGTGGAGTGCCTTCTTTGTGTGTTTTCGGCAAGCCATACATTCGAGGTCTTTGCGATCCAGTTGGTCGTATTGCGTCATATATCCACTTCGGCATGAGATCGGCTTAGACTAAGTCAAGCAACCGCTTCTGAAAGCGCGATTCAATGCTGGCTGTGCTGTCACTGCTGGAGACCGGACCAAGTGTTTGGAATTTCGATTGATCATGAAGTATCTTGTTCATTTTATCTACGCAGTAGCTTTTGTTTAAAAGGACAACGCCGGAGCCTTGGTCAGGTTTAGTGATAATGATATCATCATTCTTTCGTAAGCTGTTGCTTGCACGAAAGCATTCTTTGTGCATTGTGAAGTCACGTGAATCTATCGTGCTGTCACAGTACAAATGAGCAAAGTTAGCGAGTCGGGCTTTCAAAGCAGTGCGTTGTTGAACGTGCAAACGAAACGATACCAAACCGGAATGTGACTCTGCCATTGGTCAGCATCTTTTCGATAATGATCAATGTGCATTAAACCATGATAACCAGCGGTTTTCAATCCTCGCCACAGCACCCAGCTCTTTCCATCTCAATCTCTTAGATGCTGCTTATATCAAGGCCCGGCGCCCGGTGTTATGCAGACAGAAAGAGTTCGTTTACACTCTCAAACTCTTTCGACAATCGCGGCGTTCTTATTTGGCCTTTTGCTGCCCTTTCTTTAGCATTTCGCTATTGCGAAATTTTTCTTTGGCGCGCTTTACAATACTAGCGCTATCATTGGCTTGTCTTGATTGCCTAACGTCCAAATTAATCACATAAAATACTAACTCACTCTAGATCTTCCCTTTTGACACAATACCGCCACTGATGAAAGCGTCACGAAAAGCTTATGGCTCAAACAGCTTTTTTCAAAGCTATTTTAAAACTAAGTTACATCACGATGGAACAAAACGCAGCCAATATTGACTTTTCATCACGAACAAGTCCATTTGAACGATGCAACTGGAGTCTAACACTCAGCTTTCATCAAAAGGTAGCCCAAATAAAAGGATACCGTAAGGTTCTTCAGCTATCTCAAAAAGTAAAATTATCTAAAAAACATTCTTCCTTTTTTAGGCGTAGGGAAAAGCAAAGCAAATAAATCCCCAGTAGGTGGTGCGTTTTGAAAGGGCATCTAGGTGGAATTTATTTCAGATCAAGTTTTTGAATTTTATTTAAGTGAAGCCTTCTAGAGCAGGGGTGTCAAACTCGTGAGCTTCTGGGGGCCACATTGCATGTTGACAATCGTGCCGAGGGCTGCGTGATGTTTTCGATTTGGAGATCATCACTTCACTGCAATGTAGCCCACAGCGAAGTCGATCTCCGAAAAAAAAGGTCATTACCTCTCCTGCATCTCCACACCATTGCCCTTTTTCAGGCATCGTTAATCAGAAATCGAGTTCTGCGGCCCGAAGTAGAGTTGATCCCTGAATAAAAAAAAGTCTGCACCTCTCAAGCGTCGCCTGCGTTAAGGGGTTCAAACGTTTCTTCAAAGATGGAACGTTGCAATACTGCCCGAATTCATTAATAATTTTAAAATTATGTCGCAGGCCGCGAGTTTGACACCTCTGTTCCAGAGAACAAACGTTTACTGAACATACTTTTTTGCTCCCATCTTTATTATTGGCTGTATTAGTTTCGTTTTCTTCAATTTTCGTGGACTCATCTGCGTAAAAATATGTGAAATATCAATTCAAGTTACACACAAACTTGAAAAATAGATGAACAAGTTGTTCGAAAACGTTAAACAGCAGCGAGCATAAAATTTTAATGACGAGTATGACAATCATTTCTAAGATTTTCATGTTTGAATAGGACAAAGACAACAAACTATATCTACCGTATTTTTGCGCGTTCAAGTCGTATTTTTATGAACAAAAAGGCTCTATCTACCCTATTTTTGCGCGTTTAAGTCGTATTTTTTTGAACAAAAAGGTCTTCATTAAGCAACGGGAGCGAAGTATCCGCGAGAAGGTAAGGCTAAAGGCAAAAATTGTTTTACATTGCAAGGCAGCAGTACGATCTACGGTAGGACATTAGTAATAGTTAAGTAGTTGTTCAGTTTTTATCCAGTTTAGTCCCCTTAATGGAGTTAGCCAGATTCATCCCATTCCTTCCACAATTCTTGGCATTGCATCTTGCCACATCGCTCGATTCAGGAGATGCTTCTTGAAACCAACCTTCTCGTCTATTGCTTTTTCCAGGTCTTCTTTGGTCGTCCTCGCTTTCTCTTGCCACTCTCTTCAAGATCTAGGGCAATTCTTAAAACATTATGATGACCTCTTCTCAGCACATGTCAGTAACACGTAACTCAATTTGCGTTTGCTCACCCATCCACAGTTTCTTTTAAGCCTAGCATGTCCACCTGTTCTTCAGTAGTCTTTTTTGTCTATAAAATAGCTTTTTCTTTTAAACACCATTTCTCGCTTCTACAGAGCATTTGCTAATTTTATACAACGATAAACCTTCCATATCATTTTCATAGGAATCATATTCCAAGTAACAACTCTCCACAGTCCCAGAATCTCACCCAACCGATTCTTAGTCGTGCTGCGATTGCCGCTTCACAATCACAACTAGTATTTAGTCTGTCTCCCAAATAACAAAACCCATTTCACTGTCTCCACTTCAGCACACGAATTCTCGATCAAATCCACCATTCTTTCCATCACTTTCCCACAACTTAAACAAACAAAACGCATTGCGAACCTAGTCGCAACTCTCTATCTTAACACATCTGCTTAGGAACCAGTTTCCACATTTCATGCACAACAATATATTGGCCATTACTCTCCTCCAACAAACTCCACATGAATCTATCTTGCTTTTGAATAGTTATCCTTTCGACCCGCTCACCATCGCTTTTGTTTTTTTGATGTTGACTTTTAAACCCTTACTTTCAAGCGCTTCCTTCCAATTAGAAAATCTTTCTTTGGAATCTTTCATCGTTTCGCTTATGAGAGCAAGGTCATCTGTATATAATAGCTCATTGATCATATCCCCTTCTTGCATGTTTTGTAATAACATCCACAACTATCGCTAACAACAGTGATGACAGCACAGATTTTTGCAGTACACCACCTTTTACTTCGTACTCCTTTGGATACGCAAATCCCACCCTCACTTTTGTCTTTGTTCCATCATACAAGCTCATAACTGCTCAAACCATTACTTCTAATAAACCCTGCTTTCAAATGGCCAATTCTATTGCCTTTCTTGGAACTGTATCAAATAACTTATTCATGTCAACAAAACACAAATACAACTTTTTTTTCCTTCTTTTGCTATTCTTCCTGAATCCTCCTAACACCGTTCCTTTTCCTGGCATAACTCCACACTGATTTTCATTTCAATTAATCAAGTGAAAGAAAAATATTTTCTTCTCGTACTATTTTGTTCAAACATGCGCTTTCAATAGAAAATAAAGAGCAACAAGACAACGTGCAACCCCGCTCGCACAAATTTAAAATTCAATAAAAGCGATATTATTTAACTTTTTTGTTTCAAAATTAGGGAGCGACTTATAGGACACAAATACAATGTCTATAGTTCTGGAAAACTATCGACAGTTGGAAACCGTAGAATAAAACGATTTCAGCATGACAATGCTTTTTATGAGTTTGGCATTAACTTCTTCCATTATCCAAACTAAACTAATTATGTTTGAAAATAGGACGAGGTTCATGTTTCATGCAGAGATATGTAACCTACCATCGTATAAATTGGACCAGGCTTGCAACGCCATCTTTCCTCCCTCAGTGAGTGTAACCATATTGGCACTTTCCAACAACACGTGACTACCACATCCATTGCTGTCTTGTCCGAGCCAAGGAAAGTTTTCTACAAACACAGCTTAATTATTATTTTCTTCTTTTTTATTCCGTTGCTATGAACTAATCAAAGATATTAAAAGGCATAACAGTCACCATCTTAACATCTTTTTGTTGACATAATCGGTTATTTGTTCCAGATTTAGGAAAAAGTTTCAACAAAATCTTTCTTTCATGCCTCTTTGGTGGTGACATTGTGTACACTGGTAGAAAAGTACAGTATAAGTGTTCTTGTATCTCGCTCAAGTTCTTCCTATTTAATGTGATAGAATTTGACAAAACACAGCTTTTTTAAAATAATGCTAAACGTAAATTGAGCAGAAAGGTAACATAAAATAGGATCATTTGCTTAGTGCAGTACCTGTTAAAGACGGAGAACCACACAGGGCTGCAAATGAAGCTAGCACAGCTTGAGACGAATCTGCAATAAGTTTAGTATTAAACGTTAGAAACCATTAACCAAAGTAGGTATTAAAACCTCCATGGCACCATAAAAGAAATCTTGACTTCAAAGCATCTAATTCGACGATGACTGCCTGCATGAAGTGCAATCAGGAAAAAGTATCCCATATGCAAGTATCACTTGCTTACTATGAAGTTTGATGTAAAAGCAGATATTTGGCGGCAGAGCTTGGCATAAACTCAAGACTCAAATAATGTTCCGTATCATTTTCTGCATACGAAAATCATATGAAAGCCACATACCAGAAGTCGGAGAGACTGGTCGTTCATTGTCATAGGATTGGCAATTCGTAGAACTCTAAATATAAAAAGACACTAAGGTTGTCAAAATATTACTTTTTCATAATTCTATCGGAATGAAATCACACTTACCTTCAAAAACTCCACAATATGAAAGTTACAAGAGTCTTCTGCAGTTTCGATTGCCGTTTTGTCAAACTATAAGGTAAAGGTTCATGAATTTGCAAATCAAGCATAACAGCCAGCTTACTTCTATTGTCATGCACACCAACTAGTTCTACTGTCAGGTACATCAACTAGAACAGATGTGGGCAAACTATGGCATGCCAGAGCATTTTGTGCAGCCCGCAAACACTTGTAGAAACTACCGCATTGCCAATTTAACATGATAAGGGGAGTGTAGCAACCTCAGCAGAGTCGCGTTACACATCATTGAAAATGATGGTCTCCAAAAAAAAAGTCACCACCCTTTATTTTGACACATTTTTCATCCAAATAAAAGGTGATAACCTTTCTTTTTTGGAGACCATCCTTCTTAAGTCTGTGTAATTTGACCTAGCAAGAAGTTGTCATCAGATTTTAAGCTCGCGCATGCTATTGCACTGTGTACAGCTGTTGGAAGATCTTAGGCACTGGCCCTCAGCAACTTTTGAATGGTTAATGTGGCCCTCCAACTAAAAAGACCAACGGCTTAGTCATAAACAAAGAATCGTAGAGAGATTTAACAACTAAATGCAGTGTTGTGGTGTAAGACAACATAAACTAATGCTTGAAATACTATTCTACCACGATGGAATGTCTAAATCAACCGTACGAGTATATTATCTCTTGTTCAATATACAGTACTAAGTGTCGTTCTTAACCTTGACAAAAATAAATTTTTTTGAATCTTTAAAGTTACTCAGAACACTATCAACTGTATTAACGTTATCATTATTCCATAGTTCCATGACTCACTTTATTCTTAATGGTTAAGTCTGCATTGTGTTCAACTAAGAGCTTGATCACGAGGAAATGCGCTTCAACAACTGCCCAATGAAGTGGTGTCATTTGCAACTACAATGTAATAAAACAATAAAACACACCTAAGTCAGGTAATTTTAGTTGTAGCTTTTCACTCACTGATATAAATTACCAACTATTTGTGTAACGTTAGCCTAAATATAAGAACTGATAATGGAAAGCAATGAATTTGTGGTTCAAGAGTTTGAGAGCTTAATATTCAGCTTTCCTTGTGTGGAGCATGGCTAACCACAGCCATCACTGGCTTTCCAATCAATCTCATACTTTGGGTTTGAAGTACAACTTGAGTCAACACAACAAATTGAATGCACGGCAGCTGAATATTAAGATCATAGAGTCAGTAGGCAGTCTCCAAAATTCTCTATTTGTCTTGCATTGAGTTAAAAAAAGTGCAACTCAACATAAAATTATTCGCTAATTAGCTGTCAATATGAAATGTAGTGACAACAAATTCTACCCTACATTTTCAAAAAATAAAACTATACAAACCATGTCCACAGCATTTATATCAGCACCAAGGTTAACAAGTATGTTGACGACATCACGAAAGCCATTTTGAGCAGCGTAATGAAGTGGAGTTTTGTCTGCCTTTGTTCTGCTTTGCCAAGACACTCCTGATCTAGCAAGCAACTCTGTCGTTCCAGCATGGCCATTCATGCATGAAAAGTGTAAAGAAGACATGCCAAGCTGGAAAGACATAATATCTATGGTAAAATGTTAGTTGAAAAACTTAATATAGCTTTTCATAAGAGAAGTACTGGCATTTAATAACTAATCATTAAGTTACTATTTCTTTATAAGAGATCATCAAGTCATGTTTCGATTTCAAAATATGGCTTGGTCAATCACCACAACATGTACCATAGGTTGACTGTTGACTTGAAGACAGCAAGGTTACTTCACAATTTCCCAAACTTCCTGTTTTCCTTGTCTGCAATGAGCCAAATAAGTGCTCATCAGCTATTTAAAGCCAGACATAACCCCACTCAATCAAAAAATATTATTACGTGATCTGAAATAAATGGAGCTCCTTGTAACAGCAAAGATTGGGCTTCACTTTCATCTCCATCTTTTGCAGCTTGCAGCAATTTTTTTCCAAGAATATTAAAGTTCACCTGCAATATTTTAATAAATTAACCCTTTAATGGCCAGTAGAAGAAATAACTGACAGCAAAATTTTTAGTAATATGAAAATTATGATTACATTGAGCTGAAGGTCTTTTTGAAAAATAGTTGATTACATTATCAAGAAAAAATTTAAGGCAAATCCAAGTGAATCTTTCAAGTGTAAAAGCAGAATTATAAAAACTTCTCCACTTTGTTTTTTATTATTTTTTGCTTATTTGTTTACAAATAAACACTACTACAGTACAAACTTATATTATGGTTGTCATCTCCCAAAAAAATATCTTACAAGTAGTTTTGCATTCATAATAAGGCAAAATATTTTTTTGCAATAATGCCTGATCAAACTATTACTGGTCTATACATTAGTGTGAGATTAATGGCAACAGAATTTTAAAATAGTATGGTTAAAAGGTTAGACAAGTGATAACATGCATTGTATGAATACTGTGATTATGAGTACAGTACAATAGCTCTCCAAGTGACTGGGAGTTTTTGTTAGTTATAGACAGATAAACTTTTTCTTTTTTTTTTAATGGATCATTTGACAGCAAAGTGCATATAAATAATTGGAAAATACAGATTTTTTATGTGACTTATGGTTTTTCTTGCATTGCACGGGGATAGCAGAGATTACAATTCAACAAAATCAACTCTCTACTGCTGTGTTATACATCACATATTACTAAATTTAAATATCATTTAAGCAGGGCTTTCAAACATGAGAAATTGGCCAATATACGTTATACTTCAAAAAAAAGGGATCATTTACAGATTTAGAGCCATAGTCTCCTCATCTATCTTGTCCATTAAAAATACAGGGTTAAGGAGCTATCACATAACTTTTGTG
This sequence comes from Trididemnum clinides, assembly GCA_963675345.1. Classification (NCBI taxonomy): domain Eukaryota; kingdom Metazoa; phylum Chordata; class Ascidiacea; order Aplousobranchia; family Didemnidae; genus Trididemnum; species Trididemnum clinides. The sequence goes on along the minus strand of OY776293.1, from coordinate 11,489,280 downwards.
AATGAAAACTTAGCTATTCTTTTTTTCTAAAATTACATGCTCAGCTATCCTTTTACCCCTTATCCCCATATAATTTTTGGTTTTACCTTACACCAGTTATGGCATTGGCAGCTAGCTACTAAAAAGTGACTAATTCTATGAAGCGACTTTTTCAAGAAACTGTTTTACAATGGGGTTAAACCCTCCAACAAAATTATGTTCCATAAATTTGAAATAGAATTAATTGTGAAGACATGGGCATCAAGATGGAGAAAATGATCAGTAAAAGTGATTAGGTGCAAGGCACTAAAACAGTTCTTGTTTGTCAACATTTCGTAGGACTTTGCACATTCCAATTTATCTTTTGGTTGGCCAGTGTAGTTATTCTAGACTGCTTACCGACACTGCTGGTGATGTTGATTGGCTTGGTAGCATTATATGTATGTCTTTTGCATTTTTCAAACCGGAAAGATTTGTTTTAGCTTCATCTTTGGTTCTTGAGTTTTAATTTTTTTGTATAGGCATATATCCCACCTAGACTTCAACCAATATGATCTGAAAAAAGTGGACACGAGTTTCTTATAGCAGTAGTGTAACTACTAAATTTATATTTCTAGATTTTATACCACTATTATTAGATCTATTTTTATTTTGTGGTACCGGTCACAGCTCACTCTTGTGAAACTACACTCAGGTGCTGACTGGTCTCCTTTAACGTTATCTACAACATGGAAAGCGGAACTGGAAAGGAGATGAAAGCAGAATTCGGATTTACAAAGTTCCTAAAATAATAAGTTTTACTTGGGAGGCTGCTGTGGGTTAAAAAGCAAAACTGTGCCAGCTACAGCTGCACCTTGAATTGTTTTCAAACTATACCGGAGGTCTCACAAAAAACTGATTACACGTGTCTGCGAATCAATTGGTTTACATTGGCAGCAACCAAGTACTGGTCTTCAATTAAAGAAAACACATAAATTTATACAAATTTTGCCAATGATATATTATCCTTCACAAGCGCACTTGAACTTACTCGCAATCCGACTGCCTGTTCCGTCTAAAAATAACCAATTGGTTGATTTACAAGAATACAACTAAAACGCGGAAACTCCGCGGAAGTCCACGGACTGTTCCAAAATCCACTAGTAAGCCTTACTCTCACACCATATCGAACACTAACCATCTCTAATCCAAACTCAACAAACTAATCCCTCATCCAAACCCAATTCTAAAAACTGATCCGAACTGGGGATTTTCCTGATTTCGGCGTTTTAGATTCTTCCGGTTTACAATTTGGTCTACTGGTTAATTTTTAGCTCAAATAGATCTAATTGTGAACACACCAATAATTACTTGTCGTTGCTGCATAAAGTTAGCATATTGCGTTATGGCTTATCTATACCTGTTTAGCTTGATTTTCAGCGATAACAAGAAGTGCTGATGTTCAGAAAAAAATGCTTTTACGATGTAGGAGTCTATATAGCTAAATAATGACGACAGCGCAAGGTACAGTATTAGGGAGTGCAAAACAAAACAAAGAAAATCATGCCTTAACACTAACTATATTGGCTTATTTATACCAAATTTACGCTGTAGGCCTACTATTGCAATAACTTTTAAGTCAACTCAATGAAGATCAAAAACAGAAGTTTGTCAACAATAATTACGGCAACAAAAAACACGAAAGCTTTTCGTGTTTTCAAAAGGACTTCATCAAACCAGAAAAACTCAAACACAATAATCTCAAAAAGATTTTGTGATTAATCGCACAGCAAAATCGATAAAGTGTATTATTTTATGATTTAAAGAGCCAATTAAACGAATATAAAGAGCAATACAGTTAACTTTGCAAAACTAATATAAACAAAAAACGCCGAAGCTTTTCTTCGCCTTTCGGAAACTTCATCAGGGCAAAATAAATATGTAAATTTAAAGATAATTTTAATGTTTCAGCACTAGACACTAATGAAAAGAGTAGTACTGTACCATTTAAACACTGCACCTCTCAGTGACACGCGTGCAGAAGCAACTTCGCTTGATGTGAATGATCAAGTTTTATGATTAAAGATTGCTTTAGGCGTTTAATAAGTAGCGCTTTCAACAGCTAAGTTTCTGTGTTAAAACGGCACTTTTTTAATAATATATTGTTTTGCTCCGCTGGCATTGTTTCTTTTCAGGCTTTGCATTGATTTTGATGAAATTTGGCAACGGAGTTAGATGAACTTTGGTAATTGAAAAGATGGTTTTCAAATTATATTTCATGGTGACTTTTCAAATTTCAAATTTGATGAGATTTGATGGCGAGTTTTTTAATTCGTTGTGGTTGAATCTACGTTACAAATCCTATAGTAAACGTTGTGGTTACTGGTGTGGAAGATTCGTAATGTAGCCTAGATTTAACATCATATTTTCGCTCACTCGTGGAAAAACTTGATAATGGCTTTATATATTAATAAAACATTAGTCATGAAAATTTATAAAAACTGAGACCATTCAACAATTTACTTGTCAATACAAGTTGGTTCCTGAATAACTATGCTTGTTAGTAATTAAAAAGGGGGTCTAAAATAAGTCAACCAAAATCGGCAGAGACTTTTTGGGCACCTAATATATTAATGGCAACCTCATAATCCCTTTATAAGCTGGATTTTCAATAGCGGCAATGTCACAATACATCAAGCTGGGCTTTGAAAAGTCTCGTTTGAGTTTTGTTTCTGCACACCACCAAGCCTCCCTTCGTAAGCCCACTTGCGCAAGCTCGGCTTTTAAGAAACTAAACTAAGTCGACTTTCTGCATAAAACCCTGTGTTGTGAAAACATTAAGAACATTGAGAAGAACGCTCTAATTAGATTTCACAGTTTTGCAATGAAAACAGTCACAAAAAAGAATGGGTGACCTTAATTGACGGTTAACTTTTTCTTCGTAAACAATGAATTGCAGACATGGCCCTTGTTTTAATCAAGAGCGCAAAATCACAAAACGAACAATGATTCAATTGTAAGTTATTTTTCAATTTTTGCTTTCAATGCAAATTCACAATATACGTTTTGCCTGGTTTATGGCAACGACATTTGCCTGTTCTAACAGATGTTTGAACATAAGTTTGAACGCACAATTTTACTGCAAACGTGCTTAGGCTAAGCCAATCACTTTATTTACTGAACTCAAAAAAAACTTGATAAATTTTCACAGGACTCGAACTCGAACTTGAACTCGCAAAAACGAAAATGTCGAACTCGAACTTGAACTCGTAAAACGAGCTGAACTCGAACTCGAACTTAAATTCGATATCCAAATCGACCGAGTTCGCAGCCCTGGTTTTAACATAATGCGAAGGTTTTATAAACTCCTTTGTCGATGTAAGCTTATCAGCAGTGACGGATTAAGCTTTTATGGGCCTGGGACTCCATAATAATCAGAGGCCTATTTGTCATTCTATTTGTTGTACTAAAAACTGACCACAATTGAAATGAAAATCAAATACATAAATTTAACCTTTTCTGGCCCATAAACGAACGCAGTTGATTCTTTACTCTTTTTTAAACTGAAAATGAGCGCTCGCCCGAGAAATTAGAAATCATTAGACAAAGGTACAGCCTGAAAACAACAGATACATTAGGAAATACATGCATGAATTCATTTTCATTTATGAACCTAAGCATCTAAATTTCTTTGCATTCGCTGTCAAAAAGGTATTGTTTTGTCAGTGTAGAGAAATAAATCATCTCCTCAGGCAATGACTCCTCCAGATCATCTGGATAATATTGAAGTAACGTTTTCGCACTTGCTTCAACTTTGCGGTTAGACATGGTTTTCAATTTCATCAGAAACAAAAATTTTCTTTGAAGATGGTCGTGAACTTCTATTCGGGTTTTCATAGACGAAAGAATTTGGTTAATGATCGGAAAATATGAGTCTAATTCGAATCTGCTGGATGGATCAAGTGATGTGTCTTCAGATTCACCTTCGCTATCCAACCTTACTTTTCTTCTCTCCTTTCTTGAAATATTTTCAGCGTAATGATAACAGCCACTTAATACTTGACCTCTTCCTTCGAATTTTTGAAATTGGGGTCTTAGAAGTTGAATAAAGTCATGTAGAATCTGAAGCAAATTCGTTGCCCTATTCAAAGTCATTTTGCTGTCCAGCAGAGCCTGACTGGTCTTATGGAACCGCTCCATAATGCACGACCATACCTTGAGTAAAATGCCAGTTTCAAGTTTTTCCATTGATGAAACAAAACCCCTGGCTGCTTCTTTAGTTTGATATTTTTCATCATTGTCATGACACATTGCCTTCAAGACTTGAAGAACCGCTTGGTAACATTTTTTTGGTACATGTAGAGCATCATATCGCGCCTCCCAACGTGTATCAGACAAAGGCTTAATTGTTGGACATTGAAGTGGTTTCAGTGAATCATTGAGGAGATTCCGCCTGTGTGTTGAAGCTGAAAAGAACACATGGAGTCCCTGAACAAACATGAAAAAACAAACCGCGGATTGGCAACACTCAGCAGCACATTTTCCCACAAGATTCAAGGAATATATTCCGCTTGGTAGTTGCGCTTTTTTATTATAGCTTGCCTACCTTTATATTTTCTGCTCATGTTAGAAGCGTTGTCATAAGATTTCCGTCTGAGATCTTTCAAACTGATCCCATTTTCTTCTATAAACTCGAAAAGTAAATCAGCTAATTGGTAACCAGTGTGTCCACGGGCGGGTATAAACATGACAAATCGTTCCACGGGACCATTAGGTAGAACATATCAAAATATTATTGTTAACTGATCAACATTTGTGATGTTTGGTGTTGAGTCCACCAACACTGAATAATACTTTGCTTGTTTTATTTCAAAAATAATAATATCTGACACTTTTGTTGCAATTACGTCAATGCATTTCTCGCATACAGTTGATGAGAAATATGAAACACGTCTCTTGCCTTTGTTCACTCTCTTTTGAATATACTCAGCAAGGAAAATATCGTATTCTGCGAACAACTCCAAAATTCCGAGGAAGTTACCGTTTTGTGGAAAACCAACCAACTCACTACTTCGGCGGAAGGCCAGCGTTCTGGATGATAGGAATTTTATCACACTTAAAACTCGAGCCAATACTTTGTACCAATATTTTCTGTCAGATTCTTTTTGCTCTTCCAAATCTTTGCAAATGCTTACTTTTTTTGCTCTTCGAGAGATATATGTTGAAAGATAACTTAAGTGCTTGTTAGAAGATTCGTGCCTGGCCAGGTTGCATGGTGCATGCTTCCATTCGCCATAACCAACTAATGCCAGCATGATTTTTTCAGAATTAAACGCAAAAAGTTTGCAAACAAAACAGTAAAGTATTTTTGATGAAGGTGAATAGCACAACCATTCGCGTTTTACTTTTTCGCCGTTCAACTTTCTCGCCAAAATAGCGATTTAGAACAACGTCGTTTGAACTTATCGCCAGTAGAACATGTCTTTAAAGTAGAAAAATCTGCATCAAGATGTTGAAAATCTAAACTTCCTACTTGGCAGCAGTAATCACTCAGATGGTCAGAAATTACTCCCCAGCATCCAACATTCATGTCGTGTTGAATAGCTTCTTTTACCCTATGTGCTTCATTCTCAGCAACATTAGATGACTTGGTTTGTAAATTTGGTTCCGATGAAACAACTTTTATATTTGGCTCTGGCTCTGCAATACAGTCACTCGAAGATGAACACAAAGCAGTTTCATTGCTGGACGTCGCTTCTACAATGTTGCTTTTTGGTTCGCTTATATGAAAAAAATCAGTCACTTTTTTTGGTTTTGCTACAACTTTTTTCAGTTTATCTTCTGCTTCTCTTCTAGATTTTTCCTTTTCCCAACCGCTTTTATGCTTCTTCATTTATATTTTTAAATTGGCTTTTTTAAAAATTTTTTAAAAAGCTTTAAGATTAGAAACGTTTAGATTAGTTAATATTGGTAAAAGTGTAGTTGGCTACCCCCTAAAGTGGCTATTCCCTATCAATTTTAAAACAGCTATTTCAGACCTTTTTGATTTCAATATATGAAAACCCTCTAATAAATTTCTGTTGTAAAATTTAGACCTTCGTTTACTCAAAAATGGGCTGAATTTATACACTTGAAATTTGGTTTTGAGTGAAATCCCAATTCAAGGGAATTTGCTCCTTGAATATACTTTTCTAATATATTATTTTCTTATGCAGTAGTTTCCAAAAACTTATTATTAAAGGCACCCTTGAAAAGTTATAAATACTTGCGGGGTACTATTTAAGCAAAAAATACCATGAAATTGTATCTAATCCATTTTTATTATTTAAAATGCAAAAATACTGAAAATATTTAAATTAAAAAAAGTTAAAATTGCAAATAATCATTTCCAAACGTGTCTCCATTTTATATCAATATCGATACATTTTTCAATTACAAAAGAGAAAAAAATATTTTCTTTTATGTTTTTAATATTGAAAGAAAATGTCTTGTGGAATCAATATGAATTTTATTTAGCTATTGTAAATTAATTTGGAAGTAATTTTTTTATGTAATATTTCAAGGAACAAACTCCCTTGAATTGGGATTTTACTCAACTATTCCATCTGCTTCCTTCTGGTCTGAACTATTTGGTAAAATTTCACCTGCTTCCTTCTTCAAATACCGGAATATAGACAATATAATTGTTTTTATTTCAACTTTTTCTAGACTTACTTTTCTTACCCAGAATAAATTTGTCTACATTTTTTTCAAAACTTCGAAACAACTGGCAACAATTGAACATGTCAAGAGTCTTAGAAAAAGCCTTTGTTACGGGATAATGTTATATTTTGTATCATGACTTTAAAATGTGCTTACATTTTGGTTACAATGTTTTATCCAACGAAAACATAACTAAAATAATGTTGCCTACTATGGCACAGTTTCGCTTGTGCTTTGCACGATGACGAGACCTGTAATGGAGAACGCCTTGCCCATGATACTTGTAAATTACACCTTCACTATTTTTTGAAAGTGATCGTATCAGTAACTTTTATGACTTTATTGACTTGTTATAGTGGTGGGCCTGGGGCTGCAGCCCCATCAGTCCCCGCCTTAATCCGGCCCTGCTCATAGGTACGATGTTTCGTGCCTAGAAGACAAAATCACTCTCGTAAAAATGAGGTCTTCGATAAGTTAAAAAAGCAGTTTCGCAAACGTGACCAAAATCTACGATAAACGTCATATTGGCTGTCATGTTGACGCCAAAGATTCTGTCTTGTTTGACGCCTTTCAGCATGTTTGAATTGGCGATTGACAGAAAGAAACGATTTGTGCTGGTTGTTGCAGAAAAAATCTTTTTATGAGAAATTTAGTTAAAAGTGATTCTCACCCAAGTAAAGCTGCAAGGCCTCTTTCTACATCAACTACATATAACTGCTGGAGACCTACATTTATAATTCGTGTTTTTGTGCTGTTAACAATACTAAGAAATTATATCTAAAACAGCCACTTCTATGAAGTTTTCATTGTCTACTTCCACGTGCTCGCGTGAGAATCTCGTAGATCTGCAGCACTATAAAACTGCGGCACCTCAGTCATTTTAGGCTTTTCTCGAAATCAAAAATATGATCGAAGTGTAAATCTCTGCTATAAAGTTTGAATCGTTTCGGGAAGTCGCATACAGTCAGCAAGTGCATATATTATAAGCTACCGCATTTATTGTTAACAACGAGTGCTTATTGATACTTTATCATGTAATTCTTGTTTATTAGTTGGTGACGAAAACAGAGATATAATAATAATATCAGTGATAATACCTTACATTTAATGCGGCAAATCTCGCTAAATCTCAGTTGAAAAGCCATACGCTTAACTGTGTATAAAGTAAAGTACTTCACTATGATTCTCTCGCATAATTATTGCTGTCATCGTACTGTTAAAGCTTAATGCCATCGCTATTTGCTATTTTAATCTTTCTATTCTACTATATTTTGCATCCAAATTAAGTGTGAGGTTTGGCTATTTTTTATAATTGTTTACTTATTTTAGAAAACCTGTCGCAATATCGACACCATTCCTACATGATCAATTGGATTTTTTCGCGTTTAAATTAAGTTTGATTCCATCATCAGGAGTGCTTTTGATGCTGTGATTGATAGGATCTTTCCCCGAAACCGTGTGACTGGGATAGCCGCATCTTGGGTTGGATAAATTGATGGAATTGTCACCATCATCAAGTCTTCAATCGAACAGTTGTTAGATTTAGTGTACCTGCGACAATCGCCACTTATTTACGAGTAATACGGCTTCGCAGAGTACCGACAGACCATCCACTACGATGGACCTAGTATAGATTCCACAAGTGTGACGGTCTAAGCTATGCTTTATTCAAAGCCTCTAGCTTCTTGTCGGTCACCAACTGCACTGACGAAACCTGATAGGTCGAAATAGTGTCACTGTCTGCAGTTTGCTAAGTGCATCGCTAGCCTCTTGCATTACTTTTGGAATACTTTTGTTTTCTTTAAGTTTGCCAAAAATCAAGATCTGTAACAAGAATTGCTTGTGAGCTCATGCCCTGTTTGCAAGTCTTTTGTCACACCGGTCCACCACAAGGGGTAGAGTGCTTGGCCTTACCACCTTTCTACCAAACGAAGATGGAAGGAATCCCATCAATTGTCTTACCCCAAAGAACAGCAAGCGAACCTGCCCGCTTTATCTCCCCGTTATTCCTTTTGTGCTGAGCGTCAAGCAGAGAAGCTGTAAATAATGCTCTTAATGTCTTCGGTATGACCCGACATGTGAATCGAACTCAGCCTAGCGATTGCGAAATGGGTGCTAACCACTGCACCAACTCGCCGATGTTAAAACAAACTAAAAATCATTCACGTAAAAACTGAATATCAGCTGCTTAGGTGTTTTATCAGTTTTCTAACTTGGGCTCTGGTGTAGCGGTTACAACGGTCATTTTCCAACTAGCAGACTTTGGTTCAACCACTGGCTGGCGATGTTAAAAGCTTTAAAAATGATATTTACAAATCTCCTGCTCGGCGCTCAGCAATTGAAGTAATGCAAAAGATGAAATTTGAAACCGCATTTACGCAGTTCTGATGAAAATTTTCCTGGCGTTAAAAAACAATTGCATTGGAAAGCCCCTAAAAAGCATGATCTTTTGTTTTCAGCGTTTTAGTAACGTGCGAGCTGTCAGGAAAGATTGACGATATGCATGATGAGAAAGCCAACAATGTTAATATTGAAAAAGAAATCGCTATTTCTGGGACTTGCGGAAGTTTTGAAGCTCTCCTTATTGGCCTCATGTTTCTTCCTTTGATCATAACTGGCGGAGTGATGGTGTCATCCATCTACATCACAATGATTCCTGAGCACACGTGTTTAATGCCTTTTGAAGATGAAATAAAGAAGGTGGGCCAAAACCATATTTAATAATTAGTTTGTGAACTGGTTACAAATATTTTTCCTCTTGTAGCAAGAAAACCATTCCAGTTGTGTAACTGATGGATCGCTAGAACTTGTGTTAAGACTTGCTTTGGATTTATCAGTAATTCTGGCACAGAGCATTTCTACCACAAGCACACCAACTTACCAGAGAAAGTTGGCGTGCAGTTTCTTCTTCAAAGACACAAACAACAGAAACTTTACGAGAATCAATCGCGAAACTTCGCGTCTGTAAGCCAGAGTTTTTCAGATTGAATGAAATGCTTGTAGGAATGCAACCTTCCGCTTGATTATGACGTGTACAGCAATTACAGTTTGTTTGTGCCAATGGAAAAAGAAAAACCTTCAACGTGTGAAAGGTAACTTGTTAACTTAGCCTAAGTCGCCCATAACACGATTGCGCGCTGACCCGTACGTAGCCTGCACGTACCACGTGCGGTATAGATTGTGAGTTCACATTTTGATTTCAAATCAATAGTTAGTGTTTAAGAAGGCACTGCTTTGCAACTTCTCTTGATTGATTGCAATGTTTGTGATAGACATACGCTGAACCAGAAGTATTGATTACTTCAAAGTGGATATCAAACATGTAAGCGGTTATCTGAATAAATATATATATCGATATGAAAACAGACGTGTAATCCTCCTCTCACCAGGACAGTGTTGGATTAAATTGAGGGCAGGGTGAATGTGTAAACGGAACCAAGTTGTAAATGAATCCTTTACATTAAAGTAGAAACCTTTTATGGAGCTCATCGCTTTGTGCCTGGTTTTACAAACACAAATTTATGGACTGAAATGTTTATGCGTACGAGGTCGTATGATGATGCTTAGGATTAGAGGATTTGTTTCGTAGTCGGTAGACTTACGTTTAATGCCCTTGTCGATTTACATCGAAGACTTTAAACAGTGTATTCTCAGTTTTGCTGCTTGACGCTAAACACGAAAGGAACACGGTGAAGAAAAAGCCTAGAAGTTTGGTTGTTGTATTCTTGGGCAAGACATTTAACCGGAATCCTTCATCTTTAGATAGAAGACATGAGGTAGCGCCAAACAGTTCAACGGTCGTCGTAGTTAAGTGTGATGAATGACTTGCAAACAGTCAATGAGCTCATACGCACAAATAACTGAACAGATATATTGGCCTACCCCAGAATGAAGAGGGGAAATGAAATTGTTTGCAGTGTTTGGTGATCTTTAACTGGAACAGAGTCTGAGCTTGAGGAATACTATAATCACGTCTGAATTAACTCTGCTCCCTTTTAAATCTGCCACATTACTTCTAAAGCCTCAGATTACTAAGAACCAAGCAGAGATCTATGAATATTATTTTTTAAGTCTTTGATGTAAATCGACAAACCCAAGTCTACTGCTACTTTGCGGACGCGCTAACAACTACACCATTGGGCAGGTGTACAAGCAGAAACAGCGATTTTCATATAATCAGCTTAAAACTTACAGATACGACTTTCAAAATTGGACAGAGGTCTGCAATTCTTTGTACTTCAACAAGTCCAATTTTCTTGCTAACAGCACTACAGTTGATTGTGAAGAATGGAAATTTGATCAATCCATAATGCGACGAACGGTTGCAACTGAGTACAATTTGGTTTGTGAAAACACTTGGTGTGGATACATATCTCAATCAACCTTAATGCTGGGGGTGTTGCTAGGAAGCCTGTTTTCCGGCGCTTTATCAGGTAGGTCTGTATTGCTAGTGGCGGCAATTTAGTTGAACTATGCTATCTTTGCCTTCGACGCTTCAAACCTGTAAATTTAAACTATAGCTTACGCTTAACTTAACGCTTGAGAGTTTCTGTGTGACAGCTTGATTTCCACACTGTGCTTCAAGCCCTCAACTTTTTCCTTTTGATGTGTAAACCGACCATTAGCTTTGAATGTTTTTGTTTTTTTTTAACTAACTTTTTTACTTCACAAGATATGGAAGAAGAAAAGTATTTCTTGTTTTTGGCTCACGATCTTTAATATTTGGCGTTGGGACGGCGTTTGTCAAATCATATGCAGCTTTCACGATAATGTCGGGGCTCACCGGGCTCTTTCGCTATAGCGTATTTCCAGTTTTATTTGTATTTGGTAAGTTAACTTGATGTGGTGGTTCAAATCCATGCTCATGCTATTATATACAGCTAAGTAATCAATCGCTTTATCAGTCAGTCAGAACACTTAAACAAAAAGAAATTTTGTTCCTCTAATCATTAGAAGGCTGCAAAGTGAGCACAACAGGCTTCAAATTTAGCAGCCATTAAAAAAGTGGTTACATTACAGCGAGTGCGTCAGTAGCAAATACAAAACCCATCAAATATTGTCTGTGACTTTGGAAGACTCCGTAGCCTACCCACAACCATACAACGAACTAAAAGGCAAATGATGCAACTGTATTTTAGATTCCGAGTTCATGACTGTGAAACACCGAGCCACGTTTCAGCAGTTTACTGAATTTTGTTTCACTGCTGGTATCACGTTTCTTGCTCTACTTGCCTTTGTGACAAGAGACTGGAATATGGGGCGCCATTTGTTCACCGCTGATTACACATGTTTTAGGACAACATTTATGACCAAATCAAATGCATTTGTTTAAATGCACAAATACATTTAACATTTGTTTAAATGTTTATAACATTTGTTTAAATGTTAACATTTGTTTAAATGTTTTTAACATTTGTTTAAATGTTAACATTTGTTTAAATGTTTTTAACATTTGTTTAAATGTACAAATACATATGTCACTCAGCCGTATCATTCACATATGTCACTCAACCGTATCGTATCGTTCTTTAAAGGGAATGTACTGCGAATAACGCTTTTCCGATAGATTTGGTCATTGGACCATCACGTGATAGGTTTGCGACAGACTCGTTTGAAATGGGCGACAGGCGCGACATAGTTAAAATTCTTGAAATGGGCGAGGAAAAGCAGAGGAAAAGTTTGGCGAATGATAAATCGCTCAAAGATGTTGTAACTTATATTCATAAAAAGACTGCGAGTTTAGCACTTATAGTTACATTGCATGTGGCATGGCCGAAACGAGTCGGCATTTACAGTAAATTGATTAAACAAGATAATAAAGAAAATATACATCATAGGATATAAAATTAAAAAGGTTTTTTAATGTTTTATCCTATGATTAGGGTGGCCATACGTCCCGTTTTAGGCGGGACAGTCCCGCTTTTTCAGGCCTGTCCCAGTTAAATTATGGAATGTCTGGTGTTTTCGCTCAGTCATGCAGCACAGCTTGACCTAGGGTATTCCAAAGTTAGCCGTGATATACTAGGGCATGTTGGCAGCAAACCCTACCTGAATGATGATTCCGGCCGAAAATGACAACAAACGGGCAGCGAAATAGGTGGTGACCTTTTTTTTTTGGAGATCCACCCCACCGTAGGCGCGACCGCGGTCTTGAGCGTCCCGATTTTGATCTAGAGTCTATAGTAAGCCCAACTATTTGGCTTCGTGAAAGGCGGCCATCCACTGTCCCGTTATTTGCTCATGCAAAAACGGGACGCTCAATTGGAGGTCTGTCCCGCCTAAATCGGAACGTATGGCCACCCTACCTAGTCATAATAGCAGTCTGCTATAAGCGTCCCGGTTTTGCATTTCGAAAAATGGCCAGCCTACCTATGATGTATATATATATATACATATATAGTCTTTCATAAGTATCATTATTTTCTGCAAGAAACTGGCAGACTGAGTTCATTGACTAACAGCATAAATCTATACAACCTATGTTGCACTTTTGCTTCCAGCAGTCATCCTATATCCTATCCAGCAGACATCTTGTAGTAAGAGACTCGGACTTTTGCGGTTGGTGGTTTAATTTGCTGCAGACCACATGTTTCAAGAATTTTAACTATGTCGCGCCTGTCGCCCATTTCAAACGAGTCTGTCGCAAACCTATCACGTGATGGTCCAATGACCAAATCTATCGGAAAAGCGTTATTCGCAGTACATTCCCTTTAAAGAACGATACGATACGGTTGAGTGACATATGTGAATGATACGGCTGAGTGACATATGTATTTGTACATTTAAACAAATGTTAAAAACATTTAAACAAATGTTAACATTTAAACAAATGTTAAAAACATTTAAACAAATGTTAACATTTAAACAAATGTTAAATGTATTTGTGCATTTAAACAAATGCATTTGATTTGGTCATAAATGTTGTCCTAAAACATGTGTAATCAGCGGTGAACAAATGGCGCCCCATACTGGAAGCATCTTCAGCTCTCTCTTTCGCTTCCAGCAGCGCTCTGCATTCCAATTTGCTGGTAAAAAGAGTGAAGTATAAAATGAACATTTGTGAAACTTCTAAATCAACAAAACTCTGCAAAAAATAAAGAAGCAATAAATGATTGCAAATTTTTGAAAATTTAATGTCCATAAGCTTTTTCGGTTTATTTCTTGCCTCGATCACAGATTGAAAGTTATTTTACTTACTTGAGTTAATCACGTATCATTACTGCTACTGATCAGTGATTATAAAGGTCCTTTCAATGATAATTTTGTTGGTTTCAATGTTCTTTTCAACTTCATTGGAATTTAACCTTTTGACCTTACTTGCTTAGCGTGCGCAAAGCCACTGTGAAAAAGTCGAAATAACAAAGAGTTGCGATCTCAGGTTTTTGCCGGAATCCCCACGATGGTTGCTTTGCCAAGGAAGAAGAAAAGAAGCAGAAAAAGTTCTGAAAAAACAGCAAAGCATGAATGGAAATGCTATGGACAATAACGCAATGGACGAGAAATGCCGTGATTAACAATTCTCATTTTTAATTCCCCTATTGTGTTATTTGCTTCTATTATGTCTCTGTAAAACTTATTACTCTGTTGCAGCCACTGCAACTTCGATGCACACATGCGCAGCTATCGCGACAATGAGATCTAGCTACTAAGAGTCGTATGAGCACGAAGATGTTACAAACCACAATCGGAAAGTTACCAACAACGATGTCAATATATAAACCGAAAGGAATCTACGAAAGTAGCTGTCATGATAGAAGTGACTAGTCGCCGTATGGAGTGCACTCTTTTGACATCTCACTACAGCCAGGTGCCTGCCGTTGCGCTATAACTCTATTAGAGCAGCTTTCAAACTTTTATTTGAATATGATTTAAACTTCTACACTGCAAACTTAGTTGAGCTGCCTAGGAGTCCCGGCACCTCAAAATGGCAATGCATAATATTTTTTTAACTGTGGTTAAAATAAAGATAAATTTTAACAAACGTTTTCAATTTTTTAAAGAGAAAACGTAAGTACCCTCATTAGAATAGTTAAAACTTCAAACAGCTCAAAGATGCTTCCTCAATGTAATTATATCAATGATGCAGGGAGGCGTGAAACACATTGAGTTGGGTCAAAATGATGGTTGTGGTTACAATTTTTATAAAAGTGGCTGGTCATATTTTTAAGGACAAAGATCATCATTTTTTTCTTGTCTCTTGACATTGGCTTGAACAGTTTTTTGTTTCTAATAGCTAGAGTCTACCGTTTTTTGCAGTGTTTTGCTCTACGTTTCTGTTTTGAGGGTCAAATTACACAAATTCTGTTCTTCTGATGGTATTCGTTATCAGTTCTATTTACTTTTTCTTCGTTCTACCAATATTTTTTGCCATAAACTAGAATTTTTCTGCAATAGTTGATGATATGTTTCACTCATTGTATTCACTCGCCCATATCATTTCAGTTGTTGGCTTTTACAACTTTCCTGATGCTTTGAACTCCAGTTGTCTCTTGCTTACACTCATTCCTGATTCTGCCCTTCAAAATTTTTTTATACATCAATCGGAGCATTCTCGTTTAGGTCGTTTTCGTTCTATTTATTCTCTACTCCAATAGATTAGCTTTTTGTCCCACAGCACATTGTGTTTCTTATATAGATTTTATGTACTGTGTCGTTCAACTTTTGAAACAACCCCTTCCAAACTGAACTACAGAGATTTTCTTCAACTTGTTCTATCCTACTCTAATTCTAAATACCATTAAGTCATGCGCTCTTCCATCCGTGCACAATGCATCCTCCCAGTAGCAAAATATCTTTTTACTTCAAGCATGTTTTCATCCAGATTTTTTTTTCAGGTCTCTTCAACTCAAACATTAGGCAACCTGTGATTTCAAGTTTTTTACTCGTAATAAACACATACACCCATTTATTGCACATACAGCACTTGTGGGAATTATATTCCACTTTTCTTCCACTCCATAAACGAGGGTCAATCTTTAATGCACATATATTCTCTCCAAAGAGTGAAAATGTTTTGCTTTGAGTATCTTCATCTTTAGATCTTTGTTTTTAGTACCCTTTTCCGTTCAACACAATTTTCCTCCACTTCCGACCAGCTATCAAAGCATAGTTCCAAATTATCGGCATAGATGAACTTATAGATTACCTGCTATAACATCATTTGTCGTTTCTTCATACATCCCCATAAATAAATGAAGGCTAAAAAGTGAAATCTATGAGCTTCCACATTTACATTAACTATGTAAACTTTTTGTGAATTAAATAAAGATATGGATGTAAAAATAAAAGAAAAAAAGAAGAGTGAACTTTTTGTAAATCTTAAAACTATCATGCATCTTCCTGGGTTGAGATTGGCGTCTATAATTCAGTTTTATGAATGGTGAGCATGTAGAGTAGACCATTATTACAACTTCGCATCTCTCCCCACCTACCGTGAGAACAAAGCCAAACGAATTTCAAAATTTCCCGCCGTTTAGCGCCTGTAAAGCTTTTTGGTAGACTATTTTTCTATTGATTTGTCCTACCCCCAACCATGGATTAAGTCTCGAGTGGGGACGCATCTTTGCTTTTTGTAAAAGTTCTTTTTCTTCAATATTGCGTCTTCCGACATGGTTGTTGCCGTAATTTTGCCGAACCGTGAAGTAACCGAATAAAAAGTTTGCTTCTTGAAGCCAAGGACCCATTTTGAAAAAACGGGTTTTGATTTACGGGCAATCTGTACTCGCATTCCTCTTCGAAACGACTTTTAAACATGGCCTTGAACGGTTTTACTACAAAATATTTTCTTGTAGGTTCGCTGTGTCCTGCGTTTACTATGGATTGATACTGAATGCAGCAACACTGGGAGGAGATCCATTTTCAAATCTGCTGATTGGAGCTTGCTTTGAAATGTTCGCGAATGTTCTAACCATTCCTTTAGTCAACTACTTTGGAAGAATACCGACCCAATGCTGTTCTCAGATCATGGCGGGAATCTTTTTGCATGATAATGCCTCTTGTTTTTTCAAGTAAGTTTAGTCGGGCTCAAATTTAGATACTCTGTTCTGCAGTATTGTCATCAGAGTGAGAGGATCGGTTCCTATGACAGTTTTTAGGGAGTAGTAATGCTTAAAAAGCAATCTCAACATTGAAAGAAAGTTAATTTTTTTGAGCGCTTTCGAAATATTAGTACGTTTGTTTTTTCTTTTCGGAGAACATTTTTTAATCTTAGCATGACACGTTTCTATTTTGATGTAACGCTTTTCAATTGTAGTGTGAGAATTTTCAATTTTAGTACGGCATTTTTCAGCTTTAGGGTGACACTTTTCAATGTTAATGTTACACTTCAATTATGGTGTGACACTTTCCAATTATGGTGTGACATTTTTCAATATTAGTGCATCACTTTCCAAGTTTAGTGCGACACTTCAATTATGGTATGGCACTTTTCAATTTTTAGGCGATATTTTTCGATTATGGTGTGACACATTTTAAGTTTAGTGTGACCCTTGTCAGTTATGGCGTAGCACTTTGCAAAGCCACCCCGAGTGTTACCAACTTTAGTGGCGTAACAGCTGAGCTGCTGAGTGATAAGCGGCACGGCAGAGCGATACCGTCATTTCCATTCAAACGTACATTTGAGTTGAAACTAAAGTCAGTACTAACGGCATTGACACAATGACTAACTGATGACTCGAAGACCGTGAGCCATGTGCAGCCTCCAAAACTTTTAATTTATGTGATACTCGATAAAGTGAATGAATACTCAGTCTTATAGCTTAACGTATAACACAAGTTAGATCGCTTTGGTTCTTCTCTTATATGACGTAGGTCAACTGCCTCGGATTACTTTTTATAACGTGATATACATGTAACAAAGCAAGAGAAGTAAGCATACAATTTTTTTGTGGTTTATGAGTTATTGTTCCTACACCATTACTGTCTTGGAATAAGGGCATGGCCCTATCATACATCACTGGCTTATGGGCAACTCCTCAGTGATTGATTCCTAAGTCGTGTCGCTCAAAGAAGCTGTAAAAAAGAACCCGCAACAAAATATATGGAACAAGCTGAAAAGTGTACAGTAAATATTGTAAACACAATGTTTCTGCGATAATAATTGTATTGAATTGATATAAAAAAAGAAGGCATTCTATGGAATAATAGAAGTGAAATTCATTATTGAGCACTTTCTTTTTTCACTCGTTGATCGTGTTGGTCTTGTCTGCATTCTTTATGAAGCAAACTGATGTACTGCACTTTTATCTTTGATCACGGGATAACTTTTATCAATTTTACACAGACCTGCTGCGATTTTGTAGATACTGATGGAGCAAAGTTGCGTTAGAGTTGTGCCAATAACCGTTTCTAAATTCCAGTTTCCAAAGACACTTCAACGTTAGCTTTGAGCTAGCGGGTACTCAGTTAAAAGTCAGCGCTTTATTGTTATGAGTCAGCTATGCCACTTACAGAAGCTTTTAGTTAAGTGAAGCAAAGTGTTGTGAGCTTAATGACGAAACAAAATATCATGCACTCTTTTTTAACTGATATGGCCTTTCAGTATTAACGTATATCATAATTGAAGTAAACTCGGTTTCTTATTTTGCTCTTCACATCATCCCCAGATTGAGCCGCAAGCACAGAAAAAGAGATCTCTGCATGAATACCATTTTTGAGACCATGGTATGACTCGATCCTGGAATTGAACTCAGATCCACTAGAAAGCAGATGCTCCTACCGCTTCACCATCTCACCGGTGCTCAGCAAATAACGGCCAAGTAAAATCAAACACTTGCTGATTTTTAAACTGTTTCAGGCAATCGTTGGCTGTACATGGGAGCGTCTATACTTGGCAGGACTTTTATTTCCATCGGATTTGCGGTGATGTTTATTCACAAAAGCAAAATATATCCCACTCCCATAAGGTAATCAAATGTTTGCAAACTGTAGCCACACAAAAGATACATTAAAAGCAGCTTATTTACAGACTCAGATACCCGGTACCGGCGCGAAGGTGTAGTGGTCGGAGCACCCATTTTGCAATCGGTAGACCTGAGTTCCATTAACGAAAAAAAATTTTTACAATGATATTCAAATGTTGTCTGCTTAGCGCTTAGCACAAAAAAGATAAAAAGAAAAAAACGTCATTTTGCTTTCTGTGCTCTTGGTAAAAGCTCTTTACGGCATTCCTACATCTTTATGTGGTAGGCAAATGATGGGAACAAGCAATCTGTCCGTCGTGGTAGGCCAGTCTGACGAAAGACATGTAAACAGATCATGAGCTTACACGCATGAAAGATTTAAATGAGCTGCGATATGTTTATTTAAAGACTAGAATGGAACAAAGTGTATGGTTTTAGTAAAATCGTTTTTTTTGGTCATGTTTTACTTGGAGTGTTGATATCATCGAATTAAATTCACAAGTTTGTAAAAATTATGTTGCTGCCTGATACCTCTCTCGGAAATGAGGGCACACCGTGAATCCATAGAGCCCCAGCAGGACTCAGGCAACTACCCACGGCTTAAACTAAAGAACATATAACGAGAAAAAGTTGTCGAAACGAGGGTGGGGTAGAGAGCCGGTAGTAGGAGGACAAAATTAAATTAGAGTTGTCCTGCAGCTCAGGTGACGAAAAGCGTTGCGCAAAAGACTCCATTCTGACACTTGCAATGCGATGTCATTGTTAGCTAATAACACCGCGGTGGGAAATATACTCTTAGAATTTATGCGAGGTCCTTTCAGTTGATTGGCATTTTTACTTTTCATAGTAAAGCATAATGTTGTGGATTCACCCAAAAGTTATGCCAATTCCAATGAGTTCACGGCCTCGTAATACAGAGAAACTGTATCAGCAAAAGTGGCAGCCATTTCGAATCAGACATAAATACAAATTGTTAACTCCAACGTCAACACTGAGCTGTCAAATCATGCAGTTACTACCGACGAGCTAATTTTGTTTTGTTGTAGAAGCTTCGCTTGTGGATTCTGCAGTGCTTGGGCTCGAGTTGGTGGCATTGTGTCCCCATTAATTGCATTAACAGCTGTAACCAACGAGACATTACCTTACACCATTTTTGGTTTAATTGCAATTTTTTCAGGTACGTAATATTTACCGACGCCTTCATCGACCAGAGCCTTCAAATAACCACGTTATTTACATATAATTTTGAGCAAATAAAAATTCAAGTTTTCCACAACAGGATTTTTTGGGATCCGAAGAAGGAAATCTTTTGTAAATTTTATTTAAGCTTTTTGTTATTAAGCTTTTAAAAATTTGTTTTGTCAGCAGCTTTTCGAGACGCGATATCGCTACCGGTGAGAACGTCGCAAAAAGCTTGTTGTAAAAAAGATTATTTTCAAAGCTATATCATGTCTACCAACAAATTATTTTAGTTTTTCTCTTAAAAAATATCTGTTGTTGTGAATATTGATTCAATGCGGCCTTGCTAGGTGCAGCAGGTAAGATGAGGGGTTTGCTGCATAATTTGCCTCTCCATGAGCCCTGACGCACAGTGATGTCACTAAAGTCTGTAACGTACAGCCAAGATCATAATAAAAAATTGATTTAAAGCCCAGTATGATGAAAGAAAAATTTGTTAAATACGATCGTTTGTTGCCAGCAATGCACAATTCTCTGATGAGAACAAAGTTTTTGCATATTTTGGAGTGAAGCAAAATCGCATTCCATCTCTCTTCAAATCACGACCTTACCCCTTACAAAGGTCGTCACTGTGGTTTGTAGTGCTAGAGGCGGAGTAAAAAAATGTTACCGTTATGTATTTAAACAATGATAACATTCGGCTCTAATTATATAGGTAGTAAATTGAGACCACTGAATAAAAATGGCAGCCTCTTTTAGGCGAGAAACTTGGGTATCATTTCCTAAAATAGTGGCCCATGAGGCCACATTTCTTCTCATGGCCTCACTGCCCTCAAATTTAAGGCGCCATTTTTTCTCTTGACAATGTAGACATAGATGTGAAAGGGCATCTCGCCGCAGATTTGAGTCAACTTCCATATCGTATCGCAACAGACCTGACTGGTTGTTATCATCATCATTAAGTGCCATGCCTGATCCAGGCCTCGGCGGCATTAATGCAAATGTTTTTCCATTTTCTTCTATCTTTGACAAAATGCAGCAGTTCTTCTGTATTGAGCTTTGTATATGTTTTGAATTGATCCAAACAATTGTACCTTTGACGACCCCGTGCTCGTTTTCTATTGATACGTCCAGTAATTGAAGTTTGCTCCAGATTCTCCTGTCTCATAATATGTCCGAAAAATTGCAACTGCCTATTTTTGATTGCGTTAAGAAGTTGTCTAACTTGGCAGAGTACAATCCTTTTCTTTATTTCATTAGTGGACCTTCCGTTACTTGAAATAAGTGAACCAAGATATCGAAAAGGCTCTGTCTGTTTAATTAAGTTTCCTTTCAAGAAAAGTGTGAGTCTTGTTACTGTTTCTACTTTAGTAACAACGAGACATTCTGTTTTGTTGACATTGATTGATATTCCATGTTGCTCCGTAATTTTTTCTAGTTCGTTTAGCATCTTTTGTAGCTCCCTTGGTGACGTTGAAATGAGGACAGTGTCATCAGCGTAACGTATATTGTTTGTATTAACTCCATTCACCTTTATTCCTTCAAAGTCATTGATGCCACGTAAAATAATTTCACTGTACAGATTAAACAGATCTGGAGATAGAACACAGCTTTGTCGGACCCCTTTTTTGATTTGTGTGTCACCAGTCACGTCATTACCAATTTTAACATTAGCAGTTTGTTCATAATACAATCCTAGGATGAGCCTGAGATCTTTTCTATCAATTCCAATTTTGTTGAGAGATTGAGAAAGTTTTTCATGATTTACACGGTCAAACGCTTTTTTCTAGTCTATAAAGCAGAGATACATTGTTTGCTGCATTTGTATTGCTCGTTTGCTCAGCATGCGAAGCACAAAAATGGTGTTTTTTGTTCCTTTATCTTTCATAAATCCATATTGTTCAGTAGAGATTTTCGGGTGTATTTTATTGCTGATTCTGAGCATGATAACCCGGAGTATTACTTCAGTCACGTGGTTGATTATTGAAATTGTACGAAAATTTTCACAGTCGACAGCACTTGATTTTTTTGGTATACTTATAAAAGTTGATTTATAGAGTTCATCTGGTAATACATCTTTATTGTAAATTGCATTTGCAAGTAACTGTAGAAGTTCCAGACCAAAATGATTCAATGCTTTGAAAGTTTCAGCAGATATTTGGTCTGAGCTTAAAGATTTGCCGTTTCTCATACTCGAAAGAGCGTTTTGAATTTCACTTTTCAAAACTGTGGATCCATTTAATGGCTCTTTGAAAGATAAGGGAGGGGCAGATTTATTTGGTTCATCATATAATTCTTTGACATATTCCAACCAGCGACGTTTAATATCATTTTCTTCAAACAAAATTGTTCCATCTTGTCCTTGATAATCCCAGACGAATTTGCAAATTTTTTACGTTTCAGTTCTTTAACCCATTAATGCTCGGAAGTAGAAAAAAAATGAATTTTTTATTCTGTTGAAGTATTGTGGTTATGAGGTACACTTGATTATGTTTTCAGTGTTTTTATATTTATTTTGTTTTTCCAACCCCTATTTTTTCAGCGTATGATTTATCATACGCTGGGCACTAAATAGTCTATCAATTGTATTGCTGTGAGTAATTGACTTTTTTTTCTGTATAAAAAAACAATGTTTTTTACTAACAATAGTTCTACAGTAATAGTAAATGACATTTGTTTATGATATGCAACAAAACAGTTATTGGGATGCAGCCCCACATTGCATTTGATACAGACAAATTTGGTACATTTACCACGAACAGCACATCTTCTTTGGGTATCTGTTAGATTTTTGTTCACCAGGTGGTCTTTCCCATCAAGTCTTGTGGCGTCAAGCACTTGCTTTTTTGTTTTGGGACATACACTGTTTCTAGATGACATGTCCGCACTTGCCAGGAGAGCAAGCGCAATTTGCCCTGTAAAATCCAACAGTGATACTTTTTTGTGCACAAATCTGTATAATAACCACAGATTGACAATGCTACCATTCAGACAGAATCGAAAATATGGCCTATACCATTTTCTCGACCTGATGCGGATTCGATAGAGTCCTCTCATTTTATCAAAGAGGCCAACTCCTCTCATTTTTTTATTATAAAGCTTGATCAGATTGGGCTGTGGGACATCAGCTCTTTTTCCTTATTTCCTTTTCCACCGCTTGCAGCTACCCATCTCAAATAGATTTTTGTCTTTCAGATTTGTTACCAGCGTCACTTGGTTATTGTCATTCCACCTCGCCAAGCTGATATTGTTTTCTTTGTCTTCTACAAAACAGCAAGCTCCTCTTTAAGCTTTTTTGAGATCTTGAAGAGGAGCTTTTTCGATTCTGTCACTTCTGATTGTTCCCACGCAGTACAATCCATTCTTGGATAGATTGCCCATCAGCGGTATAGAAGTGAAGTAATTGTCCATATAAATGCACGAACCATTTGGCACAAAATCAAAACAAAGATTTTCAGTGACTGATTCACCCAATGACTTTCCCAATGTTTTGTTATTTCCAGTATACGGATGAAATTTTACCATATATCCTTCAGGGCTTGTGAGGCACCAAAATTTAAAACCATACCTAATTGGTTTTGATTGAATAAATTGCTTCATTAAATGATGACCATAATATGGCTCCATGGCTTCATCCAATGAATAAGTATTGCACAAGGGCATGAAGAACGCACCAAACATTTTGTTAAAATGATTCAAAATTGGTCTGACTTTAAAAACTTTGTCTTTGGAATCAATATTTATATTGTCATTAAAATGCAAGTATTGATGAATCTTTTCAAATCTGTTCCTGCTCATTGATTTACTTACCAAAAAACAATTGGCATCGGGTTTTGTTTCCCAATACATTCGTCGAAAGGGCATTTTTACATAACCAGAGAAGAGCAATATTCCAAAATACTTGTACAATTCCTCAACTGATACTTTGTATTGCGACTCACCTTTTTGAGCAGCATACTTCTGTGATTCACTGCAGATGTGTTCCCGAAATCCTCATCAAAGCACATTTTAAACATATCAACAGGACTGAGATCATTATCTTCGATAGTTCTTGCGATGTCTGGTTTATCAAGATCATTTGGAATTTTGTAAGCTTGCGAAAAGAGTGATAACTCTTTTTTAACCCAACATCTTCTTTTGTTCTTTTTCTTTGGCTGCTTTGCAGATGTGCTGGTTGGTTCCAACACATTTGGGTCTATTTCTATATCTTTTTTTTCATCAGCAGTAATTGCTCTTATTTCAGCAGATTGAGATAATACACCTCTTCCAATGTCATTGATATTGGCAGATCCTTCTTCAGCATCACTTGGAGCATCATCTTTGTCAGAATCTTTGCCATCATTTGAAGGAAGAAAAACCAATTCCAATTCTTCAACACCCTCAAGCTTATCAGAGAGTGTTGAAGAGTTCTCTTCAGAACATAAGATGTTAAATATTTTTTCAGCATCTCTTTCTATGGCCAATAGCGTTTTTTTAGCCATTTTTTCTCTATAAATTTTACCAGATAAGTTATTGTATTAAAACAACTATTGCAAAATAAATTTGGGATAAACTCGCGACTTCCCAACGTATGATATATTATACATGAAAGTACATTTGTTTATAAAAAAGCAACAAAAAAAGCCAAGAGAAAAAAATTGCAGGAAGGAAGCCTTTGGGGTTCGTGCTACAAAAACAATTAGAAACTTTTGAAATCTTTGATGTCGCATAAGTAAAAAATGTTACTCTTTGGCACACACTCCTTAGATTTTGTGTTTAGTGATTTTCATATAAACAAAAAAACAATTTACTCATACTAACTTTGCCTTTCAAATCTAATTTTTTCTGTAGCAGTACTGTGATTATAGACAAAAATATATCACGTGCTTATGGTAACTCAAATATTTTTGCTTTGATTTTATTTGAATTTTGATAAGGACACTTTTGCGTATGATTAATCATACGGTGGGCATTAATGGGTTAATACGTTTATGTGCTTGTTTAGGATTGAATCGATAAAATGCTTCTGTTTCCTCACATCTTTTATCCAAGTACTCTTCGTGCGCACAAATACACTTTGATTTTGTTAGTTTATCAAGGTTCTTGTATTCAACTGAGTCATAGTTTGTGTTTCTTCTCTCTTTCAGCGAATCTTTAATTTCAGAGTTTATCCAACTTTCTTATTCCTTCTTGGGAAGTAAAGGAGCTTCCTCTTCCGCTAAGGTTGTCACTTGTTTCAAGAGTTCATGACATTCATTTACATAGTTCTTGTCCACTACTTGTTGTCTTAAAAAAGCAACTTCCGTTTTGGTGTAGATATTCTTTGTGATTTCTTTTTGTTTATATATGCTGTAATCTTTTTTCAATGTTACTTTAGGTTTTGTACAAGTTTTTAGTTTCAGTTGCAAAGTTGCTACCAGCAAAATATGATCAGTGTTACAATCTGCTTGTGGGTTGGTTTTGCAATTAAGGATGGAATTTCTGAAACTTTTCGATGACAGAATATAATCAATTTTGTATCTGGTTAAATCACCTGGAGATCTCCACGTATATAAACGTCTCGCATGATTCTTCAACCAAGTATTTGTTACAACCATACTATTTTCACGACACCAGTCAACCAGTAGATCTCCTCTTTCATTCCTACTTTCCAGACCATAACCACCAACCATGGGTTGCTCCACACTACAACCATTTTTTGCATTCCAGTAACCCATGACCAACAGCATTTCTCCAGATTTGCATTTTTTTTGGTTGCATTAAGATCTTTACAAAATTCTTAAATGGCATTTTCATTTGAATCCATAGTAGGTGCGTACACTTACATCAAATTAACATCGATCTTTTGAAATTTTAGCTTGAGTAAAATGATTCTATTTGAAACAGCTAAATGACCCTTGTACGATTTTTTGCTCTTGCTATTAAGAATAAAACCAATGCCATGTTCATGCTTTTGTCCACCAGACCATATAATGTGATATCCTTGTTTGTCTAATGAGTCTGTGTTTGTCCATCTTACTTCTGATAAGCCCAGAACATCAATTTCCAGGCGTTGCATTTCTTGCACCACGTTCTCAAGTTGATCTTTTTGATATAAAGTGCGAACATTCCACGTAGCAATTCTTTGCGTTGCGAGATGTTTTTTGTTAATTTTCTTTAAACACTCAGTAGCTGATTGACGATCAGTAGTGACTTGAGATGATACATCACTTTTCTGACCGAGCGAGACAGTCTCCAATGCTAAGATCTCCTTCACGCTGTTGTTTGTTTCATCAATTTTTGACATTTGCATTAAGGTTTCCTGGGCAAAACAATGCGTGGTTGGTTTGCTATTGCATTACCCCGTCGTCCTCCACCAATTAGCCAGCATTACCTGTTTCCATCCGCCACGACGAGAATGCTGGTAGTAGGGCTTGGTGGTGATGATTTACAATCAACAATCCATTCGACAGACGACTGGTTATAGCTACCGATAAAGATTTTTCACAAATATACCTTTGTTTTTCGGTTACAGGAAAGCCTTTACGATCCATAGAACAACGTTGCGTTCAGACTAAATTCGTAGTTACCAGCATTGCTGGCACAATGCGTTTCTACTGCTACCACAAGTAGTGTAGCCGAGCATAAGAAATTGTTGTTAAATTCCATTACCAAGTGCACAACACTGAAGAACCTGGTGGGCATGAACTTGATTATGACTTTTTAGGGATCATTACCTTATTGTATTGAGTTACCAAACTACTGACTTTGCAGGTGTTTTGTGTATGTTCCCTCCAGAAACGAACAAAAAAGAATTAACATGAACCATTAAAGATGGAGAAGAGTTTATTATATCAAATCCTGGTCCATTATTTAAGCTTTTGTGTAAAAAAAGCCTTTGCAGCTGAAAAGTCGCAAAATTGCTTTGGTTGAATGTGACATTGAATATTTGTAAAACTGAAATGTCTCGGTTACTGCGTTTTTTGCCTACTTTAAGATTTAGCTTTTGCTTAAAGCATTTGTGACGTACTTGCTCCTCATAAAATGCCTCTAAGCCGTGTATAACATTCAAACTGTCGCAATCAAGGGCAGCACTTGGCAGCAGAAGAGAAATTTTGTAAAAAGTAAAGGCAGTTCCACACTCGATTACCAACTTTGGGCATGAAAAGGTTGATGTTACTATTTCTTAAGGTTTACAGCATTGTTAAAAGTGGGGGATCCGGTTCCTTTTTCCCAGCTGTCTTTCTTTAGACACGTATGTTCACCAATACTTTTACACCCCAGGTACGAGTGGGAAGCTGTTTGAAAGCGGCGAGAAACGTAGTAAATTAAACCCAAAAATCCTGGCTGTGCAATGTTTCTACAAAGACTTTTCAAGACAGAGTTAAAATCTGGAGGAAAATAATTGCTAGGTGAGTGCTCGCTGTTTCTGTCTCAGACGCTTGTTCTTATAATGTTAAAAGATGTGCTTAGACGAAAGCATAGAGGGAATTTTTACTGCGTGTGATTTTTTTGGGGGAAAGGGAAACTCACGATTTGGAATACCTGGCTCTCCCCAAGTTTACATAAGTATCTTGCTTATTTGTAACTTTTTGTGACACATTTTTGTAAAGGTTTGCATCGTATACTTTTAATAAAGCAAAGTGCTGAGAGTGCTTTATTGTGTCTTTGTGTTTTGCCAACCAAGCTCGACCAAGAGATGGCACAGGGGTTGAATAACCTGCTTCAATCCAACACTGTGCCTCAAACAAGAATTTACAACTTAGTTAGCCTTCTCATAACAAAGCTTCTGATCGCGTTCCTGAGCTTAGGTTAGTCTTGAAGACAAAAGCTTTACCTAATACATCGCTACGATGTCTGGAGTAGATCTACAGATTACAATATATAAATGAATTTGCCTATCAGGAAAATATTGGCATTTTTTGCAGTAGTTTTGGAGCGTCAAAAAGCATTTTTTCATTATGAATGAGTATCTTTTTGAAAAGTTTTATGTTTCTTTTCACGCGATCGCCTCATTTAAATTCAATTTAGTGGAGAAATGGGAGGGCGGGATCATTACATAAAGGGTCTATTCCATATGAAGCGTTGACACAAAGCATAGCTTTTCATCACGGTGCCTGCAATCGTCAAAGTGTTTTCTGTGACCAATCAAGTAAAAACAGCAAACTATGTCTTTATGGTTATTCGTTTGTTGTTTTAAAAGATAGCCATATTCATTTGTATTGAGAAGCTAAAATAAGGTGCTCAGTTCAATTCGGTTTCCCTTAAGAGTTTTGACACACTTTGCTAAAAGAAGTGTTTGCAGCAATCCGTCAAAGCAAATCCGCTTTGATATTCTACTCTGATTAACGTGAGGACAATTGCCATCAAGAAGAATTTCGCTTTTACGACAGCCGGAAAATCCTGGAGAAGTTCGCACCAACACTTCAGATATTGTTCCGCTTTGCGACACGCGAGTGAAAGATTTATCTTTTTGGCCTATAAATATTTAGTAGCCAGTTTAGTAGGTTATCAGTATTGCCTTGTTTCAGCTATCTGATAATTGCAATAATTTGGTGAAAAATTTGGTTTCTTCCCACATCTATTCCCGCACCAAGGTACATAGGCGCAGTCATGCACTTGAAGTTAAAAATATGATTGAAAAGATTTAGTAATAAATCGTGATATAGACCCTAAGTCTAGCTCTTGATTACTGATTTTTTGTGATCGCATAACGATCACTATTTTGACGTACGACTACCACTTTTGCTTTGTGAAATTATAAACTGTTGATGGTCAGACCAGTCTTGATTTAAAAGTAGAAAGATCGAGATTAGAAGTGTACTTAATGAGATTCAAAGTTCAACAGAAAATCAAAAGAAACCAAAACCCTTGGGTAAAATCGCAACGAAAACGAAAGCTTGTATTCATAGGTCTACAGAAATTGAGTGCAAGAAATTAAGCAGGAAGTATGGTCATGTTTCCCTATGCCAGCACCAGGCAGTCATTAACATTTAGGGATTTAGACTTCAGGTCACAATTGTAATAAGAAAAGGGATTTCATCAAGTCGCTAAATACTGTAGCTTATTTTTGCAATCGCAAAAGGATTACCATGTTGGCGGTCATCACCAAAAATTCCTAAAACAAACGCATAAAATTTGTGAAAGGACAAACAAGTTAGTGAGTAAGATCAGCCTTGATCTAAGAATAGGACAATCAGGTTTAGAAGCACCGGGTCTGTGCCCTTTACTGAAAACAACTTTTGTGAAGGTGAAGGTTTTGAGAGAGTTCAGAAAGAGATTTCGTCGCTAGAGGCCAAACCTTTTTGAGCCTGTAAAGTGGCGCCTACACTAAGACAATGCACTTAGCCACAAACCTATGCTAGTCACACAATACTTGGCCAATATGGGCATTAAAACTCTCTCTCAATCCCCAAAGTCCCGATCTAGCTCCTTGTGACTTCTGGATGTTTCCAAAACTGGAAGAAAAATTAAAAAGCTATCGTTTTGAAGATGTGCGGAAAATGAAGGTAGCTATCATGAGCGTCCTGGATGCCTTTTCAAAAAAGATTACAAAATGACATTAAGAAGTGGCTAGAACGCTATCACAAATCCAGGGAACCTAGGGAAACGTATTTTGAATAATTATAAAGTTTCTAGTTGTCGTGGCTTGAAAAAACGTTCGCCTGAAAAATTCTCAAAACTTATTGAATGCATTGAATCATGTACGAGTCCTAATGCGTTAAAAACAGTAGCACCTGAAAAACTGCGTAATATTTCTGCGTAAAAAGGAATGCCTTGATCAAAGTAGGTTTTCAGTCGGTTCATACAAACCTTTATTTCAGTACAAGCATAAAAACTTAATGAAAAAACATCAACTTTATCAACAGCACAGTACAAATAGAAATTTTATACAAACAACTAACTACGAGTTAAACTTTTGTGTCATCTTCCAATGTTGTGACGCAAGTCACTGCTAATTCTTCGTCCTGCAGTGGGATATGTGATTCCGTAGGGGCATTGCTGACGCTCCTATGATTTTCTGACGACTTGCAACATCGCCTGTTTCTGTAAAACAAAAAAGAAAGTTGACGATGGTGTAACGACAATTTTGCAAAAAGCAATTTAACCATAGATAATGTTTTCTTGATACTTCAAGATGTGCTCTATTGTGAAAATTTATGGAGATAAGTAATCACTAGGGCCCGCTAAAGTCAATAAAGTCAAAATTTTTTCAGGACCTTGTTACATGATCAAACGTGTACTAACGTTCGTTTCAGGTCTTCAGGAGTCTGTTTTGGTAGATTTTATAAGTCAAAATAAAGTCAAAATTTTGCATAAAGTCAAAACTTGTCAAAATTCTCTTCATCAAAAATTTCCTTACAAAAACGAACAAATTTGATTTTTTTGAATTTTTGAGCTGCTATTAAAATTTTATGCTCACTTTTATTTGATTTTAAACTTCTCAAATAGTTGCGATGGTAAAAATGCGTGCGGTAATTGAGAAGGAAATAGCACTTATTATGCATCAAATCGTCATTGTTGAATCATAAACACATAATTGTTAGACAATTAATCGATTCCTATAAAACCTTTGCGCTCTTTACACGTGGTCTTTTTTAGTCGTAGCTTGCAAAGCAAAGAATGCCTAAACAAACCAAATCTTCTACAACGAAAGTTAGGCAAATTTGCCAGGAATATCTGGATGAGTTTTCGACAACTCCTGCCCGCGACTTGCGATGCAACCTTTGCGACGTGTTAGTCAAATGCGACAAAAACTTTTTTGTGGAAAGCCACCGAAAAAGTAAGCAACACCAAAGATAATTGGAGACGAAGAGCAAATCCCAAAGTAAGCAAACCTTTTTACAACTCGATCAAGTAAACTTCAAGGAACAGGTTGTCTCTTCATTCTTAGCTGCAGATATCTCACTTTATAAACTGAACCATCCTTCTTTGAAGTCTCTGTTTGCTACAACGGGAAAAGTATTGCCTTCGGAGACTGCAGCCCGGACATGTGTTGCTAAATTAGCATCCCAAAAAGAAGAACAAATTCAAGAATTACTTCGTGACAAAAAAGTTTTTTTGATTGTGGATGAAGCAGAGATTGCTAAACAAAAGTATATTAGTGTGCTTGTGGGCAGCTTAGATGCCCCAAATCAGACATTCCTCGTTGATTGCCATCCACTTGACAGCGGTAGCAATGTTGATAGCAGTATTATTCTGCACACTGTGGATGACATATCGCGACAACTTGAAATAAAACGCGAGAATTTTTCATTGTTCTTGACTGATGCTGCTTGGTACATGTCTTTGGCTGGAAAGACATTAAAGAAATTATACCCTTCCTTGATACATGTCACCTGCATTGCGCACTTACTACATAACTGCGCTATGCGTGTGCGTGCTCGTTTTAAAAATATTGATGAAGTAATAGCAACGATCAAGGCAGCAACAATCAAAAACAAAGATCACAAGAAAGATTTTCATGATGCTGGTCTGCCATCTCCTTCTGACCCTGTAAATTACAAGATGGGCAACTTGGCTTAGAGCTGCCTTATATTACAGTGAGAACCTTCCAGCTGTTCGTACCATTGTCAACAATTGGACAAGTGCAGGCCTCTTAGTCAGCAGAGCAAAAGACGCTATCAATGTCGAAGATTTGGTTAAAATAAATCAATACCGGACTCTAGCAGCCAACGTAGAGTTCTTAGAAGGAAGTGTCTGCACGATAACCGAAGCATACGGATTGCTAAGGATCATGCAATTCGATGATGATCCGTGCACAATTAAAAATTACATTAAAAAACGACTATCCAACTCTGATTTAGAAACAATAATAAACTGTACCAACTTGACAATTGACCCAACAAGCTACGCACTATTGCAAAAAGCCCAGCCAACCTCTGCTGCTGTTGAAAGGTTGTTTTCTATGTTCAGTAAATTACTGAGAAAAAACAGAAATTTTGATGTTAAGAACGTAAAAAAATATATGATGCTGTATTACAATAAAAAGTCCTGTTAATTATATTGCGTGGCTTTCGTTAAAAGCATCATAGACAGACTGTTAATGTACAGTACAGTTGCGATAACAATGCATTTTTTGTATTACACACTAATTGATACTGGTACACACAATGGCTCGTTATCCTAGGTTTGAAGTCATGCGTCGCTTTGCTGCATTAGCTTCAAAACTGAGTGATTGAGAAAATGTTAAAAGTAGGCTACGTTCTTCTTTAAAAACTTATGTAAATTGCGGATTATAAAATATTTTTAATCAAAAAAGTGCAACAAGACACAAACAATAAGCGAAACCGGTTAGGTCAAAATAAAGTCAAAATTTTGCTAAAATAAAGTCAAAAATGTATTTTTTTAGGTCAAATAACAAATGGCCCAAGTAATCAACAACAGGCAAAAAAAGGTGTGCTTTTGAGCGCAATTTTGAGGGAATGGAAACATCAGTTTTATCAAGTTGCTAAGTATATTTATTACTCGTTAATCTTATATAATGAAAAATACTAGATGGGAACATGAATTCCTGTCCGGGCTGAAAGGATTTGTTTCTGCTATTATTGATGTAAATAGCCGTGTATAAGCCTACATTGTATGTATTGTTGTCTTAGTGCCGAGTAGTAGTGAGTAGTGATTCAGTTTTTATCCGGTGTTGTCCCTTAAACAGAGATGGCCGGATTTACCCTATTCCTTCTGAAATTGCTCGCACTCCGTCCCTCCACTTGTCTCGTCTCAGGACATCCTCCTTCTTTAAACCAATCTTCTCTGTCTCCTCTTCCACTTGCTTCTTCCAGGTCTTCTTCGGTCGTCCTCGCTTTCTCTTGCCACTCACTTTAAGATTCAGAGCAACTCTCAAAACACTATCGTCATCCCTCCTCAGCACATGTCCATACCATCTAACCATCTAACTCCATTCGCTGTTGCTAACCGGTTTATAGTTTCCTTCAACCCCAACATATCCATCTGTTCTTCAGTCGTCTTCCTGTCTACCACTTTCTGACCGCACATGGCTCTCACCATAGCTCTCTCCGTTCTTCTCAAAATTGCTTAGTGTTTGTACAAAAGTGCCGAGTACAAAGTGAAATGTCTTAGTGCCGAGTACAAAAGTGAAATAAGCAACTTTACATTTCTGTCTAATTACTGAAATAAAAGTATTTGAAACAACTTGTTTCTTAGTGATTTGAATATTGTAATCTTGTCGCCACGGGAAAGCCTTCGTAGTTTTCCAGTTGGCTTAAAAAACTTGCCCATCACCTTTGTCAGTGTAGCAGGTTCAGTGCAATGATACTACAACCAGCAGTGTTGGGGAGACTCAAGTCGGTCAATCGACTTGAATCTCTGCAAAATATAATCTGTCTTGACTCGAATCGACTTGGCGCTCAACATCAATAACTCTCGAGTGCAATGACTTGAATTCGAGCCGAGAGTCGACTGCTCCGCTATTAATGAAATTACTTGAATAGAAAAGTTTTCTACATGATACAAAACATAAGAAACGGTAAAAAGCACGTTTATATATTACACCAAAATGTCAAACATCAACGATTTTGCGTGATTTGGATGGAACATAGAAAATGGTAACAAGCAATTTCTTTACGCTATATTATTTAGCGCTGCTAACGATTTAAGATTCTTATGCAATGTAGGTCAAGCAAATAGGAATTTTAAAGTATTTGTTTGATCGTTTCCATGTCTTTTAGCTCATAACTATGTTTTTGAACATTGAAATCTACCCCTTGCAATTAGCACCCTATCATTTCATTGATATATGAACAACATCTTGCAAGCTTTAACCAAATTGATGAAAATCTGATGAGATAAAACGTAAGTATAAAATACTTTGACAAATTTTGTCATTTAAGGGCCCTGTAAGTTTGAAAATAATGAGCCCGGACTAGGAACTGTAATATGTATGCACTTGACAGAAACCTTGGTAAGCCTATTTATACTGGTGAGATGGTCTACTGGTGAAAATTGAAGATGTTTTTATAAAACGATGCACAACATATTGCAAAGTTTTTTATAATTAGTTAATTTTGAGAAAGTTGGTGTGTGATACAATATTAATAAATTGCTTGAAGTAACGTATTTTCAAAGCATTTCCTTTCTAGCTGTATTAAGGAAAAATCGTCAAAAATAAAATTTCAGAAGTAAACGGCGCTTTTATTCGTGAAAAACAGTAATCGCCTCTCTGACTTACCAAATCATAAACAAATCCTTTCCAAGGTATTACCTTACCAAAGCAGAGAGGAGCCGGGTCTCAGAACACCTTTCCTTCGAAAGAGCAGTCACAGACGAAAAGCGATGGAAATAAGTTGTTTTAGATTAATTTTTAGATGCATAAAATTTAACAGTTAATAGCTTTGAATTCAATATCAGCTATTAAGTTAAACTTGTGGAACCCGGCTCGCGTTCAGATTGGCGAATGTCATATCATCGATTGTTAAAACAGCGAATTCATTACAGCGATCACATCACAACAGCGACTATCTAAATAGCGATTTTTGGTAGTGCTATCGTTTTTTTATTGTTCATCTTTTTGATGTTCATTTCAACCCAAAATGTGAAAGACGTTGCAAATTCGTTTTTTAATCAAACCTCTTGCTTTCTTTATTTGTTTGGAAACTTTAGATGTTATGCTGCAGACAAAGATACTACTTTATTTGTGAAAACGCTTCTCGCATTTGGGCTCTTGCCCCGACCTGCGGTTAACGATGCTTTTGATGATTTGATTTCGATTTCTGCGTTCCGATTTAATCTCGTTGTAACCATTTTGAAAACACTTGCATTGATTGCAGAACTAAAAGAGGAAAAAGAAGGTCGTCGTAATTTCCCACCGACGTATGGAATGTTTGGGGGAGGCATGAGACAGGACCTTTGCGGACAAACCATCGGTTGGAAAACTTACACCATGCGTTTCAAGGTGTCAGAAAGACATATCATCCCCTTATTTTTATATGTATTAAATCTTTGAAACGTGATGAATCTCTTCATCACGAAAATTCAATCCAAATTTCACACGAAGAGATCTAACACACGCGCTTAATAATATGCTGCAATGAATAGTCGAATTAAAACTTAGCAACAAAAGCTAGAAAACTACTCTGTTATTTGTCATTTTGTCCGAGCAATTTTGTACAATTTTCAAATAAAAACTGTATAATTTTCCGTACCTTTCAGCATTCATAGTATTCGTTATTTTATGCTTTTAAAGTTATTGAAGCCCCTGCTTTGACAATCGCGATTTTTACAATAGTTTTTACTCGGCGGCTTTGCCGGCGTTGCCCGGCAGGGGCCCTCCATCATTAATGTCGGGGTTTAGAGCTCACAAAGAATCTTGTCACCAATTATTGTTAATACTTGTGAGGGAGCAGGGATTGTACATAATCAAAACTAATTGTAGCAGCAAAATGGTTGTTGCTTTCACAATTAAAGAAAAAACTATTTAATGGTAAGCCTATTTTACGATGTGGTGCTGCCCCTTTCCTATTTATACTTGTGGTATTAAGTTCCTAATTTGGCTGCGCTATTGGTCTTGTTTCCGGCATAGCGACAAAAACGGCTATTGTTCTCTCTATATTCAGTTTTACAAATTGTTATGGTTTTATGTTATTTTTTTCTTAAACTTGGGATTTTATTACAATGCTGTAGAGTATAGACACAAATAGTATAGACAGCATATCATCACAAGAAAAAATCCTTGCTTTATAGTGTATACAACGGCGTCACCCGCAGGGTTTTGTCTGTAAGATCGGGATTGAGAGTTCGGTTCTGCCGGCCAAGCCGGCTTCACCTATCAGGCTCTTGTATAAAGAGTTACCAAAAGCTTACGCATTTTCTGCACATAAGATGTTTACGCCTTTTTGTGCTCCTTTTCCTAATAGAATATCTCATTTCATGATTCTAGCTATGCCTTAGGTCTATGTGCTCTGTTCATTGCTGACACGATCCCGAAAGAGCCTTGCGTTTCCCACAGTTTGGAAGTAGGAAATACATTTCTGATATTAAGCTATTTTCGAGTAAAATAGCAAAAATGTCTTTCGTGTGGTGCGATTTGGAACAGTAACGCTATTTTCTTTTGATTTCCCCTTATACTTTCTCAAGTCCTCGCTGGCTACGCATTATGTAGCATGTTCTTTTCTCCCTGCATGATGTTCCCTAGGGAGTTTAAAGAGTTCTTACTTTTCCCCAAATGTTTGATTTGATCCCCGTAGCTCTATAAAGCTATTATGAAGCAAAATACTAATAATATCTTCCATGTGGTGCGATTTGACACAGTGACGTTGTTATTTTTGTTTTTCCTCAAACTTTCTTAAATCTCTGTTGGCTGCGCATTACGATTCATATTTGTTTTTCCTTCCTTAGATATGCTCATAGAAATTAGAAGACTCGTTGCTTTTCCCAAGTTTTCAGGTTTGATTCCAGTAGCTCTATAAAGCTATTATCAAGAAAAATAGAAAACATTTTTCTTCTAAGAATGGTGCAATTTAAACCCGGCAGGGCATACTATTACCCATGCCAATTTAAAACGTATCAATTAATGCAGCAGCGCCAGCTTCACCGTACAAGAATTTATGAGAACATTAACGAAATGTGTTAGTAAATATAAGCCATAGTTCCGGTACATAAAATGGTGATCACGTTGGTCTATTAATCAAGACTGGAAGTAATGAAAAAAAGAACGATGACACAAACTACCATTCGTCATTTTAAAGTGCAAGGGGAGGTGAAACATAATCAAAATTGATGGCGTCGCACAAATGGTTGTCGTTTTGACAATTAAAGAAATGAACTATTTAGTAGTAGGCCTATTTGATGATTCGGTGGTCCCACTTTCGTATAAATATAGGTGACATTAAGATTTTTGCCTTCATTGTTTGCTTTAATTCGGCCATAGTATGAAAAGGGGCCATGGCTTTCCTTTAAACCGTGTAACCTATTGCAATAGACGCCAATGAAGCTCTTTTCAAACAAAAACATTCCCTCTTAATCCAGTTTCATAAATTGATGCTATTATTGTTTAATTTTGATCTTTTCTTAATTTGGGATTTTATTACATTTAACTTTTTCCCTAATCCAGACCTCCCTACTTTTAAATCAAGATTAGTATTTTGTACTGATAGGCCTATCCTTGCAATTACAAAGATCAAGAATGTGCTTTACCATTTATGTTTGCTATCAAAATGATAGTGAATAATTTGGCTGCCTGCTGCTGTTTTCACTAAATCAGTGGTTTTCAACCTTTTTGCTGGAGCGGAACCCCAAGAAAACATCTCAGTGGCTTGAGGAACCCTTGTGCAAGAATTCAATTGTCTTACGAAAAAAAACAGAATTTAATTTAGTAAATAGAATTAAATGAAAATTGGTGTAACTTCTGGCGGAACTCTGGTTGAAAACCACTGCACCAAATAGTGGCAAGCATTGTGATGTCATTTCACATGATGACCTCACAATGCGTTTTGAACCATTAATAATTAGAATCGCTACTGATCACTTTTCGTTACTGTAGGCGAATTAATATGAACTAACGTCTCTGACTGCATGCATGTTCCTTGGCCCTGGGATAAATGCCGACATGCAAAGAGCAAACTAACTCGAAATGAAGCACTCACAGTTAAGTTATAGCAGTAGCGGGGGGCCCCCATTGATAATGTTGAAGTTAAGAATATCAAAACAGCCGGCTGCTACGGCAGCCTCGCCCAATTGCAAAGGAAATTGCTTCAACATTTAGATCATATGCAGCTCGACATTTATATTTCGTTGCAAACAATAAGGAAGGACCATCTTTAACCCTCGTCTTTTTCTTGGATGATTACCAAGTGTTTTGCTTGGAGTAGGCTACATATTAAAATTTTTAGACTTTATTTGTTGATGAATCTTTTTGAATAATTTGTTGGATAATGCCTAAGATCCATGCTATTGAGAAAGAGTATCCAAAATGTACCAAAGGACTTAGTTTTTCTAGAAATTACCATGTTGTGAAATGCAGGCACTAAAAATGAGGTGTTTCTAACCGGTAGACTACATTTCATAAACAATTCGAGAATTTAGCTTTTGATGGATCTATTTGAAAACGTCGACAGAAAATGCAAAACAGCCATGCTTGTGACGAAAAGTAGTGAAAATGTACCAAAAAATTAAGTTGTCAAACAATTGCAAATTTGTTGGGTCAAGTAGGATAATTGTTCAACTAAAAATGAATCATCATGTATGGCAACCAATTTTTGATCAGCCATAACAAACCAATCCTTAGCCTCACGTAATTGTAGTCACATATTGCTGGAAAGGAGATTTCCTTAGCTTTCAAAGGATAGTAATTGTTAGTACTTTATTATAACGTTTTTGCATTAAAGTCACCTGCTTCCACTCAGCTTACCACTATTTGGGAGGGGTAAAAAGTTATACCAAAGGTCTTAAAGTTCAGTTTTTTCATTATAAAAACTAATATTAATTGTACATTTACACTATTGGACTCGCCTTGAAATAATCTTTAATTTGTTGACAAAAGTTTGAAAATCAGTTGAGAAATGAAGTCACAAATTAATTTTTTTAGTAAACCGATTTTGCAAAAAGTTGCAATTTTTGAAAAGATCTTCATATTATGATCTGCGGTAGCGCACATTTGTGTTAATCATAGGATACATATTATGACATCATAGAGCCAGTTTTAAGCGTGCGAGGGAAAAAGAGAAGAAAAAATGCTTAGAGCGCTTAAAGTGGTTAAATAAAGAATTGCTCGTAGCATAGTCAAATAAGCTTTAATTGGTTGTAAAATTGTTTTTATCGAAAGCACCTTACCAATATCTTCTGAAAGCAGGGCCGTTGAGAGAATAGTCCGGGCCCGGTACCAACATTAATATCGGGCCCCCCTTTAACAAGTGTCTGGCAAACTGTAGCGGCCGGGTTTTATCCAATTACAAATGGATGAGTGTTTGGTATAATTGCTCAGAAATTGCCTTTCTTTCTGCGCTTTTTTTCTTTTTTTTAGCTCCACTGTGATACGAATAAGACATTGCTGTCTGACTACTTTACTATTTAAATAATTTAATCTCTATATGTGGGGTAATAAATCAAGCACAGTTATAATATTACGTCTATGGAATAAGGCTAAAAGTAAGTAAAAAAACAAAATGTGAATATCGTGCAATGATCAGTCACCAGTAATCGGTAAGTAAAATGCAATCTTCCTGTTTAATGGAGACAACAAAACACAACAGAATTGACGTGAAATGATTTTGTAAGATCTGACTTTAAACAAATTGATTGATCCATATGGGATATATGAATTTAAAATTTAGGGGTTTGGTTTGGGGCTTAAAATAATGATACGTTTAAGAAGTTATCTGCTTTAAGAGTTTGACCTTTTTTTTTCGGAGCGCACCTCCATTTTGGGTGGAATTTACCTTGATCCCACTACATATTAATATATTCCACCCACAATGGGGGTGTCCTTCAAAAAAATAGGTCATCACCTGCATTGCTGCTCCTTTTGTGTCACTTCCGACCCAAATTGCCATCGAGCTAGAGTTTGTTGTCATAATGCCTTTACTTACCGGGACAAACGTTTAAATACCGTAGTTCTAGCTATGCTGGTTGACTGAACGAAAAACCGGGACTTTCGATCGATTAACCGAGACAAGGTCTGAAAAAACAGGACTGTCCAGGCTAAAACGGGATGTATGGTGAGCCCATGTATCACTGTGTCATCAGACTATTACGAGAAGTGTAAGTGATCTAGACAATTACGTATCATTAAAACTAAGGAGTATAGTAGAAAACTGCTCATAGTTTTCATTGGCACTGGATGAGAGTACGGATGTAAATGACGCAAGTGAGCTTCTTATATTTTTACGCAATGTTGATGAGAGTTTTA
This sequence comes from Trididemnum clinides, assembly GCA_963675345.1. Lineage (NCBI taxonomy): Eukaryota > Metazoa > Chordata > Ascidiacea > Aplousobranchia > Didemnidae > Trididemnum > Trididemnum clinides. The sequence continues at coordinate 11,449,722 of OY776293.1, read as the reverse complement.
CTGTGCAAGAAAAACTGGTCAAAGTGTGTTCCTTGAATGAAGGTACAATAGGCTCAAATATTTATGCTGCCCTCGAGCCAGTTATTCATGATTATTGAGGATATGAAAAATGTTCATGTATCGTAAATGATAGCGCAAAAGCTATGACCGGTAATAACACTGGATGAAATATTATACACTTAGTTGGACACGTTGAAGCTTTCAAAATGAAACTGCGCCTGCATGCTACATGATCTTACACGAGCTTCTGGCAGATGATGTAGAAGTAGAATGCTCTCATTTTGTGGAAGATATTAAGGCTTTATCTCATGAGTTTGAGAATAGATTTAAAGATTTTGATTGATTAAAACCTAATTTCTATTTGTATAACAATCCTATGGATGTTAATGTGGAGACACAGCTACCAGAATTTCAGCTCGAAATCTGTGAGCTTCAGTGCGACCTATTCTAGCTTTCAAGAAAAAAACGAAACCTACGAGATATTCTGGAAGTTAGTCAGCAAAGATAAATTTCCCAAACTGAAATATTTCGCGCTAAAAATGCACTCAACGTTGGGAAGCACAAATGTGTGCAAGAGTACATTTCCTACTATAAACCTGGACAAATCTAAAAACAGAAATCGAATGGCAAACCAACTGGACGATTGTCTCCGACTTGCTGTTACTAGCATTGATACTGATATAGAAACTATAGTGCTAAAAGTAGCCAATTTATTGCAAATCTCTGTCAATGTATCCCACTGATAGAGATTTGCAATACATTGGGCTACATGTATTTTTCGCACTCACTTATCTTTGCTGTTTGTTTTATTTCAAATCTTTTGAATCTGTTCTTTGTATAAAGAACTTGTGGATCTGAATCTGTTCTTGTCACATTTTGTTTGAGGTGGCTCGCAAATCGTCATGTTTTTGTATAGTGGCCCGTTGGTCCAAAGTAATTAGACACACTGGTGTAGATGACGCTTTCGCTGGTATAAATTCGCTGTTTTGGCATTTGCTTTTACAACATTCTCTATTCTACCGGTGTACCGTTAAACCCAATAGTCCTAAAAATGAGAATAATTTGTTCTCGTTTTCGTGAATGTATGTAGTTCAGCAAGATGTTCTTTCACAGTTTTAAGATTATTCTAGGTGAGAAATAATGGCCGTATAAGCAATTGCTTTTCTATTTTCTAGTCAGTGGTAATGTTTCACAAGCGTCTACAAAACAATAGCTTTGCCACTTTGTGTAATGAAATTACCAGTGATGATGTTAGAAGGCCGAGGTTTTTGTCGGTAACAATAAATCACTTGTAGTAAAGCATTGAATGTGATCGATAATTGCGGGTGCTTTCTGTGTGGTTCTAACACATGGAAAAGACAATTATCGGCAATTTCCCATTTTTGGTGCAGCGCTTGTGGCAAAAAATACCTTTTCAATAGCTCACTCTCTTAAACAACTATTATTAAAAAATCACTGAATACTTAAAACTGGCAGTTGGTCTCGGAAAGATTCGATTCGTTGCAAAAGAATACTCGAGTTGACTTTTGAGTTGCTTTTACAAAATGACTCGCCTCGACACTCAACGTCACTCACCCTTGACTCGACGCGACTTCTAGCGACTGGTTCCCAACACTTACAAACAGAGCAATCACACAGGAAAGACCGTAGTTTCAACTTAGTTTCGGAGAGATTTCAAATCAAAGTAGAAAGGTTTGAGCAAGTAATTAATTTTAGGTGGGCTGATTACAAAGATCGCCAGCTTTTCAAAAAAAGAAAAGTTTTATATACATCGGCAGGGATTTGTAGTCCCAATCTTCTTGATACTGAAGACAGGAAGATTAATTTCCCAAAGCTAAGCAGACAAGTTGCACCTCACTAACCTGCAGTGCATGCGAGCAGCAAATACAAGACAGCAAATGACAATGGCGATACAAGTAGAAATGACTCCTCCCATAGTTCGTCCTTCTCCGTATATATCTAAACAAAAAACCAAACCAAACCAAACTTCTTAAGATTAAACTTACAACTGTAGTTTGAATTCAAAAGATAGCAGGTTTAATTCATGAAATTGTCTATGTTGTTGCTTTTCATCAGGAAAAGCGCTTTGCACTATTTTTCTTGCTTGCTTACAGTGGTTGTGGAAGAAAAGCACATAGCAGGCAGTAATAGTAACTCTGAAACAAGTTAGAATGCAATGTTTTTTATTTCCATGATCTCTTTTTCCCATACCCGACAAATAAAAAAGTCTTGGACCTATAACTTACCGGATAGATATTTGTTTCCTTTATGGTGTTGGTGTGTTTCCTCTAAATACAAGTAAAAATCATCATAAAAAACAGCAGGCTAGCTTTCCGTTTCACACAGCCAACTTTGGAAGCACTTTCACAATGACGAGCAATTTGCGGTCAAATAAGCCAGAAGAGGCTACGTAATTAATCTGACGTGCGCTAATTGAAATGATGATCAGTTATAACTCCTGTAGCACAAATTAAGAGCAGATTTGGGGAGACAGCGAAAACGCTTTATAGTTTGGGAGTCATGGTTTCTAATATACGTCATCATGAACACCGCAAACCATGGATTAAAATCGAAAGATGATCTTTAAAGTAAACGACGATTTCCATTGGCCATGGTAAGTTCGGTTTATTGCACCTCTCTGGATTCTGCTGAATTATATCATAGCTTACCAAATATTAACAACTAAATTTAGATAAAAGTTTCACATAAGCTTGAGCGCTGTCTTGGGGCTGAGGGAATTGAAGTCCCCTGCTTTAGCCATCGATCTTCGAAAAATAAATGGTTCTCTTTAGATAGGCTAATTACACTACTATTAAAGGCGAAGATACATCAAACCGTTTTGTCAAATGTTGCTTTTGAACGTAATGATTGCGCTTTCGAATTCCTGCACAGTTGTTCAACTTTACAATTTGCTTTCTAGTATCCGACCTCTTGCATAAGTAAAAAAATTACCTTTCAACTGGACTAAGTTTGACAAAGGGTCATTACTTTTCTCTGAAAAATATCAAATTTTTGTAAAAAATAGCATATTAAGTGTTACTCTGTTTTGGATGCTGACCACTTAGATTAGGGGCCACAACTTGCTGCCCTCTAATACATTTGGTGCGGCCCGTGAGTTGATTTGAAAAGCTTTCAAACCAGATATTGCTTTGACCAATTGTTGATGGGAGCAAAACAGATTAAAGCAGACGAAAAAGGGAAATTATCATTTTTAAAAAAGAGTCTTCATCTTTGTTGTGCGCAAAACTCAAGCAACAATATCGGCATGACGCCAGGGGGAAAGCACTTGGATTTCGTGGCCTTTTACTGCTTTGAGTTGAGCTCACCCGACGGGGGCTACGTATAACAATCCAAGAAAATCTGATCCTTTAAATACCTTTCGTCTCATTAGTTAAAACAGACAGCCGACAACGTAAATGGCTAAATTATATGCAATTGACACGGTTAGGTCAAAAGTTTGCATTAATCAGCTGAGTTCGCAAATGTCGCTAAAAATTGTGAGGTTCATAAAGAAATCTTGAAGCTGTTGCCCCCGAGAAAAAAAGTTGTTAAATATATGAATCTACCGGTTAGTCTTAAAAGCTGTCATCGCTAACTCATTGAGCCAGACTTAAAATGTCGTCAACGTGTGCAAGTGGGTTAAATCGCTGTTTTTAGTTACAATGATCTCACTTTGAAGCTCACAATGGCTACATTGTCGTGCACTTGAAAAAATAACTTTACGGCAATCTTTCCTAATTGGTTGCACTGCATCTGACAAAAATCCACCGCGCCAGCATTACCAGTAACTCTAAAGCGAGTCTAAACATAACATGCTCTAGTATAACCGACAAAAATAATTTCTCATGACCGTAGGATATGACAAAAACATAGTGGTGTTGACAAACGACGCAGATGTATAGCAACAATGAGCGCTTTGATGGCGTGGTTGTTACAGAAACTGCATTGAAGGCAGTATTGTTCGTTCAAACCACGACGCAGTCAAGTTATCAAACGATTATTTGAAATATCTGTTTATAGCTTTCCTACAAAAGACTTATCGTAGGAAATAATTAGCGAGTAGGGGTGCTATGCCCTTGCAAAGGACCTTAAACGGAATGAACTTTTTTAACTAAAAATATTTAACGAAATACCTTTGTTTTTGGGTGGCAGGCAGGTAGGTGGTGGGGCCGAGAAATCAACTAAACGGGCCTTCACTTTCACACAAAATTAGCAAAGAGATCATTAGCCTATATGTACGAACGAATGTAAGAGTAACTCTTTACCTGGTTGAAGTAAAGCCTTTAAATCCGCTTTCAGACGTTTTGTATGGCCGTCATAATCAACAATCGGCTAAAAGGTTTTAAAATTGATAAGGTGAACTTATTAATTAGCTTATTAATTATTTTAATCTTAGAAAGCATTTTCTGTTTGTCGGGTCTGTTGGTCTTATCAACAGATCGAGATGTATAATGGACAAAAGAAGTTTGCCTTTCCTTTCTCTAAAAAACCAGAAAACATTATCAGAACAGGGTGGAATGTACAAACATATGATATTATAATTGGGGTTGGGGGGTGACTTTGAGTAATCATGTGAGTAGCATTGCTAGTAGTTATTCACCATTAATCGTTATCAAAAAACACAATGATTGATTAAAAGTTTTTGGCATCTCATTTAGCCCTCATTACAAAATAATTGTACATAAATCCTGATGAGGCCAAAATGTGAAACAAAAATCATTTGATAAATTGATTTGCTATTTAATTCCTATGAATAGTTTATTACTAGTAGCAATATCAGCGATATAAATACACATTAATTCGGTAAATAGATTTGTTGAGGGAACTTATGAATCTGTTGGTAGATATTTGATGACGTTATTGGTTGAGGATTAACCTACAATGATAATATTGATTTTCCGTGTTCTACCGCGATGATCTGTGGGGACACTGAAAACATCGGTGGTGCATGCACATGTTTTGAGTTGACGTTTTTTTGGCCAGATCACAGCCAGTTGGCTGCTTTGATAATGTTTCCCGATCTGGCCAAATACCCATTGATATTAGTTTACTTTGATCGTGGTGAAGCTACCTTTCTTCAAAATTTGTTTAGGGCTGGTTCAATATAGACTAACCTTTCCCCCACACCAAGATTAATCTTGGAACACGGTCATTTCATGTCGTGCCTTGATCCTAAGGAAGAGGAAGGGTAAACACAACAAACGTTTGCTCAAAATACAAACACTACCGAGGTACGCATGAAAAGATTTTGTGTGGGAGAGGGAGCAAACCAAAACCGTAATGGTCTCTTTTATAAAAAAAAGTCGCAAGGTGCCTCCGATCTTCAACCATTTTTTGAGGCAAGGTGCCACCTGTCTAGTGGAGGGGGGTGCTTCAGCCCAAGCACTAGCAAAGCTACATATGAGTGGTAATAACGTTACATGAAAAGGCAAAGACGTAGAAGTTATTCTGTAACTTGATTTAAAGTTTGGTTCCTGCTTGCGAGCTCTACAAACGTACCCTGGAGTATTCTTGCTATTCCGCAAGCGCACGCTTCTGGCCTATTATATACTCCAAAAGGTACAATAGAAATTTTTTGCGTACTTCAAAAGCGTACGCTGCAGCATTCTTGGTTACTTGGCTAAAGAGTGTGTAAGCTGCAGCTAGCGCATTTTCAATCAAATAAACAAAAACACCAGCTTTCCCTTGAGGAGAAGCAAGGGAGAAAAAACCAATCCCACCCAGAACGTCTACGTCGCCTCTCCTAGATTATGTTCTCTGCGTACTGTAGGAAGATGGGACAATGGCATCTCTTGCTTCCCAAAGAACATCACATAGAAGATGCAGCCGCTTTTTGGGCTTTTTTTCTTGCAGTGGAAATTTTTTAGGGAAATTAAACCTGCGCTGCTGGAAGTTTCTTCTCCATCAGCACAATAAAAACTTGCAGCAAATGGCAAGTCAACTAAAAAGAAAAAAATTTGTCTTCACAAAGATCCAACCCAGAGATATCTAGCTCTAGATATCTGATCCAACTCTAGATATAAGCTCACAACTTCACGAGTGCAAATTGTACTTGATAGTTTCCTTTGCTGTTGTCGGTCATGGTCAGTAAAACATAACTCCCAAGTCGCTGGCCTCGGTGGTTAAAGGCAACAGGGCCATTGATTCCTAAAAATTTGCAACATTTCAAAAATTTTTACAGCTGGAATAGGTGGGGCCCTGTTAAAACAGATTCGGAATGATAAAGGTGGAATAGAATGCAAAAAGTCGATGCTTTTTTACATAAAAACTGAAATTTCAGAAATTTTTTACCAAAAAGATTTAGTATTTTTGAAAAAAAATAGATTTTACAAGTCGTTAAAGAGCAGATCTAAAACAACCGCCCTGCAGTAATTGCAATAGACCAATCATTATCTGTGGCGCACTATTTCATTACAAATTGCTAAATGTACATTTATTACACTGATCTACAAATTTTTTGAGGTGTTTCTGATGCAATTTTTGCTGCTGATTCAAAAAATGCAAGCAGTTTTGCTCCATCAGGTCTAGTTTTTTACAAATCCACTTTTTATCCAGCATATTGAAAAACTAACAGCATTGCTTTAAGTAAGCGAACATTAAGCAAGTGTTTTATGACATTGCAAATTTACCTAAAGATTTGCATCAAACTATCAAATTTTGGTTGTGTAATGTCACAAAGGTCCGATGTAAAATGCGTTGTTGCTGTTGTTGATGTTTTGTTTTAGATTTTGAAGAATTTAAGTCAAAAGTTAATTACCGGTTGGTAGCTTGATAAGGGTGTTGTACTAAATAAGCCTAGTAGTGGACATAGTACAGTCATAGTTTCTAACCTCTACCATTACATCCTAATCCCTGATAGTAATATCTAACGTTAGCACTATCTTTTATCCTAAATGCCTTTACTATGCTTCTTTAATGCTACTGGTACCTGATTGGGAGGTGGGTGATGTTATTAGCAACTAAAAGGCCAGCTTTTATGGTTTAATATTAAAGAATATTTTCTTGAGCGTAACGCTTGTCACATGGTAACTATAGTTTCGACAACATGTTTCATTTTGCTCTTTGTGCAGGATTACAAAAATTATACAGGGTGGGCCAAAAGTAGGTATACAGTTATTAAAAGTAGGGTTTAGGTTTAAAAAGTAAGTTTGTAGTTCTCATTTAGGCACTTTTAAACTTCAAGAATGCTAGTTATACCTTAGACAAAACTATTTAATCTCTTAAGTGCTCAAAATCTCCTCCGTCAACATTGCAACATTCTTCACACCTGTCCAAAACACTCTGACACCCATTTTCTTTGCTCTTCATTTAAATTATTTGCCATTAAACCTAAAATAATCAAGATTTACAAAACTGTACTACCTTCCAACCAGCTAGAAAACTAATGTAAATTCAAGTTAGAATTATTATCAAAAAAATAAACAAAGTTTGTGCTACTTAACAAGTAACATAAAGTACACTGCATGTAACTTCAAAGCATATAAAAAATACTTTAACAACTGTATACCTGCTTTTGGCCCACCCTGTATATAGCTTATTGAGATAAACAGATTTACTGGTTTAAGAATTAGTCCATTATGAGGAAATGTAAAAATGACCCTGACCGATTTTGTTACAATTGGGGAAAAGTTACACTCTCTGACCGCCAAGCAAGTATTACATCCTTCGTGAAAAAATGTTACCATGCTTATTTTGGAATGAAACTGAGTGATCAGGATAAATCGTTTGCGCCTCACATTTGTTGCAAAACATGTGTGGAAAACTTGAGAAGGTGGAGCAAAGGAAAGATGAAGAAGCTTCCGTTTGGTGTGCTAATGGTGTGGAGAGAGAGGGCAAAGATCACGTGACAGATTGCTATTTTTGCATGACAAACTTCAAGGTTTGTTTTAATATATCTGTTCTTTGTCCAGGTTGAAATGCTATAGTTTAATTTTAAGACTCTTTATTTACAGGTATGAATCGAAAGAACAAGCATTCTTTGAAATATCCCAATGTTCCGTCTGCCATTAAGCCACTTCCACATGGACCTGGAATTCCCATTTCAAATCTTTCTCAAGACTTTCCTGAGTTTGAGCCTTCGTCGTCTACAGATAATGATAAAAATGCAAATGATCTTTGGGATCAACCCACCTGCGATGAACCAAATTACAAGCAGCCAAACCTTCTAACTCAAGTTCAGCTAAATGATTTGACTAGGGATTTGTATCTGTCAAAAAAATCAGCTCAGGTATTGAGACCTCGACTCCGTGAAAACAACTTATTAGCTTCACAAACTACATTCCATTGGTACCGGAATCGAGATGACGAGTTTAGAAAAGTATTTTACAAGAGATGAGCAGCACTGGCTTGTGTACTGCAATGATGTTAGTGAGTGTGTAAAAGCTTTGGGCATGGAAGACAAGGCAGTAGAATAGAGATTGTTTTTGGATTCTTCTGTCAGAAGCATGAAAGCGGTTCTTTTACACATTGGCAATAAAGTTGCTTTGGTTCCCATTGCTCATTCCGTTGTTTTTAAAGAGTCCTACTTAGGCATGAACTATCTACTTGATGCCCTGTGCTACAGTCTTCACCAATGGAGGATCTCTGGTGATCTAAAAATAATATCCATACTCCATGGTCTTCAAGGAGGTTATACAAAATATCCTTGCTTTTTATGACTGGGATTCCAGAGCTGATGACCAACATTATTTACAGAAGAAATGGCCAGCTAGAGGCACTTTAATGCCTGGTAGATGCAATATAAAATCAAGTTCGTAGGTTGATCCAAAAAAACGTCTTACTTCCTCCTTTACACATAAAACTTTATTTAATGAAAAATTTTGTCAAAGCTTTGAATAAAGGCAACCCATCGTTCAAATTTCTCCAGCCTAAATTTCTAGCTGTGAGTGATGCTAAACTTGGAGCAGGTGTGTTTAATGGGCCTCAAAACGTGAATTAATGAGAGATACTACTTTTGATGAAGTTTTAACTGAAGCAGAAAAAAAAGCATGGGTATCTTTTAAAAATGTTTCCTCTAAATTTCCTGGAAAAAAAACGATTTACAAGTTAATGCACAACTTCCAAGCTTTGGGTGCGAGAATGTCTACTAAGATGCACTTCCTAAATTCTCATCTGGATTACTTCCCAGAAAACTGCGGTCATTACAGTGAAGAGCATGGTGAACGTTTTCACCCAGACATTCGTATGATGGAAGAACGATATCAAGGTCGTCGGGATATTAATATGTTAGCAGACTATTGCTGGTGTCTCAAAAGAGATATCCTTGTTCCACAACATAAAAGGAAAGCTTTAGAATGCCCCTTTGTTTGTGTTTAAGTCGCGTTTTGGTTACATGCATTTATATTTTAACCAACCATTAAATTTTACTGAGAAAGTGATATTTGGAATAAACGTACAGCATACTAGATAGTTGTTTTAACATAAATTCTTAAAAAAATTAAAATTCCCATAACAAGATAATTTGACCTGTTTGAACAAAACTGATTGCCTGTTGAATTCTACGCGAAAAAATGATCTGAAAACTGCTAAAAAACTTTTAACCTCTGAGAAAAAAATTTTAAACTCAGACCAGTGCTATCTATTTTTTGACAAATACATTTTGTCGGTCAGTCAGAAAGTAGAGGGGCGTCGTTTTTTAGGAAGATGTTGTAAATATGCATACTAATATTTCAACTATCCTCTTTCAATTTCGGCTACATGTTTTGTCGTCTTAGGTTGTTTGATATTTTTCTTTTTTTTGGTTCCCAATTTTAAGTGGAATTCGAACCCACATCTGCAAAAACTAGTCACACACTGAATTTAAGTTACTTATAGGCAAAAAGCATGACTTAACCACTTTGGTATTGTATCCCAGCCAGACGATTTTCAAATGTATTTAATGTCTTCTTGGTACTATAAGTTTTCAAAAAATTAAATTCTAATGAAGGAATTTGCAAACCTTGGATTACGACATTTTTCAAATTGTCAGTAATACTACCACCATCTAGGAGACTTTTATTTTGAGATCTTGTTTTATTAATTGCGTAAGCGAACATCAATACGGCGTCATGGAAACCTTCAGTAAAAGCATTTACCTGAAACAAAAGAAAGCAGCTCTAAATGCTTTATGAGAATCACGCGATTAAATGAGGGAAAGCAAAAATGGTTTTGAACCGACAAAGAATACAGCTCGAGGGTGTTCAGAAATCTGATGAGTCACAAAAAACAATTCTTGAAACCGTATAATTTTTCTTTTTTGAGGGGAGAAAGAGAGTAATTTTTCTGGCCCATTTTGAAGCCTTACTTATTCGGGTGATTTAGGGGGTGTGAACGTGGAACGCTCCAACTTTCACAAACGCTTCTTTTGTTTTGCATAAGTCGTACATCACTTTTTTTATTATTGGAAAAAATCTTACTTCGCAATCGCCTCCTGCCAGATTAAATTTTTACGCAAGAACATACACCTTACTTTTTCTTTTATGCCATTTTTTTGATACTCTTCTTCTACTTCACGTCGAAAGAGTGAAAATTGTTTTGATGTTCCAGGCTTCATGGTAAAGATATGCAATGCTTGAAACGCACGTTTAGCCAGCTGGTCATACTGATCACCTGAAAAAATATTAGGTCCAAGGCCGGGGCATGCAAACTTTTTGGAGTCGGAAAAAACTCACTAAATTTCACCCAAATGGATAAGACAGCGAAACAGGTTTGGAGCTTTTCTAAGACAGATTTTTTGGAGTAGATCAATCACAAATACGATGATATTTTGTTTATTTTAACTCTTTCCGCTTCCGTGAACAATTTGTCTAAACACTTTAAACAATACGTGGTTTGAATAATTTTTTCAAATCATCTTGCGGGCCGCATCAAACACCCTTGTGGGCACCCCTTTACTAAGTTTTACGTCTGACTTGATTCAAAGTTGAATGCAAAGATCACGTGAGCCCACTACGCCTTCTTACAAACTTAAAAGCAGAATAAACTCCCATTAATTGAAAATAAAATATCATGCAACTATCGGGTGCTTCTTCACATTACTCGCAGAAGAATTGTGAATGCCATCTTTAAGATTTTGGTACAGGTATGTCTTGGCAAAGAAAATCGAGCTAAGGTCTGCAAAGCAACTTCCGCTCTATAACACCATCGATCTTAAAGTTGATAATTGGATTAACCACTAAAAAAATAACAAAATAAGTACAATTATTTTAGGTAAAAAAATTTTTTCTAAAGCTCATAAAGTCCTCGAAACTTTGGCGCAAAAATGAACTAGCCGATTGTTTTTTTTTTATTAAACTACATGGAGTTTTCAATGTTCAATTTCACTGGATGGCGACAATAGCATCAACCACAAAACGATTCGTGCAGATGTGCTTTGGAATTCCCATGTTTCCCCTCATTGCTTTCTAAACAAATATTATACAGTTGACAATCATCTGGCGCCCGTAAACCCGCAGTGATCCTGTTAAAGAAAAAGTCGATCAGTATTGCAAAAAAGTGGGTGGTAGCCACTACTAGTACCCCATTTATTTTTGTATTTGATCCGAAAATAAACGAATTCTTTTACTAAGACTTTGAATGTCTTTTCAAAAAGCATCTTTTCAATGTTTAGTTATCACAATGCATCCTACCCTGTTTCCAACCTCCGTAGTCCAAACTGGAATCATTAAACAAATCAACAACAAACCAATCATGGATTCCTTTTATCGCAAAACCAGCATGCCAAGCGGAGAGCATTATTTTGCGGACGGTTTTGTCTGAAGCGCAAATTAGAACCACTGCAAAAAACATTTTTTAAATGTAGAAATCGTGCATTGTGTTTACGCGTAGTCTTAACTTCAAATTCTTAACATTTCTATTTACCGATTTAGTCCTGTTCCTATTCTCCAAGCGGTGTGAAATAAAAGAAAAAATGGACGGGATGAACACTGGAAGCCGAATCAGTATGTAAAAACCTACTCTCCAAAACAAAAAGTCTTCTTTTTATACCGCAAAAATGTTTCACGATCCATGGCGATTAACAAAACTTAACAAAAAATTTTCTCTCTTCGAAAGATCTTTCTTTAACAGGGCAATTCCAAAAATTATCTCCCCTTTAATACCTAAGGAAGAGGTGCATCCAAGGTTCCATCAAGATTTGTGGCCCTAAATTTTTTTCCCATTCCAAAATTAACTTCTCAATACGTTTTGCAAGCATTTTGTTTTTCAATCTTCTCCTTTTGTTAGCAGTTGTTTTTTTCAAGATCATAGTTCTACATCTGGCCTTAGTTTTATTCTCTAATGACGCTTAGCAGCTATAACAGTGATTTTTTACCTTTTTTCCACTCTACCTCTTTGTCAAATTCTTTTACTAAAATTACTACACCTAAAATACATTTCGCCAAAAGCTCCACAGATGGATCGCCGAACAAGATTATTCAACAAAATTTGATGCAAATTTACAAAATAGAGGATCAGAAAATTGTGATCTTCACAAATAAATGGTCATCCAGTTTGACGGTCATTGAAGTAGAGCAAAGAAATTTACTCCCGATGACGATAAAATTTACCCCAGGTCAAGAATTGATGTGCTAGAAAATGATTTTGTGAGGCAATACCTTCAGGTTCATAAAGACTTGCAACAAATTCTTTTGGATCCAATTCACTGTTAATAATTCGATGACTTTCCGTGGTAAAAGAATTTACTAGTAAAATTGAATCTATTTCCGCCATCAAATTGTAGCATTCACTAAAAAGCAATATATTAGTCTAACAACTTTAATACACGAAGAGAATGAACGGTTGGATCTACATCTTGACCATATAACTGCCAAGCTTTTAAAATCAAGAATGTAATTGGACAAAAAGCCCAGATCGACACAAACCAGTCTAACAACTTTTAAACAGGTTAGGAAATATCTGATCCAATTATCAATTTTCTTGATGCAGTAGCAAGCAAAGAGAATTACTTGTGATCATTACTATATGACTAGCATATCGCTGAATTGATTAATTTAGTAAAAATAGGTGTATCGCAGGCTAACTGGTTGTTTTGTTAATGATTATTTAAATTGTGGAAGAAGAATAAAGTGACCTTATCCCCCATTTCTCGTGTAGGTTTGCAGACACAAAGCATGCAAATGAGCTCCTTTTACTTTTGTTGGTATTTGCAACTGTTTTTAGGAAAAATCTAAATGAATTTTGGCAATGAAGAAGGCAACAAAACATGTTTTATTGGTCCAGTGAAGAACTAATATCACTTAATCCTCAACAAACGTGATGCCAGGTTTTCTCTAACTCAAAGAGATACAGTAATTATTACCAGGGCAAGGGTAGACAGTGGCGTATTCAGGAGGGATAAAAGGCGATGTCTCCCTAAACGGTATGACAGTAGCAGAACATACCATAAAAAAAAGAGCTCCACGCCTTTATGAAGACCAAAATGAGCGAAATTACTCTCTCAGAGAAATGGTCTTCACTTTTTAAAAATGTTCCCTCCCAAATTTGTTTCTAAATACGTTAGCAAAAGCAATCTATATTTTCCATCACTCCATCCCCCAAAAGATCTGTTAGAATAGAATTCTGAAAATATTTTACTTAGGGTTATTGGTGTGAATCATTGGCTTACTTTTCAGTCGTGCTTCCACGAAAAGCATTCTCAGCCACTAAATGAATAATTTTTTTCTGATAGGCTTTTGAAAAACATTTTGTCAAAAAGAAACCAAAATCGCTGAAAGTTGGGGTGATTCCTGAGACCAGAGTCGAAAAATAGTTAGGGGCTTCCGTTGTTAAGGTTACGTGGGTTCCAGCGGAGATTATTGGAATGTTCCAGTATCCGGCAAAAGTAGCAACCACGAGAGTAGGAATATTGCAAACAGGACCCAACAAGAGCAAGGGCGTTGTAATGTTGCAGCGGTGGGCTCTATCGGAAGTACCACATCGCTCGTAATACTCCTCGACCACCCACAATGCACCTTTAAGACTGCAGTTAGAATTTCTGAAAAAGTTTGCACAAATTGTACTTTATTACCGTATATATAGTAAACAAAATTGCATATATGAATCCCAACAGGAGCAAGCCAGCTTTTACAGCACCTAATAGCAATGACGCATTGTCTATAAAAGCCAGCAGTGGTCTAGAGCCAGAGATTTCTTCCAATTACAAAATATTTGAGTAACACTTGCTTTAGTTTAAATCAAAGCTTTAATACCACTTACACTAACAAAGACAAACCCCTTTTAAGAGCAGCACAACTGGAGTCAAACTTCTTCTCTTTCAGTCTGACTTTTTTCATTGCAACAAATATCGTTAATTTATTCATTTATTTATCATCAACTGGTTGCAGTAATTTTGAGCCTGTTTTATTTTGAAAGTTATTACGATGGAAATCCGCATAAATGGGGCTCAGCTAAGTTTGATATTTCACAAAAAAACAGCGTGAAGCCACCAGCCCATATCACGATAGTCATCTAATATTTTATAATTATCACAATTATTTTAAGCGTGAAATTTAGCCCAAAGCCCTTGGAGTTTTGTGGACATGCACACTTTTTGGACCCATTTTTATGTGAGCAATTACATTTTCTTGACTAATCAAAATTTCAATTTCGAGAATTAGAAAAACGCTTGCAGGGAAGATATATACGTGTTGAGGCTAGCTATTTTCTTCTTTCACTCTCGCTCTAAAGTTCGGACCAAGCTCGTATTAAAATGGGATTAAAAATAGTCTTAAAGCAATAAGACGTTGCTTTCCCGAAAAAACATCTTTGGCATGGTCGTGATTAGGATAATTTCTCTATTAATTGGCATCACAAGATGTCTAGATAATTGGAAGGGAGGGGTGAGACAAAGAAAATATCACTCCTCAGGGCGAGAAAAAATTTCAGCAGCCATAAATTAGCGGTAAAAAGGTTTCTCATAAATACGTTGACAAAGTTCCTTCCCCCCTCCCCGTACCAATTTTTGAATGACAGTTTTCAATAATCATTTATGAAAGATGTCAATTGATGATCTTTTTTTTGAAGAAACAAGTTTGCTAGAGTGTCACCTTTAAAGTATTTTTACCCGAAGTACATCTCCCCTCGCTCCCCATTGATTCCAAGCCTTTCCATCAAAATATGAACAACATGTTTAAAGATTTTTCACCTCTTTGGGACCAGATTTTTCCTCTTTGATAATCTCTAAATGAGGTCTTCCGGGTGACTGCATGGACAATACCCAAAAGATTAATTTACTTAAAAATGTCAGAGGCTTAAATCCATTTTAATTTGGTTCTGTTGTTACATTATTGTCACTCCTATTTTGTTGGTCAATACTAAAAACTCACCGGTAATTCACTTGGAAATGAAATTCATCTAAATTATAATCCGCCTTCTTCTGTAGAGAATCCAGCGCAAAATTCACAGCTGGCTCTATCAGCTCCTTTCGAAACAGCCAGGGTTCATTAAAAGGAACAGATACCAAGACTGATATTGGAGTCAAAGCATTAGATTGTACACCAAACGTAATAAATAGCCCCAATAGATAAATTGATTTAAAATTTGTTTGATGAATAATCGGCTTTATCCAAATCCAGTTCAAATCACAAGAGGTTGAACAAATTTTGTATAAGCAGTCGCCCGGCATTTAAATACTTTCTAAACGCTCCTGTAAAAAAATCTATGGCTGCAGTCTCGGATTTTTGCCAAAAATAAATTTACAGGTATCTGTACAGCTGCTCTGCACATAGTTTATTTTATGTTAGGTGATAGCAGTAACGCCTTTCCTCAGAACTGAAGACAATATAAGCGACGTTGGTAAAGTCACTTTGCTGATCTCAGCCTTTCAAAATTCTTTGATCCTCATTTTTTCTAAATTGTATAAAATTGATTGTAAAATTTACTGATAGGGAGATCTAACTGATGTTCTTCTGCCTGTGGTCAAACACGGACAACACGTATTGATTAAAAAGAAGCATTGATTTGACTGCAGCAGCGAAATTTGCAAGTCAAACGTCGGCGGAATAAGTCAAATAACGCGAATTGTAGGGATGGCCATTCGAGTAATTTATTGCTTTTTTACAACCATAACAAAGTGATTTCTCAGGCGGAAGAATTCTTTGTGTTCAGACAATATTAAATTTTTGCTATCATCAAGAGAGAGTGGACGCAGCAAGGGCTTTTTGTTGACCGCTTAATGGGACTTTTGTCCGAGCTTTATCGGTCCGTGCTGACATTCTAATTGTGTTCAAAATATTTGTCAGTTTAAGCTTGAATTTTTCAATTAACATGTCAGCATTTGCATTTGCAACCATTTGTTTTTCCTGATGCTAAACTAAGGGAGAGAGGCCAAGGAAGAGTAAGAAAGGGAGAAATTACACCCAGCAAAATGTTTATTAAAACCTTTACACACATCTCAGTTTTCGACTAAATTTCTGAGTAATTTTGAAAGAGGCAAACGCTTTGCACTACCTTCAATTTCTAATCAATATTCGTGATTATAGTTACCACAATATCTTATGGAGTTCTGAATTAAGAAGTAACCGCCAATGAAGTAGCAATTTGAACCCCTTTCCACAAAGATTTGTTTGCGCCCTTGACTAAACAAGTCTCATTTAAGCTGGAAGTTAACCTCTAAAGCAAGATATCGCAGCCTGCTTCATCTTGTCTCAGTGTCATGGGATTTATAAACATTTATAACTCCATGGTGTTAAACACCGCATTAAAAAAAAGTGCCCAGTGTTACGCATATGCAAGGTATATAGTCGTACTGCTACTGCCTCCGAATATTTCTACGCTACTCACAGAATAATTTCAATTCAATCTTAACACTTGGAAACCCGTGCCAAAATTAGCACTGAATAACGTGGACATGGGAAAGCCTACCGCATAGGAAAAATCATTACTTTGAGTTAACTATTATATCGTCATAAAGTTCGATATTTTTCAATGCTTTGGCGCCAAACCATAGTTTGACACGAAACGTTAGCTTTTGATGCAAACACCAGGCCGTTCAGCAACGCTGCTGCCACAGCAATACCATGAGAACAATA
This sequence comes from Trididemnum clinides, assembly GCA_963675345.1. NCBI lineage: Eukaryota > Metazoa > Chordata > Ascidiacea > Aplousobranchia > Didemnidae > Trididemnum > Trididemnum clinides. The sequence continues at coordinate 11,432,737 of OY776293.1, read as the reverse complement.
GGCGTAATCACTTGATTTGTATGGAGGCGAGGGGGGTTGAAAGCAATTTTCTTTTTAAACAAAAATGAGAACTTTTTTTGAGATCACGCATTTCAGAGGAAATTTTTTGCTATTTTTGTCCCTAAAATAAAACAAAGACATTTTTTGTGGATCAAGTTCCTCGGAGAGTCTTATTTGCTATTTTGCTACTATTTACAATATTTTTTTCCATTTTTCAAGTTTCCGCAGAGGTAGTGAAGGCTGACAATGCTCTGGGTGACTTCTGCTCTCCAGCTCCTCCTACTCTTGCTGTTATGCTGAGAACTTATCCTGCAGTTTTTTGATGAAAAGTCTGGCGCTTAGTTCATAGGTGGAGATTATGATGTAGGCCATAAATTGCACCATGGCTGAGATGCTTAGGTGCTAGTGTAGCTGCAGTATCTCCCAGGTTTTCACCTATTTAATTAAAAAATTAAAACAATTTATATTTTTTAGTTTATTTTTAGGGGATCGCCCGATATTCCACATTTTTAAGGTGAAAGAGAGAGTGTTGTAAATCTGGAGTTGGAGGTCTCCTAAAATCTTTCAACCTCAGGCTGACCTGATGGTAGACTAAAGTGGGAAAATAAATCGCTTTTGAATATTTATTCTCCAAAAAAATCTTGAAAATGATGTCCTTCGAATCAAAATACTAGATTCTTCCCTACAGCTGTAGCCAAAAATTAGCCTCCCCCTGTAACTTTAAGGTTGTCTTGCCTGCGGTTGAGTCCATTGCACTTTGCTGCTGGCAAAAGCAAACTGAAATGTCACTGATGGCTGTCACGAAAATTACTCATTCTTCAAGATCGCAACACTTCGATTTTATATTTCAACCATTGTACAATGCTAAAATCTGCAATTACGAAGCTGTTCTGAATACGAGGAGACCCGATGAAAGAAAAAGATCTGGGTTGAATTCCTTTATCGAGTCATACCCGAGTCCCTTAAAAATGGCATGTACCGGTCTCCTGATGATCAGAAGATCGGTAAATGCCATTTTTAAGGGACTTTGGTATCAGCAATCTCCTGATCATCATCTAGTATTGTGGAAGATGAAATATGAACCATAAATACTCAGTCATGACTAAAAAATATCCTAACCCAAAGAAAATCATTGGACTTCAAAAGCGCCAAAACACTGCCTGATATTTTCTGTCAAAAGACTACGTTTTTGGTTATACATGCTGGGAATTTCACAAAAAGAAGGTTTTAGGTCTTTGGGGGTGTTGGCTTACTTATTTCTCCCTTAATATGCTCTGGGGTTACACACGTCTATTCCCTTAAAGAAGTGACTTAATAGGACAAATCAGCAGTGAAAAAGGTTTCTTTTGAACTTGGAAGCCTTGTGGATAGTATCGTTAGTTTGTCGTATTATTCTTGAAAGAAATGAAATCGATGAGTGGCCTGAAAACTAGGGCATTTATTTGGATAGAATATAAGTTGTTAAGTCGACTAATTGGGTTGGTCCTAAAGCAGCCCGCTTATAGAAAAGACAAGTCATGGATTGGTGGCTAAAATAGGAGTTTGCTCGATAATTGCTTTCTCCTCGTTTTCGCGCTTGTTTTTTGCTTTGATTAACAATGATAAAACAAAAGAAACAAAGAAGAGGACTGTTTGAAAAATCGGTACGCTTATAGCCAAAAAAGCATTTGACAAAAGCCTTTGTGACAATGCTAACAGAACCAGGCTTGCACTTTAAAAGCCTGTTATCCATATCGAAACAAAAGATTCGCTAATGGGGTATGTGTGTCGTGTTACAAACACCAATAAAGGTACCACCACACCACGTGTACCCAAACCCAGAACAGAAGTAGCTGTGAATAGTCCTATCATGCTTTTGTAGTGAAAAGATAAGTAAACAACGACACCACCCGCGACCAGCGTAAAACTTCCAACACTGAAGCCTGAGATAAATTTTGAAATGTTTTAAACATTTTGCAACAACGAAAGTGGCTATAATGGCTGAAGATGTTGTCGCCGTAACTAGCAAACTGCCAAAAAGAGCATGCGATAACTTATGCGTGACTAAGACAAGAGAATCAGCAATTTGCGTGACACCAAAAATCATTAGATTGACCGCATAATCAGAAACAGATAGAACGCAAGTCATTAAAGAAAAAATCAATATCTGTAAACAACGTTTTGCATTGAGTCAAAAAATTATAAAAAGAGTATCGTTGCGCTGTTTGTCTTGCTCTACGTTCTAACAACATTGCAAAAGTAGAGGGTTTGGGCGGCAAATTCTTTCCCAATGTCACGAATAAGGAAATTTGCCTTGTAAGCGTAGTTTTCATCTATGTGTAAAATGCTGTATTATTTGTTCGCTCGGCTACTGATTGAGCAAAAAAAGACCTTTTTTCCTCGCAATTGGATTTGCTGTAAGTACGCCTTTATTACGACTTAATAAAATTTACAATCCTTATTACGACATAATAAAATTCCAGATTGATCTAGTGATTCTAGCTTCTTCGAAGAATTTCGATAACCGATTACATAACTTGAAATGCTTTTTTTTCACGTGATTTCGTTCTAGCGTTTTCTGGATTGTTTTTTTTCGATTTTTATATAAGGTGACTGGATGTTTTTTGGTAGAGAGAATATAGAGAAGCGTTGTAACGGGGAGAGAGCGAGATTGATTGGCGGAGTAAAGAAGAGCTATTGTTTTTTTGTGATAATTTAATGTGGATTTTGTTGACGTGGAGAATATTGAACAGTTATTGGTGGATTTAGTTTTGGCAGTTTTCCTGATTGTGTAGTAAAGTGGTTAGTTCTGAGATCGTTTAGCGAAGAAGCTTGAAGTCATGAAGTATCATTTCTGCAAATACGATATTCTGTTCTTAAAGTGGTTTAAGGTGTTTTTTTTAGTGGAAGCCAGTCTTTTCCAAGTGTTATTAAGTTGCAGTCAGACCTAATTATTCGAGCAATTATCATACGTCGCCTGAATTTTATAAGAAACTAGCAGATTTACCCGTCGTTGATCGGGTAAAATGTAAAGACTGATTAAATTTCTACATTGAATAACCATATTTTAATGTGTTTTCATGATTTTTATTTCATCGTACAACAGTACAAATAGGCCTCTAGTAGAGCCCCATAGGCTCGTAGTCCCCCCATAGACGAATCTGATCGAAATGAAAATACCGTACTTGGCAGATTTACCCGTCGTTGATCGGGTAAAATGTAAAGACTGATTAAATTTTTACATTGAATAACCATATTTTAATGTTTTCATGATCTTTATTTCATCGTACAGCATCGTATCCCTCCATAGACGAATCTGATCGAAATCAAAACATCGTACTTGGCTTCCCTGGAAAATGTTATATTTACCTGATCTACGATGGGTTAATCTGCTAGGGATTTTTAAAAGTACAGTCTTGATCATAACCATCAAATTTGGATTTTTATTTATCACAAATTTTTTTCTGTTTGTGGTACCTAACAAAAACTTTAGATTTTCAAGGGGGCTTTCTGCCCCTTAATATAGTCGAAAAAGGCTGAAATTTTGGAAAGCTTTCTAATTTAGGGTTTACCCGTCCTTGATCGGGTAAAATGGCAGATTTACCCGTCGTTGATCGTGTAAAATGTAAAGACTGATTAAATTTTTACATTGAATAACCATATTTTAATGTGTTTTCATGATTTTTATTTCATCGTACAACAGTACAAATAGGCCTCTAGTAGAGCCCCATAGGCTCGTAGCCCCCCCATAGACGAATCTGATCGAAATGAAAATACCGTACTTGGCAGATTTACCCGTCGTTGATCGGGTAAAATGTAAAGACTGATTAAATTTTGACATTGAATAACCATATTGTAATGTGTTTTCATGTTTTTTATTTCGTCGTACATCAGTACAAAAAGGCCTCTAGTAGAGCCCCATAGGCTCGTAGTCCCCCCATAGACGAATCTGATCGAAATGAAAACACCGTACTTGGCTTCCCTGGAAAAAGTTATAGTTACCCGATCCACGACGGGTAAATCTGCTAAGGATTTTTAAAGTACAGTCTTGCTCATAACCGTCAAATTTGGATTTTTATTTGTCACAAATTTTTTTCTGTTTGTGGTACCTAACAAAAACCTTAAATTTTCAAGAGGGCTTTCTGCCCCCTAATATAGTTAAAAAAGGCTGAAATTTTGGAAAGCTTTCTAATTTAGTGTCTTATACATATGGTTTAAATTTCATCTAAATTGAATATATTTGAATTTTCAAAGGGGGGTTCTGCCCCCCATAGCTCCCTTAGGGGGGCACTTAGAGGTTCGGAACTACTTCCGTTGTCTTCCTCGGAGAATTTTACATAAGAATACACTTTTAGTTTTTATGTAAACTTTTTAACCTTTCTACCTATAGGGAACACACACACACACACACACACATACACACAGACATTCATTTTTATATATATAGATTTAAGATTGAGATAGAACCGAAAGTTCTATTATTATTATTAAAACGCAACACTCAATAAAATAAAAAATACAAGTAATAAACATAAAAAGACAGCGCCTATCGATACATAGTTAGAAGCGTCTTCTGTGTTGACAGTTTCCAATCTAAGAAGTTATTTTCAGGTCCAACCTTTTTGTTTTTGGGCGGTAGTTTCAAAAATATCACCGGCAAGATAGAGCTTGCAAGAACACCAAATGTATCGCTGACCATATTTCAAGCTACAGCAATATCAACCTCTTCTTCTCGAAACCAAAGTACAGGAAAGAAAGTACCGACACTGACAGAAATTAAAAAAGCAATACTTTGAGCAGAAACGGTGACCAATATCAAAGGAAAAAGAACAGGAAAAACAACAGAAAATACAATGACAAGACAAGAAAATAACAAGCAAGCGGTGCCAACAATCGTCATAATTCTAAAACTCATTTGGTCTTTAAAATAGAAATATGCAAACGCAGGTGAAAACAGAGCTGTTCCTTCGTATACAGCTTCCATGGTACCATCCAATTGAAGAAGAGACGTAAGCTCCATGATTTCGTTTGATGTTCCAAAGGTTGCTGATAGAAACTGGGTCAAAACGTCGAAAAGAAGCACAAAGCACCTAGCAGAAACCATCGCTTACAGTAAAGAGCTATCTCATTGCTCTGACCAACCTCGCTTTCCATCACCAACTTTTCAAATCAAATTATTGATAATTTATCGCCTGCAAATAGAAATATGAATACCATGCGATGTAGTACTTCCTTTTCCTCCATTACCCAAAAACATTGTGTAGAAATATCTGTACTATAAAGCTCAATTCTTTTTGCTCGTATGACTGTGTATTTTCACTGCTTTGTAACTACTGGACGCACAACCATCTAACTTGGCACGATTGATCTCCTACCCGGGGTGAGTGTCGTAGGGAGTAACGTCATGATGACGTCACAATTAAACATAATATTGTTAAATCTGCATTTCTTGTCAGAGGAAAAACCTTTTTAGCTCAAACAAAAGCCAACCCCCAAATTACCAATCTATAAAAGATTCTATCCCTTTTGGGTCTAAAATGACGTCACAATCAACGCTTAACTACACTATTTGTTCATTGTGTTTTCTCAAGAAGTGCTTACCGTAGAAACCCGATTAAAAGCCTTTTTAGAAGATATATACAAGGTGCTTTCAAGGGATGTTTGAAACAAAAATATTTCGAAAATTCGTTTCGACGCAAAATTGCTTTTTTTTGGTTTCGTTTCGAATCAACTTCCTCAGTGAAGAATTTCCTTTCGTTTCGAAATTCAAGCAATGTTTTTTTGTTGTGAGCTCGAAACCAAACCGCGAAAGGTTGGACTCATTTTGTATGACGAACATGTTTTACACGAGAGTCGCATTGAATACACCGAGCGGTCATTTACCATTGCCACATGAATTTTCAAAGGAAGACGTTGGCACAGATGAGTGACCATGAAAAAATTTCAAAATATTTTGAAACGAAATTTCGTTCTGTTTCGTTTCAAAGTGTTTTTTCTATAGTAAAATCTTGTTTCGTTTTGTTTCGAACCGCCTTTCATAGAGTAAAATTTTATGTCGTTTCGTCCCAATAAAATTCGTTTCAATACCCCTAATGCTTTCCATAAAATAAACCCTACAGCAACTAAAGCTCAATTGACGATGCAACAACAGATTCTTTCTTCAAGAATTTTGAGCCTTCTAAGCATGCTTCTTCTTTTTTTCTCTTGCACGCTTCAAACTCGCTCTATGATGTCATAATGTGTCTGGTACGATTAATACAGTCTATTGATACCAAAATCATCATGTGATAATTTTTTCGAAAATGGCAAAATTTTTACCTAATCAGTTTACTCAAACATTAAGTTCTGACCTCATGTCTCAAGCAATTTAAAAAATTTATTCAACAAATATTAAGGTTATTTCAAGGCAATGCCGATGATTTGTGATGTGTATTTTAACTATTTCTTTTTATACTAAAAAAATTGAGCTTCAAGGTCTACATTGCAACTTTTTACTACCACAAAAAAGTGATAAGTTGAGTAAAAACAGATAAGTTTAAGGAATAAAGATTACAATACGGTGCTAACAATTAGTGTTGTTTGAAACTTAGCAAATTTGCTCCTCAGTCATACGTGACTCTAATTAGTTGGAACTAAGGATCAATTAATAATTGCTAATCAGTAATTGGTTGCCATACCAGTACATTATTTACCATTTTTGGTTGAACAATTTTTCCACTAGATCTAAGAAACTTGCAATTCTTAGAAAAACTTAGTTCTTTGATACCTTTCGATTATTTTTAAGCATGATTCTTTGGTATTGTCTATCTAAATTTTCAAACAGATTTATCAAAAAATAAAGTGTCTACAAATTTTTAAATATAGCTTACCTGTCGAAAGCACTCAAAATTTTGGTACCAGGGTTTCAGAAAAATGCAATTTCTAAAAAAGCCAAGTCCTTAGATACATTTTGACTATTTTGCCTTAAAAGCATGATTCTTTGGCATTATTTATCACAATTTCGATAAATATTCTAGATTTATCGAGAAATCAAGTCTCTAAAATTTTAAAAAGTAACCTGCTCCAAGGAAAACACTTAGTGGTCCCCCAACAAAAAGAAGAAATACAGATGGTCTTGTTTTATCTTTTGCACCAAAATATTAGTGCCGCGCTACATATCATCGAAATGATGAAGCGATTTCTTTTCCAATTGGGTGAAGCCGGCTGATGCGATATTCTTAACCTCGACATTATTAATCGAAGCCCTGCTATCGCTCTTAACCGCGAGTGCTTCATTTCGAGTTAGCTTGCTCTTTGCCTGGCAGCGTTTATTCCAAGACCAAGCAACATGCACGCAGCCAGAGGCGTTACCTCATGCAAATTCGTCAAGAGTTATGAAAAACTCTTAAGTAATGGGCATACAGTTTACTAGCTTATTACTGAAGGTGCCCTTCCACAATTTTGATGTGATTTTAAGCACTTGCTCAATTTACCGTACAAAAGTTTGTTAAGTTGAAGAACGCCTATGGTGGCATCAGGGCAAATAAGACGTTGCCAGGGACTGGGTGAATTTGGGAGACATGTAGTGGATGCGCGCAACCCCCAAAATGTTTTCTTTAAATCGATAGCGTTTGAAAGAACAGTAGTTTTGTATCGGAACAAGATTTGGCTATGTCACAAAACATTAGCGTTTTATTGGTGTTTTGAAAAATAACCATTGGGTGAAGCTTCGATCGTGATCTAGTGGAGTCCTCAATTCCTACAAACAAAAGAATACATACCGGTGTAGCTTTATGAAGTCTTTGGCATTTAATCAAAGCAAAATTTCCTATACGAGCTAAGCAATACGGGTGACAGCGGAAGAAATTATAGTGGTGCCGATTTTCAAAATTAAGTGATCTTTTACAATCTGCAAGAGTAATCGGTATTCAGTAATCCTGATGCTTTAAAATGCAATCGTAAGCCGAAATATCATTGTCATAATTAATATAAAAACTATAACTACTGGACAGGTAGTGTTGTTGATGTTTAAACAATTTTAATGCATTCGTGACTTGATATTATGATGAAAGTGAACACCTTGCCTTCCATTGTAAAGTAAACAGGCACTATATCATTCCAATGTGAATACAGCAATTATTTGATTTTAAGTGGGCCTCACTTCCATCAAAATAAAAATAAGCCAACAATACTCAAATTTGAAACAAAATCACGACATAGCAAGTCGGATAAAGCAATATCTTTTATGTAAAATTTGAAACACTTTACCAGATTACTCATTTACAAAATACCAACTGCATCTTGAAAAAATCCTGTTTGTTATCATCATCGTTATTGCTCTCACTGATCTGTGAATTAGCTTCCCTCAGAGATTTCATTTCAGATATTAGAGTCGGCTTCACTGTTACTGCAAGTGTTGTGTTCAGGCGCAATATCACTGGCATCTTGAAGTGAGGGTGTATTGCGGCTGCAAGAAATAAAGATATATTTCCAAACAGATGCGAAAAACGATCTTTAAAATCTTTTGGTGCTCTTTGTTCACTTAATGGATTGTCCAGTAAGTATAGCACAAGCATGTGGGCATGGTTGAAACTTGCTGAATTCAGTATGCCTTCTAATTTGCTCTAAGTGTTGATAAAAAAGTAATAAGCATTAACATTCTTTTTTTTTGTAAATAGTGTGCATGAGTCAAAAATCAAAAGTTTCAAATAGTTGATCAAAAAACCCTTTACACTTAACGGTAGCCTATTTTATTTAAATCTCTAAACTTGGGAAAGAGCATTAAGTCATTTAGATAGCTTTGGTATTACGAAATAAAATCAGAAAAGGACTATTTTTACCACCCATTTCAACTTTTTACAATCACTATTTGGTGCATGTAGTCTTGAAGATAAGTAAACTGCGAGTTTGCTTGCAGTGTCCAAATTTTGAAACTACATGTTGCGAGCTCATTTAGCTTCTCCTGCTGCTATTATCAATTAAGCACGATCCAAGTCAATCCCGAGCACGATTACACAACATGAATACGATACAGAGTTGTCGATTTGGCCGGGCTTTTCGAGTCAGGTTTGGGCTTAAGTTTAATACAAACTTTGGACTTAATTCGGACTTGCACTTACTAAAATACAATAAATATCAGACTGTTGTCTCCAAATAGGCTACTGCTGCGGCATCTGCGGTGATTAACTTATCAAATTAAGGTGGTTTCAAGATTAAAGTGATCTCATAATTTCGAACAGCCTTGTATTTTCGGGTTCGGGCCTAAACTAGTCGGCCAGTTGACAACTATGATATGACATACACAAGAAAAAAAATCGAAGATTTTTTCATAAACTTATGCACGTCAGAACTGAAATGAGAAAAAAAGGTAAAACTATCTCATCTAGCAACATAAAATCACCTAATCACAAATAAGTTTGGTAGCAGCACACCCATGTGCACGTCTGATTCCGATTGTAGCTTGTCTAAGCTTACAATCAGTGGTTACACCACCAGCAAGCGTTCTTCTATGATATCTCGGTCAAACTGGTGAAAGCAGGAATTTGATTCCTTATACATATTGCGTTAAACTGCAACATTTTGGTTTTTAAAATTTCATGTAGCACCTCCACAGAATGAATACAATGAATTCCAGCGAGTGGCGCAAGGCTAGGTTACAAATACGCACTACCTCATTCTTTTCTTGCTATGTTATGCACGTTAAACAATAAAATGAACGGAAACTTACCAAGGTGGAACAAGAAGCCACATGCCAAAAGACTTTTTTGTTGGCTTAAACAATACTCATCTAGCTTAAAGTCCTAACCCTAAGCCTATTAACTGGTAGGTATCACAGTGGTGTCACGAGTGTGAGCTGCATTACTATTATTCTAGCATCTTAGTAGTGGCCTAGCGCACTAGCCTACCTATCCTACTACCCAACCTGCCAACGTAGCTCACCACTACCAGTAGGCTACATCAACTTTTCGAATAAAACCAATATCACTATCAGTTGTGAAGGCCTAGCTAGCCAACTACACCAATCTAGTATTGCTACTGTTCTAACGCTACTTCTGTTACTAACAGTTTTAGATATCCCTGCTAATAAATAAGCTACCATAATTTGTAAATGAAGTTTACTGCTACTTTGGTGGTTTGGCACCCAGTACCCTACAAAACAAAGAAGCTAAATTTCAGATCAAGCCAAACAGATCTTGGGTTAAATTGAAAGATGTTTGAAGCCTAAAAGAACAAATGGTCAAAAATTGTAATTTTTTTAAAAATTGAAAAGAAGTTTTTAGCCCATTGCTTTGCAGATTTGAGGCATATTTTAGTTTTTTACAGCAAATATTTGCGGGAGGAAATTAGGTTTGCGAATCCGCAAAAAAACTGGAGTCCGCAATTTACGGATCGATTTGCGGAAGTGCCCACCTCTGGAGGTTACCAACAGTCGGACCCTATATGTAACATGAGATTACCAATGGCTCGGTTCTATGTGTAACATGAGGTTACCTAGTCGGATTCTATATGCAACATGAGATTACCAATAATCGGACCCTCTATGCAGCATGAGATTACCAACAGTCGGACCCTAAATATAACATGAGTTTATCAATGGTGAAACCCTATATGTAACATGAGGTAACAAATGGTTGAAACTTACATGTAACCAGAGGTTATCAACCATCGGACCATAGCTGCAACACAAGGTTACCAACTGTTGGACATCTGATGTTACATGAGGTTACCAATGATGAGACACTATATGTAACCTGAGGTTAGCAATGGTCTGGACTCTGATATTAGTTGAACTTTATACATTATCTTACTAACAGTCGAACCTTATATGTAACATGAGATTACCAATGGCCAGGATTCTACATGCAACATGAGGTTATTGATGAGACTTCATATGTAACCTGAGATTGCCAATGGTCGGGACCCTATTTGTAACATGAGGTAACCAAAAATTGGACCTTAACCAGCTACTTTAGCCCCTCAGAAAAAGTGTGAGGCGGTATCATAAGATTGCATTTGAGCTACTGCTGAATACAACGAAAGTGAATGCATATTTTCTGCATAATGATGTAGAGGACAAATCCAAATTGCCTCATTTCGAAAGGATGTTATTATGGGCCTCATAAATTTTTACAGTGATGAAACTGAAATGGAAATCAATCCAAAAAAGCGCTTGTTGGTTGAAACTAATGAACTAACAGCTGACAACAGGAAGAAAAGATCACGTTGCACTGGCTGTTACGGCAGTTTGGCTGAAAAAGAAGTCCCAAGTATTGCTCGAAGAAAGGCAAAACTTGTATCAACAAAGTGTTCTCAAGGTCCTACATAAACCTATTATTGTTTGGAGCATTTTCAAATCTATCATGGCAAAAATGAAAAGTTGTTTCAAACAAATATTCTACCTATTCAGAAACTGCATTGAACTTTTAATTGAACATGCAGTCTTTTTTTTACATGAAAAATACCTAAAACAAATCTGGAAGTAGAGTGTTTTTCTTTTGATATGTTGCCAAATATTAATCAGTAAGTCTCTTTTTAAATAAAAGTGAAAATCTGTCAATAGATTTATTTCTTTCCAATTTATACAAACAGGAGTTGTTCTGAAAAATGTATTCATGGCTGAGGTGCCACAGTAAAAACTACTTCCATTCTATGTGTGCTATATAACTTTATAAGCCATTTGCAATAAAGGTGCCAGTGTATCACCGGTGATACACCGGCACTACATGTAAAAGTGAGAATGCATCACCGGTGATACACAATGCAGCTAACGTGTTGGATGCCGAGCGCCAAGCAAGGAAGTTGTGGATACCATTTTTTAATATCTTTGGGTACAACTCGACAAGGGAAATGAGCCCCAGGTCGACCGACTGCTGAGCGGACGCTCCAACCACTACGCCATCGCGTCGGTTGATCAATAAGCTTAATATCCGCATTAATACCACAGCTTCACGCTGGTATTTTGAACTTGCTTCCACCAGTGAGTAAAAGTAGAGTAGGTACGTGCTGGCCATTTTCGTTTTAATTGTGAGCTCCTTCAGTTGTACACTGTTCTAAGATCTTGAGCACTCAGATAAATTTCCGACCATTAACTATTGCAAGCTGACTGGAAAATGTTTGCGTTTCATTTTTGTTTGTCTAATTTCTACACATTTTGCAACAATAAAGTTTGCTTTTCATTGTGCATAGTGTCAATATTGATCTACTTTTGCACATTGATTTCTCTCAAAGAAATGCTGCCTTTTTGATATATTTTCATAATTGACACTTGATTATCTTTTGTAACTATTACATTACGATAATGCAGCCAACATTTACAAGCACATTTGTAACGTGATGTTGTCGGTATTTACAACATTAATTAGTTGGAACTGTACTACCATGTTGGATGGCCGCATAGCATTATTATCGCAGAAGAAAATCACGCAAAGGTACAATCAGGTTCTACATTTTCTATTTAAACTAAGCTTTGTTTGTTGTGCATCGCAATATGTTGAACATCAATTGAACTCTTTCGATAAGCTCAAAATCACACTGCGTCTTTCTGGTCGTTTACACCTGTCTCTCCTGCATTTTTATTTCAAGACTAGCAGCCCAGCAAGCGGTGTCGCTTGGCATAGGACGAGTGACAGATTTGCTTCGGAGTTTACAATTTTCTATCTTGAATGAAGCTTGATGTTGCTTTTTATCTTACTGCTTTGTTTGAAATCACAAAGCTGAGGAAGTCATCATGAAGTAGCTATCTGGTCAGTACAACGCAGTCTTGGCGAGTATCAAACCTTAATTGTTAAATCAGTTGCGGCATTGCTATGTGCTAGTGCATAGCATTTATGTTGGTTTTTATTTTAAAACTCTGCAAAGCAATTATTTAATAAATTCAAATTTTTAGAATACATTTTTCTGGTAAATTATTTGGTAAGACTTATTACTACTTGTATTTTTGTGTGTCCGCCCTGAGGTGGTGGAAATTGTTTCCGACTTCAGAGCAAAAGTTATGGAGTTTGAAATTCCACAAAAGCACTGTTGGTATTCGTCAAAAAGGGTATTCGAAATTTAAACTGCTGTGTGCTCCAACAAAACGTCTCGCTTGAAAGTGACCGTGAAGTGATAGACCTACTCTGAATCAATATATCCAAAGGAACAAAAACGCAAAAAGACGTAAAATCAAATTTTTGTTATCGTTTTTGCAAATTGTGATGTATTTTGTTAGAGCTGATTTCGCCAGGAAGCCCCTCTACTTGGTAAAGCTTTAGTTAGTCGGTTTTTTAGCTTTCGGACAAGATTTAAGCTCATATATTTTGTGTCGTGTTTTTTTCAAATTTAGTTAATCAAAATTGCTCTCTACTATTTTGACGGAAATCATTTTAAAGGTTTATATGTTGCAGCTTCTTGCAAGCATGCCACCATGCTGACTTTGTCTGAGAAAAAAATTCTGATATATTATCATAAAGCGCAAAACTTTGTCAAAATAACGCCAGGATATGTCTCTGCCCAGGCATGACATTTTGACAGCTTGAGTAAGTGGACTTACAGAAATGCTTTAACTGATATTTTCTATGGATGTTTTCTCCCGTGACGTAATGATTTTAACTTTCAACGCCTGTTTGGTCAATTTCTTTGATACAGGCAGGGCCGCCGAGAGCCAACGAGGGCCCCAGGGCAGGACACCATTGCGGGCCCTTTGTCAAATACAGTCAACTTTGGGTATAGTCATACAAAAAGGCAGTACAAAAAGTTTTAAAAATAAATTCATTTTACTTTGCCGCGGTTAATGCACTATCTCTGATAAAACTACGCAAGTCCTCAATAACAATGTAATTTTGTGGAACAACGACATGGAGAGAAAACTACAACAAAACTTTTCAGGCTTTTCTGCTTGCAAACAGTTCAATTATACTGTTGTAATCAATCGTTCTTACAAGTCGACCTTCCACTGCCAGCATTCCAAGACTGGTTAGGCGTTTTTGACACATTGTCGATCTCAGAACATTTTTAACTCGGGCCAATGTGCTGAAAGATCTTTCTGCTTGAGCAGCGGTAACCGGAAGTGTGCAGAAGATACGTAGCATAATGACAACGTTTGGAAACAGTGCATCGATTTTCAAAGTGTGTAAACGGTTTAGCAGGTCAAATGGCGACAGAGTTTTCTGACCGAGGTTTGCAACGTGTATTGTTTTCAGATGCTCCAGCTCATTCAAAAGATCGGTGTTAATATCATCAGCATATTTATCTGCCAGATTCTTGGCTGCGATGAGGACGTTTTCGGTATTCATATCACGATATTTCCACAGAACTCCGAACAATTCGTTCAAATTCTTTGCCGCTTCGTATCGTGTTGTTAAATTTGCAATGACGCAGTCGATCACAACGTAGAAAACTGAACGCTTGAATTGTTCGTGTGGATCCTGCTGATCATCATTGTCGTCGAGAACTGTTCTGTCAAGGAATTGTCGTCTTCGTTTGCGTTTTGTCTCTGCCAAACACAGGGACTGTTCAATTCCGCAGCTCTCAGCGACAAGTTTGCTCTCAGACAATATCTCATCCCACTTGGATCGAAGCAGTTTTAAGTCGCCAATGAGATCATGAATATTTGCAACTTCGACATCAAGAGTTGCTTCTCTTGCTTGCAGCAGCAAACTTCTAAAATTGATAGCTGTTAAAATTTTCAACCACAGCGATGCCATCAGCATTGATTCGAATGAAGATAGGTATGAAATCATGCCGACTACATCAGAGCGAGTCTCTGGTGTCAAATTCAGTTCCTGTACTTGAGAAAGTGCCGTCACTATGCCTGGCAAATGCGCTGCGAAAGGTTTAACATTATCGACACGAGCTGACCAGCGCGTTTCTGACGGATTATGAAGAGAGCATCCGACACTACTAGTCAAAATTTCCCATCTCTGCGGACTGCTGCTGAAGAGGTTGTACAATTTCTGGACTGCTCCGAAGAATGTTATCACTTGTGCACAGCACTCAGCTGAATGTACGCCATACAGGTTCTAACTATGACAGTCACAAGGTGAGATAATTGCCAAAGGATTGTTCTTCATTATAATTGCTTGAGCGCCTTTGTATAAACCACTCATATTGGTTCCATTGTCATAACCTTGGCCTCGGCAGTTCGTAAACGGTATGCTATGTTTTTTCAACGTGTCAATGATTAGCTGTGCTATATCTTTTCCCGTCTTCTTGTTGCAATTCACAAATGCGAGGAATCTCTCATGTAGTTCGAAGGTGTCCAGGTCAGCGTTTAGATGTATATGCCGCAAAGTGAAAACGGTCTGTTCAACATGAGCGGAATCCAGTGTTGCGTCCACAATAATTGAATAGTATTTCGCTGATTCAACTTCATGCAGTATAGCATCGAGTACTTTTTGCGCACAGCACTGAATAAATTCGTTCTGACTGTTAGCGGACAAATAGTGAACCTGCAAGCGTTCGTGTGCTGTCTGTGACTCTTTTACTTTTGCTAGATGGTTGCCAATAACTGGATCGTAACGGCCAATCAATTCCAAAACGCTAAGAAAATTGCCGTTCTTAGGATCACCAACAAGTTGACTCTTTCCACGGAACGCCAACTCTCTTTCGCCTAAGAACAATGTCACATCCAGTATTCGATGCAATATTTGTTACCACTTGTCCATGTTACTTTTGATGTTCTCCAGCATGAGCGCTTCAATAGTTGAACCCTGAGTCAATGACCTCTGCAGCTGCCGCCATTGCATATAGCATTGCTTGTGGCTGCTGCTGCGCTCATGTTCAGGAATTTTATCGTGCAGTTTCTTCCACCTGTCGTTCACGCTATGACCATGTTCAGACGCCAGTTTTGATCGACTAGCTTGTGGAAGTTTGCTGAACAGACGGCAAGGAAAGCAGTATAGCGACTGCTTGATCTTGCTCCACACTAACCAATCTTGAGGTGTAGTTTCGCCATTTTGAAGTTTGGCACGAAGCACTGAAAGTGGCAATGAGTGACCAGAATGATCGCATGGAAATTGATATGGATGTTTGTCTGGGCCTCTACGCACTGCCACTTCTGCTTGCTCAGTTGTGAGAAAGTCTGCTAAATGACCGATGTCGTTATCTTCGACAGCGATACTATCGGTAATGGTAGGCGACTCCCGAATGATATCAACTGCGTGCGGCAAGTCCAGTACAGCTGTAGCCCCAGTATCAGACTCAGTAGGTGCGGTAAAGGTAGAATCATCAATCGCAGAGTTGTCACAGTCAGATGTATTTTGAACAGAATTCTGGTCTTCGGTCGGTTTTTGGTCAGCAGTACAAGACCGGCCATTGGGAGGCTGTGATGTGAAACCAAGGCTGAACAGTGATCTTTGCTGAGCGAGTGTCTTAGATTCTTTTTCAGCTCTTTCTTTGCGCTTTAGAGCGCCGGATTTATGACGATACATGGCAAAAATTTTGCAGTTTGTAAAAGAATGCAATAGTTGCTATTTAATCCACAGTCCGCTTAACGACGACAACTTATTCGTTATGCCACTGTCAAGAGAAAAAGAAAAATGAAGTACCCGGTTGCACTTGCCACGTTAAATGTTGTTGCAACTGCTGTGCGTTGCTTCCGGCTCCCGTGTGGCTTGTGCAAAGTGTCTTTGTGTTTGCAAAGTAAAACAAAATACTGTATAAAAATAGACATACATTGTTTTGTAGTCAGCTTTTATTTGAGAGTTTGTTTCATTATCCGGAAAATTTGATTATCCCAAATGGCGCTTGTTTCCTTTAGTCCGGATAATCGAGTTTCTACTGTATTGCATTTTTCCAGTATCTAAACGTACAATATGAAGTAATGTTTTACAAGATTTTATGATTTAAACTCATCTATATTGAAGAGTTTTACCACATAAATAGCAAGATAAGTTGCCATTTGTTTAGCACTACTTCATTAAGTATAGATGCTGATAACATTACACACGTTTGTATTTTGCCGCATGTCCAGAAACGATGGCAAACCACAATTTTTCGCAGCATGTGATAACTAGAGCGTTGGTGGCATATCATTTGCGCTTTTCTGTAATCAGTTTCCGTTTTCCTCTGACGGGTTGTATGACGTGATAACGAAAGCTGAGCTGTCGTTTGCCGATCTGGTACGACAGAGTATTTCAGGTTAGTCCTGTGGTTACTCGATGTCTCTTTGAGAAATCATTGCAGCACGTCACAAATCCCTGGGATCGGGATAACTCCTGGCCACCCACCTTTAAGTTATTTATGAGGAAAGTACGAATGTAAAACAGTCACACAGAATCCATCAAGCAATACTTGTTTAAGCTCAGCTTTATGCACTAGTTGAATGGATGTTTTTCATGAGCAAGGAAATTCCCACCTACCAACTAAGCTGCAACCATAAAGCGAATGTGAACTAATGTTGATTCTATGCTGTTTTTAACAATGTTGAATTGTATTGAATAAGAAGCCAGACTTTAATTTGACCTAATGTGTGATTGTTGCGTTCACTTGTTTTATGGCATCATCAGTACCACTTTTTTCAGCTAAATCATTACTCAACAATCTGCTTGTTGCCGATCCCACTCATTGATATACAAACAATGAGGTTGCCTCCTATTTTTGGACCATGGGCAGCTTGAAAACACTTTTCCTCTAAAAGTTCAGGCACTGATGAAAGATTATGCATAGCATATGGAAAATAATGACTTTTCTGATGTAAGTCATTAATTTTAATGGTTCCAGTTACCCTTCTCATGGGATTGAGTTGCATCCTGTGAAAAACATACTACGGCAATCAGTATTTTAAAATGCTGTTTGCTGCCAATAGACCTACTGACAACTCCAAGAAATATACAAACACAAGTGAGTATAGAACTATACTGGCGTGATATGGCTAAACCGAACAACTACAAAAATCATATTTTTGAGAATACTGGCTTCGTTGTCATTTATGAGTGTTCAACAAGGGAACAACTGGACCGCTTTTTTTCAGCTTTGCCTTGAAACTTAACTGAGGAAACCTTAATTATTTCTTTGCATTGGCTGAGAAGTAGCTTCTCATAAACGAAAATAAATTAAGGTTATTTATAACATCTGAAATGTAGTTGTTAGGCTTTGCAATATCACGACAGTGTACTGGCCTATTTGAGGCTCGAAGATGAGGATGCACTCCCAACTCTTGCAGTAGGGTGTCATTAAAAACCTGTATTTCATCAGATTGTAATCTATCGAGAGAAAATTTTTTGCAGAATATACTTTTATATGTATTTTTTACGTGACTTTACCGTGACTTTACCAAATGCACAAAATAAAAGCTTTGTTGGAACTCAAACTTAATGCATTTCGATAAAGTGGACAGCGGCTTGTTTTGCCGAGAGTGCTGTAAAATTACTAGCATGTTACTGTAGGCAGCTATCTGTCTGAAATTTTGCATACTGACGGAAGTAACCAGCCGTAATTACTGTATCAAAAAAATTTAATTTGATGTATTAGTTGGATCACAAAAGTATAGATCACAAAAGTTGGATCACAAAAGTTGCTGTAAAATCACAAAAAGGAGAAAAATAACTTGTGATTGCTCCTATGTAATTGGAAATATCACTGGGTACTTTAGTTCAGTAACTGCTATTCGTGGCGTAAGCTATAACACATTCTATCAATGTTTGTTTTTAGTTGCCTATAAAACAACCAACATTGTTTGTCCGCAAGACAGAGAATTGTGCTATATGCCTCTAAAGGTAAAATATCTGTAACAAATTAAGCTCCATTTTAAGTTTCCCCTGCCTAGCATGCCGCATTCTAGAAGGAAGAACATCACGCTAATTTCGCTGATGTCAATTTATGCTGAGCATTGTTATTGTAGAGTAGACCACCTCCAACTTGTGTGTAATTCGCGCAAGATGTGTAAAGAAACAATACGCTATGCTGACCAATTATGAGAGGCCTTCAACATTTTTTGACAATTTCACAAATATATAACAGTTGTAGATATAATTCATATGCTTGGTTTATTTCAATTTAAAGCATTTACATTTCTCGATGTGCACCAGTATCTAAAACCCTTCGACTACTTTGTTTTCCTTTCCCATAATTTCTTTATGTTTACATGTAATATGTTCCATGTGGTATTATTGACTTATTTTACTTCAAAGAATTTCTGAAATAAAAGTGCGTTTTTGACAAAGATTACTTTGTGGCAGATTATGAGGAGATAATTATGTCTTCTGAAGCAAGTTTTTTAAGCTGAGGTGTGTTAACAATAAAAGTTACTCGGGGAGTAATCAAAACAAAAAGGCAATTTTTTGTCAAACTTTTGATTTTCAATCAGAAAACTGCTAAAAATTCTATTATATCCACTTCTTTGCATTTTACTAGAAATTGGGTAGTGCCTTTCTATTCCGTTAGCGTTCTCCAATAATTACGAATTGCAATCATATGTCTAGTCGGACATGTTGCTGTCCTTTTCCCACCGCCAATAACTATTACTGTGTCACATTTTTAATTTGATGAAATAACTTTAACCAAACGTTTAAGTTGATCTTCTACGAAGAAATAAAACATTAGGCAATCGCAAATTCAGTAGAATAAAATTTTGCTTGTGGCAAGAGGTTAATTTGTGGAAGTCAAACACAACTTTTAACATTTAGATTTCTGCATAACGTCATTTGCCTCACGCCCAATGCTTCATACTCATTGTCCTGTGCACATTGACCACGCCCATTACCATTCTGTCAGTTGTGAAATTTTAAATCTTTGTCGCATGACCTATTTAAGGCTGCAATAAACCTTTAGCAGCGACCAGTCTTAACTAACCAACTACGCCCCGACAAATAACAAACGTTGAAGCAAGTAAAGATCTAAACTAATTGAAACCAAAATTACAGGGTTTTCAACCAACGTAGAATTCCTGCAAGCAGTCAAAATAACTGCTTGTCCAATAACTGAAAAAATGCTAATTTAGCATTATTTTATGTCATAAGTTTCTGCTAGCTTCTGAGGTAAACCTAAAAATGTCTTGCATTTTTGTAGGTGTGGGTTTAATAAGTTGAACTGTATGCTCTATTATGTCTTGGAATGAACTGCACAGGTTCTGGTTTCTGAATTGCATTGTGGGTCAGTGCGTTCCGAACTTACAACCTATCTTAGAAACCAATCCAAATTAATTTCCGATGTGGTTTTGGCGTAAAATCTATCACCTAGAGCTTGTGCAGTTGTGTTTTGCTTTTATCATTATTGTCACTGGCTTAATGCCAAATCTGACAAATTCAAATGATACAAAATCAGTTTGTTTTAGATTATCAATGTCATTCTCCTAATTTGATTCATTTGGAAAAATTGTTTCCAATAGATCAGTGATTCCCAACCTATGGGTAATTACCTACTAGTGGGTAATTAGAAGATATCAGATGGGTAATTACTGATTAGCTAAGCCATGACAATCACTGTCGCACCTGCATTTTATCTACCGGTATTTGTTATCTTATTGTGTTTGTCTTACCGGTATTTGGTTTAATTTTCATTGTTATTAAGACTTGTAAGAGCCAGTGTAAACGTGTTTATTGTTGCATATACTTAGCATAGCTAAATTTTTAAAAGCAGAAAGGAATGGCTAAAAGAAAAATAACGATACTTTTCTCGACTATGGGTTCACTTTCATAGAGAAAGGAGATGAGCAGTTGCCACAGTGTGTTATTTGTTTTAAAACACTCTCTAACGCTTCCATGAAGACGTATCAACTGAAGCAACACCTTTCGAGCATCCACCCTCAATTCAGTGGCAAAAATAGGAGCTTCTTTGAAATGAAAGCATCCAGTTTAAAAAAAATGAAAATGAACAGTGCAGGACAATTTCAGACGCAATCAAATGCGATATTGACTGCTTCTTACGTAGTTTCTCTTCAAGTTGCAAAGGCCAAAAAGCCACATAACATTGCTGAGACACTAATAAAGCCCTGTTTAGTAGAGTGCACTGGTATTTTGTTTGGTGAAAGTGCAAAATCAAAGATAAATAAAGTCTCCTTATCCAACAACACTGTTAAATCTCGTATTGCCGATATGGCCTGTGACATCAAATCACAACTCATAGAAAATATCAAAGTTTCACCTGTATTTGGAATACAGCTTGATGAATCGGTTGATTGTGCAAATCTCTCTCAAGTAATGGTGTTTGTTCGTTATATTCTCAACAAAACTATTGAGGAAGATTTTCTTTTCTGCCGTCCATTGGAAACAACGACAAAGGCTAGCGATGTGCTAAAGCTTGTGGAAGACTTTTTTACAGAAGAAAATTTAGATTGGGCTAAACTTGGCAGTGTTTGCACAGATGGTGCACCTGCCATGCTTGGTGTACAGTCTGGTTTCTTGGCTCTTGTTAAACAGAAAAATCCAAACGTTATTGGAATGCACTGCATTATACACAGAGAAGCGTTGGCATCAAGAACTATGCCACAATCACTTCAGCAAACACTTGATTATGCAATTAAAGTCGTCAACTACATAAAATCAAGTGCTCTGAATGCCAGACTTTTTGGAAAATTATGCCACGACTTGGGTGCCGAATATGAATCTCTGTTATTTCACACTTCAGTGCGTTGGCTTTCAAGAGGAAACATGTTAATTCGGCTAGTTCGTTTATTACCAGAGGTAATTGAATTCCTTGAAATCCAACATAAACAAGAACTAAAGACAAACATTTCTGATGCAATGTTCCAAATCAGGTTGGCATATTTAGCAGACATGTTTTCTCATTTGAACAGCCTAAACCTCAAGTTACAAGGTGTTGATGTAAACATAATGGGTCTGAGAGATAAAATTGCTGCTTTTATTGCAAAACTAAAACTCTGGAAAACAAAAATGCAATCTGGACAGAAAGTAGAATCGTTTCCAATGATGAGTAAATTGAGTGAGACTAACAGTAGCAACACTATTATACAAGATGAGGCTGTTGAACATCTAAACAGCTTGATTAAGGAATTTCATCGTTATTTTCCCGATGTTGAATGCGACACGCCTCTCATGACATTTACTAGAAACCCATTCAGAGTTTCGGTTGAAGATTTTCCAGATCAAAATGACAGTAGTCAAGAAGAGTTTCTTGATATGATTCATGACTCAACTATTAAAACTTCATTTGAAGATGAAAGCTTGGAAAAATTCTGGGTGATGATGGAAAAAGTTTATCCAAAAATTGCAGATAAACCACTAGCATTGTTAACTATGTTCCCCTCTACTTATCTCTGTGAGTCCACCTTTTCAAGTGTTGTTGCTGTCAAGACAAAAGCTCGAAACAAATTACAAGATCTGGAAGCGGATCTACGTTGTGCTATCTCCAAAATTACACCTCGTATTTCATCAATCGTAGGCAAAAAACAAGAGCAAAAATCACACTAATGGTTTACATAAATATTGCTTACATTAAATTGTTTTTTTTATAAATAGCGTCGTCTGTTTTTGCACGGAGTATAGCAGATGAATTAGATTTCTACTTATAGCAAAATTATTAAGCTAGATATTGATAAATATCGATTGTGGGTAATGGAAATTTAGTTTAAACAGAAATGGGTAATGAGAAAAGAAAGGTTGGGAACCACTGCAATAGATCAAATTTTATCAAAATATACCAAATCTTGATCTAAGTCTTTACAAATCTAAGCGTAACGCTTTGTTTTGTATTAGGAGATGGGCTAAAAGCTGTTTCAAAACAAGGCTAAATATCTGTTTTCGTTTTCTTCAGAAATCAAGATTATCAAAGTGCTTTCTTCCACTTTTGGCTCCAAGCAAAACTAAAGACCTTGTTTTCAAAAATTAAGTTTTCAAAAGGAAGTGTTATTCTAGAATTGAAATTTCTAAGGGGAAGAAGATCAAAGGAATTTTTTGTCTTAAAGTTCAAAAAAATTTTTTGAAAATTTGCATTATTCTGCTTACTTTTGAAATTTTTGAAATGTGGGGATTGAAAACAGTTTTGGGGTGGAAGGGGGACTTTAGCCACCATTTCCCTACTTTTACGTTCATATTCACAAGCATATTCGTCTTTAGCCACTCTGGTACGGTAGGTAACTTTTACTAGCTACTATAATTATTGTGGCAGGATTGCTTTGACCACACTATCATGGCAAAAGACTAATTTTTAGAGACAATTTTAATGCCCGAGAAATCACAAGTTTCTCTGCGAGCCAAAATTGCTATTCTACAGTCAACTTCGGATATAAAAGATCCGCCGGGACCAGCTTAATCAGTCTCTTATAACCGAATTCTCTTATAACCGACTTATTAGTTTATATTGAAAATCATTTGGGACCTTTTGCGTAGTCCCATATAAGCGAAAATCCCTTATATCTGAATCTCTTATATCCGAAGTTGACTGTACTCAAAACTGAGCTTGTTGTAATGCAACAAAAATTAACCTGCCAGAAGTTGGTCAAGTCGCGGAGAAAGTCAGAAGTTTCAATACGTTACTAGAACGCTTATCTAAACTGAAATATCAGCGACTATAAGTGAAAAATGGTCAAAACGACTGCTCCGATAATTCTAATGTTAATTGCTGATTTTCATGTAAGTAGTTGCTAAGGTCAAGTCCAACTGTGAGATATTTTTAAATACTTGGTTTTGAATGCATATTTTGCTTCATTGCTGCCCTCTTCGGTAAATAAATTTAGATTATTGTCGTCACCTTTTTGAAGTAAAGCGCTATGATTGGCATAATTGCTTTAACCCTGCTCTGGTACCATAAAAAAATCACTTTAGCAATACCTTGGGGTCAAAATAACCCCATTACTAAAAATAGATTCTGACACCAGTAGAAAGCTCAACTTGTTATCATTCCGTGTTTATTGTTTGAAAAAAGTAGTGGAGTGCACAATACACGAATATTTTACTTTTGGCACTGGTTGCAGACCATCTTGCTGTGTTCTTACTAGGTGGTTTTATGCCATCTACTGCAGGTGAGTTTGTACTTTTTGTCCTTCGATCTCGGACAAAGGAAGCCTCTCTTGCGCCCTGATGAACGATGCTAGATGATGCTTTAAACAGCAAGAGGTGCTGCTGGTAAAATCCCACAGCTGCAAATGATTTGTTTCACAACCTGAGGTGTTTGAGGGGTCACCAATCTGCGCTTAGCTTGAGGAACAATCAACGATATGAATTGTTTTTCATGGGATCAATATGACCCCAAGCAAATAAAATGTGAAATTTACAAAAATGGCAACATTGAAATTAAGATTAAATGAATAGAAACAGCTGACAAGAACCTGCAAAGAAAATACAAAGCAAGATGAAAGCTTATAATCTCAAAGTTTGGAATATTTAGCCTATCAAATAAGCCTGGGGTCATATTGACCCCATGGTACCAGAGCAGGGTTAAAAGCAAGTAGCAATTATGCTAGACTGCAAAGTTTGCAGTGTTGATCACATTGCATAAACAATGCATCAAACGAATTGCATAGAGTATTTAATTGTTGTTGCACTAATTTGAAGTCTCAAGCCAATAACTTAATGAAGAATTGTGAACTAAAGTGGTTGCTCAAATCAGTAGTTTTAATTTTGGCGTTGTTTGCATTCAGTTAGAGCACTTAATTGTGTAGTTTTTATCTTTAAAAAGAAAAAGGTGTAGACGCGAAGTTAATATTCCGCGCATTTTTTGTGGCGAATCACTTGAAAGAAAACCAGTTTGGTACATAAGTAAGCAATACGTATTCAGCTGTTAATGATTTAAGTTGAGCATATTATGGCTTGCGTGCTTATAACTTCAATAGAAATCTTTCATCGATCGTCATACGGTATTGCATTGAGCAAATCGAGTCAGTGGTGGAGGGCGAGGATCGAAAGCGTTGACTGTAGATTGTAATTGTTGGTCACCAGTAAACCCCAATTCAAGCAACCTTAAAGTGTTTCCAACCCGCTTTATCAAATAATCGCTTACAAAGTTTCGAACTGAAAAAGAATATTGAAAGACGAATTTACTACATAGCCCAATCTCAAGTACAGGTTTCTATCTAATCTTTAAAGAACAAAAAGGTTTACAGACTAAGCAATTGTGTATGAGATATTTTAACGTTTCTCTTTGATGTATTTAAGTGTAACATGCATTTTATTTATTTATCTTTGTATAATGATGAGCAATAATTTAACTCTACTAAGGCGCCCGACAGCATATTGCAAAATTACTTAGCAATTGTGGAATGACTAAATTTAAAAGCGAAAAGGAGGCGTCATCGACGGGGTTGCATTTAGCGATTAATAAAGATTTTGTCTATTTATAGTTGATTTGTGCTCCCCACTAACAAAAATTTAGATATCACAATTTGCTTGCAAGAAAATCAAATATTTCGTTACTACACTTCAAAAAATAATTAAACACTTCGACAAACAGACAGTTATTACAAGTTCCTTCACTACTTACAACCACTTTTACTACAAGTAACTTAATGCTTCTCAGATCTAAACCGTATGACCACATATCACAGCTCTCAACAATAACCTGTCGTCACAACAACAAATTACACGGCATAGCGCTGATTTTCCCTCTCTATCCTCAACTAACTCTGACTTTGAGTTAACTTTAACTCTAATCATCATTACGAACTTTCTGTCCGTCCCCAAAACACGTATTGACTCAGATCTTTTTGGATAGTGAAGTGCAAAATTTCTGTCGTACATGCAGTATATACATGCAAAGCGAGAAAAATTGAACTGCACCAATCAACAGCCGCCTCAACGTGGTGTTGCGGTCCCCAAACCCGTTTGGGTTGGATTAAAATAGTTGTTGGCGTTACCGAGGGTCCCAGGTACCTCGGGCACTCCCATCCCACAAACCATTTTTTTGCCGTGCATCCCCCTGAACGACCGCAGAAGAGTAGCACGCAACCTCTTTAAAATCGGCCGGTCTTTTCTCTTCTCTTGCCTTTCTCTTGCCTCTCTTCTCATTCTTCTCCTTCTCCTGATGAGCAGCAACGTTCATCCTAACCCTTGTCCCGTTTTTCCCTGTTCAATGTGCGCTGGAAATGTGACCTGGCGGAGTAGGTCAGTGCAATGCTGCACATGCTCTAATTAGGTTCATTAAAAGTGCTCGCTACTCTTCTTTTCTAGATTCAGAACTCTTGGCAGCTATCACTCCTGGAGCTGCTTTCCTTCTTTTTTGGAGATCCCACACCTACCAGCACTGCGACTTCCTCCTTGAACTCCTCCAGCTTATATATCTCCACTGCTCAATCTGGACCCCTTCTGCTAATGCAGCACTCCCACCCTACCCTCGCCTTCAAACCTCTTATTCTTTCTCCACCCACTTTGTATCTACTCTCTCTGCACCCTCACCACCGCCTTATGCTCCTGGCTGCTTCTCTTTACCTCCTGCTTCCTCTTCGCCTTCCTAACTCCTTCAGGGTTCTTCAAAGGAGTGCTGGGGTTTTGGAGCCAGGAGCACTGAACTGCTACATTTTATTTCGTCTCATCCCGTTGACCTTATTTGTATCCAGGAATCTAACCTTAATTTATGTTCCTCTTTCCGGATCCCTGAATTTTCTCCTCTGCAATTTAATCGCAGCCGCTCCAAATGTGGTATTTTTTTTACTGATGTTACAGACGCTAGCGGCGGCGTCATCATTTTCGTCAGGCAGGGTTTATCCTTCTTTGAGCTTTCTATCTCTTCTCTTTCCTCACTTGACCCCTACTCTAATTATGTAGAGGTCAACGTCTCTCTAAGCAACTCCTCCTCGCTCTCATTTCTTAATGATGATACTCCCCCTTTTCGCTCTTCTCCGAAGGATAGCAGAACCAATTTCTCTTCTCCCTCCTTTTTCTCTTCTACGCGGAAGCGGTAGAATTCTTGCGCTTCCGCTTCCACAGAAAAAGGACCGCTTCCGCTTCCACATCCCTGGTTATAATATTATGTCTATGGAATAATTTAAGGCTAAAAGCAAGTCAAAAAAACAAAATGTGAATATCATGCAATGTATCATTATCAGTTACCAGTAAGTAAAATGGAATCTTCCTGTTTAATGGAGACAACAAAACACAACAGAATTGATGTGAAATAATTTTGTAAGATCTGACTTTAAACAAATTGATTGATCTATATGGGATATACGAATTTAAAATTTAGGGGTTTGGTTTAGGACTTAAAATAATGATACGTTTAAGAAGTTATCTGCTTTAAGAGTTTCAGGAACCCATATGATATGTTTCTGGCCACGGGGCGAGAAAGTATTCTGGGGGGCCCAAATTTGTTTAAAAATGAGTATTTAAGCAAATTTTCTGTGGCCAAAATCAAGAAAACATTAGTCATCATGTCACAAAGATATTATATAGATTATGCATTTGTTAACAGGAAAAATAGGAAACTTAGGCCTAATATATGGTTAACATTGCGCGCGACGTTTTGAAGTATCCAGGTCCAAAACCAAAGGTACCCCTGGACCCCCTTATCGACGCTCCTAAAAATTCCATTAAGAAAAGGAGCACAAAAATTCGTAAAAATCTTATGTGCAAAAAACATATAAACTTTTGGCCACTTTTCATACAAGAACCTGATAGGTGAAGCCGGCTTGTTCGGCTGAACCAACATTCTCTATCCCGATGTTACTGATGAGGGCCCTGCGGGTGACGCCGTCGTATATATTATAAAGCAAGGATTTTTTCTTTTTCTGATACGCTGCCTGTTGAAGTATTTATGACTATACTCTACAGCAGGGGTCGGCAACCCCTGGCACGCGTGCCACAGGTGGCACGCGAGAGGATTTTTTATGGCACGCCAAGTGACTTGACGCGCATGCGAAATCTACCCTATAAGCGTGCGCGGCGCACTCCCAAGCTCAAACTGTCTACACTGCACGAAATCAACAGTCCTAAAATTTGTCAAGCATGCAATTCACTTGACAATTTCTATGTCGGCGATGTCTGTTGTGGTTCTGCCAATGACACTCATAGCTGGTTCGCTGTGAAAGCGAAAAAATTGGCTCAAGACAATCCAGTTTATGCGATTTCCCATTAGCACAAACAAATTAGAGTAAACAAAGATGCGATACGCCGCAAGAATGAAAAATTTTGGTGTAGACACGCCTAATACTAAAACAGTTACGAAAACACTGTGTTTCTTTGTCGCACACTCTGCTACAACTCACACACAGTTTTGCTTGAAGAGATGGAAAGTGCATACCATGATGTGCTGCTGCACTGCAGTGTCAGATGGTTAAGTTGCAGTAAGATTCTCTTGAGGTTCGTCGAATGTCTAATCGAGATAAGGGTCTTTTTCAGGGGACAAGGAAAGGCCGACCCCGAACTGGAGGATGAAAAGTGGCTTGTAAAACTGATGTTTCTTGCGGACATCACCACGCACCTTAACGAACTTAATCTTCATCTGCAGGGTACAGGAAAAACAGTGATGTGTCTTTTTGAAGTATGCAAAGGATTTGCAACTAAACTGGATGCCTACACACGGGACATTCGAATCGCCACTTTTCGCTACTTTGAACACCTGAAGGCTTTCTCAGTGGATTACCAAGTTAATTCGGTTAAAATTGATATGTACGTTAGGGGTTCAACGTCTCAATTTTGCACCAGATTTCAAGATTTTCAACATTTTGGTTCATTGTTTTCTTTTCTCATCAAGCCCGAGAGCAGCGAAGACTTGAACTTATGTGCATTTGAATGGATGGATATTGAAGACTTCCAGTTGCAGCTGATCGATTTCAAAGCCTCTTTATTGTGGACATCGAAATTTGTTGATTTGCGGAAATCGCTGGAAACGATTGAAAACAAGCAAAAAACATTTTCCCACGTTGGAAATCTTTGCAGGAGAAATTTAGCTGTCTGAAGAAGATGGCAATAGCTTTGCTGTCTGCATTTCAAGCCACTTATTTGTGTGAACAAATATTTTCCCAAATGAAGTTTATTCTCAGTGCCCATCGCAGCCGACTTACGGAAGATCAATGAAAATTGTGTGTTCAACTGAGTGTATCTAAATTTAGTCCAATATTACTGAGCTGAGCAAGGAAAAGCAAGGACAAGAAGTCTTTCTGTAGTTTCATTAAAAAGAGTCTTTTGACTGTATTCGACCTTATCCAATAAAATTAATAAACAAATTTGTTTCTTATCCGTTTGCTATTCACATCGTTGACTGTGCAAACCAAACACATAAAAATGCTTGGCACGCGAAGCTGCTTACATCTTGATATTATTCGTAAACTGGCACACTGCGTTCAAAAGGTTGCCGACCCCTGCTCTACAGCATTGTAATAAAATCCCAAGTTTAAGAAAAGATCAACATAAAACCATAACCAGAACCATAACAATTTGTAAAACTGAATTTACAGAGAACATTTGTTTGAAAATAACTCGGTCTGATGTGCACCTATTGAAATATGGTGAATGATTTTTGGGAAGCCATAGCCGCTTTTGTTGCTATGCCGGAAACAAAACAAATAGCGCAGCCAAAGAACTAAATATCACAAATATAAATAGGAAAGGGGCAGCACCACTAAATAGTTTATTTCTGTAATTGTAAAAGCAACCACCATTTGGCCGCTACCATCAGTTTTCATTGGGTTTCAATCCTTTCTCCCCGACAAGCATAAAGACAATTTGTGGCAAGATTCTTTGTGAGCATTACCAGTCATGATTAAGAGAATATGATAATCACAATATTGTGTGTGTGAATTGTGAAAGTGCATAAAATTCATTAACTTTTGGCTACTGCTCACACCAGAGTCCGATGCGTGAAGCCGGCGCAGGCTGTTGAACCGAAATACTAAACCCCAACGTCACTGATGGAGGGCCTGTGCCGGGTGACGCCGGCAAAGCCGGCTTGTCACTACTATAAAACCAAGTCACCCGGTAGCCCATGCAGTTAGCGTAATGTTTTGAGAGCAGTTTGTTGCTAGAGAAGATCAAACTCTCGTACAAAAAATAAAAGTTATTAAAATTTTACCGCTGATACGATACCAAAAAACTGAAATTTTTCTTAAATTTACAGAAGCAAAGCCGAAACCAAGTGGCGTTGCTGAAACCTTTTTTAAAAGAGGGTCATGCAAACTGAGTCTAGTCACACTTTAAGGAGACTTTTGCCTTCCACAGTCTTTTAATGGAAAGCGCATTGTATTTATTAAGTTGTTGCGCCACTGTTTTTTCAAATCTATATCATTTTCAAATATTTCATGAACAGATTAATTTCACAACCATGTAGCCCACCATTTGTATGCACGATTGCTGGGCTATAGTTATTTTAGATAAATAAATATATCAACAAAAAACAAGCTACATTATTTGTCAAGACACAGTTTTGCGACAAACGCGGTGGAAGAGTGAATGGCGATCCCTGCGATTAAATCATGGGATCCGCCATCATAGCCCAGTATCGGATGTTTCTCAGGCTATTTGTCTACATTACGTTCTGTTTCGATGAAACGATCAATGCCATTCTTAAACGATCGTTTTAAACGACACCTCGGTGTACGGGTTTGAGCGGCCGCTTCGCAGTCGACAGACCTTAATACCATTTCCTTATCTTATTTTCCACATAACAAGTTTCGATGCACTGCTGTGTTTCCTTAAATTTTATTTTTTGTTTATCCTACCCTACTACTACCAAATCAAACGGCTACACTCGGATATTGTACTACTTTCATTCATTGTTGTGTCAGAGTGATTCTGAAAAGTTTACAAGTTTGACATCTGGTTAGACATTAGAGTTTGGATTTCCTGTATAAATGCCTTCTCCACAACATTCCTGTGAAATTTGTTCATGACGATGCACATGGAAATCCCTTTCCAGCTTCAAAGCAACAATAAAAAACATATGCATTTCTGCCCATTACAATTTTGAACTTTGATTTTCACGGGCCCTCCAGACTCTTGCGGGCCCTGGTGCGGCGCACCGGCTGCACCCCCCTCTCGTGGGGCCTGGCACAATGTAGACATTGATAGAAAAATTGCCGGAAGATGTGAGAAGGAGTTGGGTCAGGTAGTCCTTTGATGTTCTGAAAAGAACTAGCCAACAAACTTAATTTAAGTAGTTTTTTGAATTTTTCCACTGTGAATAAGAAGAAGCCAATTCACTTAATGGCAAACTACTTATTTTTTTGTAAAATTTATCAGCTGTGGCCAAGCCAATAGGTGACAGTGTTCCATACAATAACATTGGAACAAAATGTTGTGGAAACGAAAAAAGGAGGTCTACTATGCAAAATAGATCATGAAATAAATTTTTGCCTGAACTTTTAGCTTTTGTTTAAATACAAACGCATTCAGTTTTTTAACAAAAAAGATGTTGCTTTGGTTGCTTGAAACACGGACGTTTGACGAAGAAGTGCGATTCAATAAAAATTGCTCGTTTAAAGGATACATAAATAGACGACGGTACAACCTTCTACACAAGCATTTGAGTGATGAAGCCAACATACTAAATCAAGTTCTATGTATTGCTGCGGAATGCATATAGGTGAAACGGTCAAGGCTAATATTTTATGACTCTGTCAGTTTGTGTTCGGTCTCGAAAAAAACAAAAACGTATGTTTTATTAGATTGCGGATAACCAAAAACATTCCATATAAAAAGTTTCGCAGATAGATTGAGAGCAGGAGGTTTTAGATATGTTCTGCCAGTTGAGACTTTCACATCCGAGTTGAGAGCAGAAAGACTTGAAGGTCACATTGTTTCTCTTACCATTAGGGAAAACAACACTAAAAGCAACTGTAACCAAAATCAATGTTAAAAACCATTTTTTGTTTAAAAACAAAGATTTTGAGAGCAACAGTTTTCCTATATTCAGCTCGAAACTCAAAAAAAGGTGTCTTTCTCTTGAGATCACTATTTCAAAAGTGAGTATTTTGCCCGTTCTTAAATTTTTAGATGGGTTGTGCTGCTGAATTACGCCTTTATGTTACGATCTATTACAAAACACTGCTTGACCACTCGGTCACCAATGCTTGCCGATCAGCTGGAAGATTTTGGTGAGAGAATACTCACACCTTTGCTCAATGATCTTATGCAACAGGGATGGCAGGTATCTTTATTTGAAACTTATCTTTGTTTCATCATTTTCTTGCTTATATTCAATGACAGTGACCTAAACTTGCGAAGAAAAGCGACCAAAACTAGTTTGCAAGAAATGATGTTAATCGTAACAATACTGCATCAAAAGATCTCACGCAACGTAGGCCATAGAGCCATGTTTACCACATGCATAAGTGTAAAAGATACATAGAAATGAGAGATAAGTTGTTAAGCTCCTCGCCCAAACGATATGACAGAAGAAAACTAAAAGTTCTTTTCGATTGTTTGGAGACCAAATTGAGCTAAATTTTTAATTAAAACAAATGAATCTCACACAAGAGTGTATTTTCTTAACAAATTCTCCAATCACTTAAAAAAATTATTTTTAAGTATGCCAGTGGTGGAAGACTAACAGAAGTACCGTAAATGTGTTGAAGCTAAAAGACGTGCTGTATCATCACAATTTTTGCAAAGAAGGCAATGCATTTATATTTATCAGATGGAGAACTACATATTTTGAAGCTAACAGACGAATATAATGTTGAAGCTGCAAATTTTATGCACAAACTGTTCAAACAAAAACAGCTTAGTGTTTTGTCTAACCAGATTAAGCCACCCAAAATACTCATACAATCAACACAAAAAATCGATGGCTGTTAGCTCTTTGAGCCGTATCTAGAATAAAAAGATCTGTTGCACAAAATTAACTTTGTTTTGTGCATCTGAAACTTTAAATGGGATTGATTGCAGTATGAAGGCTAAACTTTGAGCCATCTTTAAAACAGCATAAGAAGCACACCATATAAATTCAAAGCAGGCTGAAAACTATTCATCACAGAAGCCATGGCACGCGCTTCACTTTTATTTCAAAACTCTAGCATTTTTCAGGCCACAAAAATTGTGAGCAGAAAACTTTTGTTCCTTTTTGCATTACTGTTCTGATGTCACACAAGTGTAAAGCGGGGTATGCTTTTCACAAACCCAATGCTTTCGCATTAGGATTTTGTTAGATATAAGAAAACTTTCACAGCGCCCATGGTGGTTCTGTCAATTTAGTCTCATCACTTTGGGTAAAACTATTTTAAAACGTGACAACAATTTAGAAATAACGTTTTAAAAGTAATTCGATTTTAAGGGGTGACACAAATTAAGGTGGTAACCATCTAACAACTCGGTTCTAAGAAAAGGTTTTTATATTTTAGTTAGTGATTTGGGGTCGATAAATTTGGAAAGCTACTTTTTTTGTTGTTTTGGGGTGGCACTTATCAAACCGATATCGATTTACTGATGTCTCTTCTTATATTCAACAATATGATATGTAATAAAGAAAATCTCAAGACTTCTTAAACAAAAAAATAATAATCAACCAGATTTGAAAAGCAGCAAATCAACGTTTTACATCATTTTTCTACGTTTTACATCATCATACAAGATTAATGCTATCATGTTTTCTAATAATCACTTGCTTTTGCATCAGGTTTCATTAGATATCAGATCTGTTTTTTTCAATGCACGGACATAACTATTAACATGGAATATGAGATTGTAAAAACAGCTCAGTCATTATAATCAGATTCATCCAAAAATTTCTCTCTTGAAAAATTCACCTTCGTTTTCAAAGTTCCACAATCTCCTGAAATATATTCTGAAGATGAATTACGTGATCATCAACAGCAGTACATTCAAAGCATTTTTTTAGCATTTGTTTCATCACTGCTTTTTTGCATGGTTTTTACCCCATTGATTTGCAGATTGTATTTCTATGGAATCATTTGTTGTCTCCCATTCGTCAGCAACGTGGTGGAGTGGGTTAGAGCGTTATTTATAACGGCACTGATCGCGCGTTAAAATTTCACCACAGCTGTGCTGATGCTTTTCAGGAAACCTCATTCTATCTGCTACTTTCATTGCTTACGGTTGAATGCATTCTGTAGCACGGCAATGTTTTAGAACAGAGTGGGTCAAAATTGCGAGCAAAATGGATCATATGAAGCTTTGAGGAAAACTTTGTGGGCTGCAAAAGAATAGATTTTATAGTTATCGAAGAAGCGATTTTGCTGTTTTAACCAATTTCATCTATTGCTGCAGACTCTACGCACTTCTTGATGTTTTGTTCTTGTCTGCTACATAAAAAAGTGATTTTTATTTTTTGCTATAAGAAATTTATGTGACACATGAACAAATTAGTCAAATAGTTTAATGTTTCTCGGATTGGTTATTTTGTCGATTTCTGCTCTAATTTTGGTAGCCCGCACACTTAAACAGGCAGCATTTATTTCAAAGTTTTACCAGCCATTCTGCTCTGTGTGTCGCTTTTCAGTCGCTCCCAAATCAAGAAACTTTTTCGCAACTGTATGTTTTACCAAAGTCTCTGAAGTGTTGAAACTGCTTGTTCCTTACAAGCTTACTTCTTCAATGTCCATTGGCGTGACTAATCTTTAAATTTTTGAAACCCAATTAAAGATTTGAAGTAACACGGCTTTTAGACGTCGGTCTCCAAAAAAGGTTGTGAAACAAATTTGCGATACAGATTTGATAAAATTTCAAGTCAATAAACGCAATCGTCAAAAAAAGAACATCTCACAAAGTTGACGAAGGCAAAGATCAAAAAATATATTTTGGCTTCCCCAAAATTTGCTCTTGGCTAGGCTAATGCGCATCTGCTATCTTGCCGTTGAACTAAAAAGTTTGTGCTTACAACAAAAAGCAAAAATTAAGGGATCTCTATGTCGTTACAAAGCGTATAAAAGCATTGTTACATCGCATTTGCATTTGATGATTCGCAACTTATCTAGGGCTGTTATTAATGCTTTGCATCCATGTATAAAGTAAGTGTATTTTAACGCATAAGTATTTTGCACGAAAATACGACATACCTAACGCGTTCACGACTGAGAATTTGGACCTCTTTATTTGAAAATAATGGGTAAAAGAATTTTCGGTGATTGGAAAATAAAAATATTTAACAAAACGTACCACACGAATACTCTGAAAAAAAGTTAAAACATTTGTGACTTCATCGACTCAATTCAATTTATATTTCAACTCAAATTCAACAAAAGTTTCTGATGCATTTAGGCTTACTTTTCTGATCATTATTAGTATGTTGTAGCTTATTTAACGGCTTATTAATTCCTTTAATGTCGTGTAGAGTTTACATTGTTTTGTAAGAATGATTGCCTACCATTATTTTGCTCACTCAGTAAATGATGTTCACGATCTGTTAGTTTCTGTTTAGCGTTAATAACTAACATTAGTTTTTTGTTAATAATTCATATTTAGTGTGAATACATTGTGTTGCTATTTAGCTATGGAAGAATTAAAATTTCAAAAATTAAATAAACTTCTAATATTGACAATTTTCGTTCAGATTGTGTATTTGATCTACTTTGAAAACTTTTTTTATCCTTGGTATTAAGATTGATTTTAGAAATTGTTTCAGGAAGGGGTTTAAATTTGCCAAGTTCTAATTATGACGTCATAAAGAGACATAAAGCACTTCCAATTTTCGTGTCATTGAATGTCATGGTGCGAGTCCAAATTGGGTGCAAAACTTATTTTAATGTGAAAAACTAAAATCATATTTTCCTAAAAAAATATTTGATGCAGTTTTTACACCATAATGTAATTTACATTATGTCAGTCAAAAAATTTAAAATTTATTTTCTCGAGTTCTTGTTATTCAGTTAAAAAAATATCAAAATTTATAAGGCAGAAGAGGCAATCCAACAAGTTATGAATGATGCTAAAAAAACCAGTTGCAGGAAGCAGAGGCCTCAATAGATTCCTTGGCAGCCAAAGCAGTCTCACTAGATACTGTGATACCCACGCAGCCTCACTAAACTCTTTGACACATGAGGAAGCATTACTAGATTCTGTGACAACTAGGACGATCTCGAAAAACGTCGCACAAAAATTTGAGCAATTATTAATAGGAGGGATGGTTACATGCTAGAGATGAAATCATTTATCAGTGGGTATTAACTTTTTCGGATCAAGACGCAGTGAAGCAATCTAAATTCTTCCGCGGCAAATCAAGTTCTGGCTGATTATTGAACGACATCCATTAAAGTTTAAGATTTTTTGTGATGTCATGTTCAGAGGTTATGAGTAAACTGTGATGACAGTTCACAGGTTTAGGACCTGTACTGCACCTAAACAAGCTATAGCACAGCAGTTCTCAACCTATGGGTTGCGACCCAAAGTTGGGTCGCCTAGCCACTTAAATGGGTCGCCAAAGATTTGTTAAGTTATTATTTTTTATCATTCCACGCTTATTTACAAAGTTGCTTAGCCGCTCAGCAATGGACAGGCTTCATTTACTCTAGTCGTCTAGTGACTTAATAATAACTAGTTTTGCATTGTCGTCTGGGACTCAGCAATGGCGTTTGTGACATCACTCCTACAGCAATGGCGAGGCATTGCATTAGACAAGGGGAATGGATAATGAAAAGAGATGCTTTTTGCGTTAAGTTAATTCGGCCAACTCTCTTTATCTGCTTAATTTAGCTAAAATTGACAGGCACCAGTGTGACCGGGAAAAATGAAATTAAATGTGTTAAGATTCATTTCTTCGGGTTGCTTTCTAGTATTAAGAAATCATGGCTAAGAGACAGTATAAGAATGAATGCCTTAACCTGGGTTTCATATATTTAACTCAACATAGCACAATTAAGTCACAATTTGTTATTTGTGTGGAAGTTTTGAGTAAAGAATCTTTCAAGCAGAACAAACTAAAACGATACTTAAAAAACAAAGCGCACTGGACTAGCCAACAAAGAGCAAAGATACTTTAAAAGAGAAGAACAAAAATTGAAAAGGCAGAGGCTGAATACTCCTACCAGCGCAATGGTTATCCGTGTGCAACAAGCAACACTTGCTTCGTACCTCGTAGTCTGGAGAATTGCAAGAGCTAAAAAATCACACAACATTGGCGAAGAATTGATAAAGCCTGCAGCTCTTGATATAATGCGGACTATTTATGGAAATGAGTCTGCAAAGAAACTTGAAAATGTTCCACTGTCAAATCACACAGTTCATAAACGAATTTAGGGCATGTCGTGTGACATAAAAGACCAGGTGATTGCAGCCATAAAAAAGAGTTGGCAGTTCAGTCTTCAACCGGACGAGTCAGCTGATATTAGTGATGATGCCCAACTTTTGACTTACGTGCGGTATCAAGGGGCAGACAATATGGAAGAAGAATTTTTGTTTTGCCGACTATTACAAACCACAACAACTGGTGAAGGCATTTTTATGATGGTAGATTCATTCTTCAATAAAGAAGGACTTTTCTGGAAGCAATGTCAAAGTGTGTGTTGTGACAGTACACCAGCAATGTTTGGAGCACGCCATGGCTTCACTGCGCAAGTGAAGTAAGAAAATCTGAGTGTGGTGATTGTTCATTACCTACTCCACCGTGAAAATCTTGTTTCTAGGAAGTTGTCTCATAAGTCAAAAAAAGTGATGTAGTAGGTCATTCAAGTTGTTAATTTCATTGAAGCTAGAGCTCTCATTTCACGGCTGTTTCCTAAAATGTGCTCTGATTTTGAGTCTGAGCATATACATCTGTTGTACCACTCAGAGGTCAGTTGGTTGTCACGAGGAAAAATGTTACAACAATTGTAAGAATTGCGGATCGAGACTGAGGTGTTTTGTGCTGAAAGAGTCACCTATTGGCACATTAATTTGCCGATTTAAAGTGATTGATGCAAGTAGCATATTTTGCAGATGTGTTTGCTGAGATTAAATCCTTAAAAATTTCAATGCAAGGCCGCGTTCAGACATTAGTTGGACTTTCCGGGAAACTAAAAACATTCAAAGAAAAAAAAATTTGTGGATGATTAAAATTAAAGCTGTGAAAACTGCATCATTTTCATCTCTAGATTCCCTTCTGAAGGATGAAAATTTTTCTCTCACCCAAGTCCAAGACATTGTGATGCGTTTTTGTTTGAAGTAGCGATTCAGTAAATATTTTTATAGATGATAGACGAATAATAACTGAAAAGAGATGGTACATGGTAAAAAGACAGATTCCCGAGCCGAGTGTTCCAAAAAGATCGGAAAGTACTGAATTAGAGAATCAAATTGCGTTCTCCTGGCTTCTCATGCAGAACGACGAAATTTAATCGTATGTTTTCAAAGTCAAATGCACTAAGATTGGTATTACTTCAATGGTGCCGTAAATGAGTTACCATGATGAAGCTTATGGTTTTTTTTGATTAACTTTGTCTGACAATTTTTTATAAACAGCGCTCAAATTGGTCGTTTAAATAACAGTAAACAGAGTATTCCCATCTTTTTTAACTTTGCTATTTTCTCAGCTGAAATATTTTCAAAACTTTTTTAATAAAAACTAACCAAATAAAAAAAAAATTATGCCAACAAAATTTGTCAAAATCGAAAATCTGTTTGCTGATTTATTGTTGTTTCGTACTATCGATGTTCCTAATTATAACATTAATTTTTTTCCCGTTTTCACTCTTTAAAAACCTTATCTGCAGGCCTATTTACGACGCCATTTCTTCCTATGGTACATTTCTCAGTCACTTACACCAGGCTTGGTGCACGATTAGAGTGCTTCCATGTGGTTAGATTTCAGCCCAAAAACGCTTGTGTAGCTTAATGATGTACCTACTATGTCATTATTTGTTGAAGATGAAAACAAAAATAGATGGAAGTGGATACAAACTGATGTACATGATTCATGCAAATCATACTCATTCCAGAGTCAAGAAGAAAAACTGGGAGTGAATCCAGCCAGCCGTCAACTACAAGATGACGCACAACTTCGCCGTTTGACAAAAATTTTTGATATTTCTTTGCTATACTTTCCTGGGAGTAGACTTATTTCATGGCATACTCACCTTCTTCGGCCACCCTATTTTCCTGTACTGAATTCAGTCGACTAGATCTTGTGGAAATACTTTGAACAATTTGAAGTAAGATTCTCCTCCTGCAATTTTCAAACTGTTGCAGCTGCGAAGAAGAACATGCGGCAAGAAATAAAACGCTTACCAGCTGACATAACGGGAAGGGCTATCGTCAACTTCAATATTCGTATGGCAGCATTCAGGTAGAAATAGACACATTATTATCAATTTTTTATTATAAATCAGCAAAAGATTTCCAATTCTTCAAGTTTTGTAAACTTAATTTTTTAGCGATCGGTTAATTACTGACAAAAATATTTTAAATACGTACACTGAAGATATAGAAATAAAATAACGGTAATTTTTTTGACCATTCTGTATTTAATTAATTTTAGCAATAGACT
Organism: Trididemnum clinides; assembly: GCA_963675345.1. NCBI lineage: Eukaryota > Metazoa > Chordata > Ascidiacea > Aplousobranchia > Didemnidae > Trididemnum > Trididemnum clinides. The sequence continues at coordinate 11,393,569 of OY776293.1, read as the reverse complement.
TGCGTCATTTTTTGTGATATTTTATGAGGCTTTGCTGCTTGTCGCGCCATAATCAACTGCTTAAAGTGACTTTATTGTTGAGTTGACAATTCACAATTACGTAAAAACGCGATATGAATAGTCGAAATATCTGTAATGTCAACAATGCTGTGCAGCGTAAAGTTTTGGTTAACTTTACCGAGTGCCGAGGCGCGCAGCTTTAAGTAAAGTAAAAAAAATTTTGAAGGCCAAATAAATGGTGGATTGATTCCAAAACCAGATTTTTATCACTCCAAAATCCGAGAGTTCGGCCACATCTACCAGACTGCTCGACGCCTATCTAAAAAATCTTTTTAACACAAATATTGTTTCCTACCAATGACTGCTCGACGACCAATTTTTGAAAAAGGTATCACAACTTTAAGTTCAGTAGTAGTGTGGTGCCGAGTGGTGTGAGCTGTGGATACAATTTTTCTGCCGCAGTCTGGTACAACGTGACATATCAAACATACATGGGGGCAGCGGATACAAAATTTTGTGTCCGTAGTTCATCGATCTGTAAAACGACCACCGAGCAAAAATGAGCAAATAGTTTGAAAATCATTGCTCTTGATCTTTATATTTTTACGTTTTTGGTGCTCAAAATATTGCGTAACTAAAAAAAGGATGTAAATCACTAGTTTGTGCGGAAGAATGGCCCATATTTGCTTCCCATTTCCTCCCAGGGCTTTGATCTTTCAATGTTTGTAATCTCACAAATGTGATTACCAAACTTTATATTTATTTTGCGTATGTGCTCATCATGAAAGGAATTGACCTGGTTTAGTTTCGATTTAGATCAGAAATATTTGTTGTTTTAAAAGTTTCTAGAATAATTCCTTTAATCATTTTGGTTGATATTAGGGTATGATCGACAAATTATTGTTTCCTTTAAGCTATTTAGACAGCGATGGAACTACAAACCATGACATTGAAATTAATCTCTAAAAGAAATTGTTTCAATCTGAGCGTCTATCACATGGCACTAAACCGTCTCAAAAATAATCAATTTATTTTCTTAATTGAGACCAATGCTTTCTAGGCTCTCTTAGCTTCTGACCTTACAATAGGGTTTCACAGCTACCCCAAGTCCCAAATGCACAAATTCGTAGTATATACCCAATTACAATTAAATTGGGTTATTGCATTAATACTGTAGATTCCTAATATTACGAAACATTTTACTCAGTTAACCGTCTTTGGTGGTTTTTATCAATGTGATATCATTTTTTGTGATAATTTTTTCGATCCTTTTCTTGAGAAATTGGTAAAAATCCGCTGAATCAATTGTGAAAATTTGTTTACAGCTATAATCAATGGCAGATTGGGGGAGAATAGGAAGACAAGGCTAAAACCTGAGGTTCCACAAAATTTAGTGGTCTCGAAAAATTTGCATGTGTGCGGCGTTACGTGTACCATAATTAACCCAAAACCGAAATTCATCAATAAATTGTCAGCACAAAAGCTATAGAAGTTGAAATTACATGGTAAAGCGGACGGTATTAGCTTTTCTTGTTGGTCACTGCGCTGATTTTTTGAAAGCATGATTGTTTGTGTGCCATAATAGTTAATTATACGTTAATAATAGCAATGGCATAAAATTTTGGGCTGCTAGTACCTATCAGTAAAAATGTTTACGGTTTAAGAGTGATTTATTCAAATGGAATCTACCAGTTCATAATAGTGGTATTAATCAGAAATGAAATAAGGAGTTTAGATACATAAGTTTAGATCGTGTCCTGGGCTTAGCTATCTGTATGTTGCGATTGCTCGATTTATTTAGCAATATCATCATTGATTTGTACACTGATTACAACTAATACATAAGTGTAGCCAGAGATGAGTCGTAAACAGTTAATTAAAACTCTTATCCTACCACCCAACTTGTGAAAAAAATGTCCGCGCGGTGGCAGAGCGTAAAATTGTCATAATCAATCATAATTAATCATCATAAAATACCCCAAGTTTGTTTGTAAAGCATTACTCATCTGTTTACTTCTACATCAATTGTTACATATCGTTGAAATCTCAATTTCTTGAAGATTTCAAATATAATAAAAAAAGATTTTTTTTGAATTTGCAAATTTTATGCAAAATACCCTCCTCCGAATAGGTGCTGAGTTGTCTTCGAAATTGAAGTGGTACCCTTACCTCAAGATCACAAGCAGTTTTGCTTTTCTACCAATTTTTTTTAGAAAATGGTTGCTAGATGATGCTAAGGAAATAAGCTTTCGAGGTATATCAGTCAAAACTTACCTAAAAACCTAGGTTTTCTACAATTTGCAACTTTTTGCGACCAATGAGCTTTTTGTTGACCGGTACCAAATTTTGTTAGTTAAATTTAGACCTAAACTATGTTCAGTCATTAGTTGCTAGAGGTTAGCCTAAACCATGTAACATTATGTATTTTTGGAAACGAAATTTTTTGAAGATTCAGAAAATATCAAGTTTGAATAGAGCATGTTGTCACTAACAATGAAACAGAAGCTTTTTTACACCCTTCCCATTTGTTGAGAAACAAGGGGATACAGCAAACTTTAATTTAGAGAAGCCAAACTTCTGCTATTAAGCCTTTAAACTAGCCAAACTTCTAGCTTGTATTTTAGCTTTTATCTCCTTGAAAACTTGATACAAAACACGATTTTAGTGGTGAAATATTTGCACTTTATTTTATCTTTTTAAAGGATGTAGTTTTTCTAAAAATTATAATTTAGTGAAGGTAAGTCGAAAAACTTTTGAGGGGTTTTGAACTGATATGATGTACGGTACCCATTTTTGATCAGTAAATATCATATATCGCTTAGCCTAGATTATTTAAAGTTATATATTGCTGAAAAGCAAATTTACTAAGCTTTCAAATGAGGCTGGTATTTAGCAACATATCATATTTTTTAAAAACCAAATCTATTTGTTTTTATTTACCATACAAATATTTTTGGGGTTCTTTGAGACCCCTAAGTAATTTGAAAATTTTAATAAATAAATTTCATCATTACTGCTTGAAATTTTTTCAAATGATGCCCCAAAAGAGTAGTTTTTAGACTGTGTTAATGATAAAGAATTTGGTTTTCTGGAAAACATATATATGTTAATTTGATTTTATGGTAGTTGGCTCTTGCTGAAAATTTGGCAATTTTTGTCGTCTGCAACTGGGCTCTTGATCTTTTTAACCCATTTTGGGTAAAAAATCCAAAAATTAGAGCACAAGTTTTACATCTTCCGATGCGTGTGAGGAATTAAGCGTGATTTTTTGAAAATTTTATGAAAATCGGATAAGAAATAAAGTCACAAATCCATTTCATAGTAAACTAATTTTGTAACTTTAGCGGAAAAAAATTTGAGAGAAACACTGAAAACACGAGATTATCATATGATGATAGTGGTAGCGAAAGAGTTAAGTACCCAGTTAGACTAGAGCCATGAAACAGAATTTGACTAGAGTCACAACAAACGGGATCTTCTTTCGCTGCCAATTGATCTAAGCCCTTTGGTTTGGGTGTGATTTTGCTAGCAGTCAGGCACAGTAGAAATCTTGTTCAATCATTTATGGGCGTCACTAATCAGGTAATGAAACATAAGTATCAAAATCGATTACCAGCTACAATTTTGCTGCTGTTTAAGGTTATTACCCACAGACTGTTTTTCTCCTATTAGGCTGCGATTAAGAGCGAGATTTTGTCGTTAGGTTAATCAATTTTTTATTGATGATAAAATAGAACGCCTTGACACGAAAATAAAATACTGTTTTGCCCTTTAAGCCAGTGGTAAAGCGGCTGTTCGTTGTTATAAAACAAGCGTTGCAGTCTTACTGACCTGCATTTTGAAATGCTTGCTTTAGTAAAGGCAATTGATCATTGTAGCGCAGGGGTCACTAACCTACACAAAGCAGTGTGATTGCCTACAAATTGGTATTGATTTTACTGCCAATATTTTTGGTTTGGCCAAACATTGGACTCTGCTTTTGTAAATTTATGAAAATGTGAGTCGGATTATCACACGAAAATTCACGAAGCCTTGTTAATAAAAAACATACTCCCAGTTTTAACCTACAACTTGATGCTGGAGGTGCGTTTTTTTCCGCTTTAGTTGTTTTAATTCTGTTTTTATACCGGTTGCTTTTGAACCATTTGTAATTTGCTTTGAGGCTTACTGTTCTGATTGATTGCTTTGCATTACCAAAATGCGGACTAATTGCTTAAAGCATGGCTTCTCAAACTATGGGTCGCGACCCCATTTGGGGTCGCGAAACAAATTCAAAATAAACTGGCTGTATACATCAGAATTAAAAGCTTTTGTAACTAACCCTCACGAGAAAATTAAAAGTAGACCTGTAGTAAAATAATTTTTTGTTGCATTTTTAGAGGTAATTCCATCTTTACGCTTTCAATTGTATACTGCAATATCTGCCTCCGGTTTCAAGTAAAAATAATCAAAAAATCAAAACAAGTTATTCATTGTTACTTCCTGTTGGTTGTAACATACTGACCGATATCGACCTTGTTGACACATGGCTTCAACTTGCAAGGAAATTTCCTTATATGAGAAAATTTTCTTATTTGATAAAATTTGACTCAAAAAAGTCAGAAAAGAGAAAACTGGACGGAAATGATCAAGACAAAAAAATCAGGAGGAAACAGGATAATTTGCAACAACATATCTTTACCAAAAATATTGTGTTAAGTAAAATGCCATGTAGAAATACAGAAGTTGGGGAAAAAACGTTGCTAAACTTCATTTTCCGTGGTCCAAACACTTCTAAGGAAAGGACAAATATTTATGCCTTATCTGTAATTTAAAATCGTATTTTTAAAGCTTGACAAGATAGCTTTCGACTTCTACTAATTTTGGCACGATTGGTTTGTTTAAGTAGAGCTAAGCGGAAGCCAATGAAAAGTGCGTAAGCTAAGCAAGTTGCTTACCACACCAGTAGTGTATTTTGAGGAAGTGTCATGTTCTCTTGCTTTGGCCTTTTCACGAGAATTTAAAAACTAATTACGTTAGCTACCTTTGCGTCAGTTCTTGACTTTTTTCAATATGCATTTAAAGGCATTAGTTCAAGAGCAAGCAGTTCTGACGCATCAGTTCATTTCTTTCATAAATCATCGTGCGCAATATCCAATCCGTTAGATGTGCTTGATAAATTTTATAAAATGACTTTTTATTTCGTTGATTTTTTGTTTGCTTCACTATTTCCATCATTTATTCTGTTTTGTTACTGTATAGTCACTTTCGTGGATTGTGCGCATTTGCATAATTTTGCCCTCAAAAACGATACTTGAGATTTGTGATCAGTGGTGCAATTATAGAGGGAAACATCAGAGATAGCTCTCAAAGGATATAACAGAAGCAAAAAATGTAAAAGAGCAGATTTTTTGTGACCACAATAGGCAAAATTCTTGCTTTCGCAAGGTTTTCTTCGTTTAATGCTTTGCCCTTCGAAAGAAGATCGAGTTCACATATTTTATATAATTGCTTGATAATAAGATTAAGCTTCCGCAGTGCTTCGCTCCCCGCTCCCCTCTCAAATCAAAGCACGCCAGTGCCTGCAAATGTTGTAATGGGACGTTTATTGCTTAAATATCATAAACGTGTAGGCTACCCATTCAGGGGTTGCGTAGAAATTTCTTTTCTAAAATGGGGTCGCAGAACAAAAAAGTTTGAGAAGCCCTGGCTTAGAGCTTGAAAGACAAGAGATTGAGTGGTTTAGTCAAAATTTATGTCATTTCATTCTTTGTAGTATTGTTATATCATAGTTTGAATATTTTAAAACTCTTTTAACTTTGGCGCACCTTTTACTGAAAAGATAACTTAGTAGTATCCGATAATACTTAATCATAAAATGTTGTGTGATGATTTATGTTAAATTAAATTAGCGATTATTATTTGGAAAACCTGAAGAGGGCTAATGTTAAGCCGAAAACATTTGTTTATGAAGAAATAAATGATTAAAATATTATAGTTGCTTGCTTTTTCTCTACTACGGTACAAGAAAATTACTTCTCTGCCAAAACTCAATTGGAATAAAAAACACTTTACTTTCTGAAATTTGATATTTTCTGTTGAGCGCATTTTAGGGCGTTTTGTGACGCAAATTTACTAAGAATTTAGGCGCATTTTAAAATTTTTGTTTGGCGTTTCTGACTGTTAGTTAGCCTAGAACTACCTGTACAATATACACTTATGCAGGAAGCCTACTTTACCAGAAATCTATTGATTATATTTGCTGATTTAATGCGCCGTTACTTAAATCCACAATATAGACTCTGAAGCAGGTAAATTTATTACAGCAAAGTCTACTGTAAGTGATTTGAATAATATCTAACATGATGATATGTAAGTGAACTGCGGAAGTGCGCGCCATGTCAAGGGAGGTTTCCAAACTGCAGGTTAGTTGTATTCGGGCGCCAAAAGCGCGATAGCATTAGTTTGTTTTTTCATTGAAAACAGCATTAAAAAATAGCAAACTATAGAAGAAGCGCAATCTTTCATCCAATTCTTTTATCCAAAAAATATTTTCTCTTGAAAATATTCCTACCTTGCTACTTAAACAATGTTTAGTCGTATTGCAACTTTAAATTTCATACCACGTCATACAAGCAAAATGGCTTAATCCCCACACCATCCATCTGCGTACGTCAATGAAAATGTACATCTTTAGTTACGAAGGGATGCAAAGCGGGCAATTTTTCCTTTAAAATAAAAGAGAGCACTAGCAGCAAGCACACAAAATCAGGGGGATGGGGGAGATCCAATAGGCTACACATCGAAAAGGTACCAGGCCTCCTTATTGTCTGTAGCCTACAACTTATCAACTAGGAACGGACGGCACATTATAAAAAAACAAAGAATAAGATTCATCATTTTTGGTGAGCCACAGATTGCCGTTTTCTGTTGTTGCGTAAATGTGTTGTCGCCAGGTTTGAATATTTTTGTCATTAGGTTGTTCGGTAACTCATGCTTTCACTAGTATGGTAAGAAATTGAAATAATTTGTAATGAAATGACATTTTTTGTGAATCACGGCGATTTAGTTTCTGTTCTAAAGAGCATGAAATCCCAGTTGAACGCATTTCGATGTCATGTGTGTTTAACAAAAATAAATGTTACAATGCAGTTGCAATCAAGTTTACGGCAAAGCCTTTGTGCTATGCTAAGAGCGAAATGTTCTTTGCACAGAGTACGCACTATGGTTAAGGTAACAACTAATGTTCGCGATTCTGACCATTTAAATCGTATTGAACGAGTTTGAAGTGGAGACGGTATGACGAAAAACGAAAACTTCTTGGCCGTTTCAACAATTAAAATAAAAGTTATTCATAAAAAATAGCTGCAACTAGTTACCAATGATTATAATTGTGACCACAATTTAGCATAGCTAGAGGGAGTGCAGGGATCAGACCCCCAAATTTTTTACCTTAATGAAGAAGAGAAAGTGTTTTTGGATATCACAGTTACAAAATGTCGACCTCTAAAAAGTCTTTAAACAAATGCTGCGGTTCAAAATGACAACATTTAGGGTCATCGAAAATTGATCTCCAAAAATAAGATTTACAACACATTTGTGTATAAAATTGACCAAATCTATATTAGAAGTTAAGAGATATCAACCCACCAAATAAAAAGATCATGTAATAAAATTGAGAAACATCAAGATCAAAAAATTCATTTTTGCCTTCTCTCCCGATTTTGTGCCTGGCTACAGTAATGACTGTTAGCAATATTACAAACCAGTTGTCTTAGTGATTGACTCTCGATATGAGCCTGGGTTTTTATACGCAAATTTTGCTCAATCCTAATGGCTTCGCGTTGGTCGAAGTGATCTAACTCCAGAAAGCGTTTTTCTCGGTCAAGTGAGTTTTGTTACAAAAGCGAACTTGCCCAATCATAGTTGTAGCTGAGCGAATGTTTAATTCTTGCTCGCAGTGTTTTTGTATGTCTCCGTAAAAAGGATTCAGCTTGTGTTTTTGAAATTTCTGTATCTCAAAACGATTTTTAAAATTGAGCTGAAAATAATCCTGCTGAAAATGTTTATGCTTCTCAGTATTCATTAGTGTGCCAACACATGGCCTAATGTGAATTTCAATTCATTCATTAGCCTTAATTTATTTTGCCTGAAGAAGTGAGCATTCGCTCACGAAAGCTTGCAATAATAAAGATTTTAGTCGACTACAAGTGTCATTTGTGAATTTTCATATTCTGATTTATAAGTCGACACGGCTATACCTCCTTCAATTTATAACTATGGATGGCATTTACCAATCTTTCTATGATGCTTCTCACGATGGAGATGACACTTATCAATTCTGAGTGACACTTTTTGAAAACGCCACTGCTAGCCTACTGTAGATAACACTATTTCAATTGAGAATCAAGCCAAAATAAAATTGTAATGACGTTTATGATGCAATAAAATAGCTCAAGCAGACATTTATAAATTAGCATCTTAACAAAATGCCATCAGTTATTCAAATGGTTTTCATTTAAAATTGGAATAGATCATGAATTTGTTGTTAACAAAATTTTTACTGCAAGAATCCAGCTGTTATCTTGACATTATTGACCCCACAAACTCACTACCCAATAAAACTCACACATTAATTATACGCAAAGTTATGAAAACTGGAAGCTCGCCTCACATCCTCCCACAAAAATACAACGGTTTTGATCGAATTATAAAAATGGCCATCGTTAAAGTGAGGGAGAGGCGATTGCCCTAATAATGTTTCTCTTGCTCAACCACTAAATCAAGATGAAACACTTAAATTAAGTTCAGTTTTTAATAAGTTTTTTAAAAGATGAAACAATGGCTATAAAACTGAATGAATTATGTCAACCGTTATAACACATAAAATTAAGTGTCTTCAGCAAGAATGGTCTTTTGATGTTTTTAAAATTTGCATTTATTGTTCCAATGAGCGCCGGTCTCTCATTATGTTCTTTTGGTTAAATATTTTTGTTTATCAACAAAATGTGAGCTCTAAATACACCAAGCTAAAAATATAAACAAAACACCTAAAGATTCTGAGAGAAATACCGCCTTAGCTATTTTTAACCTAACAGCTAGATTTAGATTTGACAAATACCTTTAGAGTTTTTTCTTTTGTTTATATGAAGCTACTCATCAGCAAACGAAAAAAATAATCTTTGTTCCTACAGTTGACAGGTTTAAAGGCAAGGTTGAAAAGAAAAGGATTCAGTAGTTCTTTTGTTGAACAAAAGTAAAATACAAAAAAAACGATTTTCTTAAAAACATGATTTCAGAAGTTATTAGGTTTTACTATATCGCGAGAAAATATTCTCATGAGTCTCCAATCCATCCCATGCACCTCAAAGTAAAATTTTAATAAGTTTGTAAATTTTGACTGGATCTTTTTTAACTAAAACCACCTTGATATTGTACAATTAGTTTTGCATAAGCTTAGTAATAGGCCTATCGCAAAATTTAGTTCTATTGTGTCTTAAAAACAATGACATCAAAACAAAATTTTGTTCATCAAGCCGCAATAGCAAATGGAAAACGGTTTTTTGAAAGCACAAAAATAAGCTTCTGCTATTTTTATCTGTAATTAAACATAAGTACCTCCAAACGCCTATACATTACTACATGAAGCAAAATATTTTAGACCAACAGTCATCTAACTAACAGTCATCGCAGTAAGTACATTTTTTTGTTATAATCCAGAAAGTTGTAAGCAATCAGGTGAATAAATCTGCATTTATTGCTACACAACGACTCACAATTGCCACGTTTCTTGCCAGGTCTTTGATCTTTCAATATTTGTAGCCTCATAAGGTTATTCATCAAAATTCAGTGTACATTTTTGGTTTGAGGATAATATCACAAGCGATTAGAGAAGATGTGGGGAACAGATATCTTCTATTATTTTTGTGAAAAGCTGCCACTGTAATTGGTTGACAAATTTTGTTACTCTGACAATTAGTTTTACCTTTAATGAGAAGATATTTGTATAACAATCTCTGTTACCTTAAAACAAATTTGCACTACAGAAATGACTGCTCGCAATTAGCTGTTTTGGCGGTCATAAAAGATGCATGCGATATTGACCAGTAAAAGAACAAACTTTCTAAAACGCAGACTAAAATCTGGATAAAACTGAATTTATCTCTTTATTTTACGATTAAGTGGTTCTTAGTGAGCGTTTTTTAGATTTGATTTTCAAATTTTAGCATGAAGTTAAAATCTTTAAAGTATTTTAACCCAATCGGTCAACAACAGCTGCAAGGCCAAAACAACAGGTAAAAGAAGTGAAAGGAGGAGCGGAATAGAAAAAGAATGTGATAGAATGGGGCAAAATGGAAAGAGAAAGAGAAAAGATGATTGGTGGGGTAGAAGATGGAAGATGTGCTGACGGAAAGGAAGGTGGCAAAAAGTCACAATGAGGAGATAAAAGGAGCAGGAGAAGAACAAAACGTTGGGGTGAGAGAAAGATAGGATAGGGAAGGATGAAAATAATGGGAGCAGCAAGCAAAAAATAAAAACTTGGGTAAAAAAAGAGTAAATGAAATGAGTGAAAGATGAAAAAATGGAAAGGAAAAGAAAAGCAAAGATCGGAGAGTGAAGGAAAAAGGTGAAGAAATAATAGTTGAAAGAATTTAAAGAAGGGAGTTAAAAGATGAATGAAGGGAAACAAAGCGTGAAAGAAGGGGATTAAACGAGATTTAAGAAGAGATGGATAAAAAGGGAGGGAAAAAATAAAAAGATTGATAAAGGGTTTAAATAGTGAGTGTGAAGGATAAAAACATGGGGTGACGAGGTGAATGAATAGGAAGAGCTTGTGACTTGTGGGAACAAATACATTTATGAATGAAAAAATGTAAAAGCAGGGTTTCAAAAGAGAAAAAATTTGAAAAAGTTGGGAGAGGAGGTGAAGTGGTAAAAAAAGATTATGGGAGCAAAAATAGCGAATTGGAGAGAAAAAGGTAGTGACAAGTAAAAGGAAAAATTAAGGGGTAAAAGAAGAATATATCATTAGTAAGGTAGAGGTAAAAATGTTCAAAGACGTAAAAGGTGAAATAAAGAAGAAGGCGACGTGCAGAATTACCAAAAAAACAGGTGAAAAAATGAGAATTGAAGTAAAAAGACGAGAAGGGGGTTATCAAAAAAATGAGAGTAGAGAAAGAAATATGAGAAGCGGTTAAAAAGAATAGGAGATGAGATAAAAGCAGATGCAAAAAATTGAAATGATAAAGAGAGACGGTCAAATTTAAAAGCAACGTTTTCAAACCTTTTTTCGCCAGTAGTTCTGAGGTAAAAAATTTTGCTTCCATTTCAGAACCCCCACGTATGTAATGACTTTGATTTAGGTCACGTATTATGTAACCAGCAAACATAGGCTAATACTTGGAATCTAACAATAGCAATAAAAATACCATATTCTACCTTAACTTTAATTTCCAATTTTTTGGATAGAGCATGAGATCAATTTTAACATTTATTGATGATACTTAGTATTATTCATTTAATTGAATTTACCAAGCAAATTAGGCTAGTTATTGATTCCTACATTTACACAGCACGATGTTTTGACCATGCACGCAGAATATGCTACTCCAGTGCTAGTCAAGCTGTGGTACGTGTAGAACAGCTACCAGTGCGCATGCATCAATTACTTGTGCGACGATAATCCTCTCTCCATAATGGACAGAAGTGAAAATTTTTCATATATCGCCTGAGGTCACGCAATCGATAACACTTCTCATCTCGTTTTATCCTGTTTTGGTGCTGGCTCTTTACGATGCTTTTTTTGGAATCTTTCTCACAGTGTGACCACAATTCTAGGCCGTGAAAAGTTTCACGTCTCTTTGGGAAGTATGGTCTTCCACCAAGCTTTTGTTACAAGAGAAAGATCGGGTGACAACAACAGGAGAGTTTGATAAGCATATTATTCAAATTATAAAAATCTCGCAGCGAACTCGAAAGAAACTCCTAAGGATAACTGGCTGCCAACTCTTAATGTGCCAGCTAAGCCACAAGAATAAAGAAAGTCGATACCACTTACTAAGTCCACTATTGAGGGGGGGCAAAGTCAGATAAAAATAAAAAATCTTTGAGCTGATTCAAAAATGAATTTACTAAAAATTGTGCTGAACTTGAATTTTGTTTATTAAATGCGAGGCATTTGACCTTGGACTTAAAAAAATTGATCAGGTTTTCAGCGTTGTTTTGAATACAACAAGATCTGTTTTTTTCCTGTAAACTTTCGTTGGGAAAGTTGTTTGCGAATCGCGTAGTAAACCGAAAATTTTCGGTGCAATTAAAAGTTATGAGCTGAAAAAGTTATTGTGACATCACAAATAAGGGTATGTTCTAACAATTTCACCAACGCATAAGTTGATCAAAAAGAAGCCAACACATTCTTTGCATTTGTGAATCATCTATTTGCCGTAAAAGTAACCAAAAATTAGTGGCAAATTTTTATCAAATATGTCTACTACAGGTTTACTGCATAGTGGAAATGCAGCCGGTGCGAGGAGATAAAAAATTTGAGTGGCACCGTTTACTTTAAAATAGCGAAAGAGATAATGTAAAAACCCGTTCGCTTTTTTACCTGCTTTGCTTTTCACTCTCGTTTAAGTTTTTAATCCAGCCATTAGAAAAGTCTACGATGAAAGACATCGCTTTTTCCATTTGAGCAATTATCAAATCGCAATCTCATCGACTCAGGGATAATCAAAAATTATCGATTTGATGTTTTTTTATTTATAAAAAAGAGAAAGCCTTTATGTCCTTGATTAGTTTCCCACCTTGCAGTCAGGTTATTGATGGTTTCCCCGAGTCTTTTTTCAATCAAAAGCGCTCAAGACAATGATTGGCTGCGCTGCGATGGCAGAGAAAGTTTTGTACAAAAGCCGGATATTACAAAAAATATATTGCTGGTCTCAGATCCTGAACTATTAAAATCATTTCTAGCGTTTTTATTGGTTTGCTGTTTTTTCTAATGACTTGGCCATTACAGATTTTCTTTGACAAATGAAAAAAATTCTGACTCGTCCAACAATCAAAAATTATTTCTGGCCATGATTTGTGATGGCTGAGGTTATAACGATAATTACCACCGTTTCTAGATAAAATTCTTTATGACAAAACTATATGTAACTCTCGGGCAAAAAAATACGAAATGTGTTTTTGCGTGTGATTGCATCATTTTGTATCAAATCTCAACAAACCGGTTTTCCTCGAGATCTGGCAATTCTTCGTAGATAACTGAGTTTCTCGTTGTAAGCGGTTTCATCGCTCGGAGGTGAGTATCCCCACAATTCCACTCGCTCGTCGATTTTCAGCACCAGTTGATCAATGACGCAGTTGGGAAGCACAGAGAGTTGGTCGGCTTTCTCCAGAGCCAATTGATTCACCTGTAAGCCAAATCAAGAACAAATTTATGAAAAATAAATTCTTGTTAAAATAAGTTCAACAATAACGTAACATTAACAGTTTTATTTGTTTAAACAGTGATAATTGTCATTATTCAAGCAATGTGTTACTATGGTCAGAAGAAAAAAGTGCCTAAAAAAATAAAACTAAAAAATTAAAAAATAAGCGCTTTACACTTTTCCAATTGCATTATAGCTCTAAAATTACTGCAAGCAAAACTTCACACCGATTCATCCAGGTATATGGGTCGCGCGAAGTGATTGTAATCGGTGCTTTGATATTTTAGTTGCTTTGCTTGGTCAGTTGGGCACCTTGGTTGCAGCCATGTATAAATTTGCTTCAATTTTATTTCATCTAAACTGCATTTATTTATTTATTTGTTTAATTTGAGTAGTAAACGATCCAGCTTGCATGGCACCGAATTTAGAATGACCAACAAAATCAAAATCGCAGCTAACGAAAACCAATTGCGCCAATCAAATTGTACTAGATCAAACAAATAATAATGTCACTGACAGAACAAAAACATGCAGCGTTGTCTGAATACAGAAAGGTAGCTCGGGGTCAAATAAAAATAGAATTGGTACACCTGGCCCACGAGGAATCGGTCGTATGGCACAAGGCAAGTTAGGACATTGAATTTTATGATTTTTAACATTAAATCCAGCAACAACACATGAGCAAAAGTAACATTCTTTGCCATGTCCATTTGGCTCCCTTCAAACCATTGGAACACCAAATGCTAAATAGTTTTGCTTTCCAATCCTCCACTGCCTCAATGACGACACACAATTATGACACACTTTGTCCGACGCCCGTGCTTTGTCTTAGCCTCCTAACTTTACACCAAAATGAGCATAATAGATATTTTTAACAAATGGTTGTATATTCTGCCGTTGAACAGATGGAACAAAACTTACGCAAATGTAGCAAAATATATCTTAGTCACTGACCCAGCCTTTTCGATGACATTTTGTGTTCTAAAACTCAAGCAACAGCCCAAACAAAAGTAATTGCAAGACTCGGTCAACGAAAACTGGTTCAGTGGTTTTAAGGTAAAACTCTTCAGTGATGTCACAATGTAATGGTTATGACATCACAATGAGATATAACAACTACGACAATAACAACCATGACGCAACAATATGGACTGTTCCTTAGAACAGGCTGTTATTACTAGTGTAATGCAAAAAATTTAAATTGCAAATTATGAAAAATTCCGACGTGACAGAAAAAAAGGGACTTCAGAATCGTAATCAACATACGCAAATTGTTTTAGAAGCAACCATTTTAGCCAGAAAATAAAAATCATGTCGCTCAAAATTTACTAGACAAAGGTCTTCTTTTTTGAGAAAGCTATGCTACCGCATTTTTTTCCCTCTAACAAACTGTCTTATTAACCCTTTGAAGTTCAGTGGTACTCATATGTACCATGATTGTTAATTGTTATGTCATTACTACGTAATAATCACTTTTTAAAATCTTATTGTAATGCAATTATTAGTTGTTGGAGCGACCGCTTCGCAATCGGTAGACCTGGATTTATTTCCCAAGTTGAGTCTAACTAAAATATTTTTAAAAATGGTATCCACAGCTTTCCTGCTTGGCGCTCGGCATTTTGTTCGCGTGTTGTGTCCTTGGCCAAGAAACTTAACGGGACGCCCCACTTTTACGTGGAAGACAGGTGGTCCAGTTTTCCCTCCAAAGAGAGGGTTGGTAGCAAGAAGGGCATCCGATCGTAAAAACAAATGCCATGCAATAACAATTGTAACGAGTTCGTTGAACAGAGACCCTTGGGGGGTCTCTGAACCCGCGACAGATCACCGTGAAGCTGATCGACGAAGGTAAAATAGATAAAACGCGAGCGTTTGCCTTTCTTTGCACTGTTTTCGCCTGATTTTTCATGCACAAATCTTTTGTTACAAATTGTATTGACGATACGCAGTAACTGAGAATGGAAATTATGAACGTTACAAACTGATATAGTAACGAATGGAGTAGCGTAGCGTAACGCGGCGGCGGGGGCGGTTTCAAACTACTTTAATCCCCAAGTGCTTCTTCCTTACGACAGCTTCCACACGATGACGATCAACAAAAGAGAAGAACTTGTCCAACTTTGATCTACGTTGATGCCTACATGCTTCTCCCTTTGAGATAGTTTTTTGACTCAAACGTACAGGTTTGCAAAAACCAAGCCGACGGTTATTCCTGTTACTTGTCTACTTGAGAATAGTGCGAGAGCGTGATAAGAAGGCAGTTACTACTGCATCACTTGAGGGTCAACCTTGTAAATGCAACGATTAGTTACTAATAAGCAACGATAATGCAATTGCAGCAGACATAGCAACGACACAGCGCAGATTCAACTCCCTTGCTGGTTACGCAACAGACTACAGATTTAGATAGTCAGATATTGCCAAGGTTGTAACAATGTTCACAACAATACAGATCGAAAATTATCTGCCGTAGCCACCCCTGATCGGGAAAAAAGCCAAAAGACAAAGACAACACTCCAATGCAATTTTCACCGAACAACAACAGAATTCTTTTAAATGTTATACTAAAAATACTACATAACCTGAAAACACAAGTTAAAACTTGGTTGGTATAACTGCACACAAAATAAGGAAAGTAATTTTGCTTAGGCAATAAATGCTTCATGAAATCACAAAAACTCATGTAGGTATACTGTTGCTAAGGAGGCAGTTTAAAATCCGCAAAAGACTCAAAAAATATCATGGCCTGCGGTTTACAAAAGTAGATGATAGTTTGAATTAGAATACTTATTTATGCTCCAACAATTACAACAAAATAAAATAACAAATTTTTCCACAATGCCAAAAGGGGCGCGTCTCAAAACGTTTAAGAACCTTGTTTTAGAAGGTAATTGTTTTCGGAACAATACTGAAACTTTTTGTACATGAATATTTTTGGCACACGATGCTTTTATGCCCTCATTTCTTGATCAGATTCCAAAAGTTTAGGAGAGCTGCAGGGTCCTGGTGGCCCCTAACCAAGTGATTTGACGCGCACGCAAAATCTACACTATAATCGTGTGCTGCGCACTCACAAGCTCAAACTGACTACACTGCACGAAATTAACTGTCTTAAAATTAGTAAAGCATGCAATTCACTTGATAATTTCTATGCCTGCGATATCAGTTGTGGCTCTGCCAGTCACACTCACAATTGGCTCGCTGTGAGAGCGAAAAAATTAGCTCAAGAAAATCCGGTTCATGCGAGTTCCCATTAGCATAAGCAAATTAATATAAACAAAGATGCTCTGCGGCGCAAGAATAAAAAAATTGTGATGTAGACACGTCTTAACTTTCTTGATATTGAGTAATAGCAATGGTCGTTATACCTACTGTTATTGCTGAACAGCTGTGTTAGTTATGTATATTCCTGATGAGGGTTGAATGTCTGGCTGACAGCGTTTGAATAGTTTTTAATAAAATGTTTGCCTGCTTATTGTTGTTTGCCAATTGATTTTTAAAAACAACTTCTCTGCCTAAAAATTTGCAGATTTACGCTTATGAAATCAGACTTAATGGCATCTTCTGAGAAACTTAAATTGGAAGCAAGATCTTTTTAAGAATTCTGGACGACAGATTTCGGGTTTGCTTCTGAAGACGACCTAGCTGTGTATACTCTTTGTTGTCAAAACGTTGTTTGTCGAACCTCAAGCATGAAACGATATTTTGAAGTGAAGCACGAGAAATTCTTCAAAGACGATGCAGAGAAGATCGAATCTCTGTAAAAGACAGTATCTCACTACAAAAGCAAAGCAGCATTTTCAAGAAAGTGATTCAAAGCACGAATCGAACAATCAAAGGTAGCTACAAAATCGCGGAGGTCATTGCTAAAAATGGAAAACCATTTACTGATGGGGTGTTTGTAGAGGAGGCCTTTCTTAATTGTTCTGAAGTGTTGTTTGATGATTTGCCAAACAGATGCACTATAATTTCGAAAATCAAGGATATGCCTATTTCTCCTCGGAGAGTTGAGAGACGTATCACGGACATGGCTACCGATGTAACTGAGCAGCAAACTGTTGTGTTAAAAGGTTCGAATGTTTTCAGCGTAGCCCTTGATGAAAGCATAGATATAAACGATAATTCACGTTTAGCAGTTGTAGCTAGGTACTGCAGTAACGGCAAGGTACATGATTAGCTTTGTTGCTTGAAACCTATGTATGGCACTACTAAAGGAAAAGATATACTTGATACCTTTACCAAAATTTTTGTGGAAAGAGGGATTGATATAGAAAAGATATTCTCAGTTACAGAAGACGGCGCACCTGCTATGACGTAGCAATACCGTGATTTGTTACTCTTGTTGAGTAAAAAAATTGGGCACCCTGTTGTGAAGTTACACTGTATTATTCATCAAAAAATCTTTGTGCGAAGATTTCAAATTCTGCTCTTAATGACGTAATGTCAACAGTAACGAAAATAGTGAGTTTCTTTGTCGCACGCTCTGCTGCAACACACAGACACTTTCGATATTTGCTTGAAGAGATGAAAAGTGCATATCATGAAGTGCCGCTGCACTGCAGTGTCAGATAGTTAAATCGCGGTAAGGTTCTCTTGAGGTTCGTCGAATGTCTGGTCGAGATAAGGGCCTTTTTGATAGGACAAGGAAAGGCCTGCCCCAAACTGGAGGATGAAAAGTGGCTTGTAAAACTGATGTTTCTTGCGGACATCACCACGCACTTTAACGAACTTAATCTTTGTCTGCAGGGTACAAGACAAACAGTGATGTGTCTTTTTGAGGTGTGGAAAGGATTTGTATCTAAACTGTATGTCTACACAGGGGACATCCGAGCCGCCACTTTTCGCTATTTTAAACACTTGAAGGCTTTCTCAGTAGATCACCGAGTTAATGCAGTTGAAATTACTATGTACACGAGGGATCTAACGTCTTAATTTTGCAATAGATTTCAAGATTTCAACATTTTGGTTCATTGTTTTTTCTTATCAAGCCTGAGATCAGCGAAGACTTGAACTTGTCTGCATTTGAATGGATGAATATTGAAGACTTCCAGATGCAGCTGATCGATTTCAAAGCATCTTTATTGTGGACATCGAAATTTGTTAATTTGCGGAAATCGTTGGAAACGATTGAAAACAAGCAAAAAAACATTTTAACATGTTGGGAATCTTTGCCGAAAAATTTAGTTGCCTGAAGAAGGTGGCAATAACTTTGCTGTCTGCATTTGGATCCACTTATTTGTGTGAACAAATATTTTCTCACATGAAGCGTATTCCCAGTGCCCATCGCAGCCGACTTACGGAAGATCATTTGGAATCATGTGTTCAACTGAAAGTATCCAAATTTAGTCCCAATATTACTGAGCTGAGCAAGGAAAAGCAAGGGCAAGAATCTCATTAAAAAGCGAGTCTTTTGACTGTATTCGACCTTATCCGATAAAATTAAATAAATAAACTTGTCTCTTATCCGTTTACTATTCAAATTAGATAGTTGACTGTGCGAACCAAACACATAATGTTTGGCACGCGAAGTTGCTTACATCTTGATATTATTTGTAAACTGGCCCACTGCGTTCAAAAAGTTGCCGACCCCTAATTTATACTATAAAGCGCAATTGTATTTTATCTGTCTGTCTGTGTGTTTGTTTTAACTCCTCTGAAACTACTTGAGGTACAAACATCAAACTTGGCATAATTGATCTCCTCCCTCTGGTGAGTGTCATAAGGGGGTTCTTAACGTCATGATGACATCATAATCAATTTTTTAAATATGCATTACTCGAAAGAGGACAACCGCTTTTTGCTCAAACGAAAACCAGCTTCCGACTTATCACATTACAAAAACTTACATTTGTTTGGGATCTAAAATGACGTCACAATCAACGCTTCATTGCACAATCTGATTTTTGTTTTTTCTCAAAAATTACTGATCGCAGAAATGCGATTAAAAGTTCTTTCAGAAGATATTAATAAAGTGCTTTTGATAAAAACAACTTTACAGCAATTATTGCTTATTTAACAATGCTACAAGCAATTCTTTATTTAAGCATTTTAAACCCTCCAAGCATTTTTTTCTCTATTTTGCTTGCCCGCTTAAACTTGCTCTATGATGTCATAATTGGTCTTGTACGGTTAACACAAATTTTTAGCTACCACAGATCACAATATGAAGATGTTTTCAAAAATTGCACTTTTTTGAAAAATCAGTTTATTAAAAACTGATTTGTGACCTCATTTCTCACCTAATTTTCCAACTTTCTTCAACAAATTAAAGGTTATTTCAAGGCAATTCCGATAGTGTATAATATGTACAATTAATGTTTGTTTTCATACTGAAAAAACTGAACTTTAAGATCTGTGGTGTAACTTTTTACCCCTCTCAAAAAGTGGTAAGCTCAGTAAAAACAGGTAACTTTAACACAAAAACATTATAGTAAAGTACTAGCAATTACTGTCCTTTGAAAGCTAATGAAATTTGCTTTCCAGCAATGTGTGACCTCAATTACTTAGGGCTAAGAACTAGTTTATAATGACTGATCAAAAATTGGCTGTCACACATTATGTTTCATTTTTAGTTGAACAATTATCCTACTTGGTCTAAAAAACTTGCAATTGTTAAACCAAAGTTATTTCTTTGGTACATTTTGACTACTTTTCGTCACAAGCATGAATCTTTTGCATTATCTGTCGACGTTTTCAAAAAGATCCATCAAAAACTGAAGTCTCGAAGGTTTTCTAAACTTGGGATTTTATTACAATGCTGTAGAGTATAGAAATCAATATCTTAACAGGCAGCATATCAGCAAAAGAAAAAATCTTTTCTTTATAGTATATACGACGGCGTCACCCGAAGAGCCCCATCAGTAATGCCGGGATTGAGAATGTCGATTCATCCGGCCAAGCCGTCTTTACCTATCAGGCTCTTGTGTGAACAGTTACCAAACATTTATGTGTGATCTGCACATAAGATTTTCTCGATTTTTGTGCTCCTTCTCATAATAAAATATCTCATTTCAAGGTCCGGCAATGCCTTAGGTCTACGAGGAGTGTAATAAAAGTTCTAGGACTGTGCTCTCTGTGTAAGTTATAGTTAAGCTATAAGACCAAGTTAAATGGCAGACGATTTAATAACTTCTTGAGAGTATTTGACCGCAATTTCATCTCACTGTAACATTTATTATGCATTTCAGGTGTAGAAGAAAATAGTTTTCATATTTACTGTCGTTTTACAAACTTTATTATTTTGCTCGACGATTTAGTAATGACTACAGAGCAACCAACCAACCCCAAATTTCTAGTCCGTTTGGGAAAATCTCCTTCAGAAGCTCTCTGTATGCTTTAACAAGTCTATCAAGAACAGACTTTGTCTCGTATAACAATTTTTCTCTGGCACAAAAGATTCAAAGAAGGACGTGAGAATGTTGAGGATGATCCCAGGGGTAGAAGGCCTTCTACCAGTAGAAATGAAACATTTTTTGATGTCAGAGACATGGTACATTATGAATTTTTGCCGCATCGTCAGACTTAAAAAAATAGACTCAAAAAATAGAAAAGTACCATAAACTCAAGGGGGACTACTTTGAAGGGGACAATGTATAATTCTTTGATTGAATTAAAAAAAATTATTGTGACCTCAGTCCTAGAACTTTTATGACACATCTCGTATGTGCTTTGTTCACTGCTAACACGAACCCAAGGGAGCCTTGCGTTTCCCTTAGTTTGAAAATAGGAAATACATTTTTCATGTTGGGCTATTTGCAATCAAAATAGCAGATGTCTTTTGCGTGGTGCGATTTCACACAGTGACACTGTTTTTTTGTTTCTCTTTAAACTTTCTCAAGTCCTCACTGGCTACGCATTATGTAGTATGTTATTTTCTCCCTGCTTGACGTGCCCTGGGAAGTGAAAAGAGTCCTTGCTTTTTCCCAAAATTTTAGGTTTGATCCCGTTACCTCCATAAAGCTATTATCAAGCAAAATAGAAAATATGTTTCTCCTAAGTATGGTGCGATTTTACCAAGGCAGGGCATACCATCGCCTGTGCTGATTTAAAACGTATTAATTAATGCAGCTGCGCCAGCTTCACCATACAAACATTTGCGAGAGCAACAACGAAATGTTTTAGTAAATACAAGTTATAGTTCCTGTACATGTAATGGTAATCATGTTGTTCTATTTATCAAGACTGGAAGTATTCAAAAAGAAAGGATGTCACAAACTAACATTTGCAATATTTAAAAGTGTAAGGGTGGTCAAACATAGTTAAAATTGTTGGTGTTTCCCAAATGGTGGTCGTTTTGACAATTAAAGAAATGAGCCATTTATTGATTCGCCTATTTGACGAATTGGTGGCCCCGCTTTTGTATTTATATTTGTGACATTAAGATCTTAGCCTGCGCTGGTTTGCTTTAATTCAGCCATAGTATGAAAAGATGCCATGCCTTTCCTTTAAGTCATATAACCTACAGCAATAGACTTCTATTAATTTCTTTGCACACAAAAGCATTCCCTCTTGATCCAGTGTCACAAATTGATGCTATTATTGTTTAATTTTGATCTTTTCTTAAACTTGGGCTTTTGTAACATGTAACATTGCCCTTAATCCAGACCTCCCTACTGTTAAATGAAGATTAGTGTTTTGTACCGATATCCTTGCAATTGCAAATATCAGTAATGGGCTTTATCATTTATGTTTGCTATCAAAATGATAGTGGATAATTTTGCCGCCTGCTGCTGTTCTCACTATATGGTGGCAAGCATTGTGATGCCATTTAAGATTATGATCTAACAGTGCGTTTTAAGCCATTTATTATTAAGATCACTACTTACCACTTTTATGTTACTGTGCGCGATTTAATATGAACTAACGTCTCTGACTGCCTGCATGTTCCTTGGCCCAGGCATAAACGCCGTCATGCAAAGAGCAAATTAACTCAAAATGAAGCACTCACAGTAAAGTCATAGCAATAGCGGGTGCCTCCATCAAGAATGTCGAGGTTAAGAATATTAAATCAGCTGGCTGCGCCAGCCTTACCCAATCGCAAAGGAAATTGCTTCAACATTTTGATCATATGTAGCTCGATACTAACATTTTGTTGCAAAAGATAAGAAAGGACCATCTTTACCCCTTGTCTTTTTCTTGGGTGATTAACAAGTGCTTTGCTTGGAGTAGGCTACATATTAAAATTTGTAAACTTCATTTATTGATGAATCTTTTTGAATAATTTGATGGATAATGCCAAAGATCCATGCTATCAAGAAAAAATAGCTAAGATGCACTAAAGGACTTAGTTTTTCTAGAAATTGCAATTTTGTGAACTGCAGGCACTAAAATTTTGCGTGTTTTTAACTAATAGACTACATTTCATAAACATTTAGAGACTTCAGTTTTTGATGGATCTTTTTGAAAACGTCGACAGATAATGCAAAAGATTCATGCTTGTGACGAAAAGTAGTCAAAATGTACCAAAGAAATAACTTTGGTTTAACAATTGCAAGTTTTTTAGACCAAGTAGGATAATTGTTCAACTAAAAATGAAACATAATGTGTGACAGCCAATTTTTGATCAGTCATTATAAACTAGTTCTTAGCCCTAAGTAATTGAGGTCACACATTGCTGGAAAGCAAATTTCATTAGCTTTCAAAGGACAGTAATTGCTAGTACTTTACTATAATGTTTTTGTGTTAAAGTTACCTGTTTTTACTGAGCTTACCACTTTTTGAGAGGGGTAAAAAGTTACACCACAGATCTTAAAGTTCAGTTTTTTCAGTATGAAAACAAACATTAATTGTACATATTATACACTATCGGAATTGCCTTGAAATAACCTTTAATTTGTTGAAGAAAGTTGGAAAATTAGGTGAGAAATGAGGTCACAAATCAGTTTTTAATAAACTGATTTTTCAAAAAAGTGCAATTTTTGAAAACATCTTCATATTGTGATCTGTGGTAGCTAAAAATTTGTGTTAACCGTACAAGACCAATTATGACATCATAGAGCAAGTTTAAGCGGGCAAGCAAAATAGAGAAAAAAATGCTTGGAGGGCTTAAAATGCTTAAATAAAGAATTGCTCGTAGCATTGTTAAATAAGCAATAATTGCTGTAAAGTTGTTTTTATCAAAAGCACTTTATTAATATCTTCTGAAAGAACTTTTAATCGCATTTCTGCGATCAGTAATTTTTGAGAAAAAACAAAAATCAGATTGTGCAATGAAGCGTTGATTGTGACGTCATTTTAGATCCCAAACAAATGTAAGTTTTTGTAATGTGATAAGTCGGAAGCTGGTTTTCGTTTGAGCAAAAAGCGGTTGTCCTCTTTCGAGTAATGCATATTTAAAAAATTGATTATGATGTCATCATGACGTTAAGAACCCCCTTATGACACTCACCAGGGGGAGGAGATCAATTATGCCAAGTTTGATGTTTGTACCTCAAGTAGTTTCAGAGGAGTTAAAACAAACACACAGACAGACAGATAAAATACAATTGCGCTTTATAGTATAGATGAAGATTGTCTGCGACAATATTCGAGTTTAGAAAGTTGATCCCCATCAAAAAGCGATCTTGTTATGTACAAACGGCCAATTATGCTTTTAGAACATTTGGCTTTACAAAAAAAGACAAAAGAAATGACCATCACCCATTCATCAGTCAACAAAATCAATTTGGGCCAGTAAAACTCAAAAAAAGTTGCGACCATACTGCCTGTCAAAATTTCATATTAATGAAATGCAGTTCGAACCGTGACAACATTGAGCAACCCTTGGTTATAGTATGCTGAAAACCGAATAAGTTATCAATTATGCTTTTAATATATCTAATGCATATTTAGTAACCTATTCGTTCAAAATGTTACATTTTTTTTATAAAGGACTGAGCAGAAATTGAATAAAATATATTTCTATGCCATATCAAAAGATGTAAACTTACCGATCCTTTCATTTCCACAATTGCATTGCTTGAAGAAACAACGCTTTTATCTCCATAAATAACAATTTTTTCAATTTGCTTCTGAACGTGCTTTAGCACCAACCGCGCTGAGTGGGAATCATCGGATAAAACCGGGTGCAATGGAAACACCTCGGCTGCTTTCGCAATAATTTCTTGGCTGTTGCTTTCCGTTGCAAATGAGCATGCTCTCTCAACTAAAGAAAAAGTTTAGCAAAAACAAATGAATTTAGTATTTATTCAATTTAAGACGAGTTTTACTTTGTTTTAAAAATATATCTCACAGTGATAGAGTGGAAATTGTGGATTGGTTAAAATGGAGAAAAAGGAGCGTAAGCTTCAACCCCCAAACTGAAATTACCTGTACCATTTTTCCTAATGTACTATGTGACGGCCTGGCATAAAAAAGAGATAACATAATCTACAAAACCCACACAAACATATGTAAAAGTTTATAAACTCAGAAATACGGAGAAGGTAGTTGCAAATGCAATCAGCCAACTTTAATGAACACAAGTACTGAAAACAAATTAAATAAATGCAAGAATGATAAATTTTAGCACTGCAAGAATCCATAATGAACATCTGTATCAGGGCGTTTCAAATTGCGAGTGAAAATTTGTAATTTTGTCATTGTAAAAAAGGTGAGTCTTTATTAATAGGAACAAAAACATACAGTGAGCTTTATGATATAGTGGTATCACTGATGAACTCTCTGTGATTATTCAGGATTGTAAAAAAATGTGTTATAAAATAATGTCACTGCAATATAAAAATTTGCTAATCATGGTTTCTGTCTCTAGTATGTTTCGGAAGAGAGGAAAAATAAGCAATGTTCCATGTCCACAAGGAAAAAGATCATTAGGTATAAATTGAGATCAAAACGGCCATCAGCAGAACTCGATTTGCACAGAAACATAAAAAGACAATCAACTTCAAATTTTGGTATAAAACTCTGTCCCGCTTGTTTTCTAATTCTCGATACTTTAGTGTTCCATGGGATGACAAAACTTTGTAACACTTGAGGCTTCTGCTATATATGTCACTCGGGGCGGTCTTCAAAATGTGTCAATTTTGCCAAAACTCAAAATCGTTTTTTTAAAAAGTAAAAATAGGCTTTAACCTTAAATTTGTTTTCCATACAATGAAAATCAAGATTTTTAGAAATATGTCATCCCCTAAATTAATGTCAAACGCTCCTCCTCCAGTGACGTCACTTTTCCGCTGAAATTTAACAACATTTTCCGTAATTTCTAAGGAAATTTTTTGAGGCATTTTCAAAAGTAACATAATCAAAAAAGGATTAATTTTTAAAAAGTAGATAACATTGTTATTGAGGAATTAATTGGCATTGTTATTTTTATTGATTTTAGGGTATGATTGGGTCACTAAATCCAAAAATGATACAAATTTTTCAAATTGGATGTATTTTAAACATATTTTTTAAATTGGGATTCAAAAATGCTCAAAATTGGTGAAAATTACAGTTTTCTATTTTTATTTGTTCATCAGGATATACTGAACTTAAAGAGTTTTTTAAATGATTTTTTTCATTCTCACACTATTATTTCCAAAACATCAAACTTAGGTTGAGATATTGTCCCATATTCTAATGCGCAAATAGCAGAATTTAGTAAAATTGTAATCGAATGACAAATGAAATATTGATATAAGCATAAAAGCATCGTAATAACTAACGTCATTCATAAAAAGTGGAAAGTGTGGTCCTTAAGTTACATTTAACCACCAAAGCACGTTTAATATGTTTCTCAAGTGCTTATTGTTTAGGCGAAGAATTCCTGCACTAGTTACCAAAAGAGCACTAGTGATAAAGAACAGTACCCACACTACGCAGATCAACAAAATAATGGCAAAGCATGATAAAATTTGTTTTTTTGTGATTGAGTGCATGAATGACTTTCTTCTGTAAGCGACGTCCCGACAGTAACGTTGGAGATTGCAATAATAATCTACCATCATGAGTTTGTTCCTTCTTCCTTGATAAACCTATTCCATGATCTTTATATCGAGGCGAAACCTATGGTCTTGCTCATGAGGTAGGTCACCCAAATTTTTGAAGAATTCTACTTAAGTAACTGTAAAAAAAGTGTAGCTTTATTTTCATTTTTACCCCGAGTTCTTGAAAGTTGTTTAGCATAATATCTACTAATTCAACACAGTTCGTTGCTTTGTGGTTTTCTAAAAAGTTCTTTATGACGTTGGCATAATGGATCACGTAGCATGCGGGGCCGACATTCCCAAAGGCGGCAAAATTTTACTCCGCGCCCTGGCTGTAACTATTCTTTGCCAGGACAACAAAATTTTAATTATCGTGGAATGCAACAACAACGCACAAGTGGCAGTCGTCGAAATATTGACCAAAGATTGAATAATGCCAGCTATATTTGTTTTACCATTCAACATTTGGGCATAATGCGCGCAAATATTTACCTCTTTGTGCTTACTCAAACCCATAAACTGGACAACTTCTACCCGGCAGTAAATGTGCTTGGAAAAAATAAACTGACTGCGGCCGCTGCTTGACACACTTTTACTATTTTCGATAATGCTAGCTAACTAAATTTTTTTGTGGATTCTGGTTCTGAGATTATTGCCATTCCGTTGAAGCCCATAAACACCGATGCACGGTTTGTTAAAAAAGTCTGCGGCTCTACAAATTCGTTAAATATTTCGTTGGTTCCATTAGTTACTCTTCACGTCTCTTTCAGAGATAATCAACTTCCATGGATATGTTTAAAGTGCAAATCCCTGCGTCAGCCTATTCAAGGCGGTGATTTCATGTCTCATATATCTTAAACCGTAGACATAAAAAATAAGTGCTTGGTTTCTTCCTCATCGGGGCAACGTCTAAATATTTAATCAAGTTTTAAATCTTCCTCATCATGCCAAGTAAGCAATATGACAGAACAGGTCATTGATATAAACAATACACGTTTTCAACTAGGCTTTCATCTTTGGGAAATCCCAATGTAAAATTCTCAAAGCAAGCTATAAAACAAGCAAATAATAATAAAGAAGATGGCTGCTATTCATTGCTTAGCAACTTTCCAAAACCTACTAGCACGTTTAATGTAACCTTGCCACTAAAACATTCTGTACGTGATCGCATATGCACAAACAGTTTGCCAATTTATGGTACACCACGCAGGCTTTCATCAGAAATTCTAAAACAAGTACATGGTGAATTCAATTTAAAGTCACGAGTTGGCATTACTTCAAGAACAAATTCAAAGTGAGCCAGTCTTTTGCATGTAATTGAAAAATCAGACTGGCCTTATCGCTCTTGTGGTGACTATTGAAAATTAAACAGTATTACAACACGACCTGCATTTAGTATTCCCCATCTATTTAATTTTGTAAATAATCTGAAAGGATCAAAAATCGATCTATGCCAAACTTATCACCACATTCCGGTTACTGCGACTGGTAGAGATAAAACAACTATCATAGCACTTTTTGGAAACTACTGTTTTAACATGATGTCTTTTGGTCTCTGTGGTGCACTTTCTACTTTTGTGAGACTAATGAGCGAAGTCAAGAATGATTTAGCCAATGTGTTTTCTTACTTAGACGATGCAATAATTTACAGGGAATCTGAAGAAGATGACCGGGAACACTTGCAACCCTTTTTCCAACACCTCTCCGATTACAAGTTGCCTCTTAATCCAAAAAATGCATTTTCGTAAAAAAAATTAGATTTTTTAGGAAATCGTATTACGCAAGATGGGTTTCAACCACTTCAGGATAAGGTGTAGTGGTAAGAGCGTCCGCTTCGCATTCGGTAGACTTGGGGTTCATTTCCCTTGTTGAGTCATACCAAAAGACTTTAAAAAATGGTATTCACAGCTTCCCTGCTTGGCGCTCAGCACATAAGGGATAGTGTGGAGAACAAGCCGGCAAGCTTGCTTGTTGTGTCCTTGGGCAAGGCACTTAACGGGATGCCTCCGTCTTTATGTGGCAGACAGATGGTGGGGCCAAGCAGTCTACCCGTCGTGGTGGCCCAGTCTGACGAAAGACATGCAAACCGAGCATGAGCTCATACGCGTGAATGAAAGGATAAGGTGGCAGGAATTTGTAAGTACCCTAAGCAAAATATGGTAAATGAGTTGGGGCGCTTTCTTGGATTGTACGCCTTTTCCGAAAATTTATTTCACGGGAAGCAAAAATGCTTATTCCACTGCATAAACTGCTGTGCCATGGCAAATCGTCAAAACAGGTTTTGGTTTGGACACTAGAGATATGTTACGCATTCGAAAAGTGCAAAGAGAGCTTAACAAAATTATGCCAATTAGCCTATCCTGCTGTAAATGAGCAATTTCATTTGATTTGTGATGCTAGCAGTAGAGCGATTGGTAGCTTACTTAATCAGTTTGACTCTGAATCGAAGACTTAAAAGCCATTAGCTTCTTTTCTAAAGCATTAAATCCTTGCTAAAAACGTTATTCTACATATGATAAAGAACTACTAGCGAGGCTTTTTATCAGTTTGTCATTTTTTGGTCGAGATGTCACCCTCATTACAGTCCACAAGCTCTTGAGGTTTGCGATTACAAAATTGCCATCAACAATGTTTCGCCGCCAAATTCGTCAGCTAAACTATATTTCTCAGTTCTGTCAAAAATTTACACGCATTGCAGAAATACATAACTTAGTAGCAGATACACTTTCTGGCTTTGAAGTCAATGCAAGGCAAGTGTCAGATTTCGGAATTAATAGTAAACACTTTGCTGTCGACCAACGAACAGATGCTGCTACATTGCAGCTGAAAAACAACCCAGGAGGATTGCAGATCAAAAAAAGACAGCTGGAAAACTCCACAAACGCAATGTTAGGAGATGTTTTAAAATGAATTTTTTGATCCATAGTAACAACAACTTTTCAAGATTTGATTTTTCAAAAGTTTCATTGTCTTTTACATGGTGGCGCAAAAGCAACAATTAAGTTGATAGCAGAAAGTTATGTGTCCAATGGCATGCATGCTTACATGAAAGAGAAATGTAGACAGTGTTTAACTTGTCAAAAATCACGCGACACAGCAGACCTCGTGCACATCAAAATCAAGAACCTTTCGAACAATTTCAAGTATA
Source organism: Trididemnum clinides (assembly GCA_963675345.1). NCBI lineage: Eukaryota > Metazoa > Chordata > Ascidiacea > Aplousobranchia > Didemnidae > Trididemnum > Trididemnum clinides. The sequence continues at coordinate 11,364,110 of OY776293.1, read as the reverse complement.
GTACATAAACTTACCGGGACCACTACCAAATAGCGATGGTTTTCGTTATATTTTGGCCTGTATGAACTATTTTTACGTTGGGTGGAAGTTACTCCAGTAGCGGATGTTACAGCAGCGACATGTGCCGAAGATTTCATGGCAAATATAATAGCACAGTTTGGTGTGCCATCTCTAATAGTGTGTGAAAATGGACCAGCTTTCACTCTACAATTGTTTGAAGGCATTTGTTTCCAGCTAGAAAATCACTTAACACACTCCACTCCCTACTCCCAGCTTCCAATGTTGTGGTTGAACGCAGATTTCGCTCATTAAAATCAACTGTCCAATTAAAAGGCTATTCGACAAACTGAACAAATATCTTCCACTGTTTCTCTTAAGGTTACGTAGCATTGTGAAAAACATATCGAAGCAGCACAAGCAAACATGGTCTATGGTACTGCATTGCATCTACGTCAATTTTTAAAACGCCCCGCTGTTGAATTACAATCCATTGCAAAATATGCAAAAACTTGGTTTCTTTTATGTCAACTATAAAAAATGTTGCACACAAACACCATGTCGTGTACCCAATTTATTTAGACAAATCTTTACAAACACGTGCACACTTATTTATACACGTTGACAGAATTAAAAGTGCTTTTGACCCGAGGTACTCCGGACTTCACAAAATCTTAACGTGAAACGTGAAATATTTTACGCTAGCACTAAATGGTAAATCGCAAAATGTTTCAGTTAATCGATTAAAAGTAGCTTTTCTTGCTATAATCGCTAGTGATTCTCTATGTGAATCAATCCCCATCCAACACGCCACTTTTAGCCAGAAAAAAAATGTGATTACCGGTAACAATGTGCATGTACAAAATGTTTCGAACACATCGTCGGAAACGGAAAGTCAGACATCTAAATATTTGACGGAAACTGACATCATTTACAATTACGACCAGTTGCGTCGACAGCAATTGCCACACGCTTTGAAAGATTAATACAGAAGCCTTCTCGGCACTTATATTAAAATGCAGCAAGTGTTTATTTTGTTCTCAGCATTTGCTTTACTTGTTCAGTTGCTCAACTATTAATATTAGCCCAAAACGTGACATCATGCTACCCGCTTATAACACACGCTGAATACTATGTGCCCCACCCTATGAGGTGTATATGTCACCAACAGAAAACAATTCACAAAATTCAAAGTTGAACCCTTCTGACTCGCAGATCAAAATAGCGATGTTAATTTGTCAAAAATTTGAAACTTCTTCGTCCACTTACTTTTATTTCTTTGGTGCAAAAATACAAGACTCTTCGGTTGCTGCTCTTTCTCCTCCTACCCGAAAAATATGACAAATCTCGTCAAATATGTTGACAGCTCTAGAAATTGGCCCTCCTTTCAAGCAAAGCCAAAGTGAGTGTCAAGAAAACAAAGTTCAGTGGACATACACGTCGCTGCACGAAACCACAGGATTAGTAGTAAACGCAATGCTGACGAAAGTCATTGCTATGTATGATCCTGTCAGCAAACAGATACTCAGCTCAGTGAGCCCAATGTAAATATGCAACATTCAAAAGTGCTTGTGCATAGTTAGAACTCGTTTACTCTGTGGATTCCACCTTCTACAATAAACTTTCCACACACAAACAGCTTAGGCACACATGACCTGCTATTACATTACAAAAGCAACAACACTTTGTATAGAGTTGAGATCCCAACAACCCGTTTTCCAATTCACTCGCAAAATTCTTGTCCTCCTATATCTTTACAATGTCATGGGAATAAAACTATTTGTGATTCTCGGGGACTACTTGTGGTACCAAACAACTGCACGGAAATAAAAGCTCTGTCTCACCATAGAGTTCTTTCCCAGTCCCTGCACGACCAAATGCTCCAGAGCACATAGGAAAATATGACTGCTGGATTCCTCTAAAACACATCGGACAACATGTATGATAACGTAACTTACAATACTTGACTAGCGACACCACTACCAAGAATGTCAACTTGAATTTTTGTTGACAACTCTGTTTTTGGTTGTGGTGCAACAACATCCGGGCAGAGCTTTATCAACACTTACGGGAGGAAAGCAGCGATGACATCAGGAAATGTCTTAAAGGGAATATATTGTCAACCAATTGCAGGAATAGTATTACGTACTCTGATATATCAAAAGCAATTTTCATCTGGACCCCTAATACAATACTTTTTAAATAGCACGGCAAAGATCGAGCACCTCTGGCTTAAAGCATTTTTGTGTGAAGAAACTCGTTTAACCGAAAGATATTCACATGTAAAAGTCAACACACTTCAAATAAAAATCCGTTTTATCATTTGACTATTACACCCTCACAGACACACAAGTAAAACTTTTCTTCTATGTTAGGCACAAATGAGAAACAATTATCAAGCAGTCGATAATGCTGAATAATGAGCTTGTTTCCAACAAGAAAAAATTGTTTTGTTGGTTGGCAAAACATGTTTCTGTCGATCAGTAAATTACAAAAAATCGAAAATAATCTATACTCATTTTGAAAAACAAACCCACAAACAAAAATGTAGGCATATTTGACCACCATTGGTTATAGCGTCAACAGCATAATGACAAAGATGTTGTTGTCAGCAATCTGCTAACCAACCAATCCTAACATTGTGGTGTGATGTAATAGATAGTGCAGCTGCTTTCATTAATAATGGTTGCAGGTTCAAATGTTTAATGGTAGGGCTCCAAGAATAAGCAGTATAGACTGAAGTGTGGGGCACAGTATGTGAATCTATGGACGAGTGTACATAAGACTACAATAGTTTATAATTCATCACAGAAATTGATCAATCGGAAACGATTAAACACCGTACGTAAAATACAGTCATTAAAAATGACAACAAAATGTCAGACGACAAACTACTTTCTAATGGCAAAATGCCATTGATGCCAAAATAGCAATTGCATGCATTTATTTGTTATATCAACATTTCTGGTAATATGCTATAATGTTTCGATTATTCAACAATATAATAACAGTTTACTTACGAACTGACATTTTAGAGTAGATTCAACATTAAAAACAAATCATAATTTAAAACGAAGTGAAACAATTTAAACTCACATTAAACAGTGTAAATGTGGTTATGGAATAGTTCTTATCACTTGAAACAGGACAGGTTGATGAGCAAATCATAGAGGTAGAGAATGCAAGAACAAAAATGAAGTACTTAAACTGACAAGTTGGAATTAGTGCGGTAAGCAGGTTAGATACAACAAAGTTCAACAACAGTTTGAGAGTTTGGTTTTATCGTTTAGTCGCCGACAGCATTGGATTGTTGGAGGCTAATTGGTTGTCACCATTGATGTGTATTGATATAGGTGGGTTGTTTACAACTATTCGGGTGGTGTGAGTGTGGTGTTGTGGATAATACATGTGCTTTCATTAACAATGGTTGCTAGTTCGAATGCTCGGTAGCAGTTCTCCAAGATAGGACAGTGTAGAATCGAGAGTTGGGCACGATATATGAATCTATGGACGAGTGTACACCGGCTACAATAATTTATGTTTCATCACAGAAATTGATCAATCATAATTGATCGACCTACTACTTTTCAAGGACAAAATGCCGTTGATGGCAAAATAGCCGCTGCATGCATCTATTTGTAACATCAACATTGTTTGTAATATGTTATAGATTTTTTATTATTCAACAATATAATTACAGTTGCTTACAAGCTGATTATTTTAAAGTAGATTCAACATGAAATACCAATTATGATTTAAAACGAAGTGAAACAATTTAAACTCATAATAAACTGTTTAAATGTGGTTATGGAATAGTTTCTATCGTTTGGCATGGGACAATTTGATGGGTAAAGGTAGAGAAACACAAAAACACAAGCGGATTACTTAAACTGACAAGTTGTAATTAGCATGGTAAGCAGGTTAGATGCAACAAAGTTCAACAACAACAGTACAACAGGTTGCTTTTATTAACAATGGTTGCTGGTTCGAATGCTCGGTGACAGTGCTCCAAGATTAAGTAGTGTAGAATCGAGTGTGAGGCACTGTACGTGAATTTATGGACGAGTGTACACAGAGCTACAATAATTTATATATTTCATCACAGAAATTGATCAATCATAAATGATCAAACGTGAAAAGCTCAGTACGTTATTAAAAATGACGACAAAATCTCAGACGACAAACTACTTTCCAAGGACAAAATGCCATTGATGGCAAAATAGCCACTGCATGCATCTATTTGTAACATCAACATTTCTTGTAATGTGTCATGATCTTTCGATTATTCAACAATACAATAGTCGTTTACGTACGATCTGATGATTTAGAGTAGATTCAACATAAAACACAAATTATGATTTAAAACGAAGTGAAACAATTTAAACTCATAATGAACAGTGTAAATGTGGTTATAAAATAGTTGTTATCGTTTGGCTTAGAATAGTTTGATGAGTAAATCACAGTCAACAGTACAGTCAGCTGTTGTACAGTCAACAGTTGTTGTTACTGTTTAGTCACCAATAGCAATTGATTGTTGGAGGCTAATTGGTTGTCACCCATTAATGTGTATTAAAATAAGTGTGTTGTTATTTATTATTCGAGTGATGTGAGTGTGGTGTAATAGATGGTGCATCTGCTTTCATTAACAATGGTTGCTGGTTCGAATGCTCGGTGGCAGGGCTACAAGATAAGGCAGTGTATACTGAAGTGTGGGGCACGGTATGTGAATCTGTGGTGGAGTGTACAGAGGGCTACAATAGTTTATAAATTATCACAGAAATTGATCGATCATAAACGATCAATCGTGACACGCTCAATACGTCACAGTATGCGAATCCAAGGTACACGGTATGTGAATCTATGGTGAAGTGTACACCGGCTACAATAGTTTATAATTCATCACAGAAATCGAGCAATCAAAAACGATTAAATGTCACACGTTCAGTACACCATCAAAAATCACGATAAAATGTCTGACGGCCAACTACTTTAGTGCACGGTATGTAAATCTATAGTGGAATTTATTCTTGATTAATTGAAACATTGTGATGTGTTATTATGTGGTTGAATAATAAGTCATGATGTTTCGATTATTCAACAATATAATTAGAGTCCACTTACGAACTGACATTTTAGAGTAGATTCAACATGAAATACAAACTATAATTCTGAGCGAAGTAAAACAATTCAAGCTCATAATGAACAGTGTAAATGTGGTTATGGAATAGGTCTTATTGTTTGGCATAGAATAGTTTGATGAGTAAATCACATAGATAAAGAATGCAAGAACACAAACAAGGTACTTTATTTGACAAGTTGTATATAGCATGGTAAGCAGGTTAGACACACAAAAGTCAACAAGTTTGAGAGTTTGGTTTTACTATTAAGTCGCTGACAGCATTGGAATGTTGGAGATTGATTCGTTGTCACCATTGATTTGTATTAATAACGGAGTGTTGTTTACTATTATTTGAATTGTGTCAGTCTGGTGTAGTGGATAGTACATGTACTTTCATTAACAATGGTTGCTGGTTCGAATGCTCGGTGGCAGAGCTCCAAGATTATGCAGTGTAGACTGAAATGTAGGGCACGTTATGTGAATCTATGGACGAGTGCACACAGGGCTACAATAGTGTATGTTTCATCACAAAAACTGATCGATCATAAATGATCAAATGTCACACACTCCGTACGTCATTAAAAATGACGACAAACTGTCTGACAGCAAACTACTTTTCAATGGCAAAATGCCGTTGATGCCAAAATAGCCACTGTCTACATCTATTTGTAACATCAGCATTTCTTGCAATATGTCATGATGTTTCGATTATTCAACAATATAATAACAGTTTACTTACGAACTGACATTTTAGAGTAGATTCAACATGAAATACAAACTATAATTTAAAACAATGTGAAACAATTTAAACTCATATTAAACAGTGTAAATGTGGTTATGGAATAGGTCTTATGGTTTGGCATAGGATAGTTTGATGAGCAAATCATAGAAGTAGAGTATACAAAAACACAAGTGCAGTATTTAAACTGACAAGTTGGAATTAGCATGGTAAGCAGGTTAGATACACCAAAAGTCAATAACAGTTTGAGAGTTTGGTTTTACTGTTTAGTTATTTGTTTCTGGCTACCCTCCTCTTCCTCCGTATGGAGGTACAGCATGCCGTCAACCTAATTGAAATTAAGCTAGGGGAAAGATGGCAGCCCATTTCGAACCAGTTTTCAGTGACTGGTAGCCCCACCATCAACAAGGCGGACTGCCACTGGTGTGTACCCAAGAGTCGTCTTTTTACGACATGCTGGGTTAGCAAGTTCACAATTGTAATCCGGTTAAGTACGGGTGGGCCACCTGTCTGCCACATAAAGGTGAGGGCATCTCGTTAAGTGCCTTGCCCAAGGACACCACAACAAGCAAGCTTTTCGGCTTGTTCTTCACACTATCCCTTTTTATGCTGAGCGCCAAGCTGGGAAGCTGTGAATACCAGTTTTTAAAGTCTTTTGGTATGACTCGACTTAGGGAATGAACCCCATGCCTACCGACAGCGATGCGAACGCTCTCACCACTACACCATCGCGCCGGTTTTTTACTGTTTAGTCGCATGCACAGTTTATAATTTTATAGTTTGCAAGTTTGTTATTTTCAATTACGTTTAATAAGCCATTAAAAACGACGGTAAAATGTGTGACAGTAAACAACTGTCCAACATCAATATTTTTTGTAAAACGTCATAATGTTTCAAATATTTAACAATACAATAACCATATACGTACGAACTAATATTTTGAGTAGATTCAACATGAAATACAAACTATAATTTTAAACAAAGTGAAACAATTTATACTCGTAATAAACAGTTTAGATGTGGTTATAGAATAAATTCTTATGATTTGGCATAGGATAGTTTGATGAGCAAATCATAGAGGTAAAGAATGCAAAAACACAAAAGAAGTACTTAAATCGACAAGCTGGAATGAGCATGACAAGCAGGTTAGATATATCAAAAGTCAAAAACAGTGTGAAAGTTTGGTTTTACTGTTAGTTTGTATGCATGGTTTATAGCTACTTCATGTCGTTTGCAGGTTATGCATGCTATGCATGTTAAGTCGCATGTAGTTTATGCCGTATGCATAATTTATGACATTGTTTACGCAAGTTGTTTACTATTTTTCGAGTGGGGTGAGTGTGGTGTTGTGGATATTGCATTTGTTTTCATTAACAATGGTTGCAGGTTCGAATGCTCGGTGACAGGGTCCAAGATTAAGCAGTGTAGACTGAATTGTGGTGCACGGTATGCGAACCTATGAAGGAGTGTTCACAGGATTACAATAGTTTATGTTTCATCACAGAAATTGATCAATCATAAATGATCAAACGTGAAAAGCTCAGTACGTCATTAAAAATGACGCCAAATGTCTGATGACAAACTACTTTCCAAGGACAAAATGCCGTTGATGGCAAAATAGCCACTGCATGCATCTATTTGTAACATCAAAATGTTTTGTAATATGTCATAATGTTTCGATTATTCAACAATATAATAATATTTTGCTTACCACCTGATATTTTAGAGTAGATTCAACATGAAACACAAACTATAATTTTAAACAAAGTGAAACAATTTAAACTCATAACGAACTGTTTAAATATGGTTATGAAATAAATTCTTATGGTTTGGCATAGAATAGTTTGATAAGTGACTTATAGAGGTGGAGAATGCAAGAACACAATCGGAGAACTTAAACTGAGAAAGTAAAATTAGCGTGGTAAGCAGGTTGGATACAGCAAAGCTCAACAATAGTGTAAAAATTTGGTTTTATTATTTAGTCACCAACAGCAATTGATTGTTCGGGGCTAGTTCGTTGTCACTATTGATGGGTATTAATATCGGTGTCGTTAGATAACGTTATGCAAGGTTAGTTAATTGTTTGAAGAGTCACACCGACATAAACCACAAACATTATATTAAAAACAATTTAGGGGAAAGGAGGGTGATTTGATACGAGAGATGATTTGATACAGCACCCCTACGGAATTCCATAAAATAAATTTTAGTTAATTAACGCTACCACGTGAAAGAAAGTGTCGAAAAACTTCATCCGGTTTATAGGAAAAGCTGGTTTAAATGAATTTGAAAGAAATGATTAAGAGAAGTTGGTTTTGTAAAGTTTTTGCAAAATTTCGTTTCCAAACTTCAGCTTGACTGGAGAATTAAAGAAAGGGTTAATAAAGCTGCCAATATGGTGGAGTAATTGCTGCCAGATTAGGTTGTTATCTAGTGCAGTTATTTTTTCCAATTACTTTTCCTAGGATGTTAGTTGTCGAATTTCTATCCGAAGTGCTGGAAAGGAAATTTGATACAGTGTATTGAAGGTGATTTGATACGGTGTATCAAATCATCTTTCATATTATAACAGCATGGTATGATCATTTGATGAACCTTTTTGGTGTCTTGGAGCATGGAAGACAATTAAAAAAGCACAGAGCACCTAATCAGTAGTTAGGTTGCCTACAAAAAGATTTATTAACCGGTTTCGTATTCTGACATAACTGCACAGTAATTATAGTAGGCTATGGTGCTGGTAGCACCTACAAGCTAGCAATTACTCTTATTTCAGATATTTTGTATTTGAATAGAACTTTTATTCTATTTAAATTTGCTTTACAGTAATTGCACGACTAAACAGTATGTCGTTTTAATATGAAAGAAAAACTAGTCGATGTTTTCGATCACCACCGGATGTGTTAAAAAGAGCAGCTAAATGTGTCACCGAAGAAGGTATGTCTTATCGAAAGGCTGCCGCCAATTTTAATGTCGACAAAATGACTCTAATGCGGTATATGAAAAAGAAGGAGGCAAATCCCACTTGTACTATTAATTATCAAGCTACCATTCTAAACAATCAAATTTTTTCGCCAGAGATGGAACAACAGATATCGTCTCACATTGTACACTTGGTTAATATGTTTTTTGGACTGTCAGTTGAAAAATGCAAAGAACTTGCTTTTCAATTTGCTGCTGCAAACAAATTATCTATTCCATATTCTTGGGAAGTAAATAAGAAAGCTGGAAAAGAGTGGTGGAAAGGGTTCAAAGAGAGGCACCAACTTTCAATAAGGACTCCTGAAGCCACATCAATTGGCCGCGCATCAGCTTTCAATCATCACAATGTAAAAAATATTTTGACAATCTTGTCAAAATATTTTGTTAGATAAGCATTGTTAGCATTTTGTTAGATAACATTGTGTTAGATAAGCATCAGCTTACTCCGGATCGAGTTTTTAATTTAGATGAAACTGGTGTAACTACCGTTCAAAATCCAAAAAAGGTTGTAACTGCGACGGGAACAAAAAGCGTGGGTTCTATAACATCTGGAGAAAGAGGCGAGCTTGTCACTGTTCTTTATGCAGTGTGTGCTGCAGAGCATGCTTTGGCTCCTATGTTGACCTTCCCACGAGTGCGATACAGGGAACACTTTATTCGTGGCGGTCCACCTGGATGTATTGGAAGAGCAACCAGATCTAATTGGATCAATGCTGATCTTTTTGCTGATTTTTGATGCACATTAGTGAGTTTACTGGCTGCTCACCAGATCGCAAGATTTTAGTGCTCATGGACAATCATGAATCACATTTGTCTATTGCTGCAATTGACAAGGCAAGAGATTTAGGTATTGTTCTTTTAACAATACCTCCAAAAACATCCCATAAATTACAGCGTTTGGATGTATCTGTTTATGAGCCATTTAAAACTGGATACAACATAGCAATGGACAATTGGATGAGGACTAACCCAGGAAAGAATGTGACAATTTATGAGGTTTTGTCGTTGGTTAAGGAAGCCCAAATGGTTGCAATGACTCCACGAAATATAATGTCAGGATTTCTTTCGACAGGTAAATGGCCATGTAACCCTCAAATTTTTGACAAAACTGATTTTGCCCCTGCTTTTGTTACTGATCGTGACATTATTCAAGATTTTGGGAGCAGTTCTGCAAATCCTCAAGCTTTTCAAAGTAAATTGGGCAATAAACAAGCCTGCAATTCTTCTTCGGATACTAGTCACCGCGACAATGCTTCAGGTGATGTAGATCAGTTAGCTAATTTCCTCGAAAAAGCAACTCCCACTTCATCAAGTCTTGACACGGCTTCTAATTTCGTATCTCCTGAAGATGCTTTGCCTCTTCCCAAAGCGGCATCAAAAAAATTCTTATAGAAGAAGAGGTAAAACAAGAATATATATCGACACTTCTGTTCGTGATGAAGTAGAAAAAAGGCAAACACAGAAACGACCTAAAAAGTCAGCTGATCGTGGAAAAAGTACTAAAAGAAAATTGTTTTCCAAAAAAAAGCACCATTAGTGATCAGGTCATCTTTTACTAATGAGAAAGACATGAAGCTTATATACAATGATGATAGTGACTGCGAGTTGGAGGAGAAAATTAAAGTTAAGTTGGGTGATTATGCTATTGCATTGGTGGCTGAAAAATCAAGGTCATTAAAATTTATAGCTCGGATTGACAACTATGATGGGGATGATTGTAAATATGAAGGAATGTTTCTCCAAAAAGTCAATAGCAAAATTGACTCTGGGATGGGAGATAAAGGACAAACTTTTATTGTAAATGAAAAAGATGCTGCTTCATTTGCCCCTGATGACATTGTGCTTATACTTCCTGCTCCAGTTGCTGTTGGTGGGTCAGAAAGAAGAAGTAATTAATTGCGGTTTAATTTTGACTTTAGCAAATTAGACCTAGCTTGAAGTTTCACAAGCTGTGCCAGCAATTTCTAATATGAGCAGGATCTATTTGTAAATACTAGAAGAGCAAACATTTTCCTAATACCCCACAAAACTGCTATTATGCTAATTTTTTGAAATTTGTTTGGATTTTTCTACTTAGTCGTTTGTACAAGTTTATTTTTTTGACATGTTTCATTTTTAGTGTACGTGTTAGAATCAAAATATAATATGATTCGACTTTCACATGCATTATTGTTGCTGCTTTTAGTCTACCATACAATTCTTGTAGTAAAAAATTGACTAACTAAGATTGGAATTGAGCCACTATTTGATGATTCACTCAAAATAATAATTAATACAATATTGAAAAATTATTCAACTATAGCTTATAAAAGTGTAAAAGCACATTGAAGCAGTGAAACCTCAAAAAATAAGCTTTCTGAAGTATACCGTATCAACTCACTCTTCCAGGAAGGAGAGTTGATTCATTTGGGTACCACTTTTTAACTAGTAGTTGAGTAAAAAGTACTCAGGATAAAACATCGTAAGTTTTTCCCGAAAAGTGAGCAAAAAAGCCTAGTTTTATTTGTGCCATCAACCAAATATCTATTACAAGCCGTTTAGAATTGAAAGACAAAAATGTAAAAAATGTCTCAAATCACCTTCCCTTCCCCTACAGTGCATTGCAAACAATCTATCCAACCCAATTTAACGAGACCATCCCTGGACGCGTTTTGTCCTCTTGGACTCCTCAGCAGGGCCTGTTCCGTCCACCAAACCAATGCATATGGAGAAAACGAATTTATGTTATTGCAAATGAAGGGTTTGGTTTGGGGAACGGAACAGGCCCTGCTGAGGAGTCCAAGAGGACAAAACGCGTCTAGGGATGGTCTCTTCAAATTGGGTTGGATACATTGTTTGCAATACACTGTAAATTATTTTCAATACAATGTTTGTGGTGTATGTCAGTGTGAATCTTCAAACAAATAAAGGTGTGTTGTTTACAACAATTCGAATGGTGTGAGTGTGGTGTTGTGGATAGTGCATTTGCTTTCATTAACAACGGTTGCAGGTTCAAATGCTCGGTGGCAGTACTCCAAGATTAAGCAGTGTATACTGGAGTGTGGGGCACGGTATGCGAATCTATGGACGAGTGTACACCGGCTACAATAGTTTATAATTCATCACAGAAATTGATCAATCATAATCGATCAAACGTCACACGCTTAGTACATCATCAAAAATGATGACAAAATGTCTGACAGCAAACTACATTCCAAGGAGAAAATGCCATTGACGCCAAAATAGCAATTGCATGCATTTATTTGTAACATCAACATTTTTTGTAAAACGTCATAATGTTTTGTTTATTCAACAATATAATAACAGTTTACTTACGAGCTGATATTTTAGAGTGGATTTAATATAAAATACAAATTATGATTTAAAACAAAGTGAAACAATTTATACTCATAATAAACAGTTTAAATGTGGTTCTGGAATATTTTGTTTGGCATAGGACAATTTCATGAGTAAATCATAGAAGTAGAGAATGCAAGAATACAAATAGTCTTTATAAATTTACAAGTAGTAATTAGCGTGGTAAGCAGGTTAGATAGATCAAAAGTCAATAACAGTTTGAGAGTTTGGTTTTATCGTTTAGTCACCGACAGCATTGGATTGTCGGAGATTGATTCGTTGTCACCATTGATGTGTATTGATATAGGTGGGTTGTTTACAACTATTCGGGTGGTGTGAGTGTGGTGTTGTGGATAGTACATGTGCTTTCATTAACAATGGTTGCTGATTCGAATGCTTGGTGGCAGTTCTCTAAGATAGGACAGTGTAGAATCGTGAGTTGGGCATGATATATGAATCTATAGTGGAGTGTACACACTACTACAATAATTTATGTTTCATCGCAGAAATTGATTGATCATAAACGATCAAACGTGACACGCTCAGTACGTTGTTAAAAATGACCACAAAATGTCAGGCGAAAAACTACTTTCCAAGGGCAAAATGCCGTTGATGGCAAAATAGCCACTGCATGCATCTATTTGTAACATCAACATTGTTTGTAATATGATATAGATTTTTGATTATTCAACAATATAATAACAGTTTACTTACCTCCTAAAATTTCAGAGTAGATTCAACATGAAATACAAATTATGATTTAAAACGAAGTGAAACAATTTAAACTCATAATGAACAGTGTAAATGTGGTTATGAAATAGTTGTTATCGTTTGGCATAAAATAGTTTGATGAGTAAATTATAGAGGTAGAGAAACGTAGGAACATAAATTGTGTTCATAAATTGGCAAGTTGTAATTAGCATGGTAAGCAGGTTAGATACAACAAAGTTCAACAACAGTCTGATAGTTTAGTTGTAGTATTAATCGCCGACAGCAATTGGTTGTTGGAGATTGATTTGTGGTCACCATTGATGGGTATTAATAACGGTGTGCTGTTTACTACTCTTCATTTGTTGTGAGTGTGGTGTAGTAGATATTGCATTTGCTTTCATTGACAATAGTTGCACGTGCAAATTGTCGGTGGCAGAGCTCCAACATTAAGCAGTATATACTGGAGGATGGGACACTGTATGTGAATCTTTATAATTCATCACAGAAATTGATCAATCACAAATGACGAAAATTCACACGTTCAATACATCATTAAAAGTAATGAGAAACTACTTTCCAAGGACAAAATGCTGTTGATGGCAAATAAGCAACTGCAGGCATCTATTTGTAACATCAACACGTTTTGTAATAAGTCATGATCTTTCGATTATCCAACGATAATACATTTTGCTTACCACCTGATATTTTTGAGTAGATTCAACATGAAATACAAATTATGATTTAAAACGAAGTGAAACAATTTAAACTCATAATGAACAGTGTAAATGTGGTTATGGAATAAATTCTTATGGTTTGGCATAGGATAGTGTAATGAGTAAATCATAAAAGTAGGGAATGCAAGAACACTAATTGTGTTCATAAATTTACAAGTTGTAATTAGCATGGTAAGCAAATTAGATGCACCAAAAAACAACAACAGTGTGGAAGTTTAGTTTTAATGTTTAGTCGCCGACAGCATTGGATTGTTGGAGGCTAATTGGTTGTCACCCATTAATGTGTATTAATATAGGTGTGTTGTTGACTATTCTTTGAGTTGTGAGAGTGTGGTGTAGTGAATAATAGATCTTGTTTTATTAATGGCTGCAGGTTCGAATTCTCGGTGGCAGTTTTCCAAGGTAAGGCAGTTTATACTGGAGGATGGGGCACGGTATGTGAATCTATGGACGAGTGTACACAGGGCTACAATAGTTTATAATTCATCACAGAAATTGATCAATCATAAATGATCAGATGCCACATGCTGAATATGCCATTAAAAATGACAACAAAATGTCAGATCGCAAACTACATTCCAAGGACAAAATGGCGTTGATGGCAAAAGAGCAACTGTCTACATCCATTTGAGATATTGAGACTTTTTGTAATATGTCATATTGTTTCGATTATCCAACAATATAATAACAGTTTACGTACTATCTGATGATTTAGAGTAGATTCAACATGAAACACAAATTATAATCTAATACAAAGTGGCACAATTTAAACTCATAATGAACAGTGTAAATATGGTTATGGAATAGTCCTTATTTTTTGTCATAGGATAGTTAGATGAATAAAACATAGAGGTAGAGAATGCAAGAGTACAACAAGAATACTTAAACTAACAAGTTGCATTAGCGTGGTAAGTAGATTAGATACACCAAAAGACAACAACAGTGTGAGAGTTTGGTGGTAGTACTTAGTTGCTTGACAGCATTGGATTGTCGGAGATTGATTTGTTGTCACCATTGATGTGTATTAGATAAGTGTGTTGCTAATTATTATTCGAGTGGGTTGAGTGGGGTGTTGTGGATAGTGCATGTGCTTTTATTAACAATGGTTGCAGGTTTGAATGCTTGGTGGCAGTGCTCCAAGATTAAGCAGTGTAGTCTGGAGTGTGGGGCGCGGGTACGTGAACCTATGGTGGGGTGTTCACAGGGCTACAATAGTTTATAATTCATCACAGAAATTGATCGATCATAAATGATCAAATGTCACACGCTCCGTACGTCATTAAAAATGATGACAAAATGTCTGACAGCAAACTACATTCCAAGGGCAAAACAGCAACTGCATGCATCTATTTATAACATTAACATTTTTTGTAATATGTCATGATGTTTCGATTATTCAACAATATAATAACAGTTTACTTACGAACTGATATTTTAGAGTAGATTCAACATGAAACAAAAACTATAATTTAAAACAAAGTGAAACAATTTATACTCATAATAAACAGTGTAAATGTGGCTATGAAATAGTTCTTATGATTTGAAACAGGATAGTTTGATAAGTAGATCCTAGAAGTAGAGAATACAAGAGCACAAGTGCAGTATTTAAACTGACAAGTTGTAATTAGCATGGTAAGCAGGTTAGATAGATCAAAAGTCAATAACAGTTTGAGAGTTTGGTTTTACTATTTAGCCGCTGACAGCATTGGATTGTCGGAGATTGATTCGTTGTCACCATTGATGTGCATTAAAGAAGTGTGTTGTTCAGTATTATTCGAGTTGTGTGAGTGTGGTGCTGTGGATAGTACATGTGCTTTCATTAACAATGGTTGCTGATTCGAATGCTTGGTGGCAGTTCTCTAAGATAGGACAGTGTAGAATCGTGAGTTGGGCATGATATATGAATCTATAGTGGAGTGTACACAGGACTACAATAATTTATGTTTCATCGCAGAAATTGATTGATCATAAACGATCAAACGTGACACGCTCAGTACGTTGTTAAAAATGACCACAAAATGTCAGGCGAAAAACTACTTTCCAAGGGCAAAATGCCGTTGATGGCAAAATAGCCACTGCATGCATCTATTTGTAACATCAACATTGTTTGTAATATGATATAGATTTTTGATTATTCAACAATATAATTACAGTTGCTTACAAGCTGATTATCTCAGAGTAGATTCAACATGAAATACAAATTATGATTTAAAACAAAGTGAAACAATTTAAACTCATAATGAACAGTGTAAATATGGTTATGGAATAGTTGTTATCGTTTGGCATAGGGCAATTTCATAAGTAAATTATAGAGGTAGAGTATGCAAGAACACAAACAAAGTACTTAAACTTGGCAAGTTGTAATAGCATGGTAAGCAGGTTAGATACAACAAAGTTTAACAACAGTCCAAGAGTTTGGTGTTACTATTAAGTCGCTCACAGCATGGGATTGTTGGAGATTGATTTGTGGTCCCCATTGATGTGTATTAATAATGCTGCGTTGTTTATCATTATTCAAGTAATGTGAGTGTGGTGTTGCGGACAGTTCATCTGCTTTCATTAACAATGGTTGCTGGTTTGAATGCTTGGTGGCAGTGCTCCAAGATTAAGCAGTATATACTGGAGGATGGGGCTTAGTGTGTGAATCTGTGGTGGAGTGTTCACTGGCTACAATAGTTTATGATTCATCACAGAAATTGATCAATCATAAACGACAAACGTCACACGCTCAATACATCATTAAAAATGACTGCAAAATGTCAGACGAAAAACTACTTTCCAAGGGCAAAATGGAGTTGACGGCAAAATAGCCCTTGTCTACATCTATTTGTAACATCAACATTTCTTGTATTACGTTATGATGTTTCAATTATTTAACAATATAATAACAGTTTACTTACGAACTGACATTTTAGAGTAGATTCAACATGAAATACCAATTATGATTTAAAACGAAGTGAAACAATTTAAACTCATAATGAACAGTTTAAATGTGGTTATGGAATAGTTCTTATGGTTTGGCATAGGACAGTTTGATGAGTAAATGATAGAAGTAGGGAATGCAAGAACACAAAAAAAGTGCTTTAATTGGCAAGTTAGAATTAGCATAATGAGCTGATTAGATACAAACAAAAGCCAATAAGAGTTTGAAAGTTTGGGTGTAGTGTTTAGTTGCCAACACATTGGATTGTCAGAGACTGATTCGTTGTCACCGTTGATGCGTATTAATATAGTTGTATTGTAAGGCCCAATAAAAAAATACAAATTTTTGTAATTTATTATGGTCGCTTAGTGGATTGTTGCTACATGCAAGGAAAAATTCAGTGGCATATGATGATCCATTTGGTTGGGGTTGCAGAGGTTTTGGCAGAGGTTCCAGCGGTGGTGTCTATAACCCTAACCCTAACCCTAACCCAAACCTTAATCCTAGATTCTAGGACAAATACCCCCGGACAAATACCCACCGGACAAATACCCACCGGACATATACCCACCGGACAATTACCCCTCTTGCAAAATACCCCCTGGACATATACCCACCACAAGATGAAATGTGAGGAAAAACCCTAACCCTAACCCTAACCCTAACCCTAACCCTAACCCTAACCCTAACCCTAATCCTAACCCTAACCCTAACCCTAACCCTAACCTTAACCCTAACCCTAACCCTAACCCTAACCCTAATCCTAACCCTAACCCTAACCCTAACCCTAACCTTAACCCTAACCCTAACCCTAATCCTAACCCTAACCCTAACCCTTAAACAAAACAAAAAAAACTGGTGGGTATATGTCCAGGGGGTATTTTGCAAGGGGGGTAATTGTCCGGTGGGTATTTGTCCAGGGGTATATGTCCGGTGGGTATTTGTCCGGTGGGTATTTGTCCTGATACCTTAATCCTAACCCTAACCCTAACTCTATACCTAACCCCAATCCTAATCCTAACACCAATTCTAACGCTAACCCTAACCCTCATTCTAACCCTACGTAAGGAAGCTAGATCTAAGTTTGTTAATTTTTTGTGAGCTAATCATAGTTCTAGCATAGATAACCCTAGACACTATTTTTATTGGAAGGAGATCAGAGATAGCTAACCCTAGATCTGAGTGAGCTAATTCTAACATGGTGTGGCTGTCATGTAAAATGTTTTAAAGAGTTTGGTGCAATCCTTACCACCTTATGATTTGACTTGTTATTGCATAGTGGTTTTCAAGGCATGATTCCTTACTTCAATGATTCATGCGTAATCGATTCTGTTTTTAACTGGATCATGGGAATATAGTTGCATCCCTATTGCACAATCCATCATGACGAGTGGATTGCATCATGGTAGAAGCGATGCTGTATACGGCGAGTGAGTGAGAATAGTTATAATATACCATTGTGTGATTCTTATACAGTGTGTTCAAAAAGTCGCTATCATT
This sequence comes from Trididemnum clinides, assembly GCA_963675345.1. Lineage (NCBI taxonomy): Eukaryota > Metazoa > Chordata > Ascidiacea > Aplousobranchia > Didemnidae > Trididemnum > Trididemnum clinides. The sequence goes on along the minus strand of OY776293.1, from coordinate 11,346,072 downwards.
CAAAAATCGATGTATTATCCATGATTTATTTAACAAAGAACGTGATATAGTTGCTACCACTTAAATTTTCTCCTTTTAAATTCTTAATGTAGAAATAAATTTCAATGTTATTTGCATTACTATCCAATGAGACAATGCTATGAATGTATGCACTGATGCTTCATTTTACATCGCAAGTGACCAAACTAGACATGCCATGAAGCTTGTTAGAGACAGACTGCGTGTGAAATATGACATTGAACCACCAGAACATCATGTAATCAAGTCTTGGAGTAACAAGTTACTGGAGAGTGGTAGCCTGTTTGACAGACCGAGGACTGGAAGATCAACTGAATGGTAGATGTGATCGATGAGATGGAGAAAGGTGTCAATGATAATCCGAAAAGTTCAGTGAGGAGACTATCAAATGAAATTGATATTCCAAAGTATTACATAGATTTTTGAACGGTAGCAACTTTATCACATTCTTTGAAAAATAAATGATGGATATTACATGGATTTTTGAACAGTAGCGACTTTTAGGACACATTGCATGAGCTGAAATATACGTTGAGAGGAATTGCTTGTTATAAAATATGTGTGAAAATGTTCCTGACTCTGTTCCGGAAAATATGGAAGAATCGTTTGCTTGTTGTGCTCCATATAATCTGCATATGCTTAACAGTGATGACCGTTTACAGTCCTCTACCAAGAATTGGCCTCTAAAGGGACATGTTACACCGTACGAAAAGGCAGACGCTGGTTTCTATTACTTGGATGACAGCGACCAAGTTATTTGTTTTTACTGTGGTGGAGGCTTAAAGAACTGGGAACTGAACAATAATCCTTGGTACAAGCACGCTAAATGGTTGCCTCTGTGTGAATACATGCTAAAGAAACAGGGTATGGATTATGTGAAAGACATAATTCTCAAATACTCGAAGTTAAACAGACCAAAGTTGAAAAAACCTTGTAAAGCAAACAATGTAAAAATTATCCACGAAATATTGAATGATTCAAGGTCTACAGAAACAAAACAAAAAGCAGCAGAATGGGAGGTTTTAATGTTGTTGGACCCGAATGTAGCCTATGCAAAAAGATGGGTATTAATGCAAACAAAATTACACGAGCATTGATTAAAAAAATTTTATTTACCAATCATCAAGGTAGTTAGCTACCTGAAGACACAGATTATCTAAAGAAACACGTCATGTTTGTTGAATATGAACTATTGCCGCTGCGAAAAAGCGAATGTGTTAAGTCTGCTGTACCAGGATATTGCGCCATACAACATGCCATCCAATTTGTAAGATTTCATGTAGTTGCACAATCTTTTTTCCTCCTTTTGGGGGTATATAAACATACTTAGTAGCCAAAGCAATTATTTGAAGTTTTACAAATGACATGGATTTCAAAAAACAATTTCAAGATATTGGAACAACTTCACAACCCGCTGCAACTTTGTTGAGAAAAGCAGTGATCAGTGTTAAAAAAGGTAAAATGCTGTTCTCTTTTGAACAACTAACAAAAGTCGTGACTCTGCTGATGGATGATCTACCTTATATTTTGTTTCGACCTAAATCTGAAACGAAAGACTACGTGCTGCTCTTATTCTGGGTGACAAGCCAAGATGATTCCAATTGTACACTGCAAAAAAGCATACAGAATATAAAACAAGAAATATTGTCTGATGGATTTCAATTGCGATTTACGGTCGAAAACGTGACGGCTCCACGACGTGAAGTATCATATCTGGTTCACAACTGCTTAGGTCTGAATATAGAAAATGATGATATTTGCCATCTACCACTGGATAGCCACAGACAGTTGGTCAACTTTCTTACACTCTTGCAAGAACCGGTAAAAAAACGTAAAATTGAACTATGAAAAGAGTACGTTTTGATGAAAAACTAACTGTACATATCATGACCGATTGGCTGCAAGCTCTTCAAGAAGGAAGAATCAGTACCTGGGTGCTTAAAGCTCGGAATCACTACCTCTTCAGGAAACGAAGTACTGCTTTAAAAATTGAATGTTGTCTGAAACCCAAACATCGAGAAAAAATGAGATTTTGTAGATTTGTATAAGTTGTGTTTCTTGATGTATTACACTAAATGTATGGGTTTATTGTACAATTCACAAATAAAATCAGATACACGACGATTGTTTTCAGTTGAATTTGAGATAAAGGTAGATAGTATTGCATGCAGAAAGATATTACGACAACGAAGTAAAATACACACAATAATGCCCACACACATTTGGAAATAAGCTTTGTATTAATTCTAAACGTTTTAATGTTTGAGTTGTCTAGAAAACATTTTTGCAGCTCATAAAAGTTAATAATACTATAGGTGAGAGCCTTCACGTTTCCGAGCGCGGTCGCCAAAACGGCCGTGATAATAGCAAAAAGCCGTGGTTGACCACGCCGATGTAATTGGGGAGACGAATTCCGATTGAAAGGTCGGTTGTGGTGGTGTTGGGAGTCGTGAGACGAGACTTGGGTAGCATGGGAAGGCTTAGCTATGGAGTGGTTTTTGCTTTGTGAAAGCTCACTGACACTCCTTTGCAGCGAATCCAAGCGTGATTCTAGGACCTCGTTTATGAGACTTTGGTTAGAAGACGGTTCCTTCTCGAGATAAGGAGTGGGTTGTGATCCATGGCCCTGTTTTAACGAGCGATGAGGCGGTCAGCGTGCTGAGCCAGTTCCTCAAGGCTGGCTGATTTGTAGTGATAAAGGTTGATCCCTATCTGGAGGTAGACAGCCTCTAAGAGGTGATGGCGTATAAAGTTGGTGACGATTGAAGAGCGTGAGTCATAGTATGTCCCGAGGGCCACTTTGACACGAATAAGGAATTCGGTTATAATGTTGCTGCCTTTAGTGCATTGTTTTAAGATGGTGCAGGGTGAATCTTCAATCTTGTTACAAAGGCGCTCGAGGAGTGATATTTTTAGTTGTGTATATGGTTTGTCCTAGTTCAAGTTTTGCAGGATATCGGCTACTTTGGTAAGTGTTTGTTCGTGCTTGCTCAAGACTTGAATGAGGGCGGAGTATTTAGGGCCTTCTTTGGTAATCCCGCTATGGCTGAACATCATTTTAATTGTGCTGAAGTACCTCGAGACATTAAACGGCCAAAACTCTAGCAACTTAAGCAACGTGTGTGACAGGGGCAAGGTAGTTGATGGCTTATGGTCAATTTCGGAGGCCATGTGTGCTGGGGGTGTGGCAAAGCTACCTCGCCGTGTGCCAAAGTTAAGGGATGTGGAAATGGGATGTTGAGCGTGGATAGGGGTACTGGTAGGTGGAATTGAAGTTATGGGATTGCCCTCATGGTGTACTGCAACAGGAGACTGTGCATTCCAGTGGCGGTGGCGTGGTAAATTAGTATGGAGTAACCGTCGGTGGGCTGGGCTACGTGGTTTACCAATGTACAGAACGGTTATTACGACAATGCTAAGCAGTAAAATTAAGCTTAAACAAACGTCAAATAATATTGGTAACATAACTATTTACAAGTCATTAATCGTAAGTTTCTTTGCCATTGGAAATCGTTCGTGATACCCAGTTCATGAACCAAAACAATGAACTTGTTTGTAATTGACCGGAGTTGTGGGAGTCTGAGTCTTAGAACTGCAATTATGACGTTATCTCTGGACTCTTACGTGTTTCGCTCAGCGCAGCAAATGATAGAGTCACGCTCATATGATGAACAAAGATGGCGCAAGTAATGCTAGGTAATAAAGCGATGGGGCTCTGTTTCTTATTTACTCAAATGGCTTGTTCTAGCTGCTTGAGGGAGGAAAACAAATGCAAAATAAAATAATTTACGGTACCGTCTTTGTTGTCTTGTAAAATTAATTTCATTGACTTGATATTATGCTTCTGGTTATCTTGTTCTTTGTCGGGGTCACCACTGTAGCAATGGACGTGATCGTTTTAGGATTGAGCTACTAGAGCGGATGGACAGAGAGTACCGACGATTGATTCTGTGGCTGTCTATCGCGTCGAGAGTGCAGTTAGTTGTTTATTGAATCGTACTTCGCTTACACAAAGCCAGACTTTCGCTTATTATTGATATAATTACTTTACTTTCAGAAAAACTCAATTGACTTATTCAAACTTGACCAAATTGAATGAAGAAAAAGGCAGTGCAGGCAATTTATATGTACAACGTAGCGGTGACGTAATAATAATCAGCCGCTACAGCACCAAACTCTTTAAAATAATTTACATGACACCCACACCATGTTAGAATTAGCTCCCTCAGATCTGGGGTTAGCTATCTCTGATCTCCTTCCAATAAAATTGATATCTGGGGTTATCTATGCTAGAACTATGATTAGCTCACAAAAAATTAACAAACTTAGATCTAGGTCTCTTACATAGGGTTAAAATTAGGGTTAGCGTTAGCGTTAGGATTAGGGTTAAAGTTAGGGTTAGGGTTAGGGTTCTAGACATCGCCGCCAGAACCTCCGTCAAAACCTTCGCAAGAACCTCCGCAACACCAACCAAATAGATCAGTGCTTTATTTTAACGCAAAATTTGGCCTAAACTACTAAACTACAACGTTTAGGCTAAATTTTGCGTTCAAATAAAGTCATCTTCCTTACCGACTTTTTATGTCAATTTTTGGCTAATTTTGCCTATATATACACCTAGTCTAGTACAAAACTTTGATAAATGTAGACACAAACCGGCTTTTAAGTATGAGAAACAACTCTATTCAAACACTGCGATGTCTTAACATTAATAATTATTGTTTCTCAGTTAATAATTGAAGCGAAAATACTTCTTGGTTCCAAATATAGGCATAATCCGTTTGCTGCTAAACCGCTGCCTAAAATAACCATTTCTTGCCTTGTAGCCCGCCACCTCTATGCAAGCTTCGGTTATGACCTGGATTTCTCTCTCAACTAACTGAGTGTGGTTTGGCCACTTTGGAACACTCAGCGGTTTTTCAAGGATACCTAAAACTTCCTCATCACTGAGGAATGTCAAAAATAGAGGTACAGTTTTCATTTCAGTGTCCCATTCAATCATATGATAGTAATTGGTTGCGTAAAACTTCAGCTTTAGAAGGATTACTTTCCTAATGTTCTTGGAAGGCATGTCATGTGTCTTTTCTATCGCCTCTGTATCCTCCTCCGCTTTATCATCTGATGGTATAAGAAGGTCTTTATCAATGTGGGGTCTTTCACCATTTACTTCATCTTCAGGTAATGCTTCAGCCTCAGCAAATGCTTCCTCTTCAATGTTCGGTATGTATTGATCCTTTAGCTTCCTAATTTTATTAACAGCTTGTATTCTGACTGCTTCATGTCTATCTGCACAAATGGCAAGCAGGAGTTGGTCTGGATGAGCAAAAAAGACATTTCTTTGTACCACCTCCTTCACAATGTTTATCTCCGTGTTGTTCAGATGTTTCAGCAACTGCAAGCATACAAAAGTGTTGTGCGAACCATCTGTCATGTTCGAATGTCTCTTGATCTGGAACCACATTGGCACAGAGAATTTTATCACCATGTTAGCGATCCTTTGAAGTTGGTTACTTAGTTGAGCAGTGGCAACATATATCCTCAATACTCTGCTCCAGAGAGTGTTACACCTCGACACACATGGAGGACCAGGTTCAATGGCTGCAAGATCATTATCCACTTTCCCTACTATAGTTGCAATCCATATTCTGTACAAATATTTTTGGTCCGAGGATAAATCTATTACCTACAAAAAACAAAAAATAACTGATAAACAGCTCGGTTAAGTAAGCTATGCCAAGACTCAGCAAAGTCAAAACAAGCGTTTGTAAATCAAACAATAATAATTTACCTCTTCCTCGGACAGAACCGGATAATTAGAAAATTTGATTGGCTGAAAGTCAACGACAGGAAGGTCTAAGACTGGCTCTTTTATCTTTTGACCAATCATTCCTTGCCAGTTCTCCTGGCCGCTGGGTTTGCCATCGTAATAGTAAAATATCGCCCGGAATGGGAGCTCATTACCGTGGAACTGACAGATGCTGTAATGCAGAGGCCGGGCGAGCAGCTTCTCCAGGTAATGGATAACACCTCCTTTTGGTCCGGTATTGACGCGGCCACCGTCAAAACCAGCAGCATATAGTAGCTGATTTGTCAACTTGTGCTCAACCAGAAAATTATAGATGGCTCAAGCTACCACCTTCCCATGCCCAGTTTTTGGGGTCACATGAGTTAAATAGTCGTTGCTAAGTTCAGTCAACACGACATAGTGATCATCTACTTTCATCGTTGGACTCGACGTTCCTGTTTTATTGTTTTTCACAAGAACTCTGGTCATGGTTATCTTTCCCTAAAATATAAAGATGTGAGTTACTTTAAATTTCCAAGCTCTGCTTCCCGCGTTTTCTCTATACATCGCCTCTTCTCGTCTCCCACTTTCTGTGGTCCATAACCAACTTATCAACTTTGGTTATGATAGCCTAATCAAACAGCGTGGCCGAGGCTATGGCAGCAACAGCATAGTTTGAAGCATCATACCTATCGCAAACAGAAGCACGAGTAGGAAGTTTAGTCAAGTTTCTTTTAGAACTGTTGTCTAATATGTTCATTTGAATATAATCTTCGTCTATTTTGCTCTTGTCGTTGTCGCATACCTCGTAAGCACTTTCGTCAAAGAGGTCAAGATCAAGAGATCAAGCTGCACTTGCTCCTGCCCGATCTCAGCTTAAACTTTTTCTATTTCAGCAGCCACCTTCATCGCCTCGTCTCTTGCCACTGCTCAGGCCCACATTCTGCAAACGTTCCTGTCGATGTCAGCAATTATTATCTTCCCAGCACAACCCTGGGTCAAGTAAGAACTGGATCTCACGCTTAGGAACCTTCACATCACACAAACAAGCCAAGGGGAATCCATCACAGTTTTTTGCTTTGCAATGCACTTGGAAACAAGAGGCAGATAAACACGTGCAACTATAAACGTCAAAGAATTCACCCATTTCTATTTTGAACTCGTTTAACTTCACAAAATTTTGCTTGCTTTTGTTGACCAGCAGATCTTTCTTTTATAATCTTTTCAATTTATTTTCAATATCTTTTTGGTCTAACAAAGAAATTGTTGACCGATCTTCAATCGCCCTAGCCCATTTTGCAAAAACATCTAAAGCAGCTTTCTTCACAATCTCATTTACATCTGCAAACCTTCCAGCCTCACATTTATACCTCCAACAATTTCTTAACACTTCATCATTAAGTGGAAGTTTGTATGCGGAAAGAGGATCTGCTTGCCCAAACACAGCATGTTCTGTGTCTTTCCTGGTTATTCTCTTTCTCTTAGTCATTTCTGCTATATTCTTTACAAATTAGTTGAATTCTAAAATATCAATACATTATTTTACTCTAGAAGTGTCAAAACTACATTACATTTTTTTAAAACTTGTAAACGTATGCTTGACAACTGACCGCACTGCATTACAAAAATTGCGACACACAGCAACGTATCCTGACAACGGCCAACAACTGTAGGTTATGTCAGAAAAAGCCTGAAACAGATGAATGGAAAGAGATACAGTAACTCAAAAATATTACAGCAGAACAGTGCTAAAAATTGAGTTACACAATGAACAAGCAGCGTGCTGATTGGTCTTGAGCCAAGATCGTGGCTGATAGAGTATCATTGCTTTAGTGTAGCCTCATAAAATGGCGTCAAGTGTCAGTTTTCAGTCCAAACGTCAGTAGACAAAGCCTACGTCTAGCAACCTAAAATTTGGTGTGCGGCTTTCTAATGACATGTACAACAATGCATCGAGCGACCACTTTAATCTGTGACAAAAGTGTTCCCTAGCGTGTTGTTTAATATTATTTGAGCGGGGTGAGTGTGGTGTAGTGGATACTGCATTTGCTTTTATTGACAATGGTTGCAGATTCGAATGCTCGGTGGCAGTGCTCCGAGATAAGGTAGTATAGACTGGAGTGTGGGGCACGATACATGAATCTATGGACGAGTGTACACAGGGCTACAACAGTTTATGTTTCATCACAGAAATTGATCAGTCATAACCGATCAAACGTCACATGCTCAGTATGTCATCAAAAATGACGACAAAATGTCTGACGACAAACTACTTTCCAATGGCAAAAGTCCGTTGATGGCAAAATAACCACTGTCTACATATATTTGTTACATTAACGTTTCTTTTAATACGTCATAATGTTTCGATTATTCAACAATAAAATAATAGTTTACTTACGATCTGATATTTTAGGGTAGATTCAACATGAAATACAAATTATAATTATAAACAAACTGAAACAATTTAAACTCATAATGAACAGTGTAAATGTAGTTATGGAATAGTTCTTATCGTTAGGCATAGAATAGTTTGATGAGGAATCTATAGAAGTAGAGTATACAAGAACGCAAACGCAAATGGAAAGCTTAAACTGACAAGTTTGTAAGCAGGGTAAATACAAGCAAAAGTCAATAGCAGTTTAAAAGTTTGATTTTAATGTTAAAAGTTTGATTTTAATGACAGCATTGGATTGCTGAAGACTAATTCGTTGTCACCATTGATGTGTATTAACATAGGTGTGTTGTTTGCTATTATTCGAGTGAGGTGAGTGTGGTGTAGTGGATACTACGTTTGCTTTTATTGACAATGGTTGCAGATTCGAATGCTTGGTGGCAGTGTAAACTGGAGTGTGGGGCACGATACATGAATCTATGGACGAGTGTACACATGGCTACAACAGTTAATGTTTCATCACAGAAATTGATCAATCATAACCGATCAAACGTCACATGCTCAGTACGTCATTAAAAATGACAACAAAATGTCTGACGGCAAACATTTTCTGAAAAACAAACTGCGGATGATGGCAAAATAACCACTGTCTACATCTATTTGTAACATCAACATTTCTTGTAATATGTCATGATGTTTTGATTATTCAACAATATGATTACAATTTACTTACCAGCTGATTATTTTACAGTATATGCAACATGAAATACAAATTATGATTTAAAACGAACTGAAACAATTTAAACTTATAATGAACAGTGTAAATGTGGTTATGAAATAGTTCTTAGTGCTTGGGGTAGATTAATTTGATGAGTATACAATAGAGGTAGAGAATGCAACAACACAAAGAGTGTTTATAAATTGGCAAATTGGAATTAACGTGGTAAATGATTACATACACCAAAAATCAATAACAGTTTGGGAGTTTAGTTTTACTGTTTAGTCGCCGACAGCATTTGATTGTTGTAGGCTAATTTGTTGTCATCATTGATATGTATGAAAATAGGTGTTGTTTGCTATGATTCGAGTTGTGAGGGTGTTGTGCAGTGGATAGTGGATCTTTTTTTATTAACAATAGTTGCAGGTTCGAATGCTCGGTTGCAGCGCTCCAAGATTAAGCAGTGTATAGTGTATACTGGAGTGTGGGGCACGGTATGTGAATTCATGGACGAGTGAACACAGGGCTACAACAGTTTATATTTCATTACAAAAATTGATCAATAATAACACTGGTCTGCGTTTAAACTTTTTTCTCAGAGGTTGAAAGTTTTTTAGCAGTTTTTGGATTATTTTTTCGCGTAGAATTCAAATATGCAATCAGTTTTGTTCAATTAGGTCAAATTATCTTGTTATGGGAATTTTAATTTTTTTAAGAATTTATGTTAAAACAATTATCTAGTATGCTATACGTTTATTCCAAATATCACTTTCTCAGTAAAATTTAATAACTGGTTAAAATATAAATGGATGTAAGCAAAAAGCGACTTAAACATAAGCAAAGGGGCGTTTGAAAGCTTTCCTTTTATGTTGTGGAACAGGGATATCTCTTTTGAGACACCAGCAATAGTCAGCTAACATATTAATATCCAAACGGCCTTGATTTCGTTCTTGCATCATACGAATGTCTTGGTGAAAACGCTCACCTTGCTCTTCACCGCAACTACCGTAGTTTTCTGGGAAGTAATCCAGATGAGAATTTAGGAAATGCATCCTAGGAGGCATTCTCGCACCCAAATCTTGGAAGTTGGGCATTAACTTATAAACCATATCTTCATAGTTTGGGCTACGTCTTTTCCCAAGAAATTTAGTGAAAACATTATTAAAAATTCCCATGCTCTTTTTTCTGCTTCAGTTAAAACTTCATCAAAAGTAGTATCTTTCATTAGTTCAAGTATTTGGGGCCTGCTCCAAGTTTAGCATCACTCACAGCTGGAAATTTAGACTGAAGAAATTTGAACAATGGGTTGCTTTTATTTAAGGCTTTGACAAAATTTTTCATTAAACAAAGTTTTATATGTAAGCGAGGAAGTAAGACGTTTTTTTTGGATTAACCATCAAACTTGATTATACATTGCATCTACCAGGTGTTAAAATGCCTCCAGCTGGCCATTCTTTTTGTAAGTAATGTCAGACATCAGCTCTGGAGTCCCTAAGACATAAAAAGCAAGGATATTTTGTACAACCTCCTTGAAGACCATGGAGTATGGATATCATTTTCAGATCACCACGAATCTTCCACTGGTGAAGATTGTAGCACAGCGCATCAAGTGAATATTTTATGTCTAAGTAGGACTCTTTAAAAACAAGTGAATGAGCAATGGGAATCGAAACAACAATATGTAGAAGAGCTGCTTTCTCGCTTCTGACAGAAGGATTCAATAACAATTTCCATTCTATTGCCTTGTATTCCATGCCCAAAGCTTTTACAAACTCACTGACATCATTGCAGCACACTAGCCAGTGCTGCTCATCCCTTGTAAAATACTTTTCAAAACTTGTCATCTCAATTACGGTACCAATAAAATGTAGTTTGTGAAGCTAATAAGTTGTTTTCACGGAGTCGAGGTCTCAATAGCTGAGCTGATTTTTTTGACAGATACAAATCCCTAGTCAAATCATTTAGCTGAGCTTGAGTTAGAAGGTTTGGCTGCTTGTAATTTGGTTCATCGCAGGTAAGTTGATCCCAAAGATCATTTGCACTTTTATCATTATCTGTAGACGACGAAGACTCAAACTCAGGAAAGTCTTGAGAAAGATTTGAAATGGGAATTCCAGGTCCATGTGGAAGTGGCTCAATGGCAGATGCAACATTGGGATATTTCAAGCAATGCTTGTTCTTTCGATTCATACCTGTAAATAAAGAGTGTTAAAATTAAACTATAGCATTTCAACCTGAACAAAGAACAAATATATTAAAGCAAACCTTGCTAGTTTGTTATGCAAAAATAGCAATCTGTCACGTGATTTTTGCTCTCTCTCCACACCATTGGCACACCAAACGGAAGCTTCTTCATCTTTCCTTTGCTCCACCTTCTCAAGTTTTCCACACATGTTTTGCAACAAATGTGAGGCGCAAACGATTATCCTGATCACCCACTTTCATTCCAAAATAAGCATGGTAACCTTTTTTAATGAAGGGTGTAATACCTGCTTGGCGGTCAGAGACTAACTTTTCCGCAAATGTAACAAAATCGGTCAGGATCATTTTTACATTTCCTCATTATGGACTAATTCTTAAACCAGTAAATCTTTTTATATCAATAAGCTATATATAATTTTTGTAATCCTGCACAAAGAGCTAAATGAAACATGTTGTCGAAACTATAGTTACAACGTGACAAGCAAAGAAAATATCCCTTAATATCAAACCATAAAAGCCGGCCTTTTAGTTGCTAATAATATCACCTACCTGCCAATTAGATACCGGTAGTATAAAACAGACATAGTAAAGGCATTTAGGGTAAAAGCTAGTGTTAACATTAAATATTAGCATCAGGGGCTAGGATGTAGTAGTAGAGGTTAGAAACTATGACTGTACTATGCCTACTACTAGGCTAATTTAGTACAACACCCTTACCAAGCTACCAACCGGTAATTAACTCTTGACTTAAATCCTTCAAGATCTAAAACAAAACGTTAACAGCAACAACGCAATTTACGTTGGCCTTTGTGACATCACACAACCAAAATTTGATAGTTTGATGTAAACTTTACCTACTGCTTAATGTTTGCCTACAAAAAACAGTGCTGTTAGTTTTTCAATATGCTGGATAAAAAGTGGATTTGTAAAAAAACTAAACCTGATAAAGCAAAACTGCTTGCATTTTTGGAATCAGCAGCAAAAATTGCATCAGAAATAGCTAACAGCTATTAAGTCTCAAAAAATTAGCAGATCAATGTAAGCCATCAAACGTCACATGCTCAGTACGTTACTAAAAAGGACAACAAAATGTATGACGACAAACTACTTTCCAAGGAAAAAATGGCGTTGATGGCAAAATAACCACTGTCTACATCTATTTGTAACATTAGCATTTCTTTTAATACGTCATAATGTTTCGATTATTCAACAATATAATAACAGTTTACTTACGATCTGATATTTTAGAGTAGATTCAACATGAAACACAAATTATAATTATAAACAAACTGAAACAATTTAAACTCATAATGAACAGTGTAAATGTGGTTATGGAATAGTTGTTGTCGTTTGGCATGGGATATTTTGATGAGTAAATCATAGAAGTAGAGAAAGCAATAACACAAGCGGAGTGCTTAAACTGACAAGTTGGATATAGCATGGTAAGCAGGTTAGATACAAGCAAAAGTCAATAACGGTTTGAGAGTTTGATTTTAATGTTTAGCCACCGACAGCATTGGATTGCTGAAGACTAATTCGTTGTCACTATTGATGTGTATTAATATAGGTGTGTTGTTTACTATCATTCGAGTGGGGTGAGTGTGGTGTAGTGGATAATGCATTTGCTTACATTAGCAATGGTTGCAGGCTCAAACGCTCGGTGGCAGTACTCCAAGATAAGGCAATGTAAACTGGAGTGTGGGACACAGTATGTGAATCTATGGTGGAGTGTGCATAGGGCTACAACAGTTTATGTTTCATCACAGAAATTGATCAATCATAATCGATCAAACGTCAGACGCTTAGATCATTATCAAAAATGACGACAAAGTGTTTGACGACAAACTACTTTCCAAAGAAAAAATAACCACTGACACATCTATTTGTAACATCGATATTTATATAACAACAAATTTCATACCAGCTGATGATTTAGAGTAGATTCAACATGAAACACAAATTATAATTATAAACAAACTGAAACAATTTAAACTCATAATGAACAGTGTAAATGTGGTTATGAAATAGTTCTTATCGTTAGGCATAGAATAGTTTGATGAGTAAATCATAGAGGTAGAGAATGCAACAACACATATGGAATGCTCAAATCGAAAAGTTGTATATAGCATGGTAAGCAGGTTAGATACAAGCAAAAGTCAATAACGGTTTAAGAGTTTGATTTTAATGTTTAGCCACCGACAGCATTGGATTGCTGAAGACTAATTCGTTGTCACTATTGATGTGTATTAATATAGGTGTGTTGCTTAATATCATTCGAGTGGGGTGAGTGTGGTGTAGTGGATAGTGCATTTGCTTACATTAGCAATGGTTGCAAGTTCGAATGCTCGGTGGAAGTGCTCCAAGATAAGGCAATGTAAACTGGAGTGTGGGACACAGTATGTAAATCTATGGTGGAGTGTGCATAGGGCTACAACAGTTTATGTTTCATCACAGAAATTGATCAATCATAATCGATCAAACGTCAGACGCTTAGATCATTATCAAAAATGACGACAAAATGTTTGACGACAAACTACTTTCCAAAGAAAAAATAACCACTGACACATCTATTTGTAACATCGATATTTATATAACAACAAATTTCATACCAGCTGATGATTTAGAGTAGATTCAACATGAAACACAAATTATGATTATAAACAAACTGAAACAATTTAAACTCATAATGAACAGTGTAAATGTGGTTATGGAATAGTTCTTATCGTTAGGCATAGAATAGTTTGATGAGTAAATCATAGAGGTAGAGAATGCAACAACACATATGGAACGCTCAAATCGAAAAGTTGTATATAGCATGGTAAGCAGGTTAGATACAAGCAAAAGTCAATAACGGTTTAAGAGTTTGATTTTAATGTTTAGCCACCGACAGCATTGGATTGTTGGAGACTAATTCGTTGTCACTATTGATGTGTTTTAACATAGATGTGTTGTTTGATATTATTCAAGTGGGGTGAGTGTGGTGTAGTGGATAGTGCATTTGCTTACATTAGCAATGGTTGCAGGCTCGAATGCTCGGTGGCAGTGCTCCAAGATAAGGCAATGTAGACTAGAGGGTGGGGCATGGAATATACGGGGTCATCAATATTTAGGGTTACAATCTTTATCAACTTTTTCGCTCTTGCGATCATCAATTGATGATTGAGTGTTTTTAGTGTTTCCTTTTAATTTTTTCAAATTGTGTTACAAAATTAGTTTACTAAAAATTGATTTGTGACTTTATTTCTCAACTGATTTTCATAAAATCTTTAAAAGATTATGCTTAATTCCTCACGCATCGGAAGATGTAAAACTTGTGCCCCAACTGTTGGATTTTTTTACCCAAAATGGGTTAAAAAGACCAAGAGCCCAGTTGCATACGACAAAAGTTGCCAAATTCTCAGCAAGAGCCAACTACTTTAAAATCAAATTAAGATTACATGTTTATCATGAAACCAAACCCTTTATCATAAACGTAATCTGAAAACTACTTTTCTGGGACATTATTTGACAAAACTTCAAGCAGTAATGATGAAATTTATTTATTAAAATTTTCAAATTTCTTAGGGGTCTTAAAACCCCCAAACAAATTCGTGTGGTAAGTAGAAAAAAGATTTAGTTTTTAAAAAATATGATATGTTGCTAAATATTGGTCTCATTTGAAAGCTTAGTAAATTTTCTTTCCAGCAATATGCAATTTAAATAGTCTAGGCTAAGCAGTATATGATATTTACTGATTAAAAGTGGGTATCGTACATCATGTCAGTTCAAAACCCCCAAATAATTTTTTGACTTACCTTCACTAAATTATAATTTTTAGAAAAACTACACCTTATAAAAAAATATAATAAATGGCAAATATTTCACCACTAAAGTCGTCATTTTGTATCAAGTTTTTAAGGAGACACAAACTAACATACAAACTTAAAAGCTAGCAGAAGTTTGGCTTCTTTAAATTAAAGTTCGCTGTATTCCCTTTATTTCTCAACAAATGGGAAGAGTGTAAAAAAACTTCTGTTTCATTGTTAGTGACAGCATATTCTATTCAAACTTGACATTTTCTGAATCTTGAAGAAATTTCGTTTCCAAAAATACATAATGTTAGATAGTTTAGGCTAACCTCTAGTAGATAATGACTGATCATATTTTAGGTCTAAATTTAACTACCAAAATTTGGTACCGGTCAACAAAAAGATCATGGGTCTCAGAAAGTTGCAAATTGTAGAAAACCTAGGCTTTTAGGTAAGTTTTGACTGATGTATCTTAAAAGCTTGTTTCTTTAGCATTATATAGCGACCATTTCTAAAAAAATTGGTAGAAAAATATAATCTGTAGTGATCTTGAAGTAAGGGTACTTTAACTTCGAAGACAACTCAGCACTTATTGGGGGCTAATTAGCATAAATGTTGCATATTCAAACAAAAAATTTTTTTGTTTTTATTGTACTTGAAATCTTTAAGAAATAGAGATTTCAAAGAGATATTACAGTTGATGTAGAAGTAAACAGATGAGTAATGCTTTACAAACAAACTTGGGGTATTTTATGATGATTAACTCTTTTGCTCCAGCGATCATCGATTGATGATCTCGTGTTTTCAGTGTTTACCTCAAATTTTTTTAAATTGAGTTACAAAGTTAGTTTAATAAAAAATCGATTTGTGACTTTATTTTTTATCCGATTTTCATAAAATTTTCAAAAGATCACGCTTATTTCCTCACGCATCGGTAGATGTATAATTTGTGCCCTAATTCTTGGATTTTTATACCCAAAAACAGTTAAAATGACCAACAACCCAGTTGCAGACAACAAAATCTGCCAAATTCTCAGCACGTGCCAACTACACTAAAATCAAATTCAGATTACATCTTTACCACATAACCAAACCCTTTATTATTGACACAGTCTGAAAACTACTCGTTTGGAGCATCATTTGACAAAATTTCAAGCAATAATTATAAATTTTACTTTTTTAGATTTCCAAATTTTTTAGGGGTCTCAAAACCCCCCAAACAAATTTGAATGGTAAGTAGATAAAAGTAAATTTAGCGTGTAAAAAATATGATATGTTGCTAAATACCGGTCTCATTTGAAAGCTTAGGAAATTTGATTTCCAGCAATATATAACTTTAAATATTTTAGACTAAGTGGTATATGATATTTACTAATCAAAAATGAGTACTGTACATCATGTCAGTTCAAAACCCTTAAACTTTTTTCGACATGCCTTGAATAAATTATAATTTTTACAAAAACTACACCCTTTAAAACGATAAACTAAATTGCAGATGTTTTACTACTAAAGTCGTCATTTTGTATCAAATTTCCAAGGAGACAAGAAGCGAAATACAAGTTTAAAAGCTAGCAGAAGTTTTGCTTTTGTAAATCAAAGTTTGCTGTATCCCCCTTGTTTCTCAAGAAATGGGAAGGGTATAAACAAGCGACTGTTTCATTGTCAGTGACAGCATATTCTATTTAAGCTTAATGTTTTCTGAATCTTGAAGAAATTCCCTGTTCAAAAATACTTAATGTTACATGGTTTAGGCTAACCTGTAGCAGAAAATAACTGTTCATATTTTAGGTACTGAATTTAACTACCAAAATTTGGTACCAATCGGTACCGGTCAAAAAAAAGGTCATGTGCCTCAGAAAATTGCAAATTGTAGAAAACCTAGGCTTTTAGGTAAGTTTTGAGTGATGTACCTTGAAAGCTTATTTCCTTAGCATCATTTTGCGACCATTTCTAAAAAAATTGGTAGAAAATTAAATCTGTAGTGATCTTTGAGGTGAGGGTACCTCTTTAATTTTGAAGACAACTACACCCCAGTTGGGGGGTTCATTTGCATAAAATTTGCATATTCAAAAAAATGTTTTTTTTTCTATTTGAAATCCTCTAGAAATGTAGATTTCAACGATATATTACACTTAATGTAGAAGTAGACAGCTGAGTAATGATTTACAAACAAACTTGAGGTACATAATTATGATTAATTATGATTGATTATGACAGTTTTTCGCGCTGCCACCTTACGGACATTTTTTTTCGCTTTTCACGCGGGAGCAAAAGAGTTAATTATGATTGATTATAACAAATTATGACAGTTTTTCGCTCTGCCACCTCGCGGACATCTTTTTTCGCACTGTATGCAGGAGCAAAAGTGTAAAATCAACTTTTTACTACGTTTTCTTATTTTTTCAGATTTTAAAACAAGCCCTGCTGATGAGTCCAAAAGGACGAAACGCGTCCAGGAATGGCTTTGTAAATTAAAATATATCTCTCAATAGCATTGCTCTCTTCGGAAGCCTCGCGCCTGTAGGGCCCGCTTGTTGTTTTCTTTCTCGCTTATAAGACGCTCTCTATCGATCGTAACCACTTGGAACCAGCAATATTTAACTCTTAAACTTTTAGAAATAATAATATAGTCATGACTCGTTTTTTGGACAAACGTACAGCGATTATTGAGTTGTTTAAAGCAGGAAACTCTAAAAGGGAAATTTGTAAAAACTTATATTGCCCACAGTGTAATTCGTGACACATGTAAGTCATTTCCTAAAGGTATTCAGTTGGTTGTCGTGGCAAGGGGTTGACATATTGAATGATAAATTTTGTACTTTTTTTCTATTATTTTTTCTTTAACACTACATTTGCATTGCTTGTAATATTTGCTTACTCTCGTAAATATAACCTGGTTAAGTTGTAACGATAAATATTGATGACCCTGTAAATCTATGGACGAGTGTACACAGGGCTACAACAGTTTATATTTCATCACAGAAATTGATCGATTATAAACGATCAAACGTCACACGCTCAGTACGTCATTAAAAAGGACGACAAAATGTCTGACGGCCTACTACTTTGCAAGGGCAAATGGACGTTGATAGCAAAATAGCCACTGCCTACATCTATTTGTAACATCAACATTTCTTTTAATACGTCATAATGTTTTGATTTATTCAACAATAAAATATTTTATGTACGAACTGATATTTTAGAGTAGATTCAACATGAAATACAAATTATAATTTAAAACGAAGTGAAACAATTTAAACTCATAATGAACAGTGTAAATGTAGTTATGGAATAGTGCTTATCGTTTGGCATAGGAAAGTTTGATGAGTAGATCATGGAGATAGAGAATACAAGGACACAAATATTGTTCATAAATTGGCAAGTTGGAATTAACATGGTAAGCAGGTTAGATACAACAACGTTCAACAAGAGTTTGAGAGTTTGGTTTTATTGTTTAGTCGCCGACAGTATTAGATTGCTGGAGACTAATTCGTTGTCACCATTGATGTGTATTAATATAGGTGTGTTGTTTAATATTATTGTTCGAGTTGTAAGAGAGTGGTGCAATGGATAGTGGATCTTTTTTTTATTAACAATGGTTGCAGGTTCGAATGCTCGGTGACAGTGCTCCAAGATAAGGTAGTATAGACTGGAGTGTGGGGCACGGTACATGAATCTATGGACGAGTGTACCAGGGCTATAATAGTTTATATTTCATCACAGAAATTGATCAGTCATAACCGATCAAACGTCACATGCTCAGTATGTTATTAAAAACGACAACAAAATGTCTGACGGCCAACTACTTTCCAAGGAAAAAATGGCGTTGATGGCAAAATAACCACTGTCTACATCTATTTGTAACATCAACATTTCTTTTAATACGTCATAATGTTTCGATTATTCAACAATAAAATAAGAGTTTACTTACGAGCTGATTATTTTAGGGTAGATTCAACATGAAACACAAATTATAATTATAAACAAACTGAAACAATTCAAACTCATAATGAACAGTGTAAATGTGGTTATGGAATAGTTCTCATCGTTAGGCATAGAATAGTTTGATGAGTAAATCGTAAAGGTAGATGAACGCTGGAACACAAATTGTGTTCATGAACTGGCAAGTTGGAATAATAAAGGTAAGCAGGTTAGATACAACAAAGTTCAACAATAGTGTGAAAGTTAGGTTTTATTGTTTAGTCGCTGACAGTATTGGATTGTTGTAGGCTGATTTGTTGTCACCATTAATGCGTATTTATATAGGTGTGTTGTTTACTATCATTCGAGTGGGGTGAGTGTGGTGAAGTGGATAGTACATCTGTTTTCAATAACAATGGTTGCAGGCTCGAATGCTCGGAGGCAGTACTCCAAGATAGGGCAGTGTAGTCTGGAGTGTGGGGCACGGTACATGAATCTATGGACGAGTGTACATAGGGCTACAATAGTTTATATTTCATCACAGAAATTGATCAATCATAAACGATCAAACGTCAGACGCTCAGTACGTCATTAAAAATGACGACAAAATGTCTGACGACAAACTACTTTCCAAGGAAAAAATGGCGTTGATGGCAAAATAACCACTGTCTGCATCTATTTGTGACATCAACATGTCTTGCAATATGTCATAATGTTTCGATTATTCAACAATATAATAACAGTTTACTTACGATCTAATTGTTTACGGTAGATTCAATATAAAATGCAAATTATTATTATAAACAAACTGAAACAATTCAAACTCATAATGAACAGTGTAAATGTGGTTATGGAATAGTACTTATCATTTGGCATAGAATAGTTTGATGAGTAAATCATAGAGGTAGAGAATGCAACAGCACAAACGGAGTACTTGAACTGGCAAGTTGGATATAGCGTGGTAAGGAAGTCAGATACATCAAAGTTCAGCAACAGTTTGCAAGATTGTGTTCGTTTTATTTTTGATGCTTACTGATGTTAAATGCGGCGTAGTGTCACTAGGCTAGTAGTACTTTGGTAAAACATCTAAAGAAAACATCTTGTCCTGCTCAATACCTTTTTATTATTTGTTGTCATATGCTAAACGTCTACCGTGAATATTGTATTTGTTTTTAGAACTAAGTTGATAAAATTATCATTTAAGTTCAGATATTGTAGTTTGATTGAAGTAGTGTTGAATTGACGAGTAGAAAAGATTTTTTGTAACGGAGTAACGATGAATAATGAGTTCAGTAAATCGCCCTTATATGTAAACGCTAAACATTTGCAAAATAGTTTCAAGATTTAAGAATGTTGGTGTCAGACCTTATTCAAGAAACAGGTGAAATATGTTGAGGATTTTGCTGACTGTTTGTAAGGGATAATATTTCAAGTCTTTACTACGACTTCAAGTCGTTGTCACGCTACATTGCTTATTTTTCAACAATATCCAATAAATACGAACTAGACCAGAGGTCGGAAACCTTGAGTTACAAAAGACTATTATTTAAAGACATTTTGAATGAATTTTTGTCACGGCAAACTCTAAATCATAGGAACTAGCAGGTGCAAACCCTGCTGTTAAACATTGTGCCGAACCTTGTTATATCTTACTTTACTGTCTGCCACGTGGTGCTAAAGAACTGTTAAAATTGATCGCTATAGAGTTTAACTTCCTCTGCACTGCAATGCAATGCACTTTTGCACTGTAAGTAGCTATTGTGTAGTGCAGATATTAGTAAGTTTCAGCCTTTTATTATGGCAATTATAAGCTGTTTTTGTGTTAAAGAAGCTGGCTAAACTTTCCAATTAAATTTTCTATACTCAGTGTAATTGTTGATCAAACACAGTTTGACACATTGCTTACATGTAGAGCATGAGCTACTAGTGCTTCTTTTGGCTTGCATGCTATACATCAACTCCGTATGGTATTTTCTGGTTTTATTCCCAGTTGACAAATTTCTTACAAGTAGCGATGACGACTTGATTCGAAAGTCACGGAGAAAAAGAGAGCAAAACGATGCAGCAACACCCTTATGTGCAGGAATTGTTGTGACGTAACAATGACTGCAACATGACATCCCTTCATCCCTTCTGTTTGACTTGAAAAACAGGAGTGCCCGATGCCCTATGTAAATGGACCCCTAGCGTAACACATCGAATTACTGACAATACATAACAGCATGGTACACAGCAATAACTTTATCACACATATAAAAAAAAGTAAACAATACTCCGTTGTTTTATTTACATGTTTTGACGAAATCATGCTAGTGTTCTGTGTGTTTAGCCGGACGTCCTCTTTTGGTTTGTAGTCCATGTTTTGGATATGTAGTGACATGAATCCCATCAAAGAAATGTCTAACAGAATGTACGGGGGTTGTGCAGTTGTGTGGAGGTGTATCTAGTTTGTGGCGAGTGTAAATGGGATGAGATTCTTCAGGTGACTGTGAAATTAGTGCAGGCACTGGCATCGAGTGGTTATCTAGGGGCGGCATAGAATGACTGGCGGTTACTTGACTATTAAAGGCTTCAAAAGAAAGGTTGGCTGCCTTCAATCTATTTATTGATACCACATCGTTGTGGGTCCTGAAATCAATGACAATGTATTTGTCGCTTTTGGATATGACAGGTAATGGTCTTTTGTAGTGGGAAACCAAGGGGGCTTGCGTGTGTCTGTGCGGAACTAAACGTGGGGGCACTGGGAAGTAAAAATAGTGGGATCTAGGTGTGAATGGCGGTGAGTAGCTCTAGATTGATGGTTACTGAGGTTGGCTATATACTTGGAAAAATTGCTTATGTAGTCATATGTTGGTGTAGGAGCGTCTGCCTGGGGTTCAAAACATTCTTTTGGTAAGCGAACGGGGCCACCAAAGACAAAGTTGGCGTGAGAGAGAGAATGAAAATTCTGTTTGGAGACGTTGCAAAAAGTAAGGAGGGCCCAAAGTAATTTGTGATGTCACTGAGACAATTCTTCGTAAGCTCGAAGACTTGTCTTTAATAAACAGTTCAGTCTTTCAACAAAACCTTAAGCCTGTGAATAAAAAGCAGTTGAATGCTTTATTTGGCAACACAAAAATCGATACATTTCATGCCACAAAGACGAGGTGAATTGAATTCCCCGGTTATAAAAATTTTTTCTGGACAACCAAAAAATGCCGCCCAGTTGCGAATTAAAGCACTGACACATTCCTCGGAAGAGATACCAACTAACGGTATGGCGTATATGCATCGGCAAAAACAATCAACTATTATTATGAGGTGCAGTGCGCCACCCAGAGAGTTTATAGTAAGCGAGATTTATTTAAAACCCTTACCTCCATGAACATAGCACGTGATCACCATAGCCGTATCATACATCGATTTATTGAGTTATAAAGGCAAGCTACGCGCTTTATATGCATGTTCACACGAATGACGAAGTTATTTCACAGAGTAATAGTATTGCAAATAATAAAATCCCTCCCCCATAAGTTGACGAGATAATCCCTGGACGCGTTTCGTCCTTTTGGACTCATCAGCAGGGCCCGTCCCATCATTACTAAAAGCCGAAACCCCATATTTGCAATAATATAAAAATGTAATATCATTCTATTACAAATTTCTTCGCACACATCACTTTCCGTACGGGGATCCCAAAAAGGACGAAACGCGTCCAGGGATTATCTCGTCAAATTATGGGGGGGGGAGGATTTTATTATTTGCAATACTATTAATCTGTGAAATAACCTCGTCATTCGTGTGAACATGCATATAGAGCGCGTAGCTTGCCTTTATAACTCAATAAATCGATGTATGATACGGTTATGGTGATCACGTGCTATGTTCATAGAGATAAGAGTTTTAAATAGATCTCGCTTACTATAAACTCTCTGGGTTGTGCACTGCATCTTCGATACGAATGGGATCCCCGTGCCAAAGTGATAGCATACACCACGCGCGTGATGCGTGCGAAGGAATTTGTAATACTGTAGAATGATACTATATTTTCATATTGCAAATATGGGGTTTTGGCTTTTGGTAATGACGGGACGGGCCCTGCTGATGAGTCCAAAAGGACGAAACGCGTCCAGGAATGGTCTCATCAAATTATGGAGGGGATGATTTTATTATTAGCAATACTATTACTTTGTGAAATAACGACGTCATACGTGTGAACATGCATATAAAGAGCGCAGATCGCCTTTATAACTCAATAAATCGATCTATTATCATGAGGTAACGATTACCACAGGATTCATTGAGGAGGCCTGTGAGGTCCATTTATACGCGGGTGAAAGGCTCTGTAGGAGGAGGAAGGACTGGGCTTAAAGATGTAGTGTTGTGTTGAAACACTTTGGCTCTGGCACACTGTTGGCATGTCTTGGTGAAATTATCAATGCCGTTTCTCCTCCCAGTTCCAGAAAAATCTGTCACCAATGGGTTTGACACCAGTTTTAATACCAGGATAGGACAAGAAATGAAACTTCTGAAAGACGCCAAACCGTAGGCATTGGAGAATTATATGTTGCAACCGACTTTGTAAGTCGTCATCCAGCAGCGAAATGCCGTTGCCCGCTGAAGGAATCTCTATCAAGCTTAAAGAAGTGCTGTTTTGAAGACGTAATTGATGCGTTTTATCGTCGGCTCTGAGTCAATGCTAGCTTGAGATAATCTAAGCCTTTTGTTGTAGGTAAGACACTGTTTAAGTCAGCAATGCAATTATTGGGACGTTTGAGCAATGTTGTTCTTGCCTTTGACGTGTTCAAATTTGTTTGTGAATTGTGTTATGTAGTCAAAATAGCGTTGTTGACGTGGTGAGGCAGAGAGGATTGAACTAAGAAATTTGTGAACTAAAGGTTTGTCATCAGAACAAAGAGTGAATTCTTTTGAATCATTTTAGCATTGGAAATATCTGATCGCTGCGAAACATGCAAAAATTTCTCGGTTAAATGTTGATCACGAAATTTGAGCAGGTGTCAAGTCTTTTGACCAAAATCCGAGAGGTGCACATGAATCATCTTTGACTTGTTGAAGGACGGCACTATGTGTCTAACACTCGCATCGAACAACAAATCTTTTGCAGCGACTATATCCAGGAAAGCTAGTTGTTTTACATGAAATAGGGCAGTTTTGCTCTGAATAAACCAAATTTTTCGATTCTGGATAGCGCAAGACCTGATTTCTTGGAATTGAGTTTACCAAAACATACAAGGATTGTAACCATTGAATAAGTGTTTCACAACTTAGCGTATATTGATACATCCCCAAGCATCACCGTAGTTCCTCTATTGTTGAGGGCTGTTGAAACTCTGTAATTGTCCATGCTATCTCTTCGCTAGGAGCTATGTCATCCTCCGAAACTTTGTGGCCTAAGAAATTCAAGCTGCTCACGCAAAACGCGCATTTAGTTTCATTCACAACCAAGCCGTGTACTTTGAAGCAATCAAACAATTTTTCAAGGAGCTGAGCATGCTGTTTTTTAGTCTGGGACATTACGGTGATGTCATTGAAGTACGCAAAGACGTTAGGTAATCCGACTACAACTTCGTTCATCAATCATGGTAAAAACATGAGCTAGTGTCAAGACTCATAGGCAGAAAATTGTACTAAAAATTACTCAAAGCTTTAGCGATTGTAAACATGTGTTAGTCCGAAAGTCGAACAGGAATCGAGTAATATGGGTCTTTTATGTCAAATATTGTGAAATAATTGCAACCGGAAACTAAATTGACAAAATCTTGTACACTTGGAAGTGTGTACTTGTGTGTTGTCAAGATTTTGTTGAGGTTTGTGAAATCGGCACACATCTGGAAAGATCCATTTTTCTTGATGACTATAACAACAGGAGAGCTGAATTCAAAATGAATTGGTTCGATAATGCCTGCTCTGAATAAATAGTTGATTTTGATATAAGATATTCCACCTATCCATCTCTGAGCGATTTCGTTTCTGTTGCTAGGAACTCAATAAGATGTGAATAAAAAATCTAAATCAGCTCAAAACTTTATTAAAACTTAAATACACTAAAACAAATGCATTTCGCTAGGTAGCATCATCAGTGCTGTAAAAGAATAATAAAACAACTAAATCTAAGGAATCAAGCAATTAGCTGTACTGACAACTCTACACTCCATTACATAGTAATTATCTATCCGGCCTATCAAAACAAATATTTTCATATTGCAATAGTGAAATATTACCCACAAGACAGCAGACTATTATGATGAAAAAAATAAGATCAAAACGCAAGCTTATTATTATAGACTATAAATCAATGTAGTAAAAACATTTAAACACAGTGAGTAATAATACTAGGTTATATGCGCGGTAAAATCGTTTTATTAGTATTTATTTTGGCATTAAGTATGTGCAACCATTTGGCTTCATAGAAGTTAAAATTTTCGAATTTAGGTTTTACGATAAAGATAACATAAAAACATTACGCTATATCAGGCTTGCCATTAAAGATTTCCTTATGATGCTTATCATAATGTCTAAGTAGGGCCAAATTATCATGATTTTCAGAGTAGCAAAATTTGCTCCATAGTACTTTATGTCTAGTCCTACGTTGTGAGAAAGATGTCATTGTTTGACCAACATAGTAATTATGACAGTTTTTGCAATATGCCGCGTAAATACCATAATCTTTGCAGTTTAATTTTTGTGTCAAACGACGTTCTCCACTAGATGTGTAGATATGTTTCATCGGTGGGACTGTAGCGGTTTCGAACCCGGCTTTTATGTTAGCAGTGTTTTTTGATTTAGGTTGTCTTGTATCACCTTATCGTTTCAGCGCTTTTAGTTGATTTCTTTGTTTGCGCAGTTTAGTTAATTAGGGCACATTTTAAGTTTCTAGTTTTGCTTTAAGCATGTCTTGGAATTGTTTTAAAATCATTTGACTTTGTTTTTAAGTGGTTGTGAAAATGAAATGCGGTTCAGTTTGTCAATTCAATTCATGTTAAAGTCAGTCAAGAATTCGGTTTACTTGTTTCTGTTTTTCTCAGTTAATTAATAAAATTGGATCCATTTTGTTTCCTTGATTTTGGTCACCTAGAAGCGGGTGCGAAGATTTATAGTTTTATAAGTTATCAATTGATAGTTACCCAAACTAGACTTTGCTACAGGACCATAGAATTATGTGAGCAATGATCAACACATAGCGCACATTTACCACAGGGCCCAGATATGTCCCCATCCTTGCATTCATGAGGACCAAATAAAAGCTTTTTATAGCAAGTGACAAAATTGCTCAATGTCTGTGGGCGCTTGTGTGCAAGAATAAACCCATATTCTACTGAACGTCTATATGTAGTAAAGTGATTTGATGAATTTTTTTCAGTTATTGTTTTGGTAGGATATAATTATAATGCTGTTAATTACTTTTATTTAACCTTGTTTGTGAGATATTTGTGTTTTTGCGACAAAATGTTTGATGGACCAAACCACCGTGGCAGGTTCTTCAAGACGTCCATTACCACTGAAAGGGTGAGTTTTTTCTAAAATTTTATATAAGCAAATAATTTTGCTCTTATGCTCAATAATTTTTTCTTTTAACATAAAATGTCTACTAGATTCACTTTTTTTTGAGTCGAATGCTTTCTGAAAATTTTACGACCCTTTTTCTGTATGTATATATATATAAACGTTCAGTGGCACAAAGGGTCATTTATTTAATTTATTTTCAGAATCCCTTTGGTTGACGCATTATCGATTTTGGAAGAGAAGGACGAGCAAGTGGGCCAAGTTTTTATTACTCCACACGATCCTGAGCTAGATGGAGATTCTAATGGGGACTCCGGTGAAGAAGATGAAGGGGGGTATGTAGACAATCTTGGAAGAAGTCTTCTCCAAGCTGATTCCATCGCAATTCTTTCAAATGGGAGAACAATAGGAGAGGAGGACGCAGAAGGTAAAGGACACACGGAATTTTACCAAGTTTCTATTTCCCAAGAGGATCGGCTACAGTACAAATGGACCAAGAAAGTTGTTTCCCTCGGAGGCCACATCGAGGAATGGTTAGAGCATGCACCGGTAGTTGACATGCGATTTGAAAATTCTCCGGCTAAAGTATTTAAATTTTTTTTTTTGATGAAGCTCTGTACTCTTTGATAAAGAAGGAAACCATGCGCTACGCAATACAGAAGGGATATTCCAACTTCAATGCTACTGTCGAGGAATTAAAAATAGTTGTAGGTATTTTACTGATTTCCGGCTACCATCGACTTCCAAGCAGGAACCACTATTGGAGCTTGAAAGCTGACCTTATAGCATATCTAGTAGGCTGTGCTATGCCAAGAAATTGATTTGATGAAATTTTGCAGTTTCTCCATATTGCCAACAGCAAACGGATGGATCCTAATGATCGCATGGGGAAATTGCGTCCCATGATGGACCACCTTCAAGATGCATTTCAGAAGGCTTATATTCCTGAAAAACATTTATGCTTTGACGAATCAATGATTGGTTATTATGGGAGGCATGGGTGCAAATAATTTATTAGAGGCAAATTGATAAGATTTGGTTTTAAAAATTTTTGTCTCTGTACACCTCTGGGATATCTCATTGCATTTGACACGTATCAGGGCAAGACATACCGAGGAAAAGATTACACCAAATTTGGAAAAGAAGGAGGATGTCTTCTGAATATTATTGACAGCCTGCAATATGGCTTGAACAAGTTGCCCACAGTATTTTATTGAGATAATTATTTTACAGGAATGCCACTCATTGCGGAGCTAAGTCGTCGTGGACAAGGTTGCATTGGGACATTCGAGATCATCGAATCCCAAAGAACAAAATCTTGGCTGTGGGGAATGTGTTTTGATGTACAACTCTGCCAATAAGATGGTTCTTTGCCGCTGGAAGGACAACGCCGTTGTCACGCTTGCATCTAATGTTGTGGCCGATAAACCAATACAGAAAACTAATCGTTGGTCCGTCAAAGACAAAAAGAAAATCGCGATTACCCAACCAATGATAGTGCGGAATTATAACTGTCATATGGGTGGAGTCGATCGGCTTGACCAAAACATTTCTTGTTACCGCATTTCTCTGCGAAAGAAAAAGTGGTGGTTTTCCTTGTTCACTTGGCTGCTAGATGTCACAGTGGCTAACAGCTATTACGTATTCAAACAAAATCACTCCGACATAAGTTTTCTCGATTTTTGCCGTGTAATCGTTTTATTCTACCTCCAAGTTTGCAAACCTATTTCTCCTCGCCCGGGTCCTTCTCGTAATCGAAGTGAGATTGTGACCAGGGTCACACAAGATGTTCGCTTTGATAAGAAAGACCATTTAATTGTTGTTAACAACCGCCAGCGAAAGTGCGGAAAATGCAGTACTCGACCAGTTACAGCATGCATCAAGTGCAACGTCCAACTCTGTGCAAAATGTTTAATGCCGTTTCTATCGCGCTAACTATTCGTAATAGCTGCTGACACAGCATATTTTGCAGTTCATTGTCTGCAAAAACTAACATTGAACATTGCTCAGATTTGTTGTTTTCAATCTGTTTTATATCATCCAACTGATGTTGGTACTAATTTTTTTTTTATAATTTCGACATTTTGTCTGACATACATAACAAACATAATTTTCTTTGTTTCATTGTTCATAATTTAGTGTTTTACCAACTTCACGAGTAGCCTACCACAAATTCGCAAACAACCAAAACCAGGCCTGCAGCCTGAAAAATGATGGTAATCACTAATAAATAATTTGTTCCTCAAAATACTTTAAATATTGCTTGTACGAGCGTACAATATATTTCTGATGATACTGCTTCCTTAAATCCTTTCTGGCTACTGCTTTTGGCAGCGACACTGACTACACAAATTAGCGTTTTTTTAGCATATAGCCATATTTGGTGATTTTTCATATGCTTTAACAACAATTTTGGCAAAAATTTTGGAAAAGTAAGACAAAAAAATGAAGAAAACTTATCATAAAAAATAAGGTGAATATATTGTCAAAATGGAATCAATGGGTATTGCAGAGATAGCACCCACTATCTACTCGAACTAGATCAATGGAAATCAAGCAACTTGGATATTCAAAACAAGCTTATTAACAAGTATTTTTTCATTGTGGCGACAGATGTTGTTGCACTGTACCCCAGCATCAACAGAAATACGCTTAGAAATGCCCTTAAAACAGCTCTCAATTCATAATCCAAATTTTGCTCACTGGGCCAAAGGTATTTTGCAGAATTAATCATGCTTACTCTAGAATCGGTTATTACACAACATGGACAGAATTTTTATAAACAATCTAATGGCATAATTACTGGTGACAACCATTCAGTCTTGCTTGCCAACATAGCTATGCATTTTGCTACAATTCTGGCTTTCCCTACTCTAAAAAAAGCGGTTATTTATAAAAGATTCATAGACGACATCATTTTTATTGCTATTGAGAAAAACTCAACGCAAAATGTAATTAAAGCAATAGAAAATAGCCTTGGAAAAGTTGGACTTTAAATAATCACTAAATTGTTTAATACCAAATGCTCGGACCAACAAGTTGAATTTTTGGGCGTTCTCCACAAGTACTTATCGGACTCACCATTTAAATTTGTCACGTGTAATTATGTCAAAAAAACTGCCATTGACAGGATATTTATAAATGGAACTTCATACCACTCCTTATGGGTATTTCAATCTATGGTGATATCTGAAGTATTGCGCATGCGGCGTATATGTGAAGACAAAACTGACTACGATGCTAGTCTGGAATATCGAAAAAACAACTGTCTTAAATCTAAATTTCCTAAAGCTCCTACATCAACGATAATTGAGCAGGCCACGTCTAGGGTGGATAGGTTTCATCCTGTTAACAATAGCAAAGTAAAGGAAAATATGCAGAAAAAAATTGTATGGGTTACCCAGTTTCCAAAACGACTACGATCCAGCCAGATCGAGAAAAGTCTACAATCCAACTTAATGCTTGCATACAAGCGCCCACAGACATTGAGCAATTTTGTCACTTGCTATAAAAAGCTTTTATTTGGTCCTCATGAATGCAAGGATGGGGGCATATCTGGGCCCTGTGGTAAATGTGCGCTATGTGTTGATCATTGCTCACATAATTCTATGGTCCCACCGATGAAACATATCCACACATCTAGTGGAGAACGTCGTTTGACACAAAAATTAAACTGCAAAGATTATGGTATTTACGCGGCATATTGCAAAAACTGTCATAATTACTATGTTGGTCAAACAATGACATCTTTCTCACAACGTAGGACTAGACATAAAGTACTATGGAGCAAATTTTGCTACTCTGAAAATCATGATAATTTGGCCCTACTTAGACATTATGATAAGCATCATAAGGAAATCTTTAATGGCAAGCCTGATATAGCGTAATGTTTTTATGTTATCTTTATCGTAAAACCTAAATTCGAAAATTTTAACTTCTATGAAGCCAAATGGTTGCACATACTTAATGCCAAAATAAATACTAATAAAACGATTTTACCGCGCATATAACCTAGTATTATTACTCACTGTGTTTAAATGTTTTTACTACATTGATTTATAGTCTATAATAATAAGCTTGCGTTTTGATCTTATTTTTTTCATCATAATAGTCTGCTGTCTTGTGGGTAATATTTCACTATTGCAATATGAAAATATTTGTTTTGATAGGCCGGATAGATAATTACTATGTAATGGAGTGTAGAGTTGTCATCCCATCAAAAATATCAAAGCCAGCTTTAAAAACCAGCTTGATCAAACAAATTCATCACCGCATTTACAAATTTTGAATCAATTTTTCTCCAAATTTTTCATCAATTTTTCTCCAAAATGCCTTTAAATTTTCAGCACCCAACACCAAATTTTAGCAGAAATGCTTGCGAAAAGTAACCCAATTGGCCGCGATAGCGCCCAATCTGGCAACACTGCTGTCAGTGGTACCATTGTAGTAGATAGATGCAAAGAGTTGCAAAAGTCTAAATGAGTTCGCATAATGAGTCCATGATCAGCGAAAACTTGAAACATTGAAGCATTGGACGGGAATTCAACCCTTCACAAGCGTGTCACATGGAAAAGAATCATTTGCTTAATCAGAAGATTTGTTTTTTCGTTACTCAAGTAGCAAACACTCACTCACAACGCTTTGTTAACTGTGTTTCCAGAAGTGGAGTTCAAAATCAACTCACCACAGGAAAATCATTAAATGATAATTTTGCCATTTGTCAGTGCTGTTGAAGCGAAGTGCTTTCTTTATCTGTATCTAAATTTTTTTAAATGTTTTGTTTCAATTAGACATAGCGAAAAAAACTACCACAGAGTATGTTGGTTGATTGAAGTAATATTTTATTCCAAAAAATAATTACTCGCTACATTTATATTGTCTGAAAGTTATTGTTTGTTGGAGATTTTAAATGATATGTTTGCTGTCTACATACTACGTACGTGGCATTCATTAAACTTGATTCTAGGACAAATACCCCCGGACAAATACCCACCGGACAAATACCCACCGGACAATTACCCCCCTTGCCAAATACCCACCGGACAAATATCCCCTGGACATATACCCACCACAAGATGAAATGTGAGGAAAAACCCTAACCCTAACCCTAACCCTAACCCTAACCCTAATCCTAATCCTAACCCTAACCCTAACCCTAACCCTAATCCGAACCCTAACCCTAACCCTAACCCTAACCTTAACCCTAACCTTAACCCTAACCCTAACCCTAACCCTAACCCTAACCCTAATCCTAACCCTAACCCTAACCCTAACCCTAACCCTAACCCTAACCCTAACCCTAACCCTAACCCTTAAACAAAACAAAAAAAACTGGTGGGTAATTGTCCGGTGGGTATTTGGCAAGGGGGGTAATTGTCCGGTGGGTATTTGGCAAGGGGGTATATGTCCGGTGGGTATTTGTCCGGTGGGTATTTGTCCTGATACCATTAAACTTATGGATACTAATAATCAGTGCCTCGTGCATCGAGATATTCTTTATTGCGTTGGTATCAATAAAGCTTCCATCCATTTAAGATTGGAATAGCCACAGTTCGACTTTATTTCTAAGGTTTCTGGAGCGCTGACACAGTGGCTACTATTTTGCATGTGCTTAAAGCTATAAATAAATAGTTTTGAAAAGTTGATGTCTAGAGTGTTTGAGCATTTGGCAGGGCCTATAATGGATTGGCAAAATTTCACTTATTAAACCATAAACCGTAGAAATCCTGAAAGACGTTTTCACTTGTTGTCTCCATTCATTTACCCTTCAAAGTTGAAGTCTGCTCATCTTTTCGTTCCCTAACCAAGTTTTATTGCCTTTTGGTACGCCTGTCATTGTGTCCGCCTTTTTAGTCACCGCTTCTTTGTATTGTTTGCTCTCTTTTTTCACCACCTTGATCACTTCTTTCGTGGCTATCCTTTTGCTATCCACTTTGACCATTTCATCTTTTCTTCAAGCCATCTTGCTTTCCTCGTTATTTTACTCTCTTTTTCGTTCTATATGCTTTATTTACTTAATGAAATTTACTGTTTAGCTCATTTTCTCTCCTTCTACCTAGATTTTCTTTTTATCACGTCTTTTATTCCCTCTCCTTCATCATTTCACTGCTTGTCTTTCCTCATGCATTGACCATTTCACAGCACCAAGTCTACGAGCTGATGTTGTCTTTCGAATATTTATCCAAGTTTTACACTTGTTTCTTAATCAATCACTTTCGCTCATAACAGGGCTTGCTCAGTAGTATTTTGATAATTGCCGTCTTCATCAGAATGAACGAAATCTGTGTTATTCACCGTCATCATAAAATGGCATATAATGGTTCTTCTTTAGTTTATCATTACTGCTGTAATTCTCATTGTCCTGAAACACTAGACGCTTAATTTTGTGAGACAAGACAACACAAGACAATCCTCATCTAGGTATTTTTTCTTTAGGATCGCCACTTCTCACTCACGGCAACAAAAGTGCACTGAAGTAGCAAGTGATCGACGTCATTGTTTATCATAGTACTTTAGATAAGATACAACATTCTGTATCACTTTTCCACGTAGCACTGATGGCAGGAAAAAGAAAGAAAGAAAAGAAGAGAGAAAAATCGCTTTATTCGCAGAAAGCCAAGAAGAAAGCAGAGAAATATATCTTGCGCTTGGTTTACACCCGTACCGAAAAGGCTCGTTCAAAAATTTATGCTACATTATTAATATTTTCTTCAGAGATTTAAATAAGCTATGATGGTTGGTTTCTTAGAATGTGCTATAAATTGGCTAGTTCTAATTAGTGCATGCCCGGCAATGTTCACATTATACAACGTTAGGGCAAGATTGAGATTAGGATTAGGGCTAGTTGACATCAATGGACAAGTTTTGCATAAAAACCAGTTGAAGTTGTAGCGGCTGTGTGGGGCAACCAAAACATCTGTCAAATAAATTGGCCTAAGCACAAATCTCAATTTGAATTCTGCCTACTGCTTTTGTCAAAACAAGTTTCCCAGATGAACTGGATTGAGAATAATGCCAAAGATTTGCAGCGTTCTGGAAAACGTCTATTTACTAAAACGATTGATTTAACAGTAAATTAGAACAGGGAAATCAACTTTAGTTTTAAATTGTTATGAGTGGTAATATTAGATATATACATTTTGATAGGGTTACCATACGTCCCGCTTTTTCAGGCCTTGTCCCGCTTTTTTGATCGAAAATCCCGCTTTTTGCTTCAGTCAACCAGAACTGTTTGATCAAAGGTGTGCAAATCTTAGTGTTGCTCAAGCAGGACAGAATGACAGTAAAAACAATTATTTTTATGTCAAACAAAAAGGGGTGATTTCAAAAAAAGAAAAAAAGGTCAGCACCTGTGTCACTGCAGAATTTTTGCAGTTTGCGGCCTAAAAATGTCACCAAACCTGTTGCGAAACAAGTGATGACCTTTTTTTTTTTTTGGAGATCACCCCTTCTTTACTCAGTTTTTAGAGGCTCGTCCTTACATGACTACAAATGTATTTGGGCGTCCCGATTTTGTGATAAAAATAGTTGAAAGGCCCATAAATTTGGCCTGGTGTAAAGTTGCCATCCATTGTCCCGATTTTTGCTTTTCCAAATATGGTTACCCTACATTTTGAGCAAACTTCAAACAGTGACACTGTTTTGACCTGTCAGGTTTTTTCAGTGCAGTTGGTGACTGACAAGAAGCTAAAGGCTTTAAATAATGCGGCTTGTGAGGCCTATACTAGGTCCACTGTAGTGAATGGTCTGTCAGTACTCTGCGAAGCCGTATTACTTGTAAATGTGTGACGGTTGTGGCAGGTGCATTAAGTTTAACTGCTGGAACAATAATGCTGTCACCGCTCAGTGGTCGCAAGCTCTTAAAGCAATACAAGAGGCCAGCGATGCACTTGGAGTTTGCTTAAAGTGCATCACTTCCTCTTGTATTACTTTAAGAACTCGTAAATACTGTATATACAATTTTTATAAATTTAAAGGACAATGCAAAATGTGACGGGAATCAAAAAATTGATTTTTGATGTTCAATGAGGAAAAATCTCTTGATTGTACAATCATTTTAGGGGAAATTTGCGTAAATTGGCATATTTTATAATATGGGATAGTGCCCAATTTACTTTGAAATTTATATAATATTATTGATGTTATTTAACCGCATGAATTAAGGGTTGATATCACATTTCTTGCAACATTTTCTCTGAATTATCTTTGTTGGTAGCGGAAAGTAGCCGCAGAAGAATTTAGAATTTTTTTAAATAATTTTAAAAATGATTTCTTAATGCTTCAATAGGGAAATGATATCGTGGAAGGATTAGGTTTTGTGCAAACTACTGTGGAATTGTCCTAGTATCATATTTTTTGACCACATGCCACATCGAGGAGAGTCAACAAAGCAATTTGAATGTTAATTACATTACCTAGTTTGTGTGATGTCAGATAGCCTACGTCGTGTAATTTGAGCAGAATATTCCACTTCACACACGTATTATAACATATAAAAACTTGAAAATGACACATCTACTCGACTTTAATATTTAACTCATAAATGTCGAAGGTTAAAATTTTAAGAGTTTCGTTCTGGGATTTTCAAAATAGCTTATTTTAGGCTCAAACAACACCCTTTTAAATTTATTGTTTTTACTTTACGTTTATTTTATAGAATATGAGGCGTCCTATGTATAGGCCGCCAGGCATATTTACCTCCTGATTTGCGTGTTTCACTGCGCGAAAACGTTTTTGCTGCGCGTCGGCACAAAGTCTGCTCTTGCATCGTACTGTATATACTCGTACAAAATGAAAAGCCGTAATTAACACAAAGTTTTTTTTATTGTGTATGATAATCTTTGAAACACTTGACATGAAGTCCAATGTCACACTTTTTACATCTTGTTGTCGTTTTTGCATGGCAGTGTGCACAGCGAGTTTACTTATCTTGTGTTATTACCAAGTGATCTATCCTATTATATCATATGTCATCCAAGCTTTTTTATGGCCTGTCTTGCTTGTCTGGCTGAGGTGGGTTTCCAAACTGGATCAGAAATGTTCTCACGATATACCAGCAAAAGAGAAGTAGTCAACAAACTTGCGCCATTGCAAATTTTGTGCAGATGCCATGCATTGTTTACTGCACCATCAATAAAATATGTTACTAGCGAAGAATACCACCACCTTTCTAGCATTGCAATTCGGCACTTAGAAATGCTTTGATGCATTCTGTCATCCCTCCCATGTGTTCGTTGTACACTTTCACCAGATGGAGTGGCTGAATCTAAACTAGCTTCTTTTCTGAAGATGAGTAGCGCAAAGCTTAGGTCATGGGTTCAACTCCCACAGCATTTGAACACAGGTTAACTACGTTATTATCATGCCACCTGAAGACTAGTAACTTTACTCGAAGTGTCCGTTCTGTAATTACATGAGCCCCTTTCCTGCTTTTTTAAAATGTCCTTGCTGGTAAGAGGATATTTGTCCATTCTGTTGTCTCGTATAGTACCAGTAGCCGTGACGTTTTTGTCTTTTAAGGCGGCAACACGCTTTATGCTCGTAATAAAATTATCAAAGCAAATAGCATAAGCTTTTTTTCACGACTTTAACACGCATTTGCAAAGATGGCACAAGGTTTTCATCTAGCCCATAATCATCTTCTTTTTGTGATTGATCTGCTTCAGTTGTCCCTTGATAGGGTTAAACCACGTCAAGTACCCAAGTGTGTTTGTGCCACATCAAACATCAAAACCAAAACGTATCAGTTTCTCGCGTATGAATTGCTTACGGCCATGACGTCGAAAATATTCGCACATTGACTCATCGAAGCTATAAGATTCCTCTATGAGACAGTATTGCAGAAACTTTTATTGAGTTGAGTAATGAGAGGCCTGACTTTTGCAAATTTATCAGCTTTATCGAGGCTAAGTTGTCTCACACGTGAAAATGCACAAAAATTGCATCAAAGCAATCTCGCCGCATTGCATTTGCCAGGAGATTGTGGCGTCTTTAGCGGTCTCCCAAAACAGTCTTCGCCTTAACGCAGACATATAACCACTTAGTAACAATATTCCAATGAAGAATTTTAATTTTTCTTTCGTCACATTAAAATTTTTATTATTTTGCGAGGCGCATCTATTAGTTTCCTCAAGCATGAGATCGAAAAGCTTGTCATCAAAAAACAATTCCAAGAAAACTGTTGGAGAAAACTTTTTGCTTTTTAGTTCTTCCATTTTGTCATCACTAGGTGTCCATTGTGGTAAGTTGTTTTTCATGTTCGATTTCGATCATTTTTACTTAAATAAAACATTTTTTCTTTGTTTTTTCTTTTCTAGGTCAATATCATTGTCTTCAGTTTCATTATCATTATCATTGTTACCTTTGCTTTCAAGCTCTGCTGGTGCCAAGAGCATGCTTGCAAGAAAATTACAAAACATACCCGATCCATCTTCGTCTTCTAAGTCTTTATCTGTGACATAACCTGATGCGTCATTTAAAGGAAGAATTGTCATTTTCAATTCGTCATTTATATGTGTGTGAGATTGTAAATCACTTTCTTCTGTCAAATCTAAAAGTCTGTTCATCGTTACAGGAGTTTTAGTTCTAGATTTACCATAAATACGTATCGACTCCCTCGTCTATAAAGTAAAACACATACACTGTCACAGAACTTAGAAAAAAAAAATATATATATATCGGTACGTCGAAGTTTCTTCTGCCCTACGTTTATCTTCCTTCTCTTACTGATGAACTACAGAATTACCATATTTATAAAGAATTTTGCTGACATCCTAAGAAGAAGCCATGTCTGCATTCTTCGTAAGCATGTATATGATCACATAAATACACACAAATAAATAAAAAATACATGACCAACTAAAGAAATAAACTAAATCTAGCTTAATATGACATAGTTTTTATTAATGGGCTACTGCATGTTCTTGTATAATATAAACTGCTGCTCAGCCGCCATTGTGAACGCTTTTGCTTTGTTTTACACGCATTTAGTCTCATACAGTTTTCCTATCTGTCAAATACACACATACGTCTGGCGTCCCACAATTAGGACGACGAAATTATAACCAAATTTACCGAAAGGTGTCAAATCTCAACAGCTTGGCAATTTTACCGAACACGGTTGGATATCTCACAGCCTTGAAAACCAAAAATGCATGGGAAAATATTTAGACCTCATAACTCTTTGTGATAATTTTTTTGCAGCACTACGAGAAAAAAGTCTGACCAGGAATTTTGGCGAATACAAAATGTCATATCTTATAGAAAAGAAAATACAATTGCTACTTGTAGAAACATTATCTTTTCTCACATATCAAATTTCACCTTATCGATAATATTAGGGGAAGAATATTTGGGCGCTTATTTATAGATGTTCTACATATAGGCCGTCAAGCGTAAATGAGTTAATATTCCAAGTTTTGTAAGCAAATGCTCACTTCTTTACGGCAAAATAAATGAAGGACTAATGAATAAACTGAAATCACTTTAAATAACTATGGCGTTGCTTATAACGTTGAGTATATGAATTATGACGTCACAAAACAATATTTTTGTTTTAGGCCTATAAGAATTACTCAAGTAATTAACCCAATATCTAACGTGTTGTGTGCATGGTGAGGTAAAGTGAGCATCAAGTACCGTAACTGCAAGTATAATGCTCAGAGAATGAGGTATCAAATACCTCAGTAAAACCACTGTTTGTTTTGAAGCTTGGGCTTCGGGATTAAATTTATTACTTGTACTGACCTCAACAACATGTTCAGGACCACAAGTGCCTACACTGACCAAAAAGTGTTGGAGGCCTAACCAACTTCGCATCTAACGGTGCCAGTATTCTAACAATTTGTCTATATATAATTTGATTGGTTCTTGGCTTAAAGATTTACAAATAGAGAGTAAAAAGTCAAGGAATTCTTTAGTTTTTGTTTAAAAAATACCACTTTATTACTCTAGTTGCTTAAGCGTGACTTGCTACAAATTTTTACTTGCCCCACGATAACACAGGCCAACAAATTTTTTTTTATTTTCTGCTGCATGAGTTTTTTCAACTGATTCTTTACAATTTTTGGTCGCTAATTTCAAATCTGCTATCAGTTTTTTTCTGTATGCTTTAGTTTTCATGCAATCGGCTTTTTATTATTCTTATGTGAGTGGTATTTTGTGCATATTTGTTGTACATTTTCGTCCAATAACTAGTCACTGAGCGGTCCTTTGCATAGTTCTATACATTTTTCTGAATCGTTGTCAACATTACCAGGTTTGCTGGTTACTACCAGTACTTGAAAGGCTTTTTCATTTTCAAATTGTGTTTAATTCAGAGAATTAATCTCATTCAAACATCAACTCAGTTTCAGATTTAATCATGGCTTCTTCTAGTAGAACTAAAAAGTGTAAAAACAAAGCTGATTCATTTTGTTACATCTGTGGCATCTATACCCTTACCCGTCAAAGACGCAATATATCATTTTTTGTGAAGCGTGCTCATAAAGCATATTTTCAAGTTCCTCTTGGTGATCAAAAAAAAATGGGCTCCCCACATTGTGTGCCATAACTGTAAAGAAATGCTTCGAGACTAGACAAAAAGAGGGCGAAAGAGCTTACCTTTTGGTATACCTATGGTGTGGCGTGAACCGAAAGAGCATCTCACTGACTACTATTTTTGTTTGGTAAACACAAAAGGTGTTGGAAAGAAAAACTGGCTAAATATCTCTTATCCCAGTATTCCATCAGCAATCCGACCTGTTTTACATTCTGACAAACTTCCACTTCCAGTATTTAATGGTTTTGTGTCTTTTGAAGATGAAGAAACTGAATCTGAAGAAGAGCACATGGAAATGGAATATAAAAGAACAGATACAGAATTTGGAGACTCATCTACAGAAAGCAAAAAAGCAGTTTAACGAGTTAGAACTGAATGACTTGGTGCGTGATTTGGATCTATCCAAACAAGCAGCTGAGATTTTAGCTTCTAGGCTGAATGAAAAACATGTGCTGAATAGCTCAGAAAAAGTGTCATTTTATAGAAAAAGAGATGAGCTCTTTCTGCCTTATTTTAAAAAAGAAAAACAACTTGTTTATTGTGACAATGTACCAGGACTTCTCGGCGAATTGGGCATCCCATCCAACAACCCAGAAGAGTGACGACTTTTTTGGACAGCTCCAAGCGCAGCCTCGAGTGTGTGCTTTTACACAATGGGAATAGATATGTAGCTGTTCCTGTTGGTCACTCCACTTTACTGAAAGAGCAGCAGGGTGACATTAGAACAGTAATCGATCTACTTAAATATCATGAGCATGGTTGGATTGTATGTGTCGACTTGAAAATGGTTAGTTTTCTCCTGGATCAGCAAAGAGGCTACACTAAATTCCCATGTTTCTTTTGCATAAGGGATAGTCGAGATCGTGAAAATCACTGGACCCGAAAGGAATGGCCCAAACGTAACACCCATAAAGCTGGCATGCCAAATGTCATTTATGATCCGATTGTAAGGAGAGACAAGATAATTTTTCCTCCTCTTCACATCAAATTGGGCTTGATGAAACAGTTTGTTAAAGCATTACGTTTGGATGGCGAATGTTTCCAGCATCTTCTGCATACATTTCCTGGCTTATCCTACGACAAAATCAAAGTAGGAGTATTTGATGTACGACAGATTCATACGCTTGTGCGTGATCAAGCGTTTGTCTAAGCAATGAATGATAAGGAGAAGGCAGCATGGTTGTCTTTTGTGAATGTGATGAAGAATTTCCTTGGAAATAAAAAGGCAGGAAATCTTGAGGATCTAGTAGGGAACATGCTCTCAGCATTTTATGATTTGCAATGCAAAAGGAGCATCAAAGTGCACTTCCTGTTCAGTCATTTGGACAAATTTCCAGGCAATCAAGGAGCTGTCAGTGATGATCAGGGAGAGAGATTCCACCAGGACTTGATGGCAGTAGAAGAACGCTACCAAGGTAGATGGGATTGCCATATGTTGGCAGACTACTGTTGCAATATTAAACGTGAATGTCCTGGAATAGTGTACAAGCGCAAGAGCTATAGCGGATTTTTCCCCTGATACAGGTGCTTACAAGTAATTTGTATCTTAACAAAGTGTTTGTACATGGATAAATTAATTGTCCACCCTTTCTTCAATGGCGTTGATGTGCAAGCATTGTTCGCTGGATTTTACTTGTTAACAATCTCTATTCGCTTCTCATATTTGGTGTAAATTTTCCTGCGAGTAATTTTTCTTGTGATGTCATACTCTCCATCTTGCTCCACATTGTTATTTTTTTGATTTTTGTTTTACATGCTAGCCATAACTCCAATTCATTAAAAATGTTTCTTTGCTAAAATTTTGGGTACTGTTCTATTACAGGAAAACGTGAAACGGAAAGTACTAAAGTGATGCGAACACGAAAGTATCAAAAAAATTATAGCCTACAGAAAAAAACTAAGGTAAGATTTGAATTTAGCACCCCCAAATTAGGTTAAAGCAAGTGTTTGCATCAATGCAACAAATTTTTTGTTGACCAGTGTAATTTTTGTAACTTCTATCATAAAACTTTTCAAGAAAAAATTCTCTCCCAATTTACAGAAAAGTG
Organism: Trididemnum clinides; assembly: GCA_963675345.1. NCBI lineage: Eukaryota > Metazoa > Chordata > Ascidiacea > Aplousobranchia > Didemnidae > Trididemnum > Trididemnum clinides. Next base: position 11,305,159 of record OY776293.1, on the reverse strand, counting down.
ATGTCCAAATTACACACGCAATGTGCCATATGGACTTAATTTTTAAAAAAATTTGTTTTGTTACAATCTGAGTTCTTTGTAAATTTGTAACGATTTTTTTTAACCACTAGATGAGGAGAGTCGAAAACAATTAGAAAAGCCAAAATCATAAAAAAAAATGCTAAGTTGAATAAAATACATAAGATGGTAGTTCGGTATGTCAATGTAAACGAGTTCCCCAAAAACTGAATTTTTGAATATCATAGTTTGATTTTTAACTAGGTGACTTTTTAATTCCCTCTTTAAGTAAGCCAATTCCGTAGAAATATTGTGCAAGCTAAAATCTATATCATGTCACTAATTTGTTGTAATAACTTACGTTGGTGAAAATTTTTTTCGACGTTAATGTGGTTACGTTTTGACTTTGTTAAATCGGTCTTATAATTAAATTTCTCAGTTGTTTTTAGATTAAGGTAAGGTGAAATAGAAAGATTGCTCAAAAATAATCACCAACATCATATCCCACGACACATCAATCTATTACAGCATGTCCATAACCCACGACCGGTTACTAACTTATTGGGTCTCATCAGGCGGATGTAAAAAACGCATAATAATAAAAGTGGTTAAAACACATGGAGTTTGCCTTTGCATGCCAGAAAATAAAGCAATATTATACCAAATAATATGATACAGCAATACCTACATCAAGGGGTCTCATTTGAGGACACGCACACAATATGGAGAAAGAGTCACGTCGGTAAGCCCTAATAGGGTGTGGGATCATTATCAGGACTTTATCTATTTTACAAAACAGAGTCTGCCAGTTGCTAGTTAGCAGCTATCAGGCGAATCTCCTACTTAGAGGAATCTGCCTACAGCATTACACTAAGGTAAAACATTTATATTTTATTTTTAGATCATTAGTATATTACTAAAATTTGTCTTAGATACGTCGAAGATGTTGATGTCCAACTGACAGAAACAGGAAATGAATTGCCAATGAAAAAAGATGAGTGTTGCAGGACTTAAGCCACACTTTCAGTAAAAAGAATTGAACATTCCGATACTGGTGCATACTTGAAAAAATTTCTTCCATGCTCATGTATTTGCGTCATCAGCTTCTACATTGATTTTTTGTGTTATAGGTGAATTGTTTACTACCTGATGAATTAATTCCGGGCAATGATGAAATGCCTCTTCTTCAGAAACCATCGTGCAGTTCTTCCAGTGAGCTTTCTTTACTATCTATACCGGCAGCGCATTCCTTTTAAACCCATTAATTACGAGCAAGTACTTCTAGACTTTAATAAAACGTGAGATTTAGATATGTTGCTCTTTTAGCCTTAACTAAGACTTACCAACCCTTGAAAACAAACTTTTTGCTCATTTTTTATGTTTTCTCTTATGTTCCCAAAATGAAAACGTTGGTAACTATTGCCACCTAATATTTGAAATCACGTTAGTAGCGCAACAGCGTGTGAAACAAACACGTACGCACAAAGATAAATAATTTTCTTTCAATTGATTGTCCGGCTTTTGTTTTATAATTAGCGGTTTCAAAAGTGCTAATTAAATGTCTAAGTTTCACAACAATCCATCTTCTAAACACTTGTATGGCAGTCAGAAAGTTCATTAGGTTTTCATACTATAGTATAAAACAGTAGCTTTGCATTTGGTGAAGTCGAGTAAGTCTGCAGTCATAAAAGCAAGTTCTTTTTACGGAGCTGGTTGGTCTAGGCCTCGAATAAGATTTCTAGCATCCGCTAAAGATATTGTTGAATCTCAAGAATCTGATGATTTAGAAATAGTGCTGCTTCTTCCAGAATCGGCTAATCAGGGAATTGAAAGTGATGAGGAAGGTAGCGATAACATTTTCAATGAAGCATGCTTACCAGATGAAGTTTCCGGAGAAGTTGAAATGCACGGAGAAGCTTTCGAAGACGAATTTACAGAAAAAGAATCCAGGCACAGTGTATGGCGTAAAAGTGATGAAGCAAGTCTTTGTGATGCAAAGGAACTGCAGAAATCAGATGAAGTTATGATGCGTGAAGGAGAGAGTATGTACCAAACTTTTTCTCGGTTTTTTTCTGATTCTATGATTTCTCTACTAGTAGAACAAACAAACTTATATGCTACTAGAGACAAAAATATGCAGACTTTCAAAACTAATGATGCAGAGATGAGAAAATTTTTGAGTCTATTGCTAATAGGTGGGTACCAAAATCTTCCTTCAGAAGCAGACTACTGGAGCACAGCTGAAGATCTGGAAGCTCCTATCTTTTCAAATATTTTGGCGAGAGATCGTTTTCGTGTTATAAAATCATGTTTGCATATTGCTGACAAACACAACCTTGCACAATCTAAAGTAGCAAAGGTATTGCCGCTATTGGAACTTTTGCGAACTAATTGCTAGCAGTTTGGTGTGTTTCACAAAAACCTCAGTATAGACGAATCCATGGTGCCATATCGCGGTCTGCATAGTGCACGGCAGTATATCAAGGGTAAGCCCGTCAAGTTTGGCTACAAGCTATGGATGCTTTGCAGCAGTGATGGATATCCATAAAACTTCGAAATATATTGTGGCAAAGATAAAAGCAGAACAAACCCTTTAGGAACTCATGTTGTAGAAAAAATGTTGAGCCCTGAAACAAACCCAAGTCAGCACGTGGTCTTTTTTGATAATTTTTTACTAGCCATACGCTGCTGATCAATCTTGCTGGAGAAAATGTTAGAGCTTGTGGTACAATAAGGGACCACAGAACAAACCATTGCCCTTTGATGTCTAAAAAAGATTGCAAAAAACAACCCAGAGGGACATTCAATTTTCGATCTGATGGTTCAGTTGTTTGCGTAAAATGGAACGACAATTGCCCAGTTACTGTCGCAAGTAATTATTATGATGTGTACTCGATTCAAAAAGTCGAAAGAAGAGTAAAAAACGAACAAAAGAAAACTGTAGACCAACCCTTCCTTATCAAAATGTACAACAAAGGAATGGGAGGTGTGGATGTTTGTAACAGGTTGTTGTCGTCATACAGACCACGGCTTCGTTCTAGAAAATCGTGGTGGAACTTGTTTTCGCATATGCTAAACCTTTCTGTTGTGGCTGCTTACAAGTTCTATAACCATGTAAACTCAAACGGCGTGAGTCATATTCAATTTCGAAGAGAAATAGCAAGAGCCCTGGTAAAAGTGGACTGTCCCAGAAAGCGTCTCGGTGGACCAACTGCTCCGCCAAGCAAAGCAGTAAGGATCGACGGAAGCCATCACAACCTCAAATCCGTTACCCAAGGAAGATGAGGGCTTTGTCAAAAAAATACCAGATTGTGTTGCGCTAAGAGCGGAAAACGGTTGCATAAGCTGTGCAGCGATCAATATCACAGAAAGTAATTTGCATTCTAATATCAGCAACTGAACATTACCACAGTGTGCTATTCTTTCCGCTTGTGTATTTTGTGTGTTCATTCAAAGGTCAAAAAACTTCACACCTGCAAGCATTTCGTCAATTGTGCATGCAAGGTTGTGCGTTATGTAACGTAATTTTGCCTAATAATCACCACAACACTTTTTGCAAAAAAAAAGATTTTTTGGACCCATAAGTTACCAACGTTCCCATTTTGAGAACATCGCAGCAAAAACGTTATGTGGTAAAATAAACGTACAACCATACATTTTTTAAGTTAAAAGTAGTTAATACGACCAGTTCTTGCTGTTGTATAGTGTTAGCATAAAAAAAAACTTTTTTTAGTTTGTTTATAATAAGCTTACGTAAAATACACAAAAAGCTAATTTTTGAGTTTTTTCTTTCAATTTTTGGCTTTTTTTTGAAATTACGCCCAAAAAACTTTTGAGAGTAAAGATAATACTCTAAAAAAACGTAATAAAACAGAAAAATGTCGCAAGCTGGTTGTAAAAAATGATTTACGTGTTTTTAAAGCTATGTTCCCGTTTTGGGAAAGTTGGACACTAAAGGGTTAATCAAGAGTAGGAAACAGTGTTGAAATCTTTTTTGTCACAAACAATCCCTTGCCAATTTTCTCCACATCAGTTTTATCACTAGTTCGGGAAAATCAGGTAATATTATTACAAAATCAAATGGTAGCAGCGTTTTCGCACTTCAAGGGTCGGTGGATCCTACTGAAATTATCATATAAGAAGACAAATCTTGCAAGTTGTTTTGTGTGCGTAATGTTGTGTAAAGCTTGTGATAAATGACATTGTATTGCATTCAACAAGAAAAATTGATACCTATACTAAAGCTTAGTATCACTACTTAAATAACCGTTGTGGTCGTGTACTGGATAGATTTACCATTTCGATTCCCTTATTAAGCCAAACCAAAAAATTTGAATTTCGATTTCCTTGTCAAGTCATACCAAAAACTTACAAAAAACGACAACAATAACTTTGTTTGATCATAAGCACAAAAGAAAAAGTATGGAGAAAAAGTCGGTAAGTTCGCTTAACCCTAAACAGGTTAAAGTAAGTCTTTTTGACCTACGAAAGCAAAGTTTTGCCCCTAATTTTTTCACTGTTTTTGGAAATTTTCGATCCTTTCTGGTAGCTGCCTTTTTTGAAGGGATAAGGTTGTGGTAGCGTTGAAAAGTTTTTTCAGTCGGTTGTTTTCGGATGAGCTAGGATTTAATTGTCCATTGGGCCATATTGACCCATTTCGACTTTTAATGTTACAGTAGTTTCTCTTTGTGATTTTATATTTTTAGAGTTTAAAATTGCGTCAAAATGTGTGCTAGAAATATTGAGAAACGATTCAGACCTATCTAATTTTGAGAATAAATTTAGTGATTCTGATTTCGAAGAAGAATTAATTGAATAAAATTTCCATGACTCCGAGCCCGAGCAAGAGTTATCACTCTCTGATGATAATAGCGAAATTGATGCTGATGAAGATTCTAGAGAATCTATTCTACGTGTGAAGTCAGAAGTTGAATTGAAGGAAACCCTTTTCGTGCCAATGTGCGGCGTGTGTCAACAACATTGTAACAGAAAAGCCGGGTCAAATCGGTGTGGCAAGAAATTGTAAAACTCCAATAAAAAAAATTTAGCCTGTTTATGCCTTTATCTTTAATAACCAAAATTACTGATCATACAAACCAAAAAATTGAGAAAATTAAGAAACTATATAGTTCCAAGTATGATGTTGCTACAAAACAACTAATTCAGAAATTTTGGCTGTTTTGGGAATTTTAGAAATCTCTGTAGCACGCAAGTGTCTCGTCATAATATTCAAGACCTCTGGAACCCCGTTGGAACTGGATTGGACTTGTTACAGTGTGCAATGTCTTATAAACGCTTCAAATTTCTGTTGCGTCAAAAGAGTTTCGATGATCGTGCCACAAGGGAAGAGCGGCGGACAACTGATCGTCTGGTTTCAATTTGAAACATTTTTTGAAAGCGTAGTAGCAGCTTGTCGTCAGATGTACAGTCCCCCACAGCATTTGAGTTTTGATAAAGCTCTAGGAGCATTTAGAGGCAGATGTGGATTTGTTCAATACATGCCAAAGAATTCAGCTAAATATGGTATAAAGCTGCAGTGTCTATATAATGCCAAAATTAATTGCATATGCAACGTGGGAGTGTACGCTGGAAAACAACCCGATGGTTTCTTCCAGCTTTTCAATAGACCACATGATATTACGTTGCGTCTGACTGCACCAATCTTTGGCACGGGCCGAACCTTGATAACAGATAATTGGTATACAAATGCCGCATTGGTTTAAGATCTCTTGAAAAACAAAACGACTCTCGTTGGAACAATGAAGAAAAACAAACTGAACATTCCACCAGAAATGAGACCGAAAAAAGATCGAGAGGATCTCACCTCTAAGTTTGCGTTCAGAAAAGATATGATGATGGCTTCAATGTACCTAAACAAAAAAAGGCAGCTATTACGCTGTTTACGATGCATTCAAATGCAAGCGTTAACGAAAGGACTGGAGACAAGCACAAATCTTCAGTTGTAACGTTCTACAATAGCACTAAAGGTGGTGTGGACCCCGCTGACAAAAAATGCGCGGCTACATCTTGCTACAGACGCAAGAGCCGCTGGCCGATGTCTTTGTTCTATTTCCTCACCAACAAAGTTTGCTTGAATTTTTTTGTGATATACGTCTGTAACAACAAAAAGGATGGCCTACGACCACGAAAAGAGTTTTTGAGATCCCTAGGAAAAGAGCTTTTGAGGCAACAACTTGAAATTCGCTTTCAAAACAGAAGTGGAATACAGAAAGATTTGCAAAAAACTGATGAAACTTGTGCTTCTAGCTTGGGAATCGATGTTACATTAGTCTTTGTACATGTTGACAGAGGTGTCCCCAAAGATGCACAAAGAGTTTGATGCGTATTCTGTGTGGAAAAAGATGAAAAAACAAAGGCATACTGTTTAAAATGGGCCAAACCAATCTGCAAGAAACACCAGGGACCACCAACTTGCAAAGACTGTGTTGAATGAAAGATAGAACCCACTGTGAAAGAAACTGTCGTTAAAAAGGTTTGAATCTGTTTTTCGTTTCTGTTCGTCCGTGTTCTTTCCACCAAGCAAAAGTGGCTTCAGTTTATTATAATAAATCGTTTTTTCCTTGGCATTTTTTCAATAAAAATACTTTATTAACAAATGCCATTTAATGCATATTTACGAGTAAAAAGCCATGGGTCAAAATGACCCACCTCGACCTTTAATGTCTGAAAAGTAATTCGACCCGTTAAAGATTGATTACTAGCTCAGAATGGTCAGATGGTAGTTTTGGTTGGAGTTTTCTTAAAATTATTTTACAAATAACTCATAAACTTGTGGGCCAATTTGCTCAAAATGATGAATAAAGCAATTGATACAAATATTTAGAACCGAATTAACACCAAAGAAATCTTAAAAATTAAATACATTTATTATGAAGGTTTACTGGGATTCCTGTGTTCGCGACTTCTCTCATACTATTGCTTGTATTGTATTGACATACAAAACTATCATTAGCTCTAAATTAGCGATAGCAAGTTAAAGGCTATTCTTCAGTGTTTTGTCTGCCATACGACTTCTATAGTTAGACTAAAATTGTTTTATAACACAAAATGTACTCTTACAAATGCCTGTGGCCCTATACTTCGATAACATTTTTAATGCAAAAATCTTCAGTTTCACAAATCTAACTCGCTTACTAATTTTCAAACGTTCTCTTAAATTTGTTTACCAATCGAAAATACAGGGTGTTCCAAAAGTCTTGGGAACATTTTGACGTTGAATGTGTCAAAAACTATTAAGGAAATAACAATGCATCTGATATATTCTGAAAGCTTGCAGTCTCAAGTTTTTTATAGAATGTTCAAAGATGTTCAATGTGAACACCGTTAGTCACACGCCACACATCAAGCCGGTAGTCAAATTTCTGCTAAAATGCGTTCCAGCATTGTGTTGTTTATGGTTGCAAGTTGCAACAACTTCCGTTATTCGACCTTGAGATTAGCTACATCTTTTGGAAGGAGAGGCGCATAGACCAGTGCTTTCACGAAAACCACAAAAAGAAGTCGCAAGGTGTGACATTTGGAGACCTAGAATATCAGGGCAAGAGAACGCGATCATCAAGTGTCGCTGAATCAGTTTTTGAAAGTTCAAGGACACAAAACGCTTTTTGTGGTTGAGTGAAAGCCATTGGTGGATCTAGGTTATCTTAGTTATTTAAGCTACATGAAAAGATATGAAAAGATTGTCAGCATGACAAAAAAACTGAATGAATTTAGCATTAAAATGACAACAGTTTCATTCAACTACCATTCATAGATCAGCAGAAATAAGGACTTCAAATGTGCCCAAGACTTTAGGAACACCCTGTAATACTTTCGCGGCCCGCGGACCTGTAGTTGGACTACGCTGACTAAAGACATATCTATCTTCATGAGGAAGACAGGTGGTGGGGCCAAGCAGTGCTTTTGTGAGCTCAGTCTGACAAAAGACCTGCTAACAGCATGAGCTTTTACGCATGAATGATGGTAACTGTAGCGTTTCAATAGAATTTTCGTTCTGTCTGAATCTTAATTTTACTTCTTAAAATTGAGGCGACTTGTAGTATCGCTCGAATGATTAAGTCTGGTTGCAACTTAAAGCTAGGAAAAGATTGGCTTCCACTAAGATACTTTAACTCACGCACTTCTCGATCAAGAACAGAACAAATATATTTACAAACAACTTTAAGACTTTGAATTCCTTCGCTTGTCAAACACCAAAAAAATGCGCTTTAACATAGCAATCAGACCCAGCCAAGACTAAATCCATTACTTAACCGCTTGTCACACTAATAGAAATACACAATAAATCACCACAGATCAATACACTTCTTTTTACTACCCTCTACTAACTACTCTCTCTGAACTACTCTCTGAATCGTAAAAAATCTAACCGCCTTATGTACAAAAAGACGATCTTCTGGAAAACGCTAGAACATCACGTGACACCGAAAAAACATTGTTAATAAATTACGTAATCGGTAATAAAAACAATGAAAAAAAATCTTCGAGAAGAAACAAGATCCACTAGAATACGCTGGAACTTAGTCACATAGTCAACCATTGTGACGTCAGAAAGGCGTGCCAGTTACAAATCTATTAACAAAATGCGAAAAAAAGGTCTTTTTTCGAAAACAGTTTAGTAAGTTTAGGGCTTCAAACAATTCAAGTTTATAAATAAAATGATCACTGCAAAATAAAACAACAGATTACAACAACTATACATATCCCTTTGAGGATCTTTGGTACACATATGTACCATGATTGTTGATTGTTATATCATTATGACGTGATAACCAATTATCTGAAATCCATTATATTTTTGTTGTTACCAAACAATTGCGACATTGTTTCAAATTTTATGAATTAAACTCTTGTGGTCCTTAAAGGGATATATAAAAACTATTCTTTCAACGCAAATTTACATATTCGTGACAGTAACTACTGAAACACTTAAGCAATTCACGCACAATGTAGAAAAAAGCTGCTACAAGCCACGGGGAAACAATTACATTATTACTGTGATGTCGAGGGAATGACGGCACACGTTTGCGAACCATTAGCAAGTATTTCTATGTGAAGCAACTTGAATGAAAGCTTTTGGACGGAAAGTGGTTGAAATTTTTCTAGGGTTAAATTTCACGACTAACAATAGTTTTTGTGGTATTTGGATAATGGTAAATTTAGCCCTATTCAATTTATTTTCTTTTTGAACATATGGTGTCATGCCAAATTTTCCACCACCCGTATTATAATTGTTCATAGCTATACAAATATTGTGCTACCTCCGAGTCAAGTCACATCTTTTGCGATAGCAATATGGAAACAAGTGCATTGTATTTTTAGGCGAGGCACTGCTTACGTACATGAAATGAATACCTTGCGAATGACAAAAGCCAAAAATAAAGTTAAAAACCATTAAAATTGCTGTAGAAACACTGGCAAACTTTTTGGTCAAAAATAAATTTGTAGAACAAGTGGTGAAACCTACTAAATTGCCTGCAAATTTGTTTAGTGATCTTAAAGTCATCATCAATATAATTAACAATAAATCAATTTAAGAAACCATGCTGAGATAATTGTGTTATTATTTTGATGTTATGAGTCGACACGTATAAATAGGGAAAATGTCAGATGACATGTGTGGTAATAAGAGGTAATTTTACTTTGCCATTATTCGCTTAGATATGTTTTTTCTACATCTGCTGAGGGGAGTGGGCAACTTGACTCCACAACTAAAAAGTTCTTCGCTACTCCCTGGTTCAATTTATGGCATTGGTCGAGTGGTGTTTGTTGCGCAAAAGTGAAATAATATATATTTCTTTGTCTTTTCTTTTCCTCTGCGCTCCAATGCTGAGCATTAGGCAAGAGTAGCAGTCAACGACATTGCTTGAAGTGCTCTGTGTAAATTCATCGAAGGTGAACTTTGTAGCTGTGATGCCATTGAGCTATCATGCAAAACCACATTGTTACTTTTTTTCTTGCAGTGTATGCTTCGGAGTTGAAGGACTAAAAGTAGTTTCGTGGTATTAACTGTGCACTGCATTAAACACTGTATGTAAATCTCATTAAAGATCTGTTTTAAAGTCGTCAATAAGTAAAAAACCAAAGCGATTGTATCAGTCGTCTGATGCCAGCTCTCGTGGCGCATCAGATGATGTCATTTCCAGAACTGAAATGGGGCGAATCTACAAAAATAAGAATTGCTCTCCAAAGCTTTTGTTCGACTCATCAAAATATAGAAAAAACTGGTCTTTGATAAGCGCTAATTTTATACTTTTACCTGTATGTTAATGAAATTGATGCCATAGCAGGATCAGCTATGTGTGCTATTGACACCTTAACCTGGCACCTCTACTTTTTTTCATCGCACTTCTGGCAGCCGCTCCTCACCGGATATCTCTTTTGCTCCTTCTACTCTTGCCCTCTCCTGCTCGCAAGAGGTGCTTCAGCACTTCGATTTTGATCATCTTCCTATTCTTCTCACTCTCCCTTTTTCTTCAATCTCTCATCCCAATGATCACCTTCCTTCTTTCGATCTCTAAAAAGCCCGATGAGATGGCTATGCTCTCTTTTACGACAAACTGTTTTTCTGCAAAGAATTATTCCTCTCGTTTTTCTCCGAAACTGCATCCTTTACCTTTTTGGCACTGAGTGTAGCCGAGACGTGGTATGAAGCCTGCTCTTCTCACTCTCCCAAACCTAATTCTAAATTGATCCATTTTCTCTTTGGATCTGTAGCGGATTGTCTTTCTTCCAACTTCTTCTCTTGTTCTAACCTGCCAAACTACTATTTTTCCAGGTAGTCGTCATCGGTCTACGCCGACTACGCCAGGTCTCAGCTCTCTGAGTCTCAGCCAGAGGTTTCTCTCAGAAAAAATGAAGGCTACTTGTCTGAACTCCGCCAAGCATTCTGTCCTCAGGAGTCACATTTTTTTTCTGTTCCCTTTCTCCTGCAGTCCTGCGGGGACCGCCTACCTTTTTTCTTCCACTGCCATAGGATCAAACAGAGTCGCCTACCCCAAGTGAAGCACACCCATTAAACTGATATGAATCTTCTTCGTATCTTCAATCTTTCTTGGTCTTTGCATTCCTTTCCTTCTATCTGGAAGGCTTTCTTTATTATTTTCATCCACTAGATGAGAAAATCTATTGACATATCTGTTTTCTTTCTTTGTATCTTACCTTTTTCGTTTCAAAGCTGTTTGAGCACATCGTTCTATTCCGTCTACTCTTCTTTCTCGAGTCCATCTCAAATCTATTTTCCAGACAAACCAGTTTCCGCCATGGCCGGTCTCCTCTCGATCAAATTCTTTATATTTCCCAGTCCATTTCAAATGAGTTCAATCAACCCAATTTAGGTGCTCCGACGATTTATTGCAATTATCGATTTTTCCAAGGCTTGACTTCGTCGAGCATCCTGATTTCTTCCACAAGCTTATTTCTTTTGCCTTCTCGCCTTCCTGTGTTAGTTCAATTGAATAAATATTTTCTTTTTGACAAACGCGCAGATGTGGTTATTCAAAATTACAAAAATTGGTCCTTGCAAATCTGGCGAGGTATTTAGTTAGGGGGCGTTCTTGGACGTAGTTTTTGTCTCTTTTTCATTTAGGATGTTTCTCCCAGTAGCCGCTGTTGTGTAGTGGGAATTGTTGGAGATTCTGATTAAAAGTTTTGGAGTTAAAATTTTGTAATGCATTATTGGTATTCGCCACAAACGGCATCCGGAATTTAAAGTACTGTGATGCTCCAGCAAAAGCCTGGTTCAAAAGCGAGGGAGTAATGATAGACATACATTGAATCAGCACTTCTGAGTATGCGGAACATAAGAAAAATGAAAAAATTTATTTTAACGAACATTCTTGATATCAGAGCACATTGTTAATGGCAATGGATTTGAGATCACACCGAGTGACCTTTTTGTAACTGCTTCGCAGGAATCACGAACTCTTATGATGCCACCAATTCAAATAAATATATCATCTTGCTTGCAAAATTGGCAACATGCTTAACCAAATTAACTATCACATATAGACCTAATTTTTATTTTGTGACAGAAGCAAAATAGTGGCCACATTGAATTTTTGTAAATGTGATCGAGAAAGATTTTGACCAAATGAAAGATAACTGGTAGCGATTTTAGTTTAGAACAAAAATTTGATGCAAAAACAAGAATAATAGATCTGATTTTTGAAAAAATTTTAACACGGCTCAAAGTATTTTTGCGAGGTTGTAAAGGAAAAAATTAATGCATTTAAATATGAAAGCATCGCTATCTCAGTTTCAAATGCCGTGCATTAGTCTATACATGAGGGCAGAATTTACTCAAATTCAGCTCGAAGTTGATGTAGTCACGTGTCTGTACAGGCGTTGGACTTGCAATCAAACTTATAATCGAAGGACTGCGTATCAAACTTTCAGGAGGGTTAAGTTGAATGCGCCATGCCCGAGCAGAACTGTAGTTTGATTTCAAGATGAAGGTTTGATTTCAAACTGGGCATTCGTTTGCCGCAGCGACATAAAGAGATGACTGCCAACTAGAAGACTAAAAGCATTTTGCAATTGTCCTACCAAATTAAATTTCATTGCGCCACATATTGGGTCTATCAGACTGGCCCGTGGGCAACATAAGTTTGACGTGGTTGACTTAATATTTTTACAGGTATTGACGATGAAAGACAAACCGGCGTATGAACTATTGCGGTCTTGTTAGCGCTGTTATTTCTTGGTGAATAAAGTAGAGTGCAATTTATTGCCCCACTCTCATTGAAAGGAATTGTGTAGTGAAGAACCACCCGTACCGTCTTCAATTGAAATTAGTTCGAGACAGCTGCGAGCCAACACAGACCATCGCCAAGTTCCAACTTCTGTCCAACGTAGGGATCAGTAGGATTCAACTGCGAGCTCTCGCCATCTGCTGCCTGCTGACCGTGCAGAAGTTGTAAAAATTAATCGTGGTGTAATGTCAGCCAAAGCTGTGAGCGAACTTCTGACCAATGCCAATTTCAACATCGGCGAGAAGCAAAATGCCCACAGTTTGACTAATGCGGCACAATGGTGTAAGTGTTGCATTGGCCACCGTTGGTTGTCAACAAGGTGGCAATGTTGCAAACAAGGTTGTGCCAATGTTGGCCAACAATCAACATTTTGTGGGCAATGGCAGATCAGTGATTTATCCTACTGCGCCTTTTATCAACGCACCACCACAAAGCACACTCAGCAAAAAGTTATTCGACAAAAACAATATATAAAATCACACAGTATAACTCGCCAACATCCAAAATGTATACCATGATTCTCCTAGCTAAAGTTGAAGTTATCATTACCATTAAGATATAATATGCTGTCCAACAGCCACAGTTACTTCATTAAATTATTGCATAACTAAGCCAAAAAAACTCAAGCAAAATAACTATTGGTTGGCGGTGGTGGTTAGTCATGTGCGGTAATGGTTAGCCTATTGATATGAATATTAAATGCTAGAACCAAATCAAGTAGGCTTATTAGCCCATTTATGCTCAGTGATCCATTTTTGGAACATTAGACCAGTCGTATTTACTTCTTTATTACGATTTAAGATTGTGACCGAGAATATTTTCTTCAAATGTGTAATCTTTCTTAGGTTACATGTTTGTATTTATAAATATTATATAGCGACAGTAATTTCTGTCGCTACTTGTCTCTGGGTATAGTGAAAAAAAGTGAGGGTTGCTTTCAATGAGATTTTTGGATCACCATCTTTAACCAAGTAAGCATAACGTCAACACATTATGTCCTGCTCAAACAAATTTTTTCTAATGTTTCTGTAACTATTTGGTTATTGTATAGTAAAAACAAAACATTGTAAATAAGATTATTGTATTAGTTATTGCATTTAAAATTTGCCAGTTCCATTTTTGAAACGCTGGGCAAGAGCACTACTACAAGAGCTAATTTGTCTTTTTCATCTTTTGCAGTTACAATCCATTCGCAAAACTGACTAAGATTTTAGAGATGACTGGTTATTTACGTCTAAATAAAATTCTGAAAATGTTGAACGGAGATGACTCAATAGAAAACAATTTAATCATAATACAACCTACTGAAAATACCTCATGGCCGGTTTCTGATGAAAATTCAGGAGAGGAAGATGGAGGAATAGTAAACCATTTGCCTGGTTCTATGCTACGTGCACTAGCTTTATTAGTGCACAACGTTGATTCTGTGATAGAAGATTCACCATATTTATCTGAGCAAAAATTATCTGTTGACCTGAATGCATCAAGTTTTTCTAAAGAACCTCTTCTTGCCTCAAATCCATCCCTTGGCGCAAGTGCATCAAAATCTACTGGGGAGCAACCTCCCCTGACCAAAAAAAAAAGAAAATCGTAAAACTTTAACATCAGCTGTGTAAAACTGATTTAACTACACAAACCACCACAGGTAGAATTGGTCAGATCAAAATGAGTAAGCTCCAACAAAAATTTTTGAACTTTTTCTTGACGACTAAGTTATCGAGCTCGTTGTCATGCACTGAAACTTGTATGCTGTCAGTAAAGGTGCAACTCTGGGACTGACTTTTGAATTTAAATGCTTTCTCGCAATTATTTTTCTGAGTGGCTATGTTTCAGCTCCAAGATGGCGAATGTTTTGGAAGCAAAATTCAGATGCACATAATGTGATGGTTAGTGGCGCCATGTGACGTAATCACTTTGAAGCCATATCTTCTCATTTGCATGTTGCTAACAAAGCAAATGTGGACCACTTGACAAGTTTTCCAAACTTCGACCACTTACAGTATAAGTATCGTAAACGAGAGATGTGTGAAATATGTACCAAATGAAACGTGTTTCAGCATTGATAAATCAATGGTTCCTTGAAATGGACGTCATAAATGCAAACAATATACATGTATAAGAAGATAGATTATACGATTCGGCTATTAATTTTGGTGTAATGCAACACGACTTGGTTGTATTTGTTGATTTCAGCCATATCAAGAAAAAATCCAAATGCGAAGTTTGAAGAATATGGTGTTAGAGCGGCGGTTGCTCTTCAGTTTAGTGAAGCACTTACACAGGCTCACCCTGGTCAAAACCATTTTGTGCTTGATGACTTTTTCACAAGTGTTCCACTTCCTGATAAGCTGAGTTCAATGGGGCATCATGCAACAGGTACAGTAAGAAAAGATCATATCGGCAAAGCTCCACCAGAACCAGATGATGTTCTAAGAAAAAAAGAAAGAGGCACATTTCATTTTCAAAGTGACGACAGAGGAAATATTGTCTGCAAATGGCATGATGAAGTTGCCACCGTTGCATCATCTACAGCTGGAGTAAGTCCTCTTTCTCTCGTTAATTGTTACTTTCAAAAAAAGAACAAAAGATTCAAGTTTAGTAGTCGAAGATGATTAAAGTGTATAACAGTTTTATTAAAGGTGTAGACAAAGCAGATGAAAACATTGATAAGTATTGCTCATCATTTGGTAAAAAGAATGGTATTCAAGCCCTCTATTGCATTGTTTTGAACTGATTTTGCAAAATGCTTGGCAATTACAAAAAAGACACTTCAAGAAACCAATAGATTTGCTTGAATTTCGTCGTCGCGTAGCATGTCATTATTTAGAAAATTATGGTAAATTTGCAGAGCCCGGGCGAAAAGGGGGAACTTCACAGAAGCACAAAGTCGACTCTCGTTATGATGGCATAAACCATATAATAGGCAAGCAGGAAAAGCAAACCCGCTGCGCTGCAGGTCACAAGAACACCAACTTTTGATGTTAGAGATATGAAGTTGCTTTACATGTGAAATGTTATGGTGCATGTCACACTACATAAATAAAATCATCAGCATTACAACCATAAAATTTATCTTATGCATTGCGTGTACAGCACAATAATGGTGGTTTTGCTCAGTGTTCCAATTTTGGAACGGCTTGTAACTCAAGTAACAAAAATAAATAAAAAAATTCTTTAAATTTATGTTTTTTGAAAAAGTCTAAGTATAGTTTATGAGTTTCATGCAACAAATACAAAACATCAAACCTTGGGCATGAAAAGGCTAGCTACCGTCAAATCCATTCTGTAACGTAAGACGCGAAATTTATTGAACAAACTGAATTAAAGTTAGTTATTGTGATTTTTCCCAAACGTTGCTATATAGAATCTCTGAATAAATTAAACTGCCTTTCAAGTTGTTTTTTGGATTTGCCCTTTAATAAAATTGGTTTGAGTATCACAAACTTCACAAATAACGTCATCATTTTTTTCGGTTAAAGTCTCTAGTTTGTAAGCAAGTGAAGTTTGTAGACGAGCACGATTATTGGCTAGTTTACGGGCAACCACCTTCATGTAGTTTGTATTGATTTCACTGTATTTTATAGAACAAAGTGAGTATCCTGCCGGCAATCTTCACTTCTTCCAAATATTTGGACCAGTGTGAAAAAAGTTTGGTGACGCCTGCTTTACAGCAAAAGGAAAAATTTCGAGCAAACTTGTTTTTGCAAGAAAGTGAACCAAATAGGCTAAATACTGGCGCAAACGCCAACTTTTGTTATAACGTTTTCAAAACGTAGCAAAATATAATGGAGCAGGGTGATCAAATTCATTTATAATACTTAAGTTTTTGTTGTTGTTTTCCCGACCCCTTCCGAGGGATGGGGGCATGGCGGAAGACCATGAAGCCCCAGAATTTGAGCAACTCCCCAGGGTCTGGACCGGAGGTCGCAAAGAGACAGAGAATCGCCAAAGAGTAAGCGGCGCAAAGACTCCGTAGCTGGACAGTGCAGAATGAGATGAGAGATGTCCTGGCACGAGTGTCCACAGGCGCTGCAGGAAGAATTCTCGATTCTGCCAATCCTAGAGAGATAAGAACCTAAAAAAAGGCTGTGTCCATTGCAGCGAAGACGAAAGAGAACACAGCGAGCATAACGAGGGAGCACAAGTTCCTCAGTGGAAATCGAGGGAACCTGTGTGTCAAAATGCTTCGATGAGACAGTACGTCTCCAGTCCGAGAAAAGACAAGAGTGGATACGAGAGATAAGAGGAGAGAGACTACAAGGGATTGCGGAGGGCGCAAGTAGCGCTCCCCGTCTGGCCAGCTCATCAGCCGCGTCGTTTCCCGGGAGAAACGAGTGTCCGGGGACCCATTGCAGCCTGATGGAACAGGAGGAGAGAGAAGACAGTTCCTGCCGAATCTGCCACAGAGTTTGAGATAAGAGGAAAGATGATGAAGAGGATAGGGTGGCGAGGATAGAACGAGAGTCAGATAATAGGAGAAGAGAAGAGAAATGGTAAGCTTGTTGGTGCTGCCGAGACCAGCAAAGAACGTGCAAAATGGCGCAGGCTTCAGCGGAAAAACTTGAACATACTGGGCCTGCCAAAAAGGAAAGAGTGGCCTCAGTGTCACAGAGAGAGCAGTTGGCAAGTACGACAGAGCCGCCCTTGCCAAATGGAAAAGGAACAGAGGCGTCTGTCCAGAGTACCAGATCATGAGAGAGAAGAGAGTCAAGGTGGGCGAGAGCCGCACCTTGGCGAGAGTGAGGGAGATCAGAGCGAAAGCATGAAAAGGAAAGAGTGGACTCCACGGTGAACGAGGGCAGATTCCAAGGAGGGAAGAGAGGGCAAGCAACAAGAGCCTCCCTAGAAGGAAGCATGAGCGGGTGATTGGACGCAAAAGCTCTCCAGGACGATCTGCAGAGTCTTGGTTTCACTCCAAGTCTGGTCAAACCTGAAATAGGAAAGGAGGTTGGGAGACGAAGAGCCCGCTCATAAGATAAAAGAGTGAAATGAGTCAGAGTGACTCGTAGGGGAGGTAGAGAAGCCTCGGTGAGTAGTAGAGGAATAAGGGAGGACGAGAGGCAGCCGGTGATGGCGCAACTGGCCGCTCGGTGGAGGCGTTTCAATTTGGTGAAATTGGTAGTGCTTAGGAAAGGAAACCATCCGGGTGAAGCGTAAGTGAGAAGGGGCCGAAGAAAAGATTTGTACAGAAGATAAAGGAACTCCTTAGAGGGGCCCCATGAGGAAGCAGAGATACAGCGTAAGGCCTTGAGACAAGGGAAAAACCTGGCCTTCAGCGAAGATACATGCCTAGAAAAGGAAAGAGTGCGGTCGAAGGTGACCCCAAGAAAAGTTGGAGTGAGATTAAAACGGAGGCGGGAGCCGAGTAGGAGGAGGTTGGGTTGGAGGTTAGCTTGGTGGGGATCCACTGAAAAGAAGGAGGCCTCACATTTGCTCGGATTGAGAGGAAGACACCAGTACTCAGACCGCGCTCCAATCGAAACAGAGCTCCTTGTGTGGCCTCCACCGCAGTGGGAACCGATGGGGAGGAGGACCAAATGGCCAGATCGTCAGCGTAAAGAGAGCAGCTGACGGAAGAAAGCAGAGAAGCTGGAAGATCATTAATGAAGAGAGAGAAAAGTACAGGGCCAAGAATGGATCCTTGTGGAGCACCTCGACGGACTCGAAAGGAACGACTTTTGTGATTTTGAAAGACTACAGAAGCGCGCCTATCAGAAAGGAAAGATTGGGTCTAACGAGCAAAGCAAGGAGGGAGGCCAGCCGAAATAAGTTTGTGAAAAAGGGCAGGATACCAGACAGTGTCAAAAGCTTTAGAGAAATCAATAGTAGACAGGATCGTCCGAGAGCCCGGCCTGGGTTTGTTAAACCCATCCGAAATGGACTGAGAAAGGTACAGAATTTGATCAAGTGTAGACCGGCCAGGGCGGAAACCGGTCTGGCGGAGAGAAAGAATGGAATTAGACTCCAGAAAGAAGAGTAGACGGGATAGAATGATGCGTTCAAACAGCTTTGAGGTGCAGGAGGTGAGAGAGATAGGCCGGAAAGAAGCAGGAGAGTCGAGATGCTTTCCCATCTTGTATATGGTAATAATGGAAGATGTCTTCCAGATGGAAGGAAAGGAATGTGAAGACCAGGAAAGATTGAAGATGTGAAGAAAATCCATGCCAGAGCGAGGAAGGTGCTTTAGCATGGGATAGGCAACTTTGTCTGGGCCAGTGGCAGTGGAGGAGGACTGGTTGGAGGCAGTCGCATGAAATTCAGTGGGAGAGAAACGAGAGCAAAAGGACGAGTGAGACTCCACAGGGCACGTGACTCGGTGGAGCTCAGAGAGGTAGCCTCTGACTCTGCTACGCAGAGTCTTTAGAAAAGTGAGATCTCAAGTAAGCAACATAGACCAAAACCGATTCCCTGGGAGAAGAACAGTTAGGAAAACTAGGAGAGAAGGAAGACGAGCCAGCGTAGAACGAAGGCGAGAGCACACAAATTTAGGGTTAGACCTAGGTGAAAGAGAAGAGCAAGTCGTCTGCCATGCCTCAGCCTTGGCCTTGGCAATGACTGTCTAGGCGCGTCGAGAATCGGAGGTGTAAGCCTGGCGATCTTCATCACTTCTGTGAGCGGCAGCAAAAGCCTTGCGTCTTTCACTAATCGCTTCTTCCACCTCAGCAGACCACCATGCTTTAGGATGGCGTTTGATGCGGTCGAAAGAAATGGAATATTTGGCCACATTCAGTGCCAGAGAGGTAAAGAGAGCAGCAGTAGAGGAAAGAGAAAGAGACGAGTATTTCTCTGGAGAAGGACAGTGAGAGTCAATGTAGGAGGCAAAGTCATTCCAGCGAGCTTTCTGAAAATTGAAGGAAGGGGGGCGATATACCGGCGAGAGAGGGACGGATAGAAGAATTGGTAGATGGTCAGAACACAGGTCCTGAAGCACCTCCCAGGAGCAAGAAAGGGCAAGAGAAGAGGGGGCAAAGGAGATGTCAGGAGAGGAGCGACTGCGAGAGGAGCAATAAAGAAGAGTGGGTGTGTCAGGGTCATTAAAGAGGAGGAGGTCAGAAGAGATGACCCGGTCGAATGCTTTCTCCCCGCGGGGGTTGGAAGTACCTCTTGAGTCCCAGAGGGGGTGATGGCAATTGAAGTCCACCAGAATGGAGAAATTTCTGGAGGAGGAAAGGATGGCGGGAGAAAAGGAATCGGTTCTGCCATCCGTTGGGGAGGAGTGAATAGGGGGGCATACACATTAAGAAATGACACCGAGGAGTTGTTAAGAGAGATGTTGATCCCTACATAATCAGAGTAGGGATCAAGCAAAGGAAGAGAGGAGGTGGAAAGTTCAGAAAAGGATAGGCCCTGTCTGACGAAAATGACAACGCCGCCGCTGGCGTGTATGGCATCAGGAGAGAGAATGCCAGACCGATAGTGGGTACAATCAGAACGCAGAGCAGAGAATTCAGGAATCCAGAAAAAGGAAGATGAGTAAAAATCGGATTTCTGGGTGCAGATAAGGTCGACAGGATGGGACGAGAGAAAGTGAAGTAGTTCAGTGCTCCTGGCTTGAAGACATCCAGAATTCCATTGAAGAACCCTGAGAGAGTCAGGGGTAGGAGAGAAGGCAGGAAGCGTAGAAGGACGGCCAGGAGCATTGGACGGTGGTGAAGGGGCAGAGGAAGGATATATAGAATGGGCAGATGGGGGATAAGAGGTTTGGAGACGAGGGTGGGGCGAGAGTGCAGCATCAGTAGAGGGGGGCCAGATTGTACAGTGGAGGTATACATGTCGGAAGAGTCCGAGGAGGGAGTCACCGTGTTATGGCAGGAGGGGTAGCTTCAAGAATGAGAGCTGCAAAGAGCTCTGAATTTGGAGAGGGAGAGTTGTGAGCACCTTAGATGGACCCATTTGGAGCAGGTACAGCATTACACTGACTTGCCCCGCCAGGTCACATTTCCAGCCCACATAGAGCAAGGAAAGCTCGTGCCAGGGTTGGGATGAACGTTACCGCTCATCAAGAGAAGGAGAAGAATGAGGAGACGAAGAAGGACAAGAGTAGGGCAGGAGAAAAGAAAAAGTGAAAACAGGCAATCGAATTTGAAGAAGCTATGTGCTGCCCCTTTGCGTTCGTTCAGGGGGCTGCATAGCAAAAAAATAAAGGGGATTGCCCAGGGTAACTGGGACCCTCGGAAAGGCCAACAGCCATTTCGATCCAACCCAAACGGGGTCGGGGACCGCGCCACCACGTTGAGGCGGCTGTTGATTGGTGCAGAATACTTAAGTTCGTGTGATTTGTTGGATTGATTTTTTGGAAAACATTCAATAACATGAAAAAGCTTTCATAATTTTATAATAAATTTTTCGAATTTACTTGATTGTTTTTGTATACAAAACATTTGATACAATATGTACATATAAAATAGTCACTTAGCTTCACAGTGCTCAACAGCAAGCTTACCGGAGTCGTAATATATTTCTATTTGTACAGCTACAGCCATAGTTACTAAATTAAATTATTGCATAACTAAGCTATAAAAGAACTCAAGGAAAATAAATATTGCCTTGCTAATAGATAAACTGCCGTTGATTCATTAATTTATGATAGCAACTTGATCTTTATTTCAAAAGTAAAGCTAAATAACTTGTCAAAAACACACTGCGAACGTTTCGGCTCTCAACTGGTGCCATTTTCAGCACAAATAATCTTCACCAAAAAGTTGACTATTAACTACGCCTTACTGACACTAAAAAATAAACACACAAAAAGAAGCGATGATCACGTGTTAAACAAGCGGAGAGGAAAGGATTTGGAGTCTAAATTCTAACTAAGTTTTAACTGCTGAATGTAAAAAGATTCCAGAATGAGGAATTCGGATTTGTCAGGAGAACTGGTGAAAATCTGTGGGTTGTTGAAGTCAACTAAGTAATTTGATCTTGTTTTATATCTTTAATATATTCTGAAACACTTATTTTAAATTTCATTTATCATTATATCCGCTTCCGGGCAGAAGGATGTTAAGGAGTGTAATTAAGTTCAGCATGTTTTGCTAATCTTTTTTCAGAATTGAGAGTTTTCGGTGATTACCAGTCAGCTGGTTTGCCGCCTTGGATTTAACCAATAGCATATCTTTTTCCCTTGCGCTTAATTGATAATTTATTTTTCTTTTGTACTTGATTACAGTATTGTTTTCGTTTTACACTTTTTTGTTTTGATAAAAATCATTATTAGCAAAGTGACTAGACGGTGCGCGTGGTTTTTCACAATTCTGATAAAACTCAGATTTTCCATGTAGTAATATGTTTGTTGTTGCTGCGTTTTTTTTGCTGTTTTTACTATTGTTTCTACGTAACCATATTTAATGTGCAATGACTTGGTGGAAACAAAAAAAAATTAAACTGAGTTAACTTGTCCACAAGTGTGTTGATGTGGCATCACTATTATTAGTTACTCAACTCTTGTCGTACCTCTGAATTCAGAAACCAAGTACTTTTCCAAATCCTTGCGTTTGTTTTCCAAACCACCTGAAACAAATTAAAAACTTTATTTTATTTCAATAAAATTATCCAAAACGCCAAATTAGATATAACATGACACCTCTTTCGTTAGATTATTTTTATCATAGGGACTCAAGAAAGGAGTTTAGGGGTACTTACAGACCAGAGACATTTTTGAAAACCTTGCGGGTCTGCTACTATGCTCGGCGGAGAGGCACAAAATTTGCTTCAAAATATGCATTTTCAACAAATGTCTTTCACTTTAAAATCTACAAAATATTCGATTTTAAAAGATTGATCTCTTGCAAAAAAGATCTTCAAGTTTCAACTATTGGGTGCATCAAGCCGTTTTTAACATAATTTATCTTCTTTCACCACTGGTCCTTACCATCAAACATTTTGATACAAGTCCGGTAGTTGGCCTCTTAACACCCCAGCACAAATTCTTGTGCACAATAGATTATCAAAAGTAAATGTACCCGTCAATTTTTCAGTGTAGTGCAACTAAGTTATGTCCATTAAAAAAATCAACATCTGCAAGCACTCGTGGCTTTGCCAAGCGTATAAGTTTCAATTTTTTATAAGCAAGCTAAACTATTCATGATATTTTTGCAGACAAAAAATGATAAAAGACTAATGCTGCAAAAAGCTGCATCATATGCAGTGGTGTCGGTAAAAAGAAAAGCTCTACGAGTGTAAAGCTGGAGCTTCTTCCTGAAATATAATTTGATGGGCTCCTGAACATGTTTAACACTAGAACAGCCGAAACGATCAATTTGACCATTTTGCATTTTCAAAGTATCATATTTTGCTTATACATAGCGAGTCGCCATAAAGCTTTTTGATTTTTCCCCAGTATTGTTTTTGCATAATCCATAGAAATTACAAATCAAAATCGCCATTCACTTAATCACTTGGCACCAGATTATTGGCAGATCAAATGGCTTGTCAATATTCGGTAAAAGCGGGTACACGCCGGTGGCCAGTTGCTGTCTTTTATAATATCTTAGATTTGGCTTGTATCAGTGCGCTGGTCTTATACCAGGAGAGATCGGGAGACCATATATCAATGCGAGATTATAATTTCAAACTGGCGACTGAACTCAGAGAAGATTATCTAGCAGAAAGAAGTGCCAGAAGAAGTGCACCTAAACAAGAATCAAGCAGAACCAAAAAGAAATCTCTGAAGTGGAAACAGTGTCAAGTCGCTGCGAACTGTAAACAAAACAAAACTATGAAATGCTGTAATAAATGTAAAAACATGGTGTGTGGCAAGTGCACAGCCTACGATTTGGTCGAATGTGTCACATGTGATATGGATAAATTAGTAAAAGAAATGAATTTGCAAGTGCAAAGTGCAAAATAGCAAATTGAGCGTAAGTTTTCAAATAAAAGTAATCAAAACAAATTTTCTTAGGGAATGGTTTATACCAAGAAAGTGTCACCTGTTAACTTGTTTCAATAAATCACGCAATTGGACCTCTCATATAGAAAATTAAACCCTATAAAGCGTACAGTCATAATGACCGATGCTGGCTGTTTGCGACAACCAAAAATCTCGGCTATTGTAGTGATTCCTGCGAGAATTGCACGGCATATTTTTACTGAATAAATATTTTTTGGTGTTGTTTTCGTTGGCAAATCAAGCCAACGCAATATAAAGCAATGGTTCTTTACCAGTGGAAGGTTTTTTTCTAGCCAACAATTTGTTTGTCTTAACAGAATACCATCAGCAATGCAACTCTTTGGTAAAGCATATATATTTGCATTAGGGATTACCCAACTACCGCCAGCTGTTTGCATATATTGCAAACAGTGATTTCTACGGCCCGCTGCACTGTGCCACAAGTGGGCAAAAATACAATTACTACTACATAACTATTCATTAAAAGTTTGGTCTCCAAAAAGCCTGTCAGCTCATTTATTTAGATTTGCTTTCAAGTCTTGCTGAGGCAGTACTAGGTGTTTGACGTAACCGCAAAAGTACAAGGGTCATTGTTCAAAAATGTATTGAAATCGATTTTGATATTAAGTGATTTTCAAAGATATTGGCTAACACTTTTGTACCTTCGGTGCCTGTGCGGTAATGGTTAGCCTATTGCAGTCAATATTAAGTGCTCGAATCAAATCAAGTACGCCTACTAGTTACCGTCAAATCCATTCTGTAACGTAAGACGCGAAATTTATTGAACAAACTGAATTAAAGTTAGTTATTGTGATTTTTCCCAAACGTTGCTATATAGAATCTCTGAATAAATTAAACTGCCTTTCAAGTTGTTTTTTGGATTTGCCCTTTAATAAAATTGGTTTGAGTATCACAAACTTCACAAATAACGTCATCATTTTTTTCGGTTAAAGTCTCTAGTTTGTAAGCAAGTGAAGTTTGTAGACGAGCACGATTATTGGCTAGTTTACGGGCAACCACCTTCATGTAGTTTGTATTGATTTCACTGTATTTTATAGAACAAAGTGAGTATCCTGCCGGCAATCTTCACTTCTTCCAAATATTTGGACCAGTGTGAAAAAAGTTTGGTGACGCCTGCTTTACAGCAAAAGGAAAAATTTCGAGCAAACTTGTTTTTGCAAGAAAGTGAACCAAATAGGCTAAATACTGGCGCAAACGCCAACTTTTGTTATAACGTTTTCAAAACGTAGCAAAATATAATGGAGCAGGGTGATCAAATTCATTTATAATACTTAAGTTCGTGTGATTTGTTGGATTGATTTTTTGGAAAACATTCAATAACATGAAAAAGCTTTCATAATTTTATAATAAATTTTTCGAATTTACTTGATCGTTTTTGTATACAAAACATTTAAAGATAAAGTATTGATTTTAAAAGAGACTTAACCAGCAATGTTTTGCAACAAGTATCTATCAGCTCTACACAAGGATTAAAAAAACTTTTGGATTAAAAGACCCAATTGAACTTACTTGATCAAATTTAAACTTCTTCAAAGCCAACATATCTATTTGACCAGAAAACAAAAGTGGCATTGTTACATATTTTTTTCTGAGTAGTACGCTGTGCAATTGTTCAAAATTCACTTCCAAACTACAACGAAAATAATTTTTTGCTATTTTTCACGTTTATCACTAAAAAATCTAATTGAAGCAATTTTATAGATGAAAAATTTGAAGAATTACCAAAAAACGATTTGATGTCGGACAAAGAAAATATGTTTCAAAATTGATATCTTTAAAAATTTGTCCCGAATTCGATTGCTGTTATACTCGTTTATTGGTTATTCAAATACATTTGAAATAGGCTACAGTTGAACAAAAGGCTTTGACTGACACCCATAACAATTTTTATGCAAAGATATTACATATAAAGTGCATAAAGTAAATGAAATGAACATTCATAGATATTTTTGAATAATAATGTCCCCGCATACAATTTCGTTCGAGGAAAAAATACTTCTATGAATACTTACAAATACAAAAATTGAAAAATTAGAAGGCCATGCTTCCAGTGCCCTGCTTTGTTTACGTCTATGATAATATTTTTATATTGACTTTCTATGTACTTTTTCCCTCGTTTTTACAAGATTTTTGCAGTTTTCCAGATTAAATAGCTCCTCAAATAACATTTTCGGCGCTATCTGGACTCCCAGTATGAAAAATAAAAAGATACTTAATTTTTGCATTGGTTAGACCTGATAAGTAGTTTATATTGTATTCATAACTTCGGTGGTTTCAGCTTGAGAAAAATGTGTTGCAATATAATCGGTGCTTTTCTTCTTGAGTGGAAAATTACAGCAGTTGCAATTAGGCCTACAAATAAATGCGGTAACTATTATTTGGACCATCAATTAAATTAAATGGCAAGCATTTATATGCATTATTGCCTCATTTTTTAAAAGTGCAATCGCGAGATCTTTCGTTCATGGGAATCAGAAATACGGCAAATATGCAGCGGATTACTGATTTTTTTTACAAAGGAACTAGCCAGCTCTGCAGCCGTCGTCCGACGAGGCTACTCGGCTAGCTATGTTTGAATAAAAATACTGGTTCGACGGCTGCACCGGTTTTACGCAAAAAGAGTCACAAAAGATTTTTATAAATAGACCTATAGCGCCTGTATCTGTAAATTCAATGAACTTACTCTTGAATCAAGACTATTTTTGCAAACAGACTAGCATTTCACAAATTTTCATCAATTTTTTTCAATAAATATTGGGTTTAGCACAAGGTCAAAAAGGAGAATAGATGTCAAAATAGTGATCGTTTTTACTGTTGAATTAGTAGGCTATTTCGCGATGTCGTATACTTGTGGCCTCGAGTTTTTGTTTGCAATTAGCCTATGTGTCTTGATTTCGATATAGGTGAAAAAAGCCATTTAATTTCCCCAATTGTTTTGCCCATGACCAATTAAACGATTTTTAAACAAATTTTTTCCATTTACATTGCAATTTCGCGCAAAAGTCCTGGTATTTTTTAGCTCATCTTTAAACTAATGATTTCAATAACTGTTGATCTAATCATAATCCCTACTTTAAAACAAATACTGATTTTACTCACAAAAAGATTGTCATTGCGCAAACTTAATAACTGTCTTTTAATAATAAGTCTTTTAACTTGGCAACTTTAAATTTTTCACGCAATAAAACTTTGCTGTAATCACAGTCATTAAATATATACGACCATTCAATTCTTCTAATATGATGGAGAAGATTTAACCACTTCGTTGTTTCAATTTTTTGGTCCTGCATGGAGTGGGAACGGAATGATCCAGCATGAAGTGCCCTTTGTGGCAAATTTGGCAAGTATGTATGTATGGTAAGGAGTGTAAATCATATTAAATGTGAAACAAACAATAAACTGACTAAACTTAACCAATCGTTAAATTGTAGAAATTATGGTGTTTATGTTGCTAATTGGGCAAATTGTAACGCTCAATACGTTGGACAGACAAAAAATGAATTTTCAGTTAGATGGAGTGACCATAGACACGCTTGGAAAAAATTTGATATTTCGGCCCAAAATGATAGTACCGCTCTCCTGCGGCATTATAATTCTAATCACAATCTTTATTCGCACGTCACTCTAGTTTGTCACAGTCACACTATTTGTTGAAGAACCACCGTTTGATATGTTAGATATATGTGAAGATAAATGGTTTCATAAACTTGGAGTTTCTATAAACCTACAAATTATGATTTTGCCAGCTGTTTATTGCTGTATGTCGTATGTCCCTTGTCTTTTTTTCTTGTTTATGACGTAACATTTGATTCATAATTTTTTGGTCCCCTACATCTTATTACTTAGTAACTAGCTAAGAGTGAGTAACAAGTTTTTTCCTTTTTTATGTCTTTAGTTAAGTTTAGTGCAATATCGTTTGTTTAGTTTTTAGTCGAGGAACAGCATAATGCGGTGTTTTCTTCCTGTGCGTAGTTAGTTAGCCCCCTAAGTTTGTTTTCTGTCTAAAAGTAGTTGTAACCAGGTTCACGGAATATTTTTAGCCAGTTTTGAGTTGCCAATTTTTATTTTTTAGCCAGTGTGAGATAGTTAGTACTGCTCTCCTTTTTAGTACATTATAACTGCAGTAAGTTGATTTATGTATGTATTTTGTTTTTCATTTTTTACAGAGAAATTGAAAATGCCTGTGTGAAGGCAAAATCAATTTTTTCAATAATAAATAAGCTTAACTGATTTAGAGTATCATGATTTTATCCATTATATGATTATCAATCTGGATAGCTTT
Source organism: Trididemnum clinides (assembly GCA_963675345.1). Lineage (NCBI taxonomy): Eukaryota > Metazoa > Chordata > Ascidiacea > Aplousobranchia > Didemnidae > Trididemnum > Trididemnum clinides. The sequence goes on along the minus strand of OY776293.1, from coordinate 11,277,201 downwards.
GAACAAGTTACTTCACGGGTAGATTTCTGGTACTTTATTTACGTCTGCTGTCACACTTACGATTACAGAAACGAGCTATCAAGGGCTAGGCAAATTTCACGACTTGGTGTAATTCAGAGCGGATCATTGTTCTACCACTTTCTTAGTTCGTTACCTTTTCCACCGTCAATGAAACCACCTCTAAATTATCTTTCACCACAACCACAAGCCTTCTTTTTGGTCGTTTTCTTTTCCTCTTATTTGGTTGGTCAATTTCCATCATTCTTCTCCCAACATAACTTTTTACCTTCACAGAATGTTCCCAAACCATCTTAATCTCTTCTGCCTTATCTTGTTTCTTGTTCTTTCCAAATGTACTGTTTTCCTCGTACTTATTCATTTTTATTTTATTCAACCTACTAGCTTCCATAGACAAACTCACCATCTTTAAGTTTGCGACTTCCATCTCTGCTTTTCTTTCATTGGTACCGTTTCTAACCCAAACATCACTGCTGGTCTGACCACAGTCCAATACACTTTTAATTTGGTAGACACTATTAATCACAAATTGCACCCATTATTCTTTTCCACTCATTCCACACAGCTAAGGCTTTTTTCTTTGCTTTTCAAGCATGCTCTCCATTACTTTGCACAGTTATTCCAAATAATTAAATTATTCTACCTTAGTAAGTTTTGAAACTTGGAACTGCATTTTATCACCATTTTTCTTTTTATTCATGCAGATATATTATGTCTTGCTCGGTCTGACTTTCATTCTTTTTCTCTCTAACGCATCTCTTCAGCTTTTTAGTTTTTTTCCATCTCTTCCTAGCTCTTTTCACAAAAGCAATATCATCTGAAAACATCATGGTGCTTGGAGACTTTTCTCTGATTTTTTTCTTCAGCCTTTCCACCACTATTGCAAAGAGAAATGAGCTCGATGTTAAATGAAGTACAATCTCTGCGTCAAACCATTTCGATACCCTTCTTTCACATCTGACGATTTTTCAGCTACCTTCATACATGCCTTGTATAACTCTCACATACTGTACTTCTCTGTCACCTCAACTTTTCTCGTACAATAGCTCTTCCTGATACGGTGTCACATGGCTTTTCCAAGTGCATAAACACACAGTGTAGCTTTTTCTGGGTGTTTTTTTCACCACCATTCTCACAACAAACAGCTCATTTGTTGTGCACTTTCCGAGCAAAAAACCGTTTTGTTGCTCTTAGATCTTTATTTCCTCTCTCAGTTTCATTTATATAACTCTTTCACATATCTTGGTCGTGTGGCTCATCAGCTTTATCTCTCGAAAATTACTGCAATTTTGCACCTTTATCTTATTTTTGAAAATTGGTATCAGTCTACTCTTTGTTCACTCTTTCGGCATCTTGTTCCTTCTACACTTTCATGCCTTTATTGGTATATCGTCAGGACCCTCTGCCTTTTCATTTTTTATCTTCTGTATCGCTGTCGAGACTTCTTTAAAATTGGTCTATCTTAAAAATTTAAGGTACAGGGTGATCAAAAAGTCCCTGTGCACCTGAATTGTGAAAATAATAAATGATTCACGAAGTTATAAATAGTCATGAATAGACATAAATGAAGTCCTATGTTGCTGTTTTTATTATTTTGCTCTTTGATCATGAATAAAATCATTATAAATATTAATGAATTTTTTTCTTTCAGATCTCAATCAAGGGATATGCTATCACTTCAGTGTCGTATCTTCCTAATTAAAGAAATTTTCAAAAATTCGGGAGAATATTCTCAGAACGTTCAGCAAGCATTTATGCACAAATTTTTACATTTCAATTTTTACATTTATACACAAATACACAATTTTTGGTAGCCGCATTATTTCCAAAAATCTCTGGCCACCAAGATCTCCTGATCTTACGCCTCCAGACTTTTACTTATGGGGCGCCATGAAAAACAAAATTTATTGCAGCAATCCCCGCGCAATAAATGAATTGAAAGAAACTATCACCGATTATATCCAAAAAGTTGATGACACTGTCTTGAAAGACGTCTTCAGAAACAGGATGACACGCGCCACAAGATGTACTGAGGCGGGTGGTGGTCATTTCCAGCATCTACTGTAAAGTTCACCTAGTAACACGTATATCTGTAACAATATCTGGTGCACAGGGAATTTTTGATCACCTTGTATTATAGCCGTGTCGACTTATAAATCAGCAGATAAAAACTGACAAATGACACTTGCAGTCGACTTAAATATTTATTGATGCAAGCTTTTGTGAGTGAATGATCACTTTTTCAGGCAAAATAAATAGAGAGCAATAAATGAAATCAATTAATACGAATAACAATGGCAGTAAATAAAACGTAGAACATATGCACTATGACATCACATACCAATAAGGTAAGAACCAGAGATAACAAAAAATAGAAGAAAAAAGAAAAAGCGGAGAAAAAGATAAAAAGAGGAAAAAGGTAAAAAAATAGTAGGACAAAACATTAAAAATGAAGAAAGTAAATAAATAAAAAATAGAGGAGGAAATAAGTAAAGTAATAACTATGTAAGAAAGAAGGAGCAAGAAGCCAATTTTTGTTTTTCAAAAAATGTAATAGAAAACCATAGTCTTCGTTTAGTCCTTCTTAAATGCAGTCGAATTTGAATATGAGTTTCTGTTTTTCGATTTGCCGTTGTCTCCGGTTCGAGTTGGTTCGTTTTATTGTAGTATTAATACTTGAAGATGACTGACAGAATGTCTAGGAAAATTAAAATGCTTAGAAAAAGATTTGTTTCCATTATTGCGAATATCACTTTTGTGTCTGTTTGTTCGTTTTCTGATACTATTTTCAGTTTCTCCAATATGTATAGATTTGGAACAGAGTAAACGAGAGAGTAGGTAAACATCACCAGACAAAGTACTCGTAAATCTTTCTCGGATGGTAATTTGTAATTGTTGGGTCCTGTAGCAATGTTATCAGTCCTGATGAATGAGCAAAGCTGGCATATTGGAGTATTGCAGGGAAACGTACCAGGGTGAGGTTGGGGGTTACAGTTGGAGGTGAGTATACATTGGAAGTTGGGTAGTTGTCGGTAAGCGACTAAGGGGGGGAAAGAAAAAAGATGTTTTAATTGAGGGCCACACTTCAGAATACATTGTAATCTTTTGGCAATCCGATTTACAAATCTGATCTGCAGGTGATAGGTTAGGACTAAAAGGATTTGTTTTTTTCGGACTTGATTTTGTATTGAAGTAAAAAATCTGTGGTAACACTGGAAAACAATTTTTTTGACAAATTGTGTTTTTTATAATATTATGATGGCATTAAAAGTCTTGTCATGTCAATGATTTGGCCGCAATTTAAAATTTTATGAAATTATAATTTCAAGTTTGTGTAATACACATAATATAATTGTAATTTAAAATATTTCAAGCGAAATTAAAAAAAATCACATATGAGCAATTCAAAAAAGCACTGTTAAGGACTTTGCAAATAGGCCATAAAACATTTTAATCAAAAATGGATGTTTGAATAATTTTTTCGCTTGTATGTGGTGTTACATTTCCGCATCAAATTCCGTACATAGTCTCCCATCATGGCTTTGTTCCGCCTCCCTTGATAGCACTTTTCCATCACTTGGATTTTTTAGTGAAACCTTTCACCATGCTCTTTCTTACATTCCCCAAGTTATCCCGAAAAAAATCCAAGTGAGAATGCAAAAAATGCAACTTCAAGGACATGCGGCAACCAAGCTTTTCATAACTTTCAATCAAATTTGATACCACCATTGCATAGTCGTCTCTTCGATGATTTCCAAGAAATCCTTCTACAATCATTCTAAAAGCTTGTCAAGCATTTCTTTCTAAATCAGACATTTGTTCCTCCAGCTTTACAGATGCCAACATTCTTCTTATTTATGGCTTCACAAATATACCACCTTTAACTTTTGCTTCAGATATGCTTGGGAACTTCTGTCTAATATGGCTAAAGCACGGCTTGTCGGTTTTAAAGCCTTAACAAACTGCTTGGCCAGTCCGAGTTTAATATGCAATGGAAGAAGTAGAATTTTGCTCCTTTCAAGAAAAGATGAATTTGGAACATTGTGGAAGCCTGGTGTGAGATCTTTGCAAGCTGGCCAGTTTTTGACCAAGTAATGCTGCTCATCCACTCTATTATTCCACAAACAAAGAAAACAGGAATGCTTTGTATAACCTCCTTGCAATCCCAAAAGAAATGCGATCATTTTAAAATCTCCACATACGTACCAATTGTGATCATTGTATTGAATTAATTCCAGTAATATTTTTACGAATTCACGATCTTCCTTCATCTAAACAGAATGTGTTATTGGAATGAATGGATACACATTACCTTTATGCAGATGGGCTGCTTTCAAGCTTCGCTTAGAACTGTCAATAAATAAACGCCAATGCGAAGCTGAGTAGGCAATACCAATCTCTTGAAACTAGCCCTATATATCAGTACAATAATAAAGTGAAGGATAATCAGAATCAGAGGACATTGCATAGAAATTTGAAAAGGTCACACGTCGTTTTCTTGGTTTGGAAATCTTGCACAAAGGAGCAAGCAAATTCCATTTTTTGAGACGAAAAAAAAGTATCTATGCTTTTGCCTTTGTAAGACTCAGGTCTCTAGTTAGATCGTCCAATCCATTTTGATTCCGAAAATGAGGATCTTTGCTGGAACGCTAAGTGTCAACCTCAAAATCAGCATCGTTATCTTCCAGTGAGATTGATAATATAGCATGCGTTGTTGGAGGTTGAGGAATAGGCAGTTCTGGGCCATGGTTGACAGGCGCAATAGATGAAGGAATACTTGGATATACAATCTTTTTCCTGTCCTTTGTCTTTTTGTATCTGGAAATGTCCACCATGCAGAAATAGCAGTCATCTTGATGATTTTGAGGTTCTCTCCAAATTCGGGGAATGGCAAATGGCATACATTTACGACTTCCGCGCATCCACCCTTTCAATGTAGATCTGCAACTTCCACAGCAAAAATCAGGGGGCCTAAGATTTATCTTGGTCACCCATCTTCATGCCAAAGTATGTCTCATAGGCTATAAAGAATTTGGTTTCTGGTACAACTTTGTGCTTCTTTTACTGTGGACTGATGTAATAGCCACAAACATAGCAGAAACAACCAGAAGAAACTTGGCAAGATCTTTTTTGACACTCATATTTACTGTAGTATTGAAAATATTAGTAGCATTGAATTTAACCTGCAAAAACGAATAAAATATAGCGTATTTCTAAAATGAGAAACTTTACTGCAGTAGGCTTAACTCGCAATTTGTCTAATTGCTAAACTAAGTACAGTATTGGTACCAGATTCAACAATCCACCTTCCATAAACCAACTCTAAACTGCTGACAGTGGACCAGCTCAAACATGTGCATTAAAAAACTGCCAAATTGTGTTTAATCACGTGATAGTAAATGACAATTGGCTAATTTACTTCTCTAGCATCATTTAGAGAGTAAGGAAAACAATAAAAAAATGTCATAAATGAAATAACACAAGATTGAAAAGTAATGTACATGTCACTTAATGCTAAAGTTGTATTATTATTCGGTAAATTACAAACTTCAATCTGTTGCAAATATTTTCATAACCGTTGACGCTATGCAAAAACTAACATCAAAAACGGCATCAGCGACCTCAAAAACATAAAGGAACACTGAAAAGAAGATAAACCAAAATTTGTTGCCTAGTGTAATCAACAGAAAGCAAAAGAAAACAGAAGAAAATTAACAGAAAATCAACAGAAACGAATCAACAGAGTCGTAATTTAAACTGCTTTGTCAGGTTGATAGAAGTAAAGCTGAAAACGATTGCTTTCATCATTGTTTGATTTCTTCACAACTATACTATAATAAGTTTTTTGGTAAAGATTGAAACCATTAAGATGATGGATAAACATGGAAAAAAATTTTTTTGTGTAACCTAGACCAACCTTATCAGTTCTAGACTCATTTCTTTTGTAGCAATTTGCAAAGAGTTACTGCAGTATAATAACGTTGACATGTTCGTGATAAAAAAATCTATGTTTTGTAACAAGGCATTGAGCATTCAATGAAGGTTACCTTAAGTCAAACGATATAGAACACTGCAAACATTAAAAAAAAATTAAGTTTGAAAGAATCGAATACATAGTGTCTTTGAAATGAAATGCAATAACTTTACCAGGTTGGTTGATTTTAATTAGCTTGAAATAGGCACAGCCCTTAGAATAAGTAAATAAAATGTGATTAATATTTAGTAATAACTAAAAACGAAAACCCAAAAATTAAAGTCACTGTACATGCAAAAATGGCAGACAGCAGAGCCGTGGTAACCGTACCACCCTGCCGAAGAACTTCAAGATCACGTCAAGTGGCCCCGCCGCAATAACGCCGTGCACTTTTTAATGCAGCAAAGGAAACCAATACTTTAGCTGTGAAACAAAAACTGGTCTAGTACAGTGGTTCCCAACCGCCGGTCCGCGTAAATTTTTTGCCGGTCCGCGAAGTATCTTATTTTCTGTTAAGATAATTTTAATATGGAATCATAACCATTGCAAAGATGTTACTCTCTGTAAAACTCATTTTACGCCTAGCCGATTTGCAGCAGTAAAACTGACGTATCTCGCCTTTCATCGTTGATATCGCAAAATTGTTTAATAATAATCAAGGTAAACCTTCCGATTACCTTCTAGATTCATGTTTGACCTAAGTTTTGTTTCGTCATAAGTGATTTTGTTAAAATTGCTTCGACATAAACTACGTCTAGCGTTCTAGAAGTTTATTGATGGAATGCTGTGCAAAGTAATTTTTTACTTGAGACGCTGTAATAGCTTGTACTGTGATACTGCTGAAGGATTAGTATGGAATCAACAAAACAACAAGGTATTATGGTGTATTTTAACAAAAAGGATAGAACTAAGACTTCTGAACAGATAATTTTCAAAACGGAAATGAAGCTAGTATTAGTAGGGCTACTGTAAGTGTAGAGCAAACTACGAAAAGGACATGTGCAGATAAGTCGAATGTCACAGGAGGAAGTAAGAAACGAAAAGGGGAATTTGTCAGGCAATACGATAAAAAATACTTGGAGCTTGGTTTTACTGTAGCTCCGTGTAGCGAACAATCGCCACGGCCCTTATGTTCAGTGTGCTCCCAAATTCTCTCAAATGATGCTATAAAACCTTCCAATTTTGCTCGTCACTTCCATTCAAAACAAAACAATCTTAAAGACAAGCCCCTTGAATATTTTGAACGACTACGCTCTAATGTGAATGACCAAGAAAAACAAATGAAAAAGATGACAACTACCGAAAAATCTTTTCTACATGCATCCTACCTAATTTCCCTATAAATAGCTAAAACAAAAAACCCTATACAATTGGGGAAGAGTTAATAAAGCCGTGCATCTTACCTGCGGCTGAACAAATTTTGGGTCCTGAAGCAGCTCAAAAATTTGATGGCATATCACTCTCCAACAATACAGTTCAACAAAGGATTGAAGATATTGCAATAGACATTGAACAGCAGGTAATAGAGGAGGTAAAGAAATCACCCTATTTTGCTATTCAACTCGACGAGTCAACTGACGTGAGTAATTGTGCCATTCTTCTATGTTTCGTGCGCTATAAGGGAAAAACAGATTTTAAAGAAGAACTTCTTTGTTACATTGACTTACCAGGACGTACCACCGGGTCAGAAATATTTAGGCTTCTTAACACGCTCTTTAGTTAGAAAGACATAAACTGGGCAAATTGCGTTGGAGTATGTACTAATGGAGCTGCGAGCATGACTGGTTATCGCTCTGGTGTGGTTGCAAAAATTAAAGAAGTTGCTCACAAAGAAATGCTGTTTACTCACTGCATCATCAACCGAGAGCATTAGGCTTCGAAGAAGGTTTCTACTGATTTGAAAAACGTACTTACTAACGCTTTGAAAATTGTTAATGCAATTGGAAGTCGACCTCTGAACTCCAGACTCTTCCAAGCATTGTGTGAAAGTATGGATTAGCAGCACGATCATCTTCCTCTCCATGCAGAAGTAAGATGGCTGTCACGAGGACGAGTTCTTTCTCGCCTATTTGAACTTCGTGAAGAAACAAAACACTTTTTGAGAGAAATGAACTCCCCATTAGCAGAATTTTTGTTAGATGAGATGTGGTTGTGTAAGCTTGCGTACTTGGCAGAAATATTTGGCCGTTTGAACGAGCTTAATACTTTTCTGCAAGGCCCTTGCACGAGTATCTTTGTACTGAGAAAAAAGACTGATGCTTTCAAACAGAAGCTGGCACTTTGCGATAGTCTTGTGCAAAAGGAAGATACAATTATGGTTCCAAATTTAAATGAGTATTTGGCAAGTGCTGATGTTAACTGTAAAGAGTTACTGAGCATTGTAAGTCAACACTTAAGAGTTGACTAACAGTTTTGACCATTATTTTCCGGAACATGAAGATCCTCGACGTGGAAACCTTTGGATCAACAATCCTTTCATCGAAGATGCCAGCACATACGACCTTAATCCCCATGAAAAAGAAAGTCTGATTGAATTATGCTGTGATTCTACTTTGCAGTCCAGATACAAAAAAGAATCATTGTAGCAATTCTGGTTATTTCTTGAAAACGAATATTCGTGTCTAACTCACAAAGCAATCAAATTGTTGGTGGTATTTTCAACTAGCTATTTATGCGAGAAATCTTTTTTATCGCTAACTTTAATTAAAGCAAAGCAAAGAAATCGGCTGGATGCTGAAGCACAACTACGTGTTTCAGAAACTTCTTTTATCCCTCACTGGGATCACATACTGACAGCGAAACAGCAGCAAATTTCACACTAACATTGATTTTGTATGTAAATGAATTAACATTTCGTTGTTTGAGTTAATTTGATTTCCATTTTGTTGTAATTTTTCGTCCTAAATACATAGCTTATGCCAAAATCTTGCAGTATGTTACGCAACCACAACTTTGGTTAACAGAAAGGTTACAAATATATGTTCTACTCACTACGGATCTTTTGTTGCCGGTCCGCGAACATTTTTAAAAATTTTTACCGGTCCCCGGTGTAAAAAGGTTGGGAACCACTGGTCTAGTATATTATCTCTATGCCGGCTTTACATTTCTCTAGTCAGTTATTTTTTTATTTTATTTTACAGTACAATCCTCAAAATACAAGGCTTTTCCGAATATTTGTCACAATGGGCGCTTTTTGCCGCTTCGCCAAACTCTTGGTTTTGGCAAGCTGTATGAGACAGCTAATGCCCACCATTGACGACTAGCCATGAGCTAGACCTCGCGTCGAGCAATTACGTCAAGGCAACTTGGTAAAAGTGGTAGGCTTGAAGAACGTCATTTAATTTGAGAGTAGAGAAGGAATTTCTTTAAAGTTAGTTATGTTTTGTGACGTAGTCAAAAGCGAATTTCGAAAGTGGAGGCAAAAATGTGAAATTGGTTGAAGATAACTATTTTTGACCCAAAACAAAGGTAAGGATCTTTTTTACAGCAATTTTCTAAACGTAATTATTTTCCTATTTTTGAGCCAAAACGCCTTCATTTCTTAATCGAATTCAAAAAAATTTGGATTTCGTGGTTCCTGTTCCGCATCCGCAGCATTGTCTATAATTGTGATCATACGTTACTGCGGTAGTTGCAAGGCAGTAATTTACGAAAGCAGCCAGGGCAAATAATTCAGTTGCTGATACCTGGGCATCAAGAATAGTGTAGATCGTGAGCTATTTGCGAAGAGTAGAAATAAACAGTAGACAGTGTATGAGCAGACTAATAACGCTTAATGTAATGTTTTGCTACATTCGGCTATGCCGGCATAATTCTACTGCTTTGTAGTTGAATAAGATGACTGAAGTATATTTATGAACTTAAATTACATCTAAGAAACAATAGGTCTACGTTTAATCAAAGTGAAACGGCACGCAAAACCTAAAGAACCTGTATTGTCCCAAGAATTTTTGGCAAAATTGACAAAACTAACGCGCTTTTTTGTTGCTCTCCTTGCTGAAGGTTAGACGTAGCGTAGTAAAAGTTACAAAAGGCGGTTTTGTATTTTGAAAATTTTTGGAAAACAAAGGGACCAGATAGATCAAGACATTGTCACTGTCTGCAGTTTGCTCGATATGCGTGGCTGGTCTTATTTATTACTTTTTGAAACTTTAATCAAATTTACAATTTTTAAAACAAATATTGTCACTATGCAATTTAATAAGGCTTCCGTCTATAGTTTCGAAGAGAATGCTCACTTTTGACTACCAGGACACTACAAGCAGCTTAAACATTTATCAGTCAAATGCAGAGAAGCCAGAAATTGCAATAGACAAAGTAGTACTTTATCAAAATCACAGATTGTGGAATCAGTTTATTTCATTTCATTTTTCCATACTTAAATGAAAACTAATTTCCATATCTTGTTGTCAGAATACCTGGATAGAATGTTGATTTGCGAGTTCTACTTCATTATTTTCAAGTCATTAAATTTCTTCAGAAAATGTGAACGTTGATGGCAGATCATTTTTCCCAGCTTTACAAGGTAGCCGTTCAGCTTATTAGAGGTAGCCTATTTTTAAATTCTGATGTTGCTTCTAAGTCTGACTGGCTAGTCGTGTTTAATACTAGCACCTTCTCTTTGGATATCGTAGTTTTTCGAACTTGTTTGGGATAAAGATCAAAGATTGACACGATTTCCTTTCTTCCAACAGTGTAGCTGATACTAGCGGCAAACTGACAACAATTATTTTTCTCGTAACGTTTTTGCAAGAAGCGCTCCAGGCAACAGCATTGATTTATTTTGTGATAATTTTTATTATGACGTCTTAGTCTTTTGTAACACCCACCTGGGGGCACTAATCAATTGTTCGAAGCTATATGGGTCTACAATTAGTTCTTTTTAAGCCCCTTCAGTCACGAATTAAATTGAAAAAAGTGATTACTGGGAATCACTGACGTAGCTTAAATAAGTACATAATAAATAGTAAAGTTAGTTTGTGGAAATTTCAATATTCTAAGCTTCCCGTAAATTTAATTCCATTTGTTTAAAAATATTTGCTTATAATAAGTTTGCAGACAAAGATTGAAAACAAGCCTTGGAGAAAAAATAAAAATTTCATTTTTTCTTACCTAACCTGAACCACTCTATTGCACTGCAGCCTATGATTCTTTTTCTAAGCAGCAATTTGCTAAACAATGTTGGCATGATTGTAACGAACAAAAGTAATCTCACCTAACAAGCAAATTGAGCATTCCACGAAAGTTTATCACAGCAGTTGTTTCTCGTTTATCGAGTGTATTAATCTTTTTTGCAGATGCAGAATTATTTTAACAAGTTTCGTTTCTATAATTTAAGTTTCGAGCTTTTTTCCCCCTATTCTTGATAAACGGGCAGGTTTGTCACAATATCGAAGTACTTATATACAAAGCAATGGGTCGTTTTTTACATTGAATTTTATAGTTACCCGATTCTGATGAAGCTCCCCGGTTATTATGGGGGGCGAGACATAATTTCTGTAAATAAAAGTTGTAGAAAAAAGAATGTTCATGGTTTTAAGATTTAATGAATATTACTATAGGCCAACAATACAAGACAGCGCAAATGTAAAAAGGAAAAAAACGAAATAATTGACTAACGATTGTCTTTGAAAGGAAATGCTATATTGACCGACAACTTTGACAAATTATTTGACTACAATTAACTAATGAAATACAATATAGCCCTTATCATGAATAAATAATGACTGTGTATCTTCTACTGCATCCAACTATAACCAAAAGCAAACATCTAAATGGTAATTAGCTGACACATAAATCTCTGTGCACTTGCGGAATTGCGAACAGCTTAAATACTAGTATTTAACAGTCAAATGCACAAAAGTCAGAAATAATAATTAATGCATGAAATACTATATTTCATTTTCAAAATCGGTGGTTATGGATTGGGTTTATTTTATTAGATTTATTCCTCCTCAATGACAAAAAAAATCGGTAAAGCATCTCGAGTCCATGTTGTAGATTTTATCAAATTCATTGTTTGATAAGTTTGTGTCTTCAGAAAACGTGGAAGATAATTGTCGATTACTTTTTCCCACATCAACCAAGTAGTGCTTTAGCTTGAAAAATATTATTAGGTTCCAGAATTGCTTCTATACACTCGTGACATCAAGTTAATTGCACTGTGGTCCTTTTGGGAAACCAATGATTCACTAACAGTTTTAAAAGCTTGTTCCGGAGAAAGATCAGAGATTGACATGTTTTCCTTTTTTCTAGAAGCGTAACGAATGCTAGCAACAATGGGATAAGCATGGAACCAGCTGCACTTCATTCATGAGAGCGTCATTTTTGTAAGTTCTTGCAAATTCGACGAGAAAAATTAATCCTGATTTCCATAACATTCAACATAAATCATTGGCGTTGCCAGAAAAATTTTAAAGTGTCTATCAGCCTCCTACTGATGGCAGCTCGCTTTGTTGGTGGTGAAGCTACCAGTATGCAAATTTTATCCAAGACTGATTCAAAATAGTTTGTCGCTTTCGTCAAACTTGACTGTCGTGAGATTTGTGATTGCAAACTGAATATTTTTTCTACCCCACGCCTCCATCTCAAGCAAGAGGAGAGGTATAAATGCTGTTAAATACTGTTCACGCATTTTATTTGTTCTGCTTCGTGTGAGTTTTGAAATCTTGGCCTCTTGCTTTTGTCCAAATAATTGCAGGCGAGTCCAATAATTTATTACGTTACGTTACTTGCCTGCTAAAGCTGTAGGCTAACTTCAGACCTATGTAGCTGCACTTGTACTTATTTCTTGGTTTTGCGTCTCAATTTCTGTTTTGAATTGCCAGCAAGCGGATGGCAGTTCACTTTTTTGTTATTAGAAAATGCGCATCGCACCTTTGACAGAGTCTAGAGCAATTTGCCTCGTCTTTTCATTTGGGTCTAGTTTGTTGATGTTTAACTAATTATGTAAATATTTTGTACCGGTATTATTCTGATGTAGTCAAGTTAACGCCCTTTTCAGTTATTTATGTTTTGTTGTCGCGTTGAGAGAAATCATTTCGAGTACACTCTGTGTCGCCAATGTGGCTATCACGTTTTGCTTGGCAATAAAGAGTTGTATTTACGCGCACAACTGAAGGAGAAAGAACAGCTATCAGAGAGGGAAAGCAAATTTGAGACACGTTGGCAGAAGGCTTCGACTGGACATGTCACGAATTCGGCGCTTGGCCCTCACCGAGTTAAAATGTCCGTTACGCATAACCTGATGTCAACAAATCAGAATTATGTTTTTTCGTTTGCAGCAGATTTTTCAACAGCAACGTAAGTTCTTTGAAACAAGGGTGGCCAACTAATCAATTGCCAAGCCTAAACAGGTCGATTGCGAGTGATTTTATGCTGACTTGACAAATTTTTGAAGAGAGCTTTTCGCTTAATTTTCCTGAAATGTCCATCAACTCTAATAAATTTGAAGAACCGCTATAGGTGTAAAAACAAAATATCTGCCAAATCTTCTAGTCCGAGAGAGCTTAAGGTTTCTTATACTCTTGGAGAAGCCATTTTGACTGGGCTCAACAAGTTCAGAAACTGCAGAACCACGTTAGAACGGCTTTCAGTAGGTGAGCAATAGATCACTCAGCCATGCCATCACCGGTTACCTCTCATCCTTGCTTACAGTTTTTCTTCTTCTTGAAGCATCTCTGTTACACCTGCTGATCTCTGCGACTATTTTTACGAAATCCAATAAATAGGTTCTTTGCAATTCTTTCTTTTTATTTCAGAATCAATTCGACTAAAGAAGTCAAAAATTGTCAAAAGTCTTTGGAAAAGCTTTTTACTCACTCACTACCCAATCTATCTTCTTCCTAGAGGTTCTACTTGCTTGCATTTCTTCTCTTTTCGAAATTCCCTTTTTTTTCAAAATGAAGCTCTTTCTTTCCAAGTTTTTTGTTCCAAACTTGGCATTTTTTTTGGTCAAGAAGCCACTCGTCTTTATTATTATTCATATCACATTGTTGTTTTTTGAATTAATTAATTTTTGCCCTTTTTTCTTTTAAATAAAGGAGCTTCTAAATTTTATACATTGTGACACTGAAATCACCTTTTATTACACATTGTAACACAATTTTTGTTCCCGGGTTCTAATTAATATTTCCTGATTGGCTTCACCCTAAAACTACGAAATATCAACATAATTTGATCTAAACTTTGATTTTGTTGTCAGAAGAGCGATTTATTCAAAATTGCTGTGATTACTGTGTAATTGCTTGGCATGTTGCCTAACAGCTGACCTCACACTATAACAGATGAAATATTTGGTGCAATAGGCCGGTTATTTTTTAAATAAAATGACACACAAAGTACAAGATCTTAGCACATGCAAATAAAAGTAGCAGCACACTATGTGTAGATGGGGTGCGGAGAGGAGGGAGTCAAGGAATAGAAACCCAAACTGAGATTACACTTGTGCAATATCAAGAACTAGTAATATTAATGAAAATTAATTCCATGGAAGGTCATTAATGTCGAATCTAACATTTTAAGTTATGTTCTGGTGTTCAAAATAATGTTCTGCATCAAAATATCCACGTAGCACAGACCATGGTTCTTGTGTGAAATACTGTACACAATTTAGTTAAAAGTGTGTTGTTTTCCGGCTTTTTCGTCTGTACTCCAAATCACTTTCCCGAATCAATCCCCAAATGTAATCTCCCATCATGTTTTCGTTATATTGTCCTTGATGTAGGCTCTCAAAATCTTTAATGTCCTGATGAAACCGTTCACCATGTTCTTCAGAATATGCACCCAAGTTTTCTTTAAACTCATCTAAATGGGTATCGAGCATGTGGACCTTCATTGACATTCTACATCCCATGTTACCATATGAATTTACCAAGTTGGCAACAAGTTCGGCATAGTTGTCCTCTTTGTTGTTTCCCAAGAACCCTTGGACAACAGCAGCAAAACATATCCAAGCATATTTTTCAACAGCACTTAGTGTTTCGAGAAACTCATCAGACTTTAGAATCAATTTTACTTGGGGTCCAATAAATATATCACCTTTAACTTTGGCCTCTGAAAGTTTGGGAAACAGGTTCTGGAGATACTTAAAAGCAGCACCATCTTTGTCCAACGCTTTTACGAATTGTTTTATTGGACCAAGTTTAATGTGAAGGGGCGGCAACAGAACTTTCTTTGGATTAATTAGAGGAATATTTTTGACATTTTTCTCTCCAACAACAAATTCCTCACGTTTTGGCCATACTTGCTTTTGATAGTGGGCTTTGGTATCTCTGCTATCCCAAAGACAAAGGTAGCAGGAATATTTCGTAAAACCCCCCTGCATTCCCATCAAAAAAGCTATCATTTTAAAATTACCAATAACTTCCCAGTTATACTGGTCATATTTCAATACGTTCAGCACAG
The DNA here is from genome assembly GCA_963675345.1 of Trididemnum clinides. Classification (NCBI taxonomy): domain Eukaryota; kingdom Metazoa; phylum Chordata; class Ascidiacea; order Aplousobranchia; family Didemnidae; genus Trididemnum; species Trididemnum clinides. The sequence continues at coordinate 11,261,804 of OY776293.1, read as the reverse complement.
TTTTTACATTTTCGTAAGTTTCTTTAAGATGGACTGAATGAGCAAGAGGAAGAGATGGGTATTTGTTGCCATTATGGATTAGAACTGCCTTGAGACTCTTTGATGAACTGTCAATGAAAAGACGCCATTCACTAGGGATACAAAGAATTCCAATTGAGTAAAAAAGCCCACTAACATTGTTGCAAAAGCAAATTGCATTTTGAATGGTGAAAAAACTGGAAAAGTTTTGGTGCCGTTTACGTTGCTCAGTAATTTGAACAGAGTCATCAAGCAAATTTCACTGCTTAAGTCGTGACGTTAACAACTCTGCATTAGATTTGGTCAAACCAAGATCTCTGATCAAATCATTGAGATCTTTCTGATTGGGATAATAAGGTTTTTTCTCTTCTAAATTAGAATTTAGGACATAGTCATCAATTGTTATATCATCCTCATCAGTAATGGATTCATCAGCTGAGACAGGGTCTTGAGAACGAGTAGAAATGGGTACTGGCAGTTGATCAGAATGTGGCACAGGAGCAATTGAGGAAGAAATACTGTGATAAACAATTGCAGGAGCATTCTTTCCAGTTCGACATTTAGACGGATCAACCATACAAAAGCAGCAATCATTTGTGTGGTTAGTTGGTTCACGCCATATTCATGGAATGGCAAATTTTATTGCTCTTTTTTGTTTTGTTTTTGTTTTATTTTATTTGCCATATTTATCCTTCATTCTCGAGAAAGCGAATTGTATCGCTATACTTTGGACGGGAAGTCCGCACTCGCTTGGGAGTTGCCTTTTTCGAGGTTTATGAGCCACCTGTCTTCCACATAAAGGTGGAGGCGTCCCGTTAAGTGCCTTGCCCAAGGACACAACAAGCGAACTTGCCGGCTTGTTCTCCACAACCTCTCCTAAATGCCAAGCGCCAAGCAGGGAAGCTGCGGATGCCATTTTTTAAAATCTTTTGGTATGACTCGACAAGGGGAATGAACCCCAGGTCTACCGACTGCGAAGCGGACGCTCTAACCACTACGCCATCGCGTCGGTTGCTACGCCATCGCGTCGGTTTCTACGCCTTCGCGTCGGTTGTTTTTCTCCTCGATACCACCCTGAAAAGAAATACTGTTGTCACTAGTTACGTCTCGGCTTTTTATCATAAACAGTAAACACCCAACAGTTCAAATTCAATAGCAGAATATTAACAAGACTTACCTTCCAGAGTTTTTTTGCAGTAGTCACAAGCAAAATTTGGAGCCCAAGTCCTGTCTTGGTCTCCAACAGGCATACTAAAATAAGAATTATAAGCTTCACACATCTTTGCAGATGCTGGAACAGAGTGTTTTCTTGCTCTGGTCTTAATAAATTCTCCACATATGAAACAAAATGCATCAACAGAATGCTTGCAGCTACCCCTCTTAGACATTTTCAACAAAAAATACCAGGCAGATGATGACTATTTTCAAGAAATAAGCTTAATAATAAAAGTATGTAATGGTAAAAACTAACTTGCAAACAAACAACAATTAAAAACGTACGGTACTGTGCACAACCGTTGCTAAAAAGTGGATACAACAACTTTCCATATGCTATTTGAATACTTTTGGGCTACTATATCTCAATGTATATTGTGTGATGGCAAAATTTCGCTCTATTAACTACAAAAGCAAAGTTTAGATCACGTTATATTTATTTGTGTTAGTTTCTAGGTGTAACCAATTGGGAAATATCAATTAGAACCTGGGAACAAACGAAAAGTTTTTTTTGCTACGCAGTGTTATTGAGCAGGGTCAGATTGCTTTTTTTACGCTAAAGCCTCTGATATTCTGCAAGCTCACCGCTGGTCGACATCATCAAGAAATCAAACAATTTTCTTTTCAATTTTTCATACTCTTACTTCGCCTTGCGGTTAGTTTCTTTTTTCTTTTATTTCTTTTCAAACTCTCCAGAATATCTTGTAGAAACTATTGACCTCTCCTCTTCCACTTTTTTCACGCTGCGATGAATTTCCAGATATTCTTTTTTCGGGGGCAAAAATACGGCAGATAAACTAGCAAGATGGAGTGCGCTATCTTGGCTATCCCCACTCAAGTTTCTCTCCTCTCATCTTTTTTGTTTATTCATCTACTTTCTGACTAGAGGCATAGCATTTTGTCAACACTTTTTGTCACAAATAGACCCTTTAGTCTTCTCCAAAAAACTTGTGGATTCTCGTCATTCTCGCTATGTCCTCTCTCGTTTTCCTTGCCGCGAACTCAACTTGCTTTTGACTGTTAATCTCACCAGTATTGGCAGAATTGCAACGACTGGCGACACGCGACTCAGGTCACTTCTCATCTCATTTTTTGAGTTGTGCTACGAATTTATCCCGTTTCACTTTCTTTGGCATCTCATTCTTTTTATACGATCTCTTCTACCAGCCATCAAAAATAACTAGGCTCATTTTATTTAGCTCTTCTGGTAATGATAACGTTTATTTAAGTTGATACAAGTTTTTACCGAGCTCTTAGCTTCTTAGCTCGGTAAAAACTTGTATCAACTTAAATAAACGTTATCATTATCAGAAGAGTTAAATAAAATGAATTTATCAAAAATACCTGGTAGCCAAATTATCAATAACTAGGCTCTTTAAAATTTTCCTCCACTTCCTTATCTTAAACAAAAACAAGTTCTTTTTAGTTGCTTCGTTAGAGGCCAGTATATCGCGAGTTATTGAGAACATTTTTAGTCGATCTCCATCAAAAAAAGATTGACCACTTTTGCTTGAAAACATGTATATTTGAGCCGTAGCGTTCGTCCTCCTAAACCTCCATTAGTGTAAAAAGCAGCTTGTTATAGGGTTCCAAGATATGCCTAAAACTAAATATGACAATTCCTTTCTCGTGATTGTTTTGAAGCGCTAGTAGTACCGGTATAGAATGGCTCGTTTGGCTGCGTTTTAGGCGGTGCTCTGACGTCATACTTTGGTAAGGGATTTTTGTTGGTGAGATACTGTGTATTAACGTGGATCGAAAAAACTTTTGTTGAATTTTTAAAATAAGGTGTCCAAATATTGGGAAAATATTCCAAAAACCTTGCTAAAACCAATTTTGTCAGTTGGCTTTGCTTGTCCCTAGAGATACCTCTCTTTTAGGGGGTGCAAATAAAAATCTCTGAAATTTACCACAACTTCCTCGTTAGTGGTCGTAGAAAGCTCATCTTAGGCTCAAAAGTTTCAAAACTGCCATATTTATGTACGTTGTAAGAAAACGTTTTGTTGTATTTTCATCAATTGGGAAGTTATTTTCCAAAAACCAGATTTGTCTCAAATTTTACTCTATATTCAGCAATTATGTTATCGTCAAACAGCTAATGAAGTACAGAACATTAATACCAGAGCAACAAGCATCGATTAGCATGCCACTAATAAAATGTCGCATCTTCATAGTCATAATTTTTATGTTTAAGTTCAAATCCATTACACTAAGACAGTACAGTGAGGCAGCAGTGCGTTATTGGCTGATAAATGCTGAATTGTGTATCTAGCGCACTTCTTGGTACCGTATATTAATTCTAAACATTTTTAGTCATTGTCAGTGAGAGGAAACTAACATCAAGTGAAAGTGTACTTGCACTGCAAAGCAAAGAAGTAACTGAGGTTGCAGGAAGGCACGTGATTACTTGGTTGAAAAGGCAAGTCAGAAGTTTCTTTTTAAGTTTGCACAGTCAAGTTATATTACATCATGCTTTGTTGAATAATATTTTGCTATTTTATATTTTCAGATTTGCATTATTTAAAGTTAAAATAGAAACTAGGCAGTTTAAACAAAAATTTTTACATGGTGGTCATACTTTCAATGCTGCAAAAAAAGTTTTCAAGTGGTAAGCTACCAACTTACAAGGAAGTAATTGAATGTGTTCTCTATAAAAACAATTGGACTAAACAACAAACATCAGCTTTGATTGCCGAAGAACTTGCTGATCATTGGTTGTGGTGTAAAGTCTATTTATACTCTCAATGTGGTTACAATTTAAGAAAAAATATTTGCAGTTCTAGATAAATTCTACAAACTCTCAAAGTGGATAAAGAAACGAAGAAAAGTAAATTTCTGAAAGAAGTGCAAAACTTTATGGCCAATAGGCCTAAATTGTTTGATATATATTGTGAAATCCACAAAAACGGAGGGCACTGGAAAAGCAATATCTACTATGGATGACAAAAGATGACTTTGCTTTTTACGAAAATCAGAAAGAAGGTAGAATAGCAACTTGCATAAATGTTGTTGAACCTTTAACAACACCAGACATAGAATTCAAACGAAAAGAATGCATTGCAGTGATGCAAACCCTGCAAGATTGTTCCTCAACATCCCATAATGCATCTGATGAAAGCTATCTTGCTACATCGCATACCCATATTTTAGATAGTTACACCACAAGTTGCAATTTTCCAACGTCTGCTTGCACAGAAAGGATATCGTTTCATAACACTTCCTGGCCAACTGAAAGCCAATTTTTTTACTCAAATTTGGCGATGGCATGTAACCGATGGTTTACCGACATTTAATCACTGAATGTTAATCACGGACATTTAATCACTAGACATCTAATAACTAGGGCCCGCTAAAGTCAATGCAGTTAAAATTTTTTCACGACCTTGTTACATGATCAAACGTGTAATAACGTTCGTTTCAGGTGTTCAGGAGTCTGTTTTGGTAGATTTTATAAGTCAAAATAAAGTCAAAACTTGTCAAAATTCTCTTCATCAAAAATTTCATTACAAAAACGAACAAATTTAGATTTTTTTGAATTTTTGAGCTGTTATTAAAATTTTATGCGCAGTTTTATTTGATTCTAAACTTCTCAAATAGTTGCAATGGTAAAAATGCGTGCGGTAATTGAGAAGAAAATAGCACTTATTATGCATCAAATCGTCATTGTGGATGCATAAACACATAATTGTTGGACAATTAATCGATTCCTATAAAACCTTTGCGCTCTTTACACGTGGTCTTTTTTAGTCGTAGCTTGCAAAGCAAAGAATGCCTAAACAAGCCAAATCTTCTACAGCGAAAGTTAGGCAAATTTGCCAGGAATATCCGGATGAGTTTTCAGCAACTTCTGCCCGCGACTTGCGATGCAACCTTTGCGACGTGTTAGTCAAATGCGACAAAAAGTTTTTTGTGGAAAGCCATCGAAAAAGTAAGCAACACCAAAAGAAAATTGGAGACGAAGAGCAAATCCCAAAGTAAGCAAACCTTTTTACAACTCGATCAAGTAAACTTCAAGGAACAGGTTGTCTCTTCATTCTTAGCTGCAGATATCCCACTTCATAAACTGAACCATCCTTCTTCAAAGTCTCTGTTTGCTACAACGGGAAAAGTACTGCCTTCGGAGACTGCAGCCCGGGCATATGTTGCTAAATTAGCATCCCAAAAAGAACAAATTCAAGAATGACTTCACGACAAAAAAATTTTTTTGATTGTGGATGAAGCAGAGATTGCTAAACAAAAGTATATTAGTGTGCTTGTGGGCAGCTTAGATGCCCCAAATCAGACATTCCTCGTTGATTGCCATTCACTTGACAGCGGTAGCAATGTTGATAGCAGTATTATTCTGCACACTGTGGATGACATATTGCGACAACTTGAAATAAAACGCGAGAATTTTTCGTTGTTCTTGACTGATGCTGCTCGGTACATGTCTTTGGCTGGAAAAACATTAAAGGAATTATACCCTTCTTTGATGCATGTCACCTGGGTTGCGCACTTACTACATTACTGCGCTATGCGTGTGCGTCCTCATTTTAAAAATATTGATAGAGTAATAGCAACAATCAAGGTAGCAACAATCAAAAACAAAGATCGCAAGAAAGATTTTCATGATGCTGGTCTGCCATCTCCTCCTGACCCTGTAATTACAAGACGGGCAACTTGGCTTAGAGCTGCCTTATATTACAGCGAGAACCTTCCAGCTGTTCGTACCATTGTCAACAATTGGACAAGTGCAGGCCTCTTAGTCAGCAGAGCAAATGACGCTATTAATGTGGAAGATTTGGTGCCAGACTTGGTTAAAATAAATCAATACCGGACACTAGCAGCCAACGTAGAGTTCTTAGAAGGAAGTGTCTGCACGATAACCGAAGCATACGGATTGCTGAAGAATATGCAATTCGATGATGATCCGTGCGCAATTAAAAATTACATTAAAAAACGACTATCCAACTCTGATTTAGAAACAATAATAAACTGTACCAACTTGACAATTGACCCAACAAGCTACTCACTATTGCAAACAGCCCAGCCAACCTCTGCTACTGTTGAGAGGTTGTTTTCTATGCTCAGTAAATTACTGAGAAAAGACAGAAATTTTGATGTTAAGAACCTAAAAAAAACATATGATGCTGTATTACAATAAAGAGTCCTGGTAATTATACTGTGTGGCTTTCGTTAAAAACATCATAGACCGACTGTTAATGTACAGTACAGTTACGATAACAACGCATTTTTTGTATTGCACACTAATTGATACTGGTACACACAATGGCTCGTTATCCTAGGTTTTGACGTCATGCATTGCTTTGTTGCATTAGCTTCAAGACTGGGTAATTGAGAAAATGTTAAAAGTAGGCTACCTTTTTCTTTAAAAGCTTATGTAAATTGCGGATTATAAAACATTTTTAATCAAAAAAGTGCAACAAGACATAAATAACACTGAACAACAAAAAAAAATTTATCGCATGTATCTGAGGGTTTTTCAACTGTTTTTGGCTAATTTGGGGGCGCTGATTTCGAATCTGAAGCCGGATTTTTTCTATCACGTCTAGTTTCTGAGATACTGAAAACTGTCATTTTGTGTATTTTCGTTTGAATTTTACGTAATGGTATCACTGCGATAACCTTTATATACCAAAAATGGCATACAATTAATCTAAGTGATCAATGATAATACTTAGCAGTCACAAGAACAAAGTCAGTTAGCACAAACTCAAAATTTAATGAACAACTGACCTCAGTCATACTTACAAATAACGCTACTTGAGTATCTATAACAATTTAGGGCATTTAGCACTGCGAATATAAGATGAATCATTTTCTCTCTGCAGAAACCAGCAATAGTCACCCATCATGCTAGCGTTAGACTTTCCTTTATAGCGGCTTTCAATCACAGCAATGTCTTGATGGAACCGTTCTCCATGCTCATCACTCACTGCCTCCAAGTTCGGTGGAAAAAAGTCAAGATGAGCATGGAGGAAATGCAGCTTTAATGACATTCGGCAACCCAATCGTTGGTAGGCTTGCAACAGGTTTTCAACAATTTCTACAAAATTTTCAGCTTTATATTTGCCCAAAAAATTGTCGACAATCTGTTTAAATGATTTCCAAGCATCCAATTCTGTAGAATTAAGTTTTTCTGTAAACTGGTCATCCAGCAGTAGTTTTCGAATTTCCGGCCCAATAAACACTCCTTCTTTCAGTTTGGCTTCGCTTTTGAAAAGTCCAAATTTCTCTTTTAAATACATAAATGCAGCGCCGTCATGATTCATTGCTTTGACAAAGGTTTTCATCAGCCCCAGTTTAATGTGTAGTGGAGGTAGAAGGACATTTTCGGGATTTACCAGAGGTGTGTGTTTTACGTTAAACCTTCCAACTGTCGGATTTTCACGTGGTTCCCAAGCTTTTTTTCTGAAGTGGTTAGTGTCATCTCGACTATCCCACAGACACAAGAAACACATGTATTTAGTGTAACCTAACTGCAACCCAACAAGTAGTGATATAACTTTTAGATCTGCGCAAATCTTCCAGCTATGTTTAGAGTAATTGATAGCCTCCAAGCAAGTTTTCATGGCTTCATATGTCTCTTTCATGTTTACAGCGTGAGCTACAGGTATAGATGGTTTAACGTTCCCGTTATGTAGCAAAACTGCTTTTAAACTAGTTTTGCTAGAGTCGATGAATAGCCTCCATTCATCACTGTGATGTTCGTAACCTAATTCGATCATCAAGCCAGAAACATCTTTGCAATAGCACAAGTTGTCTTTAACATCGAAGAAGGATGATAACTTTTCATGACGAAGTCGAAACTTGGAAATTTTATTGTCTTTTTCAAGCAAGTTCCACTGCTTTAAACGTGAACCTAGTATCTCAGCTTTGTCTTTAGTTAATGTCAAATCTCGCACCAGATCATTTAACATGCTTTGATTAATCAAAGTCGGTTTTTTAGTGATGCATCCTTCCGTGTCCTCTTCACTCTCACATGCTTCACTGCCTGTCGTTTCATGCTCAGTTGAGGATTCTTCTCATTCTTGTTTTTCAAGTGAAGGGGGTGAAGGAACAGGCAGATCATTTCCATGAGGAACTGGTTTAAGGGCAGAGTTACAATTTGGATATACAATTTTTGATTTGTTTTTCCGGGAAAATCCTTTGATGTTGGTTAAGCAAAAATAGCAGTCAGTTGCATGGTCTGTCTGCTCACGCCAAATCATTGGTACAGCGAAAGGTATTTTCATTTGCTTCTTATTTATCCACCGAAGCAACTGAGTTTTGCATGCATTGCAGCAAATATGAGGAGCCCACAACTTGTTTTGATCACCAACTGCACAGCCGAAATAACACTTGTAAGCTATCTTCACTTTCGAAGAAATATTTCGACGATGTGTAGATGGAGTGTACTTCCCGCAAATATAGCAAAAACTGTTGGGATTATTCTTACACTTTCTTCTATTGTTTGACATTGTCAATGGACACAAGATTCTACACTATAATATAGCTGTAACACAAATGGTAAAAAAGCTAATCATATATTTATATTTGATAAAAAAAAGTTTAAGCCAGTCCTCTTACTCCTCTCCAGCTATATCACGAATTCAGTTGTTTTACATTATTAAATGTTTTCAATCAATAAATTCAATAAAACACTTATTCTCAAACTTTCCTTCATTTTCACACATCTGAACAATATAACCTTATTACTCATACAAGTTTGAAGGCAGTGATATCAATAGCAATGAGTAAAGCTTGCTAGCGTACAGTGATTCAATCGGTGTTGATAGGTGTGGAATGCGTTATAAGACTCCCTTACCGCATAAATTTGATATAGGCTAAGTTCAGATATTAACTCCCATGCTTCTACCCTTCAGTTGGTTTTACAGCAATATCAGCTTAAGACCAGCTGTATCATCACTTTCATATGCATTGCTTTGATAGAGTTCAATAAATATTGTTATTTGTAGTAGCAGCTATTGTTCACACTTTTAGGGATGGTGTAACAACATGTTGAACACAGTAATAAGAATGCATTGAGTCAGATTTCATCATATATTCAATATCTCAGAAACTAGACGTGATAGAAAAAATCTGATTGCAGATTTGGATTCAGCGCCCGAAAGTTACCCTAACACGCTCTTCAGGTTATCAGATACAAAATTTTTGTTGGACAGTGTAATAGGCGAAAGCGGTTAGGTCAAAATAAAGTCAAAATTTTGCTAAAATAAAGTCAAAACTATATTTTTTTAGGTCAAAAAAATGGCCCTACTAATAACGTAGACTTTATAACACGACAGTATTGCAAGTGGACTACAATCGATCACCTTAACCCTAATCCTAACCCTAACGTGATTAAGTGTCTCGTCCCTAACCCTATCATGATTAAGTGTCGGGTGATTAAATGTCTGGTGATGAAATGTCTGTACACCGTGACCGATACCAGATCTCAGACATGGCAGGCGCTGCAATTGCTAAAAGCACACTGATAGATCATGGCCTGATAGATGAAAATGATTAATTGCTTGTGATTGACAAAAATAAACTAAGCAGAAAAAGGGCAAAATCAAAATGTTATCTTGGAAAAACACTACGTCATTGTTGTAGAATCTGGAGAGCTTTTTATTAACTTTCTTAAACTAATCTTTTATAACCTTTGGTATCACTACCTGAAATATGGGTATGCGATGTAGCAAGATAGCTTTCATCAGATGCATTATGGGATGTTGAGGAACAATCTTGCAGGGTTTGCATCACTGCAATGCATTCTTTTCGTTTGAATTCTATGTCTGGTGTTGTTAAAGGTTCAACAACATTTATGCAAGTTGCTATTCTACCTTCTTTCTGATTTTCGTAAAAAGCAAAGTCATCTTTTGTCATCCATAGTAGATATTGCTTTTCCAGTGCCCTCCGTTTTTGTGGATTTCACAATATATATCAAACAATTTAGGCCTATTGGCCATAAAGTTTTGCACTTCTTTCAGAAATTTACTTTTCTTCGTTTCTTTATCCACTTTGAGAGTTTGTAGAATTTATCTAGAACTGCAAATATTTTTTCTTAAATTGTAACCACATTGAGAGTATAAATAGACTTTACACCACAACCAATGATCAGCAAGTTCTTCGGCAATCAAAGCTGATGTTTGTTGTTTAGTCCAATTGTTTTTATAGAGAACACATTCAATTACTTCCTTGTAAGTTGGTAGCTTACCACTTGAAAACTTTTTTTGCAGCATTGAAAGTATGACCACCATGTAAAAATTTTTGTTTAAACTGCCTAGTTTCTATTTTAACTTTAAATAATGCAAATCTGAAAATATAAAATAGCAAAATATTATTCAACAAAGCATGATGTAATATAACTTGACTGTGCAAACTTAAAAAGAAACTTCTGACTTGCCTTTTCAACCAAGTAATCACGTGCCTTCCTGCAACCTCAGTTACTTCTTTGCTTTGCAGTGCAAGTACACTTTCACTTGATGTTAGTTTCCTCTCACTGACAATGACTAAAAATGTTTAGAATTGATATACGGTACCAAGAAGTGCGCTAGATACACAATTCAGCATTTATCAGCCAATAACGCACTGCTGCCTCACTGTACTGTCTTAGTGTAATGGATTTGAACTTAAACATAAAAATTATGACTATGAAGATGCGACATTTTATTAGTGGCATGCTAATCGATGCTTGTTGCTCTGGTATTAATGTTCTGTACTTCATTAGCTGTTTGACGATAACATAATTGCTGAATATAGAGTAAAATTTGAGACAAATCTGGTTTTTGGAAAATAACTTCCCAATTGATGAAAATACAACAAAACGTTTTCTTACAACGTACATAAATATGGCAGTTTTGAAACTTTTGAGCCTAAGATGAGCTTTCTACGACCACTAACGAGGAAGTTGTGGTAAATTTCAGAGATTTTTATTTGCACCCCCTAAAAGAGAGGTATCTCTAGGGACAAGCAAAGCCAACTGACAAAATTGGTTTTAGCAAGGTTTTTGGAATATTTTCCCAATATTTGGACACCTTATTTTAAAAATTCAACAAAAGTTTTTTCGATCCATCATACTCTTTTTTCGATCCATTAGTGAGGAGGGTAATTTTGAGGTATTTTGGGGAATGGTATTATGTGAAGTATACGGTGACTCATTTGGTCGTAATTCCGGGGGTGGGCACAACAGATCAGTAAAGAGTTAAAAGTGTTTTGTAAGTTGTGTCGCGAAAGGTCTGTAAGGTGTCAATTGTCTTGTCCAAAGTTGCCGTTAATTTTAAGGTACAAGTTATAATATATTGTATATAGATTACGTAACTTTTATTCATCCGTTTGTTGGGATATGATGCAATCTTTTCTTCCGTATTTTGCAGACTTGACCAATCTTTAATCCTCGAAGTTTCGAATTTAGAGTTTTTATGTAAGACTTGCCCAGACTTACCTGTGGCGCTAAAAGTCGGCAATGAATGGTCATATAAAATTTGTCCCGATTTGTCTGATATATAGTGATACTATATGGTGCTATTATTTTACCAGGGTGGTCCAAAGTTCTTACGGTTCGAGTTGCATTTCACTAGTGTGAAGTCTGAGACCGCACTTTGTGCACCCCTGTTTGAGACGTTTAACAAAGACCATCAGGTTTAGTTTGACGTTTTTGTACCTGAAAGTTTTCAAAAATGTTCAAGATTCCAGTAAGTTTAACACACGGTAAAAGTAGTTGTATGAAAACTTTTAACTAAGGAATGAAAGTAGATTGTAAATTTATAAAAATTTCGTTACCAAATTCTAAAGAAATTTATTCCACACCGTGCAACTCAAGACTTGGCCTGATCTGTCCAACGTTTGTGATATGAATTGTGGGCATATAATATTGTATAATGGTTACGTCAAGACCTATGAGAAAAGTTTTCTAAAAATGGACCAAATTTGCATTTGAAGCACGCCACGCACCAATGAGTGTCAATATTACCATCAATGTTCCAGACTTTGAAGAAGACATATGTTTTGTCACAAATGGCAAAAAAATGGATTGGCACAAAAAAGGCTTGATTGTCTCAAGCGTAAATCGAGTGACGCCTACGAGCTAACGAAAAGAAAATTTGCTTGAGTTTTTCGAGCGATAGAAACCAATAAAAACCTAAAAAATATAACACAGAATTTGAAGAATATTATTAAGAATTGATTGCTATCGGATTTGATTCTGCCTCCTTCGACTTGAATTTGATCAAGCCGACACTGATACAACAATTGCAAGATAAGATTGCTTTGAAATTAGAAAAGCCAATAACTATCCATGCATCAAAACAGCGAAATTGAGGTTTTCGGACATTCGACATTTTCTGACACATGGCTTCTCTTACCGCAAATTGTTTGGGTAGGTAGAAGTACTGATCATAAGCAAGGCTAGTGATCGTCTGGGAGATTAGCCGAAGGGAGGCCTTAACTTGGCATATTAGACGCAGGGTGACTTTTGTCGCTTTCCTTTTCATCTGTTTTTGAAAAAATATATTCCAGCTGTTTTGAGGCGCTGGAAAGCGATAAAGAGTTAATGGAAATGTATTTTAGTGTCAGCTGTAAAAGCCTGTTTGACTGATATGTGTTCCAGAAGAATTGAAGGCATTCTATTTGAAAGACAAACTAATTTGGATGCTGGCTGAAGTGTGTCCCTAGAACGCAGACAATTTAACAAATATGCAAGCGTTTTAAAAGCCAATAGCCCCTGGAGATCACAAATTGTTTTTAGAAGTAAAAATTGCCTTGCTTTTTTATGTATACAAGATAAAAAGCGTTCGAATTTTTTTTTTTAGGCAAAGCGCATTGTATCGGATGATGGAATTCATAGCATTCCATGTGATCTGTCTAAAAATACTCAAAAAACAAAAAGTGTATTTTTTACACAAAGACTTTTGCAGTCAATGCTGTTGTTGTATAGACTTATCATGCAAAGGGTTGAGTGATCAATTCTGTGATTGTGCAAACTTTTTATTTGTTGTTTTAGATCTTATATCGCTAGGTGTCAGTTAAGAGTTACATAATCAAATTTATTCTGATAAGAAAGAAACTTCATTCACCAGCATTATGTAGATCTTACGTCACAAGATAGGAATGAAAAAAAAATTATTCCTCTGGACTAGATGTATAACAATTCAATTATTTTAGAGTAAAACTATCAATTTTTAAAGATTTTGGATATCAAACACGTTTGCTACGGCATTTGGGAATGTCGTTATTGAAGCAAAGATTTTGATTTCGCTTTCGGATAAATCTTTGGCGTAAGTTATAAATTTTCGAAGTGTGACTCCGGCTTAGCAGCGAAAGGTTGAATGAATATGTCCCAAAAGAATTAAAATTGTTGCATTTCAGACGTAAACTAATTAGAATATCGGCTAGAACGTTTCCGAGCACACTAAAAATTTACTTGATTTTTTTATTTGGCGTGTTTGAAGTTTCTATTTTCGACTGGCTGTACTGATGTAAAATAAAATATTAACACAATAGTTCTTGCTCTTTTAGACTCTTGACCCGGTTTGAAGCATTTATTTTTTTTAATTTGTCGTTTTCGGCTAACTTTTTACCATAGCAAACCACTTGCGAAAGGATGTTTGACAAAAACCTCACAAACAAATGATTTACTAGAAATTCACAATTTCGTGAAAAAGTTTTCTTTTGTTTTATTCACGGGAATAAGTACAAATGTGAGCTCGTGCGGAGTCACAATCATTCAATAAAATAGAACAAAATGGATGCTTTTAGTTACGAATTTTTTGAACGTTATTTAACATTGGAATTTTTTTCTGCAACCGAGAAGTTTGCCTATGGCATTGCTGGCTTTAGGAAGCTTGAGGCTCCATCATACCAAGACGCAATCGAGTGCAAATATTGTACTCTACAATTAGGACTGTTCAAAAGCGGAACATCGCCTTTAAATGGGCACAGGTGGTGAGTTTTAATCCGTTTTGATTTTTTAGATAAAGCTTTCAAGTGTTTATTCTATTAATTGACTTGCATGATAAGTTAGAAGACCGTCGCACAAGGACGTTGGTTCTGACTCTAGAGAAAATATTTGACTCCGCAGCTTCATACTCTGCTCAAGAGATAATTATTACAAATAGAAAAAAGTCTTTTTCTTGATGATTTAAACACAAACACAGTAAGCACACCGGTAATTTAAACAGAACTAAAGAATGTTTTCAGGTACCGACCCGGCTGCCCCTTAATCCTCTCTCGTTTTGTTGAGATAAGGATCGCCAACAAAAGGCTTCACCCGGTGGCGTTTCCTTTTGAAATCGTGCTCTTAGAAGAATTGTAAATGGAGTGTAGAGTGACCCAGCCCTCCCCTGCATTACCAACCAGCTCAGCAGACAGTGCATCCGTGATACCACAGCAAGATGTTGTGTTTGGAGACGTACGATTGTCTACGGTAGAAAGGAAGGAGGATAGTATGTCTGTGGAAAGAGCGCCCGCAGATGGTCAGCGGTAGGAGGACGACCGGTTCTGAGAGGAGTATGCTTAGCCGCCTTTGTATTTATTTCTGCCAATTTGTTGGCACCATGAAGAGTGGTGACTGCGTCACTTTTCTTCCAAAGCGTTCACACAGATTAAACTGCTAAAATGTAACGACTTCTAAAATCAACCACATAAAGCCCTTGCAAGCACTTTTAAAAGAGGCCTAAGGTTGGACTACAACGGAAAAGATGTCGTTACGCAGTTGAACTTAGCAATAAACCTGCACGCAAATGTTTGATACTATTTGCTATTTGAAACTCCAGATTACAAAATTTTCAAAATAGAAAATTAATTTTTATAATTTCACATGTTATTTTGGAATGATTTTTTTGATTCGGCTTTGTTCTCCGGACCCAGGAGAACGTTTTGTCGGTTATGCTCTAAAAATGCTGTGTTCATACCTGCTTCGGAGTTAACAGCACTGCTGGCAGAAGGGTTTTAACCACATGCAGAACGACCAATTGGAGTAAATTATCTTTATACCATATTCGCTGCAGATAAAGTTAATGGTATAGTAATTTTATGCATTAATATCATTTTCAAAAAAAAGTTTGCAACTTCTCCTCTGGATAAGGCACTGTAGCCAAGCAACTACCAGCATATCCATACAGGGGTCTGGAGGAATGAGCAAGCTCCGTTCTCAGTGAAATCATAAGGAATGACCCTGAGCTAACCTTTTTAAATATTAAAAAATATTTTACAAAATATCAAAAACAAGCTCATTTTTTATGATATCTTTTGAATATTTGTTGGCAGAGGCTTCACATGTTAGACACGACTATTTGTCGGTTTGCGATGAAACATCTTTAACGAAAATATGTTGTAACTTAGGTATTGAATTGTTGAACTTATTTGATGATATTGGGCAATAAACAAGGTATCAAATATTTTCGAATGCCAACCATTAGAGATGACGCGAGCAAGAAAATATCTCTGCAGTCCGCACTGCACTGCAAACTTTCTCTTTTGTTAGATGCCCACACTGCCTTGCTGGTAAACCTTTAGCACACGTCACTATAACCTACGTTTTAATAAGTTTACTTTTATGTTTGCTGTTTGATTGATAACAATAGTGGTTTGGTTGACGGCAACAAAAAATTAATTTTTACCTTGAAAAAAGTAATTGTTTGTGCAATGCATGACAATTTGCTTTTCTCTTTAGGAATGTAAGTCCTATCCAACAAATTTGCGACGAATTGGTTAACCATTAAATATCAAAATCATAAATACGAATATAAAATTTGTCGCATGTTGTTTATTAACAAAATCCATTTTTTCTCAATTAAGGCGTTGTTTGTTTGTAAGTAATCGTGCGCAAATACAATTTTTTGATTCATTTCATTGATTTTGTTATATTCGAATAAAACTACTCAACTAATTCTATACAATATTCAATTGATTCTATTTGGATAAGATTTCTTGTAGACAACTGATAATGTTTTATTACAAGTCTACGACGAAATCGATTTTGTTCATAAATGATATGCGACGGGATTTGATATATGTATTTGTAATTTTGCTATAATAAAAATTTTGTTACAAAGT
Source organism: Trididemnum clinides (assembly GCA_963675345.1). Classification (NCBI taxonomy): domain Eukaryota; kingdom Metazoa; phylum Chordata; class Ascidiacea; order Aplousobranchia; family Didemnidae; genus Trididemnum; species Trididemnum clinides. The sequence continues at coordinate 11,245,535 of OY776293.1, read as the reverse complement.
AATAGCGGCAAGATGTTTATCATGAGAGCTTGATCTCAACGCTTTCCTAAAACAACATCAACCTGGTAAAGCTAGATTACCGTTTTGCGTAAAATAAGAAAATAAAATATGTTGTTTCATAAATTAAAAAAGGCACTTGTTAAAGTTAACGAGTTTAATTTACTGACCGCGTGGTGCCAGCACAGAGCCGCTTCTAACAAAACATTTGTTGGCGCTGGCACAACCGCGTACTCTGCGAGGTTTACCACCAGGGCCGGATTAAGGCGGGGGCTGATGGGGCTGCAGCCCCAGGCCCACCCAAAAATAGGCCCATCACTATACCAAGCCAATGAAGTCATAAAAGTTACTGATACGATCACTTTCAAAAAATAGTGAAGGTATAATTTAGAAGCATCATGGGCAGGTGTTCTCCATTGGAGGCCTCGTCATCGTGCAAAGCACAAGCGAAACTATGTCAGAGTAGGAAATACTATTTTAATTGTGTTTTTCTTAAATAATAACATTGTAACCAAAATGTAAACCCATTTTGGCTTCATAATACAAAATATAACATTATTCCGTAACAATGGCTTTTTCTAAGACTCTGACATGTTCAATTGTTGCCAGTTATTTCGAAGTTTTGAAAAAATGCAGACAAGTTTATGCTCGGTAAGAAAAGTAAGGCTAGAAAAAGTTTAAATAAAAGCAAGTATATTTTACGTAGTCCGGTATTTGAAGAAGGAAGCAGATGGAATAGTTGAGTGAAATCCAATTTAAGGGAATTTGTTCCTTAAGATATTAAATAAAAAATTACTTCTAAATTAATTTACAATAGCTAAACGAAATTCATATTGATTCCACAAGACATTTTCTTTTAATATTAAAAGCATAAAAGAAAATAATTATTTTTTTTCTTTTGATATTGAAAAATGTATCGGTATTGATATAAAATGGAGGCATATTTAAAAATGATTATTTTCAAATTTTAACTTTTTTTGATTTAAATATTTTCAATATTTTTGCATTTTGAATAATGAAAATGGATTAGATACAATTTCATGGTATTTTTGCTTAAATAGTGCACCGCAAGTATTTATAACTTTTCAGGAGCGCCTACAATAATTAGTTTTTGGAAACTATTGTAGGAGCAAATATATTTAAGGAAAAATATATATTTAAGGAGCAAATTCCCTTGAATTGGGATTTCACTCAAAACTAAATGTCAAGTGAATAGATTCAGGCCATTTTTTAAAAACGAAGGTCTAAATTTTACAACAGAAATTTACTAGAGGATTCCCATATATTGAAATTAAAAAGGTCTGAAATGGCTGTTTTGAAATCGATAAGGAATATAGCCACTTTAGGGGTGGGGGGTAGTCAACTACACTTTTACCAATATTAACAAATCTAAACCTTTCTAATCTTAAAACTTTAGCCAATTTAAAAATATAAATGAAGAAGTATAAAAGCGGTTGAGAAAGGAGAAATCTAGAAGAGAAGCAGAAGATAAACTGAAAAAAGTTGTAGCAAAATGAAAAAAAGTGTCTGATTTTTTTCATTTTAAGCGAACCAAAAAGCTACATTGTAGAAACGACGTTCAGTAATGCAACTGCTTTGGTTCATCTTCGAGTGACTGTATTGCAGAGCCAGAGCCAAATATAAAAATTGTTTCATCGGAACCAAATTTACAAACCAAGTCATCTAATGTTGCTGAGGATGAAGCGCGTAGGGTAAAAGAAACTATTCAACACCACATGAATGTTGTACGCTGGGGAGTAATTTTTGACCATTTGAGAGATTACTGCTACCAAGTAGGAAGTTTAGAGTTTCAACATTTTCATGCAGATTTTTGTACTTAAGAGACATGTTTTACTGGCGATAAATTCAAACGACGTTGATCTAAATTGCTATTTTGGCGAGAACAGTTGAACGGCGAAAAAGTAAAACCCGAATGGTTGTGCTATTCACCCTCATCAAAAAAACTTTACTGCTTTGTTTGCAAACTTTTTGCGTTTGATTCTGAAAAAAAATATGCTGGCATTAGTTGCTTATGGCGACTGGAAGCATGCACCACGCGACCTGGCCAGGCACGAATCTTCTAATAAGTTCTTAAGTTATCTTTCAACATATATTTCTCGAAGAGCAAAAAAGTAAGCATTTGCAAAGATTTGGAAGAGCAAAAAGAATCTGACAGAAAATATTGGTGCAAAGTATTGGGTCGAGTTTTAAGTGTGATAAAATTCCTATCATCGAGAGGGCTGGCCTTCCGCGAGAGTAGTGAGTTGGTTGGTTTTCCATAAAACGGTAACTTACTCGGAATTTTGGAGTTGTTCGCAAAATACGTTACTTTCCTTGCTGAGCATATTCAAAAGAGAGTAAACAAAGTCAAGGGACATGCTTTTTATTTCTCATCAACTGTATGCGAGGAATTTATTGAGGTAATTGCAACAAAAGTGTTGGATACTATTATTTTTGAAATAAAACAAGCAAAGTATTATTCAGTGTCCGTGGACTCAACACCTGACATTACAAATGTTGACCAGTTAACAATAATATTTCGTTATGTTTTACCTGATGGTCCCGTCGAACGATTTGTCAAGTTTATACCCACCCGTGGACACACTGGACACCAGTTGGCTGATTTACTTTTCGAGTTTATAGAAGACAATGGGATCAGTTTGAAAGATCTCAGAGAGCAATCTTATGTCAACGCTTCTAACATGAGCAGAAAATATAAAGGTATGCAAATTATAATAAAAGAACGCAACTACTAAACGAAATATATTCCTTGTGCAGCACATTCCTTGAATCTTGTGGGAAAATGTGCTGCTGAGTGTTGCAAATCCGCGGTCCGTTTTTATGTTTGTTCAAGGACTCCATGTGTTCTTTTCAGCTTCAACACACAGGTGGAATCTCCTTACTGATGCACAGAAACCACTTCAATGTCCAACAATTAAGCCTTTGTCTGATACACGTTGGGAGGCGCGATATGATACTCTACATGCACCAAGAAAAGATTACCAAGAGGTTCTTCAAGTCTTGAAAGCAATGTGTGATGACAATGATAAAAAATATCAAACTAAAGAAACAACCAGGGATTTTGGAATGGAAAATCAATGGAAAAGGAATGAAACTGGTATTTTACTCCAGGTATGATCGTGCACAATGGAACGGTTTCATAAGACCGGTCAGGCTCTGTACGACAGCAAAATGACTTTAAATAAGGAAGCAAATTTGCTTCAGGGTCTACATGCTTTATTCAACTTCTAAGACCCCAATTTTAAAAAATCGAAAGAAGAGGTCAAGTATTAAAGTGGCTGTCATCATTACACTTAAGAAACTTTAAGAAAGAAAAGAAGAAAAGTAAGGTTGGATAGCAAAGGTGAATCTAGAGACACATCACTTGATCCATCGAGCAGATTCGAAGTAGACTCATATTTGCCGATCATTGACTAAATTCTTTCGTCTATGAAAACCCGAATAGAAACTTACGACCATCTTCAAAGAAAATTTTCGTTTCTGATGAAATTGAACACCATGCCTAACTGGAAAATTGAAGCAAGTGAGAAAGCGTTACTTCAATATTATCCAGATGATCTGAAGCAGTCATTGCCTGAGGAGATGATTCATTTCTCTACACTGATAACACAACATCATTTTAACAGCGAATGCAAAGAAATTCAGATGTTTAAGTTCATAAATGAAAATGAATTCATGCATGCATTTCCGAACGTATCTGTTGTTTTTAGGCTGTACCTTTGTCTGATGATTTCTAATTGCTCCGGCGAGCGCTCATTTTCAGTTCTAAAAAGAGTAAAGAATCAACTGCGTTCGTCTATGGGCCAGAAAAGGTTGAATTCCTTAGCTCTACTCTGCATTCAAAACGAACTTTTGGAAAAAGTAGACACCGATGACATTAAGAGCTTTGCGTTGTCTAAATCCAGAAAATGTGTCATTTGAATGTGTGCACAATAAGTAAATACAGGGTGTTTCATCTCAATATGCCACTTCATGACAACTTGTATCTCAATAACTGTAGAAGATATGAAAACCAAACTTTTTTTTGAAAACTAATGATCTTAAGTTTACGAAGCCAAAATTTGAACTCAAAAATCAAAGAAATAAACTTTTTGTTAAGCTTTTCACAAATGTTCAATATACGAGCCCTTGGTTACACGGCACACATCGAAACGGTATTCCATTTCTTGCCAAACTCGAACAAGCATATCCGGATCGATGGTTTTCAAGGCCTCAGTTATCCGAGTCTTCAGATCATCCACTGACGTTGGAAGAGGAGGAACGTAGACCAAGCCTTTTACATAGCCCCAGAGAAAAAAGTCACACAGCGTTAAGTCTGGAGATCTAGGGGCCCATGCAGGAGCACGCAATCATCATTTCCGGCACGTCCGATCCATTTGTTATGCAGAGTAGCGTTCAGATACAGTCTTACATTGAGACTCCAGTGAGGTGGTGCCCCATCCTGTTGGAAAATAAAGTCTGCTCGCTCTCTCTCTTAAACAAAAGTTACCTCAACCAATTTTGCAGCAAAGCAAGGAACGCTTCACTGTTGACCGTTGTTCCTTCAAAAAAGAAAGACCCATACACACACTTCTTCAATATGGCGCAGAACACGTTCACCATGGAAGAACCTCGCACATGCTCCTGTATTGCATGAGGATGTTCAGTTCCCCATATGCGTGTGTTATGTTTGTTGACTTTGCCAATTACGTGGAAGGTTGCTTCGTCACTAAACACAAGACGGTCATCAAACTCGTCTTCTTCCAACATTACCTGCATTTGGATACAAAAGTCTTCGCGAGCTGATTTGTCGGTGTCTTTCAAATGCAGGAGCAAATGCAGTTTATAAAATATCATATACAGGTGTTTTCTTACCACTCGCCAAATGGTTGTTGAAGGCATCTGAAGTTCAAGACTGGCTCTTCTGACTGACTTTCTGGAGCTCCGCTGGAAGATGTTCCGAACTCATTCGATCGTTTCAGTTAAAGGTGATGGAGCAATTCTTTTTCGGGAGCACAAACATCCCTCATCCTTAAATTTCGCGTGCCATTTCTGTATGGTACGTCGGTCTGGTGGCTGCTTTGAAAATCCTGTCCAAAATTTACGTTGAACACATGTCCACGAGTTGTTTTTATCAAATTCCAAAACACAAAACGCTTTCTCCATTCCAGTAAAAGACATAAAATAAGAGGCAAATCGGTAGAAACGGCATTTTACGCAAAAAGCTTAAACCTTGATTGTGACGAAACAATGGTCTGGCGAAACCACCGCAGCAACAAAATTGGAGATTTTATCTTTCCAACGAAACCAATTTTATCTTGCTACTTTTGCCAGTTACTGAGATATGAGATTTTCTAAAGTGACATATTGAGATGAAACACCCTGTACTTTGTTTATGTATTTGTTTTTCGTTTCAATTGTGGTCAGTTTTCAATACAACGAATAGAATGAAAAATAGGCTTCTGATTATTATTGAGCCCGAGGCCCACAAAGAGCTTAATCTGTCACTGTTTACCATCTATATCAAATATTAAAATTTACATGATAAGAGATACTATCAACCTTATTTCTATTTTATTTATACGCCACGAATTACATTTCATTTTATATATTCAAATTAATGTTGATTTTTGTTTTGCGTTAAAATTTTTGTCCTTTCCCCTGCGAATCGATTATATTTTAAACATCTATCAAGCAGCCTCTCCAAACATGACGTTGAACTTGGTGCATGCCAAAGATTTGTTCACAAAGCGCGACCTTCAAAGCAAACACCGTTTCCGCTCTGGCAAGTAGCATGCAACAGAATGCTGTGAGAGCTCAATTCGCAGACTTTCGACTGCAAGTTTGAAGCTCAGTTCATCTCTTCACTGCCGACTGGGTTAGGTGGACTGTTTGGTTGCTGGGATTAACCCATTATGGATCACTACTCCAGTACAGGAACATCTTATTCGAGGGCTTGAAAAATCTGTCAGATGTTTTGTATCGACGCAATTTAAACAGAAATCTAATTTGGTGAGCTACAAACATCCTTCCAGTATTTTTTTCATCACGTAAACTACCGTTTCAGACGTCTATCCAAAACAGCCATTTTTTCAAATTTGAAATGACTTTAATTTGGGTGAAAATGCTGGCTCAGCACAAAAGTGTGTCAAAGTTTATTTGCCTTCTTGCGTAATTACAAGACCTTAAAAACGCAATGATTTATCAGTTTGTGCGTGATTTTGTCTTTTAAGTAATAATTTCCACGTTCTCTTTTTTTGTTCCTCTACAAGGAAAAAGGTCCAAAACGCTTTTACCAGCTAATTCTCTGCAAAATTTTCACCACTCAGCCACTGCCAATAGCACTTTCTATTGCAGAAAAACTTCAAAGAACATTAAACGACGACGACAAACATACCAAAAAACGACTCAATTCTATCATCTGTGGTAGCCAAGGAAGCACACAAGAGCAAATCAAACACCACATGCTTGAAATTTTTTTAAGTGTTGTTTTAGCAATTTGAGCAGCGTTTTTGACTTTTTGTGTATACAGGGTGGTGTAGACCAACGCTGTTGTTAATAATCTTTCTTCCGCTTGGGAATGAAGACAAAGGTCTTGTATTTTTTAACTATTCCGCTACAATTGACCAGATAAACTTAAGAAAATCTAACTGCGATGAAGCCTGTTCTGTGACAATAGCCTCCATGCAACCACTGTCAGCATCGCTACACAGCATGTAATACCATCTCTATGTTTGACTAGTTTGTCTGTATTAGCTTATGAACGTCTCCCATGCCTTGACTTTATTGGTAGATGCAGAACGATTGAATACAACTGATCCTTCTCGCGATGACTATAATCAGAATTCTTTTGTCGACTGAATGCAGCTGCCGGCCACGTCAGCGCTTGTAGTGGAGCAAAGACGATAATTTTAGCTTCTTATTAGTACCAAGTCTAAGTCAAGAGAAAACACAAAAAGTACATACAATACATTTTATTAATAATACTGATCTTCCTGCCTGAGATAAACTTACTTAAATTAGACTTTTGCAAAACAGAGACAATGCTTCACTCCAGCAGTTCGGAGTGTTTTAAAAAAATCTCTGACACTCTTTGCACTCTGCCAAAATGTGCGAAGCAAAAGCTCAGATTAGATTTGGCTACAAAATCTGAGCTTTTGCTTGGAGTGATGGCTACCCTTGCAAAATTGAGACATATATTGGAGCGTGAGAAGCAAAGAACAGTAGTAAGCCTATTGGACTTCAAGTTGTGACTGAGACTGTAGAAACCTTGCGAATGAAAGTGATTATTTTGACAATTATTTTTCGTCTGTAGTTGCTGCGAGATTTGCGCGAAAAAATTTTCGTGGTTCTTGTGACTGTATATAAAGACAGCACCATGAAGTGTCTGCTGCGATCGTCAAAAACTGTTGAAAAAGATGAGCGTGCTTCTTTGACCACTGCTCGGACAATTATGTGTCCGTAGCTTGGTGGAAGGGCAATAAGGTTGTTTAAAGTGGCTCAAATTTCAACAACATTGAGTTCATTAACATGGCTTCTACTTCAAGCAAAACGTTGGTGATCCCCCGACGAGAAAAGGGAGGATAGAGATGGTTTTGTTTCATATTTTCCAACAAAAAATTATTGTCCACCTGCATATCATTCAAATGTTGAAGCGATTTCCCTTGCAATTATGTGCAGCCTGCATATCCTGCTAATTTGATGTTCTTAATCTCAACATTATTGGTAGGAACTCTGCTATTATAAAACTTAACTGCGAGTGCTTTATTTCGGGTTAGTTCGCTCTTTGCATGGCTGCGTTTGTGCCTGGACCAAGTAATCAAATAGGCATGCAATAACCAAAAGTCGTAAGTAGTTGTCCAAATATTTAATAGATTATTCCTAAAAATACATAGCCTATCAATCACTATGGTGCCCCCTCCCTACCGCACAACTTTTACAATAAATGAATAAAAATTTTAATAATCGTTGACTGTTTTAATTGTAAGCAAGTTCACATCCTTCGTACCAAACAAGGCAAGCAACACGTAGCCAGAAAATTGATAAACTTTGGAAGAAATAAAGCGGCTAAGCGTAATACCCTATGATGTTTTTTCAGACTTAATCGATTCCCGCTACAAAAACGGTACTTTTGATTTTAAAAATAAGAATTGCTCATATCAACACCAAATTAACTTTTCATCACTGTTCTCACAAATATCCATTGAGTAAAGGCGCTTCATATTCGATATCCGCTGACTGAACAGATATTGTTAACCTAGACATTGCTGATGGGAGCCCTGCTATGGTAATATTTTAACTGCGAGGGCTTCATTTCCGGTTAGTTTGCTTTTTGCCTGGCATCGTTTATGCCGGGACCAAGCAACATGGGCCCAGCCAGAGACTTTAGATCGTAAAAATAAGCATACAATTACAAAAAAGTGGTAAGTGGCGATCCCAATATTTGACACGATTTGATTGAAGCCGGAAGCTGGCTGAACCGGTGTTAGAAACTAATATAACTGACTGGTATCCCTACAGGGCGAAGCCGGCTAGTCAAACAACAAAATATGAACTCTCTGTTTCTAGTTTTGTGACTATGTTACGAATTATACTTCATTTTATTTACACAAATTTATGTTGATTTGGTTTGGGCAGGAAATTGTTTTGTACTGCCCCCTGATCTGTGAATAGATTTATTCCTCAGGCTCTGTGATCTGGTTACGGGTTTAAAAACGTGAACTTAGTACTAAACACCAAGCAACCACCCACATATCTTTTTGCTGTCGATACCACAACAACTTTGTGCTCAAAAGACGACCGCAAAGCTAAAAGTTGTTTCGCTGGACCAAGTAGAATGCAAAATGACTCTCTGAACACTCGACCTACAGAGTTTTGACTGCGAGGGTGAAGCTCAGTTTAATTCAACACACTGCCTCCCTCTGGAATGGAAAGAATGATTGGTTACTGCAGGTAGATTCAAACTAAATAAGCAAGTTAGCTCATTAGTTCATTAAACAATTTTAGTGTAAAATCAAAATGTCTTATTTTTAGAGTTGTTAGTTGTTTTTTAACTAATAGTTTTTAAAAACATAATTGCTTTGGAGTTTTTATCTTAAAAATTGAACAGTTTTGAAGATTTGAGGGATTTTGCTGTCTTACTTTTTTTTCTATAATTGTAAATTTTTTAATGCCCATAGTCATATTTATCAAAAAAATCCTTAGTGATATTCTTGTCAATACTGAGTTATTCCATGTCAAGTGATCTAGAAAAAAGACAAAATATAACCCACCCCTTTGGATTTTGTTCAAATTTGGCATGATGATAGACCTAGACTTTAAAAAAAAAATTTTTTTAATCGGATAACCGTGGTCAAAATTATGAGCAATTGATTATTTTATGCTCAACTTTTAACTCTCATAACTCAGGCTACTCACATCTGTTTGGCTTGAAATTCACACATATTTTTTAACTAGAATATGTATTTTCTTATTTGGCCAAACTTGATGTTCCTCTGATCTCACGTTTGACCTCTGCACTTGATAATTTCAGCTATGACTGCTGTAATCATTCAAGCGAAACGATATTTCAAGGCACCAAAACAATGTGGTGCACACCAGGTAGTATGACATCAGACACATCATGTAAAAGGTCTTGACAAGGACTATTGGAATCCAAAATAAAATTTATGGCTTATTGTGTTTATTGATTAAAATTAGCATTTTAATTATACAGGGTCCGGCAAAATGATCTGACACATTTGTAGGTTTAATAAAATCCAAATAAAATAAAGAAACAAAAAAGTGTTTTCAAGTTTTGAAAAGTACATATAATGTCATTTTGTTTCATATAATCGTTCAGCATTTAAATCCGCCCAGGCTCTTAGGCTTTCCAAAAGAAGTTTGTGAAGAATTCTTCACAAGGATCTGAAAATGCATCCATACAAAATGATGTTGTCAAAAGAACTCTGCAAAAGAGACATTGAAACTCGCAGAGCATTGTGTTTGGAAATTCAACAACATGTCCCCCATGCAACAGCTGTGTTGTTCAGTGACGAGGCACATTTTCACCTGCGTGGCACAGTGAATAAGCAAAACTTCAAATTAGAGAACAGCCTCGTGAGTTGCATGAACGCCCTTTGCATTGTCCTCAGGTGACTGTATGGTGTGCAGTGCCAGAATTCAGTATATGAGATCCATACTTCTTCGAAGAAGACGTTACAGTGACTGTGAACTCTAATCGATATTGTGAGATGCTAAAGGCATTTCTCAGACCAAAATTGAATATGCTCCACAATATGGACAATTATTGGTTTCAACAGGATGGGGCAACAGCCCACACTTATCAACGTGCAATGGGGATTTTGAGGGAGATGTTCCCTGGTCATTTGATCTCATTGCGTAATGACATCAGTAGGTCCATCCATTCACCTGATATAAATCCGTGCGATTTTTTCCTCTGGGGATACCTCAAGTCAAAGGTGTACATTAATCGCCCTTGCTTTATTGAACAACTTAAAGATGCAATTTGTCAAGAAATTACTGCCATTCCACATGAAATGACCCACCAAGTTATAGACTACTTTCATGAACACGTTCGGCAGTGTGTGGACAATAATAGATCACATTTGACTGGCTTAATTTTTAAAACCTAATGAAACAAAATGGCATTATATGTACTTTTCGAAAATGAAAACACTTTTTTGTTTCTTTATTTTATTTGGCTTTTATTAAACCTACAAATGTGTCAGATCATTTTGCCGGACCCTGTAGTACCTGCAAATAGACAATTTTTACTCTTACATGCGATAGTTTCAGAGTAAAATTGTACAATATGATAACTAATGAGTTGTAAAGTGCTTTAAAGTCAACTACAAACAGTCACATCTTTTTGCAGCTCAACATAGACTAGCCTAGTTACTTCAATGGCTAACAATTGATCAATACAAACAACTGTATCAGTGCTACATCTAAAAATAGAACGCACTTTAATATGTCTATAGTTTTTTAACCAGTAAGAATTGATTGCCTTAATATCATTGCTTTACTCACTTCAAGCTTGGTTTATCACTTGGCAACAATGCGTCGGGTGCAACTTAATATTTGTATGCTTTTACCAGAAATATAGCTAGCTTCTGGTGGTAGCAGAAGTTTCAATTGTTATACAATGATAATTTTGGAACCTCACGTTTCTGGCCTTACTCTAGACCAGGGTTCGCCAAACTATGGCCCGCAGGCCAAATCCAGCCCGCGAAGTGTTTTTATCCGGCCCGCGGAGCCCTTTTTACAATTGCATTACAAATGTATAGCGCAGTGCTTTCTTAACAGAACCACTTCGATCCAATCAATTTGATCGCGAACAGCATAATTGGTGACAGCGATAGAGGTAATGACTTTTTTTGGAGATCACCTATTTTTCGGCCAACATAACACGATCTCCAACGTTGTTTACCGTTACTTCTAAGTTAATTTGATTTAACTTGGGCCCATGGGTCTTTAGAATATCAGCAATGTGGCCCTCCATGGAAAAAGTTTGGAGGCCTCTGCTCTAGATAAAATTGTAATTGAAAATTAGTTGTCTTATAATTAAAAAACATCAACAATCAACAAGTTGATATCCATAACTTAAAATTTTGCTAATAGAAATGTATGAATACATTACATTGCTTAAAGTCTATTACAATTGTGAAATAATGCAATATGTAATTGAATTACGATTGTTGTGTCTATTACTGTATAATTATCATATGCTCTTGGATAAATATTTAAACGTCTTTATGCAAACTGACTTGTAACATATGGTACTGGTAACATGGTAAGTTGCCGCAAGGTCTTTTAAAACTTTGACATATAGTTCAAGACAAACTTAGCTCAAATTAAACAAAAGCATCAAATTATTTTAATCAGTCAAATTATAGACAATGCGCTGATGATGTAACCCATGCAACATGGGTTTTAAGACGTGAAGTTCAAATAGTTCTACGAAATGTGCGACTACAAGATAGAGATTACAAATTTTTCTGGTCAATACAGTTTGAATGATTAAAGTTGATGACCATTCAAAGAAAAAATGAAAATCGAATACAAATTCCAGAATAACCTCGGTTGGCAATGATCAATTTTTCATAGTCTTGATTTTTTTCCTATTTTTTACATGCATTAAAACCTCACTAATGAAACAGAGGTCAAACGTGAGATCAGAGGAACATCAAGTTTGGCCAAATAAGAAAATACATATTCTAGTTAAAAAATATGTGTGAATTTCAAGCCAAACAGATGTGAGTAGCCTGAGTTATGAGAGTTAAAAGTTGAGCACAAAATAATCAATTGCTCATAATTTTGACCACGGTTATCCGATTAAAAAAATTTTTTTTTAAAAGTCTAGGTCTATCATCATGCCAAATTTGAACAAAATCCAAAGGGGTGGGTTATATTTTGTCTTTTTTCTAGATCACTTGACATGGAATGACCCTACTTTTATTTGCAGCTGTACTGAGTAGGCCGACACAAAGCGCATGAGCGCCTTAGCGTAACATCATATTGTAGCAGTTACCACTCCGTATGCTGCGGCATTGTAAAGTTGATACTCATCATGTTAATGGTTATGCTTTTTATAGAACATTTTTAAAAATTGCTATTTTACATCTTTTCTTGTTCTGCTTAAAGTTATATTTGTAAAAACATTATAACTTGTTCTTCCCTACCGACTAGAGGTAGAAGACAGTTCGTCTTCTTGTGCTTATAGACAGCTCAGGAAAGGCTATCAGCAGAGCTGCCCAAACTCGTGTCTGACAAACGACAAGCTGTAAAAGGGCTCTAGTCAAATTATGACACATGCCGACTAGCCTGTTTTGGTCTGATGTTTTTGTTTATGACTTGTTCAAATAAATCAACAAATAATCAAGAAAAGAAAACAAAAAACAAGCGTTATAAAAGAGAGTGCGATACACCAACAAAACTTATTTTAATCACACATAAATAGAACATTTATCACAATACGCCTGAGGAAAGTCGTTATCAGGATCAAAAGCCAGGCTTCGTTTTTCCATCAATCTTCAGTTGCATTTACATTTACGTAATATGTGTTGATTGGGGTATTGTATATCTTTGTTTCTATAAGATCTCTTTAGGGCAGCTATGTCACCGGAAAACCACAAAAGAAGAGCTAGATTTCCGGTCTTGAAAACATTTTCTATTTGTGGTACCTTATCAAGGTAGCACAATGAAGAGGTTTTGCAATATACCATGTATTCCTTGCTGCAAGCCATGAGAGCACATGGCAAATTGCTCGATGAGGCAAGAGCAGTTATAAGCATTGAATATAACTTGTTCTTTCCAGCAGACCAGACATGGAAGACAGTTCGCCTCCTAGTGCTCACCAATAAAAACTGTTTTCAAGATTACAAATGTAGCTTTGCATTTGTGGTCTTTTCATGACGTAGTTGCTCTGAAGAGATCTTATAGATCGAAACAGACCTGTTCGTGTCTATCAATTATAAGGCTCTTATTTTTACAGACAAGAAAAAATGCTTTTAATTCACCACTTTTCATGTTTGTGTTATTACATTATTTAGAAACAATCAGAAAATGAAAAGCTTACCTTGATTTTTGTTGACATCATAAATAAGGCCAAAGAGAAAGTTTTTCACCTCATCAAAGTTCTTGTCCTCTTTTTTTTGTTCACAAAACTTCCGGAAATCATCATCTGACATTTTACGAATATGCCAAGCACAGTAATATTCGTGAAAAATTTGATGAGAAAAAAACAGCTTTTTTTCTAAATCAAGAACTTTGAAAGACATACCCTCATACCCGGGAATGACAATAATTAAATCATGGATGTCGTTTTCTTCAAGACCTTCTCTTTTGACGTCTTCCCAAGTCATCATGATTTGGTTGTTGATAAACGTTTTGTAAGCGAGACGAGCCAGTTTGTCTTGGACCTTTTCAAAATTTGCTCGGTTGTGTTTTGAGTGCTGAAAGTTTTCTAGAACAGTGGCAAAAACTCTGGTCAGAGTTGTCGCTTCTCCGTTTGATCTGGATGGGTTGATCTGGGATAGATAAAACATTTGAAGAATTAATGGGCATCTGCATAAGTCTTTCAATTTTGAGCCCAATTGTGTAAATTTACGTGATATATTTTCATATCGATCACCAGCAATGTATCGAAGTAATGTCGCAGTGTCATTGTGCGACAATCCTTGTAGTTCATAAATGGTATCTGGTCGAATTGAGTAATGAAGAGGCAGTAATGCATGAGGTCGTGAGGTGACAATGATGCGAATGCGGGGCAAGAAAGTTTTCTTGAATAGACAAGCAATAATAGAGCTTACGCTCAGTCGTTCATTATAGTCTTCATGAGCAGGCTCATCTTTCAAGTTAAACTGAGCTTGATCAAGCCCATCCAACACCAAAAGACATTTTGGTTGGTTGGTAAGAATCCAGGAAAACACCTTTTGACATTTCTCAAGTGTGAACCCAAGCTTAACAAATTTTTTGTTGACAAGTAATTCCTGAAGAGTTAGCTTGTTTTTGTAGTTTATTTCCGAAAATCTGAGATGAATAGATAGTTTAAAATTTGAAAGTTTGACCAAGCGCTTGCTTAACGTGGTTTTTCCAACTCCAGCAGGTCCAATTAAACATTGAAATCTGTTTGTGTTATCAAGAGACAGCAGTTGCTCGACATTGATCTGGCTATCTGCTGACGGTCGATTGTTAAGTTTTGCACCTCCTTCATAGAAGTCTTTTACTTCGAATATTTCAGGGTGTAAAATAGGAATTTTGAAAGAATTTATGTTTGAAAACTTAGATAGATGGTCAAGGTCGAGCTCGTTTTCCCTCATTTTTTCCATCAGCCTCATCAGTTCATCCACGGTTTCTAAAACAACATAACTTTTTTTGATCATAGAAGTTTGTAACAAATCTTGTTTCAAATCATTTTTCTGGTAAACACGAATACAAACCCGAATAAAGATTATTTTTTTAAAGCTAAATATGAGCGCAGATTCCAAATTTAAGTTTGATTTTTTTTCTCGATCACGAATAAAGTTTTCTAAATTATTGTTACTATAATCCAACCACGAAACAAAATGCAATGTAAGAACATGTTCTAAAAATTGATTTCTGGTTGAGATTTAGGCCAATTTTATAATTTAACAACATTAATTATTAAATTTATTAACAAGAAATAAATTAGTTGTTCATTCTCCATAGCCTTTTTTTAAATGCCCCGTAATATATTGATATTTTTAACACCTCCCTCAATTTCACCAAGAAAATCTTTAGGCTAAACCACTATAGCTTTTATTTTACATTTTATCAAAAACTTAAGAAGTAAGATGATAAAACAACAACATTAAAAATACTACATTGGATATTCAAGTGTTACTTGCTGTTTAAATTATTTCCCGGGTTTACTACTATCATGCCAGCCAAATACTGTAGCTTTTTTTAACTTTAAGCTTTATTCGTTGCATTTACTTATATGCAGTAAAAGCAACAATCGCTCCAGCTTGCTTAGCTTCGATTATAGACAGAACAATAAAATTAGAACAATTGCTAATGAAAACAAGCTGTCAATAAAATTTGTCGAAAGTAACATTTCATTCACTCTGTACTAGTAAACAAAACTAAAATTTTTAATTAAATCAATTAACATAATAAAAATTTATTTCAAATCATTTAATTTCAAATCAGTTAATTTCATATTACTTTCGACAAAAAGGATTTGGATTATAATGTCACAAATTCTTGAAGATGAATTTTTAGCGAAATAATATTTAAATAGATTTAAACCCAATTGACTGATTTGAGCGATAACTCAATTTTTTTCGACCACTATGCAAGCAGGTGAATCCGATTGTCATCATTGTTTTTATTAAAGGTGCTTGTGAAAGTACTAAGCTCAGTATATAATTAATTGTTTTCGTGTAGTTTGATATTTCAATTCAACTTTCCAATAGCGGCTAATGTAGATGGTATATAAAGAACAATGCCCCCTCAAAATATATGATAGAAGCAAAAGTGTAGAAAAATAGTATACTCATTTTGGAGCAAAATTTGAGATTTCAAAAAGTCAATTACCAAACAAATAATGGCTTTAAATTTCTTTTGTAGACAGAAATTGGCAAATGTCTCACTTTCAAAAACCAAATCTCAAAAAAGCTCTTCCCATTGTTTTGCATACCAAACTTTTATTTTCAAATAATTTTTCTTTGTTAGTGTGCAGCGTCTCTCCGCCCCCCGCTAATCCCCCAAAAAGGAAAGATTGAGCTCACATATCTTATGTAATTTTGTTTACTGGTACAGGGAGGATAAAATGTAACTAGTCATTAAAAGTTTGAGGTGAATTCCAAATTCTTACTGTAAATTTGTTAAAAGTTAACGGTGCATATTCAATATTATATGGAAAACGTAATTGCACAAAAAAATGACTTCAAATGGGCAAATGAAACCAGGAAGGGCTCCCACCAACAATTATTCTCTCAAAAAAAGGTGATGTTTGTGATAAGAGGGGCACACTGATGGAGTTTCTTCACTACTTCAAACAAACAAAAAAGAGTCCTCCATTTAAATAGTTTGAGAGCTACTACTTTAAAAGCTACAATTTGAGGGACATTTTTAGACAAATTTGAGTAAACCAATGTTGACTAATTTTCACCTAGTCTCTCCCGAGCGATACTAGGAAAATCCTATCAACAACTGCAAACTTCTTGTCTTGGACTTATAGACTTCAACGGCGGTAAAAATCAACTCCAATCAACACAGAAATAAATTTGATAACGGAAAACTGAAATTCTGATTAATTCCTCAAATTGAGAAAACAAATAATTGAATGATGAACTTTATTTGACACAATTAGGATTCGTTGTGATGTGCTTTTCTTTAAACCCCCATTTCTAAAAATAAATTAAACCACAATCACTTAACTGCAGGCAATTACGATAAACAACTGACACATACCAGAACTATTTTCCAGACAAAGAATTGAACACGTCTCTAATTGAACTTCCGGGTAAGACACCACTTAACAATTGTTTACGCTTATCAAACAATTACTTTTCAGTTGTCTTACTCTACAAAAACAATATTACGAGATTATTACGTTGACTAATTACTTCTGTAATACTAAACTTTTCCATTCGTATAAACTCATCAATAGCAAATTGATTTTTAGCTAAACAAACTCTAGCGCTGTTTATTATTACTTTCCATGCAGTCACGCTTGCATTTGACATGAACAACCAAAAAGCGAGGATTTCACAGTGACTACGCGTTGATTACGAGTCAGCAAAAATAAACCGTTAAATCTAGCAAAGTTTCACAAAACACAACAGAAAGTTTACAACAAAAATATTTATCAGCCAACCCATCAAGAGTACCGTAAGTCAGAGGTTTTCAATCGGCTTTTAGCCATTTACCATTTCATATAACGTGGATGTGCAGCGTACCTAGAAAAAAATGTTTTTACTTCCTATCTCAACTTGAAAAATTTTTTGAGATCAAGTTGACAAAAGCAATTGTTTTGGTTATTTTGTTCGGTTGTTATGATTTCCTTGCAAATTCTTTGTTGTAATCGATGTATTTGTCTTTTCTCAACTTGAATATTTTTTTTGTCGCAAATCCTTGAAGACACTCAACGAGAAACTCGCTTGCGTATCCCCAAATTTTCTTTCGGGCACCACTAGGGGTACGCTGCCCCAGCATTAGAACCTCGCCGTAGATTATCTAGTTATTAACTAAATTAAGTTGAGATCATAGCACGTTGCATTAATAAAATGAAAGCTCTAGGACTTTGGTATTGCAAGGTGATAAAATAAAATTACTAATAAAAGTAGTAGTTACAACAAAACATATATTGATTTGAAGCTTTTTTATTCATTCAAGCAAAATAATTTTAGGGATAAAACGTTCCTAGGCAAAGTACGCGTTCTCGCTATAGTTTTCCTTAAATTGAAGATCAAGTTATTGCCAAGAATGTATTACAAGGGAGATGGCAAGAAGCGGTTTTCTGAAAATATATACCAGTAGCATCAATAGCCCCTAATAAATACCAGTAGACACAATGAGAAACGCATATCGGCAGCACATTAAAAATACATACCGGTAGAATAAACAGTCACATATTAACACCAATAGACACAATGAAAAACGCATATCGGTAGCGCACTGAAAATACATACCGGTAGCATAAATGGCCAAATATAAACGTAAATAGAAACATAGCAAGTATGAGCTGTGATATTTCAAAAGTCTACGTAATGAGATTAATTCAGTAATGGTTTTTATGAGCACAAGTATACAGAACATAAACAATTTAGACATTTTTAGTACTATTGTTTATATGTGAAAAGAAATTTTTTTGCCGAACTGTAAGCATAAAACGTTGAGAATCTGCTTCATAAAATGTCGATAACCCATAAAATATAATGCACAAGTACAGCCAGCAAGTCAACATTAAAACAAAGAATGACGCCAAAAAGGGCGTCGGTCAGTCTACACTGTCCCGTGTAGCCGGACAGCGCTCAAAAAATTAAATGCGTGTGGCTGACTTGCGAAAGACAATCGAAACGAAGCAAGCAGTTGAAGTTCCTTTTTTGAGTAAAGATGGTCAGTCAGTTAGTTCTACTAGGACTAAGTTTTTAGCCTAGCCTCTAGTTGAGGTGGTTAAGTTAATTGCCGTAGTTGAAGAGTAAATATTTGTTCTTTTCAGAACCAAAGCGAAAGAGGCAATTTAAGTGAAATGATAGCCAAGTCATCACGGCCTTTCACGGAAGGTTTGTTCATAAAAAAATATCTTTTAAAAGCAAGTGACATCTTATGCCCTAATCAAAAGAAACTGTTTTAAGGCATAAGCTTGTCGCCTAATACAGTAGCAACCAGGGTTACAGAATTAGCTGCCGATGTTGAGAAACAATTACTTGCGACGGCAAAAAACGTTGAAGCATTTTCAATCGCTCTCGACGAAAGCACAGATGTGTTCATCAGGGGTATAGACTGCAGTTTAAAAGTAACAGAAGAATTTCTGGAATTAACACCACTAAGGAGTACTACAACTGGACGTGATATTTTTCTAGCCTTAGAAAACTGCATGAAAAAACATGGCTTGCCTTGGGATAAGCTTGTATGTTTGGCCACTGACGGTGCACCAGCGATGTGTTCCAGCAATGTAGGCGTTGTTGGATTAGTGAAAAAGAAACTAAACTGTCTTGAAGCAAATGAAATTAACTTCATTAGTGTTCACTGCATTTTACATCAAGAAGCTCTTTGCAGTAAAAGTCTACAAATGAAGGAAGTGATGGATTTAGTAGTTAAAACAGTCAACTTTATAAGATCTCACGGGCTGAATCATCGGCAATTCAAATCTTTTCTGGTAGATATGGACTCCGAATATGGTGAGCTTCTTTATCATACTGAAGTAAGATGGCTGAGTCGTGGAAAGATTTTGAAGCGTTTCTTTGCACTTAGAAATGAAATATCTTTATTTATGAAAATGAAAAATAAAGCAATTCCTTTGTTAAATGATCCTGCTTTCCAATAGAGCCTTGCTTTTCTAACAGATATTACACATCATGTGAATGAATTGAAAGTGAAACTTCAAGGTAGAAACCAGATTATCACGCTGATGTACGATCATGTAAAATCGTTCAAAGTTAAACTCGGCTTAAGGATAAAGCAGTTACACGAGGGAAATATGATTCATTTCTCAACTCTGAAGTCATTAGGAAAAGTTGAACCCAAATGCTTGAAAGAAAATGCTGATTTGTTGTCAACTTTAATTCAACAGTTTGATATACGCTTTGCAGAGTTTAAAGCACTACAGCCCCTATTTCAACTTTTTTCAACGCTGTTTACGGTTCAAATTGACGATGCTGCAGAGGAATTACAAATGGAGTTAGCAGAACTTCAAAGCGATACTATTTTGAAACAAAAACATGCAGATGTAGGGATTCCAAATTTCTACTCATTTATTTCTTGAGAAAGGTTTCCGAGGTTACTCTCTGCTACTGCAAGAATTATTGCAATGTTTGGAAGCACATATGTATGTAAACAATTTTTCTCGTCCATGTAGGCTAACAAATCTGTAATGAGATCATGGCTCACTGACGAACATTTACAGGCAACGTTGAGAGTGGCTACCTCCAATGAATTCAAACCTAATATTGGGCTCCTTGCTGATGCGAAACGCTGCCAGCTAAGTAGCCAGAACAAAATATAACTGTAATGCCAAGTAAATTTACGTTACTCACGACTTATTTTTGTTTATTGGGTTTTTAATGAGTGTTTTGTTTATTTACCTTTAATTGCGTATTGCGGCCCGCGGGTTAACTTGCAAGTTTTTATTTGGCCCTTAGAACAATTTGAGTTTGAGACCTCTGGGTTAATTATTTCCATTACTTAAACATAATGTGATGTGTGCTTAAAATGCTCGAGTGTGGAAAATGAAATTACAATGCAAATTGTATAGATTTAAGCCTAAAACAGACGCGAATTTTTTCAAAAATTTAAGCCCGAACCCAAACCTGACCCAAAAATCAGGTCCGATTTACAAATATGCTCCACATGTACCGATATATCAAGCGTACTTTTTATTTACGCGTTTAAGCTCATGCTCGGTTTGCTACTTTTAATTAAAACTAAGCAACTGCCACGAGTAAACTGCTTGGACTCGGCCGTTATTAGTATTAATGCGGCAAAGAGAACCTACCATGTGCCATTCCTCTTGCTTAAAGCCATTGCCCTATGCCCATTACCTAACACTCATTACCATTTGCCTGTTGCCCCATGCTTGTTGTCCCTTGCCCAATGCTCCTGCCCGTTTTCTTACGTTTATTGCCTTATTTCTCCCATATCCACTGCCCAATGCATATTGTCCCAAGCCCATCGCTTCAGGTTCACATCGCTTTTTTTATTTGCTGGCGCTCTTGGACAATCAATTCTCTATTGCATTTACTTGTGTGTTTCAAACTGGCTCATAATTAGCCATCTTCAAGTGTAAATGAGCTACACTTTTTTTACAACGATATTAGAGTTTTAATTGTTAAAATATATTTATCTATAGCTAAACTTGTATCTAAATTTATTGAACTCATATATCATTTGCATTTCTACTTCTGCTGCATTTCGAGAAGCAACATTCTCGATTTAGTCTAAAGAGTTCGACATTTTCACCAGACGCTAAAGAGCAATCTACGACACTGCGTGGTTAAACAATTACTGCATTGCTTAACCAGATAATTAATATAATGACGATGGTTTAAGCAAGATTTTAATTCTTTCCTCATTAGATAGATATGTAGCTAATGAGGACTTTTTCTTAAATATAAGTACAACTCCAAAAAATCAAACTCCTACAAAAAAACGTTTTTATCATACCTTGGGTCAAACTAAGAAGATTACAAGCACATATGTCCTAAATCAGTGTAATGCAATTAGTAAAGCAAAACTTGTCACATGAAGCGTGCAGATGAAGGCGTGAATGTCGCGCTATTTCAATACAATTCACGTCGCGTCACATATCCGTAAGCGCAACGAAGATCAATAATAGTTGTGTTCGGTTCACGGGATTCGGTACGCAAGATTGCCAAATCAGCTCCCGCCAGATAATTCATGAAAAGAAGATAAATGGAGAATTATTAGAAATTGCTCTGAAGCTCCCGAAGGCATGAGTTTTGTTTTCATATGCCCCAATCTTCGGTTAATGCCGCGCTGGAAGCTCCGTAGTGATTGCTAACCAAGCGACCAATTGTTCGTTCGAAACCAAGGTAAAAAAATAACTGAATCCTAACTTTGGATTAGCAAGCCAAACCAGTTCAGATACAATCTGAACCAAGCCTCGTTTCAAACATCATTGGTCTCCGTAGCGCTCGCGAATTTGTGATGCATCGCGAGCAATGCCGGAACACCGCCACATCGCCACACACACAGCTGACGCTTTGTAATGATTGCTTTGAAACTTACACATTATGTTAGGCTTTAATAAAGAAATGCTCTAAATAACTGAAGCACAAAATATTCAAATCAAATAGAAATAAATAATTTAACAATTTAAACTTATTTAAATTTCAAATTAGACTAGACAACTATTCGTCAGAATTGAAAACCATCTTTCCACTAACTTAAGCTCATCTAACTCCGCTATCAAATCCCATCGCGATCAGTGCAAAGCCTGCAGAGAAGCAATACCAGCAGAGCAAAACTTCACATTATTGAAAAAGTGCCGTTTCAGCACTGAAACCGAACTAATGGAAGCGTTCCTAATCAAGCGCCTTAAGCCATCCCTTAACATAAAACTCGGTTATTCACAAGGAGCCAAGTCGCTCCTACAAGTGTTCCATGGAGTGGTACAGTGCTAAAACGTTACTAACTGAATTATCAATGACCAGTATCTTAATACCATATTAAATTTAATTTAAGAATAAAAGTTTGTTCTCTTTTCTTTTGTTTAGCCCTGATGAAGTCCCCGTGAGGGGACGAAAAGCTTCGGTGGATTTGTTTATGTTAATTATTGTTATGTTAATTTGATTATGTCTAATAAAGCATTATTTTGGATTTTCGTTTGGTTCCTTAAAACCTGTTAAACTTATTTAATAAACCACAATTTTTAAATCGAATGCTTCCGCCACTTTCACTCAGTTACTCTACAGCAGAGCTCTTCAGCCAGAGTTCCCCGAAACCCTAGGGTTTCATGATACGTTTAAAGGAGTTTTGTAAGCACCAAGAGCTCTGCAAGGATTTCTCCTGCGATTTTATTTGTCCAAGCATAACGTTTTTTTTATTTTTCAAGGATGTTTTGGCAAACTTAGCAACTCTGGTGCAGACGCATCATGTAATCATCTTAATTGCGCATTTTGGTTTGGTTTTAAGAACAACAACTTTATTTCATTTATCATTGCGTAACAAAAAAGGAACAAGTAGATTTTCTTCAAAGATTAAAGATACCAGTGGTTAGATGACCAACGAATTTGACACGACTAGTTGTTTACTTATGCAAGATTACCCAAACTAGGTATGGAACAGAGACATGGGCTTTCAATCTTTTTCTAGATGCAAACCTTTCAGCTTAATCTTTTTGAAAAAAAGAATATCGCATGATCAGAATTCAATTTGATAGTATATGTCACCAAAATAAAAAGTCTTCTAAAATAAATGCTTTTCTGTGACAAAAAAGATAAATAATTGCTTTCGTAAAGTTGATTTCAAAAAGATCTTGTAGGCAACGAATTTTGTGTAGATTATAATCGAAAATCTTTGATCTACCTGTTCGAAAAACTTGCTTGATTAACACCAAGTTTTTTCTTGTGTAACCCAGTTTGAAACCTTTAAAGTACGGTTTATATGCAGGAAAAGTAGAGCCAACGCAGTTGTCATAATTCTTTTTTTAAATGGGGTTTTATGATATTTGTAAAAGTTAAGCATAGATTTCACGACACTAATAAGGATGAGAAGCACTGCCATACCGAAAACATTAAGAACTCTACTATACAGGGTGGGCCGTAAATAACGCACCAAAGATTTAAAATAAATTGTGATGTGAAATAATGTAAATATCTTTTCTTTGGGTATTTTGAGCATTTTGAGCATTTGTGATTGTACCAGCGTGTACGTGTTTCTCTGTTCATTTGTTAAGTTTTGTTTTAATAAAAACGTTTGTTATTATTATCTGAATTGTTTTATATGCTTTGGTGCGTTATTTATGGCCCACCCTGTATATATCAAAGCCAAAGCTTCATGTAGCAATCAGGGTTACCTTGCAGCAAGTAATTTGACACAAGCGCAGTTTCGTCGTTCAGGTGAAGTAGCTGCGAGTTAAAATTTTGGGTGAATTAGAAGTACATATTACTCTTTTATTGACAAGATTTTTTTTGTTTATGGTGCTGAAATGGATCCGGGCATACGTTTTTGTACTATTAAATAACAAAAATGTTAAGCTATTTTGTTGGAGTTTATTTTTTCTAGAGTTATCTTTAATTATGCAGAACTCGCAGAGAGCAAGCGCTCTTGAGCCATGTTGTTGTGTGATCTATTTTTAAAAGGTTCAAAGCCATCTTTAACTTTTGAGTTATATACTGTAGACTAACTAGCAAGCTCTTCCGGCGTCTCCCGCAGGACCTCCATCAGTAACGTAGAAGTTAAGTATTTCAGTTGAGCTGGCTGCACCGGCTTCACCCATCGGACACTTGCGTAAAGAATAACGAAAAGTAAATGTTTTTATGCACTTTCTTAAGTCGTGTACACGCAATGGTGATCATCTTATTCTCTTAATCAAGACTGGTAAAGCTCACAAAGAAAGAATGTGGTCACAAAATATCATTAATACTTTTAAGAAGTGTGAGGAAGATGGAGACGGAAACAGAGTAAAAAAATGATGGTGGCGACCAGATGGTGGTTGTTTTTACAGTCACAAAAATAATCCATTTAATGGTAAGCCTATTTTACAGTTTAGTGCGGCCCCTTTTGCATTATATTTGTTGTATTAAGTTATTTACTTGCGCTATTTGCCATGTTTCCGGCGTGGTGGCAAGAGCGGCTATGGCTTCCCCAAAGTCATTTATCATATTCTAGTAGAAGCTCATCATGCCAAGGTATTTTCAAACAAAATATTCTCTCAAAATTTAGTTTTACAAATTGTTAGGGCTACGGTTTTATTTTGATTTTTTTCCTTAACTTGAGATTTTATTACATTGCTTTATAGTATAGATGTAGATACCAACACAGGCAGCATATGGCAACAGAAAAAAGCCCTTGCTTTATAATATGTGTTGCGGCGTCGCCCGCAGGGCCCTAGTCAGTAGTGTCGGGATTGAGAATGTCGGTTTAGCCGGCCAAGCCGGTTTCACCCATTGGGCACTTGGGTGAGCAGCAACAAAATCTTTACGTTTTTCTTCTGCTCATTAGAGTTTCACGACTTGGTGCGCTCCTTTTACTAATAGATTTTCTGATTTCAAGGACCTGGCTACGTCTTAGATCTATGTGCTCTATTCATTGCTTACGTGAATCCAAGGGAGCGTTGCATTTCCCTTAGTTTTGAATTAGGAAACATATTTCTGATATCAAGCTATTTTGAAGTAAAATTTCCCTTATTTAAAAAATTTTGAAGCAAAATAGCTTGATATCAGAAATATGTTTCCTAATTCAAAACTAAGGGAAATGCAACGCTCCCTTGGATTCACGTAAGCAATGAATAGAGCACATAGATCTAAGACGTAGCCAGGTCCTTGAAATCAGAAAATCTATTAGTAAAAGGAGCGCACCAGTCGTGAAACTCTAATGAGCAGAAGAAAAACGTAAAGATTTTGTTGCTGCTCACCCAAGTGCCCAATGGGTGAAACCGGCTTGGCCGGCTAAACCGACATTCTCAATCCCGACACTACTGACTAGGGCCCTGCGGGCGACGCCGCAACACATATTATAAAGCAAGGGCTTTTTTCTGTTGCCATATGCTGCCTGTGTTGGTATCTACATCTATACTATAAAGCAATGTAATAAAATCTCAAGTTAAGGAAAAAAATCAAAATAAAACCGTAGCCCTAACAATTTGTAAAACTAAATTTTGAGAGAATATTTTGTTTGAAAATACCTTGGCATGATGAGCTTCTACTAGAATATGATAAATGACTTTGGGGA